>JAQJZF010000027.1:27101647-28356336 GCA_028537955.1 Microtus californicus
AGATTTTGCGGAACTCATCCTTACATTCTATTTTTAAAACATGCCAGAATAGGGGTAGTTTTAAGGTTTTAAAAAAAATAATGGAAGTCATTGAAATCAAATTTCTGTGGAAAATAGATAATGTCATTAATAAGCAATTTTCTTTGGTTTTTATTATCTAATTTGTACTGGTTGTTGTCATCCTGGGATGCTATTTTAAAACATTGTCCTATGGGACGGTTCAGTTCTTTATTCTGTATCTAAGCATCTTAATCTCTGTTGTGGAAGGAGGGAAAGTCTATATATAGGCTGTAATTATTCAATCCTCTTTGATCAACAATATTGAATTTCAATATTTGCTGAATTAATCGTAGCCTTTCTTCTCAGTGTCTGGTCACTCAAATAGACAGCAGGCATTTCACTGTTACCATAAACCAGTTGTGAACATGTATCCCGCTTTAGCTCCTTTGCCTCTTGTAAGCCAAATTAGAGAGCTTTACCTGGCCAATGATTTCCTCCAATCTCAACTATCTACATAAATCCTTTACGTTATGAATTTTATCTTTGATTGACTATTTTTAAATTATTGAGTACATTTTAAATTTTCTCATTACAAAAATATCATAGTACGTGACATAATAGATATCTTCATCATGTTGATTTGATATTATCATAATATACATGTGGATCGTATCACAAGCTATAGCACCGCTACATATGTAAATTTTCATTTGTTATCTGCAAACCTGATAATAGAATTAAAAAGGCTACGTTTACCTAAACAGATCATAGAAATGTTTCAGGATGCATATTAAAGATCACATTCTGGTCCCTTCCTTGTGACGTGTCTGATTACTTAATCTGCATCTCCAAAAAATAACAACTGATTAAGGGCAAATTATCAGATATCCTTTGCCCTTTATGGTTTACCATTTAGTAATTGTATGGGCATGATATAAGCTTTAAGGTTAGTTATCATGAATAACACACATCCTTGCTACACACAGTATGTCCTTGGAAAGTGAAAGGAAGACTGATGTGGAAAAGAGCTAGGCATATAGAAGAGTCATAAAGCCTCTACCTAGCACAAACAAGGGCCCTGGGAGCCAGTTACCACTACAGCAAACCCTAATGGAAGCAAAGACAATGCATTTGAATTTTAGAGGAGGTCAATGAATACTTCAGAGAAGAATAATTGATATTTTTATAGAAAAAAATATAACTTGCCAATCAAGTAAATGGGAATAGCTTTCCAGGAAAAAGAAATTTATAGAGCCACAGTGTAAGACATCTTTCAAAAACTACAAACACAAAAGGCTTGTGTTTGTATATGCATTAGCAGTCAATATGAGCCCTTATACTTGCTTTACCTGGGGATGAAGGAGAGGTTAGGATAACTGAAGCATTTGATTGAGAACTTAGAGAAGTATGTAAGAACTGCAGATGTTGTCTTGCGGATGACAAGAAGTTTTCCTGTGCCAGCAGCTACTCTCAGCTGTACACTCTGAGGCTTATATTTATTAGAAAAGCTCAGTCAATGGTTCAGGCTTGTTACTAGCTAGCTCTTACATTTTCAGTTAACCCATAATTTTATCTATGTTTTCCCATGTGGCTCATGGCTTCTGACCTCATTTTCTACACGTCTTGCTTTCTCTACTTCTGCTGATATCTCCTGAGACTCCACCCTTCTTCTTTCCAGTTTCCTTAGTTTGGCGTTTCACTTCACATTATTCTATTCAGCTACTGGCCTGTCAGGGTTTTTTTTTTTTAATTAAATCAATCTGAGTGACAAAGCTTCACAGTACACAAAGGATTGTTTCAAAGCAAAGCATGAAGAATTGTAAGACTAAATACTATAAATCTTGTTTCGATGTTTATAAATTTTCTACAATGGGAAATGTTGACAATTGCTCCGACAGGTCTACAGCGTTCCTCTCTCAGTGGATGAATCTCTGATAGTGATGAATGCCACCTCTCACAGATGCTCCAAGCAGTCTAATGGTGTGATTCCTATCTCTAAATGCTTCCATCACTTGCATTCACCCAGCAGAACTTTCCTGTGTGAGAATTGCCCACAAGAGCAATCGCTCAGCTTTTGTTCGTTCTCCAGAGATAAAATTATCAGCAAAGAAGTAAAAGCATTTTATCAAATTGTCTGTTTTAACTGAAATAAGAAGTATAGCATTGTTTCGATTAAAGTTCTTATGTGTAGATAGTAAAGACACTGGTGTGGATTTTTTTTTTGAGCAGTACATTACCAATAATCATATATTTGTAAGTTTGACAATACCATACAATAAAATAAGGCTCAAAGTTTCATCCATTTTCATATATTGTTGTTCAGTCCAGGAAGCAGCTGCCTAGCTGGTATTTGACCATACTTTCAGCAAGCATAATTAGGCCAAAACCATACAGACCACAGAGGGCTATGCCATTAGAATTTTTTTATCTTATGCAGTGCAATTTTGAAGATAAATAATGTCTGAAAAAAATCTTCTCATGTTTGGATGCTCACCTTACTAGACCTGGATGGAGGTGGGCGGTCCTTGGACTTCCCACAGGTCAGGGAACCCTGGTTGCTCTTCGAGCTGATGAGGGAGGGGGACTTGATCGGGGGAGGGGGAGGGAAATGGGAGGCGGTGGCGGGGAGGAGGCAGAAATCTTTAATAAATAAAATAAAATAAAATAAAATAAAATAAAATAAAATAAAAATCTTCTCATTTCCTAACTATTTAAACTAGGGTCAGTCCTCCATTTGCAGTAAGGAGAACTTTACGATTTTGCACTAACTTATTCAAGATTTCTTTAATTATTTAGTGTGGCATTATCTGCTTTCATCATTGAATGCTTTTTGTTTTTGGCTTTTCAAGACAGTGTTTCTCTTTAGCTTTGAAGCCTGTTGTATATCAGGCTGGCCTCGAACTCACAGAGGTTCACCTGCTTCTGCCTCCCAAGCGCTGGGATTAAAGGCGTGCACCACCACCACCTGGCCTCATTGGGTGTTTTTAAATGTGATCAGTGGGAAGTCCTTCAAGCCATCTTCTGTGTCTTTCTAAACTTTCCAAACCTTCATTCCTCATTCTTTAGGCATATTCTTTTTCCCAGCACAGTAAATTGTCCCAAAGCAATGTTCTACTACTACACTGCCAGACCCCAAACCAAAGATCTGCTTTCTTCCACAAGGAACAGAATGAAAACCTGGGTTGTGAGTGATAAATATTCTCATTATTACTAAAATATCATATATTTGAAACCCTCTATAAACTATGACAACAAACTAGAAATGTTTTGCATTTTAAACAAATGACTTTTCACTTTGCACACGAACTATTCATCAAGATAAAAACTATTTTGAACCATGTATGTTCTCTCTGTCATTTGACCAGCAGCACTCACGATTAAATGATGCAATTAAAGAAACAAAAATCAGGGGCTGGAGAGATGGCTCAGAGGTTAAGAGCATTGCCTGCTCTTCCAAGGGTCCTGAGTTCAATTCCCAGCAACCACATGGTGGCTCACAATCATCTGTAATGGGGTCTGGTGCCCTCTTCTGGCTTGTAGGCATATACACAGAATATTGTATACATAATATATAAATAAATAAATATTTTTAAAAAAAGAAACAAAAATCAAAGCAACTTTGAGAATTCATCTCATCAAGAATAACAAATATCAAAAAAAAACTGACCCCAAATGCTGGAGGGGATATGGGGAAAGGAAAACCTTTGTTCCGTGTTGGTGGAATTGCAAACAAGTACAGTTACACTGGAAATCAGTGTGGAGAATCTTCAAAAAGCTAAAAACAAATCTGCCGTATAATCCAGCTATACCACTACTTGGCAAATGCCTAAAGTCCTCGACATCCTATTCTACAGATGTTTGCTCAGCCAAGTTTGCTACTGTTCTATTCACAATAGTGAGGAAATAGAAAGAACCTAAATGTGCACAAGTTTTGTTACTTACATGTATTGTTTCAAAGACAAGTCAACAGCAGTAGGCTTGCTAATGTGGAAGTCAGAAAGCTTGGGAGTCCTCAACCCTAGACAAAGGACTACAGACAATTAAGGAATGCTAAGATCTGGAGAAATATTCTTCCCCAGGGGAAAACACATGTATACTTTTTAAAAATAAGCATAATTTATAATTCTTTTTTTTTTTACACAGATTTTCTCTGTAGTCTTGGGGCCTATCATAGAACCAGCTCGTGTAGATCAGGCTGGCATCAAACTCAAAGAACTTCACCTGCCTCTGCCTCCCAAGTGCTGAGTTTAAAGACATGCACCACCACCATGCAGCTAATTTATAATTCTTTATTTTTCCTTAGGTTAGCACAAATAAAGACAGCACTTCATTACAATACATTATACTACATTGCCAAAATACTACTTTTGGTAAAAATTATATATGATTTATTCAAGATTGCTGATAATAAGACAAAAATATAGATTGAGGGCAGTATTAGTAACAACACTGTACTACTTCACAAATAGAACATATTAAATGAATTGGGATTGGAGCCTTTGTAAATACAGGTGGACTGATTAACTTATCTCTGAATACATTCACCTTACTCTCATTTTTTTCTTCCAGTGGTACAAAAGACACAAAACTGATTCCTGTACATAATAATATTACAGCATATTCTTCCTTCCCCCAACAAATATAATTAAATAAAACAAATACCATTTGGCATTTTATCAAATAAGTATGTAATATATTTTCATTGTTCTTGAGACCTAGGGACTCATCTTTATATGCAGTAGCCCAGAAGACAAAAAAAATCAGTTTGAAAATATTTGTCCTTTTATAGAAAGGTAAATAAAAGAATTAAAACAACCATCATACACTGACAAACTTGTATATATACTTTCATAATAAACAAAAGTACATTGACAAAGTTAGCTATGTTGGAAGAATTTCAGGAGGAAAAAATTATCTAATTCTATCCCTAAGTTATGCCAAGGTCAGGAAGTTTCAAACTATTAATCTATCTCTATTTAAATATTTGACTCATAATGGTGATAGATAAAGGACAAATCCAAGGTAGGAATAGGGATCATCAGTGGATACACTGACACAGGGCATACCTGAGTATCAGGGATGCTATAATGAAGCACATATACAATTAAACATTTTTATAATCTGAAATATATAAATAGCAACTTTTAAATAGCTTTCATGAGAATATATACTTTGTATTTCACGGCAACAGGAAGTTGTAAAATATAAACTTGAAAGCAAATACTCTTTATCAGTGTTCAGCTCTTTCTATGATTAATCAACCAGCAGTCTCCAGACTTCTAGCCAGAGATAATTCCTCCGTCATCAATCAATGGGGGAGTTCTATCTTATGTTTTCAGGATCCAAAGAAAAAGGTTAAATTAAAGAGAGAAATTAGCCTGTAACTATAATACAATGAATTGCTGCCATTAGAGGGCTGACCTATTTTTTATTCTTCTTTCATTTTATTAAAGTTATAAAGTTTCTAACGAATGCATAGTTACTATTTAGCTTACATAATGCCGACTATTTTAGCTATTTACGATGTACTTCAATTATTTTCATCTTAACCCTATCACTGTGTTGTAGAGATAAGAGGGTAAACTTTCAAAATACAGAAAATTTTAAAATCCCTTCATACTAAGAGAAATTTGGTGTGCCGCCATTTTCCTGATGGATTATAACAAAATAGGTTTAATTTACTGGTATTTATTCTGCTGATTGGCTGTCTGGACAATGGGCTTAATAACTATACTTGCAAGAATATAATATCTTAAGCTAAAGAAATTATTGACTTTGGCTTGTTTGGATTCTCAGTTTCATGACTTTGTGGAGTTTGTAAAGAGGGAGATGAAACAGGTAGGTGGGGAAAGGTGTGGAGAGGACCTTGGAGGAGTTCTGAGGGGAGGATTTAAGATCAAAAAAGAAGTAGAAGAACAGGTAGGTGGGTAAGGATGTGGAGGGGATCTTGGAGGAGTTCTGAGGGGAGGATTGAATGAAACTCAGTTCAACCTGAGTTAGTTAGCTGATAATGAGCCAAACTTCGGGAGTCTGAAGCCGGGTTTTTAATTTAGCCATATTCAAGCACAGCACAATGTTAGATAACGTTTCCTGATGACAATTAACTCAGTACCATGTATACAGCAAAACCTAAAGCATGTTTACAATGAAACTCTATAAAATGTACATATGGCTTCCTCCTTTATGGTGGGTTCTGTTTACTTAGAAAAAAATGCTCAATTGTCTAAAGAAGAGTGTCTGCCCCACCCCCACCCAACAAAAACTGCCTGAGACCTGGGAGCAGCCTCTCCACACACACAGCCACCCCTCCACTGCATCTCTGACCACTGGAGCCTTTGCCCTGGCTGTCCCTGGAGAGGTGACTGTCTGGGCCCCCAGCTGGAGGAACCAGATCCCTAGAACCTAGTCCCTGAGGCACATTCTGTGCCCAGCTTCCATCCAGCCAGGTCCCAGGGATCTAGGAGCAGTCTTCCCACACCCACAACTGACACCCACCACATCACTGACCACTGAAGCCTTGGCCTTGGCTGCCCCTGGAGAGGAGGGTTCCCAGCTGGAGGGCTTTTCTCTCCAGGCTCTAGCCCAGGGAGAAATATTCCATGCCCCATCCCCAACCACCAATCCCCCAGAGACTTCAGAGCAGCCTCCCCAAACCAGCAACAATCCCTCACGACACCTATGATCACCTATTGAACACCATCCTCTCTCTAAAATGAACACCAAAGCAAATTTGGCAGTGCAAAGGAATGAGGACATTACATCTTAATCAATCTTTTACAAAAGTCTTGTGAGGGAAAATTTGTGTTTCTGGCCTTACAAACTCAGAGGAGCACACAAATCCGCAATGAGATCTTATCACTCTACAATTACATGTTTTTCTAATGTATTTCCAGGATAGGGAGTGTAATTTGTTGTTTTTCAATGCCTCTCCACTTTCAACCCATGGTCTTGGACTTAGACACCAAATCTCATATGCACATATATTGTTCTGTATATGTCAGGGAAATGAAAGAATCAAAAAGAAAATTTAGGGACTTGGTACAATCAAGGACATGCCTTGAGCTAAGCCTGTAAGAGTTTATTACAGATCTCAGCAAGAGCGAAATGTGCTCTTAAACACTAAATCATCTCTCCTGTGTCCAAACTGGAGCATTTAAATGTCAATTTCCTATAGACATCTTAGAATCTGAACCTGCTTTTCTATTTGTGTGTGTGTGTGTGTGTGTGTGTGTGTGTGTGTGTGGTTCTTTGCCTACAGCAAAGTATAGCTCTAAAAGTTTAAGTAGTAATGTGTACACATTTTACAAAAATATTCAAAAATTATTTCTTCACTAATAATAACCTCCTGAAAAAGTTATTTGATAGTCAGGGGTTGGTTTATAGTCAACTGAAATTATTTATCTACTAAAGAAAAGAGGTATATACATCTCTTTATTTTCTCTTGTAGCTACATTTATTGTCTGCCTAGGCTTAGAGCAATTTTCTAAGTGTAACTAATGGCCCATAGTGTTATATTTTCCATTGCATTACACAGTCTGATATTCTCATACACCTGCCTTAAATTAGACCACACTCACTTTCCCTGGGATAAGCCTCACTAGAAAAGCCATCCCGTTTCAAATGAAGCTAATGGCTCTAATTAAATTGCTTTTCTCTAGACCAAAGTGCCTGATCATTTAGTGTCAGGACTTCTTTTTAAAGAATATCATTGCCTGTTCCGTTAAAGTCAAGTCTGACACTGAGATAGTTTGCATACAGTAGCATTGTATTTCAGGGTAAAGAGGACCAATATTCTATCTGGATAAATAGAAAGTGTAGAAAATTGGAGAAAGAAACGGAACTGACAGGTGAACATAGAAATTAAAGTGCATCTTGGAAGTTGGTTTTATTATAGCTTATGGTATTTTCTAAGTCCTTTAACCACTTAGATAACAATTGTGTTTCTATTTTATCTCTTAAAACAATCTTTTTATTGCATACCAATTTATTTGTCTCTGTGCCCGTATTAGATTGTGTGCATGCATGTGTGGAGGGGGTTGCCTTATGAGCACACAGAGGCCAGAAAGGAGAATCAGATGACTATCTCTCTCTGGTTTTTTATGAGGCAGGTTCTCGCCCTAAACCCGAGGCTCAGGTTTTCTTGATGAGAACGGAACCCAGAAAGCCCCCAGCGGTACTCCTATCTTTGCCCAGCTGAGAACTAAGAGACACCCAGTGTTTTGCAATGGTGCTTGGATCCAAACTCCAGTCCTCAGCATTGCACAGCAATCACTCTTAGCTACTGAACTGTCTCCAGACCCAACAATTATTTATACAAATATTAAAATATTATTATAATTTATATTGCAATTCAATAGCTATCATTAAAATATTAATTTATTTTGTAGGTGTGAGTGCTTTGCCTGCATGTATTTAAATGTACCAGGTACATGCCTAGTGTCCACAGAGGCTAGAAGGTGTCACATCTCATGGAATTGGTTTCTACCTCATCCTGAAATACCCCACTTTCCAGTCATCTCTTCTAGTACCTCTCCTTCCATCCACATCCACCCTCCAACCCAACCTGCCCATCCTCAGTCCACCCACAAGATCTCTTCTGTTTCTGCTTCCCAGGGAGATCTGAGCATCCTGCCCTTGAGCCCTCCCTGTTACCTTGCCTCTCTGGATCTGTGGATTATAACATGGTTATTCTTTACTTTAGAGAAAATATCCACTTATAAGTGAGTGCATACAATGCTTGTCTTTCTGAGTCTGGTGTAGACAGATTTTTCTTTGGACTGCCAGTTCACAAATATTGACACAGAGGTTCATTATTAATCATGATAGATTAAGTTTTCCCACTAGTTCTTATAACTGAAATTAACCCATTTATTTTAATCTACCTTCTGTCACATGGCTCATTACCTCGTCTCTCCATATCGCCCATGCCGCTTTCTCTGTGTCTGGTTGGTGAAGCCACCTTCTTCTTCCCATCTTCTCTGTCCCCATAAGTACAACATGGGGCCATTCTATGCTTTAGTTAATCAATGAGAAGGCACCATTGCAAAGACACATCATCACACAGCATACAAATATCCCACAACAGTCTGGGTTACCTCACTCTGAAGGATATTTTTCTAGTTCTGTCCATTTTCATGATGTCATTGTTTTTAACAAATGAGTAATACTCTATTGTGTAAATGCACCACACTTTCCTTATTCATTCTTCAGTTGGGGACATCTACGTTGTAATTGGATTCTGACTATTACTAATAAAGCTGCTATGAATATATTTGACCAACTGTCCTTATTAAGTATTCTTTGTGTATATGCCCTAGAGTGATATAGCTGCGTCTCGAGGTAGGTTGATTCTCAATTACTGAGGAACTGCTACATGTATTTTTATGTGGCTGTACAAATTTGTATTCCCACCAGCAATGGAGGAGGGTTCTTCTTGCTCCACATTCTCTCCTGCATAAGCTGTCTTTTGTGTTTTTGATCTTAGCTATACTGACTGGTATAAAATGGAATCTCAGAGTCATTTTGATTTGCATTTTCCTAATGGATAAGGATGTTGAACATTTCTTCAAGTGTTTCTTGGACATTTGATATCCTTGAGAATCCTCTGTTTAGGTATGTATACCATTTTAATTGGATTATTTGTTTTTTATGTCTAGTTTCTTCAGTTCTTTATCTATTTTAGAAACCAGCCTTCTATCAGATGTGGTATTGGTGAAGATCTTTTCCAATTCTATAGACTGTTGTTTAGTACTATTGACTATGTCCTTTGCCTTACAGAAGGCTTTCAGTTTCATGAGGTCCAATTTATTAATTGTCACTCTTAGAGTCTGTGCCACTGACGTTCTATTCAGGAAGTTGTCTCCTGTGCCAATGTGTTTAAGGCTATTCCCCACTTATTCTGCTATCAGGTTCAGTGTAACTGGATTTAGGATATGGCTGGTAGATATGGACCTGTTTGCATTCTTCTCCATGCTAACATCCAGTTAAAGCAGCACCTTTGGTTGAAAAGGCTTTCTTCCTTTGTATAATTTTGATTTCTTCGTCAAAAATAAGATGTTCAGAGGTGTGTTGATTTATGTCTTGGTGTTTGATCTGATCCTATTAGTTTGACAGGAAGAAAAATTGAAGAAACCACCTCAACTTATAGACATATACAGGGACTTTCAGACGAGATGAGATCATATATGATCCAGTTATTGCCTCCAGGGCGCTTGCTGGAGTAACCCTAGGCCATATTTGCACATTGAAATTGGTTGGAGCACTGTATATAATAATGAAATCGTGGAAGTGACCTAATTGTCCATCAACAGAGGAACATATTAGCAGTGGTTTATGTACGTAATGGAAGTTAGGAAAATGAAGCCATACCAATTCAAGGAAATTGGATCTAACTGGAGATAATCATAGTAAATAATTGCCCGAGGAAGCAGACTTATTCATTCCATACTGGAAAAGTAAAGAGATATCCAATTCCAAATGGTCAGATCTGATAACATGCATACAAGTAACAATGTACAGACTAATCAAGGTTTATTTAGAAATAAATGTAATACAAACATATTATAAATAGTTATATAAATATATATATTTATGTTATATATAACAAATACACACACATGCAATAGCAATTAATGAACAAAGGAACCATGAATTTGAAAGACAAAAGGGTTTGGGGGGAAAGATGGAAGAGCAAAACAATGTAATTATATCATAATTTCAAAAATAAAAAAATGAAAACAACATTAAGTCAGAAAATAGTGGGATAAGTTGGTGAAATTGTACTGTTTTTCTAGGGAAAACGATAAAAAGAAAACTTTTTGTTGATTTCATTTTGCTAGATTAGTAATTTTAGGCATGGTAATTAGTAATTATCTTTGTTCACTTTCATATGTGCATTTCATATTTTAAGTAGATACAAAAATGTGCACAAACACAAATATATACAACACAAAATATAGCTAGTCCAAAGAAAAAAACTACAATAAAGATCAAAGTTATAATTAGAAAATTGACTCTTTTATGATGCAATTAATATTTTCTTCCATCCCATGTTAATATAAAATTCATCAATAAGATCTCAATAAAACAATACATGTGAAAATGTTTTATAATTTGTGCAGTTCTCAATTGTAATTAGCAGAAAAAAAATCTTTCTAAAATTAAATCTTAAGTTTTAATACAATCTGCAGTAATCTATGTGATTATAAGTATACCAATACTTGCATATAAATAAGTACCTGTTAACTATTATAGCATTTATTCCAACAAATTGGAAAATCTAAAGAAAATGGATCATTTGGTATATACCACCTAATAAAGTTAAATTATGATTAGATAAACAACTTAAACAGAAATATAACACCCAATGAAATAGAAGCAATATTTAAAAGCCTCCTAACCAAAAATGAAAAAGACCAGGGCCAGATGAATTTAGCAAAGAATTTCGATGAAAAATTAATATCAATACACCTCAAATTATTCTACAAAATAGAAAGAGAAGAAACATCACCCAATTCATTTTACAAGACCCCAGTTTTCCGGATACTCAAGCTACATAAAGAACCAACGAAGAAAGAGAATTACAGGCCAATTTCCCCTATGAATGAATATAGATGCAAAAATTCTTGATAAAATATTTGCAAAACAAATGCAAGAATATATGTAATGCATAATCTACAATAATAAAGTAAACTTCATCCCAGAGATACGGTGATGGTTCACATACATAAATAGATAAATGTGCCCTGTGACATAAACAGACTGAAAGACAAAAAATACATGATCACTTCATGAGATGCAGAAAATGGCTTTGACAGAATCTGACACCCCTTCATGACTAAGTACTGGAGTAGGGAAACATGAGACAGTCTGCAAAATAACTTACGTGATTTACAGCAGGCCCACAGTTAACATCCAAGTACACAGGAAGAAAAGCAAAGCATTTCCACTATAATCGGGAACAAAATAAGGTTGTTAATTCTCTTCATATCTATTTAATATTGTACTTGAAATCTTAGACAGCAATAAGACAACTGGAGAAGTCAAGGGGTTACAAAAAAAAGGAAAGCTATTGAAGTATCTTTATTTGCAGATGATACGATAGTATACGTAAGTGACCCTAAAAATTCAACCAGGAAACTCCTACAGCTGATAAATACTTTCGGCAAAGTAGCAGTTACAAAATTAATACGTCAAAAGCAGCAGCCTTTGTATAAACAAATGCAAATGGACTGAGACGTAAATCAGGAAAACGATACCTTTCATAACAGATGGAACCAAAATATAAAACTATTTGACTGGACAAGAACCTGAGACTAGATAGGCCATGAACCTAGGGAAATCCAAGTACTACTGTTCTGCTAAGATAAAATAGCAATAAAACGAACTCCAATATAACATCCTGCTATACTCACAGATAGATGCTCCACTCCTGCAGTAGATAAGAAGCTTCCTCCTGGAGTAGTTGGGAACGAATACAGGGACCCAACACAGAACAAAGTGCAGAGAGTGAGAAACCTTGGAACACTAAGTCCTAAACGAAATGTCTCCATCAAAACCTTCCCGTCAGAGTTCAGGGAACCCTGGGGTGAGGGGGAAGAGGTAGATGGATTTTAAAATCAGTGGGGATCCGAGACGCCAAGGGATGGAGGTCTTTCGAACACAGCAGGACTGAATCACATATGAACTCACAGAGTCTGAGGCAGCAAACACAGTCCCGACACGGGTTAAAGCTAGGTGGGCTCCCAGTGCTAAGTGAAAAGTGGACGCAAGTCCTCATCATCCCTGTCTCAGAAGCGATCGCCAACTGACAAATGCTTGAAAAGAAAACATTCTTTTTCTTCAGTAGAGTCTCAGTGGCTATCCAAACTGCTCCTAAGGACAGACCCCATGCTCAACAGTAGATAGCCAACACAAATGAACTCAATGGCATTTCGATGCTTCCTTTTCTCATAATGTTTTGTCTGGGCATTATTTTGACTGTTATTTCTTGCTTATAGTTATTTTCTGTATATTTTATGGTGTCCCTTGTTATGTTTGTGTGGGATTTCTGTGTGTACAAATGTGTGTTTTTGCATCTATATGTGTTTCTTTAGGATTTTTCTTTGGCTTTTTTTTTCTTCTGTTAGTATACTATTCCTGCTTGCTAGTTTTCATTTTTGTCTTATTTTATATTACTTTACTATTATTTTGGAATGACTGCTTGTATTATGATCGGAACGAAAAATGAAAGGTGTGGTTTGGGGTGGGTGGGAAGTCAGGGAGGCCTAGGAGGAGTTAGGGGAGGGAAGCCATACTCAGAATATGTTGCATGGAAAATTCCATTTCTACTTAAAAAAAAAAACTAGAGAAAAACTCAATTATGCATTTAATTGCGTAATTAAAATTTTCAATTTAATTGTAAGGCATTTCTATATGTTTATAATGCAGCTTCCTTTACAAATGCCTTTTGATATTTTCAACCAACTTATTCGCGATCCTAGAGAAGCTAAATAAGAAGGTGAATCCAAAGACAAACATATAGGCATCCTCCTGAATATTAACCTTCATCAGGCGATGAAAGGAGACAGAGACCCACATTGGAGCACCGGACAGAAACCTCAAGGTCCAAATCAGGAGCAGAAGGAGAGGGAGCATGAGCAAAGAACTCAGGACCGCGAGAGGTGCTCCCACACACTGAGACATAGGGGATGTTCTATCGGGATCTCACCAGCTGGCTTGGGTCCGAAAAAAGCATGGGATAAATCCGGACTAGCTGAACACAGCGGACAATGAGGACTACTGAGAACTCAAGAACAATGGCAGTGGGTTTTTGACCCTACTGCACGTACTGGCTTTGGGGGAGCCTAGGCAGTTTGAATGTTCACCTTACTAGACCTGGATAGAGGTGGGCGGCCCTTGGGCTTCCCACAGGTCAGGGAACCCTGATTGCTCTTTGAGCTGATAAGGGAGGGGGACCTCATGGGGGAGGGGGAGGGAAATGGGAGGCGGTGGTGGGGAGGAGGCAGAAATCCTTAATAAATAAATAAATTAAAATTAAAAAAAAAGGCAAGTATTTTCCCCATTTCAAAAGTGTTAGATGTCCTTTATTAAATACCCTGCTGAGGTTATACAATTATTCCATGCATGTTCTCTGGCTAATATCTGTTTTCCCCTATGCCCTATAAATGGAAGGACGATGTTTCTGAGGGGATAATGGAGCTTATACAGTCATTAATTTTCCTCTCATCTTTTATAAGTGTCATCAAGGAAAAACCTTAATTTGCAAATAATCTCCCAAATAATTCACACAGAGAGGTTATTCTTAGTTATAAATGCCCAACGTTAGGTTGACTTGTTTCTAGTCAGCTTTTCATAAATTATCCTATCTTTTGCCTCTGGACTTTTATCTTTATCAATTTATCTATAGCTTAATTTACTTGACTTTGTGACTATTCTTTGTGACAGAATCATATATTAAATAGTGTGTATTTTTACGTGTGATATTTTACAGTTCTCTTCTATTTATCTGCTCTTTAAGACAGTGACATCATAGACTAAAAATTCCAGATTTTTGGTGTTGGAATTTGAGCGGATTTTTGCAAAAGGAAAGCTTCTAGAACAACCACTTTCTAAAAGTTTTTCATGCTTTTATATATTGCATAATTATTTGCACAATACACAAAAAATTTAATCACTATGAAAAAAATCTAGTGATTTTAAATAGCTCTCTGTAGAGTAAATGTTTCAAGATGTGTGCTTATGTCGAAGGTCATAGTCTATGTTACTAAGAAATGAGTTCACTATTTGAGCAAAGAAGGGAGATATAGTAAGAATCAGTATGCCAACAATTACATTTTCTTTGAATTAAGAGCCCTACCATTTTGAGGCACAACTTAAGTTGACATTGTCCACAGGGGAACCACATTTACAACTGTATTCTAGACAATGAGAAGAAGAAAAAGACTTTATGAGGTTATTTTCATTTTAAATTTATGTATTTATTCCTTCACTTAACATTATTCAGAATTTGTTGCATATATTCAGCAAGATACAAAAATGTTGAAAGAAATATACATACATATAAGTATAAACACACATATATGCTTATGCATGTATATGTACTATATCTATATGCAAATATACATGATAGTTTATACGTATATTACTTCTCTTAGACACGTTTATATATTCTCAAAACTCCAATTGTCTGGTTCTGGTTCTACAATTGTGAAGTTTTGTTTTGTATGTGATTTTTTTTTTTTTTTTGGTTTTTCGAGACAGGGTTTCTCTGTAGCTTTGGAGCCTGTCCTGAAACTAGCTCTTGTAGACCAGGCTGGCCTCAAACTCACAGAGATCCGCCTGCCTCTGCCTCCCGAGTGCTGGGATTAAAGGCGTGCGCCACCACCGCCCAGCTCTGTATGTGATTTTTTTATTTGCTGTTTTTCTAGGATGCCTGCAGAGGGGTGTTTTAAACTGATATTTGCTGCAAAGGAGATGCTGTGGCTCAATCATACATACTTAATTAAAATAGTTGCATCATTTCCCTCTATTCTCTTTCAAATCACACAGGTTAATCAATAAAATAAGGCATAAGATAAGAAATATTTAGATAGTTGGATACATATGATGAAGTTAGGCAGTGGGGACTTTATATAGTGACTTTGAAATGATAAAAACTAATATAATAACCATAGTATAATAAGCCACTTTACAAGTTAATTCTATATAAACTTATTAATGGAATAGATAAAGGTATTATTAAAATTGTGAATTTGCAAAGGCTTCACATGTTGTAGGAGAGATTTTGATATATAAAAGCTTCTGTGAAAGCAGCTGGGCATTGTAAGTCATTATCAGTATTACATAAATTTTAAGCAAAAAAAGAATCAGTATTTAGAACCTGAGCCTATGACAAACTCAGACATGACATGGTGTCACTGGCTTGATCGGTTCTTAAGAAGACCAAGTATTTCATTTAGTCCTCATGGAGCTTTTTTGTCCTTTTTTGTGTGGTTGAATTATATAATTTTCTTTCTCAAACATAGTTTGAGGTACTCTGATGAATTTGGCCACAAATCCTCTAGTAAAAGAGTAACGTGATCATAGCTGCTGTTGCTTCAGTCTAGGGAAATAAACTGCCCTGTTCCAAATTCACAAGTACAGATTGTTGCTGCAGCGTTCTCACTTGTAATAACATAATCTCTGAAGAATATGATAGTATCGGTGAGGAGTCCTTCCTCCTTTCTCATTTAGGGAAATGGTTTTGTTTCCATGGAGACTTATTAGGCTGCGTGATGAAAGGTAGGTGAGAGAAACAGGGAAGTGGTGTAGGTTGTGATTAATAGGGGTTAATGCGATGTGGGACTCCTTCAGTCACAGGGGAAAGATTGACTACTCGGGCAATGGGATCAGACAGCATTGCACCCACAGCATAAAAACTGCTGCCTAATATACAAGTTCGGAACTTTCTTTAATGTCATAAGTAAAGAGTTTATCCTGAAGTATTCAGACTTATACCAACTACAAACTTGTGCCCAGGTGTTAAGAGGTGGCCTATTCATACTTGCATTTGTAGTGATGTTTTGTTTGTGTTTTAACAAATAAACCTTTCCTGAAGACCAGAGTGCAGAGCTAAGACACTAGAGGCCAGTCGGTGGTGGCTCACACCTTTAACCCCAGTATTTGAGAGTCCCACACCTTTAATCCCAGCACTAGGGAGGTAGAGACAGGAAGGAATAAGACTGGGTGGAGAGAGGAATATAATGTGAGAGGAGCCAGCAGCTCAGATGCAGTTTGAGGTTTGGTGGAGACAGTTGCAGTCTGAGGATGCAGCTTGAGGTGCAGGCTAAAGCACTCGGTCACGTGACACAGTCTGAGGCTAGGCTTGCCCTTTCGGTCTGAGGATTCAGTAGAGGTAAAAGGTCTTTCTAGTGGCTGCTTCTCTGATCTCTCCAGCTTTCACACGCTAATTCCAGACTTCAGGTTTTTACTAAGAACAGTTAGAATTTGTGCTGCATGCATTAAAATTTAAAATGAATATAAAATCTAGGGAAAATGATGGAGCTATTTTAATAAAATTATGAATGTTTATATATGACAAAATGGCTTCCCCTCTCCACGAATAAACGTATTACCAAGTAAGGTTAGAAAATGCTAGATACAACAGTAACTAAAATGGCTTTATCGTTGTCATTAAAATTATAAAATATTTTTGCAGCCTACCACCTAGGGGCTTGCAGTGTTCTAACTTTTTGTTCTTGTGTAGAGAGAAGCAGAAGAAACTGTTTCTGCTCATGTGCTCAGTGCTGGGAGAGATTCCTGACTCTCACTCCATCAGGTTATGGGGATTCTTCTCTGTATGGAAAAGCAGCCTGTATGCACCGTAAAGTCCCAGAGGTTGTACAAAAATGAATATGCTTTAATTTTGCTGACAAACTAGGAGTTCTTGTCTTGTCTTTTTGGTGGTGATCCCAGCCTTTAATGGCCCAGCCATCTATCCAGTCCTATAGGAATCATTTCAATTGCATCTATGTATTCTTGCCATGAATAAATCTATGCTCCCCTCTTGCTAGGACATTAAACTTTAGATCTTCCCCAGTAAAAAGTTTGAGATAAAGGGGGAAATAAGTTTGGTTGCTTCCTTAGAAATTGCAAACTCAGATATACTAATCAATGAATAGGAACCAGTTTAAGATGTAGTCACAACCCTAGGGACAAATTTTCTCTGATGAGAGAGTAGGTGTGTTCCAAGAATGACATTAAAGTTAACTCAAGGGCGGTTATCATTGCAGTGCTTAAAGCCTATCACTGAATGGATTTGCGTATCCTTTCCTCTCTCCCGTTCCATTTCTTCAGATTATATAAGTTAGAGCACATATTCCATTTTATATGCATCTCTTTAGTGTTGTATTTAATGACACCCTCAGACCAATAGAAACATTGCTGTTGGATTTCTGTAATTTGTTCTATTCTGAAATTTGCTCTATATCTTAGGTTCTTTAAATAAAATTCTTTACTTCTTTATTCTATGTGTATATGGGAGTGTCTGCATATGTGTATTGTATATACACTATTAACAAAACATCTGCTCACCCCAGATAGGGTGATCAAAAAATAATAAGATTGAAGTAAGGAATAAGATGAAATATTCAGCTTAAAAAAAAGTGATCTTTTGTTGATTTTACTTAAACTCGTGTGTGTCTGTGTGTGTGTGTGTGTGTGTGTGTGTGTGTGTGTGTGTGTAGATACACGTATTTACCAGTCCTCACATAAAGGTCAGTGGACAACTGAATCAGTCCTTGCTTTCTACCCTGCAGAGTCAGGAACTCCCGTACCCCTCCACAGCATTTTCTCTGGTGTGGAGCTCACGTGAGGTCACGCAGGTAGCATTCATTTTTTGCTTGCTGAACCACACTAGTTTGTCTTACATATTTTCAAATGCAGAATGTTTAAAAACCGTTCTGCTTAGAAGTGTAAAAGAAAAATTGTATCATTGTTCTATGTAAGTTGAACTAAAAACATTTAAAACCCTTCGATGCTTTTTAGATTTGCCTGAGGGAACTGAAACTGTAAATGTCATGTAGCTTACACTAAAGCTATAATGTAGCCCTTGCTTCCAGTCTTAGAGTAATGAATTCTGACCCTCGGAAACCCTTCCAACTTCATCTGTACAGTTTTAACCACCACACTAACAGCAAAAAGAAAACTTGAAAACTTTAATTCACAACAAAAATTGAAAAGTTGATGGGTTTTTTTTTTTCATATTATATCCCTTAGCAGTGATCTTGGCTACACTTTGAAGTGCTGTTGGCATAGATGTAGGCTGTTTCTGAATCCACTATGAGCTTTGCCAAACCATAGTGTGTGTGTGTGTGTGTGTGTGTGTGTGTGTGTGTGTGTGTGTGTGTATTATTTTCCCCTGGCCACAAACATATGAACATGAGTGCCATTGCTGGGACACCTCACTACAACTCACACATTTTTTCGGATTACAGATGCTAATACAAGGAAGGGTTTTGGGGAGTCTGGCAGTGGAGTCCTGGTTGTCATGACAAAGCTGTGTGTAGCTATTCTCCTGGTGAGCAGTCAGCAAGTAGAAGACAGCAGGAGTCCTAAAGAGGACTAAGATTGTTTTCATTGTTATTGTCCTTTATTTTCTTCTAATTATGAGGGAAATATATGTCATTTCTCTAGTTAAATGTAATTTAGTTTCTGATACATTGTAAATAAATGAATCTTTAAGTTTTGTTTTAATAGTTTGATCATTTATACTTAAATACATACATTAAATAAAGCCAAAGTATTTTTTCCTGGAAGAATCCAGTATCTTCCCTTTTCTGATTTTTTTCCCCACACTTGTCTTAAGAAAGTGAACTGTCCCACATCTAACGCATCTGTCACATTCTTCCTAGAGATAGAGAGTTTAAGTCAAGCATGTATTATAAGAAATATTAGAAATTGTCATTTCCAGCCATATAGTTTTATGAAAATCACAGAATTATTACACAACAAAGTTGTTCATCCTAGTAAATATTATAGTTTGACTATAGCTACATCTGTATATCTTGAATGCTTTTATTCTCATTTGTTTTACCTTCATTTTGATTCAGTCCTTCTTTTGAAGGCAGACATGGCAAAGGTAGTTTATAATCTAAATGGGAACACCCCTATTCTCATAAGGATCTACAGTAATAACAGCTGACTTCTAAAAGTACTATTGTAAAGGTTCCTGACTTTAAAATATTCTTATTACCTAGCCCTTTGTTATTAAGTGAATGTGAAATACCCAATTTTGTGCTACAGTTGATAATGTTGTTTGGAGAGGTTGTAGAACCCGTGGGAACGTGGCATACCTGGAGGAAATGGATCATTGGATTCAAGAAAGAAGAGTGAACCCACCTGGTGTCCCAGTCTGTGGTTTCTGATTCTTTTCTGTATACAACGCACTAAGACGGGAGGTATCTCTGTCAGTAGCCCCTACTGCCAGAGACAGCTGCTCCTGGAGCATGCCTCAACATGATACACTGAGAGCCTTGGAAAATAGGAATCTAAGTAAATGTGCCATCCCTTAAGTGGCTTCTGTCTCAGTGATGAGAAAAGGAACTAGTATATCCCTATCACAGCGTTTTGATATCGGTATCATTGTTTAGGTTTGATCATTTACTCATAGTAGTCAAAATAATCATTTTATAATTTTAACCAATTATGTTAGTTATTTTTACACAGTACATTTTTTTTGCAATCCCCTAAAACTATTATTTAGACTCAGAAGTAAGTAAATCATGGATTCCATGAGTTGCCCAAGATTACATCATCTGCTGTGGAATAAAAAAACCATGACAGACAAACTCCAAATCCACAATGTTGCGTAGAGAAGCTTGGTGTTAAAATAAGCAGAAGCGTCCTAAAATTAGTAATCATTATCTTCTGTAGGAAGATGTGCTTTAATGTGGATGGCAGCACTATTGCGTATATTTGAGAAGTTAGAGAACAAGTCTAGGAGACAACAGACAAGATTTAGTTACAGAGCTGAAGAGACCTTGAGACACGTGGTTAAAACGTCTGTGCTGAGGGCACCGAGCATGTGCAATCACACACTCCTTGAGTTCCTTAAGAAGCGTTCCCCTTAATGATTTTTTTCTTTTTTTTATTTTTTTTAATTGAAAAGAAAATTTCCGCCTCCTCCCCGCCTCCCATTTTCCTCCCCCTCCTCCCACTCCTCTTCCCCTCCCCCCACTCCTCTCCCCCTCCCTCTCCAGTCTGAAGAGCAGCCAGGGTTCCCTGCCCTGTGGAAAGTCCAAAGTCCTCGCCCCTCCATCCTGGTCTAGGAAGGTGAACATCCAAACTGGCTAGGCTCCCACAAAGCCAGAACCGGAAGTAGGATCAAAACCCAGTGCCCTTGTCCCTGGCTTCTCAGCAGCCCTCATTGTCCACCATATTCAGAGAGTCCGGTTTTATCCCATGCTTTTTCAGTCACAGTCCAGCTGGCCTTGGTGAGCTCCCAATAGATCAGCCCCACTGTCTCCGTGGGTGGGTGCACCCCTTGTGGTCCTGACTTCTTTGCTCATGTTCTCCCTCCTTCTGCTCCTCATTGGTACATTGGGAGCTCAGTCCGGTGCTCCAGTATTGCCAGGTAAAAAATTGGGATCTTGGGGGTGGGTGGGAGGGGGGTAAGGGGAAATGGGGAGAGAAAAGTGAGAAGGGGAGGATGGGGGGAACTTGGGGAAACGGTATGATTGGGATAAAGGAAGGTTGGATAGGGGAGCAGGGAAGCACATATCTTAATTAAGGGAGCCATCTTAGGGTTGGCAAGAGACTTGGACCTAGAAGGGCTCCCAGGTGCCCAGGGCGATGTCCCCAGTTAGTTCCTGAGGCAGCTGAGGATAGGGAACCTGAAATGACCCTATCCTATAGCCATACTGATGAACATCTTGCATATCACCATAGAACCTTCATCTGGCGATGGATGGAGATAGAGACAGAGACCCCTTAATGATTTTAAACTTCATCCCTGGCTAAACTTACTGAAGACTGTACAAACGGTTATAATTAGGAAATTATAAACAAATGTTTAGTTCCAAATCAGAGCAAATAAAAGAACCTTTTCTTTCTAAAAGGAAAATATAATCAACAATATCCATAGCGTTGTGAGCTTATCATAAAAGTTTTATTTGTTCTTCTACCTTCTCTGTAAGTTAATTTTAACAAGAAAAACATTCAGAGTATTATTATCTGCAAAGTATTGTGATTAAATATTTGGATATAACTAAAATCGTAACAAAAATCATTTTTCATAAGTAGTTTTCTCAGAGGTATTTTGGGGACGGCATTAACAAGAGAGTGACCTTTGAGAAGAGCAGAAATTTTAGCCTCGTATCCTCCCACAGAGTTCACAGGCTCATTACTTACCTTCTAAAGCAGTAATTACACTTCATCATGATATGCTGAACTATTCCCAGTTACATAAGCTTTTGTGTCTTATGCATCTTTAACATAAGAAAATGCCATTAAGGTGGTTAAGGGTCTTGTGCGTGGCAAAATGCAGCAGAGGAATCTGGGAAACAATGTTACTACCCAGTTTGTTGTTCATTTGATGCCAATACACACACAGCGGAAAGGGGAAACATAATTTTTCACAGAAATAAGCTGGAGATTATGCAGACCTCACCGTCTCATTTATTCCCATGGCAGAGTTTGGACGCTGAAGCAGCCTGCCAGTACTGCTCGGTATCAGCATCCATCAATCATGAGATCTCAGCCGTGTAAAGGGGGCATGACGCCAGTGAAGCATCGCTCTACTTCACGGATCACGCTGGTCATCTTTTCCACTAATTATGAAAAGCCACGTTTATTGTATGTAAGGTTATATATGCAACTGCAAATTATTACTTCCCAAAAATTGTATTGTTTGAGTTTACCTTTTAAAAATCTAAATTATATGTTTCCTAATGTATTTCATCCTATGTTTATGTACTATAACTATGTTGATCTTTCCTAAAAAACAACTTTGATGGAGCACCTTAAAGGTACTTGTGATAACAAGTCGTCATTTAGTTATGTTAATTCTCATCTAAGTATCTTAACATATCCAAATAAACTCATAAATAAATCAAGTAATAAATCATATAGTTTCCAAATACATATAATATTTCATGAAATAGTATTTTGTATGTATGTGTGCAAGCATATAAGTAACATTAAAATTTAGGTTATAAAGTTTTATGCATTATCTTTGTTAACGTCTATGACACAAGACCATTTTTTTCTTTTTAATCGCATTACAATGTCAGATTGGCCTATACTTGGTAACACTATTCTAATCTGTGGAACTCATCACATATTTTTTTTAAAAGTCTGAAACATGTTGAAGTATGATTGACAATGACTAATGGCCCTGGCCACTTACTCTGACTGTCAGTTAGATGATGCAATCCGGACTGATTAAAGATGTTAACTGAGGTCAGAAATATAATAATTGATCTTAGCTCAAAAATATATTCTTAATGCCTCATTATTCAAATGACTCAACTCTGTTTCCTAGACTAATCTTTTAATGGACAATGTCGAGAATTTAATGTAATGTGTAATCATCTGGAATACACTTCATCTTTGTGCCCCCCCTCAAAATCTAGTGGAAGTCTAAATTCAGTAATTTGCCCTTTGCAATTAGGCTACTAAGAAAAATACAATGGGTGCTGGAGAGGTGGCTCAGGTTAAAAGCGCTATTCTTCCAAAGGACGTGCATTCAATTCCCAGCATCTAAATGGCAACTCGCATCTGTCTGTAACGCCGGTTCCAAAGGAATCAACACTATGCACATACACACACAACACACAGGCAAAACACCAGTGTGCATGAAGTAAAAATGAATTATTTAATATAAAAATATAATGAGCCTGAGAACATTACAAATCACTTTCAAGTGAGTCTTGTATCTGGGTGCAATTTAACTGTGAAAATTCCTGTCCTTGCATCTCTCCGAGAATGTACTGTGGAAATCTAGGTACCCAAACACTTAGGGTTACAATAAATCTTTGTAAATGCTCCATTGAGAGGATGGAAACTGTAGCAAAGGGAGTACTGAAAATGCAGAAGCTGCTTATGTCCATAGAATACCTGTTGATAATGTGTCCCCATAATTTCCTGGAAAGAACATGGGATTTCAAGATATGTTACTCTTCTACCATACATGATACACATGTCTCTAAAGAGTTTTCTCTGACTAAAAGCTATTTAAAATATTCTATAAAGTTCATTCCTCATTTAAGCCCTTTGGTCCTTACTCTCTTCTTTCTTTAATTAATATATATTACTTGTACAAAGTAATGGGTTTTATTGTGGTAGTTCCACATAAATATATCTTTTGATCATAGTCCATCCTAATTGACTCTTTCATTGCTTTGGAATGTCTCTGTATTCTGTTCTTAATTCTTGACCCATTTTTTAACTTTCAGATTTTGAAAAAAAAATATTTTCTTCATGGTGGAGGGGGAGCTTCAGCAGCATGACTGGAGGGCCAGGCCACTGGAAGAAGCCTCCCAAGCATGGTTGGGAGGCCAGGTTACCAGGAAAAGCATCAGCATTGCAAGCGGGTGAGCCAGTCCACCAGGAGAAGCCTCAACAGCATGGCAGGTGGACCAGATCACTCGTAGAAGCCTCAGCAGCAATGGATGGGCCAGGCTATGGGAAGAAGCCTCAACAATGCACTGGGAAGACAATAGCAATGGCCTCCAGAAATTACCTGAACATCAGAGCCTCAACCTTAGCCACACCTACACCTGGAGGAGCAACAATTGGAGCCTCAGTCATGCCTGCACCAGGAGGAGTGAAGATCTGAGTCTTGGACCCATAGGACCTGGGAGAATGATCACTGAAGGTGCTGTTCTGCTTACACCTGAAAGAGCATTCAAGAAAGTCAGACCCTCCAACTACACCAGTTGGAGAATAAGGGAACCCTCTGAAACACAGGCTCTACCTATTCTGGTTGGAGGAAGAGATGGATAGACAACAGGGTAATAATACACTCAACATCATAAAGAACAATATAGCACCAACTGAAACTAGTGGTTCTACAACAGCAAGTCTTGAACATCTCAACACAGATGAAGCAGAAGAAAACAACCTTTAAAATGACTTTGTAAAAATTATTTCGGCCCTTAAAGGGGAAATTAAAAATTCCCTTAAAGAAGGACAAACAAAAAAATGGAAGAAATCAACAAATCCCTTAAAGAAAACAAAAGAAAGCCCTCAAACAAGTGAAAGAAAAGACCAAATCTAAAAATAATAGGAATTGATTGAAGAAGAAATCCAGCTCAAAGGCACAGAAAATATATTCAACAAAATCATAGAGGTAAACTTTCTCAACCTAAAGAAGGGCATGCAAGAAACTTACAGAATGAACCAAAAAAAAAAAAACCCTCCCCTTACCACATAATAATCAAACCACTAAACATACAGAATAAATAAAAAATATGAAGAGCTGCAAAGAAAAAAGAGCAAGTAACATATAAAGGCAAACTTATCAGAGTCATACCTGATTTCTCAAAGGCAAACATGAAAGTCAGAAGGTCCTAGATAGACTCTCTGAAGACACTAAGAGACCATAGGTGATGTGGGAGTGTCATATATCAATCTGTTGATTTCATTGGTTAAGTAATAAAGAAGACTGCTTGGCTCTCTGATAGGGTAAAATTTAGGTAGGCGGAGTAAACAGAACAGAATTCTGGGAGAAAGAAGCTGAGTTGGGAGTCGCCATGATTCTCCCATTCCAGGCAGACGCAGGTTAAGATCCTTCCTGGTAAGCGAGCTCGTAGCGCTACACAGATTAATAGAAATGGGTTAGATCGATATGTAAGAGCTATCCAGTAAGAGGCCAAGCAGTATTTAAATGAATACAGTTTGTGTGTAATTATTTCGGGAAAAGCTAGCCAGGCAGGCGGCTGGGGTGCTGGGGACGCAGCCCCGCCGCTCTTAATTCAACACATAGGTGCAGCCAAGATGACTATACCCAGTAAATCTTTCAATCAACATAGATGGAGAAAGCAAGATATCCCATGGGGAAAAAAACAGATTTAAACAATATGTATCAACAAATCAGACCCTACAGAAAGTACTAGAAAGAAAATTCCAACCCAAAAATGTTAGCTACACCCACAAAAACACAGGCAATAGATAATCCCACACCAGCATATCCAAAAGAAAAGAAAAACACAAACATTAGCAACAACAAAAACAAAAGTAGCAGGAACTAGCAATTACTGGTCATTAATATCCCTTAATATCACTGAACTCAATTTGCCTATAAAAAGAATGGATACAAAAACAGAATCCATGCTTCTGCTGCATACAAGAAGCACACCTCAACTACAAAGACAGACATTACCTCAGAGTGAAGGGTTGAGAAAGATTCTCCAATCAAATGTATCTAAGAAACAAGCTGGGGTAAGTTACTAATATCAAATAAAATAGACTTCAAATTAAATCCATCAAAAGAGATGAATTTATATTGCAGAAGAGAAAGGGAGTAAAAAAATCTCTTCAGGGGTCATCCTTGTTTGTCACCAAATACTTTTTATCACTTTTACCTACCATTTGATCTCTATATACATCATACAGAGGTTAACCTGGGAGTTCTGCGGCACCAAACACTGGATGTTCCCTGCAAATCTGCTCCTTTAATCATGGACATTTTGAATTTTCCCCTCAGAAACCTTGCAGTAATTTCAAGTTTGACCACACTGATTACCTATCTCACCCAACACGGCTTCATTAATGGTGCTTTCACTATTTATCAACATCAGTCATGCATGACACAGGAACATCCTATGATCACCCGAAAGGATTTTCCATTTCATTTTAAATGTTTCTAGCAGATACCCTACTTCTAAGAGATTACTGTAGGAGTTGGATGATATATACAATCTCAAAAAAATATAAGAATTGAAAAATCACAAAATATAGCAGCATCTTAATAAACTATAAGCACCACTGTATTATAAGATAGCCCTTATCTTAAGCTTATTTTTAAGATATTAGTTTTTACCTTTAGTTTAAGAAAAATCTTTTGGAATTTTTTTTCTTGTATTCAAGAAAAGATTCTCTCTCTCTCTCTCTCTCTCTCTGTGTGTGTGTGTGTGTGTGTGTGTGTGTGTTACTGAGTTTTAACCTGAGCTTTGTACATGTTAGCTAGTTGCTCTAACACAGAATGATTCCCTAACCCCAATTTTTTCCTCTTTTCTTTAAAAATGTTTATTCCTTATCCAGTATACCCTGATTATAGTTCCCATGGCATGCCTCAAATACCCCTCAATTCTAGCTCTCTTTTTCTCCCTCTATTTCCCCCCTCAACCCCATCTTGCCTCCCAATCACTACCTAATCCTCCCTGTCCCATGCCTCCTGCCCCTTGTCCACCCACAAAATCTATTCTATATCCCCCTTCCAGGGAGATCCGTGTGTCCAGCCTAGGTCCTTTCTCTATATATAACCTCTCTGGGTATATGAGTTATAGCTTAGTTATTATTTATTTAAGGCAATACTATTTTAACAGATATAGTTTCCAGGTGAACATCATTGACATCCTCCATGTATACTTCAGACTTTATGACTGTGGCAACTCACACAGCCATCATTATAATATCCATGTACATTTGTCCCTATTTTTTACACCACAGACTTTATGACTGTGGCAACTCACACAGCCATCACTATTATATCCATGTACATTTGTCCCTATTTTTTACACCACAGACTTTATGACTGCGGTTTCCCACATAAGCATCATTATTATATTAATGTGCATCAAAAGCTATTGCTACTTTTTGACTATCAAATATACAACCAGCCCAGTGTTGTTTGATATCTCACAAAAGTTATCTAAAACATAAAAGCAGGGCTGGAGATACAGCACAGTGGTTATGAGTGTATACTGCTTTTGCAAATGTTCCCAGCAGACATGTTCAGTGGTCCACAATTATCTGTGTCTCTGGATTCAGGGTACCTAATCTCTCTGGTTTCCATGGGCACTTGCATTCATGTGCATGTACCAACATGCACACACACACACACACACACACACACACGATCACACTTGAAAAAATTATTTTAAAAAAATATTATAAATGTTAAGGATCATTCTCAGTGAAAAATACCATCCCTTGAGAATGTTGTCATTGCCTCACTAGGTTCTAATAAAGGCTGTAGTATGGGTTAATAAAAATGCCATGATCAAGCAGGCCCAAGCCAGGGACTTCCATGGGACTGGGCCCAGGCCAGCAACCTCTACAGGCTCAGGCCCGAGCAAGGACACCCAATGGAGCAGGCCCAAGCCAGCAACCTCCACCAGAGCAGGCCCAAGCCAGTGACCTTCATATGAACAGAATGAAGCAAGTATCATCCATCATCCGCAGAAGCAGGCCTGAGCCAGCGACCTTCAACAGAGCAGGCCCAAGGCAGCTACTTCTACCAGAGCAGGCACTGTCATCTGCTGGCCTGATCTGTCACCTAGGTACCCTGTCCCTTTAAGAGACAAGCTGTGCCTACTCCCAACCTCCCCACTTCCAACAAGGCAAGCAGATCTCCTACCACCTTCCTAGCCTGCTCTCTCTCTCTCTCTCTCTCTCTCTCTCTCTCTCTCTCTCTATCTCTATCTCCTCTCTCTTCTTTCTCTGTTCCCTCTTCTCTATCTCCTCTTCTCCCCTCCCTTACTCTTATAAACGTTCCTAATACCCACTAACTAAACTATACCCAAGCTTTCTCTGCATGGTGTATCTGTTTCACACCCACCATTGTCTCCCACCCACCTCAGGTGACACGCATCACCCATCGTGGGACCCGCCAGGGATCATCCTGCTTTATAATTGATTACATTGATGCTATAAACACAGCAGGCTATCCCTTGTACCTGAGGACTGCTAGGGATCCTGTAACTTCTAACTCTTCTTCTATACAGTCACTTTTCCAACAACAAATCTCTGTAATTCTACACCAACATCAAACGGTAGGTTCCTCCCACATATCCGGCCATGCCTCCATGAGTGTGCAATCACTTGTCAATGGTTTCCCCATGTAAAAACAGCCCAGTACTGCTCACCTATCTGGCTTAAAGTCCCTCACTTTGGCCCCAACTCCACATGAGGACTTAGAGGTTTGGTTTGTGCCCACTCATTCTCAGGGCCCCTGGACTTTATGAGTGATGACCCAAAGCCAACTTGAGCCACCTGTCCATGTTGAACTTCTGAGAAGCTGGATATTCCTGCCTTACTCATGGAGACTGTGCCAACCCCCCTCCTCAGATATCAACCTACATAGCTGCCTATCATCGGTTTACATGCTACCAGTGATTGTTAGTTGGAAATACAGCCTGCTTTTTCTGTGTTTGTCTATCTGCTTTTCATTCCCGGTAGGTAATCACACCCATGCTAAACTGTCCCGCCACTGCTGGTCCCTGCTCTGTCTCATGAGCTTGGCTCCAGCTCGCTGTTTGGCGGCTTAAGGGGCACACTGACCTGCCAGTGCCCTCCCTCACATGCTGCCTCTCACTGCATCAGCAGAATCTGTCTCTCTTCCACCTATGGAGATCTGTTGCAAGGAGGGGACTGCTTGTTCATCCCAATGTGTAGCTCCAGCCTATACCAGTGGCTAAAAAAACCGCAAGCAAGTAGCTTTTTTTTGGGAATTAGTACTCCAAACCTTGGACAGCAAATGTAACATGATTAGGAAAAAAAAACAGAGACAAATATTGGGGTTCAACATGAAAATCAGAAAAGCAAAGCAATCAAGTCACTAGGGAGTTCTAACCTCTTTGAAATCTTCAGACTGCAAAGAGAGTTCTTTAATATCTCATCCTGCCTTGTATTCCTCTCTAGGTCTGAGATTAAAGGTGTGTGCCACCACTGCTAGGCCTCTATGACTAACTAGTGTGACTGCTGGGATTCAAGGTGTGTGCCGCCAGTGCCTGGCCTGTATGGCTGATCAGTGTGGCTGTTTTGCATTCTGTTCTTCAAGCAAGCTTTATTTCTTAAAATACAAATAAAGTGTCACTACAGTGGCGTTTTGTCTTTTCCTGCCTTTCAAGTGTGAAAATGTCTTTTCACACCGCTCTTGAAAGTATACATTTTCATCAACTTTAGAAAAATTAACAGTTGTATTCTCCATAGAATTATTTTAATGAGATTTATCTAAATTGGGATCTAAAAATGCAATAAACAGTGTATATACATTGGCAATCCTATAGAATGGCTAAAAAAAACCATATTGGAACAATAGAATTAATAGTCTTTCTTTTAAGACTAAATAATGAGAAAAAAAACTGAGTGATGAGAATTTAGTGTTGAAAATCATGACTCAAATAAGGGAAGGCAAGGCTACAAGAGAATTAGCATGAAAAGGAAGAACAAAACAAAGAGAAAGTCTTGGAATCTTATCAGTTCCAGCAACCAAAACTGATTGAAATATCACAGTACTACCTCAATGATAGTTCTCACCGCATATGCTTACAGTTCTCCCAGTTAAGAGAAACTGAAAAAAAAAATACATATTATACTCTTCTTCATACTGACTGGGTAACTAAATATCGATTGGGTAGTAATTGCTAATACATCTTTTACTTTTTAAGTTTATTTTTAGGGAAGTCTTAAATTAAAAAAAAAGTAGAACTTTAAATATTGTACTAAGTAGTAATAAGTAGGAAGAGTTGGTGAACATATGATGTGTGTGTTGTGTCTGTGATGTGTATATGTGTGTGTGTGTGTGTGTGTATACAGAGAGAGAGAGAGAGAGAGAGAGAGAGAGAGAGAGAGAGAGAGAGAGAGAATTACTAGCAACCAGGTTTGTAAATAGTAGACAAGTTGGTTAATGTGTTTATTGTTTCAATAAGGTCAGCCTGATCACACTGATTCTTCCCTTTTACTGTAATGATTGTGTTTATTCTTTGGTGGTGATGCGATTGTCAGTGTCTCCAACAAGGAAGATAAACACGAACTACACCAGTGAGCAGAATAAAGAACAGAGTTGCAGTTCGAAGAAGATGAGAGCCTCATTTTGAGGAGCCGTGTGCTCTCTTGAAAGGGGCTTTTTTTATAAATGTATACAGATGTTGCAAGAAGCTTAAAAGAAGAAAATTATTGCAAAAAATCAGACAAGCTGTGATTACTCTACAAGGTAACAAGAATTGGTTTATCTTTTTCATCAAAGCTTGACATTATTCTAAGAACTTCTAACCGTAATAACTTCCTATTTCATTTTATGCTTTTCCTTCTGGATAAAAAAGGAATAAAATGGGACAACTTATATAAATATAAACCTATTTTCAATGTGGTGCTGTTTGTTTTTAAATTAAAATATATTAACTTCACCATTAAATAGTTATTTCCCTCTTGAAACAAAAATTAGCTGCACGGTTTGATAGCTATAGTGTAAAAGGGGTTTAAAATCAGCACTATCATTTCTAATTAATAATTATGCCCTCAAAATGAATGAACTAGAGAACCGATTACTAGATTAATCCATATCTTACATGGATCTCATGAATGAGAATAAAAATAATATGGTACTTGTAGCAACAGGGTATTGTTTGAGGTGAAAATAGTTTTAAACAATAAGATAAAATAGGTCACAAATAAGAACATAAATATAGTTAAGTATATAATTTCAGTCACTGCTTGGTGTAAAAGATTGAATGCCTCATTAAAATCAAAGTGGAAATTTAGGCAATTTTTATATACAGATTCTAGAAATAGTTCATATTAACTGCGTCCATCTAAACTGGAGGAGACGAACATTCTGGTGAGCCAACAAGTACTGACTTTTAAAGTGTTGCTATTAAAGAAAATACAAAATTCCAGTTCTCAAGCACTTAGACCACTAATTATGAGGAGCAGAGAGGCAGACAGTAAGTTCCCAAGCTTTGCGGAAATCTCTGAGGCAAGGACACAAAGCCTAGATCTCACTGAATTTGACAATGAGCCAACGGTGACACAGATAGTTCTCAAAATCATCTTCTAAGATTGAGTCACATTTGAAAATACTGAGCAAACACACACACACACACACACACTCACACATGTATATATATATATATACACACTATTTATTACATTTAGAACATGAGATAGTCTAGGTAGTGTCCTCTTTAAAAGCTGAATTATACGAACATATTGCATAGCTACTGTTATTTATATTAAAGCTTCAAATTCAGGTTTTCTGTGTATGTACAACAAAATATAATATTATGACAATCCACTCAACTTCTCTGTGGCCCAGCCATAGCTCCCTTGGCATCTACTGATGCTTCTATTCAGTGTACCTATGCAGATACTGAAAGATACACATCTCAGATTCTAAGAAGTTATAGCTGTAGAGATTATTTAGATTTTTCTAAAGATATTTCTTGCCTAAATCTTAGATTTCAAGAAAGAAATCATTAGAAAGAAAAGGTAATCATAAAAAGCCCTGTTCTCTTTATAACCACTGAGTAGAAATAAGAGTTAATCCGTGTAGCTTTTTCTGTTGTGAGATAGTACCTTTTTATGAAGCCTTAGGTGGTCTGAATTACATTAAATAGATTTGGCTGGCCTGGAACTCAAAGAGGTTCACCCACCTCTCCCTCTCTCTCGCTGGGATTAGAGGTATGTACCAAGCTTCAGCGCAGCTTTGTGATTCCTAGTCTCTGGTCAAGGCGATGGATTCCCAGATTGATTTCTGCTGGTTGTTGTCTTGCTTCAGGGTTGTGACTGAGGTAGTGTGATTCTAACATCAGTAACCAAATTCCCCCAATTTTTGATTCTTAGAGACAGAAACCCAGTGGGCTGGTTCTTCTACATTTTTCTTAAAATAATCATAGGGACCAAAGTTAATGATCTTCAAGACCTGTCACAGTTTTATTATCACTTAAACCTCTATGCCTAAGTTAGATAGATTCATTAACTTGATTCTCAATGAGGTTAAAATACTATCTCACATCATCATAAGAACTGTCTGAGTGGTGAGCCCAAGGCTCTCAGACAGTGTGCTGGGTCATCAGTAAAAATTAAAACGATAAGTAGCTTACATACTGAAGTCGGCTGCATTTGAATGGAAACTGGATTCAGCGAGCCAATAAAAACAATGATACTCTGTATATTTTTCCAGAATCAGCTAAGACAATTTTCTGATAGAAATAACATATTTTCACATATTTACTTTTTACTTTTATTTTGCTTTTTTTTTTTTATTGTTTCGCTCTCTCACCAACAGCTAAACGGAAGCAGAGCAGAGTCAATTAAAATATGAAAGGCCCAGTCTATATGGGTCATTGTTGGAAGCAGAAGCAATTGATGCCCATGATCAAATGATAAATTAAAGTGCTATGTATTCTTACAGCAGATCAATGCTGTTCTGCTAGAATTAATGAGTCTCACTACGTGAATCCAGACTGATTTTTTGTTTAAATCTGAAATTGAATTTCAGAAAACAAGTTAAAGAAATGTCTTGCTATTCTTATAAATTCCAAGAAGAATTTCCAATTACGCAAACAACTTGAAGATAATTACACAAGTAAATAACTTTTTATCTAAGTTATTGCTCTAAGACAAAGGCTCCAGAAAGTTGAAGATTACAACAAAATAATTAAATTAACAATGTGATACTAAATTTTTTAAACCATGTATATGTGTGTGTGCCATATTGTAGGCATACATGATACCTTATGTAGACATGCATTATGTTTAGCTCTGTACCATTCATCTCCTGCATGCAAAGATCATCCATTTAATCATTTCCCCCCATCATTTGTGGGGTTTCTTTTTTTGTGCTACCCTGTGTTCTTCTGTTTGAAGTCCTACATATTTTAACATGCATGTACATGTATTGTTTTTTTTCCGAGGAGACAGGGTTTCTCTGTGAAACAGTCCTAATCTCCTGGAACTATGTAATCCAGGCTGGCCCTGAACTCACAGAGATTCACCCGATTCTGCTTCCTGAGTGCTGGGATTAAAGACATGAGCCACCACCGCCTGGTGCATGTACACTTTTCTTAACATAGTACCAAATGGCATATGTGTTTTACATTTATACAAAATATAATTGTCCTAATACTTCCTTCTAATTACTATATAGTATAACTGTCCAATTGTAAAATATGAAGTTATTTTTCTTTTTCTTCCTGTTGGTTTTAAGATTATAATAGAAATACATCATTTCCCCCCTTCTCTTTGATCCATCTCAAACCCTCCCATATACCCCTCCTTGCTCTCTTTCAAATTTATGGCCTCTTTTTTTTTATTAATTGTTGCTATATCCATATATGTAAATTCACATACATGCGCATTCCTAAAATCCCTCTCTGTGTAATATTGCTTATATGTATGTCTTCTGGGCTGACCATTTGATATTGGATATCCAATCAGTGTGCTACCCCCTGAGGAAGACTGTTTCTCCTGCTCTCAGCATCCCTCGGTTGCCTTTAATTCTTTGAGTAGGTTAAAGATCAACGGGTGTCTCCCCATCCACTTATTCAAGTCTATTCTTGTCTTTATTCAGCTCATGTTTAGCCAGCACGCTGCGGAGACTTTTTGAGTGCAGTGTCTGACTTTACTAGGAGACACTCTCTCACAGAAAACTCCCTGAGGCCCTGACTCTTAGAGTGTTTCCGTTCATTTCACAACATTGCCTGAGCCTTAGGGGCAGACGTTGTTTTGTGGATGGATATGTTGTGACTGGCTTTATAACTCTACATCTTGAGTTGTTATGGTTTTCCATTGTGGTCTCTGTCTGTTACAAAGGGTAGTTTCCTTTTTGTGAGGGGTGAGAACTACACTTATCTTTTGGATAGAAGGACAGATGTCTGATGTAGTCAGAGATTATGTCACTTGAGTAGAGTGGTGGTTGTTCCCCACCAAAATTCATGATGTCACTAGGACTGGGTAGCTGATCAGGTTTCTAGTACTAGACATGTTATCCCCCTTGTTGAGAGAGACTTAAGTCCAACCAGAGAGCTTTTGGTGCCATGAAAGCTTGGCCCATTCGCTCTAGCTTCTTATTGGCTAACTCTTATATCTTAATTTAAGCCATTTCTAATAATCTGTGTATCACCATGAGGTTGTGGCTAACCAGTAAAGTTTCAGCACATCTATCTCCAGTGGCAGATCCATGGAGTCCCTCTCTGACTCCACCCTTCTTTCTCCCAGCATTCAGTCCAGTCCTCCCCGCCTACCTAAGTTCTGCCCTATCAACAGGCCAAAGCAGTTTCTTTATTCATTAATGGTAATCACAGCATACAGAGGGGGCTCCCACAAGCTACCCAAGTTTATTCCTTTATTTGACCATTTCCTCCTCCTGAGGGTGACTACCAGAGTTCAGCAATTAAAAGCCCCCTTTGGTTCACCTAATTAACGTGTCCAATTAAAATTAAACACCTCATCCTAACTCAGGGTTTCCCCCTTTACTTTTATAAACCACCATTTGCCTATGTGCCACCCTAAAGGCTCAGGGCTGACTTTCTCCACCCACTGTGACGGTGTCTTGAAACTCGGTTCAGGCTAGCTGGTAATTAATAAACTCCCGTGGTTGTCTCGTTTGGGCATTTGACTCAGGATCCACAGGGTCAGGTGTGTTTCTTTGACTGGCCCATCTATCTGATCATAATGTAATATGGGGGAAGTGCTTGGGGACAGTATTAGTTAGGGTTTGTTTTTGCTGTGAAGTGACACCATGATCATGGCAACTCTTATAAATAAAAATATTTAATAAAGGGGGTTTACAGTTTCAGAGGTTCATTCCATTATCATCATGGCAGGGAGCATGGCAGAGTGTAGGCAGATGTGGTGCTGGAGCTAAGAGTCCTACATCTTGACTCAGAGGCAACAAGAAGTTGACTGTCACACTGAGGGAAGCTTGAGAAAATGAGACCTCAGAGCCTATCCCCACAGTGACACACTTCCTCCAATATGGCCACACCTCCTAATAGTGCCACTCCCTTTGGAGGCCATTTTCTTTCAAACCACCACAGGGAGTTTCCATGGTGACACACTTTCAGCCTATCAGGGAGTTAGTTCTGTGACTTACTGATTCGAACCCAGTTCAAGGCCAACCAACCAGAAGGAGCTGGAATGTTTGTGGTTTACTCCTATGTGAGGGAGTTGGGGGGTTGCATTCTAGCCCCAGGAAATTGTGGGTAGCAGCTTAGGGCAGAATGGCAGACTGGGACAAAATGGAGTTTCTGCTACTAACTAGGATCCCGTTCCCCTTCACCCTCCCCCATCACCTATGTCCTCTGCCACAGCATCCTAGCCCATTCCTGGCTGGGCATCTACCCTTAGCATAACCTTTTTATTGTTTTGTGTTGGGAGCCGTGAATCCCCAGATCCTGAATTTCTTGTAAACAACTTGTTTTCCCCTGATCTGAGTGCCTACAGCTGCTCTGAGTATGAGACCCTCGGGAGTTCCTGATGGCAGGAGAGTGGTTTCTGGTGCTTCTGGCTGGGGCGTAGCTATCCCTATATAAGCGGCTCTGGTACACAATAAAGGGGGCATTCTTGGGGCATTCCTGTTTCAAGGATGACCCGTGTCTCTGTCTGTGAGTCTTTGTGTGTTTCAATCTCCAGCCCCTTGCCCGGTTCACAAACTGTATGGTAGCGCATAGAGCGCAGACAGGCATGGTGCGCTACAGTATTGGTTTGGTTTGGTTTTTCAAGACAGGGTTTCTTTGTGTAACAGCCCTAGCTGTCCTTAAACTAACTCTGTAGACATGGCAGGCCTCAAATTCACAAAGATCTGCCTGTCTCTGCCTCCCAAATGCTGGGATTAAAGGTGTGCACCACCACCACTCAGCTAACATGACCTTTTGCAGGAGATGTGAGGCTGGAAAAGATTCCATTTTTATGCTGGGACCTTGTGAGACTTCAAACTTCACCCCCATCCCTGAGGAAAGCCAGGGGTCGCTAGCTCCCTTTTAGGGGAAGTATTAGCTAATGAAAAAACCCCAAGCTACACAAAACTGACAAGATGTTGATCACCTAACTTCCTCTATCGGTTGAGTGAGGAGGGACCAATCAGATAAGTTTCCAGGAAGAGGGTCAGCGGATATCTGGAGGAAGTAACCAGGGGTGCTGTCGCTATCCCCCTTAGATACTAATAGCCAATCAGGAGCTAACAGCTGGACTTTACCTCACCTTCAGCCAATTGCGATGTAGGATAAGTACTTTTGTATTTTGAGACTGTAACCTTTTGACTGCCTTGTGGTTCTTGTCTTTATAAACCCCTTACAAAACTAGACGGGGTCCTTCTCCCTCCATCTTCTGTGTCAGACTGTGAGGCAGAGGACCCGCGCTAGCCCGTACTTAGTAAACGAAACCTTGCTTCTGCATTTGGAAGTGTGCTTCTGTGGTGGTCTTCTTGGGGAGTCCTAGGACTTGGACACAACAGAGAGATCTATTTCCTCCTTAGTCAGGGGTTAGGGGTGGGGGGAATAGTTGCCCACCCTGGGACAGGCTTGATTTCTTTACCTGTATTATTTTACCATGAAGGTCTTCTCCTGATGCTCCTCGGACTTTAAAGCTTTCTAGAATCTCCTTAGCACACAATTTGACTTTCTACCAATTTTCTTCTTCGGAACTCCAGCTCAACACAAATCTTGCCACATTTATCTTCAAGTAATCCAGACAGACCATAACTACATAGGACAGCCTCAAAGACTGCCAAGTTTCCTCTAAACATTTAACTACTTTCAAGGAGTCTCCATATTTACGTAGCGGGCCCCCTTCACCAAGTAGACATGTTGCCCCAAACCATGTAGATGAAGATGGCCACCCTTGGGTTCCTCCCATAGACACTCCTAATCCTGATGGCTCAGCTTTAGTTACCAACCAAAGCAAGACCCATGCAACCATTGTCATAGCACAAAGGCACATTAGCACACACCATCCAGGAAGGACGGCTGTCTCAGTCGTATGCCTTGCTACCCATAGGCAGACTATGCATTCACTTCTCCCCAACTCATCTTTGGCTTTTGTCAGATCATTGTTCAGCCACCAATTATGCTGTATGACACAATTTTTCCTGGGGAGATACAACACACGCATCTGCTAACCTCAGACAGCGAGCCCATGACAGATCAAAGTACAGACACCAACTAAGTCCAATTTGGCGAACCAGTAAATTTTATTGGGGTTTGTTGTGTGGAGAGGCGGGCCGCTTCCCGCCGCCTGGCTCCCGCACAGCTAGCTTTACCCAAAATAATTACACGGAAACTGTATTCTTTTAAACACTGCTTGGCCCATTAGCTCTAGCCTCTTACTGGCTAATTCTCACTTCTTGATTAACCCATTTCTAATAATCTGTGTAGCACCACAAGCTGGTGGCTTACCAGGGAGATTCTTAACCTGCTTCCGTCTCAGAGAGGAGAGTCATGGCATCTGTCTCGCTCTTCTTCCCAGCATTCTGTTCTGTCTACTCCACTTACCTAAGGGCTGGCCTATCAAATGGGCCAAGGCAGTTTCTTTATTAATTAACCAATGAAAGCAACAGATTAGAAAGAAGTCACTCCCACATCAGGGGTTACTTACAGGAATATGGGTGCGGGGTTACTTACAGGGGCAGAAATGATTCAAAGACATCTGCATCACCAAAGCCCACCTCAACGTGGGTGATGGCTCACAAAATCTGGGAACCTGGAGCACTCTGCCCAGCCTGCACACAGCTCAACAGGCTGCGGAGTGTCCTTTCCAGGAGCCTGAATCGTTCTAAGCCTCTTCCAGGCAGCTTGGCTGGTTTCTGATTCTTCCAGGCAGCTGGTGTGGCCTCAGAGTCTTCCTGGCAGCTTTGCATGTCTGAGAGTCTTCATTGCAGCTTGGCATCACTTCTATGAGAGGGACTCTCAGCTTTTATTGCTGATTCTGGCAGTGTTAGCAGTACGGGAGGCTAGTGAATCTGGTCAGTTCTTCTGGTCTGGGACTTCTTGGAGCTATTTGATGTTGTTTACTTTCCGGTTTAAGGAGCTGCCTACCCTGCGGAATGTTTTACTAGGAGAGAAAACTGTTGCACAACAGTAAGCTGTAGGGTTTGTTTGTAACTTTAAATGCTTGATGTATGTATTTTAAAAGCAAATTGCAGAATACTTTCACAGATATATGTGAATAGATATTAGATGTGACATATTAAATGTGTTTAGACGTTTGCAGGATTCCTACTAGTCTCAAGACATGCCCACATTAATTATTTACTAGGCATATTTGTATTCTATATTTCAGAAATGACTTGTATAATGAGCAAATAGTATAGGTAAAATGCTCCAAATATTGACCTTTTTAGCTAGCCGAAGTTTCAAATTTAGATTTCTATTGTGTAAGAATGTTTTTACAAAATAGCATTTTTCTTAACAACAACTCTTGCATAGAATGGGTCAGTTTTAGGCTGTTCAAAATCAAGCCACTTCAGCAAGAGAGATACCCTGGAAAGCCAGGACTAGCACTGGGATGTAACAAAAAGTAAAATGATGAAGGAGATTCTTTCTGACCCGATTTCACTTTTGCGAGAAGGAAGTGTGAAAAGAGAAAAAGAACCATATTCACAAGCTTCAACCATATTCTCCTTCTTGCCAATATTTTCAAAATTAAAGTTTCTGAATTGAAACTAATGCAGGAATCTAGTCAAACAGGACATCAAAAGACCTAGTGTGGAAAATTTCAACTCCATAAACAGCGTCTAAAATGAAAATATTTTACAGCTTTTGGGATCCCTTCTCCTCATACTGGGTTGCCTCAACCAGTCTTCAGTTTGGTACACCATGTTTGGTTGAAGTCCATGGGAGACCTGCCCTCCTCTGAATAGAAACCAAGGAGGAATGAATGGGGGAGGGGACAGAGAGGAGATGCAGTACCCTCTAGGCTCAGGCCAGCTCCACTCCAGGCCAGCTACTATTCTTTGTGGTCACCCCATGGTATTGGCATCTCTAAAATGTTGGAATCTTCTACTGCAACTGAGCTGTACTTTCTCCTGGGCCCTCTTCATGGTGCAAAGCCTCAACTTCTCAGCATTACCCCTTCATCCCAGGTGGACTATTTGTTTAACTATATAAGGATATGTTGTGCGTGTTTAACTATATAAGGATATGTTGTGCGTGTTTAATTATGTAAAGATGTTCTGCTCTTTTGCCTTGCCTGCCTAAGGAACCTGATAGGTCTAATCAAAAGATGAACAGTAAAAAAAAATTAAAAAAAAAAGATGAACAGTCAATAACAAGGGAGGAGGTACAGGTGAGACTTCTGAGCAGGAGAGTAAGTAGGAGGAATTTAGGCTTGGAAAAGGGGAAAACAAAAAGAGATGCCAGGGAGACACTGGGGGCAGACAGACAGACACGAAGAAAGCAGGAAAGTAGGAGATACAAAATTCAAGGTAAAAAGCCACAAGGCGAAATATAGATGACTAGAAACGGGTTAAATTAAGTTAAAAAGAAATAGTGGGACAAGCCTAAGATAAGGCCAAGCATTCATAATTAATAAGTCGCTGTGTTTTTATTTGGGAGGTAATTGGTAACACAGAGAAAGAAAACTCCAATTATGGTTCCGTTCACATCCTATAGAAACAAGGTGAACCTGTCAGACAAACCATCTGCGCTCTGTATTTACTGAATCCTTCATCATTATAACCTGGAGGTGAAATGGCTGGAGTGGCCATCGGCTAATGAATAGCCAAATGAAATACCGTATTCTCTACATGCACAATGGAATACTATTTGACTATTGCAAAGAAGAATGGAATCCTGCTATTTACAATAGATGGATGAAAAGAAAGATCATTGTGTTAAGAGCAACAACCAGGCCCAGAAAGGCATGTGCTTCATGATCTCATTCATCTGTTGATATGTATAACAGTTGTTCTCATAGAAGTTGAGAGTAGAATGGAGATTGCCACAGGCTAGAGGCAGTAGGAAGGAGGTAGGAGGAGCAGAGACATTGGATCAGTTAGACAGGAGCAAGAAGTACTGGGCTCTGCCACAGGAGTGCCTAGAATGTTGATGATGCCCTGAACGTTGCAGAAAGCTAAGGAAGAAAGGATTTGGAATACGTTCACCGCAGTTAAATCAATGATGCTTGGGAGTGCAGACCTGTCTAACGTGATGACTCATCTGAGATGTTTCTGATACAATGATACAATACGAACATCTGATACAATGTTTCCATGGATTTAACCTACCACAGTATCCTATTCGTAGGTATAATGCTTATGATTTTATATACCAATATAAAATATTAACTTAAATTTTGAAATTCATTATAAGAGCGAGAAGACGAATCATTATATATAAAGTTCTTGAACCTGAGTTTGCTTCTCCAGCACCCAAGAAACCCGGGGGTATCAGTGCATGCCCCTAACTGCAGTGCTGGGAAGGTAGAGACTGGTGAGTCCTGGTGCTCACTGGCTGCCCAGTCTAGTAGTGATATCAGGTGCTAGGTTTAGTGAGAGACGCCTTTCCAAAATATCAGGTGGAGGACAGTCAGAAAAATACTCAAAATCAACCTCTAGCCTCCACGTATATGCACAGACAAGCACACCACACACACACACACACACACGACAGAGCGCAGAAGAGAGGGAGCACAATATCACACTAGCTGATAAATATTTGAGCGATCCAGCAGGAAGAAAATGAAATCTGGGCAAGCCTGAAAACTATTTGCTGAACTAACCACCAGCACAGCTGCCGCTTTACACACAAGGGTCTGGTCTCGTGGTGCCATCTGGTGGCAATAGTCAGAACTGCAGCTCAACCTCGGTTCCTAATCCTATTCTTTCAAGCCTATTTTTAAAGTATATTTAACTGAATTCAATTATTTTCTATTTGTTTTATAAATAATAAAATTGTTCCTTGTTTTATTATAACTTAAAATAGACTGGCTGTATCAAGTCATAATCCTATGAGTGAAATTTCTTCTTAGTCATACTAGATTTACAGAAAAGATGTTTGGGTGGAAGCCTCACCCCAGCCCCGGCATCCATATATCTAAAGAATCTGGAATGTTCGGGTGGAAATTCCATCCCAAAATCCCTCCCCTGGGAGTTGCCTTTGTCCAGACGTTGACCCCTCCCCAGAGATGCTGAAGACCTTTCCCACAGGGAATTTAAAATGCCCCCCAGTGAACAAACACATGATTTTCTGGTCTTCCTTTCCTGTCTCCTCTCTGCAGAACTGGAAAGTCATCCGGGAATGTTGGGAACCATTAAACCTGGACTTTTTCTAATTCAGTTTAATTTAGTGTGATTCGGATTATTGCTTGGTGGAGGGCCTTATTGGAGTGCAGAAACTTTTCAAAAATGATCCGCAAATTATCTCCCAGGCCTCTTAGCCTTATTCGTCAGGGAAAGGTGAGTGCACTATCTACCCATTCCACAGCCCCAGACACAGGACAATCAGACGCAACAGCGAGTCCAGTCAAAGCAGGAACTCAGTTTATTACTGTGTCAATTTATATAGGTTAAGTGACATCATGTGATGCAAGGGTACCTCCAGCCAATGAGAGACAACCAAGCCCTCCCTCTGGCTGGAGGGGCGTCTACCTAGATTTTGCTGTCTCATCCCCACTCCATAGCTTTGAGACTATCCTTCAAACTTAAGCCAGGCTTTTCTCTGTCCTACAGGCCTCGAGGTACAGACCCTGAGATCATTTGGCCTAGCAGCTACCCATTGGTGAAACACTTCCAAATCTTTGTAGGATGTAAGCAATGAGTAAATATGATCACTTGTAATGTCACCTAAGAGGAAAGCTTGGAGACAATGCTCCTGAATGTTCTATCTTTAAGCTCAGAATCTGGAGCAGCTGGTGCAAATTGAAGCAAGTCTGAGGCTTTGGGGTTGTTTGTTTATATTATTTTAAAAGTAGTAATTTGAAGGAGGAGTCTTAGCCTCAAAGGGAAAGCTAATTTATTTTACATTTTGTTTTTGTTTTCTGTGTTACGAGACAGGGTCTCTCTGTGTATCCCTGGCTGTCCTGCAACTCGCTCTGTAGACCTTGCTGGTCTACTTCTGCCTCCCAAATGCTGGGATTAAAGGTGAGCACCACCACGCTATCTGGGAAAGCCATTTATAATGTCCGTTGACAATTGTTAAAGCTTGCTCTAGCTATCTGTCCATGAACCACCTGTTTCAAGACTCTAAAGGGTAAATTTAATGGCTTCCTTTTATTTAATGTGTGACACTAAGGACACCAATCCCTCTTGGAGGGTTTCCCACTCGCTGGACAGCAACCTTCTAAAGGATGAACTCTTCACCCATTGCTTCTTGTCCATCAGATTGAAGGACCTTAAAGGCAATGCTTATTCAGCCAACTTTGACATACTATAGAAGTATGTTAAAATTTTTATTCCACTAGACATAACACTTTCTTGCCACTCTGCTAAACAAAGCAGAAGCAGTAAAATTTTCTCCCATATGTAATTGGGGTGCCCCTTGCTTTGGGGACACTTTTGAGTCCCTCATATCAAGTTGAACTCTGGAAAAGCAATGGTAAAATTCCTCTTTTTGGGAAAAGTAATTATTGTGTGGTTTTTCTGTAGTAGCACAGCCTGATGAGACAGGCCCTGTGCCTCCTAACTACTGTCTCTCGTCCAGCTCTGCCATGTGTTGCGTTATTCTAAAGTTCCCTAGTCTACGCCAAGTGAGTAACGGATCCTAACCCTCTTCTTCACAGACTTTTATGAGAATCTGTCACCACCACCAGTAGCAATCATCACAATCTAATTTTTATATTAGTTCACTGTTGAACTGTGATCTCAGTGAGGAAGGGAATGCCCTTCTGCCTCTGGAAATAATCGCTTTGGTTCTGTGTGGAACTTCTCTGTCCCGGCTACTTCAGCTGGGCTGAGGTGGATAAAAGGGAAACTGTCCCCTGTGGCTGTCAAGTGTGAGCATCACACAAGCAAAGCAGAACCTCTGGGTATGAACACAACAGCCACTGCAAGCCTTGCCTCACAACACCCACGTTACCTCGCCCTTTCCAATCTTTCTATTGCACGTTCAGCTTCACCCCGCTATAATATTAAAAATCAAATCAAAATCTCTGTCAACATTTTTACCTCCTTTGCCTTGGACTACGCACTGTCTATATTCAGATGCTTTGTCACCCAGCCAGCCAGTGACTGCAAATGGATGACATTTGTCTTTGTCTTTAGTAGAAATCCAGCCCATTTGCTTCACGAAAGATTAAAAAATAATACCATGATAATATGTTTTTTAAAGACCAGTATGAGCCTTTATCTTTGCAGAATATTAATTCTGATAAATGTCTGTGTTTATAATTCTAATATATTTGCCGTAGCTTCTATAAATCAGGAGTTTGGAGAAAGCCCTTGCAGGAATTATCAGGAAACAAATAATAATCCATAGTGGCATTTCAGTTGTATTTTTTTATAACAAATTCTTTTATTTATTTGTTTATTTATTATGTATACAATATTCTGTCTGTGTGTATGCCTGAAGGCCAGAAGAGGGCGCCAGACCTCTTTACAGATGGTTGTGAGCCACCATGTGGTTGCTGGGAATTGAACTCAGGACCTTTGGAAGAGCAGGCAATGCTCTTAACCACTGAGCCATCTCTCCAGCTCCCTTCAGTTGTATTTTAATAAATAAAGACTGCCTGAAGATCTGAGAGTAAAACAGACCCACTGCTACAGACCGGGGGACAGTAACACACACCTTAATCCCAGTAGCCACACTAGTTGCCATAGAAACTGGACAGCGCATGCCTTTAATGATGGTTGTGCAGGCCTTTAATCCCAGCCTTAGAGAGGATTATAAAATGGGAGGAAAAAACTCTCAACACACAGTCTCATTCTGAGATTCCAGGAGGCAAGATCACCGTTTCAGACTGAGGTCGAGGAAAGAGCCAGTGGCTGGCTGTTTTGCTTTTTGGATCTTCAGGTTGAATCCGACTTTCTCACCTTGAGTTTTTATTACTCGGGCTTCAATAATCCTTTTCTCTGCTATAAGTAGCCTGTAGATGACTTGGTATCACTCAGGAGACAGCAGAAGGCAAGGGAATGCTGGCCTTCTGCCCCCTTATAGAAATCTTCCTTTCATTTAATCAGACATTAGCGCTTCTGGGCAGACTGAAAAGAGAGGACTCAGAAAGGGAGTGGGTATTGGATTAAAAAACTCACAAGTGAGATGACGTCACAACAGCAGCCAGAACCTTTCTGTCTACCTGAGAAGCCTGAAACTAAAGAAAGGCTGTTCATGTTCCATGTTGCATGGTTTAGGAACCACCCTTGATCTGTGATTTTTAGCATTCCTTTGGGAGAAGAGAAGCTAAAAATAATTCAGCCTTGTGGGTTGGCATAAAAGAATTAAGTCAGGGGGAGGGTAGTCACTTGATCAGAATGTCTGGAAAGACTATATATATTCTCAATAGCAAAACACACTTCTTTTTCCCCATTTCTTCTGAAGTGGGCCTTCTGGAAGCTTCAAATGCATGGTTTCATAGAGTTGCCAAGGCTTGAAGAAATGCTAACCTTAAAACACAAAACTTAAGTTGAACAAAAAGAACAAGTTCAAAAGGTTTATTGCCAGGACTGTGGTGTGGGCAGGCTGATAGAGTGCTTACCTAGCATGCGGGAAGTGAGGGTTAGATTCTGATCATGGTGGTACATGTATGTCATTCTAGCACTCACTCGGGAGGTGTAGGCAGGAGGATAAGAAGTTCAAGATCGTCCTTGGGTGCACAGCAACTTTGAGGCAGTCAGGGCTACATGAGACTCTCTCTCTCCCTCCCTACCTCTCTCTCTCTCTCTCTCTCTCTCTCTCTCTCTCTCTCTCTCTCTCTCGCTTGCTCACTCTTTCTCTCTCTAAAAGAAGAAAGAAAGAGAGAAAGAAAGAAAGAAAGAAAGAAAGAAAGAAAGAAAGAAAGAAAGAAAGAGAAAAAAGTCTATTCAATATTAATGACTATAGTTTCTGGGTTTTACACCATAAAAGAGAAATATGTTCATGAGACACATTTTCCCTGTCAGAAAAGTAACAAATACCTTAATCTATAAGAGATTTTATAGCTCATGGAAAGTATTATCATACAATACTCTAGTTTTGAAAAGGTGCAGATTATATTTCCTGTTCATTCCTGTATCTCTATGAGAAAGCAAAGGCTTGCAGATGAAAGACAGACAAGATATTCCATGTTTTAAGATGCAAAGGCAGAAAACAATCCTGTACAATAAAAGAACTTCTGGAGGAATCACAAATCCTGACTTCAAACTCTACCACAGAGCTACTGTACTAAAAACAGTCTGGTATTAGCATAAAAACAGACAGGAGGACCAATGGAACCAAATCAAAGACCAGGATATTAATCCACACACCTTCGCACACCTGATTTTTGACAAAGAAGAAAAAATATCAAATGGAAAAAAAGAAAGCATATTTAACAAATTGTGCTGGCATAACTGGATATCAACATGTAGAAGAATGAAACTAGATCCATATTTATCACCATGCACAAAATTCAAGTCCAAATGGATCAAAGACCTCAACATGAAGCCAGCCATACTGAGCCTCATAAAAAAGAAAGTGGGAAGTACACTTGAACACATTGGCACAGGAGACCACAAAGGGGAAATGTAAAGTAAATCTAGGTTATCAAACACCCCAAATGTTGTTCAGGAAAAGTTATCAAGTATCACCAGAATTGAAAAGATAAGCTACTTGTTAAGTTACATAAATCTCATAACAGATTGGGGACGGAGTATCCCATGTACAGTTTCTCTCTTTCATATATTATGCAAATATAACTCTTTTATGCATAGTTGTTGTCAACTTTTAATCCATCCCAGTTCAACACAGTAAAGCTACATTGAAATGGAACTGTAACTTACTTCAATTTCAAGTGTTAATAATACTTTAGCGTCACTTTGTGACTTGACATAGTACAGCCAACTTATGTAAGGGACATTCTGTAGCAGAGTGTTCTGCTGACCTGGCACCAGAAACTAGCCATAAACCCGTTGGGCCACACCTGGCCTAGCTCCAGAGTTAGCACGCAGCCCTAATCCATCCTTTGTGTTACAGATACCTTTTGTCACCCTGTGTGAATCTTGTCTGGAGAATTTTCCATGGATACAAAACCTATGTAAAACTTGGCAACCCGGAAAACCATGAGACCTCCTGAATCAGGTATTGGCACTTGGCATTGTGTTTGTGGATGTTTCATTCAGACTGTTTTGAGCCTATGGAAATCAACTGGCTAAAGTGTAATTATGGGAAAAATAAAATTTTGAAAAGTATATTTTTACATAAACGGTAATGACCACATGTGTTCCAATGGTAAAGAAGAAACAACATGAGGAAATTCAACTCTGATAAAAGATGGATGTAAATATGCCCGCTCTAAAGGTCAGCATGGCTGTGGTATTTTGAAGCAGTCTGAGCTGATGGAAATATTTCTAAAAGAAAGTAAAATTCCAAAATAAGTTTTTTACAATAACAAGTAATTGACGTTTTCAGGAGAAAATTGTTTTCAAAAAATAATTGGATACAGCCTTCAAATTCCTAGGTAAATCTAGGTACACAGAAAAAAAAAAGTCTAATGCAAGAGACAAAGTCTTAGCCCCATTCTGACCCACTAGAGGCCAAGGTCAGATGGGTTTCTAGAATTCCCCAGCAGCTGGTGAAGGATCACTCCATCTATCTACTGCTTCACTGTTGCAAGGCTTTGAGTAATTTCAGCAGTTATAAAAGGGAAGCATTGGGCGCTGAGCTTGCCACACAAATAAGTTTTGAGTTTAGAGAGCACAAGAATTCCATGGAAACTCCACTGATTGTAACTTCTGTGAGGGGAGCCATATATATATTTTTATGACCTAATATCCAATTCCAAGTGGTGAATAGCCGGGCGGTGGTGGCGCACGCCTTTAATCCCAGCACTCGGGAGGCAGAGGCAGGCGGATCTCTGTGAGTTCGAGACCAGCCTGGTCTACAAGAGCTAGTTCCAGGACAGGCTCCAAAAAAAAACCACAGAGAAACCCTGTCTCGAAAAAACCAAAAAAAAAAAAAAAAACCAAAAACCAAGTGGTGAATAGCTGTCAGAATTGTAGAAAGAGTGGCTCTTGATTGCTATGGTCTTGATGAACTCCCTTATTCTGGTACATTTGAAGAGGGCAAGTGGACTCATTGGGCAGAGGATGCGGTTTGTGTTTAACACATTACATTCTAATTTTTATTCATTAGACTGATTAATATTTCAGTGCTGGGGAAAGTAAATGTTTGTTTTCCTTCCTCCAAAAACAATTTCTTGGTATTGACTAAGCTTCAAGGACCTTGCATCCGGCAATGTGGCTAAGGTTGGTTTCAATCCCGTTGAAATCTTTCGTGTGGAAAATTATCTGGCCGGGCGGTGGTGGCGCATGCCTTTAATCCCAGCACTCGGGAGGCAGAGGCAGGTGGATCTCTGTGAGTTCGAGACCAGCCTGGTCTACAGAGCTAGTTCCAGGACAGGCTCCAAAACCACAGAGAAACCCTGTCTCGAAAAACCAAAAAAAAAAAAAAAAAAAAAGAAAATTATCTACTTAGCAATTACATGAGAAGAGAAAATGTGGAGTTCATAAGTGGATCAGTAAATCACCAGCCAAGTAGAGTGCAGCAAGAACAAGAGGAAAATCTCTGCATGAATAATTATGTACACCAAGGAAGTATTTTCTTGAAAATGGCCAAGTAAGAGAATCTTATGGGGAGCTTAAAAAAAAACAAAAACAAGCATAAACAAGCAAAAATAGAAACAAAAAACAAACAATTTTCTACTAAACTGTACCTATTTTAATAACCCCTTTGTTTTAAGTTGCATAGGAGAGCCCAGATCCAGGACTGTTTCTTCTGTATTGGACATGACCATTATCATCTTGAAGAAGAACAGCTGTGAGGAACTTTGTGCGACCTTAACAAGATCAGGACTGCTAACGCTGTCTGGGAAGAGGTGAAACAGAAGCAGTAGACTCGTGATTAGACCTTCCTGAGATCCTAATGAAAGCCCTCCCCTCCCCGAGTTTATATAAGAGGGGAACAATTGCCTGGGATGGGATTCCTCAGCTCTACAGTTTACTGTGGGTGGGATTTTGCCATGGTATCACTGCCTGTAGGACTTCCTGCTAGTAGAGAGATTAAAATGTTCTAGGAACTTAGAACTTTTCATGACAATAAGACTCATCTGTTCCTGGCAGCACCAATCTACTTCAAGAGGATGATGGGCATCAAAGAGTCTCCTTATGGAATTTGTTAGCCATTTGGGAGAGAAAAAAAAAACTGCTCTTGCCTGAACTACTGGATGGTATGCTGTATAAGCTGAACATGCAGGACCCACAAAAAGAGGATTGCTAATGTTGCCTAAAGAAGGGGAGGCAATCCTTAAGGGCTCCTGCTTCATAAAAGAGTCTGCCAGACATTCTGTACTACACACAAGAAAAATGACTGATAAACTGCCAATATAGGTGAAACTGTCTTTAAATTTTCCTGCTTCAAAAAAAAAAAGTCTTCTTGATACTCTGGACCTGTAGGCTAAAAATGGATGCCCCAAAATTACAGAAGAACTTTGGGTGACTGTCCAGGCAGCAAGATGCCTCTGCCAATTCTAGAGTTTTGAAAGTTGCTTACAATGCACTTTCTGTTTACTTCGGTAATATTATATTCTCCTGGAGTCTTTTATGGAGTTAAAAATAAATAGTTATAATTATAGTTTCCCTTAATTACAATAAAAATAAAATAGATATAAATATTAAAACTGTCATTCTTACTTAATGCCTTTTTAAATATAATTTTACTATGTTAAAGTTAAAGCCTTCCCTTTTATTTGAACAGAAAAGGGGAAGTAGTGTGAAAAGTCTTTCTGTAAATGCGTTGCTTTTATTGGTTAATGAACTAAGCTCCTTTGGTCTACAGCAGGGCAAAGTAGAAAAAGGCGGGAATTCCAAGCAGATAGAGAAAAAGAGGCAGAGTCAGGGAGATGCCATGTACCCACTGAAGGTGAAAGACACCCGCCTTCCAGAACCTTTCCAGCAAACCACAAGCCTCATGGTAAAATATAAAACAATAAAAATGGTTTAATTTAAGATGTAAGAGCTAGCTAAGAATACGCTTAAGCTATTGGCCAAACAATATGCAATTAATATAGTTTCTATGTCATTATTTCGGGTCTGGGCAGCCAGAAAACAAATGAACAGCCTCCGCCAACAAAAGACTATGAAGTACAAAGACAAAAAGGTCACCCATGTGATGTGCAACTTGGAAAAGGTGGAATCTCAAGGCATTGATTACTCAGGGGTTCAGGGAGGCCTTCAGGTAACAGTATTCATTCTTCTCTGAATTCACTCAGTCCGTGCAGCCTGGGGAGAAGGTTTAGCTTCAGAGGGAGCAGACTTGTGAGTGCCGGACTGAGCAGAGTGGCGACTTGGCAGCACATCCACTTCTACCTGTTTACCAAATGCCCAGTCTCTAGTGCTTCCTGCTTCCCGTTAATATGAGATGTGTGAGGTCAGTGGGGCTCAGAGTAAGCTCCGGGGCTGGCAGGATCAGCATCACCTATGAACTTAGCGCGCGCACACACACACACACACACACAGAGAGACACAGATTCATGCAGCCAAAACCTGTGTGTGGTTCAAAGAACTGGAAGCCAGTCTTTATTTTCTCTTTTTTTAAAGCATCTATTTCATAGTATATGCATGGCCATATGAAGAGGAATAGAATTTAAACAATCCCTGTAGACCGCCCAGGGGGGTCTGTTAGTCTAGGGGTTGTAACCCGCCTGGCAGGTCAGTTATTCCAGGGTCCCAGAGAGGCGCTACCTGAAAAGACATGGGCGGGAGAGAGGAAGAAGGCCAAGCAAGGTGTTGTCAAAGCCTCCGTTTATTAGGTTTATTAGCATCATGGTTGCAGCTTATATAGCCCCTGGATGAGGAATTTGGGTTGGGATGGGGGCAGGGCCAGGGCAGGAAGGGATCTTGCAGTGCTGGTCTGAGCCGGTCACGAGCTTGTCAGCCAGGAGGTTACAATCGGTCAGGTCACGATTCCTCGGTCTGGAGGTCACGAGTTGACACACCTAGTTCTCTAGATAGTTGGAATGTGGGGCGAGTTCCGCTAACAGATAGCTCTCAAGATAGTTGGGTGTGGGGTGGGCTCTGCCAACAAAACAGTTCTTTTTTTTTTTTTTTTTTTTTTTTGATTTTTCGAGACAGGGTTTCTCTGTGGCTTTGGAGCCTGTCCTGGAACTAGCTCTGTAGACCAGGCTGGTCTCGAACTCACAGAGATCCGCCTGCCTCTGCCTCCCGAGTGCTGGGATTAAAGGCGTGCGCCACCACCGCCCGGCTAACAAAACAGTTCTTAATACGGTTGGGGTGTGGAGCTCTCTGCAACTCCCCAGGACAATGGTCCCTGCAATATTTTGGGGGCGAAATGGCTCTTGACAAATCCCTAATTAAAGATTACACTATTATCAAACAAAATATTCATCAAATGTATCAACGGTAAAAGGATCAAATTATACTGTTAGGTTTTAACTCTTTATTGGGATGTACTTACATAACAGTTTTTATAATTTAACTCATATTTAAATAATGACTTTAATTTTTTTCATTGGTTTATTTGGAAGAAAAGTTTATTCTGATGGTCACTGGGGTCATCACCATGGCTAGTGTATGCAATTCTAACTCAGTTTATCTTCAGTGCTATCTTTGGGGAGCGGGGATAAGTATCCAAATTCTTTATTTTCAAATAATCAAAAGAAGCCAAAAAAAAAGTAAATAAAACAAGAATGCTCTAAAGATAGGCAATATTCACATCCAAGCTGAAATCTCTCCAGATATTGGCTTTAACCTCTTACATTTTTCAAACTCCATAAGCAGTTCTTGCTTAGTAGAAGCAATAGTCCATTGGCTTCAAGTTCTGCTGGTCAACTTAAAAAACCATCAGTAATGGGCACAACAAGAATATTGTCAGAAATATTAGGTTTCCCCTACGTTATCTCGATGTCCAGGGGCAGTCATTAGTAGTTTTGAAAAAAAAAATCACCTTTAATCAATTCTAGAACATTCTGTAGCTATGTGGCCTGGCTACTGCTCTGCAGAGACATTGGCACCATCCCCTGAACCTGCATCTCACAGGACAGCTTCTCTGACATCATGGAAGTCCGCTACTGCGTCAGTGGGGAGCTGTCACCTGTCAGGCAGCAAGGGAGGCTGACTGAGCAAAGTCACCTTCCAGAAGCAAGGTGGCTGATAGCAGATGGATCTCCGGCTAACATACACTGGGGGGTATTTCCACATACGCCATTTCATTGCACCAGGTTCCTGTCAGCTCTGCAGAGTGTCTCTGTCCTTGTCCTTGACTGCCTAAATGGCAGGAAAAGCTTACTGGAAGGTGGATTCCAAGGGTTGTTGTCCTCACCTCACCCCCACAGCTCTCTTCTGCTTTGTTGATACAGTAAGTGTCCCTGCCTCGTAACCAGGCAACAAACCCCAGCGTCATACACCGAGCCTGGTCACTAACATATCAGATGATGTTTTAAAGTTCAGCCCTGCCCCACTGGCCTTCTCTGATGAAAAGCCACCTGAGGTCACAGTACACTTCGTCCTCATCACTTTTCCCCAGCCATCTCCCAACTTCAGCTCATTCTCAGAGTGTTCTTTTATTTCTTTGAATGCTTCATTAAGATAATCCATGTCTTTGAGTTGATTATTCCAACATGTGCCTGGTATGTCTTGCAAACAGAAATGTATTTTTCTATTAGACCCTTTGTTAAGTCTATATACCTATGTCATATGCATGCTGTTATAAATGGAGGTTCATCTTCCCAGGTATGTCTCAAGAGTACCCCATTTATGCTCAGTTTTTCTCAGGAGACAAACACAATACTCTTCATTTAACTGGGAGTCCATTACTACGAAGACAATTCAAATTCAGATTTCTTTGCCAAGCTCAAGAAAAGAGCATAGGCTATAAGACTGTAGAGGTCAGAGTTGCCTTCCCAGTGACCACACCTGTGTCACCCTGGGTAAGATACCCAGGTCCAATGGGTCTCAATGTCTTTCTTTGTAAACCACACAAAGGTCTTTATGGGTGAAGCAGTGAGTATTCCATTGATGAGCTAGCTCTCAGCACAAGTCAGCAGAAGTGGCAATTCTCCTAGTGAGTAATTCAAGCAGGTCCCTCTTCTGTTCAACAACACAGTACATACAGGATCTGTCCTTTCTCCCTTACGTCCTCATCCTCCAGCTCTGGCTGCTCAGTCACCTTCACTATTTCCTGGCCATGGATGTCATTCCATTTTGCTACTATCAGGGCACTGCCCACCCCCTTGCTTGTACTTCCCCCTCTCCGCTGCCACTGGCATCTCTGCCTCAGCCCACTGGCACCAATCTAAAAGTCTCCAGGGGAACCAGCCCTGTCCACTTTGACACCTGCTGTGTCTGCAGCTTCAGATTGGCATATGGTAAGTTTTTATTAAGTAAAGAGATGCGTGGATGAATGTACGGCAACCATGAGACAGCTTTCTAAGGACTAAAAACCAATCTACAAGAAAATGGGGCTTAGTTACATTTATTATTTGGCATTCTTGTAATCACCTTTAAGTCTCCTTAAATTGCTTATTTTAAATAATGAAGCCAGTTTCTAGAAGTTCTTAGTCTTGGCTTCTTTATCCCAAAGATACTGTCTGGAATTTTTCCTCAACTCTTCTTTCTAATGTATAGCTTTAAATCATGTCTGACATCTTCTTTAATCTTAAATCAACTGGCTATTAGTCACTTAGATACTAAGGAAATCTTTGGTTGAAAATGCTAATAATTTACTCCTAGTAAAGTGTAACTTTACCCTGAGCAGAAGGCAGGTAGAAGTATTACTCAAGGATTTTAACCTAAGAATTTCTTGCATTTGTATGGCTTGCCCTTTGAGGCATTGATGATGGTTTGTGAAAAAGAAACAACTTTTACCATTATAATTTATACTCTACCCGCAAAGGAAACACCGAGATAAGAAATACAAAATAAATCGCAGCCCTAGGTAAGAAACCAAATTAAATCACAACATGCTAAAAAAAAATAAAATAAAATAAGCCGGGCGGTGGTGGCGCACGCCTTTAATCCCAGCACTCGGGAGGCAGAGGCAGGCGGATCTCTGTGAGTTCGAGACCAGCCTGGTCTACAAGAGCTAGTTCCAGGACAGGCTCCAAAACCACAGAGAAACCCTGTCTCAAAAAATCAAAAATAAAATAAAATAAAATAAAAAAGCGTGAAGGTAAGAAGTTGACTTGTAATTTAAATGAAAGGGGGAAAAAAAGAAAGAAAAATTCAAGGACCGAACCACAGGGTCTAAGAGCTGACAACGCCATGACTTTCAAGAAGCGTTCATCTTGTGCTTGTGATATAGCAGCTGGCTATAAAGTTATAGTTGCACATTTTGATCTTAGTCTGCTTATATTTTTTTGAGTATCCAAGCAATATTTTAGTACTTATTGGAGGGCATTCAGTATCTAATGTGTTTTCTATTTGCTCTCATCATATTCACCCTGGACATCTGTTTCCATTTTCAATGAAGCTTTAAAATTCCCTGATGAACAGTGTCATTGTGAGGCTTGATTGGACGTCTTAGAAAGACAGCTGCCTTAGAAACAAAGAAATTGAGAAGACTGAGGCGGGGGTGAGATGGGAATCCCTTACCTTTGAGGGTACCCAATAAAAACAGTGCTTATGACAGAGGCCACGGGTGAGTTTGATAGAATAAGCAAACGATTGCAAGTGGCGGTGATCTGAACACTACCCAGCCACACACCATCCCAGTAAATGGTAAGACGCAGTCCAGGAACCCTTAAAGATGGAGTTAATACGATCCCAGAATGAATCAATCTTAAGGCCATCTAATAAACCCTGTTCCACCAATACTACCATACAATTGTACAGAACACTCTTTGCTTTTGTGTAGGACTTAGAAATAGAGTAAATGTCGATGCCAGGCTGCAGGTAGCATGCTAGACTTAATTCAGAGTACAAACTCAGATGCCAAACCTGAGAATGGAGCTCACATGTGAACAACTTCCAAGCTTTGCAAAGAATGTGTATAGACCTGAGGTCACACATGTGTATACACTTTTCATGTTTATCAATGTGTCATTTTAAGCTGTAGAAGAACATTACTTACAGGTCAGTTTGTCATCTCTGAAGCAATAATTATTCTGCAATTATTTGAATTAAAACATTGACAGATAGCACTCTATTCAATTAGAAATTCAATGAGTTACTCAAAAAAAATTATACCATTCAAAACATAGTCTCGGGACTGGAGAGATGACTCAGCAGTTAAGAGCACTGGCTGTTCTTCCAGAGGTCCTAAGTTCAATTCCCAGCAACCATATGGTGGTTCACAACCATCTGTAATGGGATCTGGCGCCCTCTTCTGGCCAGCAGGCATACATACAAGCAGAACACTGCACACATAATAAATAAACAAATCTTAATTTTTAAAAGAAAAACATAATCTCAGTGGTGTCAAACGTCACAACGTGAGTTGTTCAGACTTAAGCTGACAAATGAATTCCTACACATTTTTAACAGGATAACTGTGAGATAGAAAAGGTCTCAGCAAATTATATATTTTGAAAATGAAGTACTGTAAAACTGAACCTAGAAAAGCATGGAGAAGCTGCAAGAAAACAAAAACAAAAACAGAATGACCAGGCAAACACAGAGTGAAGGAGAAGGGCAGAAGGTGAAGCAGGACAGAGGCAGCACATGAGAGGCTGATGCTAGAATTCTCAAGTGAAAGCTGTGAAATAAACAGAGCAAGACAGTGGGTATGGATCTGTTTTTAAAAGAGTAACTTGAAGGAACTAAATGTTTGGTTTGGTCCCAACAGTCTTTGATAGGATACGTTATCTTCCCTATTTCAAAATTACTTCCCAACGATATTCAGACACTTTTGTTAACAAGAGTGAAGGTGGGTTATTTTTCCTCCAGCTTACCACAGCAAGAGCTTTGCCGCCAGACCTTTACTTTCCTCTGAGACAACTTTTAGAGATTAGCAGGTCCATATCTTCTAATAGAAAACAAGCCATTAAACTCATATTTTTCAGGGTCCACTTATACGGCTACACCTGAGGAAGGCGGCATAGGCTCCAAACAATTCTGAAAATGTCTCTGTCTGCCCCCTAATATGGGTGAACCCCAGGGCTCAGCCCTTTATCCCCCCTTGCTCTGCGAAGGAGCGTCATAAGCCTTCTCTGAACCGAAAACTACGTCCATATCCCACACCTCACAGGGGTATTTCAGAGTCAGCCCTGGCTTTCTTGCTTACATTCCACATCCCACCTGGTAGAACATTCTGCTGCCTCTGGCTTCAGAGTACAGCTAGAACAGCTGATCTCGCCTCCCCCGTGTAGATTTCTTGCTGTCCTCTGCCTGGATGGCTGCCACAGCTCCCAGCTGGTCTCTTGACTTTGAGATCCTATTCTCAGAACAGCAGGACAAGAATACAGGCCATAACATTATTCTACTCCTTTACTCAGTATAATCCAAGGGCTCTCTTTTTCAGCAGAAAAAAAAAACAGAACAGAATTCTCTGAGGAGCCTGAGATGATGTGGCAAACACAGTAACGAACTGCTCAGATAAGTTCAGAATGACTTTATCACCAGGCAGCTATAAATCCCGCAGGTAGATAGATCACAACCATCACTATCCTTAAAACAGTCTTCCCAGGATGGATGCAGGGATGTATAAAGACCCAAGTGTCTTGCTCCCATCAGAAATACCCTGACACAGGCCACTCCAAGTCTAGCACTGAGTGGGTCAATTCTCCATCACAACCATACAGCTTAACCACTGACCATATAGACTATAACCAATGGCTGCCCAGCCTAACTAATAACTACCCATCACGTTCTCTCCCAGATCCTGTATCTGGAGATCCTAGCCCATTGCACAGGACCTTCATAACCTACTTCCTGCCTTGTCTCCAACTTCAGACCTCACCAGTCTCTCTGTCTGCCCCTCTACCACACCACTTTGATGGTTCTTCAAGTAGATAGGCAGGCCTATGTGACTGTTCCTCCTGCCTCGGGTACCCTTCCTGGAGTGTACAGCTGTATGTATGTACCTTCTGCCACAGCCTTCTGTGACGTCTCCTTCCATGGGTAGAAAGTCTAGAGACAGTGTTAGGTTTCATTTTAAAATGTATTTGCTATTCTTTGAGTATCAATTCCTTTTGAAGAACTGACCTTGGTTGTTTGACAGTTACTTTTTTCAAAGCATAAAGACAGTGCTGGAATTATCAACGCAGAGTCTGTGCTCAGACAGACCTGGGTTTGACTGTTTCTATTATTTCACTCCACAACTGTGTAACCTGGGTCACTGCTCTTATCTGTGAAGTAAGAATAATGATATCACTGCCCAGTGTAGGCTGAACACTAAACAAATATGGGAAGGACAAACGGAAGACTGTTGAGATGTGGTCCTAAGAAAACTATGCACCCGTGTACCTGCATCCTAACTTACAGTGCAGGCCCAGGAGATAATCGTAGAGATGTCTGACCATGCCAGTGTCCAGCCAAGAAGAAAGCGCTGATTCTAGAGAAGCACACGACAGTCTAGCTGAGGAAACTGCAGTGTGTTACCAGCAACACAGTCCAGACAGTCACATGGCAATAAGGCCTAATTCTTTACTCTTTCCACACTGACTTTAAGGGATTTCTCTGTAGATAGGAGCCTGTCCTGAAACTCACTCTTGTAGATCAGGCTGGCCTCAAACTCACAAAGGTCCACCTGCCTCTGCTGGGATTAAAGGCGTGCGCCACCACCGCCCGACCTGACTTTACTTTAAATCTTATTCTAATCTCTAAGGCCCACGTGAAAACCTCTTGAGAAGATTTCAAATATCTATGTAAATCTGTTTAAACCGTGACTACTTATTTGAGATTAGGAGCCTAAATCTTTGATGTACTTCCAACCCAAAGTTTTTATAATTATTTCTATTTCTGTGAAAAAAAATGAATTTTACTTAGCTTACAAAAACAAACAATAATCTCGAGCATTCCTATGCTCTTTCCGTTCGTATTTTTTAACTGTTAGAGGGAAATGTTCCACATGCTTGGTTGACTCAATAGTTACATCAGAGGTCCAAACTGCCAAGGGACATGACAATCCCCCTCTAAACTGACATTGGTGGGAACCACAGACATCTAATACTGACCATTACATCATATATCTGCTCTTTTAGATTTACCCGCACATCACACTATGTCAGTTTCTCGATGTCTGAAAATATAATCATTTACGCCTATATTTAAAAGGATTAACGTCATGGATGGGTGTGAGGGTACATACCTGGAATGCTAGCTCTCAGGAGGCTGCAAGTTCAAGGTCAATCTAAGATACATTTTCAAAAAGAAATAAAGTTATCACATTCAGTTAGAGACATCGTTATTGAAAATCGCTGTTTTGCAATGATGAGACTTTTACTGAAAGTTTGCTACCGTGTAATTAGAGTGCTGAGCAGACAGACTTGGGAACAAATTGTCTTGGTCCTACAGATGCACCTAGTGTGTGTGTGTGTGTGTGTGTGTGTGTGTGTGTGTGTGTGTGTGTGTGTGTAAAATTCCTTGCCTATAATAAGGCAAGTTTAGACTTAACTTGAATTCTTATAGTGGTGTGTGTGCACGTGTGTGTTTTCTTTAAAGCAAGGATCTACTAGAAACTACCCATGCCTAATTCACAGACCGTACGCACTATGCACTCCTCCGATTCGTCTTCATAGCTTTGTACAACTTAATATTCAGGCTAGGGAAACTAGAGAGTTCCTCGAGGTCGAACAGTTCCTTAAATCTATCTACAAATCTATTTTCCTTCTCCAGCCTGAATCTCATGGCCCAGAGGATGATGGTGCTTTCTCTGCAGAGATGATCAAAGGTCAGGAGAAGCTCCTCCAGGAAAGGATGGGCGTAGACGACATCGGCTGCCAGGATGTAGTCAAAGTTAGTGGCAGACCTGGGGAAGTCCCTGTCTAATGCCACTCCCCAGGACAGCTCTTTAACCTGGGGCAAATGCTTGCATTTCATTTTGGTGTTTCTGGAAATATTATATTGCAGGTTTCCAAGTAATTCAGGTAAGTCTGTAGCAGTCACTCGAGCGCCTATGAAGAAGGGAAGGTAGGAAAAGTGGAAATAAGACCAGTCAGCTTTCAACCAGCATGCACTGAGATTCTTCACAGCTGCCAGACTCAAAGAAAAGAGTGGGCAGCACATAAGGGCTTTTCAGAATAGACACTAATATACTTCTCTGCCCCTCTTTTTAAAAAAGAGAAAAACAGAATCTTGTGGTGTTTCTGTATCTTGCTAACCCCCCTGTGTTTTTTGTTTAGCTCATCATTGTTGTTCTCCATTTAGGAGAAGAATGAGAAGAAGAAAAGAGAGCTTCATTGCAATGATGCAAGGTCAACAGTAAAGGCTAAACAAGTACATTCTAAAGAGAGCCCCACACCTTTGCATGTTTAACGGAATAAAATTATTATTATTAATAATAAATTAAATTGGTGAATAACATAGATTAGCAACAACCTTAAAAAAAAGTTGATTTGAATTTTCATTTTTCTCCAACCCTCTAATAAACATAATCATTAAGGGTCAAAAAGAAAAATTCTGAGTCTTTTATGTAGGACCAAATGAGAATGGAAATGAAAAAAAAAACAAATCTAAGGACAAACCCCTAAAAATCAAAGCTGAGGTGTGAGCTTCATGTGATTTCTAATACTACGTCCCTATTTTAACAGGTGCATGTTCATAAAAGAATAGGGCTCCCAAATCCCTGAAAGGAATCTAGCAGGATGATTAATTTCACCTCCTACCTAGGCTTGTAAGCTTTCCTTCCACATGAAGATTTAAAACTACTTACAAGGAAAATTCTGGAAAGAAACCAGCAAAAGGATGGTAAAGTGGTAGATTTTCTTGCTGAAGTCTGTTTCAAACAACTAAGGAGGGGCTAAAGAAATGGCTCAGAAGTTAAGAGCACTGGCAACTCCTCCAGAGGATATGAGTTTAATTCCCAACAACCATATGGAGGTTCACAACCATGAATAGTGGTATCTGATGCCCTCTTCTGGCATAAAGTCATAATGCAGATAGAACACACATATCCATAAAATAAATAAATGAATCTTTTAAAAATATAATTAAGGAGTTTCACATAAGCCCAGATCATAATACACTGGAAAGCAAAAATAACTAGTATTTGATCATTAGTTTCCTGACCAACTCCAGTCAATAAAGAAATACCTACTTACCAAGTAAACTTGCCACAATGGAGACGAGCCCTGTCCCAGCTCCAATTTCAATCACATTTTTATCAACCATGTTATATTGCTTGGCATGTGTTTCCAGGAAATAGCAGAGAACAAGGGCCTATGGAAATTGAGAGGAAAGGATGTTTGAAGTAGTTTTAGTAAAATTAAACTCTATTAGGTCAATATGCCACAGATGTTATGATCTGCTAATGTGTACATCCGGGTGTGAGTAAATTTGTGGATGTTAACATACACCATTCCAGAACATTTTCATCCTCTGATAAGTCCAACATTTTGGCCAGCTAGAAAAAGTCCTTGTTGAAAATAAAAACAGAAACGAGTGAAAACAGAGTGTGGTTGTTTAAATTTGACCTTCTTCGAACTTCTTTTTCTTTTTTCGAGACAGGGTTTCTCTGTGTACCAGCCCCAGCCGTCCTGGAACTCACTCTGTAGACCAAGCTGGCCTCAGACTCACAGAGATCCGCCTGCCTCTGCCTCCTAAGTGCTGGGATTAAAGGCATGCGCCACCATCGCCCAACTGTCTTCTAAGTTCTAACAACACCAGATGATTCCAATTAATGTGTGAAGGTGGGGGGGGGAGAGTGGTCGGCTGCCCTTCATGAGATAACTGGTAAAGGAGAGGGGGCCTATGAGAGTGTCCTCGTTGTGAGTCTCAAATAGACATCCTTTAATCTTGCTTTACTCAAAACAGAGGCAATAAATAAGAAATGAAAGCATTTACTCTTTTCATCTCTCGTAGCATAAAAGCTAAAGGCATCCACGTCTTTACTGAGCCTACAAATGTCAAGAAAGTCAGAAACAAATTTAACTGTGGAAGCAATTTCCCATTACGTGATGTCTAAATTTGGGTGTTGTGTGAGATCACAAAATAGAATCGTGCAACCTGTTTCCTTCTAACAAGTAAAATAAAATAATGAATAAAACCTGGAAAGCAACTGGGGTGCAGCAAACTCTTAAGAAATGATACCGAGGGCCAGACAACAGCACCATAACAATCTTTGGCTTCCGTAATCCGAATCTCATGACCAGCAAAGTGAAAGCCTTCCCAAGAAACAGTCGTTATCTGAGTTGGAATAAAACTCCTTGCCATGATCTCTGCAACCACCTGCCTGTCATCGTCACCTTCTCTGATCTCTGAAAGGAAAGAACAAAAGAAAACCAAAAAAAGGGCAGTGTTTTTAATCTCGCTAAGTGAAACAAGCCAGACCCACAAGGTAAATATTATATACTTTTCCTCACACGAGAATCTAGATTTAAGATTTAATCAAGATTTTCCTAGATTTTTCAATATGAATGTATAAGGGGGACTGTATATAAGGAGGACGGACTAATGGAAGAGGAAAAGAAGAATGGAAGGCAAATACTTCGTTATATTTTATATGTGGAGCCTAGATTTTAAAGTATAGATGGGGGACTGCTTGGGGATATGAAAGGAAACAAGTGCAGAGCAGAGAGCCAAGGAAAGGTAGTGTGGGTGGGGATGAGTAGAATACTGGCAGGCATGAGGCCATCATAAAGGAACCCACTATTTTGCATGCTTACAGAAAATAATAAAGTATTTTTAAGTCCTACAAAAAGAAAGCTCTGATGGAAATACAGCTCTTCTCAGTTCAAGGTATTGTTGAATATTCACTGACTTTAGATGCAATAAACTAGCAAACTATTTAAAAATACTCCATGGGAACAAGAGGGCTCAGTGTGTAAAGGAACTTGCTGCCAAATTGAGGACCCAAATTCAGTCTCTAGAACCCAGAAGGTAGAAGGAAAGAGCTGACTCCGTGTTGTCCTCTGGCCTTTACACATTTCACACTTAGACTGTGGCATACCCTTAACACTCCTTAAGTTAACTTCTCAACTTAAGAAATATAAGAACAAAAATATTTCATAATTTAACATAACTCCTCATATGCCAGGCTCTCACCATCTCTTTGATGTTTACTGAAGTTGATACCACCACCATCTATTTCTGAAACACTAAATAAAGCACAAAATAATTGATAAGAGTTTTCAAAAACACACGATAAACTGGATTAAAATAAACATTGGTGAAAATATACGATCTTGAGTCTATTGCAGTTTCACAGTACAACTCCAAGTGCTTTGGTAATGTATACTTTATACATTTTATATATATATATATATACATATTATATTATATATTATACTTTGGTAAAGTATACCTATACTTTATGATCTCTGGTTATTCAGAAAATCAAAGATACTTAATTCTACTCAACAATATACTCCTGTACTGTTTATAGTCATGTGTTTTTATGTTGTTATGTTGGTACTGGCCATAGGATCATAGCATCAACCACTCCACTCTCCTCCTCCCATTAACACTGGCCCTCAGAGATGCAGAAAAAGCAGAAAGATGAACAATGAGTATTCTTCAGCAAGAGCAATGTCCTTCCAAACATTTATCTGAAACAGTCCTTAAGCAGCCATAAGTATTTACATTCAGGAAACAAATAATGCTGGTAATTTATTTCATTTGCATTTAACTTCCATCTACATGCACTTGGTTTGCTGAGACTGATGGGGTAATAGTGTCAACATTTACTGTAGAAATCCTTTAGGGAAAAGCAGAGACATTAATTGCTTGCATGAACTTTTAGCTGACTCTCTCCTCTTGGGCCTCCTTACTGCTCATAAAGGTAACACTTCTTTGACAAGTCACCTGTGGCACCAAGGATCAATAAATGTTAGAGCCCACCAAGTCCCATGAGATTCTCTAAGATCTCCAGTCTTTGATATCAAGGCTTTACTGGTAAATATTTGCTGATAGAGTCTGCTGTATCTGACTTTTCATGTTATCATTATTTTAAGGGTTAGTTGCCCATATTTAGTGAGGAGGTCTAACAAGCGGGTGATAGCAAATGTGACTCTGACTTTTCACCTTGTCTTTCTGAATAAAGAGAGAAGATCATTTCTTTTTGAAAGTGGCAACTTTACTTCCATAGGGAAGTGAAATTTCAACAACCCATATGAATCTTCTATTATAAAGACTTCAAAGAGAGTTTATAATAAACAACTATAATAACTACTGATTTCTTAAAGACTCTAAAAGAGCAGAGTTCTATCCATCATACAAGGCAAATTAAAATACAGGCAGGGGAGAAACAAGAGTGGAGAAAGTGCCACTACAAAAGCCATGGAAGCTCAGGCATGGTGGCCCACCTGCAACCTCAGTGCTCAAGAATCAGGACTAGTCACCCCAAGGCACACTGGCTAACTGGAGTAGCAAAGTCATTTAAAAATTAAGGAAGAAAGTGTTTTGCAATTACTTTGTTATCCTGCGATTATCTATTTTAAAGCTCTTTCATACAAAATAGTCGTCAGAGAATCCTTGCACAAGATTGGCCTGAGGACTAAGGTTGAGATGAGGCTTGGGTGCAGCAATATATTTGCTATACTAGCTGGAGACATACAATTATAATATGAGAATCACCCATTAACACATACTGAAAGTTAAAAATAACCACCCAAATAAACATATGCTAAATAAACTAATTTCCTGTGTGTTGTTTTCATTACTTTACTCTTTGGGGGCCAACCACCAAGCTTCCAAATAGTTACACAAATGTTTATTCTTTGTTACAGACGCCTGGCCTTAGCTTGGCTTACTTCTAGCCAGTTTTTTTTTTTTAACTTAGATTGTCCTGTCTACATTTTGCCTCTGGGCTTTTCCTTTTTACTTCTTACTCCATGACTTGCTGTGTAGCTGGATGGCTGGCCCCTCCTCCTTTTCTCCTTTCTCTCCTCTCTCTTCCTTTTTCTCCTTCTATTTATTCTACTCACATGCCAGCCCCACCTGTCCTTTCTCCTTCCTAGCTATTGGTCATTCAACTATTTATTAGACAAATCAGATGTTTTAGACAGGCAAAGTAACACAGCTTCAGAGTTAAACAAATGCAATATATCTTTGCATCATTAAACAAATACTCCACAGCATAAACCAATATAACACATCTTTAACTAATATTCCCCAATACCCTTGTGTCAAATAAAAAGCACTTAAATTTACCAATACAATCTACCTCAGATGGTTTTGGATGTCTCTATTCAATGCCAATTACTGTCCTCAAGGAGTGACATACACCACTTCAAAAGTGCAGGCTCCCTAGTTGGGTTCTCCACTATGACTGCTGCCTTCATCCCGACTCTTACTGCCATCTCTAACAGTCAACTTTGCTCGAGGAATCCTGTATCAGCCCATTTGAGGCTTTCTTTGATCTATATTGTAGTTGACACAGTTAACAGATTTTCCTGCCCTCTCTCCATCTCCTTCTACTCTCAGACAGCTTTCCCTATTTCTGTTCTTCCTTCATCCCCCACCCCAACCATTTATCTCCAATAAATTCAAATCAGCAGGTTTGGGAATCACTGTGCACTGGGATCATGAGACAGTCACTGTGGGGGGATGTGTCGTCTGCTCCACAACTGAAGAGTCCCAGGAGCTGCCATCTTACAAAATTCTGCTGCATGTACTAGTAGCTCTGGGGACTGTGGCATGGGGCAGGCAACATGACGTATTTAGAATAATTAGGGTAGACGAAGCTTTAGAGTTAATTACAGTGTAGCCCTAGACATACACAGGAATGAACTTTTAGCTCTCACATGAGTACTAGTTTCAATCTGTGTATAAATAAGTGATAGATCTTCTTGCAAGTACTGAAATATGAGGACTTAACTATGGTCTTAGTCCACCTTTTCCAAGCCCGCGGTACTAAGTATAAAAAGGACAGGACAGATAAACATCCTTCAGTACTTGAGAACCCAATGTTCCTCTACTTGGTGGAAACCTTGCCAACAAAACGTCTTCTTCTTGGCTACAACAGCACACACTTCTCCTTAGCATTCTAAATCCAAACAGATGTTTGCATTTTTGTTTAGCTACATAGATGAATAGGGGATATGTCTTCTCCTATTGGAAAATATTTTAGCACCCTGCCTCAAATTCATCTTGAACTACTTCCACCTCAGTTGTAATTTGCCAAACCATCATGTGCCGTTTTGAAACCAAGAATTGTTACTCATGGCTATGAAAATGACAAAATTCTATTCATAAAACAGAGAAATTACCTCTGCATTCAAATTATATGAAGGGGTGGATTCTCTATGAGATTACAACTTGCACCTTTAGGTTTGCAAAGTGTTGGCATTTAAGCTGGGGAGGCTGCCAGCTCTACTTGCGCCCAACTCTGTCTGCCTACAGATATGCTCACCTATGTAGGAGCCAACTGTTAAACCTGGCGTGTCTCAAAGAAAGAAGCAGGTCTATGGTTGTTTGAAAACACCTACAGTGTATATAGATAAGAAGGGCAGAAAGAAAATGGAAGACAATTTGATCTGGGGTAAAACTACCTTACAAAAACATGGCAATTTTTCTAGTCTATATAAGAAGTAGAACTTTTATCCCAATGAAAGATCATTCTATTTAGGAACCTAAACAAAGTCATACATCATATGCTAAACTGTAAAAATGGTAGACCAGTTTCAAATATTCACATTTAAATTCTTACATCTAGAAGCCAAATTACATTATGTACTTTTGCCTTCGATCAATAGTCAAAAAGATGATAAATACATGTTGGAGATACTTTGTAGCCTTAAATTCAACTTTCATGCAAACATCACTAAAATTTTACTTTTTCTATAGAACTATTTTGCTCTCCCTCAAACTTTTTAAAAATAACCACAGCAATGTGTTTGGTGACTAGCATCTTATTTTAAATGTCATTTTTTACAGATCAAAGAAAAACTATAAAATCTCTTTGTCTTATACAGATTATTATTGTCAGTCAAAATTACTTCTATTATATCAGAAGCACTAGTGTTTAAAAGCATTCATTGAACCTTACTGGAGGTACTTTAGGTTAGTAAGCACAAGCCAAGATACAATATGCAATGAATAAACCCTACTTCCCATTAAGGTATTAATGAAGACTGAAAAGGTAAGTTTTTAGATTCTATTAATGGTTTTTCTACACAGAATAGTCTAATTAAAAGAAGAAACAAAACATTTACCTTTTTCAGTTTCTGGCTCCATCAGCTGCTAAATTGGTGAATATGTTGATGTTTTCTTGATCATTTGTTGAACAATAAGCACATAATTCACTAAAATATCAAATTCATGATCAATTCAAAATGTGTAGTAAGTGTACCTATCTCACAGTTTAGCTTCTGATGTAGCTGAGAAAATTATAGTAAAATATCATATATATTAAAGCATGATTTAAGGAAAGTCATGAATTATAATAGTAAAATTTCATTATTAAAGCATGTCTTAAGGAGGTCATGAATTATAGTAAAATATCATATATTAAAGCATGATTTTTAGTAAAATATCATATTAAAGCATGACTTAAGAAAGGTCATAGATACTACATAGTACCCATCAGAATCAGAGTAAAGGCTTCATGGTCAAAAACTGAAACCTGTTTGAGAGGCTGGTGGTGGTGGTGCACACCTTTAATTCCAGCACTCAGGAGGCAGAGGCAGGTGGATGTCAGTGAGCATTAGGCTAGTGTGAACCACCAGGTGGTGTTTATGAGTCCACATCACCCCAGCAAAGGCTTACAACAAGCTCAAGCATGATATGCTCTTCACTTAGAGCAGGTAACTGTAATAGGCTTAAATGAGCTGTTAGTCTCTGAAAACAATTAGCTGTGTCTACTTCTCAATTTAATTAATGTCTCATGACAATCCCAATATTTCCATCCTTCTTCCAAAGTTCCTACTTTTCGCAGTTACCATCTTTTTCTTTGTTGCATGCCCCTGCAAGGTAGAAGCCAAATTACTTCCCTACTGTTAATAGCCAATAAACACGAATGTTCAATAAAATCAAGATCACACAGCTAAAAGAAGAGCAAGACTTCCCACCTCCACCAAGTTTTCCGTTCCTCTCATTAAAGGAGACAGTCTTTATTATACCTGTCTGCCTAGAGTGAGTACTTAGTCAATGTTAAGGCTGGACATACCTAAGTGTCAGCTGAGTTTACAGAAGATGAAATAGAACCATTCACAACTTCTGATTTGCTACTGAAGCCTCTGAAAATGTCCCAGGCTGTCCCCAGAGCTACTGTATACCCTGGCAACAAGACCGAGCTGAAGGGATTAGGGCCCGACAGCTGCAGCTTCTGCGCCTCTGGTTGCACAACAGTGATGTTGCAAAGCCCAGAAAGCAAAGGCTGAAGAAGGACACCTGGGAATACAGCAAGAGATCGTGAATACACACCACATCTTCAGTGAGGATGTAGGCTACGCAAGCAGAAGCAAAAACTAAGCTTTCCATTCCGGTGCCAAGAGTTATTCTAAGACTCTGTGGCTGCGATGTCCTATAAAATAGAGACCGTTCAGTTTTTAAGTCACCTATCTGGGTGTGAACACAGATTTTAGAACCCAACAACTGCATCCGCATGGGTGTAGCATTGTTCTGTACCCAAGAATCAGAAGACCAGGCTTCCTTCTCACCGAGGCTGAAGAAGCAGGCTGGGATATGGTTCTCTGAGCATCTCTACGCCAGCACAGAGGTGTGTACCTCAGGGCTCATATAAATTTCCTTTCACTTTCGTGTTGCAGGAGAAATCAAAGCCAAGCAAGGCTGCACACTCAGAAATGTGAGAACAACTTCTAAGACATACTTTTAGACTGTGATGTACACAGAGCTGAACTCATGTCATTTCATATACAGGATAGGGCTAGGCATCCCAAAGCCCAGTTTTCATTATTCATGTCAATAATCACTTATGACTTGGGGACATTAATTCTTATATTTCTCAGCTTTATCTCATATAAAACAGGAACATAAAAAAAGCACATAAGATGTATTTGGGGAATAAATAGTAAAGGTAAAACATTCCTGGAATTCCAAAACCCTGAGGAATTCACACTGCTATGCAAAGGCAGGTGACTTTGGTCAGAGGACACATTCCCTTTTTGACTGTTTAAAACAAGCATGAATAATGAGTTAATAAGTAAGAATTATTTGCCTCTTTCAGAGAGTTATTTGAAAGATCATGAAGTCCCCGGTGCTAAGATTTACAAGATCCAAAACTCCACAATCAATTATGTTAACCAACATGACAATAATCATTTATTACACTGAAGAGTACATGGAGACGGATGCCTTCAGCTATGCCTTTCTGTAAGGAATCGGTCTCTATTAGGAAAGCATGTGTTATACACACGCACACACACACACACACACACACACACACACACACACACACACACAGAGAGATGCTCGTGTTTGAACATTTGGCCCACAGCTGTTTGAGGAAGTTGTGAAACATTTAAGAGATGGGTCTCCATTGGAAGAAGTAAGGTCTAGTCACAGGTACAGTAATGTGTCTATCCCTATAGCGGTGAACCAGATGAACTAGTCTGGCTACCACTATAACTGTACGCCATAGATTGGCCAAAACATACCATGTTTCCATGTTGTTTGTGGATAATAATGTAGACACTAACACAGACATTTTCATGTAAGGTTTCTCTGTTCTTTGATTTTTTTAAATAAACTTTAGAAACCAAACTATAAAATAAAAACTACACGTTCAAAATGGAGATTTTACAAATAGATTTAATTTCATGCTCTCAACACATAATCATCGCGAACATCATCCTTCCAAACTGCTGGCTTTTTTTAAATTAGACTTTTCTTTCCTTCTCCTTAGCTTCCTTTTTTTCTTCCCAAACACAGGTCTAGCAGTCACCAGGACTGCCTTGACTTCGTCCCCATCGTCCTCACTGGAGCTGCTAGTAGACACAGCGGACACATCCCTTCCGTGAGCCTCTCTCTCCACGCTGGGCAAATCCAAGTGGCGGACTTTTGTTGACTCCGCTGTTCTTTGCTGGGCGCACATCTCAGATGAACTTTCTGCATCCTCACCTGAATCCCCGGGGGACTCTGAGAGGTAAGGGTCCCCCAGAAACCCACCACTTCCTGAAGACCTCCTTCTTTTGGGGTCTGATGTTTCTCTTGGGCTCGTCAGGCTTCTTTTGGGGGTGTTTCCTTTTGCCTCATCCAGGGTGCCAATCTCTTTCTCCAGCTCACCAGCTGCCTCTTCTCTTCCTTTCCTCAGCATGCATGTCACAGCTCTGTTCAGCCTCTGGCTTTTTATGTGTTTGGCATCTTGTTTTTCCTGTTGAGCTAATCTAAAAAAGGAATCAATTCGTAGCTGGGTCTAAAATAAAATAAAATGACGAATTCGATTAGTGAGTAGTTTCTAGACCAAAGCAATAAATTCAACTCTGATCACTCAGATTGGATTGCTAGTTCTAAGAATTCAAGATTCATGGCCTGCCAATCTACCTCTGTGGGGATTTGGGGTTTTGTTTTGCTTTGTTTTATAACAACTGTATCCTCTTCTCTGGCAGCAACAGAATTTCAGAGTCAATGTCTAAGTCATCCAATGCTTTTCTCTTAAGAACATTAACATCATATAGTACCTTCAAGGGACAAATTAGGCACCATCAAAAGCCACAAGAAACAAAAATCCACTGTTAAGAAGATATTCTTATTCTTCTTTTTTTGGTTTTTCTGAGACAGGGCTTCTCTGTATAACAGCTCTGGCTGTCCTGGAACTCGCTTTGTAGATCAAGCTAGTCTCAAACTCCCAGAGATCCACCTGCTTCTGCCCAGTGCTTGGATTAAAGGCGTGCATCACCATGCCAGGCTGAAAAGATACTCATATCTAGTGTGTGTTTATAACAGCATTATTCATAATTACCCAAAAAACTAAAATTCCCAAAAGAAACAGAGCCAATATGAACCCCTTTGTGGAAAATACGCTGATCCCCCAAAACTGTAAAAAGCAATGAATCCACGGAAGAAGGTGAATGCTGATGAGGCAGGAGGAAGGCCAGACCCACTCTGTCCAGAGGCATTCATCGAGGAGCAGATTAACATGAGAAACAAGGGAAAGATAAACCCATGTCAACAACTATTAGGAGAGAGGTAGCAGTTTTAATCTACTATCTTACTTTCTAATTTTAGGGAGAAAAAAATGAATAATGGAAAGGGAAAATATATTACAATGGCATTTGCCTGAAATTACAGAATAAACAGTCACTAGCAAATATTCTCATTCTTAATGAGCTTCTACCTCTGGTAGGTAAAAGCCATCAGGTAAACAAGAGGGAACCCCTGGGAATATTCTTAAGATCAGTTGTATTGGATTTTTTTCCCTAAATTACCCAAACTTAATGGGAATCGACTTTGCTATCCTAAAACTGTAGTCATTCTTATTTACATGTATGTTTCATGAGTGGCTTCTGAGACGAAGGAAGGCTTACCCAATGTGAGCAAGACGCACAGCTAAGAAAATCATAGACACCCATTGTGAAGAACTGAAGGCCACCGAAAAGGGCATTGTTTCCTCCTACAAAACCTCTCTTGCAGAAATGCTAATAGATAGACCAGACCCAAAGTTGTAACTTGAAATGTTAGTGTTTGAAGAAAATTGAATGATTAGAATTGTTTTGGAGTGACTACTTCCTGGGCTTTTAAAAACTGAACACAGCTCCAGAGAAGTAATACTTTTCAACTCAAGCATCTTAATATGAAACCATTGATTAGACTAGAATTTTTTCAAAGTCAGCATAAATAAGGACACTACAGGGTTAATAGTGATATTTAAAAAATGGATTCAGGGCCCAATTTTTTCTTTATGTTTTAGTCTATTCTTTAAGGCGTCACCATTCCAAACCTTCGGTTACTTGCCCTGAAATAAGAGTTAACTGGACATTAACAGCAACCACCCTACTAACTGTAGTTGTCACTCTGGTTATAAAGAAAATCCACAGTTACCTGCTGGACATTCAGTTGCTTGAGTACTGGAAAAAGGGATTCATCTGTCTTCGTCCTGTTCCAGCCAAAGTATCTCTCACAAAATGTGTTGGTAGTTAAGATTTACAGATTTTTTTCTTTTTAACGAGACTTAACAAGTAATAAACAAAAAGATCCAAGAGTCAACCATTGATGCCACTCTCTGTATCCCCAGGGACAATCATATTCATAAAGATTGAAGTGGTCAGATAAGAGGCTGGCAAAATAAGCCATTCTGACAAGATCATCTTGCAGCATGTTCTGGTCAATCTCCTAAGGCAGAAGACACTCAAAGATTTATACTAGGACATCACAGACTCCTCACTTCAGAGTATGGCTAACCTAGAATAAATGCAAGGAGTGACTATCTTACATATTTGTTTAAGAAAAGAAGTTGTACTGGGGTTAAATCTATCATCAGTGTTGAAACCGCCATCCAAATTATTATTTAAATGCACAGAATTGCAAAGCCAGTAATCTTCCATATTTTTTCGGAATACTTAGTCGTAAACATGTGGTCATGTCATGTATGCTGTAGATGCTTGTTTCAAATTAAGATTCTTATTGAAGGACAATTGCCTCAGATGCATGAAGCCCTGAGCTCATTCCCCAGCATTAAAAAAAAAAAAAAAAAAAAAAAAAAAAAAAAAAAAAAGACATCTCAGTAAAACTAAAGAGGGAAAGACGAATAGGGCCTCAAATAAATGGAACACTGGAGAAAAAACAAAAGGAAGGTTCCTGTCCCTTACACTTAAAACCCAGCAAACCTTTGGCTTAATAGTCCCATAAGTGTTAAGAAAGGATATTCTCTAATCTTGTCCACGTCAGGCTTGCCCCACAGAAACGACCCCCTGGAGTCGTCCACCACAGGCTTGAGGTAAGCATCCGCGACTGCAGGGTTGGGGAAGCCAGGTGTCAGCTGCAACTTCCGCAACTTCTTCTTCACTTTCGTGTCGTGGGGATTGGCTGCAACCTTCCTGCTGTTTTGAGCTTCACGCCACCACTCTCTGCACGATAATGGAAGCAATTACTTACGAGGCAGGGAGACATAACAGTTGCCACGCTGGAGAGAAAGAGCTAAGTGTAAAGTTCCGAAATGTAATTCCAAGTGCTAATTCTGGCACAGGTATGTGGTATAGACTATGAAGCCACAGATCTCACACCATGTTAAGTATTTCACGTGTCATGTCCGTCCCTGACCTCTCTGAAGAGGAAGTGACTCACACAGAAGCATCTTGCCTCAAGACTTCGCGAGTGGGGCTGATCTGTCAGATGACAAACTCCCAGAGCTCCGCTCCAACCACAGTAGCACAAAGCTAACAGATCTCCACGCCTCTCATCGGTGAAATGGATGGTCTAGTGGATCCAAGATAGTCAAGAACGCAATGGCTGTTTTAGCGCAGATGCCAAGCCACACAGAGTAGGATAGGACAGACGGGGGTTTATGTGCAGAAAGAGGGTAGGCTTTTTAAACCATAAATAGTAGCAAGAACTATCGTTCTCCGGTGTACTGGGCAAAGCTCTAAGCAAAAATAGCCTGTTAGTTTAGATTTTTTAAATTAAGTACATTTTTAAATTTTTCCATCTTAATGTTAATTTACTATGACAAGTTAAAGGAAAGTCGCTTTTGGGGGTTTTGGTTGTTTTGTTTTGTTTTAACATTCCTATCAAGAAGTGATGTTAGTCCCACAGCTATGACTTTAGATAATGATCAGGAAGTGATAGTCACGGAGCCTGAGACCAGCCTGTCCACTTCCTATCTCTACAGCCACCACACCTTGAGGAGCCTGTGCTCAGACAGAGGTCCAGGTGAGAGCAGCAAAGGCCTATCAGCATTCTGTCTGTCTCACACTGCCTGGAATGTGAAACATTCAGCCTGTCCTTGAGCTGCTCCAAGACTGGGAGGGAACAGGAACAAAAGACCCTGAGTAAGCTTCAGAGTCAGGAACAAAGCCACCACGCGCTGCTGGTAGAGGCTACCTAGGTCTGAGGTAGGTAACTACAGTGTGCCAACAGAAAACTGTAGAAAACACCATGGGAGTTAAAACACGCTCCTCGCCTACCCAGTCATTCAGTCCCACTTCTTCACGTATTATTAGTACCAGGAACTGGGTTCCAGCCTGCAGTGGCTGGAGAGATGGCTCAGTGGTTAAGAGCATTGCCTGCTCTTCCAAAGGTCCTGAGTTCAATTCCCAGCAACCACATGGTGGCTCACAACCATCTGTAATGAGGTCTGCTGCCCTCTTCTGACATACACACAGACAGAATATTGTATACATAATAAATAAATATTTAAAAAAAGAAGATATAAGAAGATAAAAAGATTTCCAATGTTCATGGATTGGTAGGATTAACATAGAACAAACGGTCATCTTACCAAAAGCAACCTACAGATTCAATGCAACCCCATTCAAAGTTCCAACACAATTCTTCACAGATCTCGGATGAACAATTTTCTGTTTCTTATAGAAACACAAGGGGCTGGAGAGATGGCTCAGTGGTTAAGAGCATTGCCTGCTCTTCCAAAGGTCCTGAGTTCAATTCCCAGCAACCACATGGTGGCTCACAACCATCTGTAAGGAGGTCTGGCGCCCTCTTCTGGCCTTCAGGCATACAGACAGAATATTGTATACATAATAAATAAATTAATTAATTAAAAAAGAAAAGAAAAAGAAACACAAAAACCCAGGAAGCAAAAACAATCCTGAACAAAAGAACTGCTGGAGGTCTCACCATCCTGGATTCCAAGTTGCACTACAGAGCTGTAGTAATTAAAACCACATGGTATGGGGATAAAAACAGACATGTTGACCAATGGAGTGTGACTGAAGACCCAGACACATATCCATACACCTATGGACACCTGAATTTTTATAAACAAAACAAAAATACACACTGGAAAAAAACATCTTCACTAAATGGTGCTGGTCAAACTAGATGTCTGCATGTAGAAGACTTCATATAGATTCATATTTATTACCCAGCACAAAACTCAACTTTAAATGGCTTTAACATAAAACCAAATACACTGAACCAGATAGAAGAGAAAAAGGAATAGCCTTGAACTGGCACAGGAAAAGGCTTTCTGAACAGAACACCAAAATCACGAGCATGAAGGTCAACAACAATGATGTCATGAAATTGAGAAGCTTCTGTAGATAAAGGACACAGCCATTCTGACAAAGCAGCGGTCTATAGAATAGGAAAAGATTGTTACCAACAACCTTGACTTCTTTCGTAACACTGAACTTGTGGTAAACAATTACCCTGGCAACACTGAACAATTTCATTTGCTTTTGCATTACCTAGTCTAAGAAGGAACTTGAGGGTGTAGACTGTAACTACTTACCTTTCCCATCACTGAGTCCTGCATATGACATATCAGCTACTCGGCAAACATCTAAGTGAATCCAGAGGCAGCTTCACACAATAATGAGAGCTGCAGAACTGGCTTTGTGTCCTTGGACTAGGATAAGCCAGGCATGAATAAAAAGAAAACAGACTCACAAGGGCCCTAGAACCACAGTCACTGTCCCCACTGCTCCTTCAGTGAACAGTGGCTTGGGACATCATGATTTCAGAAACCCCCCGAGGTGGTGGCACACACCTACAATTAGCAGCTACGTAGGAAGCTGAGACTGGAGGATTGCAAGTTTGAGCTCAGTCTAGGCAATACAGTAAGAGTTCAGCTTATAAAAAAATCCACTTGTTAATCTGAGTATTTAAATAAATAACCTGAATTAAAGACATGAAAAAAAAGCTTACGAGAATTTTAAGAGCGGGTCCAGGCCGCGCCCAGGGAATTCATTGAGAATCTCCATGGCTGTTACACAGCCAACAGTCGGGATCCCTTCGGTATAATCGCTGCCCAGTAGATATGCCAAGTTGATTAATTTGCTCCGGTCCAGTCCTGTGTGAATAGCAACAAACAGATTTAATAACTTTATAAAAGTTATATAACATAAATATTTTATTATATAAACTGTGTATGATAAACCAATATCCAAAGAGTTTCCGTCGTTAAATATCATTATATTGAGATTCTCAAGTTTTAACCATTGTCATTTTAAGTTCTCTATGTATGCTCACCTCTACGTTAGCTGTCTGACCTGCTCCCTCTGACCACAGGCACACGCATTCCACCAACAACTGCCTCTAGTGAGCCTCTCGGAATGAACTCATCCCAACTCCACTCTCTTCCTCTGCTCCGTTCTACCACCGGCCCAGAAACGGGAAACTAGAAGCCCTCTTCCCATATCCCTCATCCAAGACACAAACACTGTTTTCTCTGCTACACCAGACACTATGAGGCTTCAGTTTCTTCTCAGTGATGTAACTACTGATAGCACCCTCCTTCCCCATTCCCATTGGCCTCCTTACTTCCCTAGAACAATAGCAATCTTCTGCCTCAGGGCCTTGAATCTTTAAGTCCCTCGGACATCATCTTTGTTGACTACATTTTCTCGAGGAGCCTGCCCTAGGCTGTCCCAAACAAAGCCTTCCCTGAGGACACCTCTGTGGGAACATCATGCAGCTGCTCCTCATTCTTCTTCTGCTTTTACCCTATGTGCACACCAAACATCACATTATGACTTGTAAACACGGCCAGCATCTTTTTCTTCCACTAGACTGTTTCATTCGCTGCTCTTTTCCCCACTGTCAAGGATGACTGGCATATGAGAGCCAGTGTGCATTTCCCAGCTGAACAGATGGATGGACATGCGGTCAACATCAGAAGCAGCAACGGCTCCATTCCCTACCCTATGAGAGCATCTCTGATTCCCTGTAAGGGAACTCAACTAACCTTGTAGACGATTTAACTACAAGAAAGACACTAGAATTTTAGCTTCTTAAAATCCGAGTTTTGAAATCCTATAATTTCGCATTTCCATTCATGCATCGAATTAGGTCCTTCAGAAGAAAAAACCATGTGAGGCAAATCAGGATGGTGAACTGTGGGAAGTGACCACACTCTGAATCTTACCTAGCTGGTTGTGAAAGTCCACGTACTGGTAGTACTCTATAAACTTGTTCTTGTTAAAGAAATTCTTATAGACATGCCGGGCCCCAAACAGCCAGATATCACTATCATCAGTGATGGTCCCAGAAGTCTGATCAGTGAGGTCAAGAATGGCACACTGCGCCTCTGCCTCCATGGGAGCCTGGATGTAGGGGATGCCAAACAGGCGCAGGAGTTCCTGTAGTAAGAGAAACCACCCACAGGGAAATGCACTGGTGACCTTGACCACAGAAGGACAAGTCACAGAAGCCCAGCCTGGAGGCACACTCACTCACCTGACTTTCTAGAAACATCTGGCCCGTTACCGAGGCAGCGATCCGTTCTTGCTGCTGTTTTTGAGCTTTCAGGGAGTTCTGTTCTGCCAAGAGGTTGCTCTCCAGGATGTCCAGTTCCTCCTATAAAAAATGCTCCCATTCACAGATCATTCCAGTTACGATACAGCTATGTCCATTTGTTGCAAGAAAACAAAAAGCCTGCATTTCCTCTGGTGGAAATGACCAGTAACCTGCTGCTCCTTACAGTGTTTCCCTCTTGGGATTTCGAGGAAAGACTGTCCCTTTCGGTCACTTCACTATATCATATGAGAAACCTATTCATCCCAGGTGCAACTAACATTTCTTTTTATTTCTTCTTTTCTTTCTCTTTCTTTTTTTTTTTGTTGTTGTTGTTTTTTTTTTTTTTTTTCAAGATAGGGTTTCTCTGTAGCTTCGGAGCCTGTCCTGGAACTAGCTCTCCTAGGCCAGGCTGGCCTCGAACTCACAGAGATCGCCAGTGCTGGGATTAAAGGCGTTGCGCCACCACCGCCTGGCTCGCAACTAACATTTCAAAAGGGAACTATGAGTAACAAGAAGATGAATTAAGAACAGCTAGTAAATATTTATCCAGCAACTCTTAAAAATCTCAAAAGCCACAGGCGTGGCATCCTCCACACTAAATTAAAACATGGTATTACATGATTACCAAATTAATATCTTGCCATTCATTAGGCGAGCTCTCGGCATCTCTGTCAGCGTTTCTGTGCTCTTCTTTGGCCACGTCCTCGCTGTCGGAGCTGTCCTGTCGGAGTTCTGTGTCCCTGGAGCTTCCTTCTTGCGGGGTTCCTCTTGGTTCCTCTTCATCTTGTTCAGAGTCAGATTTAGAAGTCTCCAGTGACTCTGCTTGAAGTTCACTATCACTGACCACACTCTGTACCTCAATGAAACTTCCTGTCCAAAATAGAATGATGTCACTTCATCTACAATGAGAACGTCAGGGTCACTCTGACATCATCAGAACTTTCTAAACAGTTGTGAAAAATATGAGACCCCAAAGAAAAGGATTTAAGTATAACCTCAAACATGCAACTAACTTGTTATTCTTAAATACACTGCATTACAGACGCCCGCCTAGCACTTTCAAACAAGCGTTTTCAATCAGACAATTTGATCTACTAGGCTTTTGGTCACTGAAAGTAGGAATCAAATTCTCAAAAACGTGCATATAATAAACTAATATTATTTTTAAAACTCAGAAAGGAAACCTGGGAAGCAGATAGGCTGATAGCAAATCTTCACATCTGGGTCTGCAGGAAGCAGGAAGCGAGAATGACAGAGGACCTGGTATGAGCTTCTGAAACCTCAAAACCTACCCCTGAGATATACTTCCTCCAGCAAGACTACACCTACTTAAAAAAAAAAAAAAAAAAAAAAAAACTAAACAGAGGAATGCTGGCTCTATTGGATGCTATAAACCAAATGGACCTAACAGATATTTATAGAACACTTAACCCAATAATATATGTTCTTCTCAGCACCTCATGGAACTTTTCCCCAAATTTGGCCACATATTCAGACACTAAGGGAGTCTCAAGATACAAGAACACTGAAATAACTCCCTACATCTATCAGACTACCATGGATTAAAGCAGGATATAAACAACAAAGATACCACAAAGTTTACAAACTCAAGAAAACCGAACAACTCTCTATTGGATGAAACATGGGTCAAGGCAGAAAGAAAGGAAGAAATTCAAGACTTAATAGAATTCAATGATTTTTGTTTTGAACACACAGCACACCCAAACTTAGGAGACACAGTGGAGCTGGTGCTTAGAGGACAGTTCATAGCACTAAGTGCCCACATAAAAACCTGGAGATCATCTCATCCTAGCAACCTAACAGCACACCCGAAGATCTAGAACAAAAATAAGTGAGCATACCCAAAAGAAGCAGATGGCAAGAAGTAATGAAAGTGAGGGCAACAAAGAGAACAAGGAAGAGCATCAGTGAGACAGAGTGGAGTCCTGGAGAAAAACAAGACAGACACAGAACCAGAAATGAAAAGGGGCATAGCAACAGACCCCAAGGAAATCCAGAGGATCATAAAAACCTGTACCAACCAAATTGGAAAATATATATAAAAAAAAAAGGATAAATTTCCTAACAGGTACCCCTTACTAAAGTTAAGTTAAGATTGCAATTTAAACCTGAGGAATTCAGGGAGCTCACCCAGAAGCCAGTGCTGACTGATAAGCTTTACTAAGAGTCAAGGGCTCCCTAAAGAAATGCTAGACCAGGGTTATAGCAGAGTCAGTACAAGAAAAACCTCGGCATCCTCGCCAGAAGTACGGAAATGATCAAAATACAATTAGGACTTCCCGAAAGTCGCAAGCGCTTGCTTGAGGGACACCACTCCCCCAGCCAAAGTGAGGACGCTTTGAGCAAATGTGTTATAGCATTGGACTGTAACTGAGTACCGCAATCCACGTGACAACAAAAACAGCCAACAGGGGAGAAGGGAAAGGGTCTTCCCTATAGTAGACTATAACTAATCAACGCCTATGGAAGGACGGAGTTGGTCACCACCACTTGGCAACTATCACAGTAGGCCTCTGCTCAGACGGAGGTCAGTCGAGGATGCAGAAACACATGGCAGGAAGTTTGCTTGGGTGCAACATATTCTCATAGGCCCCAACTTCCTTTCTGCTAACTGACAAACAGAGAAACTAAGATGTAGAAATCGAGCCAGGCATGGTAGTTCAGACCTGTGCTCCCAGCAAATGCCCATAAAGAAACAGCAACATGCCTTTGACTCTGGAGTCAAATTTTAGCAAGGAAGCGACTACCCAAATAAACAAGCTATATAAATAATGAAGATCACTCGCATATGTGTACACAAAAATACAGAGACAGAGAGATATGCAAAGAGTGCACGGGAGAGACAGAGAGAGAGAGAGATATGGAGAGGAGGAGTGGGGGAGAAGAGGCAGAAGGAGCAAAGATAAAGAGAGGCAGGGAACATACAAACAAATGGGGCAAAATACTGGCCTCTAAGGTTAGGTGTGAATCAGTCAGTAGTCTATGACAACTTTTCACTCCTTTAATTTTTGCAAGTTTGTCAGAGTAGAAAGTTAACAAAAGCTAAAGGAAATTCAGCTTTCTTTTCCCCCAAGCATGGCACTCCTTTCCTTTAACAATACCAAGGACAGAGGTGCCAAGATGGTTCATCAGCTGACAACATTTGCTACTCTCGCAGAGATCCTGCATTAAGCTTCCCAGTGACCAGAGCAGCTCAAAACCCTGTGTAACTCCAATTCCAGAAGATCTGATGCCCCCTTCTGGCCTTCATGGGCACTGCATGCATATGTGAAATAGCCATACATGCAAAATAAAATAAAATCTTAAAGATACAAAGGCCAGCCCAGCAAAGCAGGGCATCCCCATCCTGGCTGTGTGACCCTGGGATGCTCATTTCTCCTTTTTTTCCTGGTTCCTCTGCTGTAAACAGGGCTGACCTACGGGGTCTCCTGGTCTCTACAGACATGAAGCCCTCCCACTCCATTCCCTTAAAGGAGTACCTACCATCAGACTCGCTCTCTTCGGATTCCATCTCCACTGGTCCTGTGGACTCCGGGACTGAAATCAACTCCCTGGCAGCAGGTTCAGGCATCTCCCCTTGCTCGATGGTTTTCAGGGAATCGCCACATTCGTCAGAAGACAATGCCTTTTCTAAGTCACTCGTTGCCTCTGACGGGACGGGAACTGTACTGCATGGTTTAGAAGCAGGGGTTTGTGCGCGCTCTGTTTCATCATCGCATTTTCTCTCGGGCGGGTTGAGGCCTTCCTGCAGCTCGGACTCTTCAAGGTCCAGCCTCTGATCAGAATATGTTCTCCCTGGAGTTACCAGGGTCGGTTTCCTTTCACTGAGGCGCCCAGAAGCATCACCGCATGGAAGTTCCGTGCACGCTGGCGGGAGGGGAGCTTGCTTATCCTCAACCTCATCCTCACTGCTTCTCTCGGACGCTGCCTTCACCACAGGAGTAAGTGACATTTGTTCTCCTGGAGCATAGCATTCACCAGCTTGATGACAAGCGGCACTCAACGATTGAGCAGAGGCGGTCTGTTCTTTCTCACGACCGCAGCTGCCCGCACACTCCTCTACCACAGTCGCGGCGGGTACAGGAGGAACTGTGGCAAATGGCGTGACACCATGGCTTTCGACAGCTCCATCACTGTGCCCCTGGTCTGGCCCGTTTCCAGGCAGTGTTCGCGCTGCCGGCTCATCACTCCTGGCGCATACCTTTCCATCTTTATCATCACCTGACACTCTCATCACTGTCCCTCCTGTGGGTTCATTGCCCCCATCACACACTTTCCCTTCTTCGTCATCATCCAGAGCTTTCTGAATTGCCGCAAGGGTACGCGGTGATACGGAGCCTGCATCTGCCGTGGCCCACAAGTTCCTCTCCCTGACCTGCACAAGTCCACTCTCGGGCTCCTCTTCTGAGCTACTTCCCAGCATGGCTGCCTGCATAGCCAGTAAAGTCCTCGGAGAAGGAGGTGTGGCCTCTGGCTCTTTCTCCTGCTTCACTTTCTCCTGGGGTGAGGATTTCAGGTCCAAGGACATGCTGTGCACTCTGCTGGAGGAAGGAGAAGCCTCTGAATCCGCATCCATGACTTTCTTAGCTTGAATACCTGAGAGAAATTAAGACATTTCTCACCATGCAATTCACAGTGTGACAATGTTTTTCTGGGACGATGAACAAGAGAATCTTGGATATTAAATTCTAAAGTGGCTAGCTCTGTAGTAACTAATCCATTAGTGATAAATATAATTGCTACTACCTAACCAAGATTCCCCTGGCTTTATCATGGATGTCTTTTCCCAGATCTCAGAGCGAAAAAGTACCCAAGGTTTTATTTTGTAATTTAAAATTTTATTTTGCCACAATACACAGCCAAAAGTGAAACAAAAACTTTTATCTATTTCATAAAACAAAATCCCATTTTAGATCATTTCTTAGTTGTTTCTCTAGAAAAAAAATTAAATCCTGGTGTTAGTGCTCATACATGTGAATTTAAATTTGTAAAATGATCTTTCTCCCTATTACTTTAAATACTAGCAAATTCAAATATGCGTTTGAAACTAAGTTCTTTGTCATAAAATCTGAAATGAAAAAAAATTCCAATGCCCCTAAGGAAAAGCAACAATAGAAAAACCAATATACACGACAGAGTCACTGAAAGTACTGGCAGTGTGGGGTAAGGAGGCAGTGGGGGACGGCCTTCAGAGTTAAGCCTGGCTTTAGAAACTGTGACTCACTTATTTATTTATGTATGTGCGTATGTGCTTGTGTAAATGAATGCCCTACATGTGTGGGTGCTTGGGGAAATCAGAAGAGAATGCTGGACCCCTTGGAGGTGGAGTTACAGGCACCTGTGAGCCACTTGTGTGGTTGACCTGAAACCCAGTTCCTCTGGAAGAGCAAGATGAGATCTTACCTGCTGAGCCATTCTGAAGCTCCTTGTTGTATATTTCTAATGCTAACTTCATATTTTAAAAATTACTTTGATATAACATATTACTTCTCACATCTTTTTAAAATAAAGTACACAGAGTCGGGTGGTGGTAGCACCAGCCTTTAATCCAGCCTTTAATAGGGAGGCAGAGGCAGGTGGATCACTGTGAGTTCGAAGCCAGTCTGGTCTATAGAACAAGTTCTAGGACAGGCTCCAAAGTTATACAGAAAAACAAAAACCAAAAAAAAAAAAAGTAAATATATTATATTTGTACCCATCACAACAAAAAATGGTCAAAAGTCTGAGGAAATATTAGAGACATTCTACCATCGATGGACCCAAAACTCTACCTTACGTAGCTAATGTGTATAATAAATTTATAAATAGCAGAAGCCACTACATACGGGACACTTTACAGACAGGACCTGACACAGCCCACAAACACTGTATCAGAGATACAAAGTACCCGGCATGAAAGCAAAGACTCACAGAGCTAGGGACACTTGCTCAAATCAAGAGTCAGAACTGGGCATCAAGCACGCCTGCTTCTAAATCCCATGATTTTGACTTTTGTTTTCCTATCACACCAAGACTGAAGCTCATTATATCACTTCATTCTCTCAGTTACGATATGAAAAAGAGAAAGGTGAAGATTGTAAAGGGGGAAGGGTCAACCCAAACCAAAGATAGATGCAAAAACCACTGTATAAATGAAAAAAAACACAATTTTAAAAAATTGAATGGAAGTACCCTGTGTGAGCTGACAAGATTGCTCCTAGACGCCAAGGGAACTCATCGAAAATCCCAATGCCAAGTACAAGTTACTCCCCATGGGTCTCTGACCAGACAGCCCAGAGAAGCTCCCAGAAGAATATAGAATAGGCCATTGCCACTGCTCATATCCAATTGCAAATGACACTACCCACCCTGGGCACACGCTGCAGAAGTTGGAAATGAGCTGGAAGCCTCCTTCCTGGTACCCAGCTATCACAGAACTAAAAGGTACTAGGCAGGCTGCTGGGAGTGAGGAGTTTTCAAGTCTTTGCTGGTGGTGAACACTGTGTGATACAGTTCTGACCTGACAGACCAGATGTGCCCGTTAGTACAACAGTGTCAAGAATACTCTGGGGTCAATCAACATACGACTCAACTGGATTTGTGGCCCACTCTACAGGAGGAAAGACATGTCTAAGACTGTATGACCCAGTCAAAACTCATGGCTAGAGAGGTCACTGCCCTAGGAAAAAATGTAGGGCTGCTATTTTGCTATTTGCTAATTGGGTAGTCCAACTGCTTCCCAAACCCATACCTTTGTGCCTCAGAACTAGTGTTGTGGCCAGCCTGGACCAGAGAAGCTCCTCCTTGAAGAGGGTGACACTCAGTTCAGAATTCTGGAACAAGCAACTGCTAAGTGCTCAGCCATAAATGTTTCATACGACGCACACAGCACATCCCAAGAGGGGGGAGGGTGGGGATAAAAAGAACGTAGGGGCCTGAGGATGTAAAGGAACACTACAAGGTGCTATGTTCTGGATATGGGATGGGCATCAGAACCATAAGACACAGCAGCTGTAGCTACCTGCAGAAGCCCTACCAAGAGCCTGAAGAGCACAGTGCTCCTGATCGAAGTCCTCAGATGCTCGGCGTCTGCTTTGACTGGCACAGGATGCAGCCTGTCATCACGGCAGGGACGGCATGGCGGCAAGAGCAAACTGCATCCCTATTCCTATGGCTTGAAGCTGTCAAGCCAATGACGGTGCCTGGTACCTTTTATCAAGATGTAGTGAGCAGTGTCTTCAGAGACCACTCTCCTTGACTCCACCTCCTTTAGAAAGCCCCCCTCATCTTCGTACTGCCTCCGGATGTGCCCTGAGTGCTGCTGGTTCATCTCCTTCTGGACAGTTTCTATGTGCTGGTTTAGGTAGTTCTTCTTAAGCAGGCCTTTTAGCTGGTACTGCGAAAAATCATTAGACTCCTAGGGAATAAAATAAACAAGATTGGTGCTTTCCACAGATAACACCACCACGCACCAACCCATCCCCAAAAGGTACAGCCTCTTAGCAGAAAAATAAAACTTGAAAATCAAGGTGGGGTTCCAGCGGTAACTTCCTTTGCTTTTTGTTTCTCTTTGTTGTTTGTTTGCTTTTGAGACAGTTGCTCAATAAATAGCCCAAGCTTTTGGAACTTACTATATAGACCAAGCTGATCTTGAAATTGTAGAAATATGCCTGTCTCTGCCTCCCAAGTACTGTGATTAGCACACATGGAATTATAACAGCCATCAAAAAAAAAATATATCCAGGCGGTGGTGGCGCACACCTTTAATCCCAGCACTCAGGGAGGCAGAGGCAGGTAGATCTCTGTGAGTTCGAGGCCAACCTGGTCTAAAGAGTGAGTTCCAGGACAGCCAGAGATACACAGAGAAACCCTGTCTTGAAAAACCAAAAAAAGAAGGAGGAGGAGGAGGAGGAGGAGGAGGAGGAGGAGGAAAAGAAAATTCTTTGAAACAAAATGAATTAAGCAAAAGAAACTTTGAAGGATCTTTTTATTACTTAATCATTCACTCAAAAACCATTTGCTGAGCTAGACTACATGGCTATGGTATGATGTGTGATGGTGGCTCAGCAAAACACAATCTTCTAGATACAAATGAAGTACCTAGCACTAGCCCTGTCCCTGGTCCCCAAACGACAAAGAATAAAGCAACCGAGGGTTTAATCATCATAATTAACAAGTATAAAGCTTTTTCCAATGAGGACATTCTAAGCGCTTTTATACAAACTACCTTGTTTTATTCTCCCAGACATCCAATGAGACATTTTTCTATCTCCAGTCTGTAAGTGACGGACTTGAGACTTCAACGCCAGACTCACATGGAGACCTCAGCCAGATGGCTTACACAACTGAGTACATTATTAGTCTCATTATCCCTGCAACCAGGACATGGATCTTCTCTTGTGAATACCACAAGGGCACAATCGATAAGCCGCCCCAAGGTCCATCCTGGACTACTTGAAATTTGTCTTCTCACGAAGCCACCCTAGCCTTCCAGCATGGCTTAGCATGATCTAGCAACAGCGTGGTTTCAAAGAGAAAAAGAGAAAACCATGAGGGGCTGTTTTTCTCCTTTCCTTCTCACTCCACTCAAATCTTATTTCTGAGTCATATTCAGAGATTCTTCACAACCCCTCAAAGCACATGCCTGAAAGATAGATAAGAGTCTGGATTACTTTCCCCTTGGAATAAAAATAAACTTCCTTGTACCAAAATCCTAATAATATAATTTCTATGCACCTTATTATTTTCTTACTGCACAAACTGCATAGAAAATCAGAAATAAGAGATAAATCCTTTTTTTTTTTTTCATCTTTTTGGAACCAGAGTAACAAGCATTCTAAAGTCAACAGCAAATAAAAAAATCATAATAATAAAACCACGACATCAACGCTGAGAACGTTCAGTCCACTCTGTTTGAGAACAACTACTGCAAACAGCAGAGGGCGCCAAAAGGAAGGAAACCGGAACAAACAGCAGAGGGCGCCAAAAGGAAGGAAACCGGAACAAACAGCAGAGGGCGCCAAAAGGAAGGAAACCGGAACAAACAGCAGAGGGCGCCAAAAGGAAGGAAACCGGAACAAACAGCAGAGGGCGCCAAAAGGAAGGAAACCGGAACAAACAGCAGAGGGCGCCAAAAGGAAGGAAACCGGAACTCACATCCGAAACTAAAGACAGCAGGTGCCCAGTGGGTGCATAAACTTAGTAATCACCACCAGCATTGTCAGGACACAACACACAACCAGGCACACCACACCTGCCTCGGCTTCCTGCGACTGTGAAGTCACCACGCTCAGGCCACCCTAGGAGAACACACAACCCTGTACCTGGAATGTCACATCGGAAGTACTTTCCGTCTTATGGTTACTTTTTGTCGGCAATGCATGTTGTGGTTTAAAGTAACTTCTAAGAATTGGCCCACGAACCACAGCATGCTGGGCACTTACTGTGTCAGCCACGGAAGTACCTGCTAAGAGTGTAGCCACGATCAGGACAGGTGTGTTCTGTGCTGAGACTAGAACACCATGTTACAAGGTGCTGAGAACACACAGAACACACAGAAGAGAAGGCCTAGTCTTGAACAGAAAGTCCCCAAGACTTCTTTGAATATCTATGAGCTGTCATGGATAAATAAACTATGCTTTATGGGGTGTGAGATATCCCAATTCCGTACCCATGCAACTGGACTACTGCCTAAAGTGGAGACTCTGACTCTAAGTAGCATCTCCATTTTGCCTTCTTTGAGTTTTGCTGAAGTTCTGTTCTGCGCATTGATATGCTACTGTTTACTGCTGCGTGTTTTACCTCTGGCATTGCTTCAAACAGTGTCCTTCTTCGCTTGGTAAACTCTTTCATGTCAGTTAAGATCTCATGCTTCACTTCAGGGGGCAGGCTGCTGAAATCCTCAGACTCGATGTCGATGGCCTGAGGATTATGAAAGAATTCTTCCTGTGGGAAGTAAAACGTTAACCTCATTAAGTTAATATTTACCCATTCAGGCCTAGTCATTGCTACGAACACTGTGTTTACATCGTAAAACACAGCTCTCCATAATCTACACACAGAGGCACGCGTTCCTTTTGCAGCAGGCATCACAGTGCACAAACAGGTAAGCCCTTCATTTGTTCAGTCACTCCAAGGCAAATCACTTATCAGGCGCTCAGACCCCACCCAGGCCCCACTCAAAGACTCCAGACATTATGGTGACTGTGTACATACAAACCCTAATCTTACGAGTAGAGCAAGGCACGTAAGCAAGAAAACAGGTAAGCAAGGTAACTGTTAGAACATCCAATAGGCTGAGCTGCTAAGAGTAATCAGGGAAAAATCTTACATGATAGATGGAGAAAACCCTGTCAGAGAGATGTCTGGGGCAGGGATTTTTCCAATACCAAGAACCTGGTGGGAGTGGGAAGCCTAGATTAAGAAGAACAAGCAGAGGGATTCTGAAACGAGAACAAGACTTGCGGATGAGAGCCATTTTTATAGCCACATTAGCTTTTTGTTTGCTGTCTTGTTTTTTTTTTTTAAGAAAATAACATCTTAAAGAAATTAATTTGGGGGCTGGAGAGATGTTTCAGTGGTTAAGAACACTGGTTGTTCTTCCAGAGGACCTGGGTTCGATTCCTGGCACCCACATGGCAGCTCACAGCTGTCTGTAATGTTTTTAATCCTAACACTCGAGAGACAGAGGCAGGAATGATTCTGTGAGTCCAATACCAGCATGGTCTACATAGTCAGGTCTAGGGCAGCCAGGACGACATAGAGAAACCCTGTCTCAAAACCTCCCCAGGAAGAAAGAAAGACATACACAATGCCAAATCCAATATACAAATGCACTGAATGCATGGGTAAGTGTGAATTTTACACAGACATACATATATATATATATATATATGTATATATATATAAACATATACATATATGTATGCATACATGCAATCAAAAACACGCAGTTAAAGGGACAGCTATGTCTGCTTCTTATTGAGAACGTTCATAAACCCATCCTGTTCATCATTTCAAATAATGAAACACGTTCTGAATTCCCGTTACGAGAGTACCTGCAAAGCTTGCTTTTGATCCATTCTTTCTCGCCACTGCTTTTCATCTTCCTCTTCTGAACTGCAGTCAAGAAAACACTTAGCATCTGTGACTTTTAACAAACACTTAAAAACATGCTTCTTGAGCTCAAGGTCTGTAACAGCGAATGGGATGGGTAGGCTGTGACCCTAGGATCTCACTGTCTAATGGGGAACACACGCAAGTAAGCAATTGCAATATGAAATCCTAACTCCCTCCGTGAGGAGCAGAAAGTTGGTAGAGTTAAGTTAAGGAGTAAATCACCTAAAAAACCTCAGGCAGTGTGATGGTTGGAATAAGAATAACCTTCACAAGCTCATACGCCTGAACATTGGGTACCTAGTTGATGGAAGTACTTGGGAAAGAGGTGTGGCCTTGTGCGAGGTGTGTCACAAGAGTCAGGCTTTGAGGCCTCAAATCCTCCCACCATGTCCAGTATAGGCTATGCTGTCCAAATAGGCTTCCAGATGTGAGTTACCAGCTGTTTCTACTGCCATGCCTTCACTCCGCCATAACAGACTCTAACCCTCTCAAACCATATGCCCAATTAAATAGTTTCTTTTAGCCTGGCAGTGGTAGCACAGGCCTTTAATCCCAGCACTCAGGAGGCAGAGGTAGGCATCTCTGTGAGTTCAAGGTCAGCCTGGTCTACAGAGCAGCGAGTTCTAGGACAGATTCCACATTGTGTCAAATAAAATAAAATAAACAAAAAAAAAAAGTTTCTTTCATCAGTTGTCTTGATCATATCTTATCACAGCAAGAGAAAAGTAGCTAGCACAGACAGTCATGAAGTTTTCCAGAACCTCCTACAATCCCATTGGTGGATCTGCTATGAATAAGCAAAGGACTCCAATGCAGGGCACAAAGGAAGCACATACGAGGAAGTATTCTAGGTACATGAACTGAGTTCTGCAGTCATCTGGAAAAAAGACAAGAAAATTCTGCCTGTGACGGAGAGGAGACCAGGGGACTAGGCTGAAAAAGAGTGATTAAAGGGTTGAAAGTTTATCTTGAAACAACAAGGTAGGCTAGGCGTGGTGATGGGCCTGGGGTGCGCAAAGAGTGCAGCAGGAAGGTTGTAAGTTCAAGGTCACTCTGAACTACAGAGCAAATTCTGGTCAGACCAGGATACGTGCTGAGAATTTGTCATTTAGGAAAAAAAAAAGCAGAAAACATATATTATGAAGTTTTATAAAAAGAAAAAGAAAAGAAAAGAAAATGACAATATCAATTATCAGAATTTGGCTTTAAATAAATGGTAGAAGACACAGCAGACTGTGCTGGGAGTGGGGCGTTGAGGCAAAAGTATGAGGTCAAAGACGAGACAGAAAAATGGTTGGGTGCTACTGAGATGCCAGAGAGTGACGTCAGCAATGTAGAGAAAGAAATGATATAGAGAGGAAGCTAAAGGTTTAGGCATGTATAGAGGAAGAGCAAGGGGAGAAATCAGGACAGGCGTGGGACAGCCAAAAGTATACACAAAAAATTCAGATGAAAACCCAGTAGTTTGTAAGTCAGTTTAAATATGTAATCTGGAAAAGGGGAATTTGAACAGATATTCTGCATGGATATGCACTGATCCTAGAAGGTGTTATAATAATTTATAGCTCCCTATAAATTATTGATCAGGGAAACCAGGAGGTTTCCCAGATGCTGAGATTCCAGGCATTGGCAACCAGTCTGCCCGGGTTTTTATGAGGGTGTGATGGGTAGAATGGGACCTCACACTTGAGGGGCAAGCCCCTTCACTAACTGAGCCGCCTCCCCAGCCCCTAAAGTGATACTCCTTAGTAGATAAACATTTACCTGTGTTTTTCTTCCTCTTGTAAAGGTGGCAAAGCGTAGATGTCCTCTCTTTGAACTCGAGTAAGACTGGGTAGGGCTTCGTTTCTGAAAAGCACATGCGGTTAGTTTTCAACAAAAATCATATGAAATGCATTTTTTAGTCAACCATCTCCTCCTGCTGGATGCACAAACCCTGGCCCCCTTCATCTGGCCGTCTTCTCCTGGCCTGCGTCTCCCCCAAGCCATTATACTGTCATAACTAAGAACCATGTGGAGGAAAAGGGGAACTGGCTAGGGCTCCGCAGAGTCTTTTCCACAGCCTCGGCTACAGTCAGAAAGGGGCGGATCACAGTAAAGTCAGGTTGCGGGGGACTCCATGGTAAAGCACCTGACCAGCACATGTGAGGCCCTGAGTTCCAATCCCTGCAACTCTTAAAGAATACAAGTCTAATTAATTAATTAAAGGAGGAGGCAATACAATAGCTTTTCTCTCTCATTAGCCACAATCCCACACCCCCAGGTCTGAAGCTCTCCCCTCGTTCCTCCCCTGACTCTTCTTGTTGTCAAGAGACACGGAGAGAGGACAGTAGACACCAGGGAGGATCCACAGCACAGTCCTCTTGCCTTTTCCTTCTGAAGGCAGTTTGCAGAGCCTGTCTCTTCAGAAATGTCTTCAGGAGCTTCTCTGTGGTCCTTCGCGAGTCGGTGGAGGCGGAATCCTTCCTCTGCCTTCTCTTGGCCTGTAAACAAATGAAGCGTGTGGGATTTCACTTCAGGTGTGGGGCCACTAAAAACCTTTCAGGATCTGAACGGAGGACGACAGCTGTACTAGGGCTTCCTCCTCACTTCTGTCAATGAGCATCTTCAGGTTCTGTGCTGGACAGGACGCACAGGACACTTGTCTAAAGAGCACCTATGTAGCACATCTGGAAATTACTAGCTTGTTGTCAGCTTCTTACAAATAAATTTCAATACCACCAAGAATCTAAACCTTTATAAAAAATTATCACAAAATCAATTTGATACTGTTTTTAAGAAATGATTTGTACATACCTCTGCCCCCCACACAAATGCAGCACACTATATTAGAAGAAATCCTTAGCATATATAAAAGCATTCTAAGAAATGTTGAGCTAACTGGACAACTTCATTGAGAAGGCACTTGAGGATCATCCAGACCAGAGCAGTTTTACTGTTGTTGTTCTGAAAATAGTTTTTTGTTTGCTTATTTGCTTTGTTTTCTTTTTTTTTTATTTATTATGTATACAACATTCTGCCTCCATGTATGCCCACACGCCAGAGGAGGGCGCCAGACCTCCTTACAGATGGTTGTGAGCCACCATATGGTTGCTGGGAATTGAACTCAGGACCTCTCGAAGAGCAGACGGTGCTCTAAACCACTGAGCCATCTCTCCAGCCCCTTGCTTTGTTTTCCTGTCACCCAGGACACTCAATCACACTCTAAAGGAGACATCTCTTAAGTAGGGGTGCACAGCGAACAATAGTAGCCAGACAAAATGTGGAGCACCTAAAGAGATAGCCTAAAGAAACTAGTTGTTTCAGTAAATAGGTAAATTTGATCCTAACATATATAATAACCTCTCATAAATATCGTAAAGACAAACTGTTACAAGCCTGGCACCGTATTGCATGCCTTTTATCCCAGCACTTAGGACAATGGCAGAACATTGCAAGTTCAAGGCAGGCTTGACTATATATACGGAGTTCCAGGTCAGCTGAGGCTACATAGAGAGAGCCTGTTTCAATAAAGAAAAAAAGAAAAACAAACTAAATTACAAAACAGTTAAGCATAAATTTTTAAAAGCAATTGAAATTAAATTGATTACAAGTCAAAACTGCTCACTGAAAACAGACAGTGGTGGTGCACCCTAGCACTCAGGAGGTAGAAGCAAGTGGGTCTCTGAGTTCGAGGCCAGCCTGGTCTATAGAATGAGTTCCGGAACAGCCAGGGCAACACAGAGAAACCCTGTCTCAAAAAGCAAAAATAAATCAAACATATGAACAAATAAATAAATAAGGAATACATGCAGGCAGCCTTAAAAGGACGGAACAAGTTGTTCCAGTTAGGAATATAGATGCATATACATAAAAACATGCAATAATAATTAGGGGGAAATGAATTTGAAGATTGGGGAATACATAAGAGGGTTTGGAAGGCGGAAAGGGAAGGGAGAAATGCTGTAGTCAACATAAGAAATTGCTAATGGTGTCTAAAGAGAGAATAAAATGAGATGATATTTACCAAGGTCTGTTTCTTTAGCAGTGGAGCATCTCCATCAAATACAAAAATAGGGCGAATACGAAAAAATAACAGCTTGCAGAGCCGATGGAATAATGTGAGAAGATGAGCGTTTTCTATCGCATTCCCATGGCGATCTCGGGCTCCTTTAAGCGCTTGGTTTAGCCAAATGCTAATATCTCGGAGAACCAGTAAAGGAAAACAGTATGGGATTTCCAGCTTCATCCTCAAACTTTCAATATCCAAGACATGATACCAACAAACAGAGAACATTAAACATATATCACCATTTTATGGAAGCTGGATGATACCTGGCCAGGACAGAATCTACCCAAAGTCAGCTAGCTTTTCTTTGGTTCCTTATTACTTTCCACACTCTAAATCTTAAAGTCATAGGCAGATCCACACCCTTCCTCCTGAAACACTAAATCTCACGGAAATGATCCCTTTTCACATGTAAACTAGCTGTGGCTTACCGTTTGGGGGGGGGGGGAGGGCTGAAAGTCCCCACATAAAATTCTTGGTGAAAAACAATCACATAAAAGTATTTTCACAATTTGATTCATTAAACTTCAACACACCAGCACTTGGGAGGCAGAGGCAGGTGGATCTCTGTGAGTTCGAGACCAGCCTGGTCTACAAGAGCTAGTTCCAGGACAGGCTCCAAAACCACAGAGAAACCCTGTCTCGAAAAAACAAAAAACAAAAAAAAAAAAAAAAAAAAAAAAAACTTCAACAAACTTCAATACACATGGAACAAATTTACATTCCCCAAGGGCAAGTGCTTTAACTTAAGTCTGAAGCAAAGCCAAAACTTGCTTTAGAGTTGAAACTCAAAGACCCAATGACATTTGAGAACTTTTGTCCTTTTGGGAATTCTCGTTAGTCCTGAAGTTAGGTGACTGAAGACTAAGTTAATCCAGATCGGTATGTGTTCAGAGGGGGCATTATCTCCCCAATACAAGCAATGCATTAACGGATGGTAAGGTCTGTAATGGGAAAACTAAACTGTTGTTTCTTCATTTTTAACCCAGACATAAACTGTTTAAATAAGACGCTCTGCTATCCACGTGGTCCAAAACCCAATTTATTTGGAAGAGTACGTAAATTATAAACCTAATATAATCGTGGATGAATTCTTTATTACCAAACAAATAACACCTAAATTTCAGGTATCAGACTTCTCATGGTAAAATATAAAAAAAATTACAGAACTAATCATATTATAACAGACACATATGTGATTGTATGCAGAATCTTTCTCAATTTTCTTTAAATGAACCGTTTTCTTTCAGAAAAGCTTAATAACCTCACAAAAATGACTTCACATCCTGAATGGGACTCAACCATTTTACAGGCAATTTACACAGTTTACTTTTCCTCTGTCATCTTTGAATGTTAGGATGCTTAACTTCCTAATCCTTTACAGGGGCTGGAACAGAAAATAACCTAAATCCGTGATGGCGTTACCAGTAGAACTTTTTCTCAATAACGGGCATGGAACTACGGGGCCTCACACATCCTAAAAAAAGAAAAAAAAAGAATTCCCCCTCAGCCGGGCGGTGGTGGCGCACGCCTTTAATCCCAGCACTCGGGAGGCAGAGGCAGACGGATCTCTGTGAGTTCGAGGCCAGCCTGGTCTACAAGAGCTAGTTCCAGGACAGGAACCAAACCAAAGCTACAGAGAAACCCTGTCTCGAAACCCCCCCTCCCCCCCAAAAAAAGAATTCCCCCTCACTACAAATTGTCCTTTTGTTTACTAATAATTCAAAAATCCTTAAACTGCAGTGATACCGAGAAGCCACTAGGGTGCGACAGAGCACATGTGCTTTGCAAAGTTCAAGTTACACAACTTCCTGTTCCCTGGGTAAAAACTTGTAAGACTGTTTTATAAAATTCTGTCACTGGTGTGTTTGACATAAAACGTTATTCTTCTAATATTACATGTTCTCCATTAATTATAAGCTGGGAACACAGTGAAGAACTGGCTCATCAGATAATGGCTTCTTTGCTGCACTTTACAGAATGACTTGACACGCCACACACACACACACACACACACACACACACACACACACACACACACACGGGCGCGCGCGCCCAGTAATTTGTTTACAAGTCTAGTTCTCATTAAGAAAATAGTGTAATGGTACCTCCAGCTTCTGAGATAGAAGAGGCACTGTCAAAGGAGTCGTGAAAAAGGCAAACGAGATCTTCAAAATTAGTATCACATTTCCAAAGTGGGAAAACAGAACAAGACTACAGCGACCCAAAACCAGCTAAACATACACGGAAACACTACGGGGGCTGAAGGAAACTAATTCACTATGCACCACATTAATTTTTCATTCCAAAAGATGAGTTTGACTATGCAAAAGAACGGGAGATCGATAGTCTCTCCACGCTGACCTCCCGCCGCGTACAAAATAACTTCTAAACTTTACAGCTCTGCAGAGCCGGACGCTCTTCCAACTTCATCCTTTAAATCTCCCGATTCTCCAAGGCAACCGCGTACCTACTCTGCAGGGAGCACCGAAGCACAGGAGGCACAGACTGACCCTAAAATGAGGAGAGCGAGGCTGCAAGCTGGACAGGCAGACACCCGAGCAATGCCCGGCTCCGGTGCCCCCAAGAGCCCAGCCCTCCGGCAGTGGCCCTGCCCGCGCCATCGCTCCGCCTGAAGGATACCCACGGCCAGCACCTTGCCCTCCAGCGCCTCCGGGCTGACCCGGCGGCCGGAGCACTCCAGCAGCTTCCACAGCCCCTGGACTCCCATGCTGCAGAACCTGTGCTTAACTTAGAGATGGGCGCGCCAAGCGCAGGCACAGGGAGCCCATCTCCCTGCAGCCGGAACTCGCCGCGGTGCGGATGCGCTGGGACACTTCCGGGGAGGACCTGGCCTCCGAGAAGAAATGCGCGGCTTCACCATGGCACGTGGATGCAGTGGGAGGAGCGGGGACTCTTCAGCCCAAATGGTGGCGCGGCTAACAGAAGTGAGGAACGGCGCGGGCGACGCAAGCCGCCAAACGTCCCTCCCGATGATGCTTCAACCCTCTCCCCCACCCAGGACATGCAAAACCCACGCGAACTGAAGCCTCTAGGCTTCCGTCTAAGGGAACGCGACGGTTGGGAGTCCCGTGTTGACTCGTGACGTATAAATCCTGAGCCAGAACGCTAGGGGTGCCAGTGCAGAATTGGAACCAATTGTTATTTCACCGCTTCTGTTCGGCCGTCTGTTAGGCGTAAAAGACAATTGCACGTTGGCTTTTTCAGTGGAGTCCCTTTGTGCGTCTTCAATTTCAGTGCCTCCGTAGTCCATCTAGCTTTGCAGACTTGATGCTAAGGATTGGGTTAGACTAGAAAAAAAGAGAAGGATAGATGTTTCCTTGATGTTCTTAAAGGTAAATATTTGCGCAACAAGCAGTAACTTAGGTGTCATCGAATTACCTGCAGCATCTGAAACTTCGGGTTCCACAGCTTGTGGTCAGAAATGACTTTGGGCAGAGTAAGTTCCACGAAAGACCCGCCACGCTTATGCTAACTCAAATTCAGCCTTGAGCCTTAAAGTGATTGATTAGCTTTGCAGAGATCACGTTTCTTCAGAAACTCTCCTCTGTTATCCGTAAGCAGGATTTTTATGGATCAGAGGTCATGTGTGCAAAGTACTTGGCTTTTAGCATACTGTTGTTCAAGTCTGATGTACAGTATTGAAATTACATTCAATCATGAAAGGACACATGGCCAGGTATAGTGTCATAAACATCTGGGAGACAGGAAGAGATAGCATAAATTCAAAACCTACAAAGGGCTTGTCCAAAAAAAAAAAAAATGGCGGGGGGACGGATAGAAACAGATAATTTCTTACAAGAACCATTTGCAGAAATCTTATCAGGAATCAGGTTTCAGCAAAACATATCTATGTCCAAAGAGATGATTTATAATAGCCATATTTATTTGTCTTAGTCTCAGCTTATTTTCCACTGGGCTTTTAGCATTTCCTCAATGTGTAAAATTATGAATTTTTGTATTTTAGTATAGTTATATTATACTGAGGGCAATATAATTGCCTGTTTAGTTTTAATTACCTCCAACAAGAGACTATAAATTTGTTGAAATCAGTCTTGATAACTTTTACACCTGGTACTTGGAGCACATAGCAGAGTTCTTAAGTGTTGCCTAAAGAACCTCTCCAGTCTCCTGTCTAAAGGTCTTCAGGGCATTTTGCATCCTGTGGTATTTGGATTAGAGGTCAGGCAGATGTTAGTTCAGATCTTATCTGGACCATAGAATTACCATGTATTCAGGACAAAATTCACATGTTGGATACATAGTTCCAAGTACTTCAACGTGTGCTTTTATCCAGAGTGATTTCTAGAAGGTGAATTTCTTAAACAATGAGGCCATTAGGGGCCTAAGAGTACAGGAACCAGAACTTAGAAACCATTTCTGTGTCTAACGTAGCCATGATAAATGATAGATCACAAACATGCAGACATATTTGAGTCTATGGATCTGATTCCTGTTTACACACACACAGTCAGTAGCGTCTAGTCCAGTATGATTGCTATCCTTATAAGAGGGAGTTGGAACACAAAAGGGTGAACACCCACAAGTCTAAGAGACAAAGAAACAAACTCGCCAAGACCCTGTCTTGATCTACAAAACTGTGAGGAAAGAAATCTGTTTTTAAGAAACTCAGTTTCTGGTATTTTATTTTAAAACACAAACTCATTAAGATGGCATTAAGATTAGGGATATTACTACTACTACTACTACTATTATTATAACTGGAAGGTTAGCAGAGTAGAAATGTAAAGAGTGAAACCGAGTTAAATAATATCATAGATCTTGGAGCAGTTGCCTGAGCTCATTCCATGTATGGAACAAAGCAACTTGGGAACATCAGAGCTGCTACACCAGCTGGAAATAATAAGACATAGCTCTGTAACTCATGTAATAGTGGATAGAGGAATAGTTACTGGATTTTTTAAGTTTTGAGAGCTCTTTGTTTTTACAAAGAGCCAGTGTGCCCATTTGAGTATTAGGCTGCTTTTAAAGCCAAAGCAATGTTTCAAATAGGAAATGCCTTTGAAATAACAGCAACCAAGGAGGATATATTTGACAGAAAAGGTATTTGCTCTTTTCAAGGTTCAATGGGCTCTATAAACTACTCAATCAATTAAAACACCTTTTCAAAATAGTAATTATAACAAACAATTAAATAGCTTTCCTGTCTTCCTACTACTGTTCTAAATACCGTACACAGTAGCATATTCCTAAAAACCACTTTCAAAGAGGACATAATCTCACAGATGAGACAACAGCAATTTCAGAGCCAGTTGGTATCCTTCATTAGAAGATCTGTAAAAGATTCCTAAGGGTTGACTAAGAAATCACATAAGGCAAGAATATTACTAATTTGCAAGGAGAATCATGAAGAACTCTTACCTACATAACCTGAAAAAAACTCCCGCGATGAACCCAAACGTTACTGTCCTCTAAGTCACTTTCAAATTTGTGAGCTGAAGTTTTAAGTGGTCATGTGGCCGTCGGAGTTTTTATAAAGCATATGATCAGTATGCAGTAAATAAGCGCTTCCTGGCTTTCCAGATTTCCCTTTGTTCTTAAGGTTTATATTTTATTTTGCATTTGTATCCTTGCCTCTTGGTTCTTCAAACCCATTTCTTTGAAATACTCAACTGAACTATTAAAAAGCAGCTTATATATAAAAGACACTTGATCTGCAGAATTGCAACCTCATCTTGTTCAAGCTAATATAAGAAATTATAGTCCCTGCTATGAAGTATCAGAGCAACAGTGCCCAGGTGCCTGAGAAATAAGAAGGTATGGCACAGAAGTCATCACCTTCTACATTGTCTCATTGATTCTAAAAATTTCAAGATGTTTCTTTAACATTAATTACATGGAATTGACAAATTATCCTATGCTTCATACAGATACAAGGATATGTCCGAAGACACCGAGTCATTGACACGCGCATGATTAAAAGTAGAAAACAAAACTTTATTTGATGAAAGCATTTTAAAAGTTCCAGTATGAACTTCTCAACAAAGCTGAAACAAAACCAACAACCTACAAATCTTTCGGTCCTTTGCATTTCAAGCTAAATAATCTCTTCAGAAATATGACCATTTTGTAATATATATATATATATATATCACTCTCTGTAGGCTAGACATGTACGAGTGGATAAATGGATATAAAATTCAAGAGAAAAAAAAGAAAGATTTTTAAAAATAAAAATCTGAAACCTCTCCTTGAGGTGTATTGCAATATGGTTCCAACATCCATCCTCAGCACCTTGCAATCACGGAGATACTGAGTTGAGTCCTGGAATGAGGATATTACATGAAAGAACAAGACCCTAGACGTCTATGAGTCGCACATTGGCAGCAAAAAAAAAAAAACACGACAGCAGCTGAAGAGGAGCTCAAGTATTGAATTCACACTTCTGAAATATTTAATACACACTTCCAACAACTAATTGGATGTTTCGCGAAAGGAAACAGCTCAGCGTTGAGAATCCAGAGTGTTGTCCTCAGGGTGAGCTGGACATTGCCAATGTGTCTTCAGTGCCGTTGCTAGCACACGACTCCATTAAGAGACCAGATATCAGATCTCACTGCACTTATTACATGGATATAGATTCCAAGTGCCCCTTAACTATATCCCTAAAACAAGGTTTGTTCTAGACCTGGAGACATCGTTCAAGGTCCGACGCTTCTTGTAACTATTTCACAGGCACGTGCCAGACCAAGAGTACCAGAATCAATGCCGTAAGTCACCCATCTGCACGTGGAGAAAAGTCAGTTACTTGAGTATTTTCTGTTTCTTTGCTGAGAATCCTGAGACAGTTATTCAGGAGAGCTAAGAGGTGGATACTGTTAGCATCAAAAGAACTAGACTGGCCAGATAGTTCCAGATGAGCTTTAACATGAGCAAAAGCTAGAACTTAACAGCCCCCATTCTCAAGGGCAGATGGTGCCTTGCAAATTGGTCTTAGGAATCAAAGTATCTGTAATACGGATCAAGTTTCAAGAAATCGCTTCATGCTTTAGTAGTTCAAGTCTTGATGCCGTTAAATGCATTTGTTTTTGTTCCGAAGCAGTTGTGATTTTATTGGATTTTTGTGAAACCCTTTGTCCAGATGGCTTATCTACTTTCAGAGAGCAGTAATCTGTGCTTGCCTGCCTCTATATTTGAAGCCAACCGTTGTAACACTATGTAAGTTTATTTTACTGGAGAACTACAGGTTATGCTTTGTATCACAAGATCTGATCCTATCGATGGACTTAATAAAATCTTCTGCCTTAATGCAGTCCTGCACATAGCAGCAGTGTACAAAACTGAACCACTGAGCCAGTGGTTCGGTTCCCAGCATGGTCAGTCATTGCCACTGTAATCACTGTAGCTGTGGTAGCCACTGTTCCTTCTCTCGTGGATGCTAGACATCTTCTTCCACGCCGAGTCCTGGTTGAAACTAGCACTGAAGGATCTTCCCAGACGCCCATGCGGCTTCTTGGAGATATTGTCTTCACTCTCCGATTTGGCAAGACCTTGGGCATGTGGAGGAGGCTGTGGTTCTTGTCTAATGGTCCCAAATGGAAAGTTCCAAAAGCCAAATCTTTGCCAACTGAGTCTCTGGAATGCTATGAGGCAATGCAAATTTCCTCCCACCTGAGAAGGACAAAAACAGATGAAGATAAGAAAGAGACATTACTGATAACTTTGTGGGGTTCTTATTGACTCCCTTGGGGGGGGGGTGTTATTCTTTCCCATGTCTGAATACACTTTTCTATCCTGCACTCATCAGAGCATGCTAACATACTCACCACTGTTGTGGAGTATTATTTTAAGGTGCTACATTTATTTATGCTCTGGAACATTCGCTTAACAATGGAAAGATGTGTTGTTTTTGTTTATGCTGCTTTTGTTTAACTCTGTGCAGCTGTGATTCTTTGCCTGCCTAACCAGCCAACAGCAGGGCGGGAGAATGGATAGGTGGGGCTGGCAGGCAGACAGAATAAATAAGAGAAATCTGGGAAAAGGAGCAAGAGAACAGGGAGAGGAGGATGTCAGGGGCCAGCCACCTAGCCACTCACAAAGTAAGAGCGATAGTAAGATATACATAAGTAAGAAAAGGAAAAAAACCTAGAAGCAAATTGTAGATGGGATCACTTAAATTAAGAAAATCCAGCTAGAAATAAGCCAAGCTAAGGCCAGGCGTTGATCAGTAAGAGTAAGTCTCTCCGTGTGTGACTTATCTGAGAGCTGGGCGGCAGGCCTGCCAAAAGAGTTAAACAACCAATAACAAACCTTTCCTGCCAGCTGCCTTTCCAATTAACAAAGTCCTTAGCTCCTCTCCACAGCCTTGACTCAGTGTAGTTACGGTCTCATACGCCTAACTCACACACTAAGGCATGCCTTATCCTTTTCTCTGTGTGTGTTCTCTCTCCTCTCTGAAAAACTCATTCTACTCCCGTGTGTGTGTGTGTGTGTGTGTGTGTACAGACAAAGATTTTTAAGACACAATCTCTGTAGCTCAGACTGGCATGGAAATCACCGTCCTCCTATCTAAGAACTGAGATTCCAAGCATGTGCGACCACACCCAGCTTCATTCATTCTTTTATCAACAGGTGTATGACAAAAGAATGCCCACTCAGTCTATACTACATCTGTTTCTGAGAGCTTCTTCCTGCAGTCATGTTTGTTCATATGGCTCTGCCTCGTGACCATCATCTACCCAAGCTGGGCCAAGACCACTGAACTCAACCAAGGCAGATAAGACTCCAGCTAGACCTGAAAATAAGTCATAAATTGAAAGTTAGTCTGCAAGAAAGGCATATTTAAATAAAACACTGTGAGCACAGCATAGCCTACATAAGAATGATTAATATTGTGAGCCACTTGGCTTCTACCATTACTGCAGAATTGGCTGACATTTCCTTATGACTGTCCTCCTTGGCCTAGAGTTGAAAGTTAGCCTGTATCCTTAAAATAAGTCTTGCTTTTCTGACCAAGGTAGTCTGAAGTTGGTTTCCGGTGTTTACCACTTCAAGAGTATTAATAAAATGCCACATTTTGGTCATTTGGGACGCGGCTGCCAATGAAGTGCTGTTCTTACCTTCTTTGTTTTCCGGAACTGCAACCCTCTCTCCAGATGGCGGATATCTAAGAATTCTGGATTTTGAGTGTTTAGATCAGTGACAATATCTGCCCATCTAGAGTAAGAAAAGAAACAATTTCCATTAGGCCTAAAGTACCATTGTCAGAAAGCTTTTGCCAAGAGCAAGTTGCCACAATATATCTCAGCAGTAATTGGTGATGATTCTCTTAGGTCAGGTTCCATCTAGTAGCCTTTAAAAGCTTCTTTTTTTCTGACAGTTGTGGTTATCCAATTCCTGACAATGTTCTCAGTTAGTAACTGGCTTTTATTCTTTTTTTTTAAAAAAAAGATTTATTTAATAATTATATACAGTTTTCCCTGCATGTATGCTGCAGGCCAGAAGAGGGCACCAGATCTCATTACAGATGGTTGTGAGCCACCATATGGTTGCTGGGAATCCAACTCAGGATCTCTGGAAGAACAGTCAGCGCTCTTAACCTCTAAGCCTTCTCTCCAGCCCCTGGCTTTTATTCTTACATGTCAACATACCCAATACCATCTTGTAGGCTAACGCAGAGGCATGTCACACTTTCAATTATAATCAAGTCAATTTATTTTCTTAAAATAAATCCCATGGGGTGGGATTTTATGTTGTACAAGCTGGCCTTGAACCCCTTGGTTCACATGATTCTGCTGCATCATTACCGATGTGCCACTAAGTGTCTACCTATATTTCTGAAAGAATTAAAAAAAAAATAACATGCCTCTGCTAATATACAAAATGGTTGCGGAGAAAAATCTCAAAGAAAGTTATACACATAATAAGTGAATTTGGTAAAGGTGTGAATATCAAGATGTAAATCAGGGATTTTCTATATGACCAGCAATAACATGAAAATTAAATTTCTTAATCAATTCACAATAGGAAGAACTATTTAAAGGACTTGCGTGAGTTTATATTGAAAAATCAAAACCACTGCTAAAGGAAATTAAAGTTCTGGTTGTGTGGTGATACAGTCCTTGATGTTAGTTTGTAAGAGCCCATGTCATTATGATGACCATTCTCCATAAACCGTGAATTCTAGAGATTCTATCAGTCTGTGTGTATGTACAGGTGATAGAGAGGGCATGGAGGGTGAGGAAAAGAAAAGAAAAGACAGGGAAGGAGAGAGGCAAGGGAGGCGCAGGCCAGAGTGGATGTGTGGAGTTTGGAAGGATGACTATGAGCATCTTCTCTCCTTCCACCCTGTGGATTCCAGGGATCAAACTCAGATCAGCAGGCCTGCATGCAAGCAGCTCTACCTGCCAAGCCATTTCACTCCTCCTGAAGACTTTATTTCAGTCAAATATGCATTTTTAGTAGAAATGATCCAATTCTAAACTTTTTTAGAGAATTATTTTGTTGTTGTTGTTCAAGCCAGGGTTTCTCTGGATAGCGCTGTCCTGGAATTTGCTCTGTAGACCAGGCTGGCCTTGAATTTACAGAGCGGTAACCGCCTCTGCTGGGATTAAACGTGTGTGCCATCATGTCCAGCTGGGGAGAGGGGATTCTCTTTTTTTTAAATATTTATTTATTTATTTATTTATTTATTATGTATATAATATTCTGTCTACATGTATGCCTGCAGGCCAGAAGAGGGCACCAGACCTCATTACAGATGGTCGTGAGCCACCATGTGGTTGCTGGGAATTGAACTCAGGACCTTTGGGAAGAGCAGGCAATGCTCTTAACCACTGAGCCATCTCTCCAGCCCGGGGAGAGGGGATTCTTAATTTGTTACTTAAATAGAAAAGTAAGACAAAAAGGGATAGAATTTCAAAACAGAAAAAGTACATCTGTGGCCATGGGAAGCAGAAATGGTCGGCTGTGGGTCTAGAGAGAAATAAAGCTCAGCACACTTTTCTTGGGACATGGCCACACTGTGACTGGCTGATGACCACACAGGTGTTCCCATTTATCTACGTGAATCTAGTTACACGATTTTGATCTGTGCTTTCAATGAAGGAAATATCACACCAGTTAAAGAAATAAAAGCTGCTAAAACATACCTTTTACAGTGAATGGTAGGATGTTTTCTACTTGACTCTCCAATTAAAATCCAATACTCTACTTCCTGTAGTGAGAGAGGGCCCCTGCTAAACAGAAAATACATTCATAGCTTGATAAACATATTTCACTCCATGAAGTACGCTGTTTCAAATATGTCTTGATAAGCCGGGCGGTGGTGGCGCACGCCTTTAATCCCAGCACTTGGGAGGCAGAGGCAGGCGGATCTTTGTGAGTTCGAGACCAGCCTGGTCTACAAGAGCTAGTTGCAGGACAGGCTCCAAAACCACAGAGAAACCCTGTCTCGAAAAACCAAAAAAAAAAAAAAAAAAAAAAAAAAAAAAAAAAAAAAAATGTCTTGATAAAAAACAAAACCCCCCAAAATGAAAACTCAAAGATGCTTTTTGTTAATGTAGAATCAATACCAGCATTTTGGTTTGGGCCATTCAAGAAATCCATGAGTTAGATTTAAGCCTTAGTTATTTCAGGAGTTGAGAGAAAGAATGATGTTATGCTTACTCCTCACATACAAGCAGTATTCCTGGGTCCTCCAGCTTCCACTCATCCTGCTCAGGTTGTCTGATGCACCACATCCAAGGACCTATGAGTGGGACTTCTGGGACTCCTGACCTCCAGAACAAAAAAACCCCTCTATCCTAAAGGTCAAGTCATGTTCTCCAACTAGACTCTGGGTCCTCACTGAATAGATAATGTTCAATGTCCATCACATCTCTTCCTTCTCCTCAGTTACCAAGTCCACAAAGCCAAGTATGACTCAACCAGAAAATCAGTGAGGTGAGAGAGTCACCTTGGCTTCCATTGTCACCTGTTCTTAACCATAATCTCTGCTTTCAGGTCCCTCGTGAAGGAACTTGCTAAGGAGAAAGAGTAACATTCAAACTCAGCACCCTTATTTAGAATATATCTCCTTCAAAGAGACAGGAGCTCCTGTGTGTATGTGCGTGTGCGTGCTTTTGTGTGTGTGTGTGTGTGTGTGTGTATGTGTGAAAACCTGTTGTTCATGAGACAGAAACCAGATTAACAACAAGGAGAGGCAAATATAACCATGAGGTTTAGATAATGAAACTGGTCCCGAGTTTCCTTGTGATGAAAGAGAAAAACTTGACAATCCCATGTTCTTCACTATGAATACAAAAGGTGTTTTTTTTAATGTAGTCAGTTATACGTTCTTGGAGCATAGCATGTAAGATACTGGCGAGGACAATGGGGATTGTTATTTTTAACAAAATTTAATTCATCCAATTTTTTTCAATGGACTCAGATGCTGGGATGAAAGCCTGCTGGCTCGGAGAGGCAGAGGAAGCACCCAGATGACCTTCCTCCTCAGCCATTGCTCCAGGAGCCTCTCCTCTCTCCTACTGTCTCCCACAAATGGCCTCCAACTCAATGTTCCTCCTCTCTGCTTCCTGTGTCTACTGTCCTCTTGACCCCCTTTGACTCTCTATGGTTACTTCCTGTCAACTGATTGCTTGCTCCGCCCCTTGACCTATGGAATGCTTTTATTTGATCCTGTTTACAATAAATCAAAAGTTCTTGAATTAAAGGTGTGTGCTAAGGCTGGGCCACACCACAACTAAAACAACGTTTTTCCAATATACTTCAATCTTGGGGTTCACAGTGTAATCAAGCATCCTGGAACAGAGGATAACACGTGAATAGCCCTGCACTTTTGGTACTTCGGTGTGTACCTTCTCTTACAATGACTGAGCAACAGCTTCTAAGTGCATTCAATCCTCCAAAACGTAAGCACGCCCAGTGTGAACAAAACACACTAAGTCCCCAATTTCTAAGAGACTAGAATCTGTTTAATTCCGGCAAACACTTTGTACAACCCATTTTCCTAGTTAAGTGCCCTTATCAAGTATGGAAATGCTTACCTGAATGCCTTATTAGCTTTGACAGGGGTTGCTTCGAAGCCAATTGGACAGAAATAATGATTTTGGCAATGATAGATATAAGCCAGTGATTCATCTTTCAATCCTCGGGTCAACTTAGACAAGGCCCCTGGAGCTACAAAGATAAAACCAGGCAAACTGAGGGCCATGAAACAATGTCTGTATTTTATACAGAGGACTAATTAAGACATAATTTGGAACACACTAACATTTTGAGTTTCAGTAAGGGGATAAGAAGCTACCAATGTGGGTAAAAATATAAATGAATTTACTTTTGGTTTTAGATAAAACCAGTAGGAAAACACGTGAAGGATGCCCTTGCTTGCCAGAACATTCTAAGAATTTTTACCAAGTTGTCTAAGAAATTCAGTGAGTGTGTAAAACCCAGTAATTGTATCCAATCATGGTCTCAACTTTTCGGGTTGTGGACACCTGCCACCACAAGCTTCTGAATCAGCATGCCTAAGCAAAGCACATCCGTCTAGAAACTCTACACACACAAACTAAGTCTACAAAAGATTTACAAAAGAAACTTGAAATTAAACTGTAGACATCTTAATGTCCAGACGCAGTATCTACATCCCAACTTAAAACTTACTAATACATATGAATAAATACAAACTCTAAGTAAAAACAAGCTACAATAACGGTGTATATGCACGCACACATGTGTACACAGGCACATGCATGCATGCATGCATGCATGCATGCGAGCGCATGCGCGCGCGCGCGCGCGCGCACACACACACACACACCTGCCACATAGTACCTCTCACACCTGTCACACAGTAAAACACATTCTCGTTCTGTCAACTTGACAGAGCTATAGTCAACTGAGTAGAGGGAACTTTGATTTACAAAATGACTCCACAAATTTTGGCTGTAGGCAAACCGGTAGAACATATTTTTTTAAATTAGTGATTGACGTGGGAGGGGCCGGCCCATTGTGGATGGTGCTACCCCTGGACTGGTAGTACTGGGTCCTATTAAAAAGCAGTCTGAGCAAGCCATTAGGAGCAAGCCAGTAAGCAGCATTCCCCTACGGCCTCTACTTCAGCTCCTGCCTCCAGGTTCCTGCCCTTTTTGAGTGCCTGCCTCGGCTTCCCCCAATGGACTGTGATTCAGGATATACCAGTCACATACCTCTCTGGTCATGGTTTTCATCAGAGCAATAGAAACCCTAGCTAAGACAACTGTCGTTCTGTAAATATCACACAGACCAAAGGCATCAGCTTTGCGGTCAGGCTGAAGTTCCACGACAACTGCTTCTCCAAATCCATTGCCCATCATTGTAATAGCTGCCAAGTGGTTTCAAAAGTATCAGGGGCCAGGCGGTGGTGGCACACACCTTTAATCTCTCAGCACTTGGGAGGCAGAGGCAGGCAGAGATCTGTGATTTCGATCGAGGTCAGCCTGGTCTACAAGAGCTAGTTCCAGGAACAGCTAGGACTGTTACACAGAAAATCCCAGTCTCAACCCCCCCCCTCCAAAAAAAAAGTATTAGCAGAACTAGAGAGATGGCTCAGGGGTTAAGAGCACTGACTGCTCTTCCAGAAGTCCCGAGTTCACTTCCCAGCAATCACATGGTGGCTCACAACCATCTGTAAGGAGATGTGGCGCCTTCTACTGGCCTGTAGGCATACATGCAGACAGAATACTATACATAATAAATAAATCTTAATTTTAAAAAAAAGTATTAGCATGAGAAACAAGTTTTTAATCAGTACTCAAAGCCATTAACTGAGGTTTCATTAGCTTGCATTCCTGGAAGAAATTAAATTATTCATTAACAAATAGCCCATTAAAGCTGGGAACCCGAAAAAGAGCAAGCTGAAAGCCTGCATAGTGTGTTGACAGGGATGGGCTTTCTGGCCACTGAAATAGCTGCTGACCCCAAGAACTGCCAGTCAGTATCTGCAGCAGCTCCCTGACTGCCCATCCATCCAATATCTGATGGGAGCAGGTACAGAGATCCACAGCTAAGCAATGGGTCAAAGTCCTAGTGGCCAGCCGTAGAGAGAGAGGAACAATATTATGAGGAAAGGGGCCAAGATCATGATGGGGAAACCCACTGGAACAGATGGACCAGGTTAGTGGGACTGACATCTGGGGACCCTGCAAGGGGCCGCATTAGGCCCTCTCAATGTGGGTGACGGGTGTGTGGTATGGGCAGTTTGTAGGGCCAGGAGGAGTGGAACGTATTAATCTTAGTTCATGAGCAGGATCTCTGGAGCCCGTTGCCTATGGAGGGATACCTTGCTCAGCCTAGATCCAGAGGAGAGGGCCTTGATCCTAGCTCAAGTGCTGTGGCAGACATTGCTGACTCCCCACAGGAGGTCTTACCCTCTCTGAGAAGTGAATGGGGAGTGGGTAGGGAAAATATGGGAAGAACGGAGGATGGGAGGGAGAGGGAACTGGGACTGATATGTAAAATAAGGTTGTTTTAAAAATAAAAAGAAATAAAAAATGACTGTATCTTGCCAGGTGGTGTGGGTGGTGGGATTTCCCCCCCCACCCCCATGGTCTAGTTCTTACACTTCCTGACGTATGTGCACACTGACTGGATGTTCTTGTCGTGTTTCCTGATGAGCTAGGATGTGTTAGGATGCCTGGCACTGCCTCCGTCTTATTTCTTCTACTTCAGTTTAAACTTCACTTAACATATTCCCAGTCTTTTATTTGTAGAGTGGAATAAACCTTTGAAGTTGAGACTAATCTCTAATCCCTATCACAATACTCCACTGCAACAATCTTGAATAAAGTCTCCCATTTCAACGAGGATCAGAAACGTTTCTTTTTTTTCACAGTATCTTACAGCTGTCTGCTCCACAAAATTCAAAAGTTTATTACGACAATTGAAACGTCAAAATCAGCCAGGCGGTGGTGGCGCACGCCTTTAATCCCAGCACTCGGGAGGCAGAGGCAGGCGGATCTCTGTGAGTTCGAGGCCAGCCTGGTCTACAGGAGCCAGTGCCAGGACAGGCTCCAAAGCTACAGAGAAACCCTGTCTCGAAAAACTAAAAAAAAAGCCGGGCGATGGTGGCGCACGCCTTTAATCCCAGCATTCGGGAGGCAGAAGCAGGCAGATCTCTGTGAGTTCGAGACCAGCCTGGTCTACAGAGCTAGTTCCAGGACAGGCTCCAAAGCCACAGAGAAACCCTGTCTCGAAAAACCAAAAAAAAAAAAAAAAAAGAAAAAGAAAAAAAAAGTCAAAATCATTAGACAATAGAAATAATTCAACTACTATCTATATAATAAATAATCCTTAAGATGAACTTCATTAATACATCTGTGAAAACCAAGGCTGTTTTACAATAGTGCTGTGACTTCACAGTTTGTTACCCTATAGTTTCGTGTTATCATCTGATACCAGTCCAGCATCAAATGTCCTCAAATGCTTTCGCTCTGATTTTAAAAAAGCTGCAAATTCTGTGCTTTATCCTAGAAGTTTTACTATCAAGCACACACACACACACACACAGAAAAATGTCATAAACAATACAAGCAATGCGTCAATACCAGTGTTTATAACACCCCTCAAAGTTCTGAAGTACCCTACATATTACTCTCATGATTTTCCTTAGATAAAGAGGTGTGAAAACACCAGACTGTGGAGAGTTTACTTGATGTCCTAGGAATCAATATAACCAGTTTCTAAGATCTACTCAACTTGAAAACCTGGACTTGGGGATGTGGGTGGTATAGGGTGTGTGTGTGTGTGTGTGTGTGTGTGTGTGTGTGTGTGTATGTGTGTGTGTGTGTGCGTGTGTGTGTGTGTGTGTGTGTAGGTGTGTTCATTTTCACCTACCAGTTTCTCCGGCTGTTTTGTTCTTCCCGTGGGGCTTATACAGAACATAAGAACATCCTTTCACATGGAAATGGTCATTAATTTGTCTAAACCATCTGAAAATAAGAAGATTCACTCATAGCCATAGTTTCATAACAAGGAAGGACCACTGTTCTAATTCTACAGAAACCCAAGCACAGCCCACACATGGCATCTCTAAGGGAGCCTGGGACCCCACATCAACGTCTACCTTTTACTGTCCACACATACTACAGCCTTATCACTTCACAGAAGTAGAAACAAGGTGTTGTCCCTAAGGGGCAGCTCCATACCTCATGAGTGTCGTGTTTCCAGTGAAAGGACCAAACCTAATATCTTCAAATGGGGGTTGGAAGCCCAAAATATGTAACGCATCTTCTTGGGTAATAGGCGGGAGACTACAAGAGAAATATTTCCTTTCATTCGCAGTCCAGTCATCCACAAATACAATCTGTGCAAACAGTCTTAGGGATACTTTTCATTTTTATTTGGTTGAAAAGAATGCATGCAAATATTTTAGCCTGAAAGGCTTATAGCAATATGCACGTTTTTTCTCTCAGCTTGTGAAAAATCTACTCTTAGAGTATTCCATTATATTTTTTTCGTTTTTTTTTTGTTTTTTTTTGTTTTTTTGTTTTTTTTTTTTTTTTTTTTGAGATAGGGTTTCTCTGGTTTTGGAGCCTGTCCTGGAACTAGCTCTTGTAGACCAGGCTGGTCTCGAACTCACAGAGATCCGCCTACCTCTGCCTCCCAAGTGCTGGAATTAAAGGCGTGCGCCACCACCGCCCGGCTGAGTATTCCATTATAAAAAAAAAAATGCCTTCACATTACTTTTCTTTTTTTAAAAGATTTATTTATTCATTAGATATGCATTGTTCTTCAGGCCAGAAGAGGGCACCAGATCTCATTACTGATGGTTGTGAGCCACCATGTGGTTGCTGGGAATCGAACTCAGGACTTTTGGGACAGCAGGCAGTTCTCTTAACCACTAAGCCAACTCTCCAGCTCCCCCCCCCCCTTTTTTTTTTTTTTGAAACAGGGTCTCTATGTAGCCCTGGCTGTTCTGTAACTCTCACTATGTAGACCAGCCTGAGCTCAATCTCACAGAGATCCGCCTGTCTCTGACTGACTCCCATGTGCCACCACACCCGGTTTCCTTCTAACTACTTTCAGATCTGGAGTTTGGTAATAGCAATAGCCTGGCATACTTACTTCCCAGCTCCCATTGTGCTGTATAGGAAATTCCAACAAGAAATCAGGGAGGAGATACCACAGGAAGTCTTGTATTGTGGCCGGCTTATGCAGTACCTGAGAAATCAAACAGCTTCTTGACTTGAATGAACGGGAAAGATGTAGAACAGAAGTATACGTCTTATGGGGGATTTCAAATGTGATCATAAGGAAACTTGAGTGCGGTGCAAAACCATTATTCATTTAAAATATTTCCCACTGGGCTGGGGAGATGGCTCAGAGGTTAAGAGTACTGGTTGCTCTTCCAGAGGTCCTGAGTTCAATTCCCGGCAACCACATGGTGGCTCACAACCATCGGTAAAGAGATCTGGTGCCCTCTTCTGGCCTGCAAGGATACATGCAGGCAGAACACTGCATAATAAATATTTTTAAAAAATATTTCCTACTTATTAAACACAAAGAATACATGACAGTAAAAAAATCATCTATTGGGCTGGAGAGACAGCTCAGTGGTTAAGAGCACTGCTTGCTCTTCCAAAGGTCCTGAGTTCAATTCCCGGCAACCACATGGTGGCTCACAACCATCTGTAAAGAGGTCTAGCGCTCTCTTCTGGCCTTTAGGCATACACACAGAATATTGTATACATAATAAATAAATATTTTAAAAAAAGCATCTATTTTATTAAGAAGGGTTACATTATGGCTAGCAGCATACCAAAGCACATCTTATTCAAACCAAAAAAAGAATTTCTAGAATCTGGTCTATAAATTCTAATATCATCTACTCAAATTTCTATGTAAATGCCCAGTTGAGTGGGTTCGAGATTGTTTGTAACTTCTGAAATACTAGGAAAAGAAAGCAAATCACTGTCTCATGATGTCAAGAGGTTAAGATTCTTCTACTTAGACCAAAGAACATCCCCTTATCACCCACCATGTCTACATGAACCCTCCTTGGGCAGGAAGCCCTAGAGGAGAATCTGTCACAGGATTTAACAGAGAAACACAAAATCCTCCAGACAGAAAAAGAGACAAAAGGAGAAAGGTAGGCATTATAAATTGAGACCAATGAGCCATGACAAGCAAGCGCGTTCACCTTTTAGAACATTCTAGAAAATGTTAAGCTAGTCTGGAAGCTATATTTACTAGGTAAGGGACTCGAAGGATCTCAGACATAATAACTTCTTTTTTTTTCAAATATTTATTTATTATGTATACAACATTCTGTCTGTGTGTATGTCTACAGGCCAGAAGAGGGCACCAGACCTCATTACAGATGGTTATGAGCCACCATGTGGTTGCCGGGAATTGAACTCAGGACCTTTGGAAGAGCAGGCAATGCTCTTAACCACTGAGCCATCTCTCCAGCCCTGACATAATAACTTCTTTTTTTTTTTTTTTTTTTTTTTTGGTTTTTCGAGACAGGGTTTCTCTGTGGCTTTGGTGCCTGTCCTGGAACTAGCTCTGTAGACCAGGCTGGTCTCGAACTCGCAGAGATCCGCCTGCCTCTGCCTCCCAAGTGCTGGGATTAAAGGCGTGTGCCACCACCGCCGGGCCGACATAATAACTTCTTGTGTTCATGCCAGTGCCTTAAAGTATGAGTGCAAACAGAGAGATCCAAGTGATGGCAGAATTGCTCTGCTTCAGCTTCCATTCTTACGCATGCTCCAGCCCCTGGCAGTATGTAAAATGCTACGACTGTATTTACACAGAGCTTGGAGCATATTTGGTTTCTTATTTGACACATTTAGACTCTGAGGCAGCTGAGACTTGGATTGTCAGTTTTCAAATAATAAACGAATAAAAAAAGCATAAAATCAACAAAAAAGAAATATTGCTAATTTTATCAGGTGTGGCAGTACTTACTCTAAGCTAAAAAGCCATTTTCAGAAATGCATACTTAAATAATTTGACATCAAAAAACAACCAGGCAAACAACTACATCGAAATTTAAGTATCATCCAAAGCAGCCTACCATCAGGAGGATACACAAAATGAGACTGTTGGCCAGGTAAGTCGAGGGAACACTGGCCCAGCTCAGTCAGTCTATTTCCAAAATCTGAGATAAACCTAAAGTATTTAGACAATCTTAGAACTAAAGGAGACCATAATAAATACAATTTTATTAACTTATACCCAGCAAAATTAATGTCGCATTGTATGTTTTTAAGACCAGAAAGTAAAAACAAGCATGGCCACATACCATCGTCTGAGGTCTAAGACTTTCCGCTGTTTCACATCTTCAAGAGGAGAGTGCTGGAGACACTCCCTCTGATGCCGCCCTTTCTTATCTGAAGTTTTTTTCTTGGAAATTTGTTTCTTTGCATTGCCTGAAGGACAAAAGGATAAAGCAGGAGCGTGTTCAGAGGAGGAAAACCACCACACCAGAAGGCACAACAGAATTAGAGAGGAACTGCTAAGCACTCTGAAAACGGTATTTGCAAACATCTCGAAGTAGTGCCTGTGCCTTCTAGAATAGCGCTCTTCCCTAGAAAGAAAGCGAGAAGAGAATTAAAAATATTTGAACCGCCAGAAACGGCACTGGCTGTGAAGAACGTATCCAAGATCAGAGCTAGTCTCTTGGAGCTGGTAAAATAACCAGGCCAAAATTCTTAAGCCACATCTACAACTTAAAGTTACCAACAGGAAAGAATTAAACTAGACGGCTTTCCTGAAAATGAATCCTTTCTGTAAGACAAGTAAACCCACATAAACATAATTCCATTAAGGCATTGGACCTGGCGTGATGACATTCTGTCCAATAATAGCTCCAGGCCCCAGGGACCTCAAAATGAATTCAGAGTGAAGCGTATGTTAGTTACATTATTAAAACAAAGCGCTGCCCTAGGAACCAGAGTGCAAAACACAGCGTCCTCTGTGTGGGCCCCCCCCCCACACACACACAGACACACACATACACACAATCTTCCCAAAGACATCTAATGACTGCCTACTGGAACATGGACAAGAGAGGCAAAAGTGAGAGGGAGAGTTTACCTTGTTTAATTTTGATATTTATTTATTTCTGAAACATGCTGATATTTTATCCGCTCAAAATAGGATACATATTAAAATATTAATAATACCCAAGGCTAATTTTATTAAAATAATAACTTTCCTTTCAGCTATACTCAGATACATTAATATCTTTCTGATATCTATTTTAAATGAAATAATCAAATCTCATATGAAAATTAAGGCTAAGATTTTATTTTTGTGTTATCAAACACAGATTATGTAGACATATCAAATGCTTACAGACTCATAACCATGTAGCTGGGACTCGGGAAATTTTCCTACACACGGAACATCTGTAAAGTATTATGCAATGAACACTCTACAATCCAGACACAAGTTCCCCGCCTGTTTAATTATTCCGTCTGTGTCTTCGCAGACACAGCATACACAAAACGTGTTTTGGAGCTTAGCAGCCACTTGCAGACGTGAACTAAATCTCCTTGGGCCATTATTGGTAAAAATGTTTTCTGAGGACAGAAAACAGAAAAGTGACTCTCCCTGGGACTCCCTCCTCTGCCTCTTGATGACTTAATTCCCTGGGTAATTTTTACCAGGCACTCCAAGTTCTGAGACTGATGACACACCAAGTCTGCGACCTCAGTGAGCCGAGACTGCTCTGTCATTCCGTCATTCTTTCCTTACTGGGTTCTGCGAGTCCGTCCCTGGGCTGCTTTTGGTGTGTGAGTGTTGCTGTGATTCTCCCAGGGGTGAATGAGCACACACATTGCGGCAAGAGATCTCCATACCGCCAAGGAGATGTGGTTCTACAGCCAACGTTTTACTGAACTTGCGGGAAGAAAACAATGTCAAAGAAGAAGCGAGAGCATAGGAGCATAGCATACAAAATGACCTTTGTCCACTGCTCTGTACCCTGTCCGTTCTTCCCAACCCTAACCAGAAAACACTCATTGAGCCCTCTCCTGCTAGACACATACACTAACTGCCTTGGTATTTAGAGAAAAGTATGAGGAAAGAAAAGAAATTAAAGCCCAGGGGCTGGAGAGATGGCTCAGAGGTTAAGAGCATTGCCTGCTCTTCCAAAGGTCCTGAGTTCAATTCCCAGCAACCACATGGTGGCTCACAACCATCTGTAATGAGGTCTGGTGCCCTCTTCTGGCCTGTAGGCATATACACAGACAGAATATTGTATACATAATAAATAAATAAATAAATAAATAAATAAATAAATAAATAAATAAATAAATAAATTAAAGCCCAGAGCAGTATGTAGTGGCATGCACCTGCAATCCCAATACTCAAAAATACTGAAGCAGGAAGATTAAGAATTATAGGCCAGAGGGCTGGAAAGCTGGTTCAGCAGTTAAGAGCAATGGCTGCTCTTGCAGAAGACCTGGGTTCGCGCTCACGTGGCGGTTAACAGCCATCTACAACTCCAGTTCCTGGATCCGCCAAGCTCTTCTGGCCTCTGAGAGCATTAGACACACACAAAGAGCACAGACATCATGCCGACAAACACCTACACATATCGAGTAAAAATAAAATAAATAACCTTAAATGAAAAGAATTACAGGCCAGACTGGAGTACAGAGCCAGAACTCGGTCTCCAGAAAACAGAGAAGGGAGGGGAGAGCAAAGAAAGGAACATCAGCCACTGTTTTTCCTTAAAGAAGCACAAGACAAAAGTTCTGGGCAATTACCACCAAAAGAGGCGGGCAGGAACCTGAAAACAGGAAAGTTACCAAAGAGAGAGGCCTAAATTCCCTGTATAAATGTGGCCCAAAGCTTGTTCTAGGACCTGGACCACACACGCACAGAGTAGACCCCAAGCAAGACAGTCAGGACTAATGGCCCAACCCAAGAACAGAACTGTCTTTAAAAGACAGAGCTTGCAGTTTCAATTCAGTCAGAGAGGGAGAGAGAAAGGTAGAGAGACAGAAAGACATAGAGACAGAGAGAGAGACAGATAGACAGACAGAGACAGACAAACAGGTAGGCAGACAGAGATACACATAAAGAAAGGGGTAGAAGGGAAGGAGGTGGGAAAGAGAAGAGAGACTGCTTGCTTGCTTGCTTGCTTGCTTGCATTCACACTTGTGAGAAATAAAATAGACTTTAAAATATAGCAGCTACAAAAAAATCAACTTTGATCAAAACAGATGTTCTTTTTACATTCAAAAAATTTTAAAACAAAAATGTCTTGATATCTCCTACATTAGGAAATATACCCATGCCCTGCAAAACTACAAAATAACAGTAATCAAAATAATCAAAATAGCTGTCATTAGCCTTTTCTAAGCAACTGTATAATTATCTTTAATGCTTATAATTTATTTTATTTTTTTATTTTATTTTATTTTTTTTTGATTTTTCGAGACAGGGTTTCTCCGTAGTTTTTGGTTCCTGTCCTGGAACTAGCTCTTGCAGACCAGGCTGGCCTTGAACTCACAGAGATCCGCCTGCCTCTGCCTCCCGAGTGCTGGGATTAAAGGCGTGCGCCACCACCGCCCGGCTATATATATAATATATATTAATGCTTATATTTTATTCTTTTTTTCTTTTCAAAGCTCCCAAAATGCACACATAAGGTTAGAAGATCCCATGGATAGTATGTTCAGGGACTAACTAAGACCAGGGTTACTTTAAAAAAACAAAAAACAAAACAAAAAAATTGCAATGACAGACATGATGGTAGCGATGTTCCTTGTTCAGAAACAGAAAATATGTCACGGCAAGATTTAGCAATACTTGGCATGGTTTTCTGGTTGTTTCCACTTGTGAACGTCACAGCATCCTCTTACCTGATTTGTGTTTCAAATCTGTGGTTACCCCATCAAATTCCGATTTATCAATTTCCCACGCGAGAGGTAGCTTGCCCAGGCTGGTGGATAAGTTTTCCAAGCTATTTTCTTCGTTATAGATTATGTCTGATGTACCAGGTGGGACACCAATGTATCTTGGACTGTTTTCAGCAGAAAGCGAGGTATTATTATCAGCGAGGCAACGGGCTGGGTTGGGAGTCTTGTAGATGGAGGTTGCCTGGTTGAGGAAGGCATAATCGGAACAGATGGCATAGATTTTTTCCCGAGTATGAGTCACTGGACAGCTTGAAGGATAATGACCATCTCCTCTGGGGCCCACGGGTGCTCCTGAGGCACTTGTGCAAAAAGATTGTACAGCACCTTGTAGCTCCTCTTCTGGGGACTTGTTCTCGGCTTTGGGCTCACCATGTCCAGAATCAGTGGCTCTTCCAGCTTCTGCAACGTGAGGCATCGAAGGTAATGGCAGACGTCTCTGTTCCTAGGAATAAGCCGCAACCCTCTCTCTCTTTTGAAAATCAACTTTGGCAAATTCTCATCGCATTCTATGGAAGCTTGAGATTTGACGAATGGAATCCTAAGAAAAGACAAAGGAGAAAGACTGATTGTCTATCCAGCAGGCCTGATGAATGGCAATAAACTATAATGAGTATGTTTCATACATCTGCAGTCAATGCATGTTGATTTTATGACCATACATCCTGAGTTATGATGACCAACTATCTATCTCATATTAACACTTATCTTAGGGGATGGGGAACACAGCTGAGTTGGTTAAGTGCTCGCTATGCAAATATGAGGACCTGAGCTGGATTTCAAGCATCCACACTAAAAAAAGAAAAAGCTGAATGTGCCATAAAGCCAGCTCTGCATAAGAAGAGGCAGGAGCATCCCTAGGGCTGGCTGGCTAACACTCTAGCTAAATCAGTGAGGTTCTGGTACAGTGAGAGACCCTGTTTTAGAAAAATAAGATTGAGTAATGTGGAACACACCCAATGTTGACCTTTGACCTCCACACACACGTACACACAGGCATGTGTACCTGCACACACACACACACACACACACACACACACACAAACAATGAGATTAAAACAAAATACAATAAAATACAAATAATCAAGCTAAAAAGGGGAAAGTCAGTGGGTAGTGGTTGTGCACACCTTTAATCCCAGCACTCGGGAGGCAGAGGCAGGCGGATCTCTGTGAGCTCGAGGCCAGCCTGGTCTACAAGAGCTAGTTCCAGGACAGGCTCCAAATCTAGAGAGGAACCCTGTCCCAAACCCCCACCCCCAAAAAAGGGAGGGAGGTCATGTCTTTGTAAAGGCATTATAGAGATGAACAATGAGTTCATGGAAAGAATCTCATTATCTCTAGTTGCTATGGAAACACAAATCAAAGCCACAATGGTTTTATCCACTCATACCCACCAAAATGGCTGTAATAAAAGGACACAGGCAACAGTGAATGTTGGGGAGTGTGTGGAAAATCAGGTCCTTCGTGTTAGAGATATAAAATGGTCTGGTGGACTTACCAAACGGTTTTTCATACTTTTAAACATACAGACTATGTATGTAGTCTGGAATTTGCCTTCGAGATACATAGAGGAACCTTAGGCCCCGCCCCCGAGGAGCAGCATTCCTCATAATGGCAAAAAGTGAAAGAAACCCAAAGCCTCGTATCTGACTAATGGATGGAGGTGCCATGTCCATTCATGAGACACTACTTCGCAATAGGAACTCCTGATCCTGATACAAGATGAATGGAGTTTGGAAACTTTTTAATATAAAAAACCAGTCACAAAGGAACTGATCCCTTAAGAGTCCAATTTTACACAAAAAAATCCAGAAGAGGCTAGTCGACAAAGCAGAGTACACTTTAGCAGTTGCCCTGGAATGAAGGAGGGTTCAGCATGATGAGCCTTTTCTTTGAAATAATGAAAATATTCCATAACACAGTAAAACATAGTAACAGTACAACTTGGGGAGTATTCTAAAATGCCACTGAAGTGTACATTGTAATAGTGAATTCATGGCGTGTGAATTAAGTCTAAACAATACCGCCTAAAGTAGTACACTGGTCAGATGATAAAAGAAATGTATATAGAGATAACATAGACAATGATAATGGTCATATTCAGCAAAGAAAACATAATTTAAAGTTACTGTCACTAACTTCTATTGATTCTCTGAGAAAACTGGGCTTCACGTCTAACCTGATTCCTCTGAGGAAGAAAATAGTAAAGTTCAAATAGTCACTGAGGGCATTCAAAGAAGCTGTGAGGCCTTACAAAGAAACAAGTCCCTCATGAGGCATAGCATCACCATAAATAAATCAAAGGCAGGTGCCAGACGGAGCAAGACAGGCCTTTTCAGGCTCCAGTGACCAAGCAGAAGATGAAAGATTAAACCCACCCATTGGGGTCACTTTGACCTTTTTTTTTTTTTTTTTACTATTGATCTATCTCCTCATTTGCTTACTTTCAACACTAGAAATGAAAGCCACAGATTATGATTTCCTTAATAGCCATCACACAAGTATTAAATGGTACAACCTGGCTGACGAAGAAACAGATATGATGATGAACAGGGGATCCTCCAGCATCTCCTAGATGGACGAGCTAAAGGCCACATACACCATCAACGGATTTAAGGAAATACACTCCTAGGAAGGAAACTCCATCGGTGCCAAGCAAGCTTCCCCTTTTATAAGACACACCTTTGCCTTACAGCCTCAGATAGGCTTTTTCCTCACCTGCAGCTAAGAGTGGCTCTCAGGATAGAGGTACAACATCGTCAAAGGGGGGACCTGCAGTGGTTTCCCTTAGAAGAGAAAGTCTTAGTGTGTCTACAGATAGTGTCTTAACTTTCTCCTTTTTCTTCAGTCGGTGTTGTGATGGGGACAGTGGAGAAAGACGCGTGAGGTCTGCAGACCACACAAGTCTTCTCTGAGGACCGGATTTCTACAATTCTTGATTTCCTACTTCCTATCTGTGATCCTCAGGGCCGTCTTTAAAAGATGCGTGGCAGAGGGGCACGAGTGTGTCTGTGGTTGGATGAGGAAGACTAACAGACAACAGACTGTCAGCTGGGGTAGTGGACAAAGGCTCCTGAGTCAGGGCATCACACGCACCCCAGGCTCTGCCCGTCACAGATCGCAACCTGACACTTAACTCTATCTTGTCATCACTAGCTTCCTCAACTTGAATAAAATGTTGACTATGGGACCAGCAATACACGTCACAGTTTGCTGGTTTTATGTTTATTTGGAACATACAGAAAGAAAAAAGAATTGTGAGCAAAACTGAATTAGTAGCCCATTTCTGTAACCCCAGGACTGAAGAGGCAGACCAGGTTGAGTCTAGACTAAAATGCCCCGGTTAGTTCCAAGTCAGACAGCCCGTCCATACTGGGCAAGACCCCAGCTCAAATAACCAAGGCTAAATAAATCAAATGGGCAAGGAAAGATGTGGCTGACCTTCCTTGAAGATGAAGGTGACTAAGAGTACAGCACTTGATCAATAAAACATGTCGCCGTCTGGTTTTGTTTGTTTGCTTTAAGCAATGGCCCACCGGACAAGGGTCTCATTTTATCTTTAAAAAAGGCATAAAGTACTGTCACCTACCTGAAGATATATTTTACAGAGACTGTCCCTGAAAATGACAGGTATCAATATTTCCTCATTTGAGCCACTGTTTTTATTTATTTCTGAAAATATGTATATTTATAGTTTTGATGACATAAGTAAAAAAATATATTGCAGGAAAAAAGATGAAGTATCAGAAGACAGTTCACGGAAAATGAAAACAAACGACCCAGAACCCACGCCATGCCTGATCCACATGTACGTCCCTCTGTAGTTGGACTCAGAAGGGCTTCTGCCATGGCATCCTCAGGACTTCGCTAAGAGTCTGCTTTCTTAAAAAGAAGAAGGCACAATTACCGGAAACCAAACCATTACAGACGTAGATTATTCTAGTAGGCGGCTAAAAGCGAGGTGTGAAGGGCTGACTGATTGCCCACCACTTGGCCTGCAGCTGTCTGGGACTTGTATCCCCTTCCATCTCTGTGTATGAATCCCTGCCACCCGCCCTTTGAGCTATCCTCTCTAGTCTGACCCCTGCGTAGACCGCAGGTAGTAAAGCCTGCTACGCATATGTGCTCACAGAACTTCCCCGCCTACCTCTCGGAGCAAAAGGCTAACCCCTTGATCAGTCTGAAATCTATCTCTTTAGAGCCACGTCACTCCCTATCTCCTCCTCTGTCCTTCCACAGCACTTTTCGGTTCTCCGAATGCTGTCTTCCAGACCCCCAAACCCCCTTTATTAATTCACTCCCATCCATCTTTTAAAGGTATACTCAAATATCACTTTCTGGAGAAGGTTTCTTTAATGGTCTAATTAGGCCAGGTTCCCTGTCCATACTGTGGAACCTTTCTTTCCAGAATTATGCTTTTACTTTCGTGTGTGTGTGTGTGTGTGTGTGTGTGTGTGTGTGTGTGCGTACAAATGGCTGCCTCCTGAAAGACTTTCGTGTGTATGTATGTTTGTATACAAATGGCTACCTCCTTTAAGTCTGGTTGTCCGGACAATTGTATATCCCTGGCCTAGCCTTTGGAGAAGCTAGGTTCAACAAATACTTTGTAGGTACCTACATTGCACCAGGCATCATTGTAATCGTTCCCTACTCATTTTGATTAACATTTTAAGGCTTGGTAATGAGAATGACTGCAGGAATACAGCTCAGTTTCACAATTTACTCACAGTATCTCCCGAGCAGTACGGACCCCCACTAGAGAGATGACTTGTGAAAGTCATTGGAATGAACAGTTCTGCCAAATAAACATAGCTGGTTATGTTCTTTTCAAGTCATGTGCTTTCCGTGTCTAACGTGCCTAAACACCACGTTCAGTAGAGAGCTAAACATCTTATAAAATCTCAATAAAGCTTTCAACACCTCACAAATAGTATAATCAATATTCTGTATAGGAAACAACTGAGACGCAGAACAGAAAAGTATTTTGCTAAGGATCGTTGAGAAACGCTAGGACACCAGCCTGGACCCCCTTCTCCATCAGCATTTTGAGCACAATTTCCTGTTCCCTAGCCTAGGCCATCAGACCATCTCCGGGCGGCCTACCTGCGGGTAATGGATTCCTGCAGCTCACGGTGCCCTCTTATAGAGCCCAGGCTCTGGGAAGCCGAGAGACTTCCCACCGTCCCCTCTTTGAGGCTCCGAGGCCACCTGAAGGTGACCGCGGTGCCGGTGCCGGCGGAGCAGACCCGGGAGCGCAATTGCAGCAGCGGGGCTCTGTGGGGTTCCCACTCCCAGTCCACGGTAGCCAAGCCAGAGTCCGGTATCCCCAGTACCACACCGGCTGAGGATTGCTAAAGCCTCCTGAGCTCCTCCGGGCCTGCTCCCTCACACCCCACCGGAAGACAAGGTTCGCCAGGAGGGGGAGCGCGAGCAGGCCCGTGGGGGGTGCGGCTTCCAACCTGAGGGGGACTGGAGGGGGCGGGTAGCAAGCCGGCTGTGACGACCCAGGAGCGGGGAGGGGAGGCCGTGATGGAGGAGCTGATATCACCAATAACAACAATAGCGGGAGAAAAAAAAAATCCCCACGCCTTAGCTCACCGAGCCACCGGGGGTCAGAGTTTTCCACGCCCCTTGCCCGGTGGAGTGAGGGACCCAGCCTGCGACTTCTCTGGCCCAGATGCGCGTGTGCATGGAAAGAGGATGGCCACTGCAAGCCGGGTGCCCGAGACCCGTTAGTGCAGCGTGGAAACCCGCTCCTGCCGAGGGTAAACAGGTACACACGGATGCACCCCAAAGCCGAGCTTTGTTTCAGTGATTTCTAGCCCTTGAACCTCTCCCTCCTCAGAGATACAGCTCGGCCCAGAACCTTCCACGGAGGGGCGGCAACGAGGCAATGGCGGCGCTGCGGAGATGCGGAGCGCACCGTTGACCAGTCCCAGGGCCTGGCCCACCACTGGGGAATGCCTCTGTTGGATCGAGGAACTCCGGTGTTGGAAGGCAACAACAGATCTGTGTTGTCGCGCCTCCCACCCTAGGCCCGGAGTCTTTCGTCCCATTCCAACGCACAGGGACAGCGCCAGGACCTTGGAGCCGGGTGGTTGGATATCTTTCATCATTTAATAAATACCTGCCATTTGCAGGTGCGGTGGGTACGGTGGGCAAAATTTCTGTTGGGAAATCGTAGCTGAATCCAGACGTGCCAGTCCCCTGTTGCGCAACTGTAGTATTTAAGGGTTCCCGGAAAGCGGCGATCCGAAATTTTAAAAGGAGGTGGGAAAAGCAGTAGGGGGGGGGGGGACCCCTGGCAGGATTTCCGCTAGTCCTGTCGTGGACTACATATCCCAGGGAGCCGAGGGCCGGGGACGCGTGTCCACTTTGACCCACTCATCCACTAGCAGAATATTTTACTAAGCCGGGCCGCCGCGCAGGCCAATCCTTCGCCTCCCACCTTGGCTGGAACCTGCGACGGATTCGTCCCCAAAATGATGCTCTAGTGGCAGGGGGTAACACAAGTTTGTCATTGTCCAGAGAAAGAGGATTCTGCGGTTCTCACCCGGTTCAGCAGAACGAGTGGAGTTTTTCTCCTGGACATGCCAGCGCTTGGGGTGTGACATTCTCTGGCACAGTGGAGACCCGCGCTCCGACCCCGCACATCAAACAACACTTCGGAGACCTGCTGCTTTTTTAGCTGCAGCTAGGACTGGCCACCGAGCCCCTACCTACCCAGGCTAGCTCCGTCCACTTAGCACGTTGGCGTTTATCCGTGGATCTTCTGACAGTCGGTCTTGTAAATGTTCAGCATTTCGCTGCTTTCCTGCCTTTTTCTGGGGACTGTGCCAGCACTTGTCCAGACCGGCGGAGAGAGGAGACTGAGCCCAGAGAAGAGCGAAATATGGGGGCCCGGGCTAAAAGCAGACGTGGTCCTTCCAGCCCGCTATTTCTACATTCGGGCAGTGGATACCTCAGGAGAACAGTAAGTAGAGAAATGGCTCCTCAACTATTTGAGATCGCAGTTTCAAATTACAGGGTTCTTGTTGCTCTTTGTTTTGGTTTTTGCCCCTCATTTTTATCTGCCTCAACTTTTCTCCAGACAGTTTACATTCCAGAATATTTTAGTACTATGTACATCTGGTTATAACAGGCTTTTCTTTCCAAATTATTTTTCTCTGTAACTTTGAAAATGATTCCGAAATATGTATTCAATAAAGTATAAAAATATTGCTATAATAACAGTTTTTTTCCTTAGCTGTTTAGATGGGCCTCGAGGCTAAACAAAACTCCTTTTTTTTTTTTTTTTTTTTTTTGGTTTTTCGAGACAGGGTTTCTCTGTGGTTTTGGAGCCTGTCCTGGAACTAGCTCTTGTAGACCAGGCTGGTCTCGAACTCACAAAGATCCGCCTGCCTCTGCCTCCCAAGTGCTGGGATTAAAGGTGTGCGCCACCACCGCCCGGCTTCCTTTATTTTTTTAAGTGTTTTCCCACAAGCTGTTTTAAGAAAGATAGTACAACTGGGAAAACTAAATACATCCCAAATACAGGAACTGTGTTGCTGATATGATAGACCAGTTATTTTGATTTTTCCCATAACTAAACATTTGGAGTACTAATATATTTATTAGATGTTCTTTAATGCTAGTATTTTATTTGTGTGAATGTGGGTTGGGGTATATAGCCACACATGAGGCCAGGAGCTGGAGAAAGCCAGAGAGGGCATGGATCTCCTTGAGCTGGACCTGCCTGTAGTTGTGAGCCTTGGGACCTGCACTAAGTCCTTTTTTATATGACGCTAAGTGCTCTTAACCACTGAGTTATCTCTCCAGCACCAAGAATACTACTTTTTGTTTTTTTGAGGCATTAAGAGCAGTTCTTCAAAATAAGGCTTCATCCTTAAAGTAACCATATAACGAAAGATAAATTACCAGACGTGATGAGCAGGCTGATATAAATAATTATTTTTTTTTATTTGTTTGCTAAATAGATTGATAGTCTTAATGTATCCCCTGGCAACTGTCTAGTTGAAGTATTTTCTGTTATTATTATCTTCTTTTCTCGTGTTTGATCCATCCTACTGGTTCTGGTACTAAAAGCCTAAGAGAGAAGCAAGCGACGGTATCTTAGAAGGATGTAGCAGAATGCACATCTTTTATAACTTGAAGAGAATAAACAGCGTGTGTTTGCTCTTAAAATAGCTCTCCCATCTCATCTCTCTTCCCCATCACAGGTTCACATCTTCGCCAGGTGAAAAGGTGTTCCAGGTTAAAATCTCAGCACCTGATGAGCAATTTACGAGAGTTGGCGTCCAAGTTTTAGATCGAAAAGATGGGTCCTTCATAGTGAGATACAGAATGTATGCAAGCTACAGAAGTCTGAAGATAGAGGTTAAGCACCACGGTCAACATGTGGCCAAGTCTCCTTATGTTTTAAGAGGTATTTTGAAATGAAATTTTATGATATAGGATTTGAACACAGAAATACATGGCGTGCCATCAAGAAGAATTCCTTCAAAAAACTTAGCATGCTTTTTTCACTGAAAGAGAACACTAGATGTTTCATTAATTGAAAGCTAAATTAGAAGACCTGCCAAAAGAGAGACACTGAGTATAATTCACTGAAGACCAAGAAACATTCCTAGAGAAGTTACTCCCTAAAGACACATCAGTGAGCATAATCTAGTTAGAAGACTGGAAGGATGGCTCAATGGTGGGGATCACATGCTGCTCTTGCCAAGGAGCAGAGTTTGGGTCCCAGCAGCCATGTAGGTGGCTTACAGCCAGCTGGAACTCTAGCTTCAGGGAAGAGGGTATCTGTCCAAAGGCACCTGCATCCATAGACACATAATTTGTAATAATGAGTGTTTTGCCATTAGAGAGGTTTTTATTTATTTATTTAGTTTTTGGATTTTTGAGACAGGGTTTCTCCGTAGCTTTTGGTTCCTGTCCTGGAATTAGCTCTTGTAGACCAGGCTGGCCTCGAACTCACAGAGATCCGCCTGCCTCTGCCTCCCGAGTGCTGGGATTAAAGGCGTGCGCCACCACCGCCCGGCTAGAGAGGTTTTTAATGCATAATGTACAACAAGATTTTATAAATCTTTTGGAGTACAGCTTATAATAAGAGATATAACATACCTTTATATGTATATATATGAAAATTGATGTGTATATGAATATATGAAATTGAAACAAAGTCTCAGAAAACCATACTTACCATTGAAACCATTCTCTCCTCTATGCTGTACTACTTCAGACTTTATTTCATGTGTATGTATGTGCAGATCTTAGCTATAAAAAAGAATCACCAGGGCTGAAAAGATTGTCCAGTGGTTAAGAACAGTGATTGCTTTCACAAAGGACCTGGGTTTGGTTCCCAGCCCACATAATGGCAGCTTCATGCCCATAACTTCAGGACAGGGGTCTGATACCCTCTTCTCACCTCCAAAGGCACTACAGGATATACATGCAAACAAAACACCTATACGTATAATAAAAATGGAAAAAAATAAGTAAATAAAAAAATCAAGTTAGATACTTGTCATAGATAATTCTTAAATGAATGAATGAATGAAAAGTAACTGATAATCATCACTAAAATTGCCAGTGGCACCCACCTTTGATACCAGGTCCCTGAGGAGCGCAGAGGCAAGTACCTCTGTGAGTTTGAGGCCAGTGAGGTGGCTTGAAGCAGAAAAAGGGATTGATCTTTGGTTTGGTTGTCATTGCCAGCCCACTGTGATAGAGAAATTCTCTGCTATTTTCTCTCATAAGACCAGAAGAGAACTTTCTCATTTTCCCTTTCAAGGAAGATGAAATCACAAGAAAATTGAGGATTCTTTTTTTTTTATCTGTCTGAATTGTTCTCTTATATTCTAATGGGACTCCATGGTACAGTCCAATCTGCGAAGCATTGAAGTGTATATAAATTCCATTGTCACCGATTGAGTAGATCAGGATGGAATTTGAGGATTTCAGAAAGAAATAATACAGTGCCAGTGCAGATTTTATGTTACCATTTCTTTATACATTTATTTTTATAAATATATAATTAATCACTGTGATAGTAATGAGACCATATGTTTATAGGATTATCTTCACCTCTTTATATTTCTTTTTCTCTGAAAAAAAAAAAAGAGGGGGTAGGAGTCCTTTGTTTACTTCCGCTGTTACTAGCAATGGTTTGCCCCTTGAGAAAAGTACTGTAGACACCCTAAAAACTTATTTGTATAATAAACCAGTAAAATAGTAATTTATTTCAGTTTTATTCTTCAGAACACAGATTCCTCATTCTTTTGCCACTATTTGGTTATTATTTAAATAAAATGTATATGTATGTGTGTCTATAATGGGGGTATGTTGGTATCCCAGAGACCAGAGAGGTATCGGATCCCCTAGGCCCTTAAGTTAGAGGTGGTTGTGGTTTCTAGGAACCTCACATAGGTAGGTCCTCTGCCAGAGCAGCCAGCACTCTTAAACTGCTAAGACATTTTTTCCAGCCCCACGATTATTCTTAGGTGTAGGAATTATAGAGTAGGGAATTATATCTACATAGAGCATTGGCTTGATTTGCTCCTGTGCAAAGCAGGCCAGAGTAGAAAAATATAGGAAGGAGAGCTGTGAGAAGCTGATAGGATAGAAGACAGACAGAAGTTCATGGAGTATGTTGTTATGGTAAAAGTAAAATGCTGCAGGTCCCCTAGTTGGCAGGCAGTGAGCTGCAGGTCCCGAGAGCAGCAGTCTCAGGCAGGGAGGGTGCAGTTCCCCAAGTGGCTACAGTGGACCACAAAGGGCAGCAAGTCCCAGGCAGGGAGCCGTGTGGTAGGTGAGAGACCTCAATGGGGCAGCCAGTCCTACAAGGAGAGGCAGATGAATGGGCATGCCAGACCATGGTGCAGGTCCCCCTGGGAGGCAAGAGACAGACGGATAGGCACACCATGCAGAATGAGGGTGGATATTTATTTGGTGGGTTACAGAGGGGAAAGGGGAGCCCTGGAGAAGAGCAGAGGGGGTAAGGGGAAGGGAAAGACAGAAGCTGCCTCTACTCTAGAGAGACAGGCAAGGCTGCAAGCAGGAAGGAAGATCTGCCTGGCTCAGCGGATGGGGGCTTGGGCTGGGCTTGTCTCTTAAAGGGACAGGACAGATCATTACATATGTGTTTACTATGATTCAGTTGCTGAATGAAATGTTCACCACTGTGTTGTTTATGCATGAATAGGGCCAGTTTATCATGAGAACTGTGACTGCCCTTTGGAAGATAGCGCAGCCTGGCTACGGGAGATGAATTGTCCAGAAAACATCACCCAGATTCAGAAAGATCTGGCACATTTCCCTACTGTTGATCCTGAAAAGATTGCAGCAGAAATCCCAAAACGATTTGGACAGAGGCAGAGCCTGTGTCACTATACCTTAAAGGACAATAAGGTCAGTATGCTCAAAGTGTGCTTGTTTTTCTGGACTCTGTATGTTTTGAGCATCTGATTACACATGGCTACTTTTGTTAAACATCATCCTATGTGCAGCTTTTCACAAGTCTTTTCTTCAGTGACGTCTGCTGGGGCTTTTACACTCACTTAGTAAATGTCCAATTCTCTTCTAGGTTTATATCAAGACTCACGGTGAGCATGTCGGCTTTAGGATTTTCATGGATGCCATACTGCTCTCATTGACTAGAAAGGTTAGTAGGTCTTCTCTGTATTATGATAGACAATGTCAATCTATATTTTACAGTTTGATTTTTCAGACATCATTAACATCAATATTAGGGGTGTTCTATTCTGGTGCCTTTTATTTTGCTATCCTAAAGTTCTGTTTTGTTTTGTTTTCCTGGAACATGTGTTAGTTATTAAGGGCTGCTATAGTAGCTTAAAACCGCAGAGGATAATTTCTGAGGCCACCAGTCTGAAATCAAAGTGTTGAATGGTCATACTCCTAAGACTCTGGCTCCTCCCAGCTTCCGGTGATCCTCTATTCTTGGTCTTCCCTTCTCTGTCTCTTGTCACATGGCCTCCTGCCCTCAAGAATCTGAGTCTCTGCATCTCCTCCCATCCCTCTTCCTTCTTCTCTCCCAAGGATGCCAATCGCATTGGTTTAACAGTCTGTTAGGGACCAGCCTCGACAAAAATACCTTTCTCCAGAGTGGAGGAATGGGAATTTAGAAACATAGTAAAGACTATGAAGACGCGAACGAAAATGATAAAACGCAGAAACATATAGGATAATATCGGGAGGGAATTTCTCAGTGAGTACTGAAAATTCACCCGTCTTTGATTTCCAACTGGCTAATATACCCCTGACCCCAAAAGGGAGGAGTAAAGCAAAAGACTCTATTAACACACAAATTGAAAGTCACGGGCTACATTCACCACTAGACCAAACACTCTGTGGGCAGACCACTCCCTGGGTGGAATCCCACGTGATTTCCATTAAGGGAACTGTTGGATCCTTAGACTTTTGTTTTAGGTAGGAACCGACTGCTTTCCTACTTCAGGAACAGAAGGGCTGGCAAGTAGCCACACCTGTTGACAACAGCTTTGAGATAGCAGAACTCTCCGATTTACTACTAGGTGAGACCTTTGTTTGAGTTAGAAGCACAGTAACCTTGAATGAACTTGAAACAAGTTCCTAACTCTCTGAGAATTTTGGCCTCTTTGGGCCTCTACAACAGCCCCCCTCACACACACACACACACACACACACACACACACACATTCTTGTGTAGCCTCATTTAAACTAATTAAATCAACAATGTCTGATTTCCAAATAAGGTCACTCTAAGGCATTGGGGTTTAGGAATTAAGCATGTCTTGTGGGGGTAAGACAATCTATAGCAATGTCACATGGAAAGAAAATATCTCAGCCTTAATTGTTGTGTTTCCCAGCAGCTCTCCCTCCCTCCCTCCCTCCCTCCCTCCCTCCCTCCCTCCTTTCTCCTCTCTCTCACCCCCCCCCATCTGGCAAATTAACTTTGCCAGCTTCTTAATTTTATAGTAAGTCTACTGGCCAACTTGGACACCACAGAAAGCAAACTGAAGCTCTTTATCCACGTGACCATTTTCTGACCAGTTTCTGTTCATTTTTTTTTTTTAAAGATTTATTTATTATGTATACAGTATTCTCAGTACTCTGTCTGCAGGCCAGAAGAGGGCACCAGATCTCATTACAGATGGTTGTGAGCCACCATGTGGTTGCTGGGAATTGAACTCAGGACCTTTGGAAGAGCAGGCGGTGCTCTTAACCACTGAGCCATCTCTCCAGCCCCAGTTTCTGTTCATTTAATCTGAAGTCATTGTCCTTGCCTACAGTTGGAAAGATTGGCCTTTTAGTTGTACAGTGACTAATTTTGTTAAATCAGCATACCAAACGATGGGTTTCATTGTGACGTTTTTGTATATGTACATCATGTGCTCATATGTATGGACAGCAAATGCCTCTGTACTTTCTTTTCTCCATTTTTGGAGGCAGTGTCTTGCCCAGACTGGCCTCACATTAACTATATAGCACACTGGCCTCCAGTTCATGCTCCTCCGGCCGCCTCTGTCTCACAATTGTGAGGATTACAGAGAAGCACCATCTACTGTTGTTAACCGATGAGTGTGTGATCGTGTGCCGTACAAATACTGTGAATAAGCACTTGTCCTTCCCCACCCCCAGGTGAGAATGCCAGATGTGGAGTTTTTTGTCAACCTGGGGGACTGGCCTTTGGAAAAAAAGAAATCAAATCCGAACATCCAGCCCATCTTTTCTTGGTGTGGCTCCACAGACTCCAGGGATATCGTGATGCCTACCTACGACCTGACTGACTCTGTCCTCGAAACCATGGGCCGGTGAGACATGGTCAGGGTTGACCCCGGGCCTTGGTTTGCTCGCTTTAGGGAGTCCTTTTCTGTCTGATCGCGTGAATTGACAGTTTGGGAGGAAGACGTGTTCCGCTTCCTGTCTTTTAGAGTCAGTCTGGACATGATGTCGGTACAAGCTAACACGGGGCCTCCCTGGGAAAGGAAGAACGCCACAGCTGTGTGGAGGGGCCGTGACAGCCGCAAAGAGAGACTGGAGCTGGTCAAACTTAGCAGGAAACACCCAGAGCTCATCGATGCTGCTTTCACCAATTTCTTCTTCTTTAAGCATGATGAGAGCCTGTATGGGCCCATTGTGAAACACATTTCGTTTTTTGATTTCTTCAAGGTATGACATCGTCCGCGGGATCCCTTTCTGCTTTCCAATTTTATATGTATAAATGACACCTTGGGGAAAGGAACTAGAGTCTACAAGTTCCAGGGGATGAGGAAGTGTCAAAAAAAAACAATGAGGGCTGGAGAGATGGCTCAGCGGTTAAGAGCATTGCCTGCTCTTCCAAAGGTCCTGAGTTCAATTCCCGGCAACCACATGGTGGCTCACAACCATCTGTAATGGGGTCTGGTGCCCTCTTCTGGCCTTCAGGCGTATACACAGACAGAATATTGTATACATAATAAATATTAAAAAAAAAAAAGCTGTATTGTTTCCCAGCCATCCCTTAAGATAAATGCATGTTGGGTCAAATGTATGAAAGTCACTTTAGAAATACTTCTCCCCCAAATCACAGCATCACAAGAAGATATAAGACAGGTAACCAGGTGAAACCCATCCACATGTTCTGGCCTTCGGGAGATGGCAGGTGGTTTTCTGTCCCTTGGGTATAAATTCCCCGTGTTTCCCAGGGAGTAACCCTCTTTCTGATAGCTTCTTTTCAAACGGTGGGTACCACCCAACTCTCAGGCCCTGTAGTTGGTTTCTTAGGTTCTTTGAGTCAACAAAAAAGTAGGAGAAAACACGAGACTGATGAACTCTTCTGCTTTGTGGATGCTGGACATTCATTTGATGGGTTCTATGTCAGTAGGTAGACCTGAGGGGTGCTACTAATTCATATGCTGGTGTTTCTCACCTATGTATATTGAAATGATTTTTTTAAACATTTATTTATTTATTAAGTATACAGTATTCTGTCTGCTTGCATGCCTGCAGGCCAGAAGAGGGCACCAGACCTCATTACAGATGGTTGTGAGCCACCATGTGGTTGCTGGGAATTGAATTCAGGACCTCTGGAAGAGCAGGCAGTGCTCTTAACCTCTGAGCCATTTCTCCAGCCCCTTGAAACGATTTTTTAAGTGTAACAAAAAAGAGATGATTAGGCATTTCCTTCTCAGAAGATGTGGAGAGTGTGTATGTGTTCATGCCTGTTTCTGTGCTCATAGGTGCGTGTGTGTGTCTGTGTGTAAAAATACCAAAAGATCTTGACTGTCATTCCTCAGCAGCTATACACCCTGAGTTTTTATACAGGGTTTCTTCCTAGGCCCGGAGTGTGTCGAGTAAGCTAGACTGGCAGGCCCGCAGGCTCCAGCGACCCACCTGTCTCCCCCTCCCTGGCACCGGCATTACAAGCATGCGCCACCATCCCAGCTGTTGTCCAGAGGTGCTGGTCATCCACTGGTCCTCATGCTTTCAAGACAAGCACTTTACAGCCTGAGCCTTCTCCCAGCCCCAGAGGCAGGATTTCATCGCTTGGTTTTATTCTTGGCCCGGTGAATGTTCCACATCTAGGACCATTGGTTTCCATAGTTCTGTGCATAGTATTATTCATAGATGTCCCTAACCCACAACTTATTAAGCCACTTACTATATCTGTGTAGCCCTGACGTATTCTAAAAATACTGTTGACATGACACAGAACGTGCTGCCGTAGACGCACGTGTTAATCAACAAAGTAGCAGAGTATTTGCAAAAACTACACCGCTACCTTTCTTTATGGTGTAGCCTCGGGGCGTCCATATTATTAATTAGCTAACTGCTTCAGTGTTAGATCTGTAGCTGTGTTATAGCCGGGCGGTGGTGGCGCACGCCTTTAGTCCCAGCACTCGGGAGGCAGAGGCAGGCGGATCTCTGTGAGTTCGAGGCCAGCCTGGTCTACAAGAGCTAGTTCCAGGACGGGCTCCAAAGCTCCATAGATCTGTAGCCGTGTTTGGGAAATTTGGGCCCGTAGCAAATGAACCTTTCGCTCTAGGTCAACATAGTATATGATAAGAACACTCATTCAATGTTAATGGGAAAGTCTGTCTGAGGATGGCAAAGTGATGCATAGGACGGGGAAGAAAAAGTAGAAACGGAAACAGAGTGAAGTCTCTTACACGCTCTTGCTTTGCAGCACAAGTATCAAATAAACATCGACGGTACCGTGGCCGCGTACCGCTTGCCCTACCTCCTGGTAGGCGACAGCGTGGTTCTAAAGCAGGACTCCATCTACTACGAACACTTTTACAACGAACTGCAGCCCTGGAAGCACTACATTCCGGTCAAAAGCAACCTGAGCGACCTGCTGGAGAAGCTGAAGTGGGCAAAAGATCATGATGCCGAGGTAAGGCCATTCTCTTAGCAGGCTTGCTCCTCCTTGCAGAACCGCAGCACAGGGGGCTTGGAAACATTGCCTGAACTCTCATGTTTAGATACAGCTTCTACCTATACGTGGGGTGCTGCCTGACCAGGGGTCGTCCGCAGGTCCCCTCAAGGGGAACGTAACCACACCACTTTAGATTAGCTGACCATTCTGCTGAGCTCTGGCGTTGATAGTATAGGGGCACAAACAGCACACATCTGGCAATAGATGTCAGTAACCGCTAAGCTTGAGGCTTAGGGTCTGCTGAAAACTGAAGGGAGCGAGAACAGGCAACTCTGTCCTTGATAAGTTATTGTTACTTTGCTGGCGTCTAGCGCCTCTTACCGAGGCAGGCTTATCTCTAAGACTTCCCACACGGCAACTTGGACTTCAAATCTTGCAAACCTCTCTGGGTTGAACAAAACGTACACTGTGAATTGCGCCTTTGCTACTTAAGGCTACTCCCAAAGATAAGTTTTCTGTCTTATCTTCCTGTGTGGTCTGAAGGTCTGTTTGCATGTGTCTGCAAGAGGAGTCAGCTCCGTTAAAGGGTGTTCTTTTAATTCCCATAGGCAAAGAAGATAGCAAAAGCAGGACAAGAATTTGCAAGAAATAATCTAATGGGCGATGATATATTCTGTTATTACTTCAAACTTTTCCAGGTTAGTATTTTCACCCACTCACACACACACATACACACACACTCACACACACACACACACACACACACACACACACACCTTTCATATTGCTTGTGACTAGATATGTTAGATATGTTATAGTCAAGCAATAGTTCATGTAAAATTGTCTAAAAGTATATTAATATAAAGGCATATGTGTGCCACTTTAGTAAGAATTAGACACAAATACTAAGCTATAAGTATCTAGGCTTGGAGTGTAGCTTAACTATACAGCACACATCTATTATGTATGAGGCATTGGGTTGAGTTCCGGGTACTGTAAGGGAAAAAAAAAAAAAAAAAAAAAACAATGTTGAATACCAACGATGTAACAGCATCAAGTGAAAAGCTTTGATATTAGGCCTGAGGGCCTAGGCTCGGGGGGTGGGGCTTGAGCAGGAAAAGGCCTATGGCCTGATAGGTTGATAGTTCAAGGGGTCTTTGACCGTACTCCCTCAAACAATCCCAGGCTCATCTAATTTGGGGGTTAGGCAGGGTCAAACCTCTTTAGTACTTGTGTGGGGGAACTGCTTAGCAATACTGGGTACTGTAGGTAATCAAGCAGTAAAACTATGAAAAGGTCTTCATTCAACAAAGTACCAAGTGTAATCTTGGCTCCAAATAACATACCCTTTCTTGAAAATTATTTTCATGGACCAGGAATTTATAAATTGTTATTGCAACAAACCTGATGATTTAAAAGGCTTATCTTAAAAAAGAATGCGGAAGTAAACAATAACAGTGGAGCTGAATTGAGATTCTTATCTTAGAAGTACAAATATCAAACACCATATCTTAGGCTCTGTTACAGAGGAAAGTTGGACTGTCTCTGGTTTGTACTGGTCTATCTTATAACCTTCCCTAGAGGGTAGTCAAGGGATTCAGAGAGAGTAAAAACCAGTGAGCTAGACTAGGGGGCTACAGCCTGAACATTTCCCAATCCATTGGGTTGTGTCATTTTTTTGGCTAATGTGTGGCATCTACGCCTAGCACAGTGCCCGTTGCAGAATAGGAATATAATCAAGAAAGGTGATGACTCAGACTTGTGCAGCCTTGGTGGGGAAGGAAGAAGTGGACGGTGTTCTTCTAGGGAGGCTTCTGTGCAACATTATCTTCACTTAAAGCAGAAGGTAGTTACAAAGAAATATTTAGTCATACAAATTTGCAATTTCGGGCTGGAGAGATGGCTCAGCAGTTAAGAGCACATACTGTTCTTGCTGAGAACCCATCACCCATGTCGGACAGATCATCACAGCCTGTAACTCTTAGCTTCAGGACACCTGACCCCTTGGCCTCTGCTGGCATCCATATTCACGCACATACTCACACTCAGACGCATAATTAAAAACAAAGCAATGTTTTTTTATATATGTGAATAAGCTAGGTGTAGTGGCACACATCTGTAATCCTAGCACTCAGGAGATGAAGACGGAGGATTGCTGCAAGTTTGATACCGGTGTGATCTACATATCATTAGGCCAACTGTAGTGATATCCTGTCTCAAAAACTACAAAACAAGATAGGGCTGAATGATAGCTCCCAGCAGCCCTGTGAGGATCTGTTTGTGGCAGGACTTATCTGTATTCCCAGCATTGGGAAACAGAGACAAGAAGAGGCTCATGGCTAGCCAATCTAGTCCATCAGTGAGCCCCAGCTTCAGTGACCCTCCCTGCCTCTAAAAATAATGCGGAGAAAGACTGAGAGACATTGATGTCCTCCTGTGACCTTCACATTACACACACACACACACATACACACACACACTCATACACACAAACACAGAGTTGTCTCATAAGGGGTATATTTGGAATGGGCAGCCAGTGTTCACTATACAATCAGGAATGTATTGGGCATTTAGGATAGATGTGGAGGACACAGTAGGTAACAGTTAACTACATATGCATTAAAGGAATGCTTTACTTGTAAGTTCCTGTGTGTCTCCTTCGGGGAATATACTTGAAGAGCTGCTTACGGAATGTTTTTCTCATTGCTGTTGAACAGGGCTATGCCAATCTACAAGTGAACAAGCCCCAAATCCGAGAGGGCATGCAGCGGGTAGAGCCACAGTCTGAGGATGACCTCTTCCCTTGCACGTGCCATAGGAGAAAGGTAACAAGATTAATCTTCTGTCTCCACTGGCGTGAAAGAACCGGTCTGTGTGATCGCTCACCGCCTGTGAAAAGTGCAGAAGTTCCGAATGCTCGTTAAACTTTTGGTAGCTATTGTCGGCCTGGTGGGACTCTGTACACCGTGGCCGTCTAGGAGGAGAAATTCTGGTTCTTTGCAGTTTTGTGTGTCTATTTTGAGAAATGACTCGCCACTAACTCACTGGCCCCGCGGTGGTACATCATCTATGCTAATTCCTGTCTCTGCTGTGTGAGTCACCAGAGCCAGTAATGAAACGGATTCAATGTCACACAGTTTCTCTTGGCTCTGCATGAGATGAGGCAATTTCATTTCCTTTCTATTTCTTATGTGATTTAGTTAGAATTGGTACCAGATCATCATCTTCCCCCAACTATTGGAAGTGTGAATCGTTCTCTGTCTAGGCCATCTCTTCACACGCAGTATCTGTAACACAGGTGTAGCGGTGACACAGACCCCTGGGTATTGAAGCCCTCCATCACTCACTCCCATGAAGCCTAGTGTGATTTTGTACCTGGTGGGTGATTCTGGCCCTCCAGAAATAGTCCTGAGTCCTTAAGACACCTAAAAGAAAACTTGGGGTTTTTTGTTTGTTTGGTTTTTTCAATTGTTTGGTATGAGTATTCTTGATTCTAAGATTTCTTAGTGCCTCTTAAATTTTTCTTCTTAATTACAGACCAAAGATGAACTCTGATGTGCAAAATATCTTCTATTCAAATGATGGTGCTCCGAAGACACTTCTTAACTGTAAAAGAAGATTATTTTAAGTATTAATCCAAAAACAGTGTAAAATCTATCAGTGACTGTTTGCGTTCTCAGAGTGTGTCTTCTTAAATGCAGTGTTCCCATGACTGTCTTTTACAAATCATTTTTAAATTTTTATAATAAAACCACCTTTATTTTAAGGGCCTATTTTGTACCCATTATTAACTATGAGTAGAAGAAGGAAAGTCTGGGTCCTTGATTCCGGCCTGCTGACTGCTGGCTCTGAATCAGACAGACCTCCAAAAACAGAACAAAACCCACCTAATTGTGGCGGTTCATGCCTGTAGTTCCAGCACTCCCGAGACTGAGGCAAGAGGACCGCCATGAGTTCAAGACCAGTTTGAGTTGCATGTCAGGCTGACCTGGAAGACGTGTGACTCTCTCTTAAAATACCGACAACTCTGTCTCTTTTGAACTGCTTCATCTTGGAATGACTATTCATTCAGTCACGGCCAAACCTCAGTGTAATAAAACATGGTAGAACTGCCTTTAATCTGGCCTCTGCCTCAGCTGTAGTCAGATCTATTAACCACCAACCAACATGAACCCTGTCATCGTTCACCCAATGCTTGTTTCCTTCCTGCCCTGGTATTTGCATTGGGAAGCCAGGATCCGTTCTTCTTTGTCCAGCTCATTTCAGAAATGTCACGCCCCTGTCACCATCCTTTGCTGTAGTCGCCTGTAAACTCTCCCTTCCACCCCAGATTTAAGCATCTTGAGTACAGAGACCATTCTTTTTAGGGTCTGACAGGCTTCCCTGGACCTGGAAGGGGCAACAGATTTAAAAGGAATAATTACTTTAAAATGCAATTAAAGTAGCAGCTGGGGGTCAGGCATGCTGGTACATGCCTTTAGTCCCACCACGCATGTTTCTCCTCCAATTAGACAAGTCCCACCCACATCATAACAGTCAATCTCTAAGTCTACTGATTTAAATATTGTTCTCATTGAAAACTGCCCTGGCAGAATATCCAGAATGCTTGACCTTACGCCAGGGAATGGCCTGACCAAGTTAACCATCACTAATGGGAATTCTCACAATGCAGGTTTATCAAGCACCTAATATGTCTTCAGATAGTGTATTAAGGTCCAAAGATAGGTCAGGGAATAGTTTCTGTGTCTTCTTGAAAAAAAAATGGAAACTTAAAATCAATAAAATAATTAAGTATGGGCTGGAGAGATAGCTCAGTGGTTAAGAGCTTTACTTGTTCTTCCAAAGGTCCTGAGTTCAATTCCCAGCAACCACATGGTAGCTCACAGCCATCTGTAATGAGACTTGGTGCCCTCTTTGGGCCTGCACTGTATACATAATAAATAAATAAATCTTTTTAAAAAAATAAATAAAAAATAATTAAGTATGGGTTGTGGCTAAAAGTGGTATCACAGGAATGCCTAGTAGAGTCTGCTTATTACTAATCTAAATATGCTAATTGGAGATTGACTGTTGCTATAGATTATGATAAGCCACTGCTAAAAAATTAAAAATTTACTAATTTATTAAAGTTTATCAACCAGAAGAACTTTAAATAGCAATTTTTTCAGGTATCTATTGGAACTGTTCATATTTTTTTAATATTTTTAAATATTTTTATGGTTTATTTAACTTTATTTTATGTGCATTGGTGTGAAGGTGTCAGATCCCCTGCAACTGGATCTTTAGACAGTTGTGAGCTGCCATGTGGGTGCTGGGAATTGAACCCAGGTCCTTTGGAAGAACAGTCAGTGCTCTTAACCACTGAGCCATCTCTCCAGCCCCCATATTCTATTTTTCTGGTTTTGTTGCATTCATTTTTCATGAATTACAGTAATAGTGTTTTAATTTTGAAGTGGTGTAAAAAGCCATGATTATTATTTCTTTGGTCATGCTGAATTAATTGGTACGGTAATTGATTTAGACATTCAATTTTTTTTCTCATTTTTTACTTCTTGAGACTTTTATACCATGTGGTTATTTAATTTGCTTGAAGTTCTTTTTTTTAATAATATTTATTTATTTATTTATTTATTATGTATACAATATTCTGTCTGTGTGTATGCCTGCAGGCCAGAAGAGGGTCCCATTACAGATGGTTGTGAGCCACCATGTGGTTGCTGGGAATTGAACTCAGTACCTTTGGAAGAGCAGGCAATGCTCTTAACCTCTGAGCCATCTCTCCAGCCCAGTTCTTTTCTTTTTTAAGACATGGTCTTAGTAGGTAATCATGGTTGGCTTGGAACTCACTATGTATAGCAAAATGACTTCAAACTCATAGAGATCTACCTGTCTCTGCCCCCTGAGTGCTGGGATTAAAGGAGTGGACCACTATGCCTGGCTTTGACTTAGAACATTTTAAACTACCCACAGAGCAAATCTGGCCCACTACCCATGTTTGTAAAGCTTCTAAGATAAGAATAATTTCAAGAAAATATATATTCCAGTACATGCAGAACTCAAGTTTTGGTCCATAAATAAGGTTTTATATTAGTTTCCTATTCTGTGAAGAGAAAAAAAAAACTATCACATACTTAGTCATCTAAAACAACGTACATGTGTTCTTACAATTCTGGAAGTCGCAGTCTGAGATCAGTTTTCCTGGGCTAATTTTTAACGGGTGGGGCACTTGCCTTTTTTCTTCTAATGCTGCCTTCCTAACATTTCTTGCCTTGGGAACCCTCCCTCCAGCTTCCTAGCCTGCAGCCTGACGTCTTAAAGTCTTGCTCTGCTTCTCTCAACACAGCCTCTGAACACTGCAGCAATATGGTTCACAATACTCCACATGTCCATGGACTGGTAAATCGATCCATACAGCTGTTGCATTGGGATTCAGTGATAAGTTGGTAGGAAGAAGCAGAGTATCCTTGCACATGCTACATGCAAGATGACAGATGAAAGATCTCATTCCATGACTCGATTTACATGAACTTTACAACCAGAAAAGGTAAGTCTATACACACAAATCATGTTAGGGGTTCTCTGGTGTCCAAGGTAGGAAAGGGGAGTGGCAAGTATCTTCTAGAAATGATATGTGCTTAGAACTTGATGGACGGCTGCAAATGACTGTATAGTTACCGGACATCACCAAATTGTGTACTTGAATTGAAACTCAGGGCAGTCACAGAAAGCCAATAAAGCATAGCTAGAATAGCAGACATGAACTAGCAATGTAGCTTAGTAGCTGCATGGACAAAGCCTGGGGTTCCATCCCCCACAACCCAAAGAAGTGAGGAGAGAGGCTTGGGGTGGGGAAGGAAGGAAAGGAATGGATGGAGGGAAGGAAGAGAGATTAGCAGACAACAAGGAAGTGTTAACTGAAAGTATTAAGACTCTAACTTGGGAAAGCCCTTGTGATTAGCAATTTCAGCCAATTGCTTCTTAGTATGTACTGTGCCAGGAAAGAGGGCCGGTGAGGAACCTGTCTGACTCCATTTTAAAGGCAGGAGCCATTATGCTGTATTTTTTTAAAAATAAGTTTCTTTTTATTGTGAGAGTTAAGTAGCTCTGTTCCTGGAACCTGACCTTCTCCACCCTATGACCTTGATATGTCCGTGCCTGGACCCGGACCCTCCCTGACCCCTCCTAATCACTTGGTGATCACACGATGTTTTTAAAGGGGTTTTTTCCCCCATTTTGTTTCTTGTTTTTTTAATTTCCATATTGCTCCATTGTCTCCCCTCTGTAAAACTACTCATTGGCCAGCTCTTGGGTGCAGCCTAATAAAAAACAAGCTTGCCTCAAATTAGGCTCAAATTGTGGTAGTGGTCTTATTTTCGAAGTTGGGATTAACCTAGGTACTAAAATCACTGTGCCTGAGGGGAATTCATTCAGGAAACATTTGCCTGGCATTATCCTATACTAGGAGTTTCGGTCAAATTACACACACACTGACACCACTAAACTATCTTTTCATTAAGGAAGTTTAAACTGGAAAAAAAAAAAAAGACAGAAAAAGACGTGAGTGAAGACCTAAGTAAACAATCTGATGAGTTGGAACAGGTTAAGGTGAGGAGTCTCTGAAGAAGGGAGTATGGAGGTACTGGGTGGTCGGTCCTAAAGCCTCAGGATCATCCAGCTGCTGAGAGTGCACAAAGCTGGTAGCGATCATCCAGCTGCTGTGAGTGCACAAAGCTGGTAGCGAACAGAGCCTTCGGGTGATCAGTTTAGGCAGTCAGTGTTAGTGGGGGAGCCTTAGCCTAGCCTGGCACAGGTGAGGAGCATCCAATCTTTCGACACTGTTTTGACTTTCCCATCTACAAAGCTCACATTGAACCACGCAGACAAGCTGCAAAAAGGAAAGCAAATCGCAGTAATAACACCAATAATAAATTAATTAGGAAATATGTTTTAAGTGCACGATTTTGTCTGGGGTCGCATGCATAGCTTGTCCTGTGCGCATGCGGCAGCGGGGTGGACGCGCCTTGAAAGCCAAGCGGATAAGGAATCCACGGCGGGGCGAGGGGAAAGGGCTAGCTAGTCCGGGCAGACACCACGTCTAACCAAAGGATGAACGGACCGGAAGAAGCTGAGGCGGCGACGCGAGCGGCTTTCCCGCGCTGCTCGGCTGCACCAGCGCCCTGAACTCCCGCTCCCAACTCCCCGCCTGCAGGAGGCGGGGCCGAGCTCCGACGAGGAGAAAACTCTCCTTCCCGGCGTGCCGCGCGCGCGTCCCACGAGCCGGGGAGGGCGGAGCCTGCGTGCGCGTGCGCAGGGGCGGGCCGCGCTGACGGGGGCGGGTGGCGAGGCGGTCGCTTCGAGCGTGTTAGTTCGCTCCCCGAAGAGAGTGAGGGCGGTTGGTGTCCGGCGGTGTCTCGTGCGTTCGCTGGTAAGCGCGGCGGCGGCGGCGGGAAGCGGGGGCAGCGGGGCTGCGCCGGGCGAGCGGCCCCTCGGGGGCTGTCCGTCGGGGGCCGCCCGAGGCGTCGGAGGAAGCCGGCCGCCGTCGGGCAGCAGCCCCGGGAGGGCGGACACGGGGTGGGTACGGCGGCGGCGGGCAGGAGGGGGGCCGGGCCGCGGAGACTCGTCCGTCCGTGGGCTGCCGCGGGTGACCGGAGCCGAGCCTCCCGCCAGCCGTGAGAGGCTCCCGCGGGAAGGCGCCTGCCCGGCCCGGGGCTTCACGTCCGTTGAGCGAATCCACGACGATTCCCGTCGACCCCTGACCTCGGGTTTGGATTATTATTATTATTTTTTTTTCTTTCTCGTTTGGTGAGTCGACCCCCGGTAAGACTCCCAGTTTTGTTCGACCGGTGACACCCGACGTATTTGCTGCAGACGTAACAGACAATACTTATTTTTTTTTTTTTAAACTGGAAGTCAGGTGGCCCGGGTGTGTTGACGGCTGAGTGGAAGGTAGGACCAGAAAAAACACTGCCTCGGAGTATAAGGAGCCCCTCCCCCCCAAACTCTTCCCCCTTGCTGATCAACGACGTTTGGAACCGGTACCCCGTCAACCGCATTTAAGGGTCAGCATTCGGTTGTCACCTTGCATCTACCGGGTGGGTAGCTGTTTTCTCCATCTGCTGGCTGTGGACGTTGAGGCGGAGCCAGGCTTCGGTCCTCCCCTATCCTTCCAGAAAATAATAAATGCTAGAGATAAAATCGACACTCATCACTTGCTTTGAGCTGTTACCCTCGGGACGTTTTTCAGGGTTACCGAAGCAGGCTAGAGCAAACGTGTGCAACAGTCGTGAAGAACAAGTTCATCATGAACTCCGGAGGAGCGCAGAGTTTGTCCTTAAAAACAAAACCCCAGGTTAATCTGAAAGAGCCTTCTAGGTTGATGGTAAATGGAAAACCTGCTTCTAATTTTACTGCTTTCTGAAATGTCATCGAAATTACAGGGAAGGATGTTTGGTGTTTTGTTTTGGGTTTGGGTTTTTTGAGACAGGATCTTGCTCAGCCTGGTCTCAAACTTGCAGTGATTTTTTTTTTTTCACGTACTGAGATTATAGGCATACCCACCCAACGTGGCTCCCCCTCTTTTTTTTTTTTTTTTTTTTTTTTTGGACACTGGGATAGAAACCTTGGGAAATAGAGAAGTTGAATAATGAACTCTTAAGAAGCAGTGGCAAAACCAGCAGTGAGGGACGCAATAAAACTCGTCAACTGGTGTGAATAAATCATACCATTCAGAACACACAGAAACTGGCAGCGCCAGATAGAGTTGGAAGTGTGTTGATGCGGGCAGAGGTGGAAGACTTGGGAAGTGTTAGGTTAAATCTTTTTAAGGAGCAGTCGTATAGTTAGATTCCTTTTCCCCTTTCACACTCTTGAGCGCTTATGTCCCCCATGATTAGAAGACAGGAAGGAGACTTATTTTGACAAAAATAAGGGTTTGGTGGTGGTGGTGCAGGCCTTTAATCCCAGCACTTGGGAAGCAGAGGCAGATGGATCTCTGAGTTTGAGACCAGTGTAACCTACCAAGCTAGTTCCAGGACAGCCAGAGCTGTTTACACAGAGAAACCCTGTCTCAAAAAACAAACAAACAAAAAAAAAAAGACTTTTTTGACTAGAGAATCCAAGACAGGTATTTGTAAAGATATATTTATGAAAATGAGGGCCAAAGCCATAATTTCTTCATCTACTTCTCTTTCAACTTCCAATACTTTTTAGTATTAATAATTTACAGACCCAAGACAGTAGGGCTGGGATGAACAAGACAATGAGGAAACACGCGCGCGTGCACACACACACACACACACACACACACCAGTTAATGGTTGCTCCTGGCAAATAGTAAGGAATTTAATAGTAAATTAAATGCAAAGAGACCTCACTATTTACATTTTTATTTTTTTTAATTTTATACTGGGAGCTTGGGAGATGTTCCGACTGATAAAATACCAGTTGTAAAAGCTGGGAATATTGTTTGATCCCCAGCATCCATTTAGAAACCAGGCCTAAACTGGGTGAACCCAGAGTAACAAAAGCTTATTGGTTAGCCAACCAGTTTACCCAAATTGATGAGCTCCAAATTCAATGAGAGACCTTATCTTAATAAATAAGAGTAGTAGGAGCTGGAGAGATAGCTCAGAGGTTAAGAGCACTGACTGCTCTTCCAGAGGTCCTGAGTTCAATTCTCAGCAACCACATGGTGGCTCACAACCATCTATAATGAGATCTGGTGCCCTCTTCTGGCATACAAACAGACATGGAAGGAATGTTGTATACATAATAAATAAAATAAATCTTTAAAAAAAAAAAAAACTACAGCGGCTTGCTCCCATTCATGCTTAATGGTTCTTCAGATCAGTTGTGATTTAGACTGAGTTCCAGGCTTTAATTTGACTTCAGAATTGCTTAAGCTGTCTTCATTATGGAATTTTTGCTGAAAATGAAAAACTTCCTGGGATAGTTTTTCTCTATGGTTCAGGGTGAAATTCAGTGCTAAATTTCTAGGAATTCGCCATAGCTCAACTCAGAAGTGGCACTTTGAAATGTTTCAGTAGCCAAACCTAAAGCCAGTAGGATCACATGACAAAGACTGTGGTTACACACTTCTGTTGAAAAGAGGGAATGAAATGATGAAAATTATTTCATAGCTGCAGGGAAATTAAAAATGGTCGAGATTATGTGGAAAAAGGAATAATGAAGAAAATTATTTAATAGATATATAGAAAGCAAGGTGGAATAAGAATGAATATTCTTTTTGGTTTTTTTAAGACAGGGTTTCTCGGGCTGGAGAGATGGCTCAGCGGTTAAGAGCATTGCCTGCTCTTCCAAAGGTCCTGAGTTCAATTCCCAGCAACCACATGGTGGCTCACAACCATCTGTAATGAGGTCTGGTGCCCTCTTCTGGCCTGCAGGCATACAATCAGTCAGAATACTGTATAAATAATAAATAAAAAAAATATTTAAAAAAAAAAAAGACAGGGTTTCTCTGTGTAGCCCTGGCTGTCCTGGAACTAGCTCTTGTAGACCAGGCTGGCCTCGAACTCAGAGATCCGCCTGCCTCTGCCTCCCTAGTGCTGGGATTAAAGGCGTGTGTCACCAACACCCAGCAAGAATGAAGATTCTTACAAATATATATTCTTATAAATATATTTCAAAAATATTTTTGTAAAGGTACAGCATCCTATTTGGAGTGAACTATTCTAAGGCCTCTGCATCAAAGTATCCCATTTGCTTTATCTTATGTCTGCCAGCTCCTGTAATTAGTTTTGAGTACCCATAAAACTCTTGAAAGTGATACAAGAGTAAGTAATAAATATAGATACCAGTTTGTAGAAAACTAGTTTCTGGTTGTGTTTGTTTCAGCTTTTGAATGTGCTCATTCATAGTTTGGGGGTCATTCCCATGTCTGACAACTCACCTTTCACAACAGAATCTTCTTTTCAGGGAGATGTCATTTGCTTCTTGGATGTAATGCACTTTGTGTTTATTATTCAACAGTGAAAATGAGTCATACAGAGGTAAGATAGTATCATGTGTTCTGTATCTTCAGATTAAACTTTTGGGGAGATGGGGAAGTGAGTTAATAATCAGTTCTGTGTCATAGTCTTATTTTCAGTTTGCATGGTGAGAGTCAGTACAGAATTAGAGTTGGGGAGTAAAAACTATGTAACCTTGAGCAAGTTACTTAATGTGTTGTGCCTTATCTGGGAAGCAGCAATAGTACTTCCCTTGTAGAGTTATGAGGGATGCTTACAAGAGTTGATGCAGAGCACTGAAAGCACAGACAGTAGACAGTTCTTCAATATATCAGGGCTTGTTTGGAGGCCGTGAGTCTTACAAAACAAATACATGTATTTATTCAGTTGTCTAAATAGTCAAGGAAATAATTTGATCCTTTTATTCTCTTGAATTTTAGGTTAAATTAAAAATACCTTTTGGAAATAAATTACTGGATGCCGTTTGTTTGGTACCTAACAAGAACATAGCATATGGAATAATTCTTACACATGGAGCATCAGGAGATATGAATCTTCCTCATTTGATGTCACTGGCATCCCATCTTGCATCTCATGGGTTTTTTTGCCTAAGATTTACTTGCAAAGGCCTTAATATTGTACATAGAATTAAGGCATATAAAGCAGTTTTGGTAAGAAAAATATATTTACTTGTAACAAGGTTCTGCTTAAAATTCTTCATAAATTTAAGGTATTTTGTTATCTAATTTTTAGATAAAAATAATTTCTAATTTCCTTAGAAATGTGGCAGTGCACATAGGCTATTAGTGTTCATGTTTCTCTCTTGTCATGAGTTTGTGTTCATGGAGGTGAAGGCTCACATCGTCAGTGTTCTTTCATGCTGCTGCCAAAAAAAGCTGTGTAGAATCTTCTCACTGGGATAATGTGATCTTAGAATATAGTTGTGCCAATCTAGGTTATTAAACCTTCTTTACTATTATGCATATACAAATTCACCATCATTCTGTGCTAGCATTTTCATCAAATTTGAAACTTCACTAGCTTTTAAAATACAATTCTTTATCAAGTTTACTTTTACCACTCTAGTTGGAGACACACACTTGGGAGAGGGGAAACCTAAAAATGAGGTGGACTAAAGTCTCGTGCAGTTGCTAACTTTAGAGTTTCAGACAATTTATACTCTGAGAGTTAAGAATCGCATGAGTAAGGTGTTCGGTTACAAGGACAAGCCACATATGGCAGAAATACGTTTTTCCATCTAGCGGCATAGAAATAACAGCTGAAGTAAACTCCCTCCTAGCCAGTACAGCTGGGAGGAGCATAAAAACCCATTCCAGGAACAATTTTGTGTTTTGAAGAAACTGAGGTTACAAGAATCTAATCTTATTTTCTTGGCATTTTCTCACAAGCACTCAGAATTCTCATTTGACTCCATTCTTGGACTATGTCCCGACTTCTCCCCATTTTTATTTTAATAAAATAATATTAAATAGGATAATAAAATAATAGGATATCCAGAGTGGTTCTGATTTGAGATGTTTTAGGTAAATCTAATTGTCATTTGATTCATAAATTTATAAATTGTTAAATATCCTGTAAACAAACAAATTATAATAGAATGGTGGGAACATTGGAATTTTCTGCCACCAACAGAGATTCAGACTGGCCGGTACTATTAGCTACAGTATCATATTAATCAGGGTGGTGAGGAAGAGCTGGGAAGGAGGCCCATATGATTGATTACATTTGATCAGGATGGTGAGGAAGAGCTGGGAAGGAGGCCCATATGATTGTTTACATTTGATCAGGAGATTGTGAGGAAGAGCTGGGAAGGAGGCCCATATGATTGATTACATTTTATCAGGATGGTGAGGAAGAGCTGGGAAGGAGGCCCATATGATTGATTACATTTGATCAGGATGGTGAGGAAGAGCTGGGAAGGAGGCCCATATGATTGATTACATTTGATCAGGATTGTGAGGAAGAGCTGGGAAGGAGGCCCATATGATTGTTTACATTTGATCAGGATTGTGAGGAAGAGCTGGGAAGGAGGCCCATATGATTGATTACATTTGATCAGGATGGTGAGGAAGAGCTGGGAAGGAGGCCCATATGATTGTTTACATTGGGTCCTGCCTTTATTTACTAATTGAACTGGAACAGTAAGGTAAGCAATATTTTATGGCTCTTGTGGATTCTCCTCTTGTGCTGTAATAGCTGTAGGAAACAATTTAGTGGAGAAAATGAGTTCAAAGGCAGTGAAAGAATCCACTTGAGACATAAATGTCTGGATTCAAATAGCTGTAGGTTCCTCCTTTGCTCTGGAAATAATGTGTGAGGACTGTCCAATGCCGTCTTTCCTTCTAGAGTCTTAAATAGATTAGTGTGTAATTAGGTAAGAATTTTGATTTTGCTGAAATTGGCACAGGAAGTACCAAGCGACAGTTCATGAGGCCAGGGAGACGTCAATGGAGGAATTACTTTTCCCACCCGTGCTCTAGCTTGCCTGGGTTGTAAAGTTAGCTTTTACATGGGATCTCCTAAATTCTCACAAAAAGTAGAGACAATTCAAGATTAAATTAATTATCATATTCCTCACCCCATACTTCAAGGTTATTTTTCATACAATGGAGATAAGTATTTAAAGGAGGCTCCAGTAAGGGGGTTGAGGCAACAATTCCTGGTACAGGTGTCACCATTTCTGTTTTTTATTTTATTTATTACTTTTACTGCACAGGGAAAATTTCCTTCTTTGCCTCTATCAATTTTAAGGTCTAACTATTCAGGAATTATTTCTTTCTCATGATTAATAAGTATTTTAATAACAGTTGAAATCAATGCCCATGTGACCCCAAATTAAAAAAGGATCTTTTACTCCTTGCCAAATGCCTTTATAATATTTTAGACTCTATCCCATACTACTTCATGTAAAATTCCTTCTTCTGAAAACCGATTATAATCATAACCAACTTGCAAGCAATCTAGTAGTTGTGATTTTGATACTTGTGGTCATTATTTCTTTAAGAAATTATGCACAATTTGGCGTACAGCAAAGTCTTCCCTAGTTTCTGCCCCGTTTGACTCTCTCATAGCTGACTTCAGGTCCTTCCCTGTTCAGGTGCCACTTGTTTACCACTATGGAGGTGGTGAGACCTGGGAGAAAGGAGCCAATAAATTTAGACAGATGAAAGCCTCATGAAATAACCAGCTTTGTTTAGAGCATCAGATAATTTATATTCTCCGTGTTAAGAAAAGTCGAATCACGTAAGATGTTCAATCACAAGAACAAGACAAAAACATGTATTTCAATAGAGGCATGTGAATAACTACAGCTGAAGTAAATTCACTCCTGTCTGCTGCACCTGGGAGACCCATGAAAATACAGGCCAAGAACAATTCTGATTTGAAGAAACTGAGGTCACAGTACTCGTTTTCTTTGAGTTTTCTCACAAGCACTCAGAATTCTCACATAACTCCATTCTTGGACTGTGTCCCAACAGTTTACTGCTTGAATATTTTTGTGAAGGCAAATTGATTTTCCCTGACATATTAGCTGACATAAGGATTAATAGTGAACACATGACAAGAAGAGGAAAGAACTGTATCTTCGGTAAATTATGTCTTTGCATAAATTTTTTTATATATCAGTAATGACAGGAATATCCAGTGGAGTATGACATGAACTGATAATTTTTTTTGATTTATCTAGAATTACCTAAAGACCTCAGGAGAATACAAACTTGCTGGTGTTTTTCTTGGAGGTAAGCTTTAGTAATAACTTCATTATAAATATTAAGACTGATAGCAGGAGGTTAATTTGTTTTAGCTGGGTGATAGCGCACACCTTCAATCCCCACACTTGAGGCAGAGGCAAGCGAATCTCTGTGATTTTGGGGCCCGGCTAATTGATCTACAGAGTGAGTTTCAAGACAGCTAGGGCTGTTAAACAGAGAAACCCTGTCTTCAAAACAAGCAAATTATTTTGTTTTGATACATAACCTTGATACTTTATTAAGCTTTATATGCTTAAGGCATTTATATGTTTAAATATAAAATAAGATTCTCTTATTCACTACATTTTATTACTCTTGCAAATGATTCATTGAGAGTTTCTTCACCCTTTTAAGTATTGAGAAAAATAATTGTTTCTTTTTAAAATTTGGGGTAAGCTAGATCAATTTTTAGCTTTTCATAAAGCTGTAAGATTCCATTAAAAGCATTAGAATTTATTGCTTGCTGCTCTTTTGAGTTGTGATTTTTTTTTCCCTCTGTAAGTATGAAGAACAGCAAAACTAATTTTACCATACCATTGCTACTATTGTATGTAAATATTTATTTCTAATTGAACTTAATTGGTTTTAGGTCGTTCGATGGGATCAAGAGCAGCTGCTTCTGTAATGTGTCACACTGAGCTAGATGACACTGATGATTTTGTTCGAGGTCTCATTTGTATTTCTTACCCACTGCACCATCCAAAGCAGCAGCAGAAACTCAGGGACGAAGATCTCTTTCGTATAAAGGATCCTGTCCTGTTTGTGTCAGGTTCAGCAGATGAGATGTGTGAAAAGGTGAATTGGAACTCTATTTGTATGAGTAAACTATATTAGAGGCAAGATTATTGCCTGCCATATTCAGCTTCTGGACCCGGTGACCCACACCTTCAGTCTCAAACTCAGGAGACAGAGGCTGGTGGATCTCTGTTAGTTCAAGACCAGCCTTGAATATAGGGAGTTCCAGGTCGGCTGGGGCTACATTACCCTGTTAGAAACAAGACAAAAAATGCTTATGTCTACTTTAGTTGTGTGTCTTTGTTACCCTGTAGCTTTGTAGCACATAAAAATAAAAGCATAGGGGCTGGAGAGATGGCTCAGTGGTTAAGAGCATTGCCTGCTCTTCCAAAGGTCCTGAGTTCAATTCCCAGCAACCACATGGTGGCTCACGACCATCTGTAATGAGGTCTGGTGCCCTCTTCTGGCCTTCGGCATACACACAGATAGACTATTGTATACATAATAATAAATAAATAAAATAAAAGCATACTAATAAAATGGATCTCCCTAGAAAGGGATTTGGTAAATAGATTTCATCCTTACTTGAAGAATTAGTAATATCTGATTGTTATGATTTGGGAGATACCAGGGTATACATTTGGTTTATCATTTCAGCTTTGTGACAGATTGTTATTGTCTCTCAAGTAAGCGTTAGCAGAATTCATATATTACTGAATATTAACTAAGTATTATGGACTACTGTTTTCCAGAACACACAGTTTTTTTGGAGAAAGATTTTTGGGAAAACAATTTGAATAACTCTAACCTGCCTAAAAGTTTTCCTTGTCAACAAATGCTTGGTGTATTCTGTTATAGGACTGTTTGAGAGAAGTGGACTGACACTGCTGTAGATAGATACCTCGTTATGTAGTGCATTGTCTCTAGAGTTGCATGTAGAGCAGGTATTTAGTGAGTCCTCTGGAGGGAGTGCCCGTCCAGTACAGATGAAGGAATGGTAATCTTTTTCTCTTTCCTCTTTAGAACTTGTTGGAGAAGGTGGCACAGAAGATGCGAGCTCCCAGTAAAATCCACTGGATTGAGAAGGCAAATCATTCCATGGCAGTGAAAGGACGGTCGACAAATGATGTCTTCAAAGAAATAAATACACAGATCTTGTTTTGGATCCAAGAAATCACTGAAATGGACAAGAAATAATTGTCATTAAAAGCCATGTTATTTTGAATAAAAGTATGGTTAATTTGATAAAGAACAGTATACCTCTCAGCATTGTGAGATATATTTCAGACTAATGTTCTTTAATGTTGCCCTATTTTTGAAACATGGTATTGTGGAAATATCCTTTACAAGATGTCTTTTGAAAGCACTGTTATAGTTATATGAAGATAATGTACAAATATTGAAGGTTGTCTATAATTTATTTTCATTAGTATAGTTAAGTTTTGAAAAATTAAACATTTGCATTTTGTTAAAATGGTGCTTTGTCTTACTCTGAAATACTAAGAAAATGCTTCTCAAAAGAGAAAAAAGTACTGGCGATATGACTCAGTCCTAAAGGGCTTGTTATACAAGCATGAGTGCTCAAGTTTTTTAAAAGTTTGTTTTCATTTACTTACCTGGGGGAGGGGTGCGGGGGTCAAAGGTCAACTTGGGGCAGTTCTTTCCTTTCAAGCTTGGTGGCCAGTGCCCTTCCCCTTAGCCATTTTGCCAGTCCCTGGATACAATTCCTATTACTGATATAAAGAAGTGCGCACAACAGCATACCCCTATATACCTAGCTCTGGGATTTGATGGCCAGCCTCTCTGACCAAACCAGCATATTCCAAGGTCAGAGGCAGTGTCTTTAAGGTGGATGTGTTGGAATACTTGTTGATCAGAGGACTTGAAACCCTGGGCTCAACATAGTCAAAAGAAGCGGAGGGAACGATCGTGGAGATGCATTTCAGACAACCCTGACTGACCTTAGAGTGAAGTAGCAACTTTGATGAAAAGTGTACTGTGTACTAAAGGTAAAGCTTTGATAGTTCGTTGGCAAAAAGTGAGTAAAATACTTGAGAGTTTCCAATATAGTTTATGAAATCAGTAGATGATTCATTAAAGAGAAAAATGAAAATAGCTAAGTAGTTTGACAAATGTGTGCTCTATCCAGGCAGAATTAGGGATTCTTAGAAAGTACATAAAATGAGACTAATGCTAAATTTGTAAATAATTTTAAAATAAATGATTCTATACTAAATTCTCTTAGTAGCTTGCCTACTGCTCTTTCTAGGCACCAAACTTCAGACTGCCCATGTTCGTCATTCCTCCTACCCTGATAGAGTAGATCAGTTTTGGTTTGTTTGTTTGTTTTTTTTTTTTGATTTTCAAGACAGGGTTTCTCTGTAGTTTTTGGTGCCTGTCCTGGAACTAGCTCTTGTAGACCAGGCTGGTCTCGAACTCACAGAGATCCACCTGCCTCTGCCTCCCAAGTGCTGGGATTAAAGGCGTGCGCCACCACCGCCCGAGTAGATCAGTTTTATTTATTACATTTTCCCACCTTAGCTATGGCATTAAAAAAAAATGAAAACCTAAATAACTTAGGTCTTTCATATTATAGTAGAAAATCATATATAACTACAACTTCAAATTTTGGTTATCAGTATATATAATATTTGTTGATTAACTCACTTCCTGGAGAAGATTTAAAGGTTTTTTTTTTTCTTTTGCTTTTTTCTAGACAGGTTTTCTCTGTGTAACAACCCTAGGTGTCTTGGAACTAACTTGTAGACCAGACTGACCTCAAACTCAGAGATGTATCTGCTTTTGCCTCCCAAGTGCTGGGCATTTAAGCTGTGCCCCACCACTTTGCCCAGCAAGATTTAAGTTTTTTAAATTGGTAAACAGAATGAATATTTAAATTTTTAAAATACTACAGGTGTGAAAACATTGTAAGCCCAAAACCAAGCTATCAGAATATAACTTGGTCCATTAGCAACTAACTAAAGTGCACTGACAAATAATACAAATTATAATTTAATTGGAGCTAGTGATGTAGCTCAGTGGTAGAGCTCTTGCCTAGCGTGGATGAGGTTCAATCTGCACGGGAAAGAACGGACGGTACAAAAGGAAACAAAACCATCAGAATATAGAAGTGTAAGGGTAAGGTGGGTTTAAAAGGTTAGTAATGAGGCTATGAAACTTTTTAAACTATAGGTAGAATATAGGCAACTGTACCTGACACACAAGCTAGAGTTAATCTGGAAGGAAGGAAACTGTTGGGAAAATGCCTCCAGAAGACCCAGCTGTAAGGCATTTTCTTAATTAGTGATTATGGAGGAGGGCCCAGCATATTGTGGGTTTTACCATCACTAGGCTGATGGTGCTGGGATATGGGATATATATGAAATGAAGAAGGAAGAAAGAAAAGTATACTGAGCAAGCCATAGGGATCATGCCAGTAAGCATCACCCCTCTATGTCCTCTGCATCAGTTCCTGCCCTGACTTCCCTCGGTGATGGACTACTAACCTGAAGTGTAAACTGAAATGAACCCTTTCCTCCCCAACCTTCTTTTGGTTATGGTGTTTCATCACAGCAGTGGTGACCCTAAGACAGTAATCAAAGATACTACTGGAAACAGGAATAAAAATCATTCAAAAATTAATACCCCTAAGTTGTGTATAAGAAACAACTATGCTGCTTTATGTAATTACTTGCCATTTGAAAGCCATGAACCTAATTATGATTGATAAAAATTTGTAACTTAGCAATGAGCCATAGGCCTAAGGCTGAAATGACTATTGAAGGAAAGCTCCTGTAACTTTGCAGCTTATTGCCACATTTAGTGGGAAAGTATACAGTCCCGTGTAGTTTGAACATTTTTTTATCGGGCTATATATTTTTCTCTGCTCTCCTCCCATCCTTTCCCCTCCCCTTCTATCTCTCTCATGCTCCCAATTTACTCAGGAGATCTTGTCTTTTTCTATTTCCCATGTAGATTAGACCCATGTATGTCTCTTAGGGTCCTCGTTGTCTAAGTTCTCTGGGATTGTGATTTGTGGACTGATTTTCTTTTGTTATGCTTAAAAAACACTTATGAATGAGTACATGCGATAATTGTCTTTCTGGGTCTGGGTTACCTCACTCAATATGATGTTTTCTAGCTCCATCCATTTGCCTGCAAATTTCAAGGTGTCTTTTTTTCTTGCTGTGTAGTACTCCATTACGTAAATGTACCACATTTTCCTTATCTATTCTTCAGTCAAGGGGCATTTAGGTTGTTTCCAGTTTCTGGCTATGACAAACAATGCTGCTATGAACATAGTTGAGCACATGCCCTTGTGGTACGATTGAGCATCCTTTGGGTATATATCCAAAAGTGGTATTGCTTGATCTTGAGGAAGGTTGTTTCCTAATTTTCTGAGAAATCGCCATACTGATATCCAAAGTGGCTGTACCAGTTTGCACTCGTATCAGCAATGGACGAGTGTTCCCTTTACCCCACAACCTCTCCAGCATAAGTTGTCATCAGTGTTTTTGATCTTGGCCATTCTTACAGGTGCAAGATAGAATCTCAGAGTTGTTTTGATTTGCATTTCTCAGCTGACTAAGGATGTTGATCATTTCCTTAAGTGTCTTTGAGCCTTTTTAGATTCCTCTGTTGAAAGTTCTCTGTTTAGCCGGGCGGTGATGGCTCACACCTTTAATCCCAGCACTCCGGAGGCAGAGGCAGGCGGATCTCTGTGAGTTCGAGACCAGCCTGGTCTACAGAGCTAGTTCCAGGACAGGCTCCAAAGCCACAGAGAAACCCTGTCTTGAAAAAAAAAAAAAAGTTCTCTGTTTAGGTCTCTCCTCTCTCTGCCTTTTGGTTAGTTTGCATAAACGTTTGTATATTTTGTTGATTTCCTCGAAGAACCAACTCTTTGCCTTATTGATTCTTTGTATTATTTTCTTTGTTCCTATTTTGTTTTTCCAAGTTCTTTATGTAGGCATTTAGTGCTAGGAACTTTCCTCTTAACACTGGTTTTGTTGTGTCCCATAAATTTGGGTATGTTGTGTGGTCATTTTCATTGAATTTTAGGAAGTCTTTAATTTCTCCCTTTATTTCTTCCTCGACCCATTGATGCTTCAGGTGAGCATTGTTTAATTTCCATGTGTTTATGGGCTTTCTGGAATTAGTGCTGCTGTTGAATTCTAATTTTAAGCCATGGTGATCTGACAAGATACATGGGGTTATTCCATTTTTTTTTTTGTATCTGTTGAGGTGTGCTTTGTTACCTAGTATGTAGTCGGTTTTTGAGAAGTTTCCATGAGGTGCTGAGAAGAAGGTATACTTTTTTATTGATGGGGGAGAGTCTTCTGTTTTGTGTTAATTTCATTGGTTAAAGAGACTGCCTTGGCCCTTTAATAGGACATAAAATTAGGTAGGCGGAGTAAACAGAACAGAATGCTGGGAGAAAGAAGCTGAGTCAAGGAGTCGCCATGATTCTCCTACCGGATACAGACGCAGGTTAAGATCTTCCCTGGTAAGACACCTCATGGTGTTACAGGGATATTAGAAATGGGTTAGATCAATATGTAAGAGCTAACCATTAAGAGGCTGGAACTAATGGGGCAGGCAGTGTTTAAAAGAATACAGTTTCCATATAATTATTTCGGGGCATAAGCTAGCCATGTGGGCGGCCGGGTGCCGGGGATGCAGCCTCGCCGCTCCCACTACAACATTTTATGTTTGAATGGAATGTTCTATAGATGTCTGTTAAGTCCATTTCAGTCATAACACCTGTAAGTTCCTTTATTTCTTGTTAAGTTCTGTCTGACAGACCTGTCCATTGGTGAGAGTGGGGTATTGAAGTGAGGTTTAACGTGTGTTTAAGCTTTAGAAGTGTTTCTTTTACAAATGTGGGTGCCCTTGTATTTGGGGCATACATGTTTAGTATTGAGGTTTCAACTTGTTGGATTTTATTATGACTAATATGAAATGTCCTTTTTTGTCTCTTTTGACTGATTTTAGTTTGAAGTCTATTTTGTTAGATATTAGGATAGCTACAGCAGCTTGTTTCCTAGGTCCATTTGATTACTCTGAGGCGATGTCTGTCTTTGGAGGTTGAGGTGTGTTTCTTGAATGCAGCAGAAGATGGATTCTGTTTTTGTATCCAATCTGTTAGCCTGTATCTTTTTATAGATGAGTTGAGTCTATTTATATTGAAGGATATTAATTACCAGTGATTGCTAGTTCCTGTTATTTTAGTTTTTGTTGTTGGTAGTGTTATTGTGTCTCTTTTTCTCTTCTTTGGTATTTGCTGCTTGATCATCTATTTTCTGTGTTTTGAGAATGTAGCCAACTTCACTGGGTTGCAATTTCCCTTATAGTACTTTCTGTAGGGCTGGGTGTGTGGCTAGGTATTGGTTAAATCTGGTTCTGTCATGGAATATCTTGTTTTGTCCATCTATGGTGATTGAAAGTTTTGCTGTGTATAGTATTCTGGGCTGCATCTGTGGTCTCTTAACGTCTGCATAACGCTCTACTAGGACCGTCTGGCTTTCATTGTTTGCACTGAGAAGTAAGGTGTAATTCTGATAGGTCTACCTTTACATGTTACTTGACCTTTTTCCTTTGCAGCTCTTTTTTTTTTTTTTTTTTTTTTTTTGGTTTTTCGAGACAGGGTTTCTCTGTGGCTTTGGAGCCTGTCCTGGAACTCGCTCTGTAGACCAGGCTGGTCTCGAACTCACAGAGATCCGCCTGCCTCTGCCTCCCAAGTGCTGGGATTAAAGGCGTGCGCCACCATCGCCCGGCTTCCTTTGCAGCTCTTAATATTCTTTTTTTTATGCTGTATGTTTAGTGTTTTGATTATTATGTGGTGAGGGGGCATTTTTTTATCCAGTCTGTTTGGTGTTCTCTAAGTTTCTTGTATCTTCATATGCACATCTTTTTTAGGTGGGAAAGTTTTCTTCTATGACCTTGTTGAATATATTTTCTGTGTTTTTGAGTTGGACTTCTCATTTTTTTTTTTAGGTTTGGTCTTTTCATGGTGTTCCATATTTCCTGGATATTTTGTGTTAAGCTTTTGCTAGATTTAATGTTTCTTTGACCTGTTTCCTCTATCGTATCTTCAGCACTTGAGATTCTCTCTTCCATCTCTTGTATATTGCTGTTTATACTTGCATTTGTGGTTCCTGATCTTTTCCTCATAATTTCAATTTCTATAATTCCCTTGGTTTGTGTTTTCTTTATTGTCTCTATTTCTGTTTTCAAGTCTTGAACAGTTTCTTTCACTGTTGATTGTTTTGTTTTGGTTTGGTTTTCTTTAAGGGATTTGTTGATTTCTTCCAATTTTTTGTTTGTCCTTTCCTCCATTTCTTTGAGGAAATTTTTCATTTCCTCTTTAAGGGCCTCAAACATTCTTCTTAAGTTATTTTTTAGGTCATTTTCTTCTGCTTCATCTATATTTGGTTGCTCAAGTCTTATTGTTTTAAGAACACTAGTTTTTATTGGTGGTCTGTTGCTCTGCAATCCCGGGCATTTTCAGGCCTGCTCTCAGGGAGGTTGGTTGCTTGGGCCTGCTCCAGCAGAGGTTACTGGCTCAGGACTGCTCTGAAGGAAGGTTGCTGGCTAGGGCCTGCTCCCTGAAGTTTGCTGATTCATGCCTGGTCATGCAGAAGTTTCTGTCTTGAGCCTGCTCTCTCAGTGGTGGCTCCCTTGTACCTGCTTCAGTGGAGGTCACTGGCTCATGCCTATTCCTGTGCAGGTTGCTGCCTCGGGCCTGTTCCCACTGAAGTCACTGGCTCAGGCCTGTTCCATTGGAGGTCACTCAATTCAGACAATCTTAAGGATGAACTAGAAAGTTATATCCCATCAAACTGAAAAATCGCAGTGATTTTCCTCCTTCCTTGGATCAATGTTAGCTTCTTTGGTTTACTCATTGGGGCTGTAGCTCTTCCAGGTGTACACTCTTTTATTTTTATGTGAGTGTTATACTGAAACTAGGCATTCCAGGAAGAAACAGTTCTGTTCCGGATACTGTTAACAAGACCAAAATGTCTTCTTTGTCTATTTTAATGGTATTTTTTCCAATTTTTTCTTCAGGTTCACCCTGGGATCCCACATTCATCCTGAGCTGTGCTCTCTACAATGTCATCTGCTCCACTGTTTGCCAGAATCGTTTTGACAATAAAGATCAGGATTTTCTTAACTCAACCTCAATCTGAAATGGTGATCCTGCCTCCAGGAATCTCAAAACAGTCTCTTCCAGTAAACAATTACTTAGGGAGTGAACCAAAAAAAAAAAAAAAACCCTAGAAGCTGTTCCAAGCCTGTTTGGTTTGTATATAAGTGTTTGTCAGTGAAGTACCTGCTAGGGATTCAGTCCCCTAAAACTTGGGAACAGAGGATAATACTAAAATGAATTCCCTTTGAGTTACTTAGCATTAAGAGAATTAGAGAAAATTTGCCATCAAGAGAAATCAAGTTATTTGTTCAATTGCTTTAAATTTTACCAGAAAATCCACCACCACCACCACCACCACCCCAAAAACCTAAAGACTTAAATATCTAGGGAAAGGGATTTTTTCTAAAGTCACTGCCACAGCTGGGTGGTGGTGGTGCATGCTTTTATTGCCAGAACTCTGGAGGCAGAGGCAGGCTGGTCTCTGTGAGTTCAAGTCCAAGCTGGTCTACAAGAGCTAGTTCCAGGATAGCCAGGGCTGTTACACAGAGAATCCCTGTCTCAAATCGCCCTCTCTCCCCCACCGCCCAGAAAAAAAAAATCACCCCTGCTGTGCTCGTGTAGAGGGACAGAAGTGAAAGCATACTTGAGGAATAGTGATTACAAAGGTTTCTTCAAGGAGGGAATTCCTGCCATACACTCTGCAAAGTCAAAATCCAAGATCAGAAAGAACCCAAGGTAAACACAAACATCTTTATTCTACTCAGGAAACAGAAGACTAGCAACTCCATTTAGGATGTTTCCCAGTACTGAGGAAAGTAAGAGCCCAGTAATTGTGATGTCCTCAGAAGAGGCCTGAGGAGTTTACTCCAGCTGAGTAAATGTCTTTTTCCTCAACTCACCTTGAGTAAATGAAACCCAAGGAGTATTAATTACATCATCAGGGGAAAGAGGCCATACAGCCACAAATTGTGTTCTTCACACTGTCCTGTGACTAAAACTGTATTTGCTTAGGAAACGTCCAGGCCTATCTGCTTAGATTAGGTCCTAATCAGTCAAGATTTGCCTCTGACCACCCTTAATTCTGATCTTATGACAGCAAAAGGAAACTCACCCACAGGTCATTCAAAAGTCGGACTTTGGTTTTGAATGTATGAAGAGATTGTGAATGGGGAACTTGAAAACAGACTCCTGTAGCATAAAGAAATGTTCCAAGAAGCCTGATGAACAGAAACAGTTTATCATATGTTCTACACGTTGGCAACAGTACATACTTGAACTAAAAAGCTGTGTGAAATATGTCAAACTCAGGATAACTAGGGAAAACAGGTTTTTTTTTTTTTATTGTTTCTGCTTTTGATACAAGATCTTACTATTAGCCCTTGGGGTCCTGGAACTCGCTATGTACTCAGGATAGTCCTTGAACTAACAGAGATCTGCCTGCCTCTGCCTCTTGAGTACTGGAATTAAAGGCATATGCCATCATACCTCGCTACAACATCCAGTGTTTTTACTTGTTACACCTGTCAATTAGCAATTCCTCTAAGACAGGGCTATATTTTCTTGACTGCAAGGAAGCATAAAATACGCTACTGTTGAGAAGAAGAGAAATTATTAAGTGGATTTCTAACTTCAATTCTATTTTACATATTTTTCATTAGGGTAGCCATTCAATTGTGTCAAGAGTTTTGATTAAACTGATAGAACATTATTTGTTGAATTTAAAAATATATAAACTGAGTGTGGTAGTTCAAGCCTGTAATCCCAGTACTTGGAAGGCTCAGGCAAGGGATTTCCATGAGTTCCTAGGCAGCTTAGGCTGTATAAAGAATTCAAGGCTTCGCTGTGTTATAGAAGATCCTATCTCAAGAAAAATAAAAGATTAACTACATAATGATGCCAACAGAGGGAGCACACACCTATGCTGGAGCTGGAGGATCTCTAGTTCAAAGATGGTCTGGACTACATAGGAGTCATTGGAGTTCTAGGCCAGCACAGGCTATGTAGTACAAGGCTTTGCCAACATATATATATATGTATATGTAGCCTACATACTTCCAACACTAGTACCATACGTGGACTGTACATGTTTCACTCATGACCTTTTGTCACTGTAGGAGTGGCTGTGAGCTCAGTAAACACCTACTGTGACACGTACCTCACTTTACTCAGTCCCCAGGGCAAGCACTGCACCATTGGGCACAGGTACGGGGCAGGGCTGTTTTATTTTTTTCTGATAGAGCTTTGCATGTATGCACTTATGAGCTACATGGACAGAGCAGCATTTTGTATCTGAGAGGCTTCTGAAATCAAGGCCAGATAAATGAGATAACAGGCCATTATGTCAAAAATATACCATTTCTTTAAACACATATCGAAGCCTATCTTAGAAGAGAATCCATTTTGCAAAATATGGCACTTTCTAAACTACTGGATTTTAAACAATGTTTGGATAGTAACCCTGATTATAATTTTACTGGGAGTTACTTTTGAGATAGTCCTCATAAGAACTTTTGAATTTTTTAAGAAGAAGCTTGAGCTATGGGAAAATGGTAGTTCATGTTCTCAGAAGGTAAGAAATGATTGACCATTCTCTCCTATGTTTCAAAAGCACACATAGTGATTTATAAAAAAAACATTTAACTTTCATGGTCGAACTATTTCTCTAACATTTTGATATTCTACCTTGAATCAGAATGAAGATGTTTTCTCTAAAGGAATGACATATGGTAAGTATCACACAATTTGTGTGTATGTGTCTGTCTGTCTGTGTCTCTCTCTCTCTCTGTGTGTGTGTGTGTGTGTAGTTTTTGTTTGTTTGTCTTTTTGAGACGGTTTCTCTGTGTAGTCTTGGTCTTGACTGTCCTGGAACTAGCTCTGGAGATCAGGCTGGTCCCAAACTCATAGAGATTTGCCTGCTTCTGCCTATCAAGTGCTGGAATTAAAGGCATGAGCCAGGACTGCCTAGTTTACATTTTCTTTTCTTTTTTTTTTTTTTTTTTGGTTTTTCGAGACAGGGTTTCTCTGTGGTTTTGGAGCCTGTCCTGCAACTAGCTCTTGTAGACCAGGCTGGTCTCGAACTCACAGAGATCCGCCTGCCTCTGCCTCCCGAGTGCTGGGATTAAAGGCGTGCGCCACCACCGCCCAGCCCAGTTTACATTTTCATCTTTTGATATTAAACTTATTTAGCCAGATACTGATACTGTAACTTTTTGTTCCCGTGTAGCTATGGAGAGCTGGTCGATTTCCCACACAACTTCCATGGAAAGGTGAGAAACAATATAACTTGTTTACATTCTATTCATACTTGTACTGATTTCTGAAACTCAGAGAAGCCTCTTCCTAAAAGGAAGGCACAGTAAATGACAATTTGCTCCAATGTAGTTTTTAAGTGGTTGCTTTGTTCCAAGCTGTGAGAGAAGGGCTTTTCATATATTGGCAAAATTATCCTTAAAAGTAGATAAAGCTTATAAAGTTTAACTCAGGTTTTTATGATAAAATGCCCCCACTGCTCACAAAGAAATAGTAACCACCATTTCTTATAATTCACTTGGTACAAAAAAACATACCATCTTCTGTGTATGGAGCCAACAAGTGAAGTGGGCCCTGCAAATCTGAGAGGTTCTCTGAAAGTCCGAATGTAATTCAGGATCTGTCAGACACCAACATCATCATTGCTCTTTGTTGCTGTCTTAGTTATTTCAACTAGAACTCATCCAGTGATGATTATCTATGCAGAGGGTGCTGTTGGATGCTAGGATACAAACGCTTGAGCTAGCGTCTGATCTCAGACAAGTAGCTAAAGGGTAGTTGCCGCCCAGTTTGCAAACATTCAGGAGATGTCTAAACCCACCTAGGGCTCTGAGAATGGTTTCATGAAGGGTGCAGGGGAGCTGGAATTTTGATATTTAAAATTACATTTATGGATTGATTTGTTTACAAGGTTGATGGTGGCGTGGCAGATAGGGCACACGGGGAGGTCAGAGGGCTTCTTTCAGGAGCAAGTTTTCTGCTCTTATAGTATTGGTCTTGGGGATTTAACTTGGGTCATCAGACCTGGCAGCAAGCAGTTTTTCAAGCTGAACCATTCATCGACCCTGGAGTTGGATTTTAAAGAACAGACAAAAATTACCCTGAAAATAGTTTAGAAGCTAATAAAGGCACTCTAAGACCTATACAAAGATAAGGAAACAAGAAACAGCAAGCTGTGTGAAAGGAATAGCAATGATTTCAGAGTTGCTGAAAAGTTATCAGGAGGTGGACACAATGAGGTGGCACTGAGACCACAGAGGGCGGAAAATACCATGTTCCCAAGCTCCGATTTAACTCTGAACAAAAACCACTGTCGATGTTTAAGAAAAGGAGTGCTTGGGAGCTTCAAGCCTGCCCACAGAAGACTGGGGTTCAGGTCCCCAGCACCCACACACATACTAACCTAGTGTGATACCCACCTGTAGTCCTAAGCCCTCAGGAGGTTAAGACACCCAATAGCTAGAAATGGCTGACTAGGTTACACACAAGACACCCCACTTCCAGACAGAAGACAGAGAGTCAAGGAGAAAGAACACCTGACCTCAACCTATGGCCTCCATATGCACGTATACAAATGTGCCTGTGCGTCTGCATACACACCTGTGCCCACACACAGTGAACATGCATGTGCATATATATACAGACATGCAACAAGAGGGCTGTTTTATTTTCCTATGATATCACTTATTTCTTTCTGTAGAATGAACCTGGAAATAGATAGTCTAATTTGTTCATATTTCAAATGTATTAAAATTTAAAGTCTAGTTGCTCTGTTATTCCCTTGGTCCTCAGAACTTTAGGCCTAAGGTAGGTAGGTGCCTCAAGAAGCAGAAAAAGTGTGTGGGGGTATACCTGTAATATGCTTTGTATCATAATAGGCAAAAAAAAAACCTGTCTCATTTTCTAGAGACATATGCTGGAGCATTGTCTGTCTTTATTTGTACAGGTATACCCATGATGGCTATAACTTCAAGCCAATGTGTGATTACTGAATCAGCCTTTTCCAAACTCAAAGCAGTTGCCCATTGAAAACCTGAATAGATACCAATGGTGTACACATTGTTTTCCAAATTCTACAAAACAGAATACATTCATTTGCCAGATTTCATTCCTTTGAGTACCCTTTGGGTAACTTTCTACAAGTAGTGGTGTTTGGTTGTATAAAGAACAAATAGGACATCTCCTTATAATTTCCTTGGATTATTACACTGTGATGGAAACGTCTTTTTTAAAACCTTTGCTATTGGCATTAAATTTCTTGTAGGGGGTCGTTTGGAGGGCAATATGATCAAAATGCAGTTCAGATTCAGATCCATATGATTCACATGTGCCTTCTGTAAATTTTCTTCAATCAAAGCCAATTCTCTCTCCACATCAGCTGATCATTGTTGTAGGAGTTTGTGTTTCCAGCTGCCAAGACTCCTAAAATAACCACACAGAAACTATATTATTCACAATACTGTTGTATTTAATTTAAGCTATTGGCCAATAGCTTAAACGTATTTCTGGCTAACTCTTATATCCTAAAAAAACCCATCTCGATTAATCTGTGTATCTGCACGTGGCTGTGGTTTATCAGCAGTTTTGGCATGTCTGTCTCTGGCGGTGACTCCATGACTTCTCCTTGACTGCACTATCCTTCCTGAATTTAGTTTTCCCTGCCTAGCTCCACTTTTTGCCCTATCTCAGGCCAAGACAGTTTCTTTATTAATCAATGGTATTCACAGCATACAGAGGGGAATCCCAGAGCATTCCCTGGAACTATTTAAGTCCTTGTCACCATATAAAATTTTATTTAAATTAATAGGTTGTGAGGACCTATCCCAATAGTGGGCCATAGCTGGGAAATGTTTCCTAGCAATCTTTGGAAGTCATTAAGAGTCTGTGATTGATCTTTCCTAATTTGCAACTTTTGGGGTCTAATTTTTTGTAAACCTATTTTATAGCCTAAATAATTCATAGAATCTCCACTTTATATTTTTTCAGGAGCAATTTGTAATCCCCAACAAGGCAAAAATTTTTTACTTCTTCAAATATTTTTTTTCTAAAGTGTCTACATTTGAATCAGATAGCAAAATGTTGTCCAAGTTATGGTAAACTATAGATTCAGGAAATTGCTTTTAAAAATATTGTTTCTAGGAATGCCCTGTCAATAATTTCTTTTAAGGTGATCTTGTTTTCCAGTTATAACATTTGACATTTTGATTTTTCCTCGCATCTCTAGAAATAACTTCGCCTATCCAGGCATCATTATGTTCATCATGCTCATGATAATTGTGTCTCGGATCCATCCTTCCAAAGGTGTTGACCCTGCCTTTAACAGGCTAATTATCCTTTTGAATAGAAAATTGGCATTTTCAAAAGCCAGAGATTCAATTATTATTTTTCAAACATCTGAATTCTATTTATTGCTGAAGTCAGTCTTTGAAATAAATCTGAAAAGGCTTCCTTTGAGTCTTGTACATCTTTAAAATGACTCAACTTTCTTTCCTATTTCTCCAATTCTGTCCCAAATATTCAAAGCTGCTATGCATCATAAATTCAGGGTGTGGTCCTCATAAACAGCCTGCCTTTCTGTCGTAGCCTTGTCTGCTTCTCCAATAATTTGATACTGGGAGTTTCCATACCTCTAGCTTTACTTTGTTGATCAATAATCTTAGCCTCTTACCTGAACCAGTCACTCCATTGTAATTGAGGCTCTAAAACACCATTAGTCAACTCTATCCAGTCTTTAGGGACCATGAGTTTGATATTTGCTTCACAAAAGGTAAATGTATGCCATATGAGATGATTGCTTCCTTGAATCTCTTTAAATATAACACAGCCACAGGATTCCAGTTAGCTGTAACAGAATCTCTGCCATTTGTAAATTGTTGTAAGGGTATTAGATAGATATATTAAGGTTGGTTGTATGAAAATCTTAGGCTATTCCTCTCTGTTCTTATAATGCAATGCTGAAATTGGTTCTCCACTAAATTTCTCTATATTTGAATATCTCTGGGATCTGTTTTATTAACTTTTTCTAAGGCCTGTATTTTAGCACTCTTATTAATCAACTTTTTAGTGATAAGACAAAAATGACAAAGCTGATAATGTTTACATCTGACATTACATAAATTCCACCTAGATATCCTCTCATTTAACTGTTTCATCTTCAAACTGTGCAGCATATTATCATCCGGAGATCCAAATCCTTCCACTGTAATGGTATTTCCCATTTGTAATATTGGGAAAAAAAAACCTCTCTCTTTTAACTAATTCCTCCCTTTAAGGAGTCCTAATTGTCTTACCAAATCTCCTGACAATGTTGTTGAAGATATGAAGCTGATTCTTGCTGCACAGAACAGCGAAAGCCTGACTGGGTTTCAAGGCAGCTGCCTAGTTTGACAGCAGCCCGAGAAGGGGAATCAGGGAGAGCCTGCTACCCATGGTGGAGAGAGAGGGAGGGAGGGAGAGAAGAGAGCCCAGGGTGGCCTTGAACTTCTAGAGATCCATCTGCCTCTGCCTTCCAAATCTTGGGCTTCAGGGTGTATGACACCTCTGCCTGGTCTCTAGTTGCTTATTTATCAAAACATAAATAAAATATCACTGTAGTACTTCCCCCAAATGTAGCTTTTTTTCTTCCTCACAAATAGGTAGCAAGATTGACTATAGAAAACTACACTTGATATTATAGGATATTCTTCTGTTATACCTATGAAATTTCCATAAGACTGTTTATTTAAAAAATTATGTAAAGAGTAGAAATGTATTCTTCATAAAAGTATATCACCTTTATTCATTGGGTCATTGCTGCTAAAAACAATTTTAGAGAGATTGAGGGAGAAATTATCTTAAATGTTTTTCTTCACTTTATCAACTGATTGGTCTACTACAGGAAATGCTGAGGTGGTGGCTTCCTTGGCATTGTGGAGGGTATGTTCACCTTTATCTTTGTGTTTGTAAACAGACCTGGTTTCATCTATGATAGATTTTTCTTAAGTCTAGAGTAAGACCCTATAACATGCTTATTTTAAATTGCAACTCACAAGGATTGTTTTCTTATCTCCAGAGTTGAAACCTTTTCAAGAAGCATGCCAAGCAATCCTCCATCGGAGGAGATTAGATATAACACAATAGAAAGGACCATTTCATCCGATGAATGGGAACATCAAAGAAGCCATTTTTGTGAAAGTCACGCATCTTCAGGTGGGACCAATACACCTTTGTCAATGTTTCACTCAAAAGTAAAGGACATTTTCTCGAATTCCTTTCCCAGAAAAGATCCACCAAGTAAATATCAAACAGAACAATTTTCCTCCAATAATTTACGTTCAACAATGAAAACCAGCGGCCCCAAAACTTCCCTTCCTGATGCTCTTAATTCGCAACATACTTTGAGATTTACAAGAGCTAAGGATCTCCACGTGGCACCATCCCCTCCTGTTCATTTCTTTCTTTCTAGTGGGCAAATTAGACACGTGGAAGAAAATATAAGAAGGAAAATCTCTGTGAACCCCAAAGCTAGATCATGGAGGGGAGCTGAAGGTCTGAACCCCAGAGCTCAGAAGCCTTCGACTCATTCTTGTTATTCACATAATGAAGGGGTTATTCCCGGTGAAGCACGAACTACTTTCCCAGACCAAAGTGCTGTGCGGAATCAATTGATTCATGAAGTACAGTGTACTAGCCAAACCCAACAATTCATTCATGACCAGGATTCAGACAGCAGCCAGCCTGGTTTCTCTGAGCCTGCATTCTTTCCTAGACCGCCGTTTTCTAGCAGTGCACAAAACTCCGTCCAGGCCCAACAAATAGACCATGAAAATAAGGGCCACCATTTCAATCACACCCTATGTATTGTTCAAACAGAATATTCAACCAAGGGAATAGAGTCTGCTGAACATTTCAGCAAGACTCAAAGTTTTGTTTATTTTAATGACCAAAACAAGAGGAACCATTTAGGTAAAGGGCAAAATAGTGTTTTCCAGAATGCTGAATTTTTGTCTTTAAATTCAAATTTAATGGCTGAAGCTGTGGCACAACACAAGACAGCACCAGGCCAACAACCACTGGCTTCATTGGAATCAAACCAGTATGATGCATACGGTTCAGTGCCTCTCTCACCTTCCATCAAAAGGCAGAGAAACGGGAGAAAGACACCAGACAGTGAAAGAAAACTCGGTCTTAGAGCTCTGCCTCCCAAAGCAAAGCAAACCTCTCCTTCCCGGGTGTTTCCGATCATAGTGTGTCGTACTTCAGAAAACAAGATAGCGTTGAGATGCAGGAAGAAGAAAAGAGCACATCAGAGGAAAATAATGTCAGCTATAGCTTCCCATCTCATCTCTGCCTCGAAGCTTATCACTCTGCATGATAAAAAGTATTCCTCAAAATGTCCAGTGGCCGTTATTCCAGACCTCATAAAATATGAACATTTTCTGCAGAAGTCACTAGGTACAGAAAAAGTCAACTATACAAATTCTAATGATACAGTAAGGCTGGGCACCATTGAAAACACAGAACACTCTTTCATAGTCAACACTCCTCAACTGGCGGCTCCTTGTTTATTTGACCTGAACATTCCAACACATGAGGGGCTTTCAGGAGTGCTATCAGAATCTGCACAGAAAGATGCTTCATTTCCCCAAAAAGAATCAGACAGAGAAATGAAAGTACAGAAGGACATCGAAAATACAGAGAATGGAGAGAAATCAGCAGTCGGTACCCCAGGCATACAAAAGTGCTTTTCAAATGATAGTGTACAGAATGCCAAAAATTCAGGGGAAATCATTCTGAACTTTCCAGGTGTCAAATTACTTATTTCACTGGGATCCCAAAAGCATGAGGAAAATGAATTCAAAGATATAAATGTCCAAGTGATTACGGGAAGCAGAAATCTGAAGGAAGAGAAACCATTGACTGCTAATATTAGAGACTCTGGTAACCCAAGGGAGAGTGAGAAGCCGGAATGTGACACCAGAAGCAATAAAACAAATAGACCTCAGGATGAAGGGATGTCAGATACCTACCATAATACCACGCAGGCTACCATTTCTCAATTCTTTGATATGGAAATGTGTAACAAACCGAAAGCCAACGCAGGCACAGTGACAATAAATTGTAGTCATACTGCACTAAAGGAAGAGGAACTACTAGATGGAAAGAAAATACAGGAAGTAAAGCATATTGATAAGCGCTCCAAACCCCAAGAGTGGTGGGACAGTGAGGAAGAGGAAAACAGAGAAACAGTTGGACCGCTGGCAGAAGCCTTCAGAGTCAGCATCTGTCTGAAGCCAAAGGACGAATGTGCCCAGTTGGAAATGGGACCGATCCAATCAGGAAAAAGAAAAATGCAAAGGCCAAAGAAAGAAGTCCAGTCACAGACAATTTCTACAGAGACAGTATGGGAGACTGGCCCATGTCCCTTGACAAATCCACTACAAGTTGAGCAAGTAAAGCAAAGGACAGACAAACCTCCAGACAGATTCAAGGCTGCAAGTCCCATGCACCCAGCTTTAATGCCAGAAAACTCACCTGCTGCTGAGGGTTTAATTGAAACTACCAGACACAAGACCCCATTCTGTGAAAAGCCCACACAGACACCAGATGGTCATATTACAGAAGACAAAGAAAACTTGAAAAGGGACTTATGTGCAGTTGCCTCAAGGCCGTTCAAAGTCCAAAAAAACTCATCAGGGCCAAAAAATGAACTCGGTGTCAAGCACAAAATTATTAAAGTGAAAAAACCTGCCTTTTCCTCGAGGCGTTCTCTCACTGCACGTGACACCCTGAACCATAAGAGAAAAGTGGGAGACAACTTTGAAAGACTCGTTAAACAAACACTGTGGGATGTAACACTGGCTCCTGTGCCTCTGAATGTTCACCCTCTGGGGTCTAGTATTCACAGTAATAAAACAAGTATCAAGATAACACCCCCAAAAACACAAGTTGAAAAGAAAGAAAAGAATCTGGATTCCCTTCATAAAGAAAGCAAAACTGTAGACACTCTCGAAGTTCAGTTGTGCCATGGTGTGAAATTGGTGGAGCAAGTCCTACCGGAGACAGTGGCTCACGTTAAGAGGAACCACAGACTTGATGCGCATCCAGTGAAGGAGATTAAGATGGAGAAGGAATTGTTTCAAGGAGCATCTTCCACTGAAGCCATTAGGGAATCGGTTGACTCACTGAGAATGGGCTCGTTCTGTGTTGCAAATACAAACACTGGTACATCTATACAGGCCGAGCTCGAGTATAGTGCAGAATTAGAGTGGGGTCCTCCAACATCGGGAGAATTACTGACGGGAGACCCTCTGATCCAATCAAGAGAAAGGAATGTTCCAAGTAGGAAGAATGACACAAGGGAAATCAGTTGTGGTTTTACCCAAAAAGCTTTCTCGTGCTCTTTAAATTACCGCATGTCTGTGTTGACTCATTCTAACAAGAAGAAAAACCCAACAAGATTCACAAATAAGAGCGCTGTGAGGCTCACGTATATGAATAAGGTGAAACCACCAGCCTCCAGAACACTCAGTACCACAGGCAATAAGAAGAATCTAAAATTGGACCTTAAGACCAAATTAAAAAGGATAAACCATGCTAAATCAGTTTTTCTTGAAAGCCAAAACACTCTTTGCTTATTCATTGATAGAAGATTGCAAGAAGGGTTCTGTCATGCTCAGCTAAAGCAAGGAGAACTAGCAAGCAAAACAGATGTTGATAGTGTTGCTGAGAGTAGAACATTCTACAACAGAGAGAAAAAACGTCAAGAGAAACAAGAACCTTTTGTACAGGCAGCTCCGCAGCATGTCCAACACCAGTGGGCTGCTGCCAATCAAAGGAAGGACACTCTTCCAGATGAGCCAGACCCGTTGCCGATCTCTGTAAGTCAAGAGCAACCTGCTAACCGTCAGGGTGTAAAGAGTCAAAAAGATTCCCTGCAAAGTGCTTCGGAGAAGGACAGCCTACAAATGGCTCCCATCCAAGCTGAAGGATTTCGGCAAACTACCAGAACAGAAAATGGTGGAAACTTCCCTGTGGTTCCTAAAAATTTATCTCTCGAGGCAGAGAATTCATCTGGTGAATTGACAGACATAGCAGACGATGATTTAGAATCTGATGAAAAGTCTGAACAGGAACTAGATTTGTATCCTGTGGGGAAAGAGGCAGAGTCATCCAGAAGTCTGCAGGTGACGTTCCTACAGTCTTCTGATTCTGATACTAGATCCTTTGCTTCTAGACGGAAAGAGAAGAAACACGCACTAAGAAGATCAAAGAAGCAGACAACAGAGAGTCGTAAATACGGAAAGATGAAGGAAATAAAGACCTCAGATTCACAGACAGTTAACTTCAGATACGGCAACAAACTAAACCACGTGGAGATGACCGATCCACAACAGAGAGGTAGCATAGCAAGTGTCTGCTTGGAAATCATTCACTCTAAGGTATACATTTTGTTTAACAAAAAAAGGAGAAAGTCAAAATCACGGGCAGGTAAACAGAAAATAAGAAGACTTGGTTGTATGCAGCAAACGCGAGAGAAATCCCCAGATGGAGGAAACGCACAGTTTCTGGCTTCTGCTGACTTAAGCAGTTCCTCTAGCATGAAGAGCGATGAAGAGAAAGGGGAAGAGGAACCAGAACGTTTCCTGGTCACACAGAAGAGCCTTCCCCTTACACTTGATGTGCAGCAAGGAAAAGACCATGACCTTGTTAAGTCAGATGCCCAGCTGAACCAAGTACGAAGAACAATTACTCAGGTACAACCACAGACACCTCCGGAAGTTACTTCCTGTTCTACTCTATGCGCTATCCCAGTTGAATTTCAGTTAGAAAAACTCGAGGACAGTGCATTATCTGAAAGAGACAGGGATCTGTCTGGTGACAGACGACACAAGGGACAGGCTGCTGATGGTGAGCAGGAGGCACAGGGGCCACCTGCCTCACACATGAATCCAAAGCAGAGTGCCGTCAAAATGAATGGCAGGCATCAAGAGAAAAAACTTGCAGCCGAAACATCCTCCTTGACAAATATCACACTGGATATTAATACGAGCAGCAAGATAGACTCAGAAAAAGGCACACCAGGTGAAAAGACACCCTGTTCAATGCAATGGAATCTAGAGATACCGCTTCATAAAAGAAAGGTTCCTTTAGATGACATCAAAAAAAATGATCTTCAGGATAAAGAAGAAAAGGAAAATGATGATGATGCATTATTAAAGCCATTCTTGCAGTATAGTCGAGATTTTGTATTGTGTCCACATCAAAGCAGGGATCCTAACTCTCAGAAATTAAGAGAACAAAGAAAGAACATTCTGTTCATTATAGAACAGGACATTCCGCAGCAAAGTCAGCCAGCAGATCTAACACGAAGAGAATGTGCTGTGTGCATATCAAATCCAAAGGTTCCTCCCATACAACCAGAGGAATCACGAATAGATGAAGTTAGCACCGATAGAGCAAAATTTGGCATCCCTGTTGATGGAACTCATGCTCAGAAACGGTACAGTTGGGCTAGATTGGAAAGAGAAGGGCTTAAAAATGATCTACAAGCAACCATCACAGAGTCTTCGAATCTCTTACCCCCTGAGGTACTAAGATCCAAAAAGAAAAGCAAGGTATCTACAGGCAAAGCCTTACAAGGTAAAATGTGGTCAACTGGTATAACTATGAACAGGAGGAAAGCATTTGTCTCAAAGACATTGACTATTCCCCAGTATGGTCATAGAAACAATCTTCTTCCAAAAACCTGGAAATCACTGATTTCTGAATTACTAATACAGTCTGCTCTCTTGCCTGATACTCTTAATATAATAATATCGAAAAATTCAACAGCAGAGAAAAATAAAAGATCATTAACCCAGGAACTGGCAGCAACAATGCTAGGGTCTTTGAGCTTCTCCACACCTACATCAAAAGAGAGAGAGAATTTAGAAACCTTGGACAAGGGAAATGAAATGATTAACAGCTCTCTAACTGTGAGTACCCCGCAAAGCAACATGGTGAGTGTAATGCCTCCACTTCTAAATACAGAGGGATCTGAGACTGGCTCTATACCCTGTGATACCACCCGTGACGAAGGTCCCAGGAGAAAATGTGACTACACTATTTCTGAACAAAAAACACAGGCCGAAAAGGATTTCCCATCTTTGGCACCTTCACAGGAGCCCAGCCCTGTGTCATCTGAATCCAAATGCGAGGACGGTACATTAGAGTTTTCAGGCAAAAAATATATAGGTCCCAAGGCAAGGCAAGCCTCAAGGCTGCTTCATATTGCAAGGCATTATACGAGAGTCCATAGAAAGCATAGGCACCTTAAGGGGAAACAGCAGTTGAAAAGGAAGAAATGTATGGAGGAAGCGCTGTTTTCTGCTGTTGAAGATGCGGAGAGTTGTCCACTCAAACCCCCAACTGATGAACTTTCGCTTGACACAGCAGCAAGAGCTGCCTTTTCTAATAGAGTACCTCAGAGATCTCACACCGAGGAAAAGGCGGAGTTACGAGCAAGCTTATCCACAACTTTCTTGAGACCTGTTTTATCTGACTGTAAAAGCCAGGTGGACACAGGAAAATTATCAGAAAATGAAAGTACGTTGAGTAGGAGATGTTCAGCCACGAAGAAAAAGAAGATACCAGTTTCAAAGATAATTAAAATCGATGGACACTTTATCACAAACCATAAGAAATTTAAATTAAGAGCAAAAATGAAAGCAATATGGCTCAGTGAAAATACAACTGATGTATTTCAAAACATCATTCGCTTTCTATTAACTAACTCTAATGTGGAAAATCCATTCAAAACAGAGATAGGTTTGGGAGTATCAAAGTCTGCCCATACACGGCCAACCCATGGGGCATCACCGGTTGAAGGCGTAGCAGAGTATGATGATTCTGTTGACAAAGTTGGTTCCAGCTTTTTAAAGGATGCTAAAGTGCATGTTGGGCAACGCTGGGGAGAGAAGCAAGAAGTGCTAACAGAACCTGCTCCATTTTATATGAAAAACTTAACAGCAAGTGCCCATCTCATGAAGAAACCCAGTCTCGAGGAGTCGAAGGGAATACTTTTCAGAGAATATTTGCCACCAACAAGGCAAACTTATGAGGCCAATTCAGAAATTAATGTAAAAATGAAGATCAAGAGCAAACAAGTAAGCCTCAAAGAAGCACTCTCATATACGGAGAAACCTCACAATTGTCCAGAAGTCAGTGAATCAACCAGTACCACTGCCATACATGGAGTAAGGAACACACACCAGTCTTCTTTAAAGGAAAAGTCTTCATTTTATTTGACAGGAACTGTCACTTCTATTGCCGGGCATTTAATTGCTTCCAAAGAATTTAAAAGGCATATGGGCAGCATCAGAGCACCCGACCTGTCAATGTATAAAGGTATACCTTCACGGATGAAGTCCATGGCGTCACAGTCACCTCCTGGATACCATGCTGCCGTAAACATAAAGAAGCCACGGGATTCTAAGACCTTAGAGATAAAAGTAGATAATGGTGAGGTAAATACAGATATGAAATCCATCTACATATGTATGCCAACTCAACAAGTAAATATGGAGTCATCACAGCACGTATGGGATATGTATGAGAAATCTTCCGAAGGAAATGGCCTGGACAAAGCACCGATGACGAGGAAAGAAGAGTTGGCACAGCTGCCATTTGGAGCAGATCAAAAGAGACAACCCGGTCCGGTCAAGTCAGACGTGCGTTCTGCTAACACGGTGCACTGCAAGGATATGCTTCAGAGAACAGGTATTTATTTAATAGATCAAGAAGGAAATGTGAAAGTCGGAGAAGAGTTTACCCAAGAGGTTGTTCTTTCCTCTGCTACACACACCCTTCAAATGGAAGAGCAGAGCAGTGAGTTTAAAACAGATTGGAAAACGAAGTCCAAGTCTTTTGCCCCGCCAAGAAGACAGGAAAAGCTTAATGTCTTAGGACCTACGTGGAGTGCGTATGCCAGTGACACTGCCTATCCTGAAACCATAGGACAGAAAGATAAGGCAAAAATAGCAAATGTGAAAATTACTGTGGGTGCCAAACAAACAAAGCTGAAGGCAAAGAAAATATCGGTCCGTCTACTTCTTAGACATGGGGACAGTAGCAATAAAAAAGAACTGGCGCGTAGCATGCTGCGCCAGCACCCGAAGGCATTAGGGCTGAGGAGAAATGTACAAAACCTGGTTCTAAAAGCTAATTTGAGCTTGGGATGCTCTGTATCCCCAGTGACAAAGCTTAGCAGTGTAAAACTGGAGAGAGGCAAGTTGGGAGGAAGAAAAGACATTCTTCCACTGAAAATTACGGAGAAACCATCCAACCAAAGGCAAAAGTCAGGGTCAGGATGTGTTGATGCATCTAGGGAAGTAGAAGAAAATGAGAAAGAGATGCGTGATGACTCCACTTTCAAGGACATTCACCGACAGTTTATACAACAATTTTGGGTTAAGTCAGAAGAAACTAAAGAGCATCACTCTTGCAAATTCGACAATTTACAAAGAAAGACAAACTCTGAGTTAACTTTCCAGAAAGATGAAACTGATAACATCGGGCTAGCTACCTCCAGAAGCAGAGGAGGAACAAAAGTCTACACTGACCCACAAGACAGTCTACAACGGGGCTATCCACAAGACAGTCTACAACGGGGCTATCCACAAGACAGTCTACAACGGGGCTATCCACAAGACAGTCTACAACGGGGCTATCCACAAGACAGTCTACAACGGGGCTATCCACAAGACAGTCTACAACGGGGCTATCCACAAGACAGTCTACAATGGGGCTATCCACAAGACAGTCTACAACGGGGCTATCCACAAGACAGTCTACAACAGGGCTATCCACAAGACAGTCTACAACGGGGCTATCCACAAGACAGTCTACAACAGGGCTATCCACAAGACAGTCTACAACGGGGCTATCCACAAGACAGTCTACAACGGGGCTATCCACAAGACAGTCTACAACGGGGCTATCCACAAGACAGTCTACAACAGGGCTATCCACAAGACAGTCTACAACGGGGCTATCCACAAGACAGTCTACAACGGGGCTATCCACTGAAGCAAGGGGTGATTCTTCAGACGATGAAGGAATTTCCTCGTTTTGGAATGACAAACAAATTCATAAAAAACCAAGACATCAAAACATCAAGTCCACTGATGATAGGAGAAATGGAAGCAATGGAAAACCCATTAGATGCAAACGAATCATTGCTTATTCCGAGACTTACGGTACAGCAACAAAATATGTTCACAGACCCTCTTCCGGGATCCATTCCCTCCCAGGTACCATGCCAACCTCATACTGAAGAGCCGAAGGAAAACATGAAAAAAAGTGACAAACTATTAAAGAATTCGACCCCGCAGCTGAAGAGAGTCTCAAGTGCAGAATATATTTCCGATATGGATCACGTTTCAAGAAGTATTGAAAAACTGCTCTTGCTTATTAAAGAACAAGGAAAGAGGAGAAAAAGAAGTAGAGGGGGTAACAATTTTGAAACGGCAGAAGACATAAAAGCAACAATGATGAATCCCACTCCGTTTCCAAATAATTCACCACCCAGAACACAGTTTATCAACACAGTGAACAGTGGTGTGTTCGGGGAAAGAGATGGGACAGAACCAAACGAGAGTGTGGCCACGTTGTGGACTCAGCAAAGGTTGTGTGTAGAAGGGACAAGCCTAGACTACACGCAGGAGCTGACGTCTAAAGTTATATGTCACAACAAAAGAAGAGCAGCTTGCACGGAAGGCGTCCTGTGTCACAAAACGATCAAAATGAAGTTGAGGAAGGCAACCTCTAGAAAGTTCCTCGGCGTTACCAGATATGGAGCCCACAGCGACGGAAAGGAGCGAAGACACAGCTTTAAGACAGAGAAGGAGCTCCCCCAGGCGAAAACTGTGGCAGACTTACTGTGGAAGGATTTTTGTGCTTCCGGCTACACTGTGTCTCAAATTAAAAAGCTTAGAGAAGTTAAAGAGGGGAAAAGCAAACCTCGAAGGCCGTTGAACGGAACTAATATGTTATCTATGCAGCCCACTGATAACAATTCAACATCGAGCACCATCAGAAAATCAGTACAGTATACTACTATGAAGCAAAAAGAACACCAAGTACTTTTACTAGATATTACCCCACAGAATAAAGATCAGTTAATGCCTGGCCAACAAGTGGAGAAGCCTAGATATATCAACTGGAGTGTCCATTTAGAAAAAGAAGCATACCGTGTCGTGTTTCCAGAGACTGAAGAAACTGATTCCAGTAGGCTTGCGGCTCAAAGACCCAGAGCAGATACAGAATGTGAATTCTCAACTGCAGAAAAAGTAGAGCAAGGAGTTAGGAAAGACTCCATCAAACATGCACTTTCAGTTCCACCCACAAGAGGAGGACCCGAGCAGATGAATATTTCAAGTTCCAAAGAACATGATGTATTTCTCGTGGAACTGGATACTTTCCAGAAAGAGACATGCAAGCTGCAAGAATTGTTTAAACGAGAGTCTTGGCCAGCAGGCTTGGAGAATGTCCCCTGCCCCTTTAGGGAGCCCTTTCACTTGGAAAGCACAAAGATAGCTAAGGAAGTGGGTTCGGATCATAACATTAACAATATTTCCCGTCTATTTGGATTAAGAGAAACTGACCCAGATCTAGGTTCCAAAGCACAGGCGTTTCTCTGCACAGATCTAGAGAATCTATACCAAACAGGTACAGCTCTGAGAGGCCATGCAAAGTCAGGTCACAGGCCTCGAATCCTTCTGAATTCTGTACCTTGCCACAAGAGGGCTCCTCGTCACTCAAAACCAAGCTCGAGTACAACAAGGAAGGACAGTGATGCCAGTGCCATAGGTGCCAAAATGAATCTCAAGGGCAAAGGAAAAGCCGAACCAACTGCCAGTCCACTAAAATTAAACAGACAGAAAGTGGAGATTTCAAAAAAAATCAGGGCAAAGCAACTGACTATTTTTGCCCAGAACAAAGAACAAATTATGGAATTTTTTTTATCTTGCGTATTATACAAACTTCAGACTGAAAACGCACAGAAAGTAATCTCAGCAGAAGCAGCACTAGATTCAGAGATTTTTAACCCGGTGCTAGGAAAAGCAGCAAGTGAAGGTAAGATTCTAGGAGGTCACTCTCCAAGTTCAGAAGGAGTTAACCGGCATGCTAAGGGTGGAGCTGAGCATCCAGAGGATGCGTGCGAGCCTATTCCAGCATCTGGCACTCACAGCTTGAGGGATACGCATCAAATTACATCACCACAGGCAGAGAAAGAATTAAAAACACTAGACAGTCTGGACTATCATGCTTTAAATGCAGAAAAGGAAGAACATAACGACAGGACAAAGGAACAAAACCATTACCACCTGTCATTTTCCCTCAAGAGTTTTGAAGAACATCTATCATGTTCCCAAAATGATTCCTATGTCCAGCCACATTTAGAACCTCACACAAAGGAAGCCTTGTTAAAAGTAGGCAATGTGTCAAGCAAGGCAAAGGGACCAGATTTGTCATCTAAAGCTCAAGTAAGTACCGGGAGTGAATGTCGACCTGCGTGGATTTTGCCCTCAGTTATTCTAGAGCAAACAAAAGAACAAGATCCAGAGCTGCCTTTGGAGTCAGGCAGTAAAACTATAAACTGTCCAAGCCTTTTGCCATCAAAAAAATTATCTGCTGGGGTACAGATAAGTAAGTTAGTGTCAAATGATAGCTCATGCATGCTAACAGTCAGTGAAAAGGAACTATTAGTTAGAGCATGTCAAAAGAAGCAAGAGGTGTGTCTGTCTAAGCTGTTCTTACACTGCTTTTCACTATGCTTGAAGTTTTTGCATGAAAAACAGAAGGGTAACATAGAATACAGAGCTATGAATGACACAATACACCCTGAAAGAAAAACCCTAAACTCGAAGAAAATAGTACGTCCCAATGATTATACCCCAGGCAATGACCTAGAGCTACATTGTTACAAGAAAGAGAAAATGATATGGATAAAACATGGAAAGGATAAACCAGGTTCAGTTGTAATAAAAGCACGTGATTCCATCCCTTTACCTCACTTAAAATTGAATAAAGAGAAAAGTGATGTGCTTCTCTCAAGTGATATAAGACAAGAAAAACATAACTCACAGGGAGAGAAGAATGGCATAAAAAGAACGGACATGAAGAGAATAATGGTCTCTAACATTACCTTCAAGACAGAGGAATTATCACTGTCTTATCCTTTCAGTGGAAAGAAGTTAACTCTACTGTTTGACAGTATAGAGCGACAGGGGAAGGTACGAGAAGGGTTGAGTAAATCAGACACGAAACTGAAGAACTCTTGTATTTCGTTACCACCTCTGTTGCATCGTAATTTGAATTCAAGAATAAAAGTCGAAAAACATAAGTCAGAACAACTAAAATGCTGCTTCCCACCTCTAAAGCCGTTGCTGTCATTGAACGACAGAAAAGTGCCATTTTCAAAGGCATTTAGTAGAGATAAGTTATGCAAGTTAACAGAATTAAAGTATGCTCCACAGAGGAAAGAATATAGAAATAATATCGTACATTTGAAAGATAGACTAAGCCTCATAGATGTTGCTCAAAAGGGAAAGACAGCCCCTTTTAAATACTTACCACAAGGAAAGGCAAAATGGTGGAACAATAAAGAACCAACCCAGGAAGAAGAAAAAAATACAGTCAGAAAAGATGTGAGAGACAAAGAGATCCCCAAATTAATGGATCAAAACGTAAAGAAAATAGCACGATCACATGCACTCAGTATCAAGGAGTTGCAGAGAGAGACCCAGGAAGAAAAACTTGTCAATCAGATAAACACAGTTGTAGCATTTTCTATCTCACAATTGCAACTCAATAAATTTTCAGATACACAGATAGTTGATAGAGAAGTTTACAATGAGATAAACTCAGTAAAGGAACATGCAGCACAGGAAGAAAAGGAAGGTAGGGAAAAGGATGGGACTGTAAACAGCATAGTGCGTGCCAAGGATATATATTCAAAGGCGAAGAAATCACCTACTTTACCTATGCAGAATTTGAGTGACCTTCAGGGGAAAACTAGAGAGCAAGAGGGGGAGGTTAAAGAAGATAGAATTAAGCCAGGTGTAACATTAACTGAGAAGTCGTCTAAGACTTCTGTTGCTTCGTCTCCCCAACCTACCCTTACTGTGAGTGCCAGAATCAAGAAAGATTGTACAACAGTGTTAACAAGATCCCCTGTCTCCTTGGGATACGTCCAGAACCCATTAGTTTCGGAAGGAGGCATTTACAAACAGCAAATTGCTGGAGATACTTCAATTAGTCTTCAAAATGAAAAACAGCCCACGTCAGAGGAAAAGGAAGAAGCCGGAATGCAAATAGCAAAGATCATAACAATTCACAAGTATCAAGAAACAATGGTGCAGGAACTGAAAGACGAGCGAGTCTTAGATCTGACTAAATCCTCTCCTTTGTTGCCAGATCAGTCTCATCCCAAACTGTCTGAGAAATTAGAATTCAGTGACACAAAACTAAGACTTAGAAATTCGGCTTTGCAGAGGTCCTCAACTAAAGGAGAAACAGTACCTAGAGAGGCCATTGTTGGTGATACCATGAAAGATGTAAAAAAACAGCATATATCTCAGAGAGAACAGACATATCAAAAAGAAATAATAGACAGGCAAGGAGTCAATGTAACTTTGAAATTACACAAATTACTTCTGTCCCAGAAGCTCTACAGAACAGAACTCCATATACATATCAATGTGCCCAAACCAAAAGAACATGACAGTAAAAGTGAACCTCGAGATTTAAGAAAAATGCATACTTCTCAACCTTCTCCAACCAATATTCCCTTGTGTAAAGGTGTGCAAGTAGATGAAGAAAGGCTAAGAAGTACACTATCTTCCCCAGATGCAGAGAAAATAGTTGACAAAGAGGCCAGGTGTAGTCCTGTCAGAAAAGGAAAACAATATAAAAAACAGATGAAAATCACAGTAGGCTTGACAGCTGGGATGCATTGCAAAAGGACAAAGGTCTCACCAATTCCATATCTCCTTAACACCAAGGAAGTTGTCCTGAATATGAAGTTTCTGGAGAAAAAAGAACACAACGGTAAAAGTGAACTGGCTGTGGTTGCAACACGATCTTTCCGGTCCTTGCCATCACACCCTTCTGAGTATTCACAGGACAAAACACAGAGAAGCACAGCAAGAGGTACGGGACACTCTTACCCACAGGGAAATTGCCAAGAAGCGGCAGATGCCCAGGAACCAGCAACCAAAGAGTCAGCTGCGGTTGAGAGTGACTGCATTGTTAAGACAACAGAACATAATGTGCTAGAGAAGTCAAAGTCCGTGACCAGGGTCCATCAAATAAGTGAGCATCCACAAGTTGAAATGGAATATGAGTCAGACCCCCAAGATCATAAAATTTATCTCACGAGATTAGGTACCATTAAAAAGGAAAAAATACTGCAGATGTCCTTCGAAGAGCAAAAGGGTCAGCCAGAAAAATGTGAAAAGGAGACTTCGACTAAAATTGGACATTGGGAGAAGGAAAATGAACTCAAAGATAATTTAAGTAACAAAACAAGTCCTAAGTTTTCAGTTTCTCTAACAAAAATATCACTCAAGGAAGCCCTGGTCACAAGTGATACCCTCGTGTGCTCAAAACGATCGGTGGCAGAGAGAAAACAGGAAACTGGTTCAGGTGGCTTCATGACATCAGAGAAAGGTAGACAGAGTAATGCTTCACTAAGCAAAATGTTGACTCCAGCAAAGATGCCTCAAAAGAAGGAAGAACAGAATGTTAACATGGAAGAACAAGCCATGCCTCAGTCCAAGGGTGGACAGATGATAAAGTCAAAGTCCTCCCCTCCTAAAGGTCCAGTTCACAGCAAAAATCAGAGGATACCTTTACAAACAGATGTGGACAAGAAAACCTCAGTGAGTATCCACCTGCAAACGCAGTCAGGGGTACACATGAGTACTACAGAGTTTAATGCCACAAGAAGGAAAGAAGATTCACCCTCAATTGTTCCGGAAGAAGAGCAATGTGATGGAGCATTGCCTCCGAAGTCCCATGAGTCTCCGCTGCAATCTGAACACCTGGAAGAAACAAACACAGCCTCCGATGAAAATCTGAAGCAGACAAAACCAGAAGTGGACAGCAACTATTCTGCAAGTCAGAAAGAAGGGGCGTTAAAAGCGGGTGGGAGCGGAGGGGAAGCCCTGGAAGAGGACAGAAGCGAAATACAGCAGAGCTGTATTGTCCAGCTGGAGAATAAAGCCAGGGAGCACATCAGCAGCCCTACAAGCCTTGTTTTTCCTCCAGCAACAGAGGAACCCGAGATCGAGACTCAGGTAGGCACTTGCAGAGAGAATGGCTACCCACCCGAGGAAAAGCTTAAAAGGGAATTAGAGCTATCTACCGCAAAGCAAAACATTCAAGGACACAAACCGTTTCAACCCCGCACGCCCAGTTCATTGTATGTTTATATTCCTGATTGTCCTGAAAGCCAGAAACGCAGATTCGCAGAAACAAATCTGAAAAGAGAACTGAAACCCAAATATTTAACCATGAGAATACCAAAGCACCCAATTTCAAAGACACTTGGTAACATAGGGTGTGGTAGTTCAAGCAGGCAGAGGAAATTAGAATATACCTTCAAGAAACCCAAAACCATGGTTCCAAGAAGTCAACGTGCAGCAGGGATCACCGTCAGCAGTCTTTGTGTTTCCATGAGAGGTCCACCTCACAATGAAGGAACAGTAGAATTGGAAACAAACCCAAGAAGGAAAAAGAGAGTCTGTCACTCTGAATTCCAGAAAAAATTATCAGATGCTAGAGACACGAAGGACATCTTGACACGTGTAAAAGAACTAAGTAAGCTAAGTATGCATTTAGATTCTAAAGCAACGGAGATAAAACTGAGTCAGATACCAGAGATCGTGACCATATCTTGCCAGAAGTGTAACTCTCAGCCCCAAAGGGCTACAGAAGATTACAGTCGCAGGCTTTACCTAAAACATATAAAAATAAATTTTACGTCTCCAAAAGCTGGGATCATACACGATAACTTAGAAAACAATTACCGAAGAGATTGTCCTCCTGTTAGCTGTGTAAAGACAATGTATGTTTCAAATAGCAGCGAGCTCGTGACAGAAGCAAAGGGCATCAAAAAGCAAGAAAGTGTAACATCACCAGAAACTCGGAGTCACATTCTCCAGAAGTTCTCAGAGAAAGGAAGGGACAACCTTCTTTTGCACTTTGAAACAAAAGCACTGGAGATAAAAACAAGCAACCTTCCCAGAATTGCAGCCAAATCTTATGCAATGGCCAGTACCCAAGATAAATCAAAACCCCTATTTACGTGTATCCATTCTGCCACCAAAGAACAGAAACGAACAAACAGAGTTGTAGTACTTTTTGATGAAAAATCTTTTTGCAAAATCGACCGTGATCTGCAATGCAAATACCTCCGCTCAGTCCCTAGGCCTTCTGTCCCTGTGGTCTCTAAAGCAAATGTACTTCCCAAACACATGTACAAGTTAGACATGGGTTCAGGCTCAGAATGTAAAACAGAAGAAGACAGAGAAGAAAGTAGTAATCTTTTGTTGGACACGGACCTATTACAACATGTTCCTTTCCAAAAGAAAAACCCAGAAGAAAGTTCGTTCTTCACCAGAAAATTCCAGGAGCCACCCCATGCGCTTGCCTTTTCCGCTGATCTACAAGGCACAAAACCGAATGATACGATGATTCCTTCAGAGTTAAAATTACAGATGACACCAGAAAAGGATAAACAATGTCATTTATGCTTTCAAGAGACCAGTTTATACAAACATTATAGTATTTCAGTAACTCAGCAAAACACTGCTGATTTAGCCAGTTCACATTCATCTTGGATTTCTGATCACTGGACCAATGATGGTCCCCTAAATACTGAGACTTCAAGTGACCCGGCCGAATGTCCAGCTTCTGGCCTGGCGGAATGTCCAGCTTCCGACCTGGCGGAAAGTCCAGCCACTGACCTGGCGGAATGTCCAGCCACTGACCTGGCAGAATGTCCAGCCACTGACCTGGCGGAATGTCCAGCTACTGACCTGGCGGAATGTCCAGCTTCCGACCTGGCGGAAAGTCCAGCCACTGACCTGGTGGAATGTCCATCTTCTGAAGAAAGTGACAGTGAGGAATGTGTGTTTATAGGAAACAATTTTTACTTAATTAAGGGTTCACAAAAGTTTCTGTTTGAGGTACCCACAGCAATTTCGTTGGCGGATTTTCACAGAGTGGATGGAGCAACTCTTTTGAAATCAGTTTACCGTGACGATCCAAATGACCATCATACTAGAACCCAGAGAAAACACACTTCCCTTGTGGCACTACCTTGCTATCAGTCTGGAAACAGTAGGAAACACAGGTTAAACTCCAAGATGCAGTCTCCTGATGGGCTGTGTCACAGCCCATCCAGTATTGTGGAAATAGAGTCGACGACATCTTCCACAACATTCAATGAAGACAAGCACCAGGCCAGGACCACATGGAGCAGAAGAAGCTACTCTTTAGCCTCCTCAGCAACTGAGTCGAATACTAAATTGAATCTTGCAAAAAAATACGGCAAGTCTTATGTGTGCCCACAAGTCAAAGAAAGAAGGAAGGCTAAATCTAATTTGTGGAGAAAGTTCAGTATCTTTCAGCGTTCAAAATATAGTCCTTCACACAGTGGAGAGAAGCAGGCCAGGAGGAAGAGATTGTATCATTATGAATCAGAAGAATCAAACCCACCAGCCAGTTGGATGTCAGAGCCACGTGCTCATCAGCAGAATATCAAATTCTATCCAGAAAGAAGAAAAAAGCAGCCCTTTTTTTATGCCTGTGTACCCGCAGATTCAGTGCATGTTATCCCCCAAACCATTCGCTGGCTTATCCCCTCCAAAATCTTACAGAAAAGCAACTTCCATGTTCCTCAAGTGGCAAGTATTTCAAAATCTTGGAATCTATGCAGTTCATCCAAAAAGCTGTTGGGATTGCTTGCAGGGGCCTTTAATATAGTCCGTCATGGTTGATAGCAATTGCACGTGGATTCTTCTGAATTAGAATTCTGTTTGCTACTGAGACATTCAATGAAAATAAAACAGTAGAATGTCATATTTCCTTGAGATGTGTTTACTCAACTTCTCTGCTTTATGTCTTGGTAGATTCACGCAGTTGATCCGGGAGGCTGGGGGAGGGGCATGGCTCTGTTCCATCCTACCGGGTAAGAGCTCTCCCTTCTGTTGACATTGCTTTTTCACAATCCTAATGGGAGAGTCCCACAGACCAGAAGTCTTTTTCCCACTCTACCCTTATGACTGAAGGGTGAGTGGGAGGAATGTTTGATTGTGGAAAAGGGTAGCTGAGCTGGAAAGGAGATAAAGAGGGCTCTTTGAGATAGCACTAAGAGGTCCACACTGTCAGACAGCACAAGACCCATAGCAAGGACAGAGTTCTGTCCAATGAGTTTGACAGCCAAGCTGGATACCTTAATGCTTTTTATAGTAGAGAACTCTGAACACTCAAACACAAAGACCGGTGCCCATTAACTACATTCCAGACCAACAGCCTTTGGTGGAAACTTCTTTATCCATATCTCACCAATGCCTCCACCATTAAGATTTTGGAACAAATCCTAGATACATCATTTGGTTCATAAATATTTTTATTATGTATTTGCATAAGGGCTTTTGTTGTAGGGAGTGGGACCCCTTTGTTCCGGCCACCCAGCTAGCTTACACCCAAAATAATCACACAGAAACTGTATTAATTAAAACACTGCTTGGTCATTAGCTCTAGCCTCTTATTGGCTAACTCTCACATCTTGATTTAACCCATTTCTATTAATCTGTGTTCACCACGAGGTTGTGGCTTACTAGGAAAGATTTAGCATGTCTGACCTGGCATCTCCATGGCGACTCTCTCTCTCTCTCTCTCTGCCTCTGCTTTCTTCCTCCCAGAATTCAGTTCTGTCTTCTCTGTCTACCTAAGTTCTATTCTATCAGGCCAAGCAATTTCTTTTTTAATTAACCAATGAAAGCAACACACAAACAGAAGGACCTCCTACACCAGGCTTTTCAGATGACCACAATGTCATTATCACATCTAAAAATAACAGAACCTGTGTCTTAAAATCCAACCAAATTACAGAAGTGACACATTTAAAACAAAATATTTGCTTCAAAAGGGTACCTGTTACTTTTGGTGATACAAATCAGAGCTGTTTAATTTCTAGTCATAAATGATAGGAAGAAAGCGCACTGAGTGATTAGTTGCATTGTGGTGGCTATTCTTGGTTGTCATCTTGACTACATTTGGAAATAATTAAAACCCAAGTGATTGGGTGCACATTTGAGGCATTGTTTTCTTAATTAAACCATTATAAATGGGAAGTCTCACTTTTAAGATGGATCTTTTGAGGTCGGAAGATACACACGTTTAATCTGGGCCACACCTTCTCCTGGCAGCCTATATAAAGGGCATAGAAGGAAGCTTGCTCTCTTTGGCTGCTGGCTCTTACCTTGCTGGTAAGTTCATTCCTTCACTGGCATTAGAAGTTAACTTCTTGGTGATTCCAGTGTATACTGAAATCCCGTCTCAGGGACTGAGCAAATCTGGATTCTTCTGTTGGTAGAAAGCCATTGTTGGACTAGCTGGACTACAGCCTGTAAGCCAATATAATAAACCCTTTCTAGAGAAAGATAGATAGATAGACAGGTAGATAGAATGATAAATAGATTCATTCTATTAGTTCTTTTCTTCTAGAGAAATCTTACTAGTACATGCATGATGTAGAACTGCCACAAAACTTAAAATATTGCAAAAAATTAAAAATAAAATTAGACACTAAAGACTGTATTTAGTCATAGAAAAACCACATTCCAATTTTTATAAAGATGATTGAAGCTCATAAGAATATCATCTTAGTTACCTGCTTGATGTATTTTTTTTCTATAGTTTTTCATGGTTAGTTTTAATTATCACTTTGACACAATCTGGAATCACCTGACAGGGCAAAATCTCAGTGAGAAATTTCCTAGATAAGGTTAGCTCACAGGATTGTCTTGATCACATTAGTTGATATGGGAAAACCCAGCCCACTATGGGTGGCACCATTCCCTAGGGCTAGGCCCTGGACTGAATACAACGGGGAGACTGAGCTGACACTGGCAATCATGTGTGCACGTCTTCCTCATTCTTGACTGTGGATGTGATGTGACCAGAGGCTTTAAATTTCTGCTACCTTGTTTTCCTAACAGTTCTGGACTATTACCTGAAACTGTGAGACAACCCCTTCTTTCCCTAAATTGCTGTTGTCAGGATGTTTTATCACGGCAACAGCCAGGGAAACTGAGAAACATCTATGCCATTAGTTACAGTGAATACATATTCTTCTGAGTGCAGTCTTATGAGAAGACTATACCCTTCTGTATTTCTCAGCTTGCGGCTCCCACAAAATTTGACGGGTAAAGCGTCTTCCACAGCCCACTTCCCCATGCTGCAGCTTTCTCCCGTGTTCCTTTTCCATCACTCAAGTTCCCCCAGTTCCGTGCACCATAGGAGGCTTGCACATTGTGACACAGGTTCTGGCTATGTTGCTGGCGTCACCACAGGGAGGTGTTCACAATGAGCAGATTGGATTTCTGGAAGCTATTTCTACACCAAGGCAGCATAACTGTAGAGGACATGAACGTTAGCCACATAAATACATAGATAGTCTATTAATCTCAGAGAGAATCATCCTAACTCAGCCCCTCCTGATCCTAATCCCAGAAATGTTTGCATACTCTACAATCTCACTGGATGTGAAGGCAAATGTGAAGGATAGGTCAGAGAGGAAAGGGATAATGCTTTTAACAACACTGAATATATATCACAAATCTTCAGGGCTTCAAAGCTTAAAATGTTTTTAGCACTTATAGTATACATACTATAAATGTGCTTATATAATATAGCATATATTATATATAATTATATTAAAACAAATACAAACATGCTTATGTGAATAAAATAACATTGGTTTATCAGTTTCCATATCTAGCACCAAATATTTGTTCAAGGTTTCCCATGGGCCAGACCTCATCCTGAATAATGAACCTAATCAAAATTAGTTAGCATAGTCATAAGTTAGGAAACTCACAGTGAAGCCCAATCTTGAATTAGGAAACTCAGTGTGAGGTTGAAGAAGAAAAATCAAGGTCCCGAAGAGCTCATCTCTCTGTCTCTGTCTCTGTCTGTCACGCACACACAGACACATCTCACACACACACACACACACACACATACACACACACACACACACACACTCCTCCCCCCTCTCTCACACTCACAAATGCATATACTCAGAGATGGACACAGACATATATAAGCCTGGCCTCATTTCAACACATGTATCTGATATGTATATATATATATGCTAAGTCCACAATTCTTTGGACTAGCACAAATATATAGAATTACCTATTTAAAGGGAATGGTTATAAAAAGATCCAAATAAAGTCGTCTGATGCCCAATATGGTTTCTTTGACAGACACAAGCCTCCAGAGAGCTAGCCGGCACATACGTGACTCTTCTTTGCACATGTTAAAATAGTGATATATGTGGATGGATATAGCTGTAGGCCATTGAAAGTGAACATGTTCAGATTTGAAGGTAACCGGTGAACTTGGAGGGGGGGAGAGTGTGGTTTTCAGGATGGAGCCTCTTACATCAGTTAGTGTTAGCCTGAGGATTTCTACTGCTAACTGCATCCCCCAAAGCTCTTGACCGACTGCTTTGAAGAGGGTGAGCTTATTATAAGCTATTTTGTTCCAAGGGTTTTTAAATGATATGTTTATAAATTATAGAATCTGTATCAAGTAATTTTTTTCTTTTTTTTTTTTACATTTTTTTTATTTATTTATTATGTATACAATATTCTGTCTGCGTGTATGTCTGCAGGCCAGAAGAGGGCACCAGACCTCATTACAGATGGTTGTGAGCCACCATGTGGTTGCCGGGAATTGAACTCAGAACCTTTGGAAGAGCAGGCAATGCTCTTAACCACTGAGCCATCTCTCCAGCCCAAGTAATTTTTTTTTTCTATCTGGCTTTTGTTTTCAATGATTGTCACATATGGAGGGAACAGGTAAAATGCATGTTACTAGATTCCTTCAAGATAGAGTTCCCTGTTAGGGTTTACATCCTCACACCCACTGAAAATCAGAGTGTCTGAATGGCCTCAGGGAGAACGAATGAATTTCCTCAATGCCTGTAGCAACCAACTCTGGAGGCTCCACCGCCTGAGATCTGGAAGATAAATCCAGCTGTGAAGCTTTGATTTACATCACAGTAGATTTCTGGGCTATGTGCATATTTAATATATGTAGGTTCATTGTAATAGTACAGAGGAATGCATATATATATTTTATGTACAGCATTTCAGTCCGGTTCTCCAGGAAACACAAGACAGAATCAAGTAAGCGAGATTCTCCTGAGCAAAGTGAAGTGTTGTGTAGTCTAAAATCACATCCACACCTCTGGCAGAGGCATCAGCCTATGCTGTACACGTGACTTTGAGTCCAGCGGGAAAGAAGGTTGAGCTGTTGTATCCTAGATCATCATACTCACTAAGGAACACTTGACAAAGACTTTGGACAGTCAAAGAAATCCCTCATCTCCCAGGAACCAGCTCCCTTGAGATCTCTACTGCAATCAGTCCTGGGCTGTGGGCCATCCACAAGGAGGTATGGATTTGCAGCAAAGGTGAACGACTTCAAAGCCTGGAGGGCCAGGGGGTGTTAAGTGCTTAGTCTCTACCTCTTTGAGGAAATCTGATTATGAAATGTTCTGTAAATCATAAGGTGCAGTAATACTATGGTGTAATGAGCTTGCATTGTCATGTGGGCAGGGGTTGGGAGAAGGCACAATGCATCTGACTCAGCACTTCCTGCTTTAAACAATCCTCCCTGGGAATTGCTGGGCATCCAGTCTCTTACTTAACCTCACACAGCAAGATAGATGCTTTGGTTTAATGACCTCCTTGGCATAGCCTTCTCTTCCTCCTCTCACATCTTAAGTCTTATTTTGTTTACCGGTATTTTCATTGTTTCTTCTCTACTTATTTCCTTTCTATATCCAATGGTCAGGTTGTCAAGTAGCACAAACTAACTCAACACTTAAAAAAAAAAACCAAAAAAAAAACAAAACAAAACAGAACAACAACAACAAAAAACCCAAACAAAAAAACCACCTCTATCTAGGAATGCCATTGCACCAAAGGAAGAAAAAAATGTAAATGTGTGTAAATGTGCAGTACTATGGATAAATAATAGATTTTGAGTTGAGTTAAAGTGGCTTCAGCTCTACATAAAATAGAGGGCTTCCAGCTATATTACAGCGTCACAGGCTGTTTTAGCACAATTTCCAGATGCTTCACATCTGAAACATTTTCTAAACTTCCTGAAAACGTGCCTATGATGGAAGGACATGTCTCTTCTCCTTTGCACCTCTTATTTCATGACCGGGTCTTCCATTTTTTAAATGGGAGACATATATCCTGAATATTGTCTTTTATTACCTACAGGAGTAGTAGCCTTGGAAGCATACAGAATGAACAAACTGAAATACTTTAACACTGAAAAAATGAAACTCCAATATTCTCTACCATAGAAAAAAATTTACATCAATAATAAATTAAGTTGTTTTTTTTTTTTTTGAGAGAGTCTGGTTGTATAGCCCAAACTGGCCTCCAGTTCAAAATCCTTTTGCTTTTACCTTCTACGAGCTAGGATTGTAGGTGTCACAACCAGGGACCACATTACATAAATAAATGTTAGTCTTTTTTTTTAAATATTTATTTATTACGTATACAATATTCTGTCTGTGTGTATGTCTGCAGGCCAGAAGAGGGCACCAGACCTCATTACAGATGGTTGTGAGCCATGTGGTTGCTGGGAATTGAACTCAGGACCTTTGGAAGAGCAGGCAATGCTCTTAACCGCTGAGCCATCTCTCCAGCCCTAAATGTTAGTCTTTCAAACATACTCAGGGTCTCCTACATGGATCAAGTGCTGGGGGGTGGTCAGGATAACAACAGCATATAGTGCTCTCTGGGGTGTTTTGTATTTAATTTTCAACATTTCATTACATCCATCTTATCTCCAATCTATGCAAAAGTTATAGCCAAAGATGACATTTGTCATGGGTGGTTCATTGGTTCAAAAAGATGGGAGTAGTTGTACTCCCAGATCTTGTTGTTGTCACCTTTGAGACAGGAATATAATACTTCTGTATCCCAGTTTTGCTCCCTAAAAGGTAGCAGCTGATGGCTCTGGTTTTACAGGAGACGCGCATACACATGGAAATCTCATCCTTATCAACTCAAGCAGTCTGTTACTAATGGAAGTGCAGCTTATTCCTGCCACACATCTGTGTAAAAGCTGTCTTGTCTTTCCCCCCTTCCCCTCCCATCCCCTCCTTTTTTCCTCATTTTTAATCTTAAGATTTATTTGTAGTTTTCATCAGCTTTGTAATTATAACAATCCAAAAGAAAAGTTAACATTTTGATCGCAAGAAATTATTAAAAATTACAATTTAATACATTTTATAATTTTATGTACTTATAAGAGAGATTGAATTTGTGGGGTATTTATAATGGAAGTCACATCTTCAAAAATGCAAATCACATCCAGATTGAAATCTGTAGAGAATGAAAATAAAATCGCAAAATGAGTGACTGAGTGGTTAACTTTCAGTGTTTGAGTGTTTTGTAAGTAAAGGATGTTAGGCATTGAACTGGCTACCTAGAAATCAGTGAGATAAAAAATGCTAGTCCATACGTACACCAGAAATAATGTCCTTTAGGTCTCCTAGTCTCTGACATGGCATCAGATGTCACCTTAAAACTGTAGAAAAAATTTAAAAACTCGTGGGAGATGCAGCAAAAAAACTTGAAATTCAGTTCTTAAAAATCCTGGCACTTAGTCTTCACAAAAAGCAGTTCTCAGCACTCACTGAGTAGGCATTCGCACGCTGGTTGGTGGGCACAACACGGTAGGGTGGAAAGTACTGCAGGCAGACCATGAAGACAACTTAGTCTCAGCAGAGAGTTGTTTTGTAACCCGGGGCCTCCAGTCATTTCCTCTGTGTGAAATGAAGTGGTGTGGCCAAGGCTCCCCTGAAGCTGCACATGAGTTCCTTCTGCCACTGCTGCATGCTCAGTACTGAAAGTCCCTGGAGAGTTTCCTGTGCTGTTCAGATACTTAAGTGCTTTCCAATTCTGTCCTAAAGGTAATGAATCCTGGTTGGGAATGAAGATAACATTGACCTTGCTGCCTTTCCCTCACCAGCAAGAGCAAACTCTTCAGGCCTTATAGAATGAACAATGAAGGCCATCAGCAGGAATTGCTGCAGACACCAGAGCAAAGTTCGAGGAGTCACTGGGAGGTCTGTGGTTTGAAAAGTGGCATATAAGGTATTCCATGCCTCTGCCTCTTAGGCTGGAGTCCACAGAAATGCAAAGGGCCCATGATTGCATAGGAAAAAAATTATTTTCCTCTCTGAAATTGTTTCTTTTTATTTATGAAAGTAGTTAACTACTTACTGCTGTTTTGTTATCTGTGTGGTTTAGATATATTCAAATGTCACTTGCACTTGCTTTCCGATTTAGAAATCACGGTAGGCTTTATTTTTTTAATAGGCTTTATTTTTTATTATTTTTTTGCTTTATAAATAATACCATTCAAAATTTCCACCTTCTCCCCTCTTCCCATTTCCCTCCCACTCCCTCACTCCCCTCCCCCTCCCTCTCCAGTCCTAAGAGAAGTCAGGGTTCCCTGCCCTGTGGGAAGTCCAAGGCCCTCCCCCCCTCCATCCAGGTCTAGGAAGGTGAGCATCCAAACAGTCTAGGCTCCCCAAAAGCCGGTACATGCAGTAGAATCAAATCCCAGTGCCATTATCAATGGCTTCTCAGTCAGCCCTCATTGTCAGCCACATTCAGAGAGTCCGGTTTGATCACATGCTCAATCAGTCCCAGTCCAGCTGGCCTTGCTGAGCTTCCATTAGATCAGTCACACCGTCTTAGTGGGTGGACGAACCCTTCGCGGTCCTGACTCCTTTGCTCATCCTCTCCCGGTAGGCTTTATTTTTTAAGACTTTATTTATTAGCCTTGACGCCGACTCTTGTTATTTAATGCAAAACAAAGCACATACATAATTATTTGCATGTGAAGCTGTCAACAACAATTGGGTTGTCATAAAACTGTATTTAATAGCTGTGAGAGGGTTTTACAAGATTGTCAGTGGGGCAATTAAGATTACCCTGGTAGGTATAGGCACAGCCAGCTCATTCAGGGACCACAGAACGCAGAAGCTGGTCACCCTCACTGGATATCTTAATGGGGGGAAAAAAAAAGCACTATAGTTTAAGGACAGTGCTGAGCCTGAAGAAGAAAACAGGAACTTCGATGGAGAAAAGTAGGCAGAAGTTTTTCAGGAATCCCGGAGGCCAAGAGCAGGCCCCGAAGACAAGAGGGGCCCATTTCGGTCCCAATGCTTTGTTTCAAGATCACTGGCGACAGAATCACCGACAAACCTCTTCCTGTTGACTAGGGCGCTGCCTCTCCCTACTCCATCCTCCATCCATCCACCTTACCCGCCCCCCACACAGAAAGCAGCGGTCACAGAGCCCGCACCGCTCAATCCGAGACCTCCGAGCCCGCAGCAACCGGCGGGGCTAGAGCGGGCGGCCCGTTCTTCTGACGGCGTCTCCCAGACAGTGACAGCTCGGACGCCGAGCCCCGGGCTCTCTGCCCCCCCCCCCCCCCCTTTAAGAACCGGGCTCCAGCTGGAAGCGATCAGACTCCACCCCTGCGCTTCAGCCCAGCCACACGCCTACGTAGCGCCTCTCAGAGGCGCCGTTAGCTGACGTAGCGACACGTCATTGGCTCTGCCGCTCTGCCCGCACGCGATTGGTTCCTGGCGGCACGGCCCCGCCCCTCCCCGCCTCGCCGGCTGTCCCCGCGCCGCTGGTCCGCGAGCAGCCTGGCGGTTTGCCTCTTCCTCTCCCGTCCTCTAGACCGCGTCCATGGCCACCGCCGCGACCGAGGAGCCCTTCCCTTTCCACGGTCTTCTGCCGAAGAAGGAGACCGGGGCCGCCTCCTTCCTGTGCCGCTACCCGGAGTATGACGGGCGCGGGGTGCTCATCGCCGTCCTGGACACGGGGGTCGATCCCGGGGCTCCGGGCATGCAGGTGAGGCAGCGCCGAGGGCCCGGGACCGGAAGGGCCGAGCCGGAGGACGGGGCCGGACAGCTCCGGGTCACCGCAGGACCCTGTTCCTGCTCCACACAAAAGCGGCGTGGTCGGCGTGGCTGATCGGGATCGGGGGCCGCGGGGAAGCCCTGCTGGTCATCCGGGAGAGCCAGGCCCCACACCTCGTCGGGGTCCTCGCCCGGTCTCGCCGAGCCAGGATTTTACAGTTTTTAACCTTGGGGGTGCGGGGAGGGGGGGGTGACACCGATGGGGCAGCAGTTAGGGATGTGGTTACAGATTGGTTTTGGCAAGACCAGCAAAGCGGGGTTCCCAGAAGACAACTCGGTCCGCTTCCGGAATGGTTTCTTCTGAGACTTCGGTATTTTTTAAGTTATCTGCTGTGTGTTTGAAATCTGGGTTAGACTTTTACATAAGGCACAACTAAATTGTTAGGGGCGAACTTTTCAGGCCTTAAGAAAATAGACTTTTTAAACGCCTCAGAACATAAAAAATATATGATTAGCTATGATTTCCTTTCTGCAAGTTAGAAGTCTTTAGGGGAGGGACCTTACAGAAAGCTGATGTTAAAAAGAATGCCTCTGATTAAAATGCATTCTGTTTTTAAAGTAAACTAACCTTTTACTAAAACCTACTAATAAGTACTTTTCCAGCCGTTGTTGAATATCTTCCCTGACTAACTTATTGCCTCCTTTTCGGCCCTGTGTCTGTGTATCTATCAGATAGATGCATTAGATTGCATAGATAATATATTAACTTCTTCCTCACAAAGGAGGGATGCTTAATCCTTTATTCCTAGACCTTGGTGTCGTCGTGTGTCGTCGTCGTCCCCCCCCCCCCCCCCCCCCCCCCCCCCCGTTAGTTCTTTTCTTGTGCAAGGGATGGGAAGGAAGCCTGTGTGACCACTCCATGGATCTCTGGGGAGTCCTGATTCGGAGGGTATGTTGCTTCTTCCTTTCTCTGGAGCACAGCTAGTGGTGGTCCTGTCCGACAGAGCCCCCTGATTTAGAAGCTCAGGTAATGAGTTCCCTCCAGGTGACTACCCGTTGTTCTTTTATGAATGGTAATTGCTAAGGCGTGGTGACAGCATTGCCACATAGAGGGTTTGGCACACAGTGGATGCTGCCCATTACACAGCATTGTGTGCTTGCTTGTTGTAGGATGCGTGGGAGAACAGCCAGGGTAAGTGGCTGGCGGGTTCTTTTGGTAGAGGTCAGGCGGTTTTGGAGTAGACCTGCTCAGTGGGCATTTGTGGGATTTCCAGCTCTGTTTATCAAAGTATTTTGTTTCTGTAAAGGAACGGTTTTTACCCTGTAGAATTACTTGACAATTGAGAAAATCAGTAAAGTGCTGAAGAAAAGTTTTAAATACTATCTTAAAGTCCTAAATAACAATAAATGTCTAGTAGGAGGAGTTTATGATAGGTCTATATTTACACATTGTCTGAAGAGAAAATAATGTTGGATATTTACATACAACATAAATACTCAATAAAATATTAAAACCAAATGAGAATATAAGATCATCAAGCATTAATTTTGTAGCTCTGTATATGCATCATTAAGGTAAGAAAGAAAATAGAAATTAAAAAAAAAGAGAAGAGGGGACTGACCTGGCCATTTGGGATGCCAAATGGGATCTCAGTGAAGGACTTGAGACAAAAATGAGAACTTTGAGGGACAGAGCCAGTCGTCTCCTCCTTCGTTAACTTCCGTAGGCCAAGTCCTTTTTCTGTCACAGCTTCTGGGTGTCTTCAGAGTAGAGGGCAGGGCTGGGTATGCCGACAGATTGAGGAGAGTAATCTTTCCGTAGATGATGAAATGTTCCCTTAGCAAGCATTCGGGCACCTAATTGGTGCCCACTGCTCCATTAATAACAAAGTCCTGGAAGCTGTGGGTGTTTCAAAGATAGAGGTAAGATGATGGGAAGACTGAGATCGTGGATGTGTTTCATGACCAGATAAAACTTGGTCGAGGCCGTCTACAAAAACAATTGTAGATGCCACTCTTATCTCACCACTGATCTATGCTTCACTTTCCCAAACTTACCCATCAGAAGCAAACCTAGAATCATGTATTTGTTCAAAACCAAGTCAATTTGCTTTTGAATAAATCTCCAAAAATTGGAATTCTATTGCAAGCCTTTCAACCCCCCCCCCCAACTTTGACCTTTGGGCTTAGCCTCAGCACCACCTTTCACTCCGTACTTCCCTCTTTAGCATTTGATTTCCATCTCTTCTAGGCACCTAGATGTTGCAGGTCCTAATGCTTGCCTTTGCCTGTGGTCCTTAATTTGCCCAAAAGCTTCCATAGTCACCTGCAAACTCCTGCTTCACCCTTTAAGACATTACTGATCTCATTCAGCCTTTGCCAGGTATTTAGCTCTACTGGTAAGGTCTGTGGCTGTAGACATGAGTAAGGCCAGTAACTTCCGGCTAACAGTGATTTTCGTTTTTCTCCCTTTTGTTCTCTTCTCAAGTTGTAAGTATTCCTAATAGTGCTTACATTTTTTCATCTTGTTACCCCGCCTTACATTTCTCCTGGTCAAAATTCTTGGAAAGCATATATCAAATTTATTGGGTATCAAATCTGCTAGTAATAATAAGCATTTTGTTGAAAAAGACGTGCATGCATAATAGGGAACTGTCCTTTTAGAAAAAACAACTTGAGGTAAATAGATACAAATAACTCCATGAAAATTTTTTGTTTGTTCGGTATTTGTGTTGTTTTTTGATACAGGGTTTCTCTGTGTAATAGCTCTGGCTGTCCTGTAGACCAGGCTGGTCTCGAACTCACAGAGATCCGCCTGCCTCTGCCACCCGAGTGCTGGAATTAAAGGTGTGTGCCACTACCACCCAGCTCAAATAAAGTATTTTTAGTGTGCCCACTCACTAAAATATTAATAAGTAACCCAACATATATAATTGGTTTTATTTTAGTCTTAGTGACTGTCATTTACTTGGGTTTAGTTTCTGCGAGCTGAGCTTTGTGTTCTTAGGGCATTTCTTGACTATTTCCTTTAATTCTTACTGAATTGGATTATTATCTCTACTCCTCTGTTATCTCAATTGATAAGCTTTCTAAAAGCAGAGATCCTTATAAATTGATCATGCTCTTGGGATAAAAGTTACTGAGTAGTAATCACATACTTAAATGTACATTTTCAATTTCTTCTGTTGAAATTTTAAGTAAATACTATTTTTTCTTTGTTTAGTGAACGTTTGTTTTTGATGGTTAGCAAGCCTTTCGCCTCTTGTTCTGGTCTTAACAAATGGTTAATGAATGGCTCCTGCCCATACCATTTTCTGCTCCATAATAGCTACAGTGGAGAAATGAGCAACGTGTATTCCTGACATTTAGGGGAAATGGTAGGCGATTTCTTTTTATTTAGTTAGTTAGTATCCAGGAAACATTTCCCAGTCTCCCCCTCAGGGTTATTACTGTGACTTTCCCCATAATCCCATTTTCCAGGCTTGCCAACCCTCATCCAGGCACCTCTCCTTAAAGACGGACTGCGTATTTCCTCTGCTACTAGTCTACTGCAAAATTCTCATATGATTTTGCCTTTATATTTTTTCAGCCCCAAATTTTTCTGTCTCCTAGAAAATCTCCAATAGAGTGAACAAAAGTGTGTATTTTGTATGTTTATCTGCTCCTCTCTCCCTTCTTCTCTTGTCTGTCTGTCTGTCTGTCTGTCTTTGTGTGTTGGGGAGGTGTGGGGGTGAGAGACAGAGAGAGACCACGAGCACTTCTTATACGTAAAACTTAACAGAAATCATACATGGTAAACAAATCACTAAATCTCTTTGGCGTTTCCTCTTCTCACATACTGATAATGAGGTTTTGTTTTTACTAGTTTGATCATGATTTTCATTGTGACTTTTTTTTCTAAATTGTTATATTGATTGAACTTTCTGGTTATCAGCCTTCTTCTAGTATAAATATCCAAGAAAGCTTATAGATTGCTGTTCAAACAAAACAAAACAAAAACCCTAAGGGTGACAGTCCCTTTGGAACTTGGTTTTTCAAGGCAGCATGACAAAGTTCTGCGTGTGATCCACAGCTGTACCTTCTTGGCCCTATCAAGAAAAGATGTGCCTTGTTTTCTCTAAGAGTCACTGCTTCTTTGAGTATATGGTAAATACAAAATTTTGCATATACTATAGAGGAAATACTTTATGTTGGGGAAAAGATTCATGATAGTCAAATAATTTAATAGTAATGACCACAACCCTGGTCCTAAAGATTTATGAATTTTCCAGGTAGAAGAAAAGTCTGAAGACTTTGTGCTTGTTATATTCTTGCCATTTGTTATTTTCTTCTTTCTTTCTCTTTTTTACAGACCTTGTGTTTTCATGCCTAATTCCTGTTGGGGTGTGTGTGTGTGTGTGTGTGTGTGTGTGTGAGAGAGAGAGAGAGAGAGAGAGAGAACAAGAGAATATATACGTGTGTGTATACACATACACTAATAGAATTTTAACTAGTGTATATGTTCATTGTACAAAATGATGGGTTTCCTTATGACATTTTTATACGTGTATATCTCAACAGACAATAATAAATGGGAAAGTGAATTATACAGCCCTCAAAAGAAGTAGGAAGGGCTTGTGAGGTGGCTCCGTGGTAAAGGTGCCTGCTGCCAATCCTGTCAACTTGGGTTGAGTTGCCGTGTCCCTGTATGGTGGAAAGAGAGAACCAACTCCTAGACATTGCCATCTGACTTCCTGTGGCATGTTTGTACTCACACAGAAACCCTTACACACAAAATAAATGAGATTTGATTTAAAAAATATACAACATCCAATAAATATATGAAAAAATTCAGCATCCTTAGCCATCAGGGCAACAAAGTCAGTGCTATATTGAGATTCCAGCTTAACCAACACAGAATTTCTATCATTAAGAAACTAACAGATACTGGTGAGGATGAGGTTAAGGATGGTAGTAAGATTCTTGAATACCGTTGGTAGAAATATATATTAGATCATTTACTATAAAAATTAGTATTGAGTTTCTTTAAGTATAGGCATGCTCCATGAGTATATATTGAACACAATGACTTGGTTTTGCAAAACTAGCTCCAACGAACCTTATCAATTCTTCGTCTGTAAAAATATTCTACTACAGTTTCCTGTAGCAGCAGTGTTGTGGCTCACATGAAAATTTATAGCTAGTAAAGAGATATATCTTAACTAAGTTATTAGAGCCGATACTAAGTTGGATCATTCAGTCATAAAAAATGTTACTACCCAGCCATCACTGTTGTTGTTGGGTGTCTGTTTGCAACTTGAATGGAGAGTCGCCTCATGTGTGTTGTGGAAAGCTGGGCTGTGTCCTGCGAGGTGAAGAGTGTGCAGTATGAAGTTGAGGGTGGGGAACACATGAAGAGTCATGTGGGAAGGTTTCTGAAGGGCGATGACTAGACAACTGAAATGCACAGTCGGATGCTCTTATACAGCTGGAGAGATAATCTAAGGAAGAGGGTTCTATGAAACAGTCGAGGCAAAAATAGTCAACATTTTATGGGAAGTAGTGCCACAGAGCATCTTGTGTTCTGAGTGCACTATGAATCTGGAGGGAGAGGAGTAATAAAACAGTGTGTCTGCACAGTGCTTAGGGGCCCACTGTGGAAGGAGCACCTTAAGAACATGGCTTATGCCGGGTGGTGGTTGCGCATGCCTTTAATCCCAGCACTCGGGAGGCAGAGGCAGGCGGAGCTCTGTGAGTTCGAGACCAGCCTGGTCTATAAGCTCCAAAACCACAGAGAAACCCTGTCTAGAAAAACCAAAAAAAAAAAAAAAAGAACATGGCTTATGTAAGGGTCTTCAGTGTTTTTCACTCATAACCGACCTCTCTCTTCCTGTGAACTTTTACACAACCCCAGGTATATAGGCAAATATAGTAAGTATACAAATCAAGCATTTACTGATAAGTCATAAAGAAGTTTATTTTAGGAGCTGGAGAGATGGCTCAGTGATTATACTATTCCTGCGTCTTTGCGAGTGAGTTCAGTTCCCAAGCTCACAACAACATCCGATTCCAGTTCTGAGCATCTATCATCCTCTTCTGCCCTCTGAGGGCACCAGGCAACACATGTGGTGCATATACATCTATTTAGGCAAACACATAAGAGAAAATAAATCTTTTTAAAAATTATTTAAAAAATTTGGTTGCATATAAAAGCATTTACTAATAGCAAATGCACATACTCAATGAAATGAATAAGCTTGTTTAACACAGCCCAATTTAAAGATAAACTAATTTGATATTTACATGCCGAGGAGTGGTGGAGAGAAAATATGAAAAGCTGTGATTTCTGGAATTAAGCCATTAGGTTTCTCTGAGAGTAGAAGATTTCATGCAGTAAAAATACAGCAGTCCATAGAATAGAGCCTGGTCACAGCCTCGGGTATTTCAACCAAGTGTTCAGTGAGATCTAGTATGATGGCCTGCACAGTAAAAGTATGCGTGTTGAATATTCAACACCAAAACCGCAGTGCCCATACAATTCAGCTGGCCTAAGTGCTGACACACATTTAGTTGAATTAAGTTTTGGTTGTCGCACACCCAGTATCCTTTTAGTGTTGCCGTGTGTGTGTGTGTGTGTGTGTGTGTGTGTGTGTGTGATTCCACACATTAAGTTACAGGACCTCCATAAAGAGTGAGTTTCAACTCAATTTAAGAAGCTGATGTGTACATTACAAAAGGAAGAGATGCCAGTGGTTTGGCAAGCTGGCACAATGGTGATAAAAAGTAGAAAAATGGATTTGAATTTCATTGTAGAGGAAATACTTCCTGATAGCTGTGGTGCAAGACATAAATGAGATAGTCAGAAACATTTCTGTTCATGGCTTGAGCAACTGGTGTAGGATGGTACTTAGAAGGACAACATTGGGAGCAAAACAAATATGGGAATGTTTAACCTTTGAACTTGGGGTTTATGAAATTTGAAGTACTGGTTTGACATTGAGTAATAAAAGGCTACTGTTTCCTACCCAGCCCAGAGCATACTTTTCTTCAGATATTTGCTCACACGTTGCCTCCTCAGCAAGGCCTTCCTTGACCAACCAAGTTAGAATGGATAAATCAGTACTTCTTATTTCCTGTCTTTAGCTTAACTTCTCAGTATTTTATGTCTTTATTTATTGTCTGCTTCCTCACCCTGCTGTATGTAAGATAAAGAATTTTTGTGTACTGACAGCTGCTTTATCCAATACCCAAAAGATTGCAAATATTAAAGAAATATATGAAATCACTTAAAGGGTTGTATATTGTTTCCATGACTTAATTTTTTCTTTAGTGTTTATTTATACTTTTCGCTTTTTTTGTTTTTTGTTTTTAGATTTATTTATTTATTATTATACAGTATTCTCAGTATTCTGTCTGCATGTATGCCTGGAGGTCAGAAGAGGGCACCAGATCTCACTACAGATGGTTGTGAGCCACTAATGTGGATGTCGGGAATTGAACTCAGGACCTTTGGAAGAGCAGTGCTCTTAACCACTGAGCCATCTCTCCAGCCCCTATACTTTTCTCTTAATTATATTATTTTTAATATAAATGAAAGATTCCATAGGCAATTATATATATATATATATCATATAGTGTGTACATACATGGATTTATATTACTTTCTTTAAAGACAAATCTAACTCATTTTCTTTGTCTCAATTTTTAGGTTACAACTGATGGAAAACCAAAAATCATTGACATCATTGATACCACAGGAAGTGGTGATGTGAATACTGCTACAGAAGTAGAGCCAAAAGATGGGGAAATTGTTGGTCTTTCTGGAAGAGTGCTTAAGGTTGGAACATTTCTCTTATTGAATGGTTTTAGTTTGTTGGTTCTTTTCCCTCTTCCTTCATTTTGTAATGTTGCTTCAAAACATCTTAATATTTTTAAACTTAAATTGGCACTAGAGTAGTATTTTCCTGTTACTTATAAAGTGAATTATCCCAAAACCCTTAGGATAAAATAAGGAGACGTTCCATTACTGTCTTCTAAGAACATAGGTTGTCATGTTGATGGATGCTTATGGTAAGTATTGGATCCCAGCTATTGGATATCCTCCACAGATGTAATAAGCCAAATCAAACCGAATTAATAAGACCAGGTTTTAATCTGAGCAAAGCAACTCCTGGGTAGTCTTGGAAGGAAGGAGAAACTATGGGTCAGTTCTGGATATAAAGACCTATATTCGTGGTCTTGAGCATCTCAGGGGGAGGGGCCTCCCCCTTGGGTTTCTCAGGCAGGGGTCTGGAATGTGACGATTGAGTTCAGGTGGAGTTTCCCAACAGCTTATATTTGAATTTCTCATGAAGTTGTAAATTGTTGACCATGGTTGTGGTTTCATTTAAAGGCTTAGCTAGTGAGCGTTGGGAAGTTGGCTGTTCCATGGACATAATTTGGTTTATTTGTTTGGTTGTTTTATTTTGTTCTTTTTGTGACAGGGTCTCTTTATGTCGTCTTTGCAGTCCTGGAACTCTAGGTAGACCAGGCTGTTCCCAGTTCTGCCTATTTTGCCTCACAAATGCTGGGGTTAAAGGCTGTACCACTACCCCTTGTTTCTTTGCCACATGGCCCTCTTGACAGAGTTGTTTTATAGTGAGCATGGCAGCTGTCTTCTCTCAGGGCAAGAGTCTAAGAGAATAATCACGGTGAAAGTCATGGATTTTTATAAGACTAGCTTACAAGTGATTGTCCATCTCTTCATTGTATTCTGTTCATTGGAAATCAGGCAGTAATCAGCAGACATCTGGAAGAGGTATTCATGACAGCATACTGTAAGGTGTGGGTCATGAGGGCAATCTTAGAAGTTATTTGTTCAGTAAAGTACTTGTAATTGGGATTTTTTTTTTAAGTTGAGGTCAACAAATGGTTTTAACTTTGGAAGAGAAAAAAAAGAGAAAGTAACCACCTACATAGTTTTTTTGCCTTCATCACTTTTTCAGTGAACCTGACCATGAAGAAATATTTAGGCCCTACAATTTACCAACTTAAATGACTGGCTTTGCTTTATTTTGTTCTTGGTAGAAAGGAATGTGTAAACTAAGCATGAGACAATAGATATAAAACAAGCACAGAGCTATTTATGAGTTACTGATTAATCCATTTAGAGGATGACAAAATAATTGAGAATGATTTTTACTTTTAGTCTTTTTTTTTTTCGTGACAGGGTTTCTCTGTGGCTTTTTGGAGCCTGTCCTGGAACTAGCTCTTGTAGACCAGGCTGGCCTCGAACTCCCAGAGATCCGTCCTCCTCTGCCTCCTGAGTTCTGGGATTAAAGGTGTGCGCCACCACCGCCCGGCTATATTTAATCTTTTAGAAGAAGCAGACTTAGTTTGAAGTACATTAATTTACTCTACGACAGTAGATCACACTTCTAGTGAGCCCTGCAGATTTAGACCTACATAATTATTCTTAGTTGCTTACTTTTAGATAACTGTAATAACCTAAGTTTTCAATAAGCTATATGAACAGCTATAGTCACTAGTGCTCAAAAGCAGAAGTTTTATGTAATGTATCATTCCTTAATAAATAAGGTAAAGCAATTAAGACTGCATAGTCTTGCCTGTTGCTCACATGATGACTGTTCTCTGGAGTGTGTTATCGCTTCATTTGCTATGAGTGTTCTCCAGGGAGTTGACCTCTTGACCAGTCTCCTAGTCCACTCAGGGGGAGATACTGATTGGTTAAGTTTGGGTAGCTTGTGGAATAGGATGGTGGAAACCAATTGCTCTTCATACAGACTTTGTACCAATCTTTCCCTTCTCCATCCATGCATAAAATGTACTTACAGAGGTATTGAGAATTTTTTTTCCTTTTTGGTTTTTTGAGACAGGGTTTCTCTGTGTAGCTTTGGCGCTTGTCCTGATACTAGCTCTTTTATACCAGACTGGCCTTGAACTCGTAGAGATCCTCCCGCCTCTGCCTCCTGTGTGGAGTGCTGGGATTAAAGGCGCTACCACCACTTGGCTGAGATGTTTTGTAGTGTCAGGAAGGAATAATTATTAGTCACTGGTACCATGGCTACTTGGCTCTCCTTACCTCTCAGGACACCATTTTCTGAAAGTAGTACAATAAGTTCCTTTGACTTAGCCATGTGTTACAGTGAAGTAAATATCTGTCTTGATATTTACTATCTTCTCCTTTTTCCAAATAGCTCATAAACAGCCAACAGAGCCTCATTCTTCTTATTTAAGACCAAGTACAGGTAATACTTTGGTAGCCATTGTTTTCGGATGATAGTCCTCTACAATCCTTACTTCTTTCTGCCATGTCATAACCTGTTTCAACTTTTGTGATAATCTTTGTTTGTTGTTTTATCACCTTTGTGCAGATAAATAAAATGCAGTATTTAGTTTCCTCTACTTTTCAGCTTTTTATGGATGCCCTCATTTCTGTATCTGTTCTTCTTGGTGTTTGCAAGATTTGAGATTGACTGGTCTTTATTGTTGTTGAATGTGGCTAATGGGTTCAGTTTCATTGTAAGCAATATGATAAGATTTCTATACAGCGCATTCTGTTTGCTCTGTGTATCGAACTGTTGCAGTTTGGGACTGTTGAGTAAGAGTTGTTTTGAAAGCATTATGCATATTTCCTGTGTATGTGTGCGGATGTCTCCAGGATGTGTGCCAGAAGAATTGCTGAGTCATGGAGATACAGCTTTACTAGGTCATTACTAATTTGACCTTTTATTTGAGACTGGCCTTGTACTCGCCTGATTTTCTTGCCTCCACATCCCAAGTGCTGGGATTATAAGTGTGTACCATCGTGCCTGGCCAGCTTTTAACTTCAAATACTTGGAATTTTCAGAACTTAAAAAAAAAACTTTAAAAAGGATGGGAATCTCAGTATATCATGTTGTAAGTTTAATTTGTACTTGTTTAATGAGATCAGCCATTTTTTCACAGATTTGGGCTTTTGGGTTTTGTATGAAGTATTAAACATTTATTTACCCTTTTCATTTTTGTTTTGTTTCATTTTAATGCTACTGAACTGTGCATTGTATTCTTATTAGTTTGTAGCATTCTTTTATATATCCATTTTCTATTTTAAATTGAAATTTTCAGTTTTTACATATACGTATGTGCTTAATGAAAACTCAAAGCTCTAAAATTAATTAAATGTATGACTGAATATGACAGTATTCCCAGTATACCTAGAAAGTTGTGTTTTTTCTTATTTGTTATCGAGAATTTGACCGGAATTTTTTTAATACTCAGTTTGAAGTTGGAGTCTCATTTTTTTCATAAGAAAACCTAGTATGCCTACATCACACATTAACATTCCTTTAGTTCCCCAGTAATTCTCATGTCTTTCTTTTAACTTGGCTACCTTCAAAGTTTGTTAGCAGTCCTGTCTATCCTGAAGCTCACAGGAGACATTTGAGCCAAGAGAAAGCCATGAACTTATGTAGGACATGGTGGGTAGCGGGGAGAAAGAGACTTTCTGGGTTGTGAAATTTGTCTATGGCGGTGTCGTGTTAGCAGTCCAAAGGTTGGCTCACCTTTAAGTCTTACTTCTTAGTTCTCTTTGTTCTGTGGTTTTCCAATTGTTCTCGACTCAGTTCTCAATATATGCTGTTCTCACTTTACCACATTGAAGTTAAACCTTTTAAAAAATAATCTGTATTTAGCCTCAAAAATTGAAAACTTTATGAAAAGGTTAATACAGGCATACAGAAGAGTGTGATTAGATTTAGTATAACCAAAGCAAAAAGTGTGTGTGACTTTATAGGCATGTGCTATGAAGCCGGCAAGACTGAAACAATTCAGGGTGCTATTTGGTTCATTAAGAAAAATGTCCTATTTGTTAGTCAACCTCTTTTAAGAGTTTTAGAAATGAACTATAATTTATAATAATGAGATTATGTACTCCAGACAGGTATTTTGAGTCCCAGGCAAAGTGGGTTTACATACAAAACAATATATCCTGTCTTTAAAAAATGAGACAAAGTTGATCTCCATGGAGACCTGGAGAGATAGCTCAGTAAATGAAGTATCTGCTATTTGAACATGAAGACCTGAATTCAGATCCCCAGCACCAATCTAAAATTGCAATGTGGTAGCATTCAGCAGTAACTTCAGCACTTCAAGGTAGAATCAGTAGGATCTCTGGATCCCAGTGACCAGCTGTTTTAGCTTCTGATTACTGAGAAACCCTGTCTCAAAAAACAGGATGGGGAGCAGTAGAGAAATTCTACATCAACCTTTGCCCTCCATGTACTTCATATGTACAACATGTGCATACTTTCACACAGATATACATCACACCTGTAAGAAAGATGATTGTAATTACTATCTGTAGTTTAAACCGTTTTAAATATTTCTTTTGCTAAAGATATCACACATAACTTCAAAATGTATACTATTTAAATAGAAAAAATGACATTCCATAATTGCCTGAGTTAATGTAGCATGACTTTTATTCTCTGAGTTTTTTGTATATAATTTTTATAGCTAGTCTACTTTTAAAGGAAGGTAGATAATACTAATTTTTGAGATATATGTACTTTTATGACCCTGTGCAATTTTTGTTTTATTTATAATTAAATATAAATTGACCACAGGATTATTTTCATTGATTTTTATATATATGCTAACTAATGTGATTAAATATGTTGAATAGCTTTTGAGTTTTGCTTTTCTTTATTAGTTGGCATCTCCTGGCCTTTTGAACATTTTCACTTGTCACCAGTTTATAGAGGTACATGTACAGTGGACTCTTGTGTTGTCACCAGTTTATGGAGGTTCATGTACAGTGAACTCTTGTGTTGTCACCAGTTTATAGAGGTATATGTACAGTGAACTCTTGTGTTGTCACCAGTTTATAGAGGTTCATGTACAGTGGACTCTTGTGTTGTCACCAGTTTATAGAGGTACATGTACAGTGAACTCTTGTGTTGTCACCAGTTTATAGAGGTTCATGTACAGTGGACTCTTGTGTTGTCACCAGTTTATAGAGGTACATGTACAGTGAACTCTTGTGTTGTCACCAGTTTATAGAGGTTCATGTACAGTGGACTCTTGTGTTGTCACCAGTTTATGGAGGTTCATGTACAGTGGACTCTTGTGTTGTCACCAGTTTATGGAGGTTCATGTACAGTGGACTCTTGTGTTGTCACCAGTTTATGGAGGTTCATGTACAGAGGACTCTTGTGTTGTCAGCAGTTTATGGAGGTACATGTACAGTGGACTCTTGTGTTGTCAGCAGTTTATGGAGGTTCATGTACAGTGGACTCTTGTGTTGTCAGCAGTTTATGGAGGTTCATGTACAGTGGACTCTTGTGTTGTCACCAGTTTATAGAGGTACATGTACAGTGAACTCTTGTGTTGTCAGCAGTTTATAGAGGTTCATGTACAGTGGACTCTTGTGTTGTCAGCAGTTTATAGAGGTTCATGTACAGTGGACTCTTGTGTTGTCACCAGTTTATGGAGGTTCATGTACAGTGGACTCTTGTGTTGTCACCAGTTTATGGAGGTTCATGTACAGTGGACTCTTGTGTTGTCAGCAGTTTATGGAGGTTCATGTACAGTGAACTCTTGTGTTGTCAGCAGTTTATAGAGGTTCATGTACAGTGGACTCTTGTGTTGTCAGCAGTTTATGGAGGTTCATGTACAGTGGACTCTTGTGTTGTCACCAGTTTATGGAGGTTCATGTACAGTGGACTCTTGTGTTGTCAGCAGTTTATGGAGGTTCATGTACAGTGGACTCTTGTGTTGTCAGCAGTTTATGGAGGTAAATGTACAGTGGACTCTTGTGTTGTCAGCAGTTTATAGAGGTTCATGTACAGTGGACTCTTGTGTTGTCAGCAGTTTATGGAGGTTCATGTACAGTGGACTCTTGTGTTGTCAGCAGTTTATGGAGGTACATGTACAGTGGACTCTTGTGTTGTCAGCAGTTTATGGAGGTTCATGTACAGTGGACTCTTGTGTTGTCAGCAGTTTATGGAGGTTCATGTACAGTGGACTCTTGTGTTGTCAGCAGTTTATAGAGGTACATGTACAGTGAACTCTTGTGTTGTCACCAGTTTATAGAGGTATATGTACAGTGAACTCTTGTGTTGTCAGCAGTTTATAGAGGTACATGTACAGTGAACTCTTGTGTTGTCAGCAGTTTATGGAGGTACATGTACAGTGGACTCTTGTGTTGTCACCAGTTTATGGAGGTGCATGTACAGTGGACTCTTGTGTTGTCACCAGTTTATAGAGGTACATGTACAGTGAACTCTTGTGTTGTCAGCAGTTTATAGAGGTTCATGTACAGTGGACTCTTGTGTTGTCAGCAGTTTATGGAGGTACATGTACAGTGGACTCTTGTGTTGTCAGCAGTTTATAGAGGTTCATGTACAGTGGACTCTTGTGTTGTCACCAGTTTATGGAGGTACATGTACAGTGAACTCTTGTGTTGTCAGCAGTTTATAGAGGTTCATGTACAGTGGACTCTTGTGTTGTCAGCAGTTTATGGAGGTTCATGTACAGTGGACTCTTGTGTTGTCAGCAGTTTATGGAGGTACATGTACAGTGGACTCTTGTGTTGTCAGCAGTTTATAGAGGTTCATGTACAGTGGACTCTTGTGTTGTCAGCAGTTTATGGAGGTACATGTACAGTGGACTCTTGTGTTGTCAGCAGTTTATAGAGGTTCATGTACAGTGGACTCTTGTGTTGTCACCAGTTTATGGAGGTTCATGTACAGTGGACTCTTGTGTTGTCAGCAGTTTATGGAGGTTCATGTACAGTGGACTCTTGTGTTGTCAGCAGTTTATGGAGGTTCATGTACAGTGGACTCTTGTGTTGTCAGCAGTTTATGGAGGTACATGTACAGTGGACTCTTGTGTTGTCACCAGTTTATGGAGGTGCATGTACAGTGAACTCTTGTGTTGTCAGCAGTTTATAGAGGTTCATGTACAGTTTATAGAGGTACATGTACAGTTTATAGAGTTGCATGTACAGTTTATAGAGGTGCATGTACAGTTTATAGAGGTGCATGTACAGTTTATAGAGGTGCATGTACAGTTTATAGAGGTGCATGTACAGTTTATAGAGGTGCATGTACAGTTTATAGAGGTGCATGTACAGTTTATAGAGGTGCATGTACAGTTTATAGAGGTACATGTACAGTTTATAGAGGTACATGTACAGTTTATAGAGGTACATGTACAGTTTATAGAGGTACATGTACAGTTTATAGAGGTACATGTACAGTTTATAGAGGTTCATGTACAGTGAACTCTTTTGTTGCCTGCTAGTGGCACTTTGTTACAACATTTTGTCATTGTTATTGTTATGTCATTGTTTTTGTTATGTCATTGTTATTGTTATGTCAAGGCATTTTAAGAATATGAAGAATGTTTTTCTGACAATGGATGAGATTTAATATACAGCCAGTTGACTCTCAAATTATTAGTTAAAACATAGGCCTTTAATAATAGTTTTCATATATCTAATATGATGAAATTTTCTCCCAAAAGTTTTCTATGTAGGAAATAATTTCTATGAATCGTGGGAATGAGTTGGAGAAAGAGACTATAAGTGAGACAAGTGAGGATTTTTTGTTGTATTTGTTTTTGGTTTTGAGACAGGGTTTCTGAGTATTACTGACTGTCATGGAGTTTATTATATAGACCAGGCAGGCCTCAAACTCACAGAGATCTACCTACCTTTGCTTCCGGCTGCGGGGATTAAACGCATGGGACAGCCAGATGTTCATTGGCAGTTCAACTTTGTATTTAGCACAAAGCTAACAGCTGTTTTTCATAATTAGGATGAATCAGAATAGATTCTGTTATTTTAAATTGCTTGATATTCATTGCATTTTATGATTCATAGGAATCATAAGGTAGTTATGGTCCCCAGCTTCACTGTTGAAGATAGACATGAGTGGTGGAGCAGCCTACCTGTCTACTGCAGATCCCAGCTTTCATATAAATCAAGGTCTAGATTCCAATTTTTTACCTTCCTGTTTATATAAGTAATTTCATTTCATCTTTCTATTAAAACCTATTTTTAGGGGGCTCAGTGGTTAAGAGCATTGCCTGCTCTTCCAAAGGTCCTGAGTTCAATTCCCAGCAACCACATGGTGGCTCACAACCATCTGTAATGAGGTCTGGTGCCCTCTTCTGGCCTGCAGACATACACACAGACAGAATATCGTATACATAATAAATTAAAAAAAAAACAAAACCTATTTTTACAGATGATGAGATAATTTGAGAGTGTTAGAGATCTTAGTGAAATTAGCATAATTTTATAGTGCTTTGTCCATAAGGATCCAACGAGCCATATGTAATATCTGTGCACTGTCTTGTATGCTGCTGTTGTAGATGAATGACGGTCTTACTCTAAATAGGAGGTCTGAGTGTGGGGTAAGTTCTGAAAATTGCTTCTTCTCCCTGCTTCTTAATGGCACAAGTGTGATAAAGGGAGAGATGAGGCGTCAGCAGTGTTTAAGAACTGGTTAATAATGTTAGTGATTTAACGAAGTAATATATTTTCAAAGGATTTTATAAACTATAAAGCCATAGTGACATTAAGTGTCCACTTAGAGTATTAAAAGTATTTCTCCTATACATGAGCCTCTTTACCCACAGTGAGCCAGTAGAGTGGATGTGAGATCGTTTGATCCCACAGTGGTGTATCATTGGCATTGAGAAGTAAGTGAATGAGCAATTTGTTTTACCTACAGATTCCTGCGAGCTGGACAAATCCTTCAGGAAAATATCATATCGGCATTAAAAATGGATATGACTTCTATCCAAAGGCTCTCAAGGAAAGAATACAGGTAATGATTAACCCACAATCAGTTGCTTGCACGTATTATATGCTTAGATTCCTACTTGAAGAAAAAGGATTTTTTTTAATTTAAATTTTGGTCTTGTAAATGTCATGAGGTCTTAAATCTTCTAGGGACTTGGACTGTTCAAGAGTATGTGTTTTACTTAAAGTCATTCTTAGTCTTGGGTGCATGGGCTAGTTAGTTTAAGGAAGAATAAAGCAAAACTAAACTAGAACTCAGGTTTTGGAGTTCTTATGGGTAGATGACATAAACTGAGCTTTAGATTTTTTAAGAACTTTCTTAAAGAATAGATCTCTTTATTCTTGTTCTTGTGTCCTCTAAGAAAATCTGCCCCATTTATCTTGGTGTCTAGTCTTCTTGCTCGAGGCACAGGTTGGGCTGGAAAGATCGCGCAACAGCTTAGCTTACTGTCTTTGCATCGAGCCCAGGTTCAGTTCCCAACACCTACATCAGATGACTCATGAAATTTTTGAAAAAGTGGAATTTATGCCCTGGCAATGCTAAAGCATGCATGGGCTGCCTGTATATGGCGGTTTTGTTGAACTTGTTCATATTGGGTCTCATGGTCTGAGCTGAGGAGGATGACTGGCCAGGTCTCTTCTTCAAGAGGGCACCAGATCTCATCACAGTTGGTTATGAGGATTACCATGTGGTTGCTGGGAATTGAACTCAGGACCTTTGGAAGAGCAGGCAGTTCTCTTAACCACAGATGTCTTATTACTACTTGTAACTCTAGTTCTAGGGGATCTGATGCCTTCTTCTGGCTTATGGGCATCAGCATACACACAGTTCACGTAAATTCACACATACACATACATGAATAAAATAAAACATGTCTGTAGTTAGAGAAAGAGGAGCTAAGTGTGGCTAGGAATTTGCTCTAAAGAGTTGCTGTCAAGTGACAATTTCTGTGATGATGCAAATGTTTGAAGAGTTCAATGTCTGCTCATTAAGGGAACTGCTGTGGGTTACTCTGTTGCACAGTGCCATTTCCGAACACTGCTGTGACACAGTACTTCAGTTGTAAAGCAAGGTGTAGGATTGACAGTAACGCTGATGCAGATGTGGGTGCTGTCATCTGATCACAGAATATTCTTCCTTCCAGATCCATGAGTCAACATTTACCTTAATGCACATAGTTTTGATTGAATATAAACATACAGATATCAGGGCCTTTTTATTCGTGTATTATGTTCAGTCAGCTTTTATAAGGAACAAATTGACATGTGAATATAGATCATAAAGTTGAAGTGGACTCTTCATAGATAATCCAGTTTACTACATTACTGAAAGGATTCTTTTATCTAGAAAACTTTCGTTAGGAGATACTGTGTGGTGAAGAATGGCTAAAGTAGGACCGATGTCAGAAGCCTGGAACCCTGTCCAATTGAAGAGGGTGGGGCATCCTGGACAGGGATGATTGAGGACGCCTGCCCTTCCCAGTGAAGCTGCAGTCTTTCCTTAGTCATGACGTTGTCCTTGCCTCTCTGCATTTCCCAGCTTTGTACAGGTTCGGCCGGGGTGGGTATCTGCTACTCTAGTACTAGACAGGGTTCCTGGTGTGGCATACTACATTGTGGCGAAGGGCGGGTAGAAATTGGGAAATAACTGTATAAAAATATTTTGTGTGACTTGATAAACTTGTTCTCCTAACTAACTTCATTAATTGATTTTCTTTATTACCTTCACTAGAAATGGTTTTGGTAAGCCTTTGTTTCAGAATTTTGTAATATCTGAACTGCTGACAGGGTGTAACCATAACCATATAGGTTTTTTTACCTGACTAGTTTGCCTGCCTGATTGTGAAATCAATCTTTTGCCTTTGCAGAAAGAACGGAAAGAAAAAATCTGGGATCCTGTTCACAGAGTTGCGCTTGCAGAAGCTTGTAGGAAACAAGAAGAATTTGATATTGCCAACAATGGCTCTTCCCAAGTTGGTGCTACTCACTTTTATTTTAATGTTTCAAAGACCGATATTAGTACTCTACAGGATTCAGTAGACTGCATTTTCATAGGGTTCCTTCCTTGACAGTTTTTTTCTCTGTGGTTAAAGTTACCAGTTCTAACATTATTATTTATGCTGTACCAATTTGCATATATATTATGAATATTTTAAAACATAGACATGAATCTTTACCAGCTACACATGGAAATTCCTCTGCCTCTTCCTAGCCACTCTCTCATGTCCTCCCCAAGACATCCTCACCCTGTCCTCTAACACGATAGAATGACTTTCCTCTTTGAAGTTTGTATGAGAAAGCCATACAGAGCTTTTTTGCAGTTTCTGTTGCTGAGATTGTTAGCATATCTGCTGTGCCCTAGGCATTACATATAGGTCTTTACACTTCTTTGTGATATTCTATGTTTATGGGTGTAATACAGTTTGTTCATTTTGCAGATTGGTACTGGCTTTGTTTTTTGAGTGTTAAGAATAGTGTCATTTTGGAGCTAAGGAAATGGCTCAGGGTTAAGAACACTTGGTGCTTTCAAGGAGGGAGTTAGTTTGTATCTCTGGTTCCAGGAGATCCATTCTGGCCTCCACAGGCATCAGGTGGTGCAGAACTTAACATGCATCCAAAGCACTCAAACGTAAAATTGAAATAAGTCTTTTTGTTGATTTTTGTTTTCGAGACAGGGGTTCTCAGTGTAGCTTGGCTGTTCTGGAACTTGCGGTTCTGGATCTCTGAGACCAGGCTGGTTTCAAACTCACAGAGATGTGACTTGTCTCTGCCTCCTGAGTGGTGGGATTCTAGGTACAAAATAAATCTTTCAAAAAAGAAAAATATCATTTAAAACATTGTTGAGTATAGCTTTTTGTAAATCATGATAATGCCTGTTTATATTCCCACCAGAGGCATGTAAGTATACCCGTTAATTTTTTAAATTTTATTATTATTTTGTGTGTGTATGAGTGTTTGCCTATACATGATGCTCTCTAAGGCCAGAAGAGGGCGGGTATTTGTGTGTGTATGAGTGTTTGCCTATACATGATGCTCTCTAAGGCCAGAAGAGGGCGGGTATTTGTGTGTGTATGAGTGTTTGCCTATACATGACGCTCTCTAAGGCCAGAAGAGGGCGGGTATTTGTCTGGAATGGAAGTCACACAGTTATGCATCGCTGTGTGGTGAAAGTAAACCTTGGTCCTCTGCAAGCGTAGCACTGCTCTTAACCATGGAGCCCTCCTGCTTCATTTTTAGTCAGTTTAAAAGTGAAAATAATGTCTCTGTGGGTTTTTGTTTGCTTTTATGCTTTTTCTTTAAGAAGAAGCTAAAATATATTTATTTATCAAAAGTGTTCCACTTTAGAATTACAGCACTGAAAATGCAAACAGTCTCCTCAGTGTTTATTTCTTTTTTTTGGGGGGGGGGTGGGTTTCGAGACAGGGTTTCTCCGTGGCTTTGGAGCCTGTCCTGGAACTCGCTCTGTAGACCAGGCTGGTCTCGAACTCACAGAGATCCGCCTGCCTCTGCCTCCCGAGTGCTGGGATTAAAGGCGTGCGCCACCACCGCCCGGCCAGTGTTTATTTCTTGGTGTTACTCCGTGGTTCAGGGACAAAAAGAGGTATTCCCCGATCATTCTCATAGTTTTCAAAATTATAATATTTTAAACAGTTCTAACCATCATCATAGTATAATTTGAATAGTGACAATTCTTGTTTAAAGAATAAAATACAGTGAAGTTTAATAATTCTTATAAAGAACTACAGCCTTTGGAAATATTCAGTGAAAACGTAATTTAAAATTCAGGTCACCTAGTAATGTAAGTTTTTCATGGAATCAGAGGTAGACTCTGATTTAGGGGCTTACATTGCATTGTTTTTATTTATTATGAACATGGTATGCTAAGTGCAGCAGATTTGGACGGCCCATGCATGGTAATAAGTGCCAAAGGAAAGCTTTTATTATGCCATCCCCGGAACAAGTCACAAAGAAGTGTTTATCCCTTTTTATTCTTTTATTATGAACATATACATTTTCTTAATCAAAAGTGGATCTCTGGACTGAGGTAGAGCACTTCCTTACATCCTCAAGGCTCTAGACTCAGTCTCCAACACTGCAAAAGCTGTTTTCTTACTATGTTTTTCCGAAGTGGAGTGATTTTTTTTTTCTATTTGTTCAACACTGTCTTTGATCATACATATGTTAATAACTCTCATATACATAAAAATATTCTAATATTAATCTGTTTTCTGATTAATAGGGCAATAAGCTAATCAAGGAAGAGCTGCAAAGTCAAGTGGAATTACTTAATTCTTTTGAGAAAAAGTATAGTGATCCAGGCCCTGTGTATGACTGTTTGGTGTGGCATGATGGTGAGACCTGGAGGTAATCTCAAGTATTTTGTGGATCTTCTTCATTAAAAATGTTTTTATCTACCTAAAAATTGTGAACCCTCAAAGCTGCAAAAAATCGTGGTTTATATAATCATATCACTTAGCAACATTGTGTGAGAGACAAATCAGCTGTTGGTATCCTTGGGCAAGCCTTTTGAACTTAGTATTTTTTATATTAAGCATTACATTTACTGTTTTTTAAATTCTTACATGATTAACCACATTTTGGCAGGTTGATCACTGAGATATGTAGAAATGCTCCTTGATAAAACTGGACAGTTTGCAAAGTAACCACAAATGTAACGTATTCACTAAAAACTCAAGGATAAAAGGAAGAAAATGTGGACTTGGATGTTTTAAATAGAGATAGAATAGCTAAGTTAACTTGGCAGCACAGCACAGTAATTAAGTGTTCAGTCCTGGGTTAGGCGTAATGGTGGATATATGCAGTCTCAGAGCTCACTAGGCTAAGACAGGATTGCCACAAGTTCAAGGCCAGCATGGGCTGCTTAGTGCCTGTCAGGCCATTTGGGGCCGTGTAATAAAACTCTCTCAAAATGCACACACATACACAAACAAACATAATAACAAAGGGTTGATCTTTATATAACATTTGTGACATTTTAATTAGATAGATCTAAACAGACTAAAAATGTGTTTAAAATAATTTTAACAGTAATAAAATGGGTAAGCAGCAGGTAGGAAGAGAATCATAAAATAAGGTGGAAATTTTGTTTTGTTAAAAAAAATGTTCTCAGCCTGTCCTGGAACTAGCTCTTGTAGACCAGGCTGGTCTCGAACTCACAGAGATCCACCTGCCTCTGCCTCCTGAGTGCTGGGATTAAAGGCGTGCGCCACCACTGCACGGCCAGTTTGAAGTTTTTAGCCATTTGGTAGCAGGAAGCTGTGACGGCTGCTGGAGTCACAACACCAGCACTGAGATTGGCAGGGCTGTCCTTTGTGTCTGAGCCGTCCTACACTAGTCCACACTCCAACCCAAGCTTCAGTTTTCATTTCTCACCTGCCCAGATAATTTTCTATATCATCTGTGACCATCAGTGTCCTGGTTTTAGCACTGGATTCTGGAGGTTTCTGTCATAAGCTTAACTGCTCAGTCTAAAACCAAGGAATGTAGGTTTGGAATTGAGTGGTGGAAGAAGTAAGCGGTGAGAAGATGACTGAGAAACTGGATTGTGTGATCTTTAGAGCAAGAGTGGAAGGGTAAATTTTAATACCTGTTTCTCCTTCTCAACAGAGCCTGTGTTGATTCCAATGAAAACGGAGACTTGAGTAAATGTACTGTGTTGAGAAACTACAAAGAGGCCCAAGAATACAGCTCTTTTGGCACAGCTGAAATGTTGAATTATTCTGTTAATATTTATGATGATGGAAACCTGCTTTCCATTGTGACCAGTGGAGGTATCTGGTTTATGAGATTTACTAGTGAGAGATAGCTGTACAGTAGCTGAATGATAAATCCTTGCAGGTTAGAATGAGGTGCTGGTGAATTCCTTATAGAAATTCCTATTGAAGGACCAAGCCTAGAAACTTTGATGAGATTTGACTCTCTTATCTTTTAAAGTTATGACTGTGTAGAGATAGTTCATAAATAAAAAAATCTTAACATCAGAAAAGCCATTAATAAATATGAAGTGATTTTACTTGCAAATATTAACCCTTGAGGAATTCACCCATAAGTACAAAGACTTAAGACATATAAGTTGACTGCTCAGTAGTGTACTACTAGATAATGATCCAAGAGAGATTTTAATACTTGTATTATGATATAAAATATTACATAATCAAATTAATATATACAAATGTCAAATATGAGTTTTAGTGAAAATATATCTATCATAAAACACTTGTATAAAGTGGAAGGGCATGCAAATAATATTGTAGATAGGCTTGGGTGTTTTATGCTGAGGATACAGAAACAAGAGGAAAGAGGATGCTCAGGCCTTCAGGGTGGGCTGCTGAGGAGACAGAAAGAGAATGTGGTACGGTGGGACTGTGTTGACAAAGACCGCAGATGCCAGGATTCAGAAGAAGATAATGAGGACTGAATGAAATCAGAGTATGGTAAACATAGAAAGATGTCATAAGGAAATGCATTATTTTGTGTGCTAACATTAGAAAAACTAATAACCTTTACCTTTTTCCCAAGTTAACTACTGTCTTGATTTTCATTACTACATTCCTTATTACCTTTGTACCATATGGGGGTGTTTGTGTTGAGTCAGAACTGACAAAAATATTCTCAGTTTCCACATGGTTTATTTTTTTTCCAATTATATAAATGGAATTAGCCTAGTTTTTATGAGACTTTAATTCAGTCTTATTGTAAGCTTCATTTTGATTCATATTAGTTCACATTAATTTATGTCAATTCTGTGGGTTGATATGTTAAATATCCATTTACTTTTAGTGAACCCTAAGCTATTTGGAATTTTGAATTATATAAGTAATGTAGGCATGAACATTTTTCTGAATGCCTTGGTGAACATGTTTGCACATGTCTGTTGGGTACTGGGGCAAAAGCAAGACTACTAAGTTCAGAAGAATCCCTGTGTTCAAATTTCTCAAACAAGTATATTCTAAACTATTGTCAGCCTTCAATATCTTAGTTATGTTTAAAGATATGGAGAGATACTTCATTGTGACAATAAGGTGTAACCCCAAGATGACCAATGAAGTGAAACATGTTTTCATATTTGTATGTCTTATGGACATCCTTTTTGTGGAATGTTTTTTCAAATTTTGCTTGGTGGACAGGTATTTCTACTCCTTTTTCTACTTTCTTTGTTGGGTTTGCAAGATTTTTTTAAAATCTACTTTGGATACAGGTTACTTGTGGCTTCTATGTATTGCAAATATTGGCTGTCTTCTATGGCTTACATTTTTTACTTACTATAAACAAGGTAGGATCCAGTGTAGAGAAGCAAATACATGTAATTTAAGTTGATTTTGTGTGAATGGTAGGAATATATTTGAGATAATATTAGATATGTGATCAGGTTGTGTTTTTGTTAAATTATTTTTGTCATAATATACATGTTGAAATGGTTACGATTTTAGTATGTGATGATTTCTTTCATCTTATGCACACAAACTCTTATTTCTGTCCATAGGAGCTCATGGAACCCATGTAGCAAGTATCGCCGCTGGGCATTTTCCAGAGGAGCCTGAACGGAATGGAGTTGCTCCTGGTGCTCAAATTCTGTCCATTAAGATTGGTGATACAAGGCTAAGCACCATGGAAACAGGCACAGGCCTCATCAGAGCTGTGAGTGTCTGGAAGTTCTTGATATAGGTTAATAATTTAGGGACTTAGAAACCTATATAATGGGGCTGAAGAGATGGCTCAGAAGTTAAGAGCACTGGCTGCTCTTCCAGAGGTCCTGAATTCAATTTCCAGCAACCACATGGTGGCTCACAACCATCTGTAATGAGATCTGGTGCCCTCTTCTGGCCTACAGGCATACATGCATGCAGAATATTGCATACTAAATAAATAAATAAATAAATAAATAAATAAATAAATAAATAAGAGGCCTACATGTTTATAAAGTACTCTTGGTTTATCAGGAGTATATTTAAACAGAATTTGGTGTACAGAACAGTGTTTATAGAAACAAACCAATGCTGATTAATTCAGTTTGAAGTTAAAAATTACCATGAAGAACTTTCTTGGCTTAAGAAACCTTTTTTTTTTTGTTTGTTTTTTGTTTTTTGGTTTTTTTTTTTTTTTTTTTTTTTTTTTTTTTTTTTTTTTTTTTTTTTTTTGGTTTTTCGAGACAGGGTTTCTCTGTGGCTTTGGAACCTGTCCTGGAACTAGCTTTGTAGACCAGGCTGATCTCGAACTCACAGAGATCTGCCTGCCTCTGCCTCCCGAATGCTGGGATTAAAGGCATGTGCCACCATCGCCCGGCTTAAGAAACCTTTTGTAAAAAAAATATTTTATACTCTTTGTTGTAAATCTCTTAGCAAACTTTTCAAGATAGGTTTTAAAAATTATTTGGCTTGCTCCAATATTCTAAAAGGAATAAATTAAACCCTTTGTAAATTTAATATTCTGTATGATTCATTTTGTCATGCAACTTACGTGCCTTTAAATCTATTCAGAATCAATGCCTCTCCCATTTCCTTCTATGATTCCCGCATTCCAATGAGAATAGTTTCACTTTTAATTGATGCTTTATTAACTCTTTTCTCTTGTTACCTATGACTTTAATTACAGTATGCCTAGAAATACCTCATAAATTAGGATGCAATTAGTTTAAACACCGTGGGATTATAATCCTTATTTACTGGGTAATCTGTTTCTAGAAATGACTTCCTAAACTAGATTCTTAATCTTTTAATAGATGATAGAAGTAATAAATCATAAGTGTGATCTTGTCAACTACAGCTATGGAGAAGCAACTCATTGGCCAAATTCTGGGTAAGTCTTCTTTGTCAGAGCTCATATCATAGAACCTACTGATTAAGAGCATCAGTAGTTTAAGGGAATTGCAATTACAGTAAACTATACCTATGATGGACAGGTAATTGTGTTTTGTAAGTCAGACTCTCACTCCCACGTCACGTCTTTAATGCCAGGTCCAATCACTGCCCCTGGCCAAACCATTCCAAGCATGGGTAGCTAGGGTTGCTCCTTTGTAATGGTGCTTCTGACACTCCCAACCTGCCTAACTCTCTGGCATTGGTCCATGCTTCCACATTTTCCTTTCCAGCCACTTTGGATTTATTGGGCCGTCCATCAGCAAAATAGCTCATTCACAGATGTTCTGGGACTTGTCAGGGGTGTTTACCTGGCAGGGGCCCGGATGTGCACAGGCCTTGCTGTTCCTTAACCACCAAGCTTGCTGTTGTTACACATACTGGCTCCAGTTGCTAAGCTTCCCTGTCTCCTCCGTCCATGCTACTTTCTCTCCTGCATCCCCTTCTTTCTTGTAATGATGTGACAAAACTTTTCCTCGGGAGATAGAATACATACATCTACTCACCTGGTAGGAGTCCCACGACAGACCGAAGTACGGACACCACCAGAGTCCAGCTTGGTTACCTGTTGAATGAGAGGCCGTTTGTTTCCTGGCTGCTCAGGCCCGAAATAACCACTCAGAAACTGTATTAATTAAAACACTGCTTGTCCCATTAGCTCTAGCTTCTTATTGGTTAACACTTACGTCTTAATTTAACCCATTTCTAGTCATCTGTGTATCTCCACGTGGCTGTGGCTTTCTGGGTAAAATTCCGTCCAGCTCTGGCAGGGCTACATGGCTTTTCCTTGACTCTGCCCTTCTTTCTCTCAGCATTCAATTTAGTTTTCCTCGCCTAGCTAAGTTCTGCCCTGCTATAGGTCTAAAGCAGTTCCTTTATTTATTAATGGTAATCACAGCATACAGAGGGGAATCCCACATTAGCGACCCAGTGAGTTTTATTGGGGTTACTTAGAGGACTATGGGTAAGAGGTTACTTGTAGGAGAAGTGACTCAAAGACAACTGCGTCATCAAAGCCTACTCCAGCGTGGGTGACCTCTCACAAAGTGGGGTGTTGACGTAGGCCACTTGTTCATTCCCAGCAGCTCAGATCTGAAATAATCACATGAAACTATATTATTTAAATCACTACTTGGCCATTCACTTAAGTGTATTGCTTGCTAGCTCTTAAATCTTTGGTTAACCCATTTCTATTAATCTGTGTATGGCCATGTGGCTGTGGCTTACCAGCAAGGTTCTAGCGCATCTGTCCCTGGCATGGCTGCATGGCTTCTCTGACTCCGCCTATTCTCTCTCTATATATATCTCTTCTAGACTGGTTATATTCTCTTAAGCCATTGGCCAAAAGCAGATTCCTTATTCACTAACCAATAAAAGCAGCACACATAGAAGGACTTCCCACACCAGCGGGGAACCTAGAGCACACTGCACAGCCTGCATGCAGCTCAGCAGGTTGGAGCCCTGTCCTTTCCAGGTGCCTCAGCTGGTCTAAACCTCTTCCAGGCAGCTCAGCTGGTTTCTGCTTCTTGCAGGCAGCTGGTAGTCTCAGAGACTTCTTTGCAACTTAGCTTTTGTGAGAGTCTTGATTGCAGCTTAGCTTCTCTCCTCTAAGATGGGCTCTCAGCTTTATTGCTCACTCTGGCAGGGAGGGGCCTTGTGAATCTATTCAGTTTCAGGGACTTGCTGAACCAATGTTGAGTTGTTTACTTTCCTGCTTAAGGAGCTTCCCTGCAGGATGAACTATTTCAGTCTCAGAGGAAGCTGTTACACAACGTCTGTCATCCCTGTCATTTCCTCTACTACAGTACCGTGTTGGCCTCAACCTGTTTACCTTAGCTCCTTCCCTTTATATTAATATATAGCCGAAATATTTAGAGCATTTCCTTAGTGATCAACATTTCCATCACTTCTATCACCAAAGTATTAATATATGCCAGTTATCTGGTACCTGATTATTTAGGGTCCCTTCAAAAGGGAAGCTGTAACAATCTAGAGGCTATACTGTTACCTGATGGCTCATTTCTTCCAGGTAATTGGATTTCTTATGAAATATTGTTTTATTGCCCTTTTAATATGTTCCCTGTCAGTTTTAGCCATTTCTTTCTAAGGTGCAGTCTTGCCCCTTCTGTCATCTCATTATCTTTTTCATTACTTTTCTCCTTTGTCAGTAACCCATTAAATTCTCTCTCCCTCCCCCCTTCGTGTGTGTGTGTGTGTGTGTGTGTGTGTGTGTGTGTGTGTGTGTGTGTGTGTTCCACTTGTGTCATAGTGTCCATGGAGTTCAGAAGAGGGCAGTAGAACCTTGGAGCTGGAGTCACAGTCAGTCTGAGCACAATGATGAGTGTTTTGGTAACTGAACTTGAATCTCCTGTTAGATGTCACACGTTGGATTTTTCAGGACCCTTTTGAGCTAGACCTTCTTTAATTTCCATTTTCTTCATCTCAGGAAAACATTCTTGTTTGCTATCAATCGCTGACTAGATTTCTTTGACTTTCAATTTCTTAGGTTTTTCTTCTAGTCCCTCCCCCCATTTAACTTTTCACTAGAAATACTAAGTGGCTTTTTTAGTCAAATAATCCCAAGTCAGAATACATGTAGGAGTCACTTTGGTGTTTTGTTTGGTTTTTATTTTTCTGTCAACACTACTACTTCACAGACCCTCTTGATATTGTGGATTTTGGTGTCCTCCCTCCCCATATTTGGTTTTGTTTGCTTACTCTTTTATTTATTTATTTTTTTTTTTTGAGGCAGTGTTCCACTCTGTAGCCTTGGGTGTCTAGCCTAGGAGTCTCTTTGTAGACCAGATATGGCCTTGAATTCACAAATCTACTCCTCTGCCTGCCTCTCAAGGGTTGCAATTAAAGCTACATGCCACCAACCAGGCTTTTCCTTAAGTTTTTCTTTTATTTAATATAACTTGCAAATTCACTGAAACTCAACTAGGGTATATCACTTGGAATGGCATTGTGTCTTACTAAAAGCCTACCTGCTAATGTGTGTGTAATCATTTAACTGAGTGAATCTGATACCTCATTTAAAGCTACTGTCAGTTACACAGTTTGGAATCATTATAATTTGTTTTGTTATAAATTAAATGTGGAATAGATGTATTTACTCAAAGGAATTCTTTTTTTTTTAGGAGAATCTGTGAAGTAATTAATGAAGCAGTCTGGAAACATAATACAATTTATGTTTCGAGTGCTGGAAATAATGGTCCATGTCTTTCTACAGTGGGTTGTCCAGGTGGAACTACGTCCAGTGTGATAGGTTAGTAAGCTTTAGTTTGTTTAAATACAAGCAGAACAGGAGATTGAAGGAGGAAGATCAAAGGTTTGATGTCAGCCCATGATACTAGAGAGACCCCGTCCCCCAGAAATACATAAATTAAACTGTAAATCACAGTCACAGTGTAATCAAGTGTTGTATTCTACATATAAAACACTGGAGGCCTTTTTAATATGTACCCTGTCACAGGTATGTTCAGTCATTTTACACTGTGACAGGATGTTTTCTTCTATAAAGTCAGGTTGCCTTCATAATGTTTTGAGAAAACTTAAAATGGACTGCAAGTGTCGTGTGGAATGTGGGTGAGACAAAGACCCTAAATGTGTTCTTAGGAAAGTCTGAGGAACTGTGTTATCTAGGGATTTAGGAGAAGTGCTGTAATAGAAACACATGCACACTTTTAGGCAGTTTTTTTAGGGCACATAATAATCATGGAAGTTTTTTTTATGTGTATTAAAGTAGTATCCTGAGTACTTAGTTTATAATATAAACTTACTTTGCTTCTTCATTGAATGTTCTTCCCTTTCTGTCTGAGGGGGGTGGTGAAGAGAGAGAGAATAGATAGTAAGCAGTTTTCTCACATGCATAATGATTATACTGGTAAAAAATTAGTATACATGTAAAAAAATTTGTCTTCCCTTTTGTTAATGGTGAATCTATCCTATAGGTGTTGGGGCTTATGTTTCTCCTGATATGATGGTTGCAGAGTATTCGCTGAGAGAGAAATTACCTGCGAATCAGTACACGTGGTCTTCTCGAGGCCCAAGGTAAATACAAGTAGTTCTTGGAAGTAATACATGTATTTGATTAAACTTTATAAAGTGGGAGAAGAGGAGGTTGTAGATAATAAATAGTAATAGCCTTTTTTTCCAGCAAGTTTGATGTTTAAGCTTTGGTGAAATGTGCTGTACTTTTGTAAAGAATCACAGTAACAGATCTTATATTCATTTTGAAGTTATAATCTGATACTATCTATCTTTTAGGCTGGGTCTTCCATATCAGTTAATCAAGTCAGTCCTCTACGTACATGCCCTCAGGCCAACCCACACTAGACCGCTCTTCATTAAGATGCCAGGCAGCAAAACCAACCACAGAAAATAGTTTTCCAAATTGTTGATGCTTCATTAAACTCAATTTTAGAATAGCAGTTTAAACATTTAGAAGTGCTTTATGAGGGGGCTGGAGAGATGGCTCAGAGGTTAAGAGCATTGCCTGCTCTTCCAAAGATCCTGAGTTCAATTCCCAGCAACCACATGGTGGCTCACAACCATCTGTAGTGAGGTCTGGTGCCCTCTTCTGGCCTGCAGGCATACAATCAGTCAGAATACTGTATAAATAATAAATAAAAAAATATTTAAAAAAAAAAAGAAGTGCTTTATGATTAACTGCTGTACAAGGATAGTGGGAAATTAGCTTAACAAAAAAAGTTACATTTTAACTTTTTGTAGTTAGGTTCTTCCAGTTGTTAAAGACCTAGTGCTTATTGTGATTGTTGGTTGATACTGCAGATGTTATAAACAAGAATGTGGAAATTATCCCCAGATCTTCACATCCATTATCTAATTGATGGGTGACATTTTGCAGATTGCACTTTTATTCTTGAGAGGATATGATCAGACACTGTTGTCTGTCTCTCGGTAATGTAACATTAATGTTTTTATACATTAATTGACACTTAGTCTAGTCATATTTCAGATGGGCTCTGAAAGTGCTGCCCCCAACCCGTCTCACCAGTTAAGATAGGTACAGTGTGTCTGCTTTCTGTGGAACAGAAATCAAATCACCCTATAATTCTTAGCCAGGAGTTAAAAAAAAAATCGCTCACTTAGAGGAAGAGTCATAGTAGGAGATCCAACAACCGCTGGGCAGTTGTACCAAAGAGTTCTACAATAGCCTGGAATGGAATATAACAAGGTATATTTATCTGGGGTAAACTCACAGCGTCGCAATCCGCAGACGTCTGCGTGCACTGGGAACTGGAAACAAATCCAGCAGCAGAGCCAGTCACACATTTTGTCCGCTCTTACAGTACCTGAGATGATGTCCAGAGTGGTTCGCTATCTTAAAGGCTATTGGCTGAAGGATTTCCCACAACACCTCCCCTTTTTGTCTAAATAAGAGAGTTCTAGCCTAATTAAAAAAAAAAACTATATACAGTAAGATCAAATATCAAGTATTGTTTTTGGAAAAGATGAGACAAAACATACATAAAATTTAGAATTACAACAGCATGAACAACATCAAATAGGAAACATATGCTAAATGTTTCAATAATTATCCTATTCTAAGAAGTCTTATATTAAAAATGGCTTGGCCAAGTCATGAGAGGAAAGTAACTATGACTCTGTAGTCCTCAACCCCATTAAAGACATGAGAAGGGAAATAATATAACCTGAGTAAATAGGAAGTGCAATCAGGCAACTTCTAAAAGGTGCAAGAAATGACAGAGATAACCTGTGAAATCACCCAAAGTCATTTGCAGTGTTGGGGAAACCAACTTTGCCTAAGGTCGAGAGTATCTGACAGACCATTTTCGGAGGCAGGAAAATTTGAAAACCTGTCTGACCCTGTCTGGTAGGCTTTGGCAGTCTTTTTGCTTGTATCCTGCTTGTCCAGCTTGGACACCATACATTTTGTCAGTAAAGGCAGGGGCAGTTCTCTGCCTAAAGGCAGTTCTACCAAGAAGAAAGGAAGCCCCAAATGGAGATCGGTGCTGCCAGGAGCAGCTATCATCACAATGGCATCATACCAACCAGGTGGAATCCTTGTGGTTCTCCATCTTCTTCCTGGAGACTTCAAAGATTACTGTAGGAAAATTTATTGTTCATTGTGGAAAAGTTAAACATTATTCATATAGACATATTCAATGAAAGGTACCATAAAGACAAAATAGGTATATCTTTATTTGAGACAGGGCATAGAGCTGTGCTGGGTGTTACTGTGGTCTTAACAGCTAGTAGGATAAGTGGTCAGAAGTGTTTACAAACACACTGGAGTTAAATCTCCAGGCCCCACATTTGGGAGAGAGCGTCATCCAGTATGTTGTCCTCCAACCTACACAGGCATGCCATGACACCAGTATGCCTCCTGTATCCTCTCTCTCCCTCTCTTATTCCCTCTCTCTCTCTCCTCTCTCTCATCTTTCTTTTCTCTCCCTCTTTCTTTCTCCCTGTCCCTCCCTTTCTTTCTTTGGCACACACAGTTTGATTTTAAAATTCTTTAATGTGGCTCTTAGAAAATTTTAAATTACATATAATACTCCTGTTATGTTTCTGTTGGACAAGATGAAAATTTACTGATAGAGGTAAAAGAAATACCCTCATGAAGGAGTTAGAGCACTCAAATAGCTGGCACATTTGACTTTCTCACATAAACAGATACGTACACACAGAAATTTCACTTAAAGGAAAAAGTGTGTAGTGAGAAATGAGCTGTGCTTGGTCATTTTCTTCCCACTGCTATCCCATAATAATATCTTTGTCTTTTCTTTCTTTTTTTTTTCCTTTTTGGAATGACTGCAAATATCATATCATTTTGGACTGTAATTATGACTTTAAATATTGTGCATATCCAGCTATCCTCACTCTACATAAACCTCTCTGCTTTTTTTTTAGTGCTGATGGGGCCCTTGGTGTGAGCATCAGTGCACCAGGAGGTGCCATTGCTTCTGTGCCTAACTGGACATTGAGGGGGACTCAGCTAATGAACGGGACATCAATGTCTTCCCCCAATGCCTGTGGGGGCATTGCCCTGGTACTTTCAGGTAAGAGAATTATTTACTGCTCTCTTCTTTATTGTATACTATGTTTTCTGCAGTTCTTTGGTGAGAGTATGGATAGAATTGTTGATGTCCAGGACACAAAATAAGGTATAAGGAAGAAAATGGTACAAGGAATAATAGTCCTTTGAGTGGGTATTCAGTCATCCAGAAAATATATCGACTGTGATTGATGATTATCAAATAAGAGTTTAGTTCTGGGGCTAAATCTGTCCGTAGAATATCAAAAGTGACTTGGCTGATACGGAGCTAATTGCAAAAGGTAGACTGTAAACAAATTCAAAATGTTTATTCGACCCTATCAGCTGAAGAATGTTATTCAGTACTAAATGTTTATTCTACCCTATCAGCTGAAGAGTGTTATTCAGTACTAAATGGGGCGTCACCAAGCCACTGCCTCAAAGTGTCCCTCTTTTCAAGTCTTCCCTTCCACCCGCCTCTGTCTCTTGTAACCCCCCCTCCCTGACACGGAGAGCGGAGAAACCGTCTGCCTCCATGCCCCAGCCAGTGCTACATCACCTGCCAGCGTGAGTCAGACCTAGGACAGATCCTGGTCTCTACTCATTTCTCATCCTTCAAACTCACCAGATATTTCAAGACTGCATGTCTTCTCTCTGAATGTTCAGCTCTCCTTTATACCATGCAAATCCTTTATACCATGGTTTGGATCTTAAAACTCATGTGTTCTACAAGACTCACCTACCGTTCTTCTGGATTCTCATGGACACAATTATAGCTTCCTTAGTTTGCATCATAGACTACCTGTTTGTTTTGTTTGCATATTGCAATATTTTATGGATAACATATTTGATGAGTTCTGAGAGGACAAACATAGTATATAGTATTTCTCCTTTAACAATGAGTAATAGGCTGGCAGATTGTTGACCATAGCCTTCTATGTTCAAAATCTGACTATACACTGTAATCGTCTGGTACCTAGTCATTAAAGATTCTGAGCTGTAGTGAGACCTGTTTGGTGTTTTTGATGTGGTTTGCTTAAGTTCCACTGCTAATCATAAAGTATAATCTGGTTGAAAATTTCTTTCCCGGGCTGGAGAGATGGCTCAGAGGTTAAGAGCACTGACTGCTCTTCCAGAGGTCCTGAGTTCAATTCCCAGCACCCACATGGTGGCTCATAGCCATCTGTAATGAGATCTGGTGCCCTCTTCTGGCCTGCAGGCATACATGCAAGCAGAACACTGTATATGTAATAAATAAATAAATCTTTTTAGAAAAAAAAAAGAAAATTTCTTTCCCAACCATAGTGCTGAATGTACAGTATTTTAAAGAAAGTGCCGTTGAATGCATCTAACATGTCTGCTTGGTGCATTCATGCCATCTCTACATAGCCTGCATTGACATGACTGCAGAGTGGCATGCAACGAATTTTTCTCTAAGTATTTGTGTGACACAAGCAATTTAAATCAACTGTTTTGTTAATTTTTAAGAAAACATTCAGAAGTGAATGTTAAAAAAAAAGATTTAGCAGAAGAGGGTACATGTTATCTCGGTGAAGGGGGGGTTTCAACTAGTGAGTTCATTAACATTAATTTCTTAGTTTTGTTTTTTAATTTTAGGTCTGAAAGCAAATAATGTTGACTATACTGTTCATTCAGTCAGAAGAGCTCTAGAAAATACTGCAGTAAAAGCTGAAAATATAGAAGTATTTGCCCAAGGACATGGAATTATTCAGGTATTGTTGTCTGTGTAAAAAGTAACGATAAACCATCAAGATAATGCTGCTGTATAGATTGCTCTACGGTGCTAATTTAGCCTGTCTAAACTATGGAGCTGGCCATTGTAGAACTATTAGACAGAGGGCACAAAGAGACTTAGTAGGCAAGAGAGAGTAGCTGCACAGAAATAAAGAAACATGAGGGCATGTACAGATTGGTCAGCAGAAGTTAGTGAGTAGCCTTGGATCACGTGAGAACAACTGTAAATGCAGACTACAGTGGAAAATTGTCAAGTCGTGATTAGAGTGGTATTTTTTTAAAAGCATCTTAGCTGTGGAGATTAGTTTAGAAAACTGAATATAGAAATTAGCTTTGCTGCTAATTAAATTGATTCTTAATTTGTAATAAAATATTTTTCTTGACCATTTATTCTTTTTTAGGTTGACAAAGCCTATGACTACCTCATTCAGAATACATCATTTGCTAACAGATTAGGTTTTACAGTTACAGTTGGAAATAACCGTGGCATCTACCTCCGAGATCCTGTTCAGGTGGCTGCTCCTTCAGATCATGGTGTTGGCATTGAGCCTGTATTTCCAGAGAACACAGGTAAGTAGTAGGCTAGTAGCAAGCAGAAGCATTCATATTTGTGACTGGGGTAGCAGGGACACTGCAGCTCTACGGTGTATAGTTAAAGCTGCCATCGTGTGCATGGCAGCTTATTTTACTCAGACGCTCTTCTCTGCGTGCAGCAATATGAAACATCCACTAATCTCCTGTTTTAAGGGTTAGCAGTGTTGGATGAAAACGCATATGAATCGTGGAAGGATACTAAAATGTAAGGAAGACGCTGTGCTTTTATTTAAGTTGTAATTTGGATGTCATGTCTAATACATTGTCCAGCTGACCAAACTAAATTGCTAAACTTTCTTGGTAGAACATAGAACTTTTAAAATGGTTCCCAGGAACAGGGGGAAATGTTTATTTTATTTTATTTTTTATTCCAGAAAACTCTGAGAAAATATCCCTCCAGCTTCATTTAGCTCTAACTTCAAATTCGTCTTGGGTCCAGTGCCCTAGCCATCTGGAGCTCATGAACCAGTGTCGGCACATAAACATACGCGTGGACCCCAGGGGGTTAAGAGAAGGCTTGCATTATACAGAGGTATATTGTCATCTTTTCTTTGTCCATTTAAGGAGTTAATGTTGCATCCTTCTGTGAAGAAGGCTGGGGAAGACATAGATAGCAAAGCCTTTTTGACCAGGCCTCTCTACTTTGTTAAGCATAGCTAAACCTGTACTGTAGTTAGCTTTACTGTTTAGACAAAAACATTTTTAAACATGGCATTTGTAAGTAAATCATAACATCTTTCTGTTTCCAAAGTATTTATAATAGTAGTTTTGTTTTGTAGTAGATAGTAATTAAAATGCATTTTTTTTAAAAAAAAATTGATGCCGTATTGCCCATTAATTTCAGTCATGGTTTGCTTATGTATTTGGACTTTGTGTTATATTTTAAGATTAGATTATTCTATGCTTGCATTATACCTTTTACTTACTTTTTTGCAACTGCTGAAACTTTGTGTTCTTTCTTCAAGGTATGTGGCTATGACATAGCATCCCCTAATGCAGGTCCTCTATTCAGAGTTCCAATCACTGCAGTTATAGCAGCAAAGTAAGTAAATGTTTAACTTACTATTACATTTACATTGTTAATGTCCGTATATGATACAGTGTAGACTTTTGGAGGATTATTAGCCTAGAAGCTAATACTAGAAAGATTATAAGACAGAAGCAGGTAACTGGGTTGTGCTCCTTTCTAGATGGCATGTAGTTAGCTATGCTGCTTGTATTAATTGTGAGTAGTTGAGAGCCTTGGCATCTGCCCACACTTCTGAAATGTTTCATCCAGACGGTGTACCAGTGACTCCACATTGCCCAGCTGAGTCTGCCTTCATTTCGCCTGTTGTTTTATTACTCAGTAGTGATTCTTCATTTTCTTCTACTCCAAGTGGCTTTACTTTGCTGTATCTGATTATGCTCTTCTGATTTTTTTGGTTGCTTTCTATATAATGAGTCTTTCTTTGTTCTACCAGCAAGCTCTCAAATAATGACATGCAGACTTGTAATTAATTATGTAAAAGCTTGGTCTTACCTTAGGCTTTTCCTAACTAACTCTTATAACTTAAATTAACCCATTTATATATTAATCTACTTTCTGTCACGTGGCATTACTTCTCTTCCATCTTGCACCTTCTGTTTCCTATCCTTGTGTCTCCTGTGCACGCAGGTTCTCCTCTTCCTTCTCTCCCTGGAAATCCTGCCTATACTCCCTGCGTAGCTATTGGCTCTTCAGCTTTTTATCACACCAATCACAGCAAATACAACTTAATACAGTGTGCAAGTATCCCACAACAATCTTTTGTTTCCAGAATTATTCTTTTATCCTTCTTGGAATCATGGAATTCAGCTTGATAATGTTCCTTCATGCTTCAAACACATGCAAGGGCACCCACCCACACCTTAAGGATTTAAGGATCAGGTTGAGGTTCCGTAAAAAGCCCACAATATACACAACTTACAGTTATAGTCCCAGACAGCTTCCTGTCACTGACTCTACCAAATTGCACATTTTTAGCCAGCTCCCTGACCTGGTTTCCTCCCTTTTTATGCATTTGTACTATTGGCTCCTTTGCCTCATTTTCCTGTCTGTTAAATAAGCAGACTGTGTCTGGACATCCTAGATGAAGGGAGTTCCTTCTCTATGCTCATTAACACCTTTTACCAGCTCCTGGACAGTCTTTGGCTGATGTGTTCCAAGGTTTTAAAATTTAATTTACATTGTTTGTTTGTGAGTCCTCTGGGTATAAACTGTTTTACACACATTCTCAATTTAGCACTGTTTGGGGGGTTGTTTGAGTCAATTATGGAATAGGCCTCAGCCACTGAGGTCTGTAGCATAAAATTGAAGAGATTAAATTTAAAACATGGGACAATTGTATCTTATTTTGTGTACGTCCAGTGGGACTTTAGGAAAGACCTTGAATAACACGCGGCTGAGGAAGTTTCCCCGGGTTCACCTTTAGAAAAGACCTTGAATAACATGCAGCTGAGGAAGTTTCCCCGGGTTCACCTTTAGAAAAGACCTTGAATAACATGCAGCTGAGGAAGTTTCCCCGGGTTCACCTTTAGGCTCTAACCCTTTTCTGTTTCCCTAACAATCCTTTGTGAAGCTTGCTGTATTGAATGGTTTGTCTCTCCCCATCAGTTCTTATAGATCAGAGGGCTACACATCACATAGTAGGTACTCATTTCTTCTTGGTAAAATTGAGGACAATGTGACTGCTGATGTATTCTATTTCTAGTATATGTAGTTACACATTTGATGCTTAGGTTTCTTTGGTTTCTTATGAAAGTAGTTTGTCTTTGGAGCATTTTGAAACATAGACAGGGGCTTATTTTACTATCTGTTTCACCTGTACATCTGTGAGACTATTACTGACACAAATATAATTCGATTTTAATATTTAGAAATCACTAGTTGAGTATCAGGTAATGACAAAATCCTGTGAGTTTTGTAAACTTCCTTTAAAAAAACAGGTGAGAGCCTAAGCATTTTACTGTTTTTGTCGAAGGTATAAAAAGTAGGTTAGTAGACTCATCTCTGTGCTGCTGTGTTACATGATGAAGTGGTATTGTGCCTACTGTTTATCACCAACTTATTGCAAGCTCAATCCAGGGTTTACTGCTAGCGAACTGTACTCTTGCATATGTTAGGAACATCTAGAGTGCCAATGACTTTATTGTTTACACGTAGCTTTACTGTTAGAGTATCATGTTTAATATATATATATATTTTTTTTAATTTTCAGAGTAAATGAATCATCACATTATGATCTAGCCTTTACAGATGTACATTTTAAACCTGGCCAGATTCGAAGACATTTTGTTGAGGTTCCTGAGGGTGCAACCTGGGCTGGTAAGTAAAATGTGACTGTGACCTTTTATTTTGTTAATGTATTTGAGAATTTGCACACTGGTAGTAATGCACTATTGCTGTGTTGGTTTCCCTGTAAGTGTTCTCAGGAGTTACTCCCAACCGTTACCTTTTTGTATTCTGTGTCTATGCTAGGCCCTTAGAGGAAAACTGTTTGCCTTTTCTCCTATAGAATACCTTGTCTAAACTGTGACTGACTTATTGAGAAAGCATTAGCGTGAAATATCTTTACTGATACTGTCTATAAGAATAGATGGTTATAGAGTGCTTCCTCTATGTGAGGTCAGCCTTTGTACTCCTAAGAGTTTGGTGCACTCAGTGACAGAGCTGTCTGGGGCTGTTACTGTGAGTTGTCATTGCAGGCTATTTTAAGACCGAGTTGTGGCACGGCTTAGTACTGCAGTGTTTACATAAGGCCCTCGGGTTGTATAGCTCAAGGCTTTACTAAAATTCAGTAATAGTACTAAAGAATAAAAAACCTTACCCACAGAAATTACTCTTGTTTTTTGCCCAGCCTTTGCAGTTTACTGAGTCTGTTTTCTTTAATTAAAAAGAAGAAAAAAACCTTGTTCAGTGATAAATCAGTAAATATAATTCCCTTAGGATTTATTTAGTTGGTATTGAAAACATTCCAGGGTTGGGTGGAGGTTATTATTATAAAACATTATTGAATGATATAGAATGAGCATGTTTCCACATCATTTCACAGTGTTAGATTACAAATGTTATGGTGGTTTCTATTTCACATCGTTCAAAATATTGTCAGAATGCCATATATGTACTCAGAGCAATGTATTGGTTTCCCCTTTGTGCCCCCTTGTCTGTAAGAAATAAAATGAACCGATCCTTGCTTCAGTACCCTGGATCAGAACAAGTGTTCTTTAAATAATCTTCCTCCTGATTTTGGCTTACCTCTAGCCTTGCAGTACAGTAAAGCTAAGCAGTTGTCGTTCTGATGACGATACTTTGGAGGAACTTAGGAATACATATAAGAGGAAAAGAATAAGAAGAGAATTTAGACATGATAAATAGGGATTGCTAAAATTATAATCTGTTCGAGACCAGCCTGGTCTATAAGAGCTAGTTCCAGGACAGGCTCCAAAACCACAGAGAAACCCTGTCTCGAAAAAGCAAATAAATAAATAAATAAAATTATAATCCGTTTATTGGGAATTAGTTTGTTTTCTGACTAAAATAAGAGAAAAGCGAGATTTTAAAGGCTCTGATTAGGATAATTGTGTGTAGATCCAGAAGTCACATTGTTTTTTCCTAGTGTCTGAAGTTTGGATTGCTGTTCACTTAATGATGGTTTATTTCTTAGAGATTATCATGTATACACATACTCTTTTTGAAGAAGCTTGCAGCTTTCATTTGAAAATACCATTTTAGGGACTGGAGAGAAGTATGGTTAAGAGCACTTGCTGCTCTTCCAGAGAGACCTGGGTTTGATTCCCAGAACCTATATGGAGGCTTCCAACCGTTTGTAGTTCCAGTTCCAGCGCAGCTGTGACTTCAGGCCTCTGCAGGCACCAGACATGCGCATGATGTGCAGAATAATGTACATGCGTACAAAGCCTACATGTATCAAATGAAAATATGTCTATAAGTAATAAAGAAAATATCGTTCTATTTGTATTATTCCCTAAAAAGTAAAAGTTATTAAAAAAAAACATTTTGTGATCATTTTAATTCTTAACCAGTTTAAAATTTACTTTCTTTCTTCATTTTAGAAGTTACAGTGTGTTCATGTTCTTCTGAGGTATCAGCAAAGTTTGTTCTTCATGCAGTACAGCTTGTGAAGCAGAGAGCATATCGAAGTCATGAATTTTATAAGTTTTGTTCCCTTCCAGAAAAAGGAACACTGATTGAAGCCTTTCCTGTCCTGGTAAGTTTGACAGATTCAGATTCAGAGCACTCCCTTTTCTTTTGACATGGGCTAAGACTTTGTAGTTTGTGCCTAGAGTATGTAAGAGATTCATATTTTGTTCATACCTCACAGATGAGGTAGGATGAAAGGTAGTTTAATGAAGAATACTGGAAAGCAGGGCTGGAGAAATGGCTTGGGGGTTAAGAGTTCTTGTAGAGTACTTTGCTTCAGTTCATAGCACCCACATGGCAAGCCCCTTACAAGCACATGCCATGCCCTTCCCTCTCCGACCACCTCACACTGGCAAGCACCTCATGCAAGTGCAACACTCACATACATAAAGTAAACAACCTTAGAGAAAAGAGCACTGAAAGCCAAGGCAGTTATCATGTGCCTAACAGTAAATCCTAGGATTTGGAGGCAGAGGTAAGGAGATCACTGAATGTTCCAGACCAGCCTGGTTTACATAGTGCGAATCTATGCCAATAAATAAAATGTAAGCTGTGTTTCAGAGGTGAATTTTACTCCTCTGCTCTCTCCCAGTCTGTGCATCTCAGGCAAGTGCTCTATAACTGAGCTGTCTCTTTGAACTCAGACACTTCAGAGAAAAGCTGTAGTCATGGGCTTCTTCATGTCTGGACCTTCATTTTGCATTGTCAGCACTAGTGCTGCCTGCAGACCGTTTCCTCCTGTGAGCCCTTTCCACAGTGACCTTACTAATGTCCTGCAGACCGTTTCCTCCTGTGAGCCCTTTCCACAGTGACCTTACTAATGTCCTGCAGACCGTTTCCTCCTGTGAGCCTTTTCCACAGTGACCTTACTAATGTCCTGCAGACCGTTTCCTCCTGTGAGCCTTTTCCACAGTGACCTTACTAATGTCCTGCAGACCGTTTCCTCCTGTGAGCCCTTTCCACAGTGACCTTACTAATGTCCTGCAGACCGTTTCCTCCTGTGAGCCTTTTCCACAGTGACCTTACTAATGTCCTGCAGACCGTTTCCTCCTGTGAGCCTTTTCCACAGTGACCTTACTAATGTCCTGCAGACCGTTTCCTCCTGTGAGCCTTTTCCACAGTGACCTTACTAATGTCCTGCAGACCGTTTCCTCCTGTGAGCCTTTTCCACAGTGACCTTACTAATGTCCTGCAGACCGTTTCCTCCTGTGAGCCTTTTCCACAGTGACCTTACTAATGTCCTGCAGACCGTTTCCTCCTGTGAGCCCTTTCCACAGTGACCTTACTAATGTCCTGCAGACCGTTTCCTCCTGTGAGCCTTTTCCACAGTGACCTTACTAATGTCCTGCAGACCGTTTCCTCCTGTGAGCCTTTTCCACAGTGACCTTACTAATGTCCTGCAGACCGTTTCCTCCTGTGAGCCTTTTCCACAGTGACCTTACTAATGTCCTGCAGACCGTTTCCTCCTGTGAGCCTTTTCTACAGTGACCTTACTAATGTCCTGCAGACCGTTTCCTCCTGTGAGCCTTTTCCACAGTGACCTTACTAATGTCCTGCAGACCGTTTCCTCCTGTGAGCCTTTTCCACAGTGACCTTACTAATGTCCTGCAGACCGTTTCCTCCTGTGAGCCTTTTCCACAGTGACCTTACTAATGTCCTGCAGACCGTTTCTTCTGTGAGCCTTTTCCACAGTGACCTTACTAATGTCCTGCAGACCGTTTCCTCCTGTGAGCCTTTTCCACAGTGACCTTACTAATGTCCTGCAGACCGTTTCCTCCTGTGAGCCTTTTCCACAGTGACCTTACTAATGTCCTGCAGACCGTTTCCTCCTGTGAGCCTTTTCCACAGTGACCTTACTAATGTCCTGCAGACCGTTTCCTCCTGTGAGCCTTTTCCACAGTGACCTTACTAATGTCCTGTTGTGTCGCTGAAGTGGTGTGATTTCCAGATAAAACTGTTGGCAGGTCTGTTTTCCCCCATATTAGGAATGACTGGTCTTCCTTCATGGTAGGTAGGGAAACGTGCTGCTGTGCTTGCTGTACGTGCTCGTTACGTGCTCGTCTGGGTTTTCTCTTCCTGCTCTCTCCTGTCTCTGTCACGTTTCTGTGGGGCAGTGTCAGCATTTGTTTGTCTCTTTAAATGCACTAGGACAGCAGTGCCAGAACACACTTTTCAATTGTTTTCATAAGAGAAGGGTGTGACTGTAACTTGCCTCTTCAGTTGCCAGGTTGTTGTGAAAACAATATTCAATAATGCCTGTTGAATATGCTTTATAAATTTTTATAAATATTCTTTCTCATCATTAATGTAAATATCTTTAAATTGGTCCTAGGTTTTTTTTTAATTAATAATGATTTAAGAAGTGTTGGATTATTAATAACTATTTAAATGCCTTATCTATACTCACCCGTGCAATTATAATTTGTTGAATGCCTAGCATAAATGATAAAATCTTTAGTTTTCTTGCTGCAAATAAAAATTTTGTTTTGAAACAGGTAATATTTGGTGGAATGAAGAATTAGAAAACAGATTTATTCTTTAACATTCTTGTTTTTATTTGCAGGGTGGAAAAGCAATTGAATTTTGTATTGCTCGTTGGTGGGCAAGTCTCAGTGATGTCAATATTGATTATACCATATCATTCCATGGAATAGTGTGTACTGCGCCACAGTTAAACATTGTAAGTATTATAACATTTTTAGTGTAATTTGTTATGAAAAATAATTTCTGTGGTAGGTGTAAACCTTAATGGGGAACTAATCAAAAATCAAATAAATCTATATATATTCGTCCATGAGTATTTAAATATTTGCGCTACATAAACTTATTTTAGAGTCAAAGTATTGTCTTAACGTTTGAAAAATTAATTTTTAAATATCTTTTATAGCATGCATCTGAAGGAATCAATCGTTTCGATGTTCAGTCCTCCTTAAAGTATGAAGATTTGGCTCCTTGCATTACTTTGAAGAGCTGGGTCCAAACACTGCGGTATCTATCACTGTTTTAAGAGTTACAAAAGATGAATGTTAATAGGAACAGTATGAGGTTTTTGGGCTGTTTTGTTTGTTTTCTTTCTAATTTTTTATCTATGTGCTGCTAGCGATAAAAAAAATCCAGTCTGATTTTGCAGCCTAGGCATCCTCTTGGGATTGCTTTGTAGCCTCACTGACCCATCAGCGCTGCTGTCACTGTATGCTGACCACCATTTTTGACATAAATAATCCGTTGAGACTGAGACAGGAGAGCAGCAAGTCTCAGGCTAACCTGGAGAAGTTAGGGAGACCATGTCTCTTCTTAACTATAACACCCTCAGTTTAATCTCAGCTATTAGAGCAAAGCAAGGTAACAGTGCCCAATTTTTATTTTGTGAATGTATGGTTCACTGCTGGAAAAAATTCAATATCAGAAAATCCCATTGACTGGTAGAAGAAATGTGTCTCCTGAGTGTATATACCATAACTCCTTGTGGAAGCAGGAACTTGCCGTCTTGGTGTTCTGCTGCTAATACCTCGGCAGTGTCATCTCCTCAGGACAAGGGCTAGCTATAGCCTTGGCATATGACGTGGCCCACGCCACGCTTACACAGCAGTACCAGCAGGAGAGGGCGGGGTGTCGGATCGGAGCTGTCCTTTCACTGTCGTTGTCGTCATCACCCGAGTGCTGGGGTTGTAACGGTTTTGAATGGTTTCAATGATAAATTTTTGTAATATTGCAGTGATTTAGTCAATCTGGAGTACGTATTAATAATTCAAATATGGTTTACTAAAAAAGGCAGTTTCAAGAGTAATCTTCTCAGCTGGCATAATTAACTGCTTCTCTGTATTGCTAAATGAAGTCTTGAATTAATTCAGTGATGCAGTTGCCTTATTACAGCCCAGTAATTGCAAAAACCAGACCTTTAGGATCAAGAGATGTTTTGCCAAATAATCGCCAACTTTATGAGATGGTTCTGACATATACCTTTCATCAGGTAAGTGTTTTCTAGTAAAATACACCTGTACAGGAAACTTTGATTTTATAGTCTATGAGATCACAGATGGAAAGACATCTCCTGTCTTTGAGTCTTAGGTTTTTTTTTTTGTTTTGTTTTTTAATAATTTATTGGGTTTTTTTTTTTTTGGTCGATATGACAAACAGCAGGAATAAAAATGCATAAAGGAAGGAGTTGTTACTCTGCCACTCTGTTTGAGAGGGTTTAGCCTGTGCTCCCTTGGCCTCTTTGTTTCTAGGCCTGTAGTCAGGTAATACACAATGGCATCAGGAACATTTAACGGAGGCTGCTCGACTCACAGAGGACAGGAAGCAGAGAGGAGGGGACCAGAAACTAAAAATTAGGGTATGCCTGTTGCCACCCAACTTTGTCCAGCGAGGCTTTACCTCCTAGAATTTCAACCATCTACAACAGAGCATCCCCAGCTGGGTACCAGACATTGAGCATATATGGGAGATACTGAATATCCTGACTACAGCAATGCTCCATGGATGATGCCTGGCCTGAGTGCCCTCTGTGAAGAATCAGTAGTGAACGTAACTGAGACCATTGTCAATGTTGGATCCAGGGGATTTCTACAGTGAATGAAATTTCAGTTCATTTTATGTTTACTTTGTTGAAACATTATATAAATTTAGTTTTCATGCTACAGAATGGTAGGTTAGGGTTAGGGTTAGATTCGAATTTTATAAAGAGATTAGAGTATATATGTTGGAACTATATATATTTGTTAGGAATGAGTGTGTGTGCGTGCGTGCGTGCGTGTGTGCGTGCGTGTGTGTGTGTGTGTGTGTGTGTGTGTGTAGGAAGAGCCCTAGGTTTGTATTTTTTAAAGTTTACAAAAGTTAATTTCTTTAATGCCAAGATAGTAGCTATCCTGTACTTTTATAAGAATGTATTTTGAATACTTTTTAATGAAACAGTATAATGGTATTATAAATTATATATAAACCATGACAAGTAATTGTTCTTTTTGTCTTAATAGCCTAAGAGTGGAGAAGTAACACCTAGTTGTCCACTTCTTTGTGAATTGTTATATGAGTCAGAATTTGACAGCCAACTCTGGATTATTTTTGACCAGAACAAAAGACAAATGGGCTCAGGCGATGCCTATCCACATCAGGTATAAATTGTGAAAGTTAAAACACTTGAAAAGTTTTTAAAGATATAATTTGCAGGGCTGGAGAGATGGCTCAGAGGTTAAGAGTATTGCCTGCTCTTCCAAAGGTCCTGAGTTCAATTCCCAGCAACCACATGGTGGCTCACAACCATCTGTAATGAGGTCTGGTGCCCTCTTCTGGCCAGCAGGCATACACACAGACAGAGTATTGTGTACATAATAAATAAATAAATGTTTTTAAAAAAAGATATAATTTGCACTCAATCTTTTTACACCTACAGAAATCTCTTTTGCTCTGGTAGTCATTAAGGGACCAGCTTGACAACTCTTCTGCCATACGCTAGAGGACGTTGCTTACAAACACTGCTAACAGAGTATTTTTAGTGGAGGATGAGGGACTACAGCCAGCACAAGCTCAGCATGCACTCTGTCATGAGATTAGACCTGTCGTCCCGATATAGCTCTTTGTTGTTCTCCCTTCTACCCATGGCTTCTGCCTATTTAAAGAGAGATTGTGAATGAGGAGTGTGAGACTGTAAAGTGGTCCCAGGTCTGAGTGGAACTCTGGGGTTCCTAAGGCATTGACCTGGTGGTTTCAGTGTATTGATGCCATCAGCTCTGAAACTGTACTGAGCATTGAGCTGCATGCCGGGCACTGTGCTTTCCACAGCCACTGAAGAAACAGAATCTCTTGGCATGTGACTACTTGGAAGTTTCGTCTCTAACTCAAATTGTATTTGAAGAAATGGGATATTTTTCCTGAAATGCTCGTGATTTTTTTTTTTTCTGAATAGTGAAAATAATTAATGGAAGTTGTTGCATTTGGTCATTTAAGGAGTTATCCCAGTTTTCCCCATCAAACAAACAGCGGTCTCATCGCTATAGAATGGAATGTTGCAAGGCATACTTGAGTTACCTCTCCTGTCTTCTCAGAAGACACTGCTTCTGCAGAGTACAGCATCCCTATTCCGTGACCATGTTAGCTTGGCCGAATGTAGCTTTCTATTCCTTAATTTCTATTGGCTTTCTGTTTCCCCTGCTTGTCATAAAGAGATGTGACTCTTCACAGTTAAAATTCAAAGTTTGCATATACATGAATGTATATTTTAGAAAATCTGCAGCAACTCAATTTCACTTTTGACAATTTGTGTTTCTGATGACCCGTGAACAAAAATATTGCTTTTCTTAGCTGTATATAAATATTGATTATGTGAGGGTGTGGCTATCCTGTGATGGAAAGAATGAGAACGCTGGTGTCAGACCTTGCCTGAGCTCCTTCATTCTTTACTCTGTGTGACTCTGGGCAAGCCTCTTGATATCCCTGATCCTGCGGGCTCGCTAGCACCTAGACATTTTTGTATAGATAATGTCTTGTACCTTGTGCACATTCTGTAAATGGAAATGTCTCTTTTATCCTTTTATTGTCATTTTATTAAACTAAACTTACTTTTTCCAAATATTTTCTTTTTTAGTATTCATTGAAACTGGAGAAAGGAGATTATACAATTCGACTACAGATTCGTCATGAGCAAATCAGTGATTTGGATCGTCTTAAAGATCTTCCGTTTATTGTTTCTCATAGGTTGTCTAATACTTTGAGTTTAGATATTCATGAAAATCATAGCCTTGCACTTCTAGGAAAGAAGAAATCAAGCAGTTTGACGTTACCACCTAAATATAACCAGCCATTCTTTGTTACTTCCTTACCTGATGATAAGTAAGTGACGTTGATGAGTGACGTTGTGGTTCATGTTAGTCTAAATTTATAGTTTACTGGCGTTTTAGTCTGAAGTGATTTTTCAGTTTTATTTTTGAAAATTTGTACATGGGAAATATTTCAGTATGGAATTATTTTGATGGTTTTCCTCTAAGTATTTTTGTGAAACTTTTTCTTTTGTTGCTTTTTCCCTTTTTAATTTTCTCGTTAGAATACCTAAGGGGGCAGGACCCGGATGCTACCTTGCAGGCTCCTTGACACTGTCAAAGACTGAGCTTGGGAAGAAAGCTGTAAGTACTAGTGTTCTAACTGAAAGTACCTGTTTACCTTGCCTGGCTCTGTGAAGACGGCCTTAAAAGGGGGGGGGGGGGTGCAGGGTAATTGTTTACCTTGCCCGTCTCTTTGAAGATGGCCTTAAAAGGCACGCTTCAGATGGGTAAAGGGGAGACGGGGGGGGGGGGGGTGCAGGGTGAATGTTGATTTTTCTTGTGCTGTTAGTGAAGGTGGATTAATATTTGGTGTTTATTTAAATGTGTCATTGAAAAACAGTTTATATTCTTTCCCATAAGCCTATGCCACATGTCCTAAACCTATTCTGACTCAGTACCTAATCTTCCTGAGATCCAGGTCATAATTGGCTGAAATAAATGTAAAATTACAGCATACTTTACAATTTTGATCAATGTATTGTAGAGATTGGAAGAGTCAGATTCTCTTCAGCTGTTTATAAAAACCAATCTGAGGAATTTTTGCCAATGGATACTGGCTGTCATGTTTGTGCAGACTTGATGAGATCTTGTATAATTATGTGGGCAGATATAATGTTTCTTTTGGTACTGTGTTTTATAGTTTTAAAAAGATGCTTTTTGTTTCTGATTTAGAGATAACTGCTATTTCAGCCTTATGGGCATTTGTTTCAGGTTTTCCCATCTGTTTTCATTACAGATTTGTCGCACAGAACGATGTTTATGTGGATCTATCACCTTTATGGCCTGTGGGTCATTTATTGTAAACCCACTTAGAGTTGTCATTCTTACATCTTTGCATTTCTCATTAGCGTTAGTTCAAACCAAACTATGCAAGGCTGTTTAACCTAATACTAGGATCTATACATGCTGTTGTCAGATGAGCTCATCTCATTTATCTTGAAATTTATTTGTATTGCTTGTCATCGTTCAATCAAGGCTCTTGAAGCTTAATTTGGGGAGTTTGTGCTTAGAAAAGGTTGTACCTTAGTATCAGGCTGCATTTCAGTGTACTCCTTACACATGCGTAGCTCAGTGTCATTGGAAGTCAGCCAGCACTTGATCCTGGACTTTGTTCTTGAACTGATTCAAGAAATCCTCATAGCCAGGTGTTGTGATGCACGCTTTTAATCCCAGCACTCAGGAGGCAGAGACAGGCGAGCCTCTGAGCTCAAGGCCAGTGTGGTCTACAAAGTAAGTTCCAGGACAACTAGGAATACACAGATAAACCCTGTCTTGACAGAAAGAAAGAAAGAGAGAAATCCTCAGATCTTACTGTAGATTTACTATTTAGCTCCTTCTGTGGGACTGCAACTGGATTTTTCAACCAGATAATAGAAGTCTACGTCTCATGGAAAGTATAACAAAAGAGGTTATTGACAGTGGTATTCTTACAACAATTCAGAAAATAGTACTTTCTGACTATACTCTTAGAGACAATTTTGAAATTATAAGTACGTGGAATTGACTTTACCTAGTTAACTATAGTTAGGAAGGTCGTTTATAAGAAGACAGCAATAATCTAAAGTTATTGAGTTAGTATAATTGCCATTGAATTTTTCATTTAAACTTTCCTCAGCATTTTACACTTCTTACATTTAGGTAGTTGGAAAGAAAGTGTGATTTTACTTCACTTTGCCTTTCATTTAAACCCTAAGCGCTGCAGGTTTTTGTTTTGTTTTTTAGAGAATTCCATAGGCTTATGTGATGGTCATGACCTCCTGTATACAGTCAGATTCTGCAGACTGTCAGCTAATCTTAAATGTTTTTTTAAAAAGGTTTTAATGCTGATGCAGTTTGATCACAAAACTTTTTAAATAGAACTGAAATGGCATATTTGAATGCATTTTTATTTTTAGAAGTTGGTATGGCAGTATTGCTTTCCTTGAAGCACGCCATTTTGGTCACAGATCTGATCCTTCTGAGTACTGTGACAAGTACAGATGAAATGTTAAATTGGAAGAAAATAGGCAGAGGTGGTATCTCCATCCTGTGTAGATTATGCATGTTTTCTTACAGAATGTCGTTCTAACTCCCAGGGGCAGTCTGCAGCAAAACGACAAGGAAAATTTAAAAAGGTACTGATTGTCAGTTCTTAAAAATGATATCTTAAAGCCTTATTTACATAGTAGTTAAACTTTTTTTCTCTCACTATTATAAATCTTTATTTTTAAAGAATCTTTTTCTTAGTTTCTTTTCTTTACAATCTGCAGTATAGTTCTGTGAGTTAATACCCACGAGCAGTATTGGCATAGTGCTTTCCTATAAAAGGTTTTGTAAATCATAACCCCTATTTTTCCAGTGGTATAGACAGTTTTTATTGCTTCATATTTCTTGCTATCAATAGGATGTTAAGTTAAAAAGCTTGAAGTTTTGCATATTCAAAACCATAAGGAGATGAATGTGATAATATAGCAATAGAGAGCAAAGTAATTAATGAATTTTTTAAATCTAGGGCTGGCTACACGGCTCAGTAGGTAAAGGTACCCACTGGCAAATCTGACAACCTGAGCCTATCTCTAGGACTCATGACGGAAAGGTGTCATCTAACCTCTGTGTGTGTACCATGAGACTTGCCCACACACACACACACACACACACACACACACACACACACACACACACTTACATTTTAAAATGTAAGAAAAATGTAAAAAGCCTATTAAAATCTAAAAGCCATATTTAAAAATATGGTTTTGTTAATAAGCTAGTCCCTGCTTTTACATCTATCCTGGTTATGGAAGAACAGACACAGAAAGGATTTTTTAAAAAAGTGAAAATAACAAATAAGAATGCCTAACTAAAAGTGAAGTCTGTAATAAAAATGCAGACATATTTGATGCTGTGCATGGTTCTACTTGGTTTCCTGTAGAATAGAGTCTGTATTGACTGCTGGAGCCACATTTAACTTAAAGATTTCTGTTCCAAGTACAGAAAAAGGGACACATTTGAGGAAGAGCCACTGACATGGTTAGCATTTCAGTGGTCTCTTTATGTAAGAAGTGTTCCTACCAGATAATCAGTTGTGCTTTAAAGTACTGAAATGTCTTCCACAATGCCCTTGTTGTGTACTGATATGTTAAGCCCTGGTGCACCATGAAGAATCTAGTTAAGGACCTGAAGACCAGTATTTCTCAAATGGATGTTTTGACATGTTTGGGCACCATCTAAACATATTTAATGGATCATAACCCATCATTTAAAAAAATATTATGTATCAATGTGTGTTTCTTTGAGTTGCCATAAAGATAGCTTGAAAAAGTTTCCTAGGAACTCACAAAATAGAAAATATCAAATAGAGGTTAAGCATTACTTTTCTTCCACACTTAAAGCTTTTTTTTCAGTTGGTCTGCAGTGTTGTTGGGCTAAGGTTGTGAGAGATACTGGAGCACGAGGCTTTTCACTGGAGGCTGACTAAAGCTTGGGTAACAAATGTGGGAACTACAGTTACTTCTCTCATTCCTTCCTATCAGCACAAGTACTTGGCACATACATTACAGCTCTTGTATAAAAGACCTATAAAGTTACAAAGAGAAAAACTTACGCTTATAATGTAATTAGATACTTTTAATAAATCACAAATGGCATCAATGCTATTAATCTTTAAAATAGTTGAATGTGCATAAAGCTTTTAATTTAGTAACTAAATTAATACATTAAGTACTCAAGAAACTGAGCCTTTTGAACCAGATCTAAATGATGCTGTATTATGTTGTTCACTGAGCAGTTATTGATTTTATGAGTAACATTAAGTTTCTGAAAAATATTCTTCAGTTTGAACGTTATTGAAATACTTTAAGGATAGCTTAGAATTTTTTTCAGCTTTAATACTAAATTTCTCCTATTGGAGCTCTTTATTACTTTTCTACTATGAATATTCTTCTTGACTATTCTTATTAAAACATGATCACAATTATTCATGATTTAAGGTACAAAATCATTGCTATTAAATTAACTTTACATTAGTTTCTTAACAAGTGAGTTGGAGCTAGTTGATGGTGGCGCACGCCTTTAATCCCAGCACTCAGGAGGCACAGGCAGTGAATCTCTGTGAGTTCGAGACCAGCCTGGTCTAAAGAGTGAGATCTAGGACAGGTTCTAAAGCTACACAGAAGAGCACAGAGAAACCTTGTCTCAAAAAAACAACAACAAAAAAGTGAGTTGGAAAAAATGCTGTTAAAAAAGAGTATATGATCATAGTGACACAAATTAAAACAACTCCATTTTCCTTTTGATTACGGTTTTAAAGTACTGCATATATAATTTTAATAATACAAATTCTTGTCATGAAGTATTTCATAGGGTCTTACTAATATTGTAATTGTAGTGGTTACTGATTTTTTCTAAGATCCTAAACTTTCAGCTCTTACATTTTTAGTGATAGTTAATTTACTCTAAGAACATTTGTTTTTATAGTTGTTGTTTATTGTATATTAACACATACTCACATTAAATTCTATTTTCTGTCTTCTGTACTAAAATAGTAATAGCAATTGCCTTACCCTTGAAATTCAGAGAAGAAATTGCCTTCTAAAACAGGTTTTTCTGCCTAGAAGTATTTCCCACTTTCTAGCCTGGGAAGCTAAACGGTACACAATGCAGTTAGAATGAATCAGACTGTCAGGCAAGTGGTGATCCACAGTCTGTGTAACACACAGAAGAACTTGATTCCAAAGCAATATAACCATATTTACATAGATATTGGAGACTCCTTTTATCTTTATTTCTTGGACAGTTTTGCTAAACACACGACACTGGAGCTGTTTCAATGAGAATTTGTTGCTAGGGTTTTGGCTCAGCTTTTTCAAATACCCTTTTGCTTTATCCAGGGCAATGCCCGCCCAGGAAAGTGACCTGCAAACAGTGGAGAAGAAAGCTGAGCATGATGGAGCCTGCCCATAATTCCAGCTTTGTCAGGGGTTGAGAGGAAGGACTCAGGAGACAAAATCATGAATTCAGAGCCAGCCTGGTTCCCATTGCAAGACCAGTCTCAAAAGTACAAGCAGGGTTGGTGTTGAGGGAAAAGGAATGGATACGTTGCAGCATCCTAAAAGAGCAAGCCCAGCAGTAGACTTTGCTCTGACTCTCTTAACTCAGAAAGTATAACAGGCTGTAGATGGATTTCTATGGCTTCCTCATTTCTGTTTTTCTGTGCTTTAAAAGAGCCATGAAGAGATAGTGGTTAATATTGTGTGTTGAAGTGATGGTAGAGCTAGACCAGTAATTCCTCACACACTGTCGCATCACCCTATACCCCAGAGTCCCAAGTGTCAGAATCTCATTAACATGGAAATGTTTACACAGTGCATAGACCTAAAAGTCCTATTTGAGGGAGTAGGATTTTAAAATACTTTTGACTCATGCTATTTCTGAAGTAATGTGGGAGGGCAGTCTATGTCCTTTTGGTAAGATAAATTTGTTTCAATATTAGAAACTTAAGATGAGTGGAGATATTAACTTAGCAGTTCAATATAAACCTGAAAATAGAATTTGAGAAGTGGACTTAGTAAATAATAATTAAGGACAGTCAGTTTGTTGCCAGAAACTAAGTTTAGCTATTTGGTTACATTTCCCAAGCAGTGTATTTTTATAGGATAGATTTATATGTCATAGATAAACTTAAGATATATTACTCTACTATTCTCAAAGCAGAACTTTCTCAAAGAACTCTAGGCTTATTTCCTTGTTCTCTGCCTGTCTTTGATCTTTGTCCCAGGACACTACTGTTGCCAAGGTTATCAGCAGGCTTCTTGCAGCCAACTTTTCTGGTCGTTCTCTTCTTAATCTGGATTAGCAGTCTATCACATTTTTTTTAATTCCCTTATTTTGTGTGGGAAGTGGTGTGTGTGTGTGTGTGCATGTGTGTGTGAGTCTGTGTGCATGTCTGCATGTGTGTGTGTGTGTGTGTGTGTGCACGCATGTCTGTGTGTGTACATCTAGCAGCAGTCAGCTCTTTCCTTGCACAGGGTGGGCCCAGGAACCACATTCAGGCCATCATGGTCAGTAACAAGCCCCTGCACTGTCTCAGTCATCCTGCCATCCCTGATCTTTCATTCTTCATGGTCTTCCTCAAGGTTTTCAACATCCCAGATTCCTTTTGTTTTGTCCCAGTCTTAGAGCATCTTTGGGCAAAGCAGGAGTAGAAAATCTATTCCAGTCTCTTATCCCTGCTGATCTTACTCATGTCCTGACTTTATGCACTATTGGCAAACATTGTTGGCTCTGCCTTCAAAGAATATCTCGAATCTGTCCATTTTCTCTTGTTTCTACAGCCTATTAGTTCTATACAATGTAGGAATTCCTAGGCTTGTTTTCTGACTTCTTTTTCTAACTCTAGTTTTCCATTCTGTGGTCTGTTCCCAAGACTTATAACATCAGGTATTATAAAAATAAAAATATAAGCCCAAATTTAATATATTGAAGTCATTAAAAAGCAAAAAGTCTTAAGATAGTTGATAAACTCTCTATATATTTAAAATGGGATCTTTATTTTTTGCCATGTTCCACCAAACTCTACTCAGTCAACATGTACGTACCCCACTTTATCAGTTTACGTAACTGCTCTTATAGGCAGGTTCAGATCTGTGTTTCTTGTTCACCTTCCACTTCAGATGCTAATCCCTGGGGTGGAGGGACTTCTTTCTCTCTTCAGTTAGGTAATTGAGATTCATTCATGTTTGTCATTTAGATTCACTGACTTTTCCATAACGGCTTTGTTTGCATGGTTTCCCTGTCTTACCCGATAGTCACTCTATCCTTTGTTTTATTTTCATGTGTGTTGTGTGTCACTATCAGAAACAGCTTACTTGTGTGTTTATTTTCTGACTAACTCTTGGTAGAGCATGTATTTGTAAGTGCAGGAATGGTACTTCTCTACTCTGCCCTCTTACAAGGAGAAAAAAATTCTTTTATTTTTAACTTTACTCCTGTGTTCAGATTTAATTGTGAGAGGACAGGATACACTGTCCTTATTGTATCAAGTTCAACTAAGAAGGCTAAAGACACTAATAGAGTTCTTACCTCTTTTACTGAGGAATGGATAAAAACCTCAGTATTTTTGAAGTTTGTGGGGCAGGAGGGGATCCAGTATGTGGATTGGTATTTTTGATGGTTTTGGACCTTTCAGATCTGGAATACGGTGTAATACAACTCAGACACAGCCCCTATCGCAATTTCTCAGCTACTGACAATGGTTTTAGTGTGTGAAGTGGAGCGAATGAACCTAAGGCTTCTCTCACCTTCCTAGGATGTGATCCCCGTGCACTACTATCTAATACCTCCACCGACAAAGACGAAGAATGGCAGCAAAGAGAAAGAAAAGGACTCAGAGAAGGAGAAAGATCTGAAAGAAGAGTTCACTGAAGCCTTGCGAGATCTTAAAATTCAGTGGATGACAAAGTAGGTTGTCTTCAGTGGATTCCAGTCCTCTGAGTCTTTCTCCACTAGTGTGTGTAAGGATAGACTTTATTCAGAACTGTTGACTGCAGGATAGGATTATAGGATTGTAAACTTTATAATTATATTTTTACAATGAAATATGTAATTTTTTATTTTAATTTGCCTCAAAGAAAATTTTATTGAAGGGCATAAAGAAAGAAAAGTAACTTTTTCTTCTCTCCAAAATTCACCATTCCCTTTATCTGCTCTCTCTGAGCATGTAGCAGTGTGAATGGTTATGTGTCTTACTTTTCCAGTTAATTTTAGTGTTGGGCACTTCCTGTGTCATTTCATAGTTTAGAGTTCTATTTTCAGTGACTATAATTTATTGTCCTAAGAATACAGTATAATATATTTAATAATTTATTTAGAATATATGTTTAAAAATTTTCTCTGTAATTTTGTGATTACCCTTTTATATTTGCCGCTTTGTTTTCTTAATCTGTTTGGTTTTAATTTTTTTAAGACAGTGTTTCATTTATCCTAGGCTGGTCTCAATTCCCTAGCTGGGCAAAAATGACCTTGAATCCTCATCATCCCGCCTCTGCCTCCTAGGCTCGAATAGCAGTCTTATACCAGCGTACCCGGCCTAATGGAGATACTTTAAAATTTCTCTGAGATAGTCTAGTCTAATTGTTCGTTTAGATGTCTTTAAAGTTACCTTGATATGTTTCTCAAATGGTTTCTGCTACGAATGTAATGTCTAGACATGATGGCTAAAGCTGCTGTTGTTGGTGGGTGAGCTGTTAGATGTTAGCTGTTGTTTCAGCTGAACATGTGCTTTGCCCATTCTTCATGGGGATGTTAGGCTTTTATTACCGTGTTATTTACTAGCATCATTATTATTCATGTTAAACTTTTTAACATGAAAGCTTACTTATCAGCTCGTTTCCCTTAGTTTATCCCTTGGTGTTTAGCTCACAATGTACACTTAAAACTTGGTTCTGTGTGGTTAAATCAGTTGTTTAGGTTTTTTCCATTGTAGCTTTCTTTTGCTGGTTTTTTGGAGGAGTCCTGCCTAGCAGACTTCGTGTATAAATCCCTGTGGATATGTGGCCTAGGAGGGAACAAAAGCCTTTATAATGTGAACAGAGTTCCCAAGGATTAAACCATTCCAGCATCAGTCCACATTCACCTATGCTGTTGTGTTTAAACTGAGGGCATCTTCCCAGACGTCAGTCAGCCGTGTCTGCCTCTGACTGGTGTAGAATGTGTGACTAGCAGACAAGCAGTTTCTTCAGAGTTGCAAAGATGGGCTTCTCTCATGAGAGCCTGAGTCTGCCATCCAGTGAAACTGGGGAACAGTTTTGTGTAAGAAAAACCTCCCAAACCTCCGGAAGTGGTTCTAAAGGAAGCTGCAAACAGAAGCTTCTAATCAGTAATATTTGTAAAATATGGTGGGTGGGAAAGATAGCTCAATAAAGTACATATTTCACCAGCCTGGAGAAACCCAAATTCAGTCCTCAGAACCCACATTAAGGTTGGCACAAAGTTGTAATCCTAGTGCTGAGGAGGTGGAAACAGATATTATTCCTGGGGCTTACTAGCCAGATGACCTAGCCTAATCAGCAAGTTTGATTTAGTGAGAGACCTTGTCTCAAATGATACAGGGTGCCTGAGAAATAACTAAGATTGAATGATGGCTTTTCACTCACATGTACATTCACATTTCTGTAGAATTCTAAGTAATTTTCAGATAGGTATATTATCTGTAACTAGTCCTTATTAGTAATTATAAAGTATTTTAATGTCTAGGACTGTGAAGCAATATTTAAATTTTTGTTTTAAAAAAATGCTTTTAATTAAAAATCACTAATTTGTCTCTTTTAGGCTTGATTCTAGTGACATTTACAATGAATTGAAAGAAACATATCCTGCTTACCTTCCTCTGTATGTTGCACGGCTTCACCAATTGGATGCTGAAAAGGTTGGATATACTCATTTTTTTAATTCGTTTTTTGCATATTAGTATCTAAAAGTTTGTATTTTTGAATAAAGGTGCATCTCTCTCTGTCTTGTCTTCCTGCCTACTGAAAATGAGTCTCCTGCAATTGGATATGTTGTTAAAATAGTTACAAGAGCTGGCTACTACTGAGTTCAATAGCAGTAATGATGGCAGTATGTATGTGTAGAAACCATGAAACTACGGTGTTTGATTGGTCAGTAAAATTGTAGCACAGGAAAAAGCATAAGGTCTGATTTTTGGTCTTACAGATGAGTTGTCTTGGACAGCTGGAAATCTAAATACCTCAGTGACTACTTTGCTTCTAAAGATTTTGTGATGATTCCAGATTGTCTAACATGGACTGTGGGGCATCTCTTACATGGAAGTAGGGACATGCCAGCTGTGACCTGGTGAACTCAGGAAGGTTTAGAGTGAATTCGATTAGAGTTTCTAAAGGAGGCCTCTCAAAAACCATCCATGATGGTCATGGTTTGTGATCATGATCTTTGTTTCGTTTAGTCTTACTTTTCTCATTCTAGTGATTGTTTAGAAAGAATTTGCTTTTGAATGAGGGTTTGGGGATTTTTTTCCCTGTTTTTTCATGTGGTATGGTATAAAATAGAGATTATTATCTCTAAAATCAGTGGTATGATAGAAGGGACTTTTCTTTGTTAAAAACCCCACATTGTAGTGAACTTTATATGTTTGCTTTATTTTCAGTTTTGAACTACAGATTGTAAGTTAGGTATTGTTACATCTGAACCCATTTTCCAGGGCTACTGGAATTGTAAAAATCAGATTAAACGATAGCATAGAGCTCTAGCCCTAGAAGGAAATGACATAGTGCTGGGACAGTAGAAATGAAAATGCCGTGATGCAGTGACTGATACACTCCTTTATTTTCTACCCAGGAGCGAATGAAAAGGCTTAATGAAATCGTTGATGCTGCCGATGCTGTTATTTCTCACATCGATCAAACTGCTCTAGCAGTTTACATTGCAATGAAGACTGACCCCAGGCCTGATGCAGCTACTATAAAAAAGTACCTAACCAGTAAATAATCTTTCTTGCATCTCATTTCTTAGTTACTTGTTTAAAAATTAGGAACTGGTATTGAAAATTTTTTTTTTTCTGTTGTAGCATGCATACAATTAGGATTGACAGTTTTTTCAGACTCCTTTTTTCCCAGCATGTAGGAGCAGAGGCATATGAGTGAAGGCCAGCTAGGTTTACCCAGTGAGACTGTCTCAAAAGAGAGAGAGAGTGACAGACAGACAGACAGGATTGCTGTTGTATGGTTTTGAAAATGATACTGGTGTTTTCTATGTAATCTGATAAGAATTTTAATTTTTTTTTTTTTTTAGAATTTTAATTTTTTGTTTAGGCATTAAAGTATAGGATTCAAATCATTCCTAAAATTTAGCTATGATGACTATGATCGAGTAACCAGTTTTGATTTAGAAGATGTTTATAAACAAGTATATGTAAGTTATCATTAAGAAGGACTTGAAGAAATTAATAATACTTTCCAATATAAAAACTATTCTAGGGGCTGGAGAGATGGCTCAGTGGTTAAGAGCATTGCCTGCTCTTCCAAAGGTCCTGAGTTCAATTCCCAGCAACCACATGGTGGCTCACAACCATCTGTAATGAGGTCTGGTGCTCTCTTCTGGCCTACAGACATACACACAGACAGAATATTGTATACATAATAAATAAATATTTTAAAAAAACTATTCTAAAGCAAAAAATTAAATTGGAAGATAGAGCTGGGTACTTAGGAGCCAAAGGCAGTTGGATCTCTGTGAGACTATATAGTTCTTCAAAAAACAAAACAGTAGCAACAAAAACAAAAATTGGCAGATAGAACTGGGCAATGGTGGCACACACCTTTAATCCCAACTCTAGAGGCAGAGGCAGGCAGATCTCTGTGGGTTCGAAGCCAGCCTGATCTATAGAGTGAGTTCCAGGCCATCTAGGTTATTACACAAAGAAACCCTGTCTCGAAAAATAAATTGGCAGATAGGATGAAATATAGAAAATTTATTTAATATTTTAAAAGCCTGTAGGAAGAAAGCTTGCTAGTGTTCTGAATGGGCAACGCTTCATAGCTTAATAAGGTGTTCAGGCTGAAGAGTACTAAGGTAGGAGAGAGAAACAATATTTCCATGTACGTGACATTTGGATTATTGCATTAGAAGATGCTAAAACTTTCAGAAAAGAGTCATGCTGGTAACTTAATCCATTCTTGGCAAGAATAGAGCACCTGTGTCAGTAACAACTTCCTTCTGAATTCTGTACCTCCCCTCCCCCTCAAGCAAGCCTTGGATAGGTGGAACCAGTCAGTTGGGTTTGACATGGGTCATGCCCTCATGATTCAGTCTGTTCCAGAGCACTGTCTCCTTCACAGGCTAGGGCTAATGGTTGTACCATTCTGTTCCAGACCACTGTCTCCTTCACAAGCTAGGGCTAATGGTTGTACCAGGCTCTTAGAGCGTCCCTAAAGCAGAAAAGAATGGTACCATACATCTGAAAAGTGATAGAAGAACAGTGTAGTAAATGAGCAGGGAAGTAGATGTCTCAAGGGGGGGCACTCAAAAGTCTGCTATTCTCAGCCTGGAGTAGCTAAAGCAGAATCCAGGCACCTCCACATAGAGAATGAAGGTTGGTTCTTTAAAACTTGGATGCTCTTGATGATTGGTGGAATTCAGGCCAGCCTGGAGTCCAGACAGGAGAGTAGTGAAGCTCTTTCTGGAGTCAGAAGATTACAGAGATTAGAATTAAACTGAGAAGGACCCCAAACCCTGGAATGTGGAGTTTATGCTGAGAAACTTCTTAAAATGTTTAAAACTGGAACCTGAAAGAAATGTATTTGTGTTTTAGCATAATATACCGAGGGAGGAAGGTATGTGGGATACCAAATGAATGAGCCTTGCCAAATATTGTGTCATTAAATGAACAATATTTGTGAGGTGTCCTGTGGCCCATCAAGTTCTGCATTTATTTATCTGTCAAGATATAGGCCAACTACTGAACTTGGTGACTAAAGCTGTTTACAAGGACTATAAAATAAAGAGGTGACCTGAACTTGGGTAGGAGGAGAATATGGTACTGCAGCCACTTCTTGGTTCAGGCTGACAGTTGAAAATGATGAAGGGGTGGATGGGAAGGCTGAGAATAAGCACTCTGCTCCACGTCAAGTACGCCCTTCCTGTGCTTGTAACTCTCCAGTCTGCTGATACCATAGGACAACTCGACATAGGTTTGTGTGACCTGCGGTTGTTAGTCAGTTCAGAAATCAAAAAGGAAACCATTGTTCTTGGTAATAAACTAAGGTGTGTTATGGACTTAGCTTCATTTTCAGTCCAGATGACGTTGAACATACCTTCTTAGATGACCTCACAGAGTCAAATGGTCTTGGAAGCCTGAGAGCATCCTCGTCCTGAGCAGTATGTTTGCTCCTTCATTTTCTTCTTCCTTTATTCTTCCGGGAGGTGCCCAAGTTAGTAACTCTCTTTCAGTGTGCAGAACTAGTAAGCCCCAGAGGCCTAAGTTACTAAACTGGTAATTATGTCCTGACTCTTATCATTCCCAGGAGATTTACACATTGCATATTTTACTATGTGTCCTTCAGAGTTAGTCTTCTTAAACAGATGATCCCATAGTCAGGTTGCCTTGTGGCCATTGTCTCAGCACATTTAATTGTTTTTATACATCCCTGACATGAATTGGACGTAACGCCACAATTAAGGTCAGTAACCTTCCCTGGAGTGGAGGTTAAGTGCTGAACAGTAATGGATGACTGTCTAGTCTGTGCCAGCATGGACCTAGGCACCTGCAGAACTTCTGTAGGAAAAAACAAGGACGCCTTCCCAGAACAAGGCAGTTTAATCTAGAGACTGAGCCCAGATTGCAGAGCCAGACTGCTAAGCTTAGAATTCTGTATCAGTTAAAGGTGGGAAGCCTTGGTCCTGCCTCAAAGTGTGCCAGACTTTGTTGACTCCCTACGAAGTGGATGGGAGTGGGGGAGGGAGAAGGTGGGAGGAGCACTAGGAGAGGAGGGAGTGGGAGCTGGGATTGGTATGTAAAATGAGAAAAGATTGTTGCAGACAAATAAAACCTACTCAGGTCTGTCATAGCAGCATTCCTTGACCCTGCTATTTACATCAGTTCCTGTCTCTGGGTTCCTGCCCTTCTGCCTTCTCTCAGTGATGAACTGTAGTGTGGAAACCTATGCCAAATAAACCCTCTCTTCCCCCTCCCCCGCCTCTCAGAAAAGAATCCTCCATCTGCTACTATAACTGAAGGTCCTGATCAAGACCTGACTCTACTGCTAACTGAAGGTCCTGATCAAGACCTGACTCTTTGAGCTTCCGTTTCCACCTACGCAAAATAGGAAGATCTTACTCGTAGAATTGGTTTGGGGTTATTTTAAAATAGGAAGATCTTACTCGTAGAATTGGTTTGGGTTTATTTTATATTGTGAATGGGTGCACACGTCGTGATGTATCTGTGGAGGTCAGAGGAGAGCTTACAGGAAAAGTTCTCTCCTCTACCGTGCTGGTTCCCGTAATGGATTCAGGTCATCAGAGTTGGTAGCAAATGCTGTTACTAACTGAGCCGTTGTACTGACCCCATAAAATTGTTTTGACTATAAATGAATTCATATGCTAAAGTGATAAAGCAGCTATTGGTGCATTCAGAGTAAACTTGATATTTGTTTGCTTAATTTATACATAATATGTCCATGACTACAAAAACCTTGTCTTTCTATACATTACATAGCAAAGCATGTATAATTGCTATATTTCTTAATGCAAAGGTTTAAAAGCCGTGTAGCTGATAGAACAACTAGTGAGTAGTCTTTCAACTCTGTTGCTATGGCATCCTGCTTCAGCCAAGTATAGTTGCCCTAACTGATTTCATCTGTGTGTACTGCAGTAGCTTGTGATGCTTACTAATAAGAATCTCATTTGATGTATAACACAGACGTATGTACATGGATGTGCTACATTTATGCATGCTAAGTCTTAGAGAAAAAGAATGCATGTACTTCAAATAAGACCATCTCTTGGAAACCCTTTAACTGACATATGAAACAAATGATTTCCTCTCTAGTGATATGGACAAGCAGAAGTCCACACTGGTAGATGCCCTGTGCAGGAAAGGGTGTGCTCTGGCAGACCACCTGCTTCACGCACAGCCACATGATGGGGCAGCAGCCGGAGATGCAGAAGCAAAGGAAGAGGAGGGAGAAAGTACCTTGGACTCTCTGTCAGAAACCTTTTGGGAAACTACAAAGTGGACAGATCTTTTTGACACTAAGGTAACTTACCCTTCTGCTGTTGGTGTTGGTACAGCTCTCAGTGGTTGTCTCTCAGGCCTGCTTGTGCTTTGCCTACCAAAAAGAAAGAAGATAAAGGCTCTATTCCACAGAAGATTCATTTAGGCCAAGTACCTTGCATTTGTCCTACATGTTTTAAAGTGTTTAACAATTATTTCGAAAACGTTTTGAGGGCAATTGTAGTAGCCTTTTAAGACTATATATGAAGCCAAAACTGTTATCTTGTAGAAATTCTTCTTCTTTCTCCCTGCCTCTTATTATGCTAATTTTCAAGGTGAAATGTGCTCCCTAATTTAGATGTCACTATTCATTTTCCTCAAAGCTCCAACTTCTACATAGCTCAGTTTTTAGAGACCAGTGTTAAAAATGTGTGAAAAAGCAAAGTTAAATCTCTTTTGTCTCTAGTAGAGATTATTTAACCATATGTTTTATTAATCTTCCTTGAGAAGGAAAAGTAGATGAGATCCCCTCATCCAGACAAAGCCATTGTTGTAATTATTAGTCACTGGTTCTCAGGATTTAGCCATGGTAATTATTAATTTAAAAAAAAAAAAACTAGGGAAAGTTCTTTCTGTGTGATTTCAGTTCCCCCATAGAACAGAAGGTCTCAGTAGTATTCAAGAAACTAAAGCTAGAAGAATTTTGCAAGGTATAAGGATTAGGACATGAAATTGAGTTTGACTCTTGCCTCTGCCATTTTTGTCAGTTACTGAACGCTGGTGCCTGTTTCTTACCAGTGACTATCTACCTTTGGATGTTGTGAATAAGTATTAAGTTCATGGGAAGTTGTCAGCGGTATTGCTGTTAACTGCTATTGAAGGTCTGCTGTGTGGGAAACACTACTTCCTGCTGGAAACATGAAGATAATAAGGATCTAGTCTCTGTCTTTGAGAAATATTATTAGGCATACTTCTGTCTTCATAGTGACACTGAGACTACTGGCCTGTTTGTGCTGTTAACTGAACTTGTTCTTGGCGCACGCCTTTAATCCCAGCACTCGGGAGGCAGAGGCAGGTGGATCTCTGTGAGTTCGAGGCCAGCCTGGTCTACAAAGGGAGTTCCAGGACAGGCTCCAAAGCTACAGAGAAACCCTGTCTCGAAAAACCAAAAAAAAAAAAAAAAAAAAAAAAAAAACTGAACTTGTTCTGTATTTTGGTTTTGTTTGCTTGTTTGTTTCCCGAGATAGGGTTTCATTGTGCAACAGCCCCAGCTGTCCTGGAACTAATCCTCTAGACCAGGCTGGCCCGAACTCAGAGACTCACCTGGAACTAATCCTCTAGACCAGGCTGGCCTCGAACTCAGAGACTCACCTGGAACTAATCCTCTAGACCAGGCTGGCCCGAACTCGAGACTCACTCAACTTTGCTTTCCACATTGTAGGGTTAGAGGTGTGCGCTCACAGAGACCCGCCTGCCTCTGCCTCCCGAGTGCTGGGACTAAAGGCGTGCGCCACCACCGCCCGACAGGATTTCTTTCTTTGAGAATGGTTACCACACTCCACAGTTCAAGCAAAATGTAGAAGGAAACAGCCTGACAGACCAGTTTCCGGTTTCAGAAGGAGCATGCTTATATAAAACTTCTCCTTTACAATTTTAGTGATTTGTAGTGACCATTTTTATTTCTACTTTGTTTTCTGTAGTTATGTTAACTGATTTATTTTGCACAAAGAAATGATTTAGTAAAAGTAGATTTTTAGTAGCATATGACTTCTCTTCATTTACTTCCTCTACTCTGTTATATAGTTATTTGCCCTTAAAAGGCACCACTTCTTCTTTTTTAATTTCCCTGATGTGCCCTATTCAGCTTAAAAGCAATAGGCTTCCAGGGACTGGGAAGATGGCTCAGTCAGTAAATTGCCTGCCACACAAGTGTGAGGACCTGAGTTCAATTTCTGGCACCAATGTGAAAAAAAACCAAGCACCATGACATGTTCCCTTAATCCAGAGCAGGGGTGGCCGAAGTAGGATGATCTGTGGGCCTAGCAATCTAGCCAAATCAGCTATGTAGAGAAATTGAGAAAGATAGCGTGTTGGCCTCTGACTCTGTGCATGTGTTCCTACACACACGGCTGTTCTTCTGTGAAAGCCTTATTCCATTGTTAAAGCTATATGCCTTGAAATAGAAATACTCCATTGACCATTTTTACTTTGTTTTATATCATAGGTTTTAACATTTGCATATAAGCATGCATTAGTGAATAAGATGTATGGGAGAGGCCTTAAGTTTGCAACTAAACTTGTAGAAGAAAAACCAACAAAAGAAAACTGGAAAAATTGTATTCAAGTAAGTGATGTCTGAATTATACTGTGTAGCATTTCCATATTGCATAGTGACAAGAGCACTGGGAAAAGCACCTGTGCTCATTATAACATTACGCATTTTATTGTGGCCAGTTGTTACCATTACTAAAGCAATATGAAATGTATAATAAATGCATAAGAGACCACTTTTAGCCATCCAAATTTCTAAACCATTTTCACTGCTGTTCAGAGACAAGGTCAAAAATGAATTAATTACTGTCATCAGTTAGAAGACAATGTTTTCCTTTTGGTAGGAAGCATTCCTTCTCAATGTGTGTTGACTTGGCTGTTTGTAAGATGGTTCAATTTGTGAAGTTTATGTTTGAATTTTTGTCTGAGATGATTTTCATCTTTGTTAGTTTACCATATATCACATATGCAAAGGAAAACTAGTTGGAATTTTCTCATTATGAGTTAGTTTGCGATATGAAGAAAAATGATTTTAATGTCATCTTGCTTTCTGTCATCAGTCAGTCCAAATAGTAAGACAGTTTCAGTCCTTTGGATCTTGACTAGGCTAAGAGAACGCCGTTGTTTCTATGTGATTGTACTCCTGCATAGGATTGGTTGTTAAGAGGGACACCAGTCTGTGGATGCATAGACTGATAGAAGGAAGGTTCTGGCTGTGTGTTGTTACTGTATTATTACTAAATTATTCTGAATTTTGGACGTTGCATTGCCATCTCATATACTAATGCTCTGTTTTATTATAGCTAATGAAGTTACTTGGATGGACCCATTGTGCATCTTTCACTGAAAACTGGCTTCCCATCATGTATCCTCCTGATTATTGTGTATTCTAAATAAGAACCAAGACTTTAAATTTCCAAAAAAAAAATTTTTATAGTGAACAAATGTGTGGCATTTTTAGTCTAACTAATGCATGTTTTCATCCACTATCCAATACTGATCATTAAAACTATGTATTTATCAGAGAACTCCCTGGCGTGTGACTTACTACATGTAAATCTAGAGCTCTGCCATCATGTTGTTTTCCTACTGCCTCCCCCAGTTGGTGAGGGCAGGGCACATCCTAGTTGGTGCCGTTGCTTACATGCATGAGAAGTGAATTTTAACTGTAAAACTGTTGAATCCTATTTTTTTGTTTTATAAATCAAAAGGTTAAAACATGTTTAATTTTTTTCTTTTTCTAATTATATAAAGGCCTTAAAAAGCTGTAACAGGAGTAGCTAAATTATTTATTAGACTCAAAATTAAGAGAACGTCATTTCCAGACTTTTTCCTAATGAGGAAATTAGTGGGAGGCAGGGTCGCATTACCATGGCAACTGAGGGAGGACACCTGTTACAGAAATCTTCACCATGGAGTCATAACAGACAAGTTATTTTTCCAGCATCCTCAAGTGCACAGCATCAGAATGCATTAAAATTTCATGTGTTGGTGTCAGACAGCTGAATCTATCAGTTATTGTAAAGATACACACGGTATGTTCATAACCTTGAAATCATGTAAAACACATGAATAAATGCGCAAAACCACAGGCCCACTACATGATTTGCACTCTGATACCTTAATTTTTTTATAAATAATAAAAGTAAATATTGAAGCTCCTTAAAGTTGTTCTTAATCTTTTTTAATAAATTAAATTTGGTGTCAGAACATTTTATTTAATCTATTGGCCAAAAAGTAAGGTAATATATTTTAATAATTTTTCTTATGGGTTTGCAATTATTTGAATATATTTCTAATGCTTATCATGTGTTTAAGTCCTATGTATGTTTAACTTTTTTACTTTTATCTTTTTGTCTAGTATTCCTGCCTCCATAAAATAAACAGACAGAAACTTAATTTTTAAAAGTCTGTAGTTAATCTAATAGAAAAGTGTGTGTGTGTATGTGTGTGTACACTTGTGTGTGTGCGTGTGCGTGGATTGTGTGATCTTCATCCCATGGTTTACTGCTATAAAAGATCTACTAGTTAATCTACTGCCTATCATTTATAATTTTTTTTAATCTGATTAAAACATTAGAGCCTTATGAAAAATGCAAATATGCTTTAAAATATTTTGCATACAGTTTCTGCAAGACCTGGAGTCTTGAACGTCTGTCCTGGACAGCCACATGCATGACCTCTCACATCATTACATGTGTTTCACCTGGACACAAGCAGTCTTAGCTCAGTGACAGAAGTGAAAGGCTCAGAAAGATGAGGGCAGTTTCCAAAGGTCAGTACAGAGTGACCTTTTATTAATTTTAGAATCTATTTTACTACGGGGTCCTGCCCCTACCTGTGAAGTACCTCAGGTAGGGAGGGTCAGTAAACTATTCCCAGTGAGCTATTCTTGTGAATAGTTTCATTGTGCAGGTCTGTTAACTGGGACAGTCAAGGTGCTGCCGTGTTGCTTGCTGTTTTGTCCTGATTATACTGTGCTTCCTAAGACCAGATGAACTCAAGTAAACTCTAGACTAGAACATGTCCTCAACCCTACCCACACACACTCACGTGCAAAAAGAAACTGTAAGGAAAGATGCAAGGATGAGGTAGTGACTGAAAGTCTTTGTGGCAAATGCTTGGATTCTTTTCACTGAAAACTAAAGGACAGGGAAAAGATAACATCCTAAAGAAACATTAGAGCTGCAGAGTGTGTACTAGGGATTACTTCCTGAGCCTCTTTCCAATCATAAGCAATTTGTCATCATGGGATTCCTATTTCTTCTATTACCTGCATTCAAGAATTACATGTTTTTCACCTTTGGAGAGGCCAGCCCTGTCCTTTGTGCTGCCCGATACCCTCGTGATTTGGCCAGAGGCTGGTAATGTGTCTTTGCAGCCACTCAAAAGCCCTTTAGCTGATCACTGTGCATTCAAAAATTGCTTATTGGAATTCCCTGCAGCGTTTGTGTCATGTTTTCTTGTCTCTGTATCTCTGAATAGGCCAGGACTTGAAAATACCAGTGTCTCCATCCTCTACATGTGGGATGTAAAGTCAGAGGCATACATGTAGGGAGGTGAGCGAGAGAGCATTCCCCAAAACCTCTCAAATGGAATTTCTTTTCAAAAAGTAAGAAAGTCGTCAATAAACTAGAGTCTGAACATGAAAACCAAAGAAAGGACGATAGGAGTATTGCTCTATCAGGGAACACTGATAAAAACACTCCCCTTGACAGAATTCTGAACCTCTGGATCTACTAGATAGGGGATGATGGGAGCTTTGCTCTTAGAAAGTACTAGGTGCTCGTTGGCATACAAAAGTGCTGATTTAATTTCATGTAGAAGCCCCACTTGTGTGAGAATTCTTGACCAGCTAGCAACTGTATGGTCTCTGCAGTCCTTGTCCATACCGTGGTTAATGGCAGTCCTGCAGTGAGTTCATTGTATGTGCATTCCAGCCACACACCCCAAGTGCATTGAGGAACAGACCGCCAGCTCTTAGCAAACACGCACAGGACATAGAGGAGCTATAATTGCCTTTGGACTCATGTATGTGAATTTGCAAGTTAATACATAGCACATACCAGCAATGATTCCTTGAGTAGACTACCTCAAAACTCAGCTTCCAGCAGCAGTTTGTATTATAACTTGACTGATCTAGTCTAGGCTTGCCCTAGCTGATTCCAAGTCCGAGGCATCAGAATGTATGATTTACAAGAACAGGAGCATACGGGAACAGCAGATGGAATAGACCCCCCCCCAAAAAAAAAGAAACAGACCTTTGAGGGGTCTCTGCTGAGATACTAGAAATGTCATGTCATGAGACAATGAAATTCGTGTACTTAATTTTTAAAATTTGTGTTTTAAAGCTGGGCAGTGGTGGTCCATGCCTTTAATCCCAGCACTTAAGAGTCACAGTGAATCTGTGATCAGCCTGATCTACAGAGTGAGTTTCAGGACAGCCAAGGCTACAAAGAAAAACCCTGTCTTGAAAAACCAAACCAAACAAACAAAACAAATGTGTTTATCCAGTTACATCTCGTACTTTGGGACAAACTGAACTCGGAGATGAAAAAATTTTTCTGCGATTTGCTTCAAATTTGCTGCAGTGGGAAAGTGAGTGGAGGTCTAAAGAACAAGAAAGGTTTTGTGGGGGTAGAGGCCAGGGGGCTGTTGTATGTCGGCTGCCCTGGTTGAGCTATGGTAGCCCTGTGATAAACTGTGTACTGGATACCACGCAGCGGTTTGTCTACTTAATATAGTCAGTCATGCTTCCTAAAAGTATCTATCTTAACCCTGGAAATACACATAAGATACATTTGTAAGTCCAAGATGATACTTCTAAAACAGGACCCAATTGCTGTGATTTTATTTCTCTGCATTATATACTTCAAGGGTAGAACATTTGAGAAGAAACTGGGCTCCCTTTGAATTTTCTTAACTTTTCATTATGTTTATTTGTGTGGCATGTGCACACACAGACTTGTGGGAGTTGACTCTCACCTGCCTGTGGTCACCAAGCCCTAGCACAACCTGTTACTGCCTTTTTCTTTTCATTTTTTCTTTCTTTCTTTCTTTCTTTCTTTCTTTCTTTCTTTCTTTCTTTCTTTCTTTCTTTCTTTCTTTCTTTCTTTCTTTCTTTTTTTTGAGACAGGGTTTCTCAGTAGCTATCGAGCCAGTCCTGGAACTTGCTCTGTAGATCATGCTGGCCTCAAACTCACAGAGATCCGCTTGCCTCTGCCTCCCAGGTGTTGGGATTAAAGGCCACCATGGCCACCTGGCCTAACCTGATTTTAAAACAGATCATTTGTCCATTTGCAGTCAATCCCCATTCCTACTTTGTCCCTAAACAAGCCATGGCCTGCTTTGAATCACTACTCTTGAGTTTTCTACCCGTTCTCGAAGTGGAATGACAAAATTTGAAATCTCTTCAGGCTTCCTTAGTGCTATATTCTTGAGTTCAATGCACACGTTAGGCTGGCCCTGTGGTGCACTTCATGACCGATTAATACCTAAAAAAAAAAAAAAAGCATTCTGTTTATCTGCCCACATGGGTGTTTGTACTGAGGGATTTAAACAAAGGAAATATTTTGGAAAAATTGCTGTTTATTGGCCTTTTTTTGTTAATGTAAGAAACTTTCAAATTGATTTCTAACATAACTATTAATGATTGAATGTCTTGCTTGCAAAGTGATAGGTTTTATGGGGGTTGGGTTTGTTGTGATGGTGGTGGTGGTTTTGTTTTTTTCTCCTCTGTTACTTTTAAACTGGGTAGTGGTTGTGTTATCTTTTTGTGGTTTTAATCTGCATTCCTACAATAAATAATATGCTTATTAGACATTTGGTGCTTTTTTGGTGAAGCCTCTTCCAAATTTTGTCCTCTCCTCGCCTTTGGCTTTTCTTGAAGTCCTGGTAGAAGGTTGACTGGGTCTCAGCCTCAGAGTCCTTGGCCCCTGCTCCATCAGTTTGATAAAGCAGCCCGTGTGGTCTGAGAATCAACCCTCTCTGAATTCCTAGGCCGCTAGTAATTGCGGACCCTTGGGTCTTCTCTGCCTCATTCATGGGAACTGTGTCATTGCTAATACATCCTTGCTCCCAGTGAGGTGCTTTGGGAGCCGCACTGACCATACCTAATCAGTTTTTGTTGCCGTAGAGCAGGGTTGTAGTGATGGGAAACGCTCAGGTGCTCTAAGTCCTCAGGAGTTGATTTGGATCTACCTTGAGCAGCATTTTGCCAGGTCCTGTCTGCCCCTGACAGTTCCACAGAGCCTGGGCTGTGAAGTGAAACAGCCAGCTGCTCTAGGACGGTCCAGCACCCCCGCTTTCCCAGGTCCCCCGAAGATGAAGGACGCCTCCCCCACCACCAGGTCAGCAAGAAGTAGTCGAGAACACAGTGTCCTCATCCCTGCCTCACCTTTCTTAACTCTTCATCTTTTTATAATAAATAATAAGGGAGGGCTGTTAGTATTCAGGGACCTGTACTGGTCTGACCTTGGGGTTCTAGGATGAATCTTCAGCCCTGGCCACTAAGAGCACCTGCTGTGAACATTTATTCTGTTCCCATTTAAATGGGCCCTGCCTCCCACCTTCCATCTTTCTCTTTCTGTTCTACTTCTCTGCCTGTCTGTCTGTCTGTCTGTCTGTCTCCCCCTCCCCCATCTCTCTCCCTGTTCCCACAGGCTGGTCTTCTCTCCCCTTCATAAAAGAAAAAACCCTCCACATGAGCTGTCACATGGCATCCATCTTTCTCATGCTGTTTTTTTTTTAATTATAGCACCAAGATTACAAAGATTTTGACCCTTTTGTGTTTTACATTTTAGTTACTAGCACTTATATTTCAGTCTATATTACTATTTGTTTGGACTGTGGAATTGGATAAGATCTAAGAGTGTGCTATATGGCTGTGTTCAGGGTGTTTATTCTTGCCTCTGTGACTTAGAAAGGACTTTCCCATTGAGTGACCCTCGTACCTTTTTCAGAATTGGTGGAGTATGTGTGGGAGTGTATTTCTGAACTTTATTTTGTCTCATTGACCCCACCACCATCATGACTATCCATGGCTTTATCATACTCAGTCACTGACATTCACACTGAGAAACCAGTGATTTCCAGATGGACTTCTACCCTTACTCAACAGGGAAGTAACAGCAAGTATTCTCAAACAAATGTCCTGTATTTGCCACCCTGTTCTTTCCTGCGTGGTTTCTTCTGTGAGATCCTGTAATTCCTGCATCCTAAAGCAGAGTACCTCAGAAAGTTTTCTTTTTTTTTTTAGGAAAGCATAGCCTAATGCATTGGCCATGATTGGTTGGTTTTATTTATTCAGTGAAAGTAGAAGATACATAAGTGTGTGTATGTGTGTGTGTGTGATAATGGTTGTCAGAACGTTGTTTTTCCTTTCTCAAAAGAAAAACTTTAGTGTATGGGGCAAGTGTGCATGTCCATCTATGTGCACAATTGTGTGGGAGCCCGAGGTGAACACTGGGTATCTTCCTCCATCACTGTCTACCTTGTATTTGAGACAAGGTCAATGATTAGGATAAGACTTGCTATCCAGCAAGCACCAGGGATCTTCCTGTATCCATCACTGGGATTGCAGGAGTAAAGCGCTTGTGCCCAGCTTTTAATATGGTTCTGAAGGATTGAATCCAGATCTTCACACTTATGTGGCAAACACATTACTACCTGATACCCCCAGCCTTGTGATACGTATTTTTTCATTTTTATGATGTCTTATGAACAAGTAATTGCATTCTTTTCTAATGATGTAAGAATTTTAATAAGAAATTTGTGGGGGGGGAACAGGCAATATAGAAGTCTAATGGGAAATTTTACATGTAGTTGAGGTAAAGTATAAGTTCTCTAGAGAAATTTTCATTTAGATACATATGTGGTATCTGAGGGTGCACAGGTATGTGTCAGTGTGTGTACCTGTGGTGCTTAGAGTCCAGAAGAGGGCATCAGATCCCTTAGGGCTGTAAAGAGTTGTTTGCTGAACAACAGCTTGTTATATGGGCGCTGAGACCTGTACTCCAGTCCCCATGACCGCATCGCCGGTGCTCTCAACTTCATTCCGGGAGATTCCTGTTTGCGCCTTTAGTCAGTGTCACCATCTCTCTGCTACAGCCCATATTACTCCTAGCCGCAGTACGCCAATCACCGTGGCACAAACCTGTAATCAGGAGACTAAGGCCGGTGTGTATCTATTTCAAGGTTGCCCTGGGCTACACAGACCCTGTTAAGTTGCATGTCAGTAACTATGACAAAAGCATATTGGCACACATTAAGTCCAGGCAGTATAGTAGAAACAAGTGGGAAGAACCCACTTGTTCATTAACTTCTTTGTGTAAAATATATTCAGCACTTAACTAAGGTTCTTGGGAAGCAAGACAGCTTTCATGTTTCTGTGTTGCTCTCTGTAATACTTAGACTGACCATGTTGTTTTATCATCTTGGAAAGTTGTCGTACCGAGTTGCACTTACCCTAGCTATATCAGTATGGTAGAGTGTGCCTTCTGAGAGCTCACAAGACACTGGTACTTTGAAAGGCAGGTCCTTTACATATCAGTCCCATTTTAGTATCCCTTTAAAAAGTTTCACTGATGACTCTGAATGTTCAGCCACAAGAGTGGTATCAAAAACTTGCTTGAACTTGTCTAAAAAGTCATAGTCAGTGCTGAATCTGAATTTGTTTGCCCAGAGCACCACAGTGCCTGGCTGGGAAAGGTGCACCATGGTAGCCAGAAGTTTATCGAGAAAGTAGTGGTGGTAGACCACATCAGAGGCCAGGACGTAATCGTAATAAAAGTTTGACTTAGGGAACTTCTGGTCCAGGTCTTCCCCCCAAACCAGTTCCTTCACTTCAGGTAGATGAGCTGCGCGTTCCAGTGTGTTTTTTAAAAGATTGTATTGAAGATTCCCTAGGACATCAGGCAGATCTGTTGCTGTGACTTGGGCTCCTAAAAGAAAGAGAAATGGCAATGCAACCACAATTTTCTTTACTAGAAGACAGACAATGACCATCTGCATCTCCAAACCACGCCTTGGGATAGGCTGAGCAAGCTGATATTATTGAAGCTGGACAATTTTCTCCTGTATTTCTGACCTGTGTTCTCTGTGTACCACATTTGATGTCAATAGCACCCCAATTTGAACCTCCACCCCCACTCATGAATGTCAAAGGGATTTGGTTTCATACCTTTGGACTCTCAACTTCCTTGCCTAAAAACTAAATGAACTGAAGTAGCTGACTAGCTTCTCCAAGACTGGTATCTCTGAATAACTAACGATGCCTGTCATGTGACATTTGGGAAGGATTCAATGAAATTGAAGCCAAGTCATACCCTGTCAGCAGTAAGAGATCAGTATTGTCACAGAAGAGATTTCTTTGGAATGGGAACAAGAAGACACATACCTAAAAGACTGGACACAATGGAAACAAGTCCTGGTCCGGCACCGATTTCAAGTATTTTAGCATCTTGGAGATTTAATTCTTCAGTATGGTCTTCCAAATACTGGCACAAAACTGTAGCCTAAAAGACATGAACAACAATTTCCGTTTGGGAACTGGATCATTGGAAGCTAGGAGCAGACCACTTGTAGTTGAACATCATAATGGTGGAACTCCAAATATCTTCAGCTTAGTAAGTGTTCTCTAAGAACCAAGATAGCCAGCTACTGAGGCTCAGAGCTATAAGCACAACACTGAGGAACTTGAGCCAGCCCAAGCTACTGTATGATTCTGTCTCTTTCCTACATCGAAAAAGAAAGAGGAAGATGTGTGGATATTATAGTTCTAGCTAAGGAACTGGAGAAATAGATTAGTCTTGTTGTCTGTGTCAGTCCTGACTGATCTCAAAGGAGAAAGAAGGGAAAGGAAGAGAAAGTTGTTCCACTCTCAGAATAAACGGGAACCACGTACTGAAAAATAGCAATTCCTGCCAGCTTTGTCATGCTGGGTCTCTAAGTGCTCTAAGGTAAGTTAAATAAATTTGAGCACCTTTCCCCCAGTTCTCTCATCAAAATTCAGATTAATAAGGACTGTGGCCTTGGACAGCTGGCCAATTTTGAGTCCTCCTCCGCTCCCCCTTCCCTTCTTCTTCTTAGCTGGTAAACATGGTCAGAATAGTACTTCTTCATGTATTTAGAGTGGCTGGTTAAAGACGCAGATCTGTAGCTTCTGTGGGTCTGGATGAGTCCTGACGATGCCAGTCTGGACTACAATGAGAGCAAATTAGTTTCTGTGAATGCCATCAAGTGTCCTTTCCATTGTTCATCTTATGTTTCTACTTCCCCAAAGTTTTCTATAATGAGATAACTCATTGATTCAACCAAAGAAGTGTTATTTGCATCAGCTGGGCATGGTGGCACACACCTTAGTTCCCAACACTTAGGAGGCAGAGGCGAGAGGATCCCTGTGAATTTAAGGCTGGTCTGGCCTATGTAGTGAGCCCCAGGACTGCCAGAACCCCCCTCCCCCCGCCCCGTATGTGTGAAGGGAATGCCACCTAGCAATGCAAGTATGTGCAAGAGAGTAACAAACCCATGCATACACAGGCCAGGATTGCAGTGTGGACGTGGATCATGGTGATGAAAAGCAGTTGAGCTTAATAGTTTGCCTGCTTTCTATCTGGGCCAGGCAGGAGATGATTGGCTAGGGAATTGCTGAACACCCGCTTTCGTCATTGCAGTTCATAAGGTGAATAGCACCTCCATTGCATCCTGTGCCCCTGTTGAACAGATATCTGCAAGGATAATAGCAGTTATCTAGGCTTCCAAGGCATACTGGTGGCGGGGGCTAAGGCTTGTAAACCAGTTACAAAATACTGTGGTTTACGTGGCATACACAAGGCATACAAGTGGTACAGGGCAGACTAGAGACCACTGGGAACTCAGTACAGCCTTCCTCCTGTGGGAAGAGGTGCTCCAGCTGAAGAAAGATCCAAGTGGCCTGCCAGGTGAGAGTCATAGATGCCAGAGAGCAGCAAGGCGAGGAAGGGGGCTTTGGTTCTTGTGTGGGACCTTCAGTATTGAGTATCACCTAGAGTGGCCCAGAAGACATATTCTGTGTGATTTTGTGAAGATGGCCAAGGCCAGCCTCCCTCTGAGGACACTCTGCCCTCCGATAAGTATCCTTTTGACATTTCAAACCCCCAGTTCTATCCCTCCAAGCAAACTCTGAAGTAACCTCCTTTCATGGACAGCTGCACCGTAAATGACACAGGAAGTGCCATTTTCCCACTTTGAGATCCCAAGAGAGGCCAGTTTGGTGCACGACAGGCTGAGGCCTTTCTTTTCTCAGTGTAGTTACTATAGTTACCTGCTTGTCTGGTGTAATAGGAAAGGATTCAGACTTTGGATCAGGGAAAAGACCTTTGCTGGAATAAAGTCATACCCATGTATTAATAGCAAAAGAGCCCCCAGAAGACCTAACTTCTCCCACTTACTACCAATCTCCAGGACCACCTGCAGAGTCCTCTTCCTGGAACCACCGTCATGGGTTTCCAGCTTAGAGCCCCTTACCATATCATATGTATTCTTAGACAGCTCTTAGGAAATAATAGTCTCGACTTTCCTCCTTCCCCGAGCCAGTCTTCAATCAAAATATGCATTTCAGTAAGATCTCAGTATGACTCCAAAGTCTGAGAAATTCTTGTTGTGGACCCTTTCTAACCTTCTGGGCAGGCTGGCATTGGGAAGACTGGTAATACTAGACCCCAGAGCACCCCAGAGTTAAGGTTTATACAGCCTATGAACTTACTGAGCCCTTGTCTTCTCAGCTGTGAGGTAGGAATAACGTACGAATAACCAGAGCTAACAGGGGCCTAGGTGCAGTGCCTCCTTAATCTGAACAAGCATGTCAGCAACTCCTTGTTACCATTAGTTCACGTTCGAAATAAGGAGACCAAAGAAAAATGGACCAATGTCTGCCCATGCCCACCCAACCTGAAGATAATGAACTTCCGTCTGTTTACACTGCTATCCTCACAAGCGTGGGAAGCGAGAGGTAGGGAACTGGCTGCTGAGTGTTTCCTCTGAAGTCCCTGCAATTTACCTTGTGAAATAAGTCTGGGATTAATTAGTGACTGAGAATGAGGGAACCCCAAAGATGCCTGTTGCCAATTCTAAACTAAAAATTCTTAAGTTTTTTTTTTTTTTTCATGTAATAGTTGTATGAGTGTTACATCCCGTTTCCAATGTGGTCTACTTACATGTCTTGAAATAGTCCAGTAAATATTGTTTAGGGATGGGGGTGTGTAGCTCAGTGATGGTGCACGTGTCTGTCAGGATAGGAAGAAGGAAGAGAAAGGATGGGCAGGGAGCAAGAGGAGGAGGGAGATACAGGAAAGGGAGAGGAGGATTTTGTTTCAAAGCCAGTGCTGCTGGAAGAAATATATGTCTGCAGCGTCCAAACACAGCCCAACCCCCTGGGGGCCAGGCTGTTAGTCATCAGTGGGAAAAGCACAGAGGTGGGAAGGCACGTGGCCAGTTGTCCTAGACAACACAGATGTATGAAACATTTTCTCTCCAGAAAGCCCGAGCACAAACAGATGTAGCACTTCTCACCCCTGGCCACACCACCGTGCCAAAGCTCTCAATGGATTCTTGGATGATGATCTTCTTGCCTGCAAACTGATAATGCTCTTGTGTGTAGCTGGCAAAGTCTGTAGGAACAAATTTCTCAATACTACGACGAGATGACTCTATCTTGTCGGACTCTGTGAAGCAGAAAAAATCAGATGGATCAGTATGATAAAAACAGACGGAACTTTCTCTGGAGGGCCACCGCCAACAGCTATTGACTGTGTATAGAACACAAAACTGAATTATAACTGGGGTGATGGGGACTGGAATTCACACGCTACACACCCCCATCCCTAAACAATATTTACTGGACTATTTCAAGACATGTAAGTAGACCACATTGGAAATGGGATGTAACACTCATACAACTATTACATGAAAAAAAAGTTAAGAATTTTTAGTTTAGAATTGGCAACAGGCATCTTTGGGGTTCCCTCATTCTCAGTCATTAATAACAAAGGATGCCCCTTAGGAGGCATCTCCTAGGGAGATCCTTCATTAGGAGAAAACAGAAGAAAGACCTGTTCCATTGTCTTTTGCCACCCAAAGAAACCAGTGTTATCTGGTCGTATGCAAAGTAAGTAGCCTGAGTGAGCTTTCTGAACTTGGCAGAGCTAGATAAAACACATCTGGCTATTTTTAGGTCTTGGGGTGAGGTAGTATTCCCACATGTTGGCAGGAGCACTCTTAAATCCACAACTGCCCTTCAAAAGGCACAGGGTACCCACAGTTGAATCAGTTCTCCAAGCCTAGGGAAGGCTGTTTGCTGAATTCCAGATATTAAGTTACAACTGCTTTAAATACTCCTTCAGCCCCGTGGACCATGATAGCAGGTCTCAGATGTCCTATAAAATGAGGAAGAGAGCACCTGACGGGTCTGGTACCATGTGACCATGTGATCATAAATCTTCACAGGCTTTTCAGAGTTTAAGAAGAGCAGTGGGGCAAAGAGTCAGGAAGGAGGATGAGGATGCTGAGCTCATGAATTATTGGCCAAGGACTAAAGTGGCACCAATAGAGATTCTGCCTTGGAGTAGAAGGAACATGGGTGGCCCTTGTCTTTGTGTCCTGAGATAAGACTAGGTTTTGACAGAGGAGTAGAGTCTAGTCTCTAAGAAATCGATGGGGAAACAATCAATGAACATTTGATGTCCGTCAGAGCATCCACTAAAGGTGGAAGAGGAAGGTGGTGAGCTTGGAAAAAACCCTACTCAGTGGAGGTTGGCCCTTCAGCAACTTCAGGTGATAGTGATTATTGCATAGAATTTTAAAAACAAACTAGGGCTCATAGGTTGTGTCTATATGCGGTTTAATTTTATTTTCTAGAAGTTTGTTCTCTTTTACGATGGTATTAGCATGGGATATATTAGGGACAATTTTGACCACAGTGAGGGTGACTGAGTCTTTTTTTTGGGGGGGTGGGTTTCAAGACAGGGTTTCTCTGTGGCTTTGGAGCCTGTCCTGGAACTAGCTCTGTAGACCAGGCTGCTCTCGAACTCACAGAGATCCGCCTGCCTCTGCCTCCCGAGTGCTGGGATTAAAGGCGTGCGTCCACCATCGCCCGGCTTGACTGAGTCATTTGTAAATTAACCTAGGGGAAGCCTTTGGTTCCTCTGATGATCCCATGGTTGTTAACAAGCAGACAGTTCCGATTTCCAACACTCAGAGAAGCGAGTGCAGTGGCCCGAAAGCTGAGTTTCAGCTGAGTTTTCAGGACTCTACTCATCGAGAGCCAGCAACACAGTCCTGGGGGCCTCCCGGCCACCGTAGACTTGCAAGGGGCAGCCCCACAGCCCTCACAGGGATCTGACAGATAAGCCCCATCTTTAGGAATGACCGGGAAGGTCCTAGATTCCTACATAGGACTGTGAGCTGTTGCTGAATCTGCTTCAGACAAAGAGGAGGCCAAGGAATACAATGGGGAATGTTTCCCTCCCAGTCCCTATAGATTCACAGGGCTTGACAAGGACTCTATAAATACACCCGCCTTGGGTGGTGTGTGTTCCTGCAACAGAGGAGATGCAACTAACACGGAAAGCACGGGTGATATATGGAAGATGAGTAAAGGTGAGATTTAAATAGTTTTTACATTCCTTTATTTCAAGTATATGGGTATTTGGCCTTTGTGTATACAGATATGTTTGTGTACCATGTGGGTACAGGCCATCATGGTACAGTTTCTGCAGAGGCCATAGAAGGCATCAAATCTCCAGAACTGGAGTTAAGATGGTTCTGAGCATATAAATAGTTCTATGTAAGACCACCTGAAGGTCTATAAAAAGAAAAATGTCTGTATTACACTTCAAATATTGATCACTTTAAACATCAGATTTTAGAGACTTTTGTGGTTTTTGAAAACAATATAGGAAAGATACCACCCTTTTTGGCAGAGGTGAAACATTTTTTGTTTTACTTTAAACAGTAGTTTTAAATGACTCATGACATCCTTGGTTATGTCTATTGCTTATTTGCTTCTGAATCTATGCCCAGATGTAATTCTAAACTTCCACATAGCTCTAAGGGGAAACTACCCTTGACAACGAGCCACCACAGGAGAAATTTGCCAAAAATGCATCTGAGTTAAAAGCAAAAACAAATCTGAAGTTTCATCTGTTCTTGTTTCAAACATTCAGTTCTCTCAGACCTGTACAGATGATAAAACATTGTGGAAATGATAAGTTAACAATGAAAAATCAAAGGTTTGCATAAAGATACTTTTTTTTTTTTTTTTTTTTTTGGTTTTTCGAGACAGGGTTTCTCTGTAGCTTTTGGAGCCTGTCCTGGAACTAGCTTTGTAGACCAGGCTGGTCTCGAACTCACAGAGATCCGCCTGCCTCTGCCTCCCGAATGCTGGGATTAAAGGCGTGCGCCACCATCGCCCGGAGCATAAAGATACTATTTTGCTACTCCCTATGATAGTTTAAAGAATCCTAGAGTTTAGAGGAAATGCAAATTCTTGTGGCAGGGAAATGCTGTAAGGGCTTACCTACTGAGGGTCCTGCAAAGCCATCCTTCTGTGGAGTCCCCAGACACAAGGGCTGTTGTCCTGTGTGGAGACACTGGTCCATCTCCAGAACCTTCAGAGAGGGAAAAGACACTTCAAATTCAGCCTTGCAGGGTCCAAGAAGGCAGAGCTTATCACCTTAGCATCTGCTGAGTGGAGAAGAGCTCTGCTTTTCAGCTTGGCTCCTCAGGGAGAAAAAGGTGGCCACCCACGGAGTGAGAGGAGGCACCTATGCTCACAAAGAAATACAAACCAGAGCCGATGCACCTGGGAGCAAATGCTGCCGGGTCTTGTCATGACCCAGCGCTGTGCAGCTCATCGCTGTGCTCTGGAGTTTTAACTATTTCAAATAAGTTTGGAACAGAATTTTTTGATGAAAGCCGGCCCAACATTGGGTGCTGTTTGGAGACGCTGTGGGTTAATGAAACCATGGATAAGAAACCCAGCTTGAATCAGACTCTGCGGCTGCGTTGGAACATGGCAGCGGCAAACGCTGCACAGCTAGGAGTCTGACCTGGCTCCCCACTTTCGGTGCTTGGCACCTCTTTAATACCTTCACTCACACACAGGAAGACTGATTTGCAACAAGAGAACTGTGGTTGCCCCGACAGGCACAAAAGCCGCAGACCTGTTGCACCTGAAAGGGTCGGGCACTTGATGTTTGCTGAGTGACAAAGCAGACACAGCCATTTGGAGGTCAGTGAGATAAAAACAGAAACAGTACCGCACCAGGATGGCTTATCCATTCATCAGCGTCAAAATCACGATACTCCCATTGCTCTCCTGCCTCCCTGGGAGGCTGAGGCAAAGGATCACAAGTTCAAGGCCAACCTTGCAACCGAGAGAGGCTCTGTGTCAAAATAGAAAGATTGAGATGTAGCTGAGTGGTAGAACACTTGACTTCATGCACCAAGCTCGTGTTCAGTCCAGTTAAGATGGGGTTGGGGGAGAGAATCGGGTATAGAGGTGAAGTTTGTGGGCGAAAGAGCTGGAAGTTTGAGTGGGACATTCAGCCACAGTCCACACTGTGTCCGGGAGGCTGCCTAGGTCCCCTGTGGCTTTCCTGAAACGACGCCCAGTGCTTAGTGTGTGTTAAGTCCACATTGTAATGGTTTCCCGACAAGCCTCTGTGATTTTCATTGTCTGCGTTTACTATCCAGAGTTTACTGCCACGCGCGAGAGCTTCCCCATGCTGCTATTGCAGCCGCTGGAGGTGGTGACCAGGCATCACTACTGAACTCGCTTCCATTCAACCCTTCTAGCCCATGATTGAGCAGAGAATCCCAGAGGCATTCCAGCTACACAGAATATATATATATGGTATATACATATACTCCAGTCTATACAGACTATACATCTGATGAGCTTCTATGAGCCTGGAGATCATGGGGTTGTGGCGTGGCTGCATGTCCCCGGCATCCCTAGTAAAGGGAGTGTCTAAGAAACTAGACTGCAGCGGGCAGGTGTGACGGGTCATTTTCATCCCCTCTAGCGCCAAGTCATTAAGTAATTGCCTCAGTTCTCAAGTTTTACAAGCTAGCCAGGACTGTTCCACCCTTGTGCCTCTCAGGAGCATCCTTGCCCTTGCAGACACTTACTTGTCTTCACTATTAATTTTTCAGCTTTGCAGTGACTTCAGGGGGTGGATGATTTCCCCTTTAAAAAGCAGCAGACTGGTGATTGTGAGGTTCCGAAGGGTCCTCGGTGTAGCAAGAAGCCCATGTTAGAATTTTGGCCCTGTTGTGCAGGTAATTGTGACACCTATCACACGGGGTTGGAGGACTGAGCTGTACTCCCGCAAAGCCTCTCACCCATAATGTCCCCACTGCTGTTACCACCTCCAGGCTATCTAATGGGCACGCAGTAAGGCCCTGCAACAAAGTAGCTGTCTGCCACACATGGCATGCCACGCATGCAATCTGAGACACTTCTTTATTTCCCATGCATGGGAGGGAGAACATGAAGAATTCATTTTCCCCAAAGAGAGCTGTGAATTAAAGGAAGAAAAAAAAATCTTGCACAATTACTACATCTACTTCGAGTCTGAGATTAGTTTGACATAGATTAGTGTTTATTATTAACCAATTTTATCTCTCTTAAAGCCATTCCTAGTTAGTGCCTCCCAAACCCTCAAAACCTTTTCAAACTGTCAGTTTAAACATGCCTTTACCTTATGCGCCAAAGATCTCAGCTCGTGTGGCCTCCAATCTCCAGTGTTTTTTTTTTTATATAGGCCTGCACTTGAAATGATGAGCTCTTTATGACCAAAAGCCAACCAGTGGGAGTTCAAGTTATTTATAGTATCATTACCCAGAGAATTCACAGACACACTTCCAGACAACCCCCTCTCTCTCCTGCCCCATCCAGCACACTTGGAGCCCTTGCAACATGAAATGGAATGTCCCCCAAAGATCCATAATGTCTAAACAGAGACTAGCTCTGTGGTGTCCTGTTGCCGAGGGCAGGGTGAAATGGAGTCTTCTATTTCAGGTCTAGAAAGAAACGGGAGGTCAGTGGAGGAAGGAATGAATGGGGAAAAAAAAGCAGGGCACATATGTATGGAAATTTCATAATGAAACTCAGTACTTTGTAGCTAACCTGAAAGAAATGTAATGAAAAAAATGAAGAAGAAGAAGAAGAAGAAGAAGAAGAAGAAGAAGAAGAAGAAGAAGAAGAAGAAGAAGAAGAAGAAGAAGAAGAAGAAGAAGAAGAAGAAGAAGAAGAAGAAGAAGAAGAAGTGTAGCTTGCGGGGTTGGGATTTCACAAAGTCCTGCAAACACTCCTTGTGGTTCAAAAGGCACTCCGGCCCTGCTGCAGGGCTGCCCAAAATTCTGAGCCTGGATTCCAAGAACAGAAGCCACTGCCCAGAAAAAACGAAAGTGTTTTCCAGGAAGAAAGAACATCTACCCATAAGAAGGGATGACAGTTCGAGGTTTAAACTTGTATACAGAGGGTTTGGGGGTGGGAACAGAGGGAACAGAACTTTAGAAAGATTCCTCCTGGGAAAATCTACGGAGAAGAGGAGAAGAAATCCCTGCTCAGAGAGGAAGCTCACTAACTCTTAAATTAGAATCCAGGTCACAAAAAGTAAAGGTGCAGGCAGATGGGACTTAATGAATTACCCAGAGTAAACAGTGATTTAACTTGGGTGCACAGAAAAACCAATGTTTATTTTTTTCTATCCAATCTTAGTACTCATTACTCTGCCACTGTCATCACTACTGTACTTGATTACATTCTCTGAACTCAAGGTCTTTTACTGGGGTCCTGAGGTCCTGGGGTCCCATGCATGCTGGGTCTTCTTTCTTGTGGCGTGAGGGTCATAGGGCTATGTTTCCCCAACTCTATCAGTTGAACGTTCTCTTTCTCCCAATGAATCCAGCTCTCTGACTACACCTTTGTTTCTTACACTTGTTTCTACCAGTTTCCTTCATCTCTAAGAAAACAGTATCAACATGATCATCACAATTTGGTTTAAAAGATCTAGGAAACCTTGGAAAATAGATTATGTGGTATCACACACCTGTAATCTGGTTGTAGGAAAGAAGATCAAAAGTCAGAGGCCAGCCTGAACAATCTCAGACACTTGATTTCAAAATAGAAATAAAGGGGGCTGGAGAGATGGCTCAGTGGTTAAGAGCATTGCCTGCTCTTCCAAAGGTCCTGAGTTCAACTCCCAGCAACCACATGGTGGCTCACGACCATCTGTAATGAGATCTGGTGCCTTCTTCTGGTGTGCAAGCATACATGGAGGCAGAACACTGTATACATAATAAATTAATCTAAAAGAAAGTTTAAAAAAAAATGAAGGGTTAGAGGTGTTGCTCAGTAGTAGAACCCTTGCCTAGCTTGTAAATTTTAAAACTGACAGCAGTGCATATCATATAAATAATAAAATGTATTCATTCTAAAAGCTTCAACATAAACATAAGGGAACAAAGAGGAAAATTAAATATACTTAATCCCACCTTCATGAAAAGATAAATCTAGCTAGTATTTTATTTTTGTGTTGTTATCATCCATACTTTTTTTGATTTCTTTTTTATTACTATTGGGTTAGCTGATCACTGACACTTTAGGCAGTAAATAGTTTTTATTATATAATGTCCTTATAATAGATTTCTTTCGGCCTTCCTTCCTTCCTTCCTTCCTTCCTTCCTTCCTTCCTTCCTTTCTTCCCCCTCCCTCCTTCTCTTTCTCTTTTTTTGAAAAAAGAAAATAAACTATTTTTTTTCATTATGCATACCAATCCAAGTTTTCACTCCCTCCCCTTCTCTCATTCCCTCCACACACCCTCCCACCCCACCCCCATCCACTCCTCAGAGAGGGTAAGGCACATTGCATTGCGGAAGATCCAAGGCCCTCCCTACTATATCTAGGCTGAGCAAGGTATCCATCCAAAGAGAAAAGGTTCCTAAAAAGCCAGTACAAGCAGTAGAGATAAATCCTGGTGCCACTGCCAGTGGCCCCTCAGTCTGCCCCAGTCATGCCACTGTCAACCACATTCAGAGGGACTGGTTTGGTCCTATGCTGGTTCCTTCTCAGTCCAGCTGGAGTTGGTGAGCTCCCATTAGCTCAGGTAGTGGTGGTACCTATCATGGTCTTGACCACTTTGCTCGTATTCTCATTCCTCCCACTCTTCAACTGGACTTTGGCAGCTCAGTCCAGTGCTCCAAAGCAGGTCTCTGCCTCTGTTTCCATCAGTTACTGCATGAAGGTTTTATGGTGATATTTAAGATATTCATCATTCTGACTACAGGGCAAGTTAAGATCGGGGCCCCTACTTGCCCATTCTTTTCTACATAAGCGTTTGAAACTACTTAGAAAGGGTGGGGATTGTCCATTTACTTGTTTGTTGTTTTGTTTTTTTTTTAAAACTGAAGAAAAGGAGTCTGGATGTGAGCATGTCTGCTATCTCAGGGTTTGTTTGTAATAACTTTTTCTAAAGCCCCTGTAGCTCTTTTAAGAAGTAAATCACAACTGTCTCCTGGATCTCAAACGACTTAGATCAGAGGTCCCTAAACACAGGACCACAGGAAACTATGTCAGAAATTTCTAGAAGCCTTAAAATCCCTGGCAACCTTTGCTCAGGGGCCTGAAAAGGAGCCAGAGGTTTGGATTCTCAGACAAAGACTCCCTGACCTCCTGACAGGTGCAGTTGCTGCTTTTTGTTGTGTGTACCAGGGGTCCGCAGGGGTCTCTGGGAGATGGCAGGAACACGCATGGCCTCAAGTGCCAGCCCATGAAGTGCCAGCCTCTGCAGGGTGCACTGATGAGGTAAGGCCCCAGGCTTGAGTTTGGGCTCAGTAGGAAAGAACTTTCTAATAAGCGCGGCTCAGAACAAATGTTCCTGGGAAGGCCAACCCAATGGAAAGCAGGCCATATCTGGAAACATTGAAGGGTGACCGCTTACACGGGGCCTCCGGCCACTGTCACTTGATGCTCTCCCTCGGCACAAATGTCTTGATTTTCAGTTTTTCTCACCTGACTCTGAACCCCTGGTGCGCATAGGAATCCATCCTCCCCTCCCACTGAGGATCTTAAACCATGTGTAAAGGCAAGTTCGGTTGTTACGTCAATGGACAGGTATAGACATATTTTTCTTTGGGCTACCAACTCATAAAAAAATGAAAGAGAGACTTATTATTAATTATGAAAGCTTGGCCAATTACTTTTTTTTTTTTTTTTTTGGTTTTTCGAGACAGGGTTTCTCTGTGGTTTTGGAGCCTGTCCTGGAACTAGCTCTTGTAGACCAGGCTGGTCTCGAACTCACAGAGATCCGCCTGTCTCTGCCTCCCGAGTGCGCTTGGCCAATTACTTAAGCTTGTTTTTTATTAGCTCTTTTGCCTTAGTAAAACCCATTTCTATTAATTTACTCTTTACCTTGTAGCTATTACCTTTACCCTGTACTGCTCATATTGATTTCCTGCTTCCTCTGTTTCTGTCTGGAGACTCTGCCTTCTTTTCCCAGCATTCTCTCTGCCCAGAAAATCCTGTCTAGCTATTGGCCATTTAGCTCCCCCCCCCCCCCGACACAGGAGGTTTCATATCATTTATTGTAAAGCACAAAACAGGCATTTTAAAAGTGAAACTATACACTGAAAAAGTACATTTCTATCACAAAGCATTGACCACATAAGAGTTGCAGGTACAGGGGCTGGAAAGATGGCTCAGTGGTTAAGAGCATTGCCTACTCTTCCAAAGGTCCTGAGTTCGATTCCCAGCAACCACATGGTGGCTCACAACCATCTGTAATGAGGTCTGGTGCCCTCTTCTGGCCTGCAGGCATACACAGAATATTGTATACATAATAAATAAATATTTAAAAAAAAAGAGTTGCAGGTACATTTGCTGGAATGTGTACATCTACACTAAAGAAGGAAAACAAACCAATTTTCATTTTTTTTTTTGATTTTAGAGACAGGGTTTCTCCGTAGCTTTTTGGTTCCTGTCCTGGACCTAGCTCTTGTAGACCAGGCTGGCCTCGAACACACAGACATCCACCTGCCTCTGCCTCCTGAGTGCTGGGATTAAAGGCGTGCGCCACCACCGCCCGGCTAACAATTTTCATTTCTACACAGAAATATTAGCCTTCTGGGGCTGGAGAGATGGCTCAGTGGTTAGGAGCACCGCCTACTCTTCCAAAGGTCTTGAGTTCAATTCCCAGCAACCACATGGTGGCTCACAACCATCTGTAATGAGGTCTGGTGCCCTCTTCTGGCTTGCAGGCAGAGTACTGAGAATACTGTATACATAATAAATAAATAAATAAATCTTAAAAACATATTAATCTCCTATGAGTAGTGATAGATATTTTGTACATTTTCAAAATTTAAAAAAAAAGGGAGGGGGGAAACACTACTTTAAACCAAAAACAAAATTAAGATCATCAAGTCGTCTGCATCCATATTTTTTTTTTTTTTTTTGGTTTTTCGAGACAGGGTTTCTCTGTGGCTTTGGAGCCTGTCCTGGAACTAGCTCTGTAGACCAGGCTGGTCTCGAACTCACAGAGATCCGCCTGCCTCTGCCTCCCGAGTGCTGGGATTAAAGGCGTGCGCCACCATCGCCCGGCATTGCATCCATATATTTAACAAAGGTTTTGTTTTCCCCCTACACAATGAAGCAAATACTGTATTGTCCACTTCTTCTTATTGGCCCTGAGGTGCTGGAGGATGCTGCGGCATTCCTTGGGGACTTGTCTGGGCATAGTATGCTGCTTGTTGTCTATAGTATTCAGCCCAGGCTGCACTATAATCTGGCTGCCCACCTGGTGGGGCCCCAGTAGGAGCAGGAACTGCTTGACCCATTTTCTTGGAGCACTCTTCCCAAGCCTTTGTATAACCAACCTGTCCAATTGGAGCTGGATTCTGCTGATCTCCTTAGTTACCTTGACCGTTCGTTTGGGTTGCAGTTGGTGCACCTGCAGGAGCTGCAGGCAGGGGCCATGCCTGCTGTTGGTAATAGTGGGCATTTGGATCTGTTTTTGCCTTAGCTGGGTCAGGAGGAGCCTGTTGCTACCACTGTGGGTATGCATTTCCCCATCGCTGGGGAGCGTGTGGGGCTGGAGGACCGTGAGGAGCTGGAGCAGGTGGTTGGTCCTGGATTGTAAGGTGCAGGGTTGGTATGGTTCCAGGCCCTGGAGGCCCAGGAGGACCTGGAACCCCATGGGGTACAGGGGGCCCTAAACGATTTACTGGGCCCTCAGTCTTCTATGAGTTGTCGAGCATAGTCTATTGGCTGTGGAATGCCACGAATTGTAAATAACTTCATATTAGGATCTGCGTTAGGAGGAGCATTTCTCTGAAGCTCTATTCTTGCACCAGACTGTTGGCTTATGCGTCTTCTGGTTTCACCTCCTTTTCCAATTATCAATCCAGTTTTCCCAGTTGGCACAGTGAAATTACATTCCTGGAGTCCACCAGGTGGTCCCAGATTCCAGTTGCCTTGACCTCTACCTCATCCTCTCCCAACAGGTTCAGGTCCACCCGGATTACAGCCTGAACACTTCGTACAAGGTCTATGTGAATCTCTTTGGAGATCCTGTTATCTGTGCTATCCTATCAGGTGTTGTTCCATCATCTGGCTTAAACTAAATTCGAACACCAGCATCATTTTGTGTGGCTTTGATCATTTCTCCATTTCTTCCTATTACAATGCCAACAGCAAATCTTGGAATTGGGACATCTGCCCCTTCATTTCCTCCTATTCTTCAGCCCTACTCATTCCACACTTCTCTGAAACCACCTTGATTACAAATTAACTCTAATACCATTTCCTTGGCTTGCTGAACTTCGTATGGCTCACCCGTAATCCTAAGGGGTTTATCAGCACCAGTGTTTTGAAGCCCCTCTTGAATCATAACCATTTGAACACCAGCTCGTTCCTGAAGCTGTTGAATAGTCTCTTTCCCCTTTCCAATAACGAGTCCTGCCTTGCTGGCTGGAATCATGATTTCCTGAACTGCAATTCCACGTCCAAAACCATGATGGAAGCCAGGTGCTGGTCTTCCCTTTTCAACAGCCTGGTCCAGTAATCATTTTGCCGATTGGACAGATTCAGGTGTTCCGGTTAGCTTACAACCCGTGTATCCTTATTTATTTTGTTTTTTTTTTTTTTGTTTTTTTGATACAGGATTTCTCTGTAGCTCTTGAAGCCTCCTGACCTGGAGCTCACTCTGTAGACAAGGCTGGCTTTGAACTCACGGAGATCTGCCTGTCTCTGCCTCCTGAGTTCTAGGATTAGAGGTGTGCACTACCCCAATCTGGCATAATAATAACTTTCAAGGACTAGAAATTTAAATTACCTTGGTAAATAAGTGATATAGGTGTAATACCTTAAACAAGAGTAGAAACATACATTTAGTATAACAAAAATAACTTAAAATTTGTATCAATATAGCAAAATCCATACCAATGTAAAATATTTGAAGGTAATAGTTGCCTTTTATCCTATATTACATTTCTATATCATCCCAAACAATGACAAATATTCATAAACTATTGAATAACCAAAAAGCACCCATCCCATCTCTTGGGAATGTGAGCGGTGTGTTCTCCATACTGTTTCCTATTGTCTGGGGACACTGGCATCTTTAAGGGTCCCTGAAAATTTATCATAATGATCAAGTCCTGGCTAGAATATTCTGTGAGGCTGGATCATCTCAGCCAGCACCCTTGTTGCTGTTTTGGATGCAGAACTCTGCTGAGGAAACTGCAGCAGAGGCACTCTGAGAGGCTGGATCCCCTGGGCCCCCCGTTTTCCTTGGTGTCTGGTCCCCTTGCACTGAAAACACACAAGCATTCAGAGGTAACATTCATTCTGTCTGCATTAACACAAGTATTGAATGTGCATTGTACACCAGCAGGCCCCAAAGATAAGTTTTTTGTTTTATGTTTGAGTAGGTAGAATATATGTCACCTGTCCTGGAGTTTTTCTATGTTTATTTTTTTTTTATATTTGTATTCAGGATTTTGAGGGGGTCTCCCCTGATTAAACCTGATCCTCTTAACCTGGAATGAATCCACAACCTTTCGTTTCCTGTGAAAACAAAAACATAATCTCTTCCCCAATGGAACATATTTTTTAAAAATATTTATTTATTTATTATGTATACAATATTCTTTCTGCGTATATGCCTGAAGGCCAGAAGAGGGCACCAGACCTCATTACAGATGGTTGTGAGCCACAAAGTGGTTGCTGGGAATTGAACTCAGGACCTTTGGAAGAGCAGGCAATGCTCTTAACCGCTGAGCCATCTCTCCAGCCCTGGAACATATTGTTTGACTTCTATTTTGAAGTTTAGACATTCTTAAATGTATAGGTTGGTTTAATTTAGCAGTTTTCACAATCCAATGTCTCTCAGCAGCTGTCAGTTGTCCATCAGCAACCAAAAATATTCAAAGACAACAGAATAACATACAGGACTCGGATTCTCTGTATATTTCCTTTCTCGATGTGCCTATTCTTTTTTATTATGCCTTACTCTTTCATTAAAGGCTTTATTATTTTTAGCTATTTATTTATTTGTTATTTTATGACTTTAAAAAACACTATAACCCGTTTAGAGTTATTTTTCCATCTGAACCTGCTTTACTGAATTTCTTTAATTTTTTTTTTTTGTTGTTGTTTGCATGAGCAAAATTTTGGTTTTTCGAGACAGGGTTTCTCTGTGGCTTTTGGTTCCTGTCCTGGAACTAGCTCTTGTAGACCAGGCTGGCCTCGAACTCACAGAGATCCGCCTGCCTCTGCCTCCCGAGTGCTGGGATTAAAGGCGTGCGCCACCACCGCCCGGCTATGAGCAAAATCTTCAACTGCTGCACAGCTTAGGTGATGGTGAATGGCAATTCAAGCCCACAGGCTGAGGCAGGGAGTCGTGTCTCTATCACACCCTGCATGAGGGAATGCAGGGCTAGAAAGGGGTGTTTGGATCTACTGTTGTGAATACATGACCCCACATTGGATGCCATTTATAGACATAATTTTTTTAAATATTTATTTATTATGTATACAATATTCTGTCTGTGTATATGCCTGCAGGCCAGCAGAGGGCACCAGACCTCATTACAGATGGTTGTGAGCCACCATGTGGTTGCTGGGAATTGAACTCAGGACCTTTGGAAGAGCAGCCAATGCTCTTAACCTCTGAGCCGTCTCTCCAGCCCATAGACATAATTTTTTTTTTGCATTGCCAAATCACAAAAACGGGCACAGAGACTTATTATTATAAAAGCTTGACCTGTAACTTAGGCTTGTTTCTAACTAGCGCTTGTAATTTAGATTAACCCATTTCTATTTATTTTTTGCCTCATGGCCTTATTACATTTACTCTGTACCGCCCATATTGCTATCCTGCTTCTCTGTCTCTGGCTGGGGACTGTACCTTCTTCCAGCATCCCCTCTGCCCAGAAAATCCTGCCTAGCTATTAGCCAGTTAGCTTTTATTAAACCGATCAGAGTAACACATATTCATATGTCCAAAAAGATTACTCCACGACAGACAGGCCTGCTGTCAGCATCTAGTACCTGGCAGCCAGGCTGTAGCTCAGAAGCCCATAATGTGCAGGGAAATACCCACAAAAATCAATTTTCTGTCCTGAAATGTCAACAGTGCCCAAATTAAGATGCACCATAATTGTAGTAGATCTGTTGTTATGCGATAGATTATAATGACATTCTGGAGAAGCCATTTGCTTTCTGGGTAAGCTTGGGTAAGCATAATGCCTTCCCAGCCCCTCAGTGTCCTTATGTGTAAAATAGAGATGGATTGGCAGTCACAGAACAGTTAGCACATTAACAGTTGTCAGCTATGTCTTCCAAGCGTCCAGCAGTCCTGATATTATTGAGTCCGGCATTCCCCAAGAAGCAAGCAGAAAGACAAGGACTCAAATAGAAGCGTTTCACTTGGGAAGCGTAAGCAACACAGTAAAGATGATGAAAAAGTAATACCATATGGGTGAACTACAACCAGCAGAAGATAGTACTGAGTGTGGCTGTGTTAGTGTGGTAGACCTAGCCATGTGCCACACAGACTAACTTCCATCTTCTGCTACCACGTCCGAGTGGAGCATGGCCTCTTTGGACCACAGTTTCAGCAACTTCTTCATGCAGTTGCCTTTGGTTGAGGTAGTCTATCACAGCAACAGAAAGGTACTCTCTTTGCTCAAGACTGTTTTAGCCACCCAGGGTCTTTTCAATTTCTCTGAAAAATAACGTTGGGATTTTACCTGATGTTGTTTTGAATATATAGATTGCTTTTGGTAGGATGGCAATTTTTACAATGTGAATTCTTCTGATCCGTGAGTATGGGTCATTCTAGTTCTTAAAACAGGCATCCACTAGGGGGAAATACTTTGCTGTAATTTTATTAGTAAAATTACATTAGCAAAATTAATTAGTAAAATTCAGCTTTAGTTGTGTGCAAATCACATTTGGCAATCAACAGGTTATACATTATCCTAATAACCAAACATGCTCTGGGATTGCACTGTAAGCCTGAGAGTCAATTACAAGAAGGGTGCCATGCTTGGGAAACAGGTTGAAATGAGAAATTTCTGACACAGATTTTTTTTTTTTTAAATCAAGGACCAGCAAGATGGTACAGCAGACAGGAGTACATCCTGAAGGATGCTGATGACCTGAATCTGATCCCTGAAATCCATAACAGAAGGAGAGTACTCACTCCTTGAAGTTATCTTTGACATGTATGCTGTGATAAACATACTTGTGTGTTCATGCATCCACATGAAAGCTCGTATACACACACAGAGTTGTGTACATATAATCTATAATAATTTTTAATATTTAAAAGGATTTCAAAATAAGGCTGAGCTTGATAGTAACATTTCTTCAGTCTTACATTTTAACAAACTGCAGGTTTCTGACTTAATCTGGACCAAGCACATGTAGGGCCAAATAGACTTAGCATTCTGCTAACAGCTCTTCCTAGTGACTTGTATTTGAGACTGTAAAAGAAGCATACTTAGCCGGGCGGTGGTGGCGCACACCTTTAATCCCAGCACTTGGGAGGCAGAGGCAGACAAATCTCTGTGAGTTCGAGGCCAGCCTGGTCTATAAGAGCTAGTTCCAGGGCCTAGAGAGATGACTCAGAGGTTAAGAGCATTACCTGCTCTTCCAAAGGTCCTGAGTTCAATTCCCAGCAACCACATGGTAGCTCACAACCATCTGTAATGGGGTCTGGTGCCTTCATCTGGCCTGCAGGCATACACACAGACAGAATATTGTATATATAATAAATAAATACATATTTAAAAACAAACAAACAAACAAACAAAAAAGAAGCATACTTAACTCAAATTGCTTTTCTGTTAGACCTGTTACAAAAAGCTAAAATAGAGATACAAGTATCTACCCTCTAAACTACATATATAAGTCTACAAGAAAAGAATGATTTTCTATTAAAGCCACTTTTTGATGAACTTGGGAGCATAGACTGCCCACAACTCTGATGGGGACAAGCATCATCTTTGTTTCCGTGATATCACCCAAGCTTGGAAGCACAGCTTTTTATAAGACTTAACTGGAACTGATCAGACTCTGATTTTAGCCACAGCTCTTGACCACTGTTCAGAAAGATAATTATTTTCCCAGCAGATTTCTATTAGGAAAAAATGTGTTTACCTGGTGGAACTATTCAGGAATGTTCCATGGTGTGACCTGCCTTCCATTCTTTCCCCCTTCTAGAGTAGATTCCATTGGAGAGATGACACTTCCGATCTTGGATGGATGTGTTGAGTTATTTAAATATCATTCTTGGCTTTAAAAAGAACTGAGAAAGCCTCTGCCCTTTGGAAGATTTGTCTTCCATGCTCTGACTTTGAAACCTCAGACAAATCAGTCTCTAAGGCACTATCTCTTTCTTCTATCAGAGACCTCAATGCCTTTAGTATATCTCCAAAGTGCGCTGAAGTGAATCACCTCTGGGCTTTTCTCTCCTTTTTCTTCTCTACCTTAGACAAAGTGTAAGCCTGGGTACAGAGATGATGGACCCTTTACATCCAGCTGCTGAACAGCTGAGTTGCAGGGCTACAGTTTTACAACTTATTTGTAGTGAGATCCCATATATGAATAAATGGCAATCAAAATGTTAATAGTGATCACATTTATGTGGTTGCATTTTGGATGTTTTTCCTTGCCTCACTATGCTATTCTGAGCTCCTCTCAAGGTTTAGTTAATTAGTGAGGCTGGGGAAAAGAGAGATAAATAAAAAGTTAATTTCAGTATAAATTTCTAGTTGCTTACTGCTACTGGCAATTAGAACTCATCTCTGAGGGACTTTGTAAATGTATATCAAATTAATCTCCCAGAAGACCTGTTAGACATTGGGCAAGAGCTACACCAAGGGTATGATTCTTTTTTTTTAAATATTTATTTATTATGTATACAATATTCTGTCTGTGTATATGCCTGAAGGCCAGAAGAGTGCACCAGACCCCATTACAGATGGTTGTGAGCCACCATGTAGTTGCTGGGAATTGAACTCAGGACCTTTGGAAGAGCAGGCAATGCTCTTAACCGCTGAGCCATCTCTCCAGCCCCCAAGGGTATGATTCTTTAAGTTTCCAAGTTGCTCAACCAACAGAGCTAGCAGCTTCACAAAGGGTTCACTTGTCTTACATCAGAGACAGCGTGCAGAAGAGCCTGTCTGCTGTGGTGGTTAATTCTGACTGCTAGCTTGCTAGGATTTAGAATCACTTAGGAGACAAATCTTTGAAGGATGTTTCTAGATCAGGTTAAATGAAGTAAGTCTACATACCCTGATCCCAGTGTATGGATGGAACCATTTCAGGGGCTGATCCTGAACAGAATAAAAATGAGGAAGCAAGCTGATCATCAAGATTCATCTGTCACCCTTGCTTTCCAGCCTCCGTCCCGGACCCTGCAGCCGCCGCGATGTTGATGCCCAAGAAGAACCGGATTGCCATTTATGAGCTCCTTTTTAAGGAAGGAGTGATGGTTGCCAAGAAGGATGTCCATATGCCCAAACACCCCGAGCTGGCAGACAAGAACGTGCCCAACCTTCATGTCATGAAGGCCATGCAGTCTCTGAAGTCTCGAGGCTACGTGAAGGAGCAGTTTGCCTGGAGACACTTCTATCGGTACCTTACGAATGAGGGCATCCAGTATCTCCGTGATTATCTCCACCTACCTCCGGAGATCGTGCCTGCCACCCTGCGCCGCAGCCGTCCCGAAACTGGCAGGCCTCGGCCCAAAGAGCCAGAGGGTGAGCGCCCGGCAAGATTCACAAGAGGGGAGGCGGACAGAGACACCTACAGAAGGAGTGCTGTGCCCCCTGGTGCTGACAAGAAAGCCGAGGCCGGGGCTGGCTCAGCCACCGAGTTCCAGTTTAGCGGAGGCTTTGGTCGTGGACGAGGTCAGCCACCTCAGTGAGCTTGAAGACTGTTGTTTGGAATAAACTTTAAAGAAAAGTGAACAACAACAACAAAAAAGATTCATCTCTCTTGACTTCCTGGCTGCAGCCCAAACTTCCTCCTCCATGAATTGTCTGCCAACATCTGTGCCCTTGAGCTGTGAGCCAAAAGAAACCCTTCCCATTAAGTTGCTTTTGTTAGGTGCTTTGTTAGGGCAATGACAAAAGTAACTACTAGACACTTCTTAGAGCAACCAGAAAGCAGAGAGATGGAGGGTCGATGGTGGCGCACGCCTTTAATCCCAGCACTCGGGAGGCAGAGGCAGGAGGATCTCTGTGAGTTCGAGACCAGCCTGGTCTACAGAGCTAGTTCCAGGACAGGCTCCAAAGCCACAGAGAAACCCTGTCTCGAAAAACCAAAAAAAAAAAAAAAAAAAAAAAAGATGCATGCTCCAAGTATCGTTATGGTCTGAATATAAAACATCATCATAGGCTTCTGGGTTTGAACACTTGATCTCAGTTTACAGTGCCTAGGTAGGAGCTAGCTGGAAGAAATGGGTCATGGAGCAGGACTTAAAGTTGTTAACCCTTCCTGATTTTCCTTGTTGTAACAAGTATTCAAAAGCTCCTGCCTGCAGTATGCCTCCCTCCCCTGATAGACTGATAGTACCTAACACCGAAAGGCAGAATAAATCATTCCTCCCTGTAGTTGCAGGTCAGGCTTTTTGTCATAGGAGAGAGGTAACCAGCAAATGCTATGCACTTCTAAGTGGATTAGTCTATTGAGAAGACTAATCAGCACTTTCATGTACCAAATGGTGTGGGAGGTCCTTCTGTCTATGTGTTGCTTTTATTGGTTAATGAATAAAGAAACTGTCTTGGCCTGTGGTAGGACAAAAGCACAGAGCTAGGTGGGGAAAACTAAACTGAATGCTGGGAGAGAGGAGGCAGAGTCAGAGAGAAGCCACGGAGCCCCACTGGAGTTGGATGGAACTTCACCCAAGTATGCCACAGCCACGTCGCGATACACAGATTACTAGAAATGGGTTCAATTCAGATGTAAGAGTTAGCCAATAAGAAGCGAGAGCTAATGGGCCAAGCAGCGATTTAAATAATATAGTTTCTGTGTGATTATTTTGGGGCTGAACAGTTGGGAACAAACAAGCGGCCTCCTCCTAGAACCAACTACTCAATACTGTATACCAAGCCTTAGGCACATGAGTCTTTGCGGTAAATACTTGATATCCAAATCATAACAGACAGTCTGAAGAGGCAGCACTACAGATAGCAAAAGGGCTAGTGGTTAAGTGGGAAACAGTGGGGACTGCGGGACAAACAGATAGGGAATCTTTAGGGTACTATAACTACTCTGTGTAATACTGTAACGCCGAATTCATGCTACAATGTTTCTCCCATCCCAGAGGACTTACAGCCCTGAGAGCGAGCTACAGTGTGTACCACAGACGCTAGTGCTGGATGGTGTTGATGGGGTCTGGCTGATTTTTAACAAATGTACCCCTCTGGTATAGGTGCTTGCAGGGACAGCTGTGAAGGGCTATGTGACACAAACGTGCTGTGACCTCAATGTCCAATGGATTTTAGAAATCCATTTGAAAAGCTTCATACCTAGCAAAAAGGAGTGACAACTGACATCAAGCTTTCATGTGTTAGTTAAGAGATCTTTGCCATAATAATACAGTAGATCCTGTTGGATTCCTCCAAAGGAAAACCCATTCCTGGAGGTCATTCTTCTGTGGATCCTTTCTTCCAATGTTAGCAGAAAACCCTAAGTGGCAATCAGAATTCAATCATCAGCTCAGTGCAAGCTGAAACCCTGGATTGCAGGGCAGCTTATGAGCTTCCCACATGTGAGAAGATCAGCTGATGGTTACGGACTCGGTTCTCTGCCCGGCGCAGAAATCATGATGGCAGCAGCAGCAGCAGCTCCTACACGGGATCATCTTTTCATTGCTGACATATGAGTCACTCTAGGTATTGGAATAAAGACACGGTGGCACCTCCCAAAGGGAAGGACTGCTGCATGCCTTAATACTGAGACAGTATGATCAGAAATACTCAGGAACACTTGCGTGAAAAACGGGGCCCTTATTCTGAAGGGTCTCTTCGGAATCCCAGGGTAATCAGAACAGGGAATGAAAACGCCAAACTCCTTTCCCTTGAGAGGATGAATATGATTTTGAATAGGATGAATATGAATATGATTTAAATGAATATGATTCATTTACCTAAAGAGATCTGCATCACTCGCATGTCCTCATATGTGCCAACTATAGCCAGAACTCACATATGATCATCCCAACCACTTAAACCCATCTGCATTAGCAGATAGCCTGGAATATGGACAGGGACCCAAGTACAGCTTCTCTGTTCTTCACTTTCCTAGCACAACAAGAGCAGATGGATCTTTGATTTTTCATCAGTGTTTTTCACTCCACCCATATTAAATCACTTTAGTTAAGACCAGAGCTCATTCTTCCTTATACACTTTATTTATGAGGGGTCTTTCCCATTCCCTCAGTTCCAATGTTTCATCAGTGAAAAAGCCAACCTCGATCCCCTTTCATTAAACAATTCTCTCCCCCACCATCCACTGAATTCCTCTTGAATTTCTTTGCCTAGACAATTCTTTTTTTCTTCCTTCCTTTCTTCCTTCCTTCCTCCCTCCCTCCCTCTTTCTTCTTTCTTTCTTTCTTTTACAAATAAAAACACGAAGCATCCCACATACAGGATTCCGTAAACACTGGTAGCCAAACAAGTGCAACTTCAAAAGTAAATACAAAGTAAGGGGCCAAACCTACAAGCATTTTGCCATTAGGAGAAAATAGTTTTCCAGGCCTGTTCGCTTTCCCAAGGGGCTGGGTAAAGTAACTTTCGCTACTGTACCCAGTCACTTCAATCTTCAACTTTTGCCGTCACCTTTCTCCACCAAGTAATGCTGTGTCTCTGTTCTCCAGGGCCTTACTGGCTGGGGTTTATCATCAATTACATAGCATACAAGGACACTGAACAGTCAAGCCTTGGGTGTAGGTAATCTTATTTTCTCATGAAGCTGTTTCTGTGCACACAACCCGGCCTGTTTATTCAGGCACTTGCAAGAGACATATGAGCTCAAAATCCATTTTTTTTTATTGGTATAGTCCTCTCACTCATAAAGCCAATAACCAATTCCAAAGACAGTAACCCAGTCCTTAGTCCTGCAGGGAGCACTAAAGAATGTCCCAACTTTGGAACAGCAGGCAAGGCTGACGGGAGACACCAAACTACAAATGACATTGAAATTTAGGGAAGGGTGGGGCTGAGGGTGCAAAAGGAGCCTCCTCTCCCCAAGGCCTCTGTCCCAGGCCTTCCTTTAGTCACCAACGTCCCACGGCACTGGCCAGCCTTCAGGCCACTTCCTACTCAAACCCCATGAGTTGCAGCCACAGCATGGTAACTTATTTGGGGAATGGGGTAGTTCATCAAAGACCTAGTTCATCAAAGGCTGAAGGCAGTGAAGCATCTCCAAAGGACAAAGAAAGCACTGTTCACACCTCAACACCACACAAGCACACAGTCATACTCCAGTGGCCATCAGTTAGCACAAAGGAAGCACCATTGAACAGGGGCCTGGACTGGTCACTGAGTGGGCAAACATGTAACACCAACAAAGTCAAGGCCAGACCTGACCTCAAATACAAGCCCATCAGCTTCCCAGATGTAACTTCTGGACAGATAACCTTAACCTGTGTTCTGGATGCTGGCCTTGAGCCTCACCAAGACACCAACGGTCACCACAAAAACCAGGGCTGCTTAGTTACCCTTCAGTCCTTTTCTGAGCAAGAAAGATCTCACACCAGCTCTGACTGTGACGCTGCCACAAAACGAACACACCCTTTTAAGAACATTCTTGTTCTTCAGTTCTGGAAGGGTTTCCCAAACCTGAATTTACCGCCATCAAGTAGTATACTATACAGTACTTAATGGAAGCAGACAGACTTCAAGGAACTAACCATGTTCTTTAAGGAACTTGAAGCAAACAGCTTACATGTACCACTTATGATGGGAAAATATCCAAGGTGGAGGACCGACTCAAAGGTCAACTTCTACCACAAAGTAAGGTAATCCCAGATACTGCTGTCTGGCTTGACTCTGCACACAGCCAAAGAAATGTCAGAGGAAGGGGCTGAGGAGTGATATGGACTGCCATATACCACACATGTAAGAATGAACAGATCAACCAAGAGGCAAGGCCTGGACCTGACCCCGGGGAGGACAGTAGGTATCATTTTCTTACCATGTTTGAGCAGCTAATGGGCTATTTAAAAAAAAGAAAGAAAGGAAAAGAAAGGAAGAAAGAAAGAAAGAAAGAAAGAAAAAAGAAAGGAAGGAGGGAAGAAAGAAAAAGAAAGGAAGAAAGAAAGAAAAAAGAAAGGAAGAAAGAACGAAAAAGAAAGAAAGGAGGGAAGAAAAAAGGAAGGAAGGAAAAGAGAAAGAAAGGAAGAAAGAAAAAGGAAGAAAGAAAAAAGGAGAGAAGAAAAAAGAAAGGAAGGAAGGAAGAAAAGAAAGAAAGAAAGAAAGAAAGAAAGAAAGAAAGAAAGAAAGAAAGAAAGAAAGAAAGAAAGAGGTGAATATATTGGTGCGAGAACGTGGGCAGGGTCTGCACAGCTGATGATTCTATTGAGCTCAGCACAGCCCTCCCTGGCGCTCACAGGAAGGTACCAAGCAAATCTCTTCTCACCTTCAAGGCACCAGGTCTCCTGCCATACCCACAGCACCACGCTGTCCTTGGGTGCAGTCCGCAGGCCTGGCCTGGAGCCATTCTGCCACCTAACAGGTTTTTTTTTTTTTCCTCCCCAAACGAAGCCTCAGTTTGGGCTCTGACTCCCCGAGGCCAAAGGCTGGTCACTGATCTCCTGCTGCAGACCTGTGTCCTGTGTCGGATTGTTCCTGTGTTGATGAAGAGCGGTGCTGAGCTCCCGGGGACTTCTTTCAGACATTCTAGCCAGATGGCACCTGGGTGCGGCACCCAGGAATGCCTTTCATCCACCCTGGCACACCTCCTCGGCAGAGGACACTTGCCTTAGCACACAGACTGTCTCTGGCACACCTCCTCGGCCGAGGACACTTGCCTTAGCACACAGACTGTCTCTGGCCTTTGATCCTTTTGCTGTTAAGCAATTTGTCGGAGGCAAAAACCCCACCCACTGGGTGTAAAGGTTGTGGACTTCTGTGTCAACCGTGAGGCGACAGGAGTTCGTTCACTTCCTCTCCCGCAGTTGAACAAGACTCAACCAACAGCAAGAGACCCAACGTCTGTTTACCAGGGCCGGCTAAGCTCGTTGTCTGATTACTGGGAGTTGCTTCACGCAGCCAGAGACAGACTGAGAAAGGGGCACAATAGTGACGGAGAGGGGACGGAAACAGATAGGAGGAGTGGGGTGAGAAACCAGGAGGCTAGGTTGGGGGCACCCACAGAGAAGCGCTCTGGCGAGGAGAGAGGACCCTATTTGTCCCTAATCTTGGAAGTCATTAGAAGCCACCTGAGAGAGTGGAGCATTTAGCCGGTCAAGTTTGTCCACCTGTGGCGGGTGATGCATTATTAGCTCCTGGTCTTCCAAGCAGTCCTCTCCGGCAGCCACCAGATTGGTGAGGGGCTTGCTGCGAACACACTGGAAAACCACATGGCGACTCTTCCCTTCCTCCTTTTCCCAGGACATCTGGATAAAGGGGCGCTGCACCTCAGACCTCCCTCCAGGTCTCGACCTCTTAATCTTTTCTTTACAAGTAGGATACCCTTCAATTCCAATGCGAGTGTTCTTCAGGCCCCGGTCCTTTAGCACTGTTTTAGCAACATCTCGGTTCTCAATGTACTGAAAGAATCTGTAGAGCTTGGAGCTGTAAAGAATTTGGGAATACTCTTCCTCCATGAGTGGGGGGGACGGGGTGGTCTTCATCCCAGTCCACAGAATCCTCATCTGTCAGCACGACAATGTGGCACTCTCGCTCCCCTTCCTTGGCACAGCCCACCGTGATGGGCAGAATCAGTTCCTCGAGGTAGTGATCAAACTGCCTGTGAGCACCATCGTCGGGCAGCTCACGGAAGTAAAGCCCTCAGATCTTGACAGCGGATAGTGTTGAAGTCAAAGTTAATGCAGAGATAGTCACACGTGTCTCTCAGATCTGGGGATAGAGATGCCGTCCGGACAGTTGCTGATGTCAGTTTTGTAATAATCCAGTACTGTGCGGAAGGCACTGAGCCCTTTGCAACCTCCTACCCCCTCTTTTCCTTGAGAAGTTATATTCTCTTCCTGGTCCAAACATTCTTCCCAACATGGTGTCTGGGTGAGCAGTAAAAATCTGGGGGTTCACCACAAAGCGTGTGCCATCTCCAAAAAGCGTCACTTTTTGGGGGTCTTGGGAGTGGGAGCGAGATCTACTTCCGAAGCCTACGCCGCTGTTCCCAAATCTCTCTGAAACGATCAACGGCTCATGGCTCCGCTTGCTTCTAGTGTGGAAGCGTGAGCCCTTGCTGTCTGCAGGAAGTGGCATTATGCGAGGATACTGAAGGCTTGCTGGCTGCGGGGCATAGTCAAGTGCAAAGTCTGAAAGATGAGACAAATAAAAAGTAACTAAAGCGGAAACATTGGTCCCCCGACGCCACGCTCTTAGCCCCGGAACCCCCGAAGCCACCCAGGATGTGCGAGCAAGCCGCATCCGGTTCCCGCTGGGCTCCGGTCACCCCGTGTCCCTGCCTAGATAATTCTTATAATTTCCTTTATCACAACTAAACTTCTGATTATTCATCATAATAAAAACAAATATATATTTCTGTAATGTCATATAATATCCTACCAAATTCATTTCCAGTATCTTTTAAAAACAGGTTTCATTGGACTCTTCTTTATCTTACATAAATAATTCCCATGAACATAGGAATTGTAAGTTACCCATATGGATATGATTTGGTCAAGAGGCAACACTGGCCATACTATTTCCTACAGAGTTTACTCATTATGTATATGGTCACTTTTTAAATTGTGCTTTGGGTATATAATACAATGCCTGCACGTCTTCAAGGTCAGCTTTGTCTTATACCAATTCCAAGTCAGCCAGAGATTCCCAGTGAGGCAATGTCTCAAAAGAAAAACAATGACAATAGCAACAAAACGGTTAGCAGTCTCTCAGATTAATATCAAACAGTCAGAAACTAAAAATAGAACAATTCCAAGCTTCAGTAGCTAAACAAGAGTAAATCAGCTAGGTGGTAGTGGCACATGCCTTTAATACCAGCCCTTGGGAGTCAGAGGCAGATAGCATGATCTACAAAGTGTGTTCCAGAATAGCCACAGCTGTTACACAGAGAAACCCTGGCTAGAGGGGGAGAAAATGTAAAGAAAGGGAAGTCTACAGGAGGGCTCAGCAAGCATAGCAACTGGAGTTTGAACCCAGAAACTCATATAGAAAAGGAGATGAGAAATTCTTGCAGGTTGTTCCTGCAATAGCTCCTTCCGCCTCAAACACACAAATGACCTAGTGAAATAGGGCTGACATCTGAGAGGCTGAAATGCACCTTAGCTATTAACTGTGTTTGCCTGGCATGCATTTAATTCAAATTTGAATAAGATAAGTCAATCACAGTCCTGGTAAAATAGTCTGAAAGTCTATTAGATGTGATAATTACAATGACTAATATTCTTGTATTCTGCAGAAAATAGTGTCTTCACAGTTTAAGGACAAGAACATGCAGGAGACAAAGTCTTTTACAACTGTTTCTTAAAAACCCAAAGTCCCAATGAGGAACAGAAGGAGGGTGAACATGAGCAAAGAAGTCAGGACCACAAGGGGTGCACCCACCCACAGAGACAGTGGGGTTGATCTATTGCGGAGCTCACCAAGGCCAGCTGGACTGTGACTGAAAAAGCAAGGGATAAAACCGGACTCTCTGAATATGGCGGACAATGAGGGCTGCTGAGAAGCCAAGGACAATGGCACTGGGTTTTGATCCTGCATCATGTTCTGGCTTTGAGGGTGCCTAGCCAGTTTGGATGTTCACCTTCCTAGACCAGGATGGAGGGGCAAGGACTTTGGACTTTCCACAGGGCAGGGAAGTCGGGCTGCTCTTCAGACTGCAAAGGGAGGGGGAGAGAAGTGGGGGGAGGGGGAGAGAAGTAAGGGGAGGGGGAGAGGAGTGGGGAGGGAGGAGAGGAGTGGGGAGAGGGGGGAGGAGTGGGAGGATACGATGAGGCGGAACTTTTTTTCCTCAATAAAAAAAAAAATAAAATAAAATTATTATTTCAAAAAAAAAAAAAAAAAACCCTGTGTGTGAGTCGGGCGGTGGTGGTGCACGCCTTTAATCCCAGCACTCAGGAGGCAGAGGCAGGCGGATCTCTGTGAGTTCGAGACCAGCCTGGTCTACAAGAGCTAGCTCCAGGATAGGCTCCAAAACCACAGAGAAACCCTGTCTCGAAAAAAAACAAAAACAAAAAAACAACAAAAAAAAAAACCCCTGTGTGTGTGTGTGTGTGTGTGTGTGTGTGTGTGTTCACACATAGGCCATAAAAAGACATAAAGACGTTCTCTTCCATTATTCTTGACCTTACTGACTTGCTATAAGGTCTTTTATTGAACTGGAAGTTCACCATTTCTGCTGGGCTTCCTGGGCACCAAGTTTTCTGGGTTCTCCTGTCTCTGCCCACCACACAGTACCAGGCAGGTGCGTTTACACCCACATTTTCATCTGGGAGCTGTGAATTCAGATTCAGGCCCTCTAACGTACAGAGCAAGTGCTCTTACGCTCTGAGTTGTTGTCCACCCCTCCTGAAGACAATTTAACAAAGAAAACAAATAGTTGAAAGAAACATGAAAGAAACTTGGTAACTGGGGGAGGGAAAGGGGAGGAGGTGGAAATTTTTAATAAATTAAAAAAATAAAAAAAAAAGAAACTTGGTAACTTTCGTTATCTGAGAGAATGTTAGCGTTGGGTGATAGTATCAAGCAAGTAAGGAGGAATTGAGTCAGCGTGTACTGAACAACAGCTTCTAGCCATAAAAAAAAAAAAATTGCAGCCTGACCATTCCAGTTCTACTAGCAAAAACAATATGCTCAGGTATCAAAACCAAACAATCCACTTTGATCCAAGTAAAACCACACACATACACACACACACACACACACACTCACACAATTAGCTACAATTTTCTCATAGGTGTCCCAGCCCCTGTAAAGTACCTCAACTTTCATCCCATAGAAAGATTCGGCTCCCTCACTGTTCCAATAAAGCAGTCTAAGCACATTGAAATCAAGTTTGCCTCATTTTTTTTTTTAACACAGAGTTCACTATTATTTTTTATTGGTGCTGTTTAAAATATTTCATAATGAGAATTACTGAAAGCATTTTATGATATGTTAATAAGATACAAATTATAAACTATCAAAATGAACAGTAAAGGAGCTAAATACAAAAATATAGGGAACACAGAAAAAAATATTCCCGAGAAACATGTAGACTTAAAAGCATTTATTATGAAAAAAGACTGAGAAAAGTAAATACTTAAATGCAAAAGAAGTCATCCGTGTTAACTAAACATGCATGTTTAACCTGATTTCAACTTTACACAATGTATATATGTATTGAATGGCACCCCACAAATATACCTTCCTTCTATTTTTATGTAACAGTTAAAATCATATTTACTCTACTTGTAGGGAAAGTTCTGAAGTGAAGAGCCCAACATGTAAAATTGTAAGCCTAAACATATTTTGGGAAAATTGAAACTGACAGCAACTGTTACCTTCTCACAATGGCTTTCTGCCTTCAGCGCAGACATTCCTCAGGTGTCCAAAGGTAAACATTTAACAATGGCTTTCCGGCTGGGTAATTACCCTGGACAAAGGTTAGCAGAGAATACACTGTGGTAAATGCACTAAGGCCAGACAGAATTTGTCATAATAAAAAGATGATTTTGGTTAGAGAGACTAATGTATCCAGGGCAATCTGTTGGCGGAGAGCAGTGAATCCAGGTCTACTGCTTCCTCCTTTCAAGTTTCTCCTTTATCGAATTTCATTGTCGTGTTGCTCTGGAAGATACGTTTGAACAAAATACAGAAAATGTGCTATTGAAGGAGATACAAGACAGAAGTTGGAAGGATGTGCAGCAAGGCAAACGCATCCCTTTTAACTTGCGAGAGAATGAGAGTGCCCTCTGCTGGATACAGATTGCTCTCTCGGATTCCTTTCTTATTGCAATCAGACGCTGGTACATTTTTTTTGAGTTTTTTTTTCAATTTGGTAACATGCATAATTACAATGATAGAGTCTTCAGCTCCATCAGAGAACTCAGAAGGAGATAATATTACCTGAGAAAACAGGAAGTGTAAAGCGGGTAACATTTAAAATGAAGAAACGACACTACCTGTCTATTTAAATTAAAATTTTGCCAGGCTGTGATGATGCATGCCTTCAATCCCAGCACTTTCACAGAGCAGAGGCAAGTATATCTCTCTGAGTTAGAGGCCAGCCTATTCTACAAAGTGAGTTCCAGGAAAGCCGGAGCAACACAGAGGAATCTGTCTTTAAAAAAAAAGGAAAATGTCTTTTTGTTTCACCTTGAAAATGTACCTAACACGACTATAAGTATGATGATAATAAGTGATTGTTAGGCCAATTTTTTCTGTTTGAGGGGGACATTTTATTTGGATGATGTGTTGGTTTTTTTTTTTTTAGATGTCTCTGTTGTCCAGTGGTTTTTAGATTTTTGGCAATTATATTTAATCAAAAGGAAAACATCTGTTAGTCTTACAAATTAGTAAGGATTGAATGGCAATGCTCTTTGGTGAACTGCTGTCCCTTTGACTCAAGAGATTTTTACGTTTGAAAGCAATCTTTAACGATTTGAGTGGTCGCTATAACTGTATAATTTATATATAATTTATATATAATTTATGTATAATTTAATATATAGCTCGGTTTTTATTCTGAGCTCAACATATCTTTAAAGCAAACAGCTTGATTTAATTTAGCAGGGCTTTTTTTTTAATTATCTAATGTCTCTTCGCAGCTGTTGTTTCCTTTTTATTAGCATTTAAAAATTTAAAAGTTAATAATCTATTCTGTAACCTATCTCTGCGGGCCTTAATTACCCCTTTCTGTTAGCTGAGCATATATTTTAAGATGGCTGATGAAGTGTTAATCTAATTCATCTTTATCAATAAAAAAAATCAGGAGTCAGATATGGGGGTACGAACCTGAGAGATCAGAGAACCAGCAGAGCAGCACCAGTGACTCCGACCTCCTCCATGTAAAGAGAGAAACATCTCCCAGCCCCACCTGTCTACTTCCTGTCTCTTACCAGTTCACAGTCCTCAAAACCTCTATGATATTTTTGTTCAGCTAATGGCTAGCTCTGATCTCTGACTACAAACAAAGTTTATTATCAAAATAATGTCAAACTATTACACAACCCCTGCCACTTCTCATCTATATATTTCTCTATTGCTACTTCTATTCCTCATATGCAGGCCTCCATGACAGATGCCTCATAGCTTGGAAATTTCAATATCCTGGTCTCAAATGTAAGCCAGCTTCATCTTCAACACTTAACACAATGAACTCCCACAGTCTCTTCACTAGGGCTCTGAATCTCCAATCATATATGGCTACAATTGAGATGAACAGACCACAGAAGAAGAATCCGTGACCTTTACATTTTGCATCTCTCTTATTTCCAGAATTAGCAAAACATGGGTGATCCTGCCAAGGTCTGATGGACCCTGCCAACCTTGGAATAAATTTACTGCAGGTTCTGTATGATGCTGCTCCTGAGACAAGGAATTACATTGCATAGTCCTTCCATAAATTAGGGGCATAGACAGAGTTTTAGACTTAGGGCACCTTCCTAGGCTTTAAATGCAGAGCAATTCCTTTAATGGTGCTAAGATCCTCGAAAATCCCTGTCTCTTTTTAACCATTGCACTGCCATCTGAAACTACCTAATGTTTTTATTCTTGGGACATGGAAAAATTAAGATAGGTTTGGGGCCAAAATATCACACAAATGATCCCTAGTTTTATTTTTTATGAAGTCTTCTAAGCACTTACTTATCAGGACAGATCACCTAATAGGACCACAAGGAATGAAGCCAGGCTTGGGCTGGAGAGGCCACAGCAAGACAAGGCTAGGACTGTCTATTGAGAGTAATCAGACTTTTTATATCTTTATCAGAAATAGAAGATAATAGGAATTTCCAGGATCACTACAGTGTAGTTGCCAGGATATTGTGAAGATTGCAAGCTATACAAGGAATACAGGATTATTGACCAAGTGTCCTGTTAACTTGCATACTTCCTTGACCACTAAGGGAATACTCAGAGAAACACAGATTAGCCTGAATGCCTCACTGCCTAAGGGAGTGCATCACCATGTCAGCAACTGAAAGGCAGTGTGCCCCAGGAGCCATGGATTTTAGCCTGAAAAAAACTACGACACATGTCTCTCAGGGTACATAGGCCAATCCAATTCCTTTGTTCCCCACAGCATCTTGTGCCCATTAAAATGCTATGACCTTGACCTCCACTGCCTGCCAATACTCTCAACATTCCCGTCTTTCAGGTCCTACAAGAACAGGCAATTAAGCCATGTAGCGCTTTCTATGACTTTTGCCATCTAAAGTCCTGTTATCTTGAAACTTCTTCCATAGTCAATATTCCCAAATCCATTGCAGCAACAAAACCACTTTAAAGGTACCACTTTTGTTCCAACTTTCTTCGTTGTTGCTTTGATTAAATGATCTAACCAAAAGGAACTCTGGTAATGAACAGGTTTATCTGGTTGTTACCCTTAAGTCAGAATCCACCACTGTGGGAGCTTAGGATAGGAACTCAAGTTAATCACTGGAGGCAAAACATTTGGAACCGTTGTTTCCTGGTTATCTCTTGTTCTTTGTCACTGTCTTGTGCTCAGCTAGCCCCCTGAATCAGCCCAAGTCCACTTGCTTAGAGACATTGCCAACTCAGTGGAAGAGTCTTCTTCTAACATCAAGCATCAATCAACACAGTCTCTTTCAGACAGAAATCAGACATTCTGATCTAAGCACAGACTCAATTGATAATTCCTCAGATGACCCTAGGCTTTGTCATGTGGAAGCTGAGGCTAATTTTCACACAGAGACAGTATTATATGGAAAGGTTTTAGAGAACAAAAGACAATGTATTATTCTTGTCAATCACTTAAGCAGCAAAGACCTAAATACGAAGATAACAACTGAAAAACAGACATGCCAGAAAATGGAAAGAGGGAAGCAGCTAAGATCAAGAACAGAAAACTAAAATTGTCACTCCACAGAAACTATTCAAAACAAAAACTTAAGGAACTGACAACAAAAGAAATATTTTGAATACAAATTGGTGAAGGTCCATCATTTTCAAAAAAAAAATGAATGATATAATTAGATTACAGTTCATAAACTCAAGAGCATACGTGGCACACTGACTAAACAAGACTCAAAGACAGATCTACAAATATACATTATGGTCCCTCAAACAAGAACTACAAGATTCTAGTCAAAGTCAAATTCTAAGAAATCACTGGCCATCACTCATCCTGTTCACTACAGTTCTCTCCTTTATCAATAACAGAAAATGGTTGGGTGAGAAGGGCTCTTCCGCCAAAATTCGCAATATTCACTTGATGCCTTCTGATGTTTTGCTTTGTGGAAAATAGTTTTGAATACTAAAAGAACCTCATTCTCTCAGGATAAATAAAATGATGTCTGTTAGGATCACTTAGACACCATTTCACTTCCTACAATTGGTGATTGCCTCTAAGTCTGCATAACAGTGAGGAAGTGAAAACTTTTTAAAAGAAATTTCAAGAGAACAGATTTTTAAAGAATCAGTTGACATATAAAGTAACTTGCTTTACTCTGACTGCTTTATAAGTCACAACCACTTTTGAAAACAAGGTTATTGCTATTTTTTGAGTGTGTTTGTGCATGAGACAAAATGCCTTACATATGTGTACATCTAAGATGAAAAAAAAAAAAAAACCAGCCTCTGCACAGAAACTTTCCAGAAACCCAAAACTTAAGGAACTGATGAGGTAAGGAATTTTCTGAATAAAATTAGCGAAGATCCATCATTTTCAAGAAACTGAATAATTAGATTACAGGAAAAATAGTACACAGGTTTACATAATATGACTTCTTTATTTCCCACATAGATACATCAGTCAAGAACGTGTACAATGTTTGTGAAAGAATAAAGATGATAAAGAGAAAAAGACCGGAACAAAAGCAGGAAAATATAGTCAACATTTAATCAAAACACCAAAATAAACTTACACAAGAACAAGTGTGCTCTTGACCAATAATCCAAGGTTACCCAGCTATCTTTGATTATATGTGTACAGAAATTAAATAAACACACACTGCACAACTTTCAGAAAGACATCACAAAGTGACCCTTAAACTGTTGTCTCTGACCCCCGGTTAGTGATCTGTCTTCCAAAGACAGAAGCATCATAATATAGATGTTCTCTTTGCAGAGATCTCTTGCTATGACTCTTCAGACCCTTGTTCTTTCTTGGGCTTCAGTTAAATATAGTTCCACTCAGGTCCAATCCCAAAACAACCTAGAAAAATGATTTAAAATCTGCATCCTGATCCATGAGTAGGTGTGGATTGTGCCTATCTACTTGTCTAACACAAGGCACACCTAAGAAATCTCTGCACATCAGAAACTCCTTTTGTGCCCTGGAACTAAGCTTCACTGGACCACACCATTGTGGCTAGTGGTGGCATCTTCTTAAAAGCATTCTAATCATGCATTGCTCTACCAATTCCTAAACTATTTGTAATCTTTAGAACACAAGCCTGAAATTGGAATGCAATATTCAGAACTTCTGGAATGAAGACCTTCAGTTTTCTAATCTCTCTTTCCACTGCACAACAAAAGCAATGCCCATGTGTGTACTCTGGACAGAGATACAACCCAGCATCATTTCCTTCCATTGCAGGGCTGCAGAGTCTCCCCTTCCCCACTAAATCCACACACAGGAGACTCAGACAACAAGGGCCACTGCCAACATGAACCACCTGGATTAACATAACTACAGTCTTGCTCATGGTCCTTACAAGTCCCAGCAGAAATGGCAGTTCACCAGACCTGCTCTGAACACCCAACACTCACTATGTGATAGCTTGTGGTCCCTTACTGTTCCGTATAGCAGAGGCAGAAGAGAATCAGGGAGAGAACCCATAAACTGCCTGCCACTAGTACTCTTGATTGCTAACCCTTCCCAGAATCCCTCACTGGCTAGGGCCACCCAGCTGGGCCTCTCAATATTAGCAGCTCCTCTACAGGAGGATCAGAGATCAAATGACTCAGACAGCACAGTCCTTCCAGTTCTGCCCTCCCAGCCCAGCAGACAGGGCCCCAGTTTAGACAGTTTGTATTTAGTTCACATTTTCCCACTCTCCTAGAGCACATCCTCTTCCTCATCTAAAGCACAGGGTCCTCTGTGTGCACATTCCATTACATACCACTTCTCAGTTCAGCCATCCCATTGGCTCAGAGATGGGAAATCCTGCAGACAAACAGGTCACATTCATAAAGCAACTACTGTTACTGTGTAACCGTGGTTACTTTGTAACTGTTGTTAAAGAAAAACAGACTATGAATTAGAAAACAATTCGTGGTCATGTTAGGGGTTGGAGGCAGCAAGGAGAATGTAAATATGATGTAGTTGTCATCTCAAAAACTACTTTGAAAACTTGAGACAGACTTTATGGCCATGTACTCCAGAGATTAGGGATTTGTATTAGAGCACATTAAAGATTTCTCTTATATTTTCTCTAAAGATGAATGTCTTAATCCAGAAAAGAACAGTTCTGTTAAGAAGGGCCACAACATGTTACCCAGACCTTCTATTTTGGATGAACTATTGTAAATATAGCAATTAGGTTTAAAGATAAGGTCAGCCCCTTTCCCAGATTCCTTTTTGTGTTGGTCTGTGGACTGCAAACAATGGTCAATCAGGACATTCATAGAGCATCTACAATTGACTACCTGATTCCACATAGCTAATCTCAACCACTTATGAAGGAGGAAAGCTCTCACCCTCAGTCCAGCCTCTCCATTTCTACACTGTGTCTTCATTAGCTTCAAGTCAGTCAATGAGCTCCACCCTTACACAGGTCCTTCTGCTTCTAAGTCCCCAATAAAAGCCAGAAAGATTAGCAGACACTCATTAACTGTTCTATTTTTCTTTCTCACTGACAAGTCAAGGCCAAACCAGGAAGTAATTGCAGGACTGTCTTCCCAGCACTGGGCAACAGAGGCAGAATTAGGTGTTCAAAATAATTCTTAAAAACACACCATGAGGCAAGCATAAATTATAGGAGACATTGCTCCACACAGAAATCAACAGTAAACATCACTTGAGAGAAATGAAATTTATCTCTTAATGACTTTGAAACATTGGAGAACAGAAACAAATAAAGACAAAAGCAGCGATACACTTAAAAGAAAATATCTGAAAATGACACCAATAAGTGATTTTCAAATGATAAAAATACTGCACTTTAAAGATTAAATAAAACTTTCTATATAGACTTTGAAAAAGAGTAATCCTTTCTATAGGAGACGGGATGTCATTAACAAGATATAGATCGATGTTGCCCATATACGTATGTTGGCTGCTGAGATCTGTAACCTAACACATGGAGTTACAATCAATGACCTGTTTCTCAAATCTCTGAGTTGACATGACTGTGTCAAGCAAGATCAATCATATCTGCAGAGGATAGTTGCCTAATTGCAAATTCAATGTTCATTGGCTCAATATAAACTTTCCAATCTGGATACCCACACAATCTGGTCTGTGTTCATTCACATGACATTAAGTTAAACATGCTGGGAAATTACGAATCATTCCCACTACTATAGTCGGACCCTTTTAAATATGGTGGCTCCAACAGCTGATTGCCTATGTGTCCCCTGCAGTGTACACAACAATCTATTCCTCCTATTGTGGTCTGAAGACAGAAGGAATGCTCCATATGCAAATCCTTTTCCTGTGTCTGCATTGGATAGTCAACTACATGACTCAAATACATAACTTTGCCGGGCGGTGGTGGCGCACGCCTTTAATCCCAGCGCTCGGGAGGCAGAGGCAGGCGGATCTCTGTGAGTTCGAGACCAGCCTGGTCTACAGAACTAGTTCCAGGACAGGCTCCAAAACCACAGAGAAACCCTGTCTCGAAAAACGAAAAAAACAAAAAAAAAAAAAATCAAATACATAACTTTGAAACTGTGAGATGGTACAGTCATTTTTTAAAAGATTTTTGAAAGTGTAATTTCAAGGCTAGCAAGGTCATTGCCCTGGACAGCAACAGACCAAGGACACCTGAATCAATGTAAGAGAAGTTGTTTCTGGAACAATTTTTTTAACAGGGTGGAAATGCAGCTGTTCTAGAATTAATATGTCTTTCCATTGAGAAATCACTTCACACACCTAGAAGATTAATAAAGAAAAACCTCTTTAATGATGGTAGACATCAATCTCTGGCTAGAGCTCAAAGAGGTGCCAGCTAGACAGATTCCACATTTGCTGTTGTCCTTAAGTGTCCTTTAGGTTCAGGCTCTAGGCTACACTTTGAACAATTGAAATAGAAACAGGCAACTTGCCAGGCTAGACATTTAGGCAGATAGGAGAGTTACAGAGCAAAGATATTCTCAGGATAATTTCTTCATGACACTGGTAACAAGAATTAGCAAGTCATGCTTCAGTGGCAGGGTCCTGAGGTGAAGGTCACAGAGGATGAGAAAGAAAAATTAAAATGTAAAAAAAGATAAAAAAAAAAAAAGCTAGGGTCAGGAGGTCTTGCAGATGCCTAGTAAGCTTCCTAAGAAAAATAGCATCTTGCTGGGTGGTGGTGAACCACGCCTTTAATCTCAGGACTCAGGAGGCAGAGCCATGTGAGCACTCTGAGTTCCAGGACAGCCTGGTCTACAGAGTGAGTTTCAAGATAGTCAGGACAGAACTACAGAGAAACCCTGTCTTAATAAATAAAAACAAAAATTAAAAAAGAAAAAGAATAGCATTTTGTGTACTTCCAGGAGGGAAAATGGAAGCAAATGGGAGAATTATCAGAAGTCACTAGAAACTATCAAACAAATTTAGTAGGAGGCTAGTCAAACAATTCTACACAAGGGGAAAACAGGGTATCTCAAGAACTCTACTAAGTGCAGAGTGGCCTTGGGGCTGACAACCATAGCTCAATATGGTGGGAAGAGTTGGGTTCTCAAGATCTGAAGCAACTGCTTTACAAAGGCCTTGACACCAGATCATTATGAGTCTCCAGTGCATATTCCTGGTTTTAGAGAAGGAGCTCTGTTTTATTATCAATATATCAGGTCCTTAGTGAAACTCACAAGGCTTAGGTCCCAGACAGTTACTAGGTCACCTGAGAATGTCCCTCCTCTCTGACTGAGAGCATAAATGAAAGCCTTGATTGGTCAGGTAACTCCTTCTCACAACCATGTTTTTGCATTTCAAATATATGTCACCCGGTGTCCTGTTGCCCATCTGTCAGAACTGTGCTTTTCTCAAAAAGAAAACTGGAACTTTAAGGCACACCAGGCCTTAAGGTTGTTTGGGACCCTGTAATACCACCTTGAAAAGCTTGTTCTAGGTTGTTTTTTGATATGGGGATGTGCCTGGTGTCTGGTTTTAAATCAGTGGTGGCTTCTTTGTCATGGTTTGGAGCCAAATATCTGGACAATCCAGTTGAGCGATGTATACCCTTGCATCATAATCTCTAACAGCCCTGATTAAAACACATTGATCTTCTGGGTGATTTAGAGGCAGTCCTCCCTCAGCTAATTCTACCTTGTAAGACTGAAGGCATTGGAAAATCCTTTATATCAGCAATTCTCCTCTTCTATGCAGCTTAGAAGTGCAGTGCTACCCAACAGGTGAGATGCCTTGATACCGTCAACAATGTTAAATATAAATGGAGATTGTATGTAAGGTTAAATGCAAAGTGCTCAATATCGAGAACATACCGGAGAAATGAGGCATCTCCGAGTTTGGCATATTGAAGCTGACAAGATGTTTGTACACACAGCATCCTGTTCCCAATTCTCTAAGCCGATTAAGACCACAAAGCAAAGTTATTCAGAGTTCTGTCCCTAGGTCTATGAATTAACAGGACCGCATGGGACTTCACAACACAGGGAATCTGGCGGCAGGTTCCCACACGGATCCAGGGAGGACGCACCATGCTGTCTCCCGCACCTCACCCTCTGCTCCTCCCCATCGGGAGACAGCATTCCCTCGCTCACCATGGGTCTCATGCAGTGGATCTCAGCTCGCCAAAGCTCATAGTTTACTATCTCCCTGCAGCAGCAACTTTGCAGCACGAGAAACCGCTGAAAACAGCTCCTCTGCAAAGTCGGGTCTGAATGCGGGTGCCCGGAAGAGCCCTGCACGGCTTCTGACTGGCAGGTCACCTCAAGGGTCTGATTGGCTAGTGTGTCCTGAGTGACAAGAACACCTCCCACAGAGTTGTAGTGTGCTTAAAGACACAGCACAGAGGTTTCTGGCCATTCCTTCTATCCCAGTCAAGCATCTTTTCTAGATCAGCCACAATATGCATTTTAATAGCACTTCCATCTGGCTCCAAAAGCAAACGCTGTTGTAATCTTGCACTCCATAGGAACTTTTCCTTTTTCCTCCAGGACACAACGTCTAGCTAGCTTGTACAGTACACTATATAAGGTGGGTGCATTGATTTCCTGTCCCACAGTGGGAAGGATGCCCAAAATAATAATAGCTAAAGAGAGTTTTAAGGTCATAAAAGTAGATGATTATACTGTGGCTTCATGCTGAGGTCAGATGAACTGAAGGTACTTTTTACATGGTTTTCACAGATATTTCACACAACAGAAAAGAGAAAAGCAGGAACCAGATCTCAAACAAGATGATAGATCTTTCTTCCATCAGAAGGCTGGATGATGGCTCCGTTGATTTAAGGTTTTATTCCTGAAATTCAAAGCCAACTCCAGGCAATTGACTAATAATAAAAAGAGTACTGGTCATGGAAATTTGGATACGTAGAGAATAATGGAGCTAGGAAGAATGTCTTCGTGAGCACCACCGTCAGCCAGCACATCTCCTCCATGTTTAGATGAATAAAATATACAACTGCAGTATTCAAGATTCTCTACATGAACAGGTCAGGTAGAATGAAGCTCATTATGTATATAAAAGTGGGTTTATAAGATTGTCTTACAAGCTGTAGTCCAGGTTATCTAAAAATAGCTGCCTACCAATAAAAATTGAAGAATCCCGTAGATTGCTTCTCAGCCTCTTCCCAAAGATCAAGTGAAGAATCCAGTAGTTGTTGATGTCTTCTCCAGGCAAGAATTTTTTTTTTAGCCGGGCGGTGGTGGCGCACGCCTTTAATCCCAGCACTCGGGAAGCAGAGGCAGGCAGATCTCTGGGAGTTCGAGGCCAGCCTGGTCTACAAGAGCTAGTTCCAGGACAGGCTCCAAAGCCACAGAGAAACCCTGTCTCGAAAAACCAAAAAAAAAAAAAAAAAAAAAAAAAAAGATTTTTTTTTTTCTCGTTTCTTTTGTCTTGGCTGTTGAGATGGCTATTTTTGGTAGTCACACTGACTACCTGTGGAATGAACTAGTAGACAAAGAATTAATTATACCTGAGAGAGATTTTACTTTAAATGTTTTGAAATGGGAAAATCCTTCATTAATCTGCATAGTCTGAGATAATAGGACACACCTTTAGCTGCTTGGTGGCCATGCACACCTTTAACACTGTGACTCAAGAGCCAGAGGCACTGGGATTTTCTGAGTTTGAGACCAGTCTGGCCTACCGAATGATTTCCACACCTACACAGAAAAAATCCTGTCTTGAAATCACCAAAACAAGAAAATCTGAATCAAACAAGACTATGATCTAACTTTAACCTTCTCACCTTCTGGTAGCAGCAATTACATAGAAAGTATATTGAAGTAGAAAAGTCTCATTTTTGTCACCTTGCTCTGGCTACCAAGCTCATTCCTCTACTAGTACTAGAGACTACTTCTTTGAAATTTTGTTGAATACTTAAAACTAGCTGAGACATCAAGCCTCATGGGCTGAACAACTACTGGATTCTTCACTTGATCTTTGGGAACAGGCTGAGAAGCAATCTACGGGATTCTTTAATTGTCATTTATAAGTAGCTATTTTTAGACAACCTGAAACACAGCTTGTGAGACATTCTACTAAGCCCACTTTTTACATCCATGGTGAGATTCATTCTACCTGTCCTGTTCATGTGGAGAATCTTGAATACTGCAGTTGTGTATTTTATTCACCTGACCATAGAGGGAGACGTGCTGGCTAACAATAGTGCTCATGAAGACATTCTTCCGAGCTCCATTATTCTCTACTTATTCAAATTTCCATGAACACTACTCTTTTTATTATTATTCATTTTCCTGGAGTTTGCTTCAAATTTCAGGAATAAAACCATCATCCAGCCTTCTGATGGGAAAAAGACCTATCATCTTGTTTGAGATCTGGTTCCTGCTTTTCTCTTTTCTGTTGTGTGAAATATCTGTGAAAACCATGTAAAAAGTACCTTCAGTTCATCTGACCTCAGCATGAAGCCACAGCATAAACATCTACTTTTATGACCTTAAAACTCTCTTTAGTTGTTAATATTCTGGGCATCTTTCCCCTGTGGGACAGGAAATCCCTGCACCCACCTAGCACAGTGCACTGTACAAGCTAGCTAGCCACAGTGTGTCCTGGAGGAAAAAGGGAAAGTTCCTATGGAGTGCAAGAAGATGGCAGTGTCTACTTTTGGAGCCAGGGAAAGTGATATTGAATTGCATACCTTGGTTAGTCTAGAAAAGATGTTTGACTGGGGTGGAAGGAATGACCAGAAACCTCTGTGCTGTGTCTTTAAGCACTACAGCCCTGTGAGAGGTGGTCTTGTCACTCAGCCCTCACTAGCCAATCAGGCCCTCCAGGTGACCTGCCAGTCAGAAGTAGTGCAGGGTTTTTCAGGGCGTCCGCATTCAGAACGGACTTTGCAGAGGATCTGGCGCCAGTGGCTTCTGTGCTGCAGTGAAGTTGCTGTTGCAGGGAGATGATGAACTGAGAGCTTTGGCGAGCTGAGAAACCACACCATGGTGAGCGGGGGAATGCTGTCTCCAGATGGAGAGGAGCAGAGGGTGAGGGGCGGGAGACCGCATGGTGCGTCCTCCCGGGATCCGTGTGGGAACCTGCCGCCAGATTCCCTGTGTTGTGAAGTCCCATGCGGTCCTGTTAATTCCTACATCTAGGGACAGGTGTCTGAATAACTTGCGCTTTGGGCTTAATCGGCTTAAAGTATTGGGAGCAGGGCGCTATGTGTACAAACATCTTTCTTGTCAATTTCAATATGCCAAACTCGGAGAAGCCTAATTTCTCCAGTATTTTCTCAATATTGAGCACTTTGCCTTTAACCTTTACATACAATCTCCATTTGTATTTAACTATGTGGACGGTGTCAAGGCCTGTTGCCTAGCCAAGGAGCCTCCGCTATTGGCGCCGGCGCGCTGACGCTCGAACTCTTAGCATCATCTCCCGAGCCCAGGGCGCATTACTCTTCCCTCAGTGCCAGGTCCTGGGGCGGCACTGAGCCTCCTCCGCACCCCACTCCACAGGGAGCTCACCAACCGGAGAGCCATCTTAGCTGTATTAAAACCAAACAAAGGCTTTGGCTTCCTTAGTCGCTGCTCAGGAATAAGCCCAGCTGATGGCTCATCACTCCTCTTGGGCTGTGTAATCCTGCCCACCTCTGCTCACAGCTAGTTCTCCCTGCTACAGCAGGTAGAGACTGGGGCCAGAGCATCCACGAGAGGGGGATGCTTGCCCCCTGAACTCCCTGTGCTGACCTGGAGTCCACCAGCACCATGCAGGAGGGCTCGGGGGAGGAGGGCTGCCTTAGACAGTCCAGGGTGTTCCCTCCCCATATAGCCAATGCCAATGTCTTCCCAGCTCTTAGAGGCAGGAGTGTCTTCAAGGGCCTCCCTCTTCCACTTCTGCCCACTGCCTATTTGAAAAAACTAGATTTCTCAGTGCCACCTCAACCAGGCCTGGTGCTCCCCAATCCTTGGGCTTAGTGTGAGGGCTCAAGAGGAGCCTCCCATGGTGTAGGATGTGGCCTTCCCAAGGAACTGAGTTGAGGCTTCCAGATGGTCCACCAATCCTGACCTGACAAGTTCCCTGGAGGGGATTCCTCATGGGGCTTCTGGAATCCCATTCAGAGAAAAGCTGCTAGGTTGCTGTGAGTACTGAGGTGGGGTTGTGGGAAGCTTGTGCTATACAGCTAGGAGCTCACTGTGGATGGAGCTGAGGCTAGAGCCAGGTCCTGGGAGGATCCCCAATGGGGTTCCCTGGGGGTGGGGAGGGTCTCCTTTCCAAAGAGAAGGCTTGTTCTCCCTGGAAACTAAGGTGCTAGGGACTGAATGGCAGCCTCCCTTCTGCAGGTGCCATGTGAAGCCTCGTGCCAAAGATCTGCGGCCCTTGCCCAGGGGAGGTAGCCGGTGCTAGTGTCAGGGTCACGGAACTAAGGCCTCCTGTGGAGGCACACATGCCAGCCCGGGGTCCAAGCTGGTGCTAATTCCTCCCCACAGGACCCGGTAAGCCTGGAACCTGCAGTAGGCTGTTTTTCTGGGGTCAGATACCCTCTTAGAAAGCAAAGGTCCCGTAAAGAGCCTGGACCTCTTTATTTTGGCAGCAGGGCTAGAGATTTATTTTTCATCGTTAAGTGACTTGTTGGGCACAAAAACCTTACATAAGGGTAGAAATTTATGTACAGTATGTTTTATCAAAAATAACCTTGAATTTGCATAAATATACAAAAATATGTTAAACAAGATTAGAAATATATACAGTATAACAAAAATATTCTCAAACATGTATTAATATACTAAAACCTATAATAATGTAAAATATTTAATAAAAATAGTTGTTTTTGATTTAAAGCCAATTTAGTAATCCATCATTTATCCTATAATTTCTATATCTTCCCTTTTTCTTCTCAGAACAAGATAACTGAATATAATCTTCTTTGTTTATATTTTTTACCATAACCCGTAGTAACAAGTTACCACTGCCACATCAATGATGACATAAATCATGACCTAACGAATGACCAAACTGCTTATCCTAACTCTTGGGAATATGGGAAGCGTGCTTTTAAAATTATTTTTTGTTGTCTGTGAGCAATGGCATCTGTAAGGGTCCCTGAAATAAACCTAGGATAATTTCAATTCATGGGAGAATTGCCTGTATTATCTCTTGTCCAGTCTTTGTGTAATGGGAAAGTGGAGGAATTATCTCAAGTTCTGGCTAGTGTAGTGCATGAGGGCCATCTTAGATAGTAATCTTGGACTTGTCCTGAATAATACATAGCCCAAAGCTGACCTTTGGTGGGTAGTCAGTTTAGTGGCATTACCACACTCTAGGAGGAATCAATGGTGTGGGGCCCCAAGATTTTAATGGTCACTGTTAAGAATAATCGTGGTAGTTCACACCATTGTCATTTGTGTCTTGCTTACCTCACTTAGAATGATTTTTTTATTTTTTTGTATATTTTTTGTATATTTTCAGAAGTAATTTGTAATCCCCAATGAGACAAAGTTTGCTCTACTTCAGCAAACATTTTCTCTAAAGTATGTACATATGAATCACCTAATAAAATTCTGTATAATGTTGAAAACATACCTAACTTGAATATAATTTCAATTGCAATAAGTAACAAACTACTAACATGCAGTACTTCATATACTAGTTAGTTGATAATAATAACTTTCAAGGACTAGATATTTTCATTACATGTTTAAGTAAGTTGTATTAGATATTATATATTACTAAATATCTTGAGTAAGAATATAAAATTATAGACATTATGTTTTAACAAAAAATAATGTCAAATTAGTATCAAAAGGAAGCATCCATATCTATATCAATGTAAAATACATAAATAAGTAGTTACTTTTTAAAATTAATTTTAATGATCCACCCTTTTATCTTGTCGTGATACATATATATGCCCCTTTATTCTTTTTAGAGCAGATTCAATAATCTACACTTTTATCCTCATTTCATTGGGTGCCTTTTGTAGGTGGATGTATATTTATGAATCTATAGATTGGAGTTGGACACTGGCTCTGTCCCTCTATAAATCCAAGCATGTTGTTAAAATAAAAATCAGAGATTCTGTCTCCTGTTAGGAGCCATAATATGGGACAGAAAGAAAAAAAAGAATTTAGAAAAAATTTTACTTTTCTTCATATCTAATTTTTGTCTCTATTGTACATGTCATTGAATATATATGTCTGCATATGTCTGTATAAATAAAGTTTAAGTTTTCCACAATGAACAATGAATTTTCCTGCAGTAATTTTTGAAGTTTCCAGGAACAACAACTCAACCTGGTTGATATTGCATCTTGATGATGATAGCGCTACTACCAGACCTGTCTTGCCTAGCAGCTCATCAAGATGGCTCCAACTTGTTTAGCTGAAGTGGAGCACTTTTTTACAACGTTCTGGGCAGATCTCCCAATAGGAAGTCAGAATAACCCTACCAAGTACTCAGAGGCTATTTGCAATTATACCAGACAGTCATCTTGGAACCTAACCATCATTTTACTTTCTTTTTTTTTTTTTTTTTTTTTTTTTTGGTTTTTTGAGACAGGGTTTCTCTGTGGTTTTGGAGCCTGTCCTGGACTAGCTCTTGTAGACCAGGCTGGTCTCGAACTCACAAAGATCCGCCTGCCTCTGCCTCCCGAGTGCTGGGATTAAAAGCGTGCGCCACCACCGCCCGGCCTTTTTTTTTTTTTTTTTTATCATTTTACTTTCATAGGCTCCCATAGAAAGAATATCACCCCCATGACAGCTGGAAGTAATTCTAAAAGATGACATCCTCTCTCCCAACAAAGTTTGTCCTAGGGTTAGGAACATCATTTAGGGGTTGATTATAATTGGTATAGGGTTGCGAGTTAGAAGGGAAATTTTATGGGCTCAGGGATTTCTTTGGAAAAAAGGGAAAATTGGATGGAATAATAGATTAGTGTGAGTTTACATACATTAATAATAATAGTGAGTAATAGAGTGAATGCTTGAGAGTTATAATTTATAGGCAATTGCTTTGATATAGATTTTTGTATATTGATATAATGTTAAATATTGAATATTGTATGCATCCATGTTTCTACCTCTGCTTCAAACATTTTTTATATATTGATATATATTTATCATATTGCAATGTGCATTTCTACCTCTGATAAAGATACTTATACATTGTTTACATTTTGAGGTCATTGTCCTCATTTGTTGCACAGTTGTTTATTTTATAATATTCTCATATGAAGTCTTAGTCTTTAAGTTATATAGGTATTAAGAGTTATAGATCAATAGTCATCTATGTTTGTCATATTTATAGTTAGACTAATCAGGTTTTTTAGATAAATAGGGATTATATTCTGCATAGATAGATAATCTTCAACCACTTCAAAGAGCTGTAGAATATGACATTTGAATAACTTAGGGTACTGTTGAAATGAGACACAATTGCTCCTGGTAGCACCGATCTATTCCCCAGAAAATGTTAAGCACCAGTCACTTCACTTGGAGCTTGTTTTCTTCTTGGCAAAACTGGCCTTTAGGCAAAGACATGTTCGTGTCGCAACTACTGACAAGATACATGATATCCAAAAATGGATAAGCAGGACTGTTAAATCTTGCCAAGACAGGATAAGATGGTTCTTAAAAATTTCCTACCTCCTTAAGTGGTCAGTCGGTTATTCTAGGTCTTAGCCAAAGTTGGTTGCTTCAACATTGCAAATGAGACTTTGGATGATTGCCCAGGGAGCCAGTTGTCTCTGTAATTTGTTAAACATTTTGAAAGTTATTTGATTGCACTTCCTGCTTACTCAAGTAATATTATTTCCCTTCTTGGATCTTTGATGGGGTTGAAGACTAGATAGTTGAAGTTACTTTTCTCTCATGACTTGGCCAAGTTATTATACAAGACATAAACTAGTTAGAATAGGATAATTAATGAATATATTGTTCTTATTTAATGTATAGAATTGTGTATTGGGCTTAGAACTCTCTTATTTAAGCAAAAGGAGAAGGTGCTGTAGGAAGTCTTACAGCCAGTGGTTTCCCGACCACTGGGGCATGGCCTCTTATACTATATATGCCAGTATAGAGCATGAGTCCAGCCTCTTTTCTGGCTGCATGATTCGGTTTATGATCTCAGTTCAAGCATAGGATTCTGATTTGTGAGTCTATCCCTAATAAATAAACATCTATTTCTCAATTCTGAGCTAGTGTTGCATTTCTTCTAAGAGTCCTTCTTTAAGGATCATTAAATGTGAATCTTTGAAGTGATGAAATGATTTTTTTCAGTTGTTGACCATGGACCAATAATGACTGGATTCAGAATGTACTTGACTGAATGAACAACCTCCCAGAAAACATAATGTGTTTGAAGAAGTTTCTCTCCTTATTGGTTTTATTTCAATTTTCTGTGGATCTTTAGTAGGAGAAGCCTTTCTAGATGAAATTCCTCATTGTATGCTATGAGTTTCAATACCCTAATTTCCTGACATTTATATACTGTGTTGACATTAATCAGCCAACTTCCTACTTATACTGAAATGCGTTTACCATCATTATAGGCTCAATCTCTAAATCACATAAGATAGAGCAGAAGCAGTTGTTATTCAGTGCTCAAGAATTTGGTAACCTGCTGTTTTAATTGTTTTGTTTGCTTATCTGAGTCATTGTGTGGCTCTAAATTCCTGAAACTAAAGGGAGGCATCATTCCTGGCTCTATTTGTTTCTGTGTTATTGGATGATGGCCCTGTAATGCAGGTATTTTTTATGTCAAGTATATGCTGCTGTGCTGAGCTTCATGCTTATCTTGAATTTTAAAATTTGACAGAGGGTATCTCTCCGATTCCCAGGATGCCATCCCATGGATTGATAGCATTAATACTGCCTGAGTATTTTGAGTCATTAAATTACAGTTGTATGAACATCTTCTTACTTGTTATGCTTGCTTTGATTTTTTTTAAATCAATATGACTGTTTTATATGCCTGCATGGATATGTACTGTATGGATACCTGGTCATGAAAGTGATCAAAGGATATCAGAAATCCTGACCCTGGAAAAATGGATAGTTGTAATCCCCATGTAAGGACAGGCAAATTTGTCCATCTCCATTCAAGATCAGCAAGAGTGCTGAATTAATCTGCCCTCTCTCCAGGTCTGTGTTGATTATTTATGACCAACATTTATATTTCTACTGTTTTCATCTGTCCACTTGTAACTGTTTTATACAGGAAGTTCTTTTTCTTCAAAATGTTATTGGTATTGCAGTTTATATTAGGGTACTTCAGGGTCTGGAAGAAGACTACAGAACTGGAGTGAAAACAACTCTTTGTAGAAACTTCAATAAAAGCATGTTAGTTTTTCTATCCCATTGTTTGTTTCATTGAGGTTTGCAATGGAGAAAGAGTCTGTACTGCCACCTCTCCTGGACCTGATTGCATAGACTTGACTGGCATTCAACTCAGAGACAAATATACCCACCTCTGTTTTCTGAGTGTTGTGGTTAAAGGCACAATACACCAATACACCCATTTGTCTATCTTTTTTCCTTTCTGTAATGAGAAATTTTTCATACAATTTTTTCATGCATACAATTTACTGTTGATCTTTTTTCTTATCTTACTTTGTTAATAGATATTGTTCTTATAAGGTGAAATCCCATTCAAAGTGTATAGAAATGACAGAGTTGACTCTCTTTTTCAATTTACTTCTAAAGTAACCGACTATATCACAGAATAAGAATGGGGAACACCAGAATCATACAACTGTACTTTCAAAGAAGTATGCATTCCCAATGATGTCACTGTCATGCTTACATTGTACACATGTGTGGTATATTTTTGAAGGCAGTAACCTATGATGATGTGCATATCAACTTCACTCAGGAAGAGTGGGATTTGCTGAATCCTTCCCAGAAGAATCTCTACAAAGATGTGATGCTGGAGACCTTCAGGAACCTCACTACTATAGGTAAAAATGAATTTCCTTCATGTTTCAAAATATGGAGACAACCTTTCCTTGCCTTATAATGTTGTTCTGTAATTTGATTTAGAAAGAAGAAAATGAGATGAATAACACAATCATAGTTGTTAGGTGCACTTAAGATAATGAGCTAATTGTTGTACAATATTAAATAATATAACATACATATTCTGGTACTGTATTTCAGGGTACATTTTGGAGGACTGTAACACTGAGGAATGTAGTCAATGTCCTAGAAGACCTGCAAGGTAATTTTCCTGTGCAAGTTTATAACAATGTGCCTCTGATGAGTTTGTAATATGTCCTGGAACAATTATTCAAAAGCAGAAGTGTAAATAAGCACAGCTTTAAATGCATTGATGGTTATAAAATTCTCACAAATCCATATTCCTCAATTTCTCATATGTGAATTGCATTTGCAAGGCATTCATTTAAGAAAAAGTCAAGTAAGCAATGACTAAACAGATATCACCACTTGAATCATAGCAACATGAGAGCTATGTAGTAGATCTGCCAGTCCATTTCTTTCTTGCTACTCATGACAAAAACTGTATACACATTTCAGTGATGAGTGTAGCTGCAAACTTTCTCCTAAATCAATAGCCTATGGTAAGACTTGGATTACTCATATACTTTTTGTGACTTGCTAAGTTTAGTGAAAGTGGCAGTTAGAGTCAAGGGTCAAGGGGCAGTTGTGGAGAAACCTTAATATCTATACCATAAGTCTATGAGGAACAGCAAGTCAAACCATGAGGATACAATGTGGAAATCTTTTATTTACTATTCTTCCTTTACTATGTATATCATGTTACTCTTGACACAAGCATATGAGAATATGGGTATGGAAAGATGTAGCATATGTCTCATTAAGAACAATTAGAAGATAAACTGTAGTTCCCATGGAGAGTATACTTGTTCAATTAAGTCCAAGTATACAAGTAATTGGTTTTCTACCATCATTGTTAATACATAAACAACTTCACAATACAAAAAAGCCCCATGAGTTCTAGGTCTGCCAATACTTCTTGGTGTCTTAGTTCACTTAGCCAATGTATAATGATTCATAGTAAAATTTATGAATGCAGTAAAGTTCATAAGGCACTCAGTGTATGCAGTTCTTTTCAAAAATGTGAAAAATATCATAGAAAAAATATAGGGATAGGTATAGATGAAATGGTAAACCATGACACAAAGGAATTTATCGTCACAAATATTTTTCCAGATGCAAAATGACCCCTAATGAAAGAAGAAAACATGATTTTAAACGAATTTATGACATTAATATTTGATTCATTTTGACAATTGGGACAAATTATGAAATTAATTCATACAGATCTGAGGTTCAACAGTGTATTGAATGTGGTAAAGCTTTTATATGTGTCAATTATTCTTTCAGGATTGAAAGAAATCAAATTGGAGAGAAATTTTCAGTATATTCTCACTGTGCTAAAGCCTTGTCTTATGACACTCACCTTCTAAGGAATGAAAAAACACATACCAGAGAAAAATGCTGTGAAATTAAGCAATGTGGTAAAGCCTTTGCTTATCACAGTCATCTTAAAATGCATGAAAGAACACACACTGGAGAAAAACCCTATGAATATAGTCTAGATGATAAAGACTTTGTTCTTTATGAAACTCATCAAAGACATAAAAGAACGCAAAATGAAGAAAAACCATATGAATTTAATCTGCTTGTTAAGGCCTTTTCTGATCACAATCATCTTCAAAAGAATAAAAGAACACATACTAGAGAGAAACCCTATGAATGTCATCAATGTGGTAAATACTTTGCACGTCAGGATAATCTTCAAACACATAAAAGAACACATACTGGAGAGAAACCTTATGAATGTAATCAGTGTGGTAAGGCCTTTGCTCAGCACAGTAATCTTCAAATGCATAAAAGAGCACATAATGGAGAGAAACCCTATGAATGTAATCAGTGTGGTAAATACTTTGCACGTCTGGATTGTCTTCAATTGCATGAAAGAACACATACTGGAGAGAAACCCTATGCCTGTAGTCAGTGTGGTAAGGCCTTTGCTCAACGTGGTACTCTTCAAAACCATAAAAGAACACATACTGGTGAGAAACCCTATGAATGTAATCAGTGTGGTAAGGCCTTTGCACGTCATAGTCATCTTCAATACCATAAAAGAACACATACTGGAGAGAAACCCTATGAATGTAATCAGTGTGGTAAGGCCTTTGCACGTCATAGTCATCTTCAATACCATAAAAGAACACATACTGGAGAGAAACCCTATGAATGTAATCAGTGTGGTAAGGCCTTTGCTCAACGTGGTACTCTTCAAATGCATAAAAGAACACATACTGGAGAGAAACCCTATGAATGTAATCAGTGTGGTAAGACCTTTTCTCAACATAGTATTCTTCAAACTCATAAAAGAACACATTCTGGAGAGAAACCCTATGAATGTAATCAGTGTGGTAAGACCTTTGTTCAACACAGTCATCTTCAAACACATAAAAGAGGACATCCTGGAGAGAAACCCTATGAATGTCACCAATGTGGTAAGGACTTTGCCTGTCACAAACATCTTCAATTGCATAAAAGAACACATACTGGAGAGATTTATGTGAATGGAATCTGTCCTGAATCCTTTTTCCCAATCATCTCCAAATATGTAAAATAAGACATCCTATATAGAAACTCTGAGTTTTATGTGTGTTTTCTTTAAAATCATGATGAAAATCATACTGTAGTGATACTCTATGAAAATCAGTGTCAGAATGTTTTGTGCTTCATATAGGAGTAAGACTTTTTGTGTGTAATCAATCTGATTAAGTTTGTGCATATTACCGTAATCTTTGGACCTGAGGAAAAAACTGAGGGCTTATTGTAAATTATTCTTTAACCAAAACAGTTATTATATAAAAAGAATTTTATAGTGTCAACAATTTGTTCAAGCATCATGATACCTCTTTTTATTTTAGTTTGAAGTAGCAAACTAATGGACCAACATTTTATGATACATTATTGGTTGGAGAAGGAGTATTCAAAGAAACATACATTGGTCCTGAAACCAGAGCCAAAAGAAAGCACCTTGTCTCTGAATCTATAAGTAGTTAAAGAAACAACATCTCCATGAAAACAGCCAACATTAAGAGGGGCTAGTAAAGAAACACAATTTGCTCTCAAATCAGATCCATAAAAACAAACTCTATCCTTGTCCAACTGAGCACAAAAGCAACAAATCCCTCGGCATAAAATCAAGCCCATCCCTGAGCTTTTTCAGGATCAGGGATTGAAATGCAGCAAATTCCCACCATCAAAATCTCCTTTGCTCTCTGTTACTAAGAAGTCCTATTGGAGCCATATGCTCATTCAGTATGTAGCTGTCCCTTTCCACAGTTTGCAGAACTTCTCGACCAGTGAGAAAGAACAACCACCACGCGAGGATTCTTCTCAGATCACGCTTTATTGGAGTGCCTCTTGGTTGAGGGAGAGAAGGAAGCGAGGGGCCCCGAGAGCACTAAAGCAGCTGCTTATATAGGGGGGTAGGCACACGGGTCGCCCTGTGATTGGTTGCCACCATCAGCTGACACCAGACTGCATCGGGATAGGCCTAAGAGCCCTTATCCACCGGAAGCGGGGGACATGCAGCTCCCAAAGGCATAGCCAAATATGGAGTTGTTTATTTCCAACAAGACAGGATGTCGGCGCCATCTTGTAATGGCGATCCTGTCCGGCTCCCTGCAGTTCCCCCTTATTGTTTGTGAGCATAGAGCGCAGGACTAACGTCATCCAATCTGACCCCCACCTCATGATGTGTTGGTCGATCGAGGATGGAAGATATTCTCCATAGACACACCTTCCCCTGTGCAATGGGTATTTAAGGAACCCCCGGGGGTGCAAAGGCTGTGTCGCAGGAACCTACATCCACACACCTACCCAAGTGCGATGGATCAACAGATCCCATGGGGTGCATAGGCTGTGCCACAGGAACCTACATCTGCACACCTACCCAAGTGCAATGGAACAACAGATCCCATGGGGTGCATAGGCTGTGCCACAGGAACCTACATCCACACACCTACCCAAGTGCGATGGATCAACAGATCCCATGGGGTGCATAGGCTGTGCCACAGGAACCTACATCCACACACCTACCCAAGTGCGATGGATCAACAGATCCCATGGGGTGCATAGGCTGTGCATGATGGAAGTCCTAAGCGTCTCTTAGTGCCGACAGCCATATCTTGGGGGAGGAGCCACACTCCAGGGCAGCCAATGCTTGGGAGATAATTACTTTGTCCCTCTTTGGTTTGGGCATGAAGGCGGCAGACCAACCACAGGCACAACACACAGCCACCCAGGCAGCTTGCCAAAAACATGCCCACGCAACTGAAAGCACAGGGACCCTTTCTCTGTAATGTTACGTGCTTCTCCTAAAGGAGCTACTTTAGAATCATACATTAAAAATGGTAAATCAAGGTTTCTATTGGTGGTAAAAATCTGGGGAAAACTGTGGCATCATGCAAAACAGGCATCGCCTTTGGGAAGGCTGACAGGATTCCCCATCTGTGCTCCGCCTTCCCCTGGATCCACATCATCAGGGACGTCAGCAGGATCTTCTTCCAGAGACTCAGCCTCATCCTTAGGAACTTCCTTGATTATGCATGTCAGTCGGCTCGGAACCCAAAGTGGAGCCTCTTGGCCCTGTGGAAAAACACATACAGCTCCCCTGGATCTTGGCACCACAAGATCCGGTCCATACCATTTGTTATCCAATACATCTTTCCACATCACATATTCCTTTTTTTCCATAGGGCCTGCTGCGTGCTTTTCAGCTGCTGCAGTACCCGACTCATTCAGGTTTAAAAAATTAAGTGTGAAGAGCACAAGGGAGATTCTTTTTGTTTTTACCTATTTTCTTTTTCTTTTAGGCCTATCCAAGTCTCCTCTCTTTGAATCTGATTCTGAAAGACTGTCCTGGTGTTCAATCAGGGCTCTCCGCCCCTCTCTCGGAATGTCCATATTGTTCCCCTCCTTGAGGCAACTGTGCACCAGTCGCCATAGGGGCATGGTGCCCTTGCCCAACCTGTTCTCTTGTTTAGCTCTTTCCAAATCTCGGCCGAGTTTCATGATGACATGTATGCTGGCCGCAGAGATTTTGAGGCAGCGCAACCAGAAACAACAGGCTAGGACAAACACCACAAACGCCAAGAACACAAGACAAAACACCCAAGGATCAACTCCCACAATCAGCATACTTGGAGAAACTTACCAACGTCACCACTCCGCGTGTTGAGTTCTGAATCCTCTTGGGCCCCTCGCCTGGTGACCGAAGTTCCGGGGTTTCAGCACCAGCTGCGGCGAACTTCTTGACCAGCGAGAAAGAACAACCACCATGCAAGGATTCTTCTCAGATCACACTTTAATGGAGTGCCTCTTAGTTGAGGGAGAGCAGGAAGCGAGGGGCCCCGAGAGCACTAAAGCAGCTGCTTATATAGGGAGTAGGCACACGGGTCACCCTGTGATTGGTTGCCACCATCAGCTGACACCAGACTGCATCGGGATAGGCCCAAGGGCCCTTATCCACCGAGCATGCGGGAAGCGGGGGACACGCAGCTCCCAAAGGCATAGCCAAATATGGAGTTGTTTATTTCCAACAAGACAGGATGTTGGCGCCATCTTGTAATGGCGATCCTGTCCGGCTCCCTGCATGTGTTCTTTAAAATCATGATGAAAATCATACTATAGTGATACTCTATGAAAATCAGTGTCAGAATGTTTTGTGCTTCATATAGGAGTAAGACTTTTTGTGTGTAATCAATCTGATTAAGTTTGTGCATATTACCGTAATCTTTGGACCTGAGGAAAAAACTGAGGGCTTATTGTAAATTATTCTTTAACCAAAAACAGTTATTATATAAAAAGAATTTTATAGTGTCAACAATTTGTTCAAGCATCATGATACCTCTTTTTATTTTAGTTTGAAGTAGCAAACTAATGGACCAACATTTTATGACGCATTATTGGTTGGAGAAAGGGTATTCAAAGAAACATACATTGGTCCTGAAACCAGAGCCAAAAGAAAGCACCTTGTCTCTGAATCTATAAGTAGTTAAAGAAACAACATCTCCATGAAAACAGCCAACATTAAAAGGGGCCAGTAAAGAAACACAATTTGCTCTCAAATCAGATCCATAAAAACAAACTCTATCCTTGTCCAACTGAGCACAAAAGCAACAAATCCCTCGGCATAAAATCAAGCCCATCCCTGAGCTTTTTCAGGATCAGGGATTGAAATGCAGCAAATTCCCACCATCAAAATCTCCTCTGCTCTCTGTTACTAAGAAGTCCTATTGGAGCCATATGCTCATTCAGTATGCAGCTGTCCCTCTCCACACTTTGCAGAGGTATTCATACTCATGTTTTCTTCCTTCTCAAATAAATCTGATTCAAGATTTATGAGAATACCCTTTTTACTGGAATGTTTCAGAAACTCCTAGAGTTGAACCAAGATACAATTGATGCTTCTGTTTGGGAACTTAGTTCAGAAGATGACAGAAGAATTGGACATATGTTATGAAATATTCCCTTGGGAGTGGAGGAGATCAGCACCAGATATTTCTACTGGGAAACTTTCTTTCTTTTTTTTGTTTTTGTTTTTTTTTTCTTCTGTTTTTTGAGACCGGGTTTCTCTGTAGCTTTGGGGCCTGTCCTGGAACTAGCTCTTGTAGACCAGGTTGGTCTCTAACTCACAGAGATAGATCCACCTGCCTCTGCCTCCCAAGTGCTGGGATTAAAGTTGTGCACCACCACTGCCTGGCCTGGAAAACTTTCTTAGAAGAATTAATTTCTTTTACTTCAAGTCTAAGTTTGCTTTTTCTTTACATGAACCAATTCGTTGTGTAAGTAAGCTGTAAGATGACTCTCAGCTCCTCTTTTACAGGAATAAATGAATGTTTACAGGAGAAAAGTGTTCATGAGTGAAAAACTGTCTTAAAAGTTGTTTTCATTGTCATTATGTGATGTATGTGTGTGTCTCTTGTGTGTATTTGATTTATTTATGTATTATGTATACAACATTCTGCCTCGATGTATGCTGGCATGCCAGAGGAGGGCGCCAGATGTTAGTACAGATGGTTGTGAGCCACCATGTGGTTGCTGGGAATTGAACTCAGGACCTCTGGAAGAGCAGCCAGTGCTCTTAACCTCTGAGTCATCTCTCCAGCCCCCTCTTGTGTGTATTTGAATGTGCATTCTGTATCCACATAAAGATAATACCTTGGATATTATTGCAGAAGAAATTACAGGAAGCTGTCAAACATCTGACATTAGTTCTCACCTAGGCCTGACTCCAGTGCCTCATATATTTTAAGTCTATTTATATCTTTTTGAAATCTGGAAATAAGAACACACTCTTAGAAAAAAAGAAAGTTCAATTCACAACAACAATTGGTTAATTTCTTTAGACATCACAGTTTTCTTTAGCTTTAAGTAAAATGTTTTATCATAACCTTGAAGGAAGTAAATTACATACCATGATTAAGCAAGACTGGAGGAGATCATTGCATTGTGGTTTCTACATTGAAATATTTGAGGTACGTACTAAAGTGAGCTATATGTGCGGCAAATCCATTTAGTGAATTCTATTTTGTAGTCTTTATATTACTTCTATGGATTTTGTTCATCTTTTATTGTGCCTTTACCAAGTGATGGGTATTTTTCTGCTATAATGTGTAGAATGGTAAGCCCATCATACTTGTTTCCCATTGGTTATTGAAGTGTCATGCCATGTGGGAACATACTTTTCAAGTAAATGTTTTGGGTTGTTTCTGGTTTTGATTTTCATCTTTTCACAAATTCCCTTCAGCTTTTGTTTGTTATTAATCTTAGCTTGGATGTCATTAAAAATTCAGGGATAATTTTGAATTCATGGTGCTCATATGTCTGCCCCCTGTATACAAGTCCAAGGGTCGATGATGAACTCCAAATGTGTGTGGTTTTTCAACAGAATTTGACAATATTCACATTAAAATGACTGATAAAATAAATAATAGGAAGCATTAAATACCTTATGTGTATTCAAAGAAGTATTTTCATTTATCTTTTATAGATGTAATAAAGTAGAATAATCAGCAATCAACAGTTTATCTGACACCATAACTTAATGTTCTTTTCTTTTAATTTTTTTGATCTTTATTGAGCTCTACATTTTTTTGCTGCTCCCCTCCTGCCTCTTCCCTTCCCTTCAATACTCTCACAAGGTCCCATCCTCCCAATTTACTCAGGAGATCTTGTCTTTTTCTAATTCCCATGTATATTAGAACTTTGTATGTCTCCTTAGTGTCCTCATTCTGTCTAAGTTCTCAGGTACTGTGATTTGTAGGCTGGGTTTCTTTGCTTTATGATTAAAAGCCACTTAATGACTGAGTACATGTGATAATTGTCTTCTGTGTCTGGGTTACCTCTCTCAAAATGATGTTTTCTAGTTCCATCCATTTTCCTGAAAAATTCAAGTTGTAATCGAGGTTGGGATTCTAGTCTTGCCCATAAGAGTCCTTTTGCACTGAGTCATCTCATTGGTGCTCAAATTCAATTAGAAGAAATATTGTTATTTATCAAAACAATGATGTTCCCTTTTAAGTCTTTCATTATGTTTTTTGACTCAATAAGTCCTTTAAAAACATTTCAGCTCAACTTAGAGATGCATGGCTCTAATTACAAAACACAGAGTGTGGATGGGTCCGATCTCAGTGAGTTTGAGGCCAGCTTGTTTCACATAATGCATACCTGGCATCAATGGCTATATGGACATATCCTATCTCAAAAAGATCACAAAAGACAGCCTATCCCAAGTTAAGGAAATTTTCCTAATAAAATCTAGCTGGAGTCAAATGGATTTCAACCAACCTTTAAATATTCCCTCACATAAAGAGAACTGTCTTCACAATGAAAATAAGAAGCAATATACACATTCCATTCACATTCCATCCATTGAATCTTTTTTTTTTTTTTTGGTTTTTTGAGACAGGGTTTCTCTGTGACTTTGGAGCCTGTCCTGGAACTAGCTCTGTAGACCAGGCTGGTCTTGAACTCACAGAGATCCGCCTGCCTCTGCCTCCCGAGTGCTGGGATTAAAGGCATGTGCCACCATCGTCTGGCTCCATCCATTGAATCTTTGACAGCCATCTAGAGTGGCCTTTATCTTTCAAGTGATTAAAGCCAGAAGGAACAGTGTGACTCCTCTACCTTAAGAATTATGACACATGTGGGACCTGGAGAGTTGTCTCCTGAGTACTGCTCCTCTTGGGTACCCAAGTTTGATTCCTAGCACCATATCTAATTGAACAGAACTCCCTGTAATTGGCGGTCCTGAAGATTCGGTGCATCCTTCTGGCCTCTTAGGGTACAAAATGGGCAAATACTGAAAAGACAGATCTGTAGTTGATTCTATATTTTAAATAGGTTTTCTTCATGTGTCTGTTACCTTAAAAAGGAATGAAATTCATTCTAGATGTAGGAGTTTGACCAGTGAATGTAGCAAGTATATCTCAGGTACTAGTGATGACCAGGAGACAGTGTCTACTCTCCTGGGACGGAGGTACAGACAGTTGTGAGTTGTCTTGTGGGTGCTGAGTATCAAAGATTCTCTAGATGAGTCACCAATGTTCTAAGTGCTGAGCCTTCTTTTCAGCCTCATGAACATGTCATAACAGTAAGGTATAAAAGGCTGATCTAAGTTCATCTTAACTCATCCTTGGCCCAGAAGAAATACAGGACTGATAGTATTGGAAACTAACTTAGTCTTAGTTCTTAAAGAATTCCTGAGCCCAAATGTTCCTCAAATGAGGGAAAAGTACAAAACAAATAATCAGGAAACAAGCTGAAAATGTAAGTCTTTAAAAGATAGTTGGCTATTTAACCAAAGCAATTGGCCATAATTGGAACATAAAAACTCACTATTCAGGTGTACCCTTGCTTAAGTTCATTCTACAAGGTTGTGGATCATTCTTGGCTGGCCAGAAAGAGCAATCATGTTGTTATCATTTATTGGTGGCACCTGCTACTAATGACAGTAAACACATCACTTTTGTATTCACAGTTTAAAATTTTCTCTTATCCTGACTTTTGTTTGTAGACCATAATCATCATGCATTTAAATAACTCAAAATTCTGAACTATCCAGAAATTGGACACAGAACTAAAAATGGGGAAAATACCATTCCGCAGTAGAAGTCAGCAATCATATCTCTGAACACAGAGCTTTATGGTAAATTTCTGTATGATATAGTGCACAGTAGCAAAGGAGATCAGTGTACTGACTAAGAAAGGACATTTCTGTGAAGGTGTTGAAGGTAATTCCCAATAATGCTATCTAGAAACTACTCAAGATGCAGTCATGTCGAATAAAAGACCAAAGGTGAACTTCAGCCACAAACACATGACCTTAACACCTGAGCATATCTGTCCTGGAGAATCAAGTCAGCGCTCCACACATTCTTTGATTTGCAGAAATACAGGGGTGTGGCCAGCAGGTTCATAACCTAGGCTCTCAGGTCAGCAAGAGAAAGACTACACCGTATGAGTAAACTTGATGTCTCTTAAAAGAACTCCCTATTTTCTGCAAATGCTGATTCAGAAAGCCATCTGTAAAAGGAGGCAAGCCTCTGATCACTGATCTTTAGCATAGCCCACCAAAGAAAAGGCAGTTACCGAGAAGCTGCATTTGACTATGTAGTTTTGTGTTTAGATTCCTTTTCCAAGGTATTTCAGATTTTATCTGATAATTTTAGCCACACATTGGAATGCCATTTTTAAACAGTTATTTCTTTCCTACATACCAGTTCAAAGTAACTACATCGAGGCTTTTAATAATTGAAAATACTTGACCAATATATCAGGCTTATTACTAACTACTTGTGACATTTTTAAGTTAAACATATTCTCACAGAGTAGAACATTTATTAGCATGACACAATCTAGACATGCTCCCTCTGTCTCATGCCTATCTGCGGGTCAGTCATTGTTTTATTAAAGCAAATTGAGTGACAAATTTTCAGAGTATACAACAGAATAATCACTCCACCACAGATGTTCCTTGTACATGGGATTTCCTTTGCAAAATATTCAAACCTGTCACGATGCTGATATCTTTTTTTACATCAAACCTACTCAATAGCTGAGAATGAGTGTGTTACAAATATAAACCAGCATAAATAACCATAGGAAGACACAATCAAAGCTAGCAATGAATTGTATGTACTATTGTATGAATTTGTATGTGCTATTGTATATCTGTGTGTGTGTTTGGGCATTCTGTGTGTATATACTTGTGGAAATATAAGTATGTGATTGTATATATGTGTGTGTATATATTTGGAAGACAGAAGTGAATCTCTGGTTTCAGGCCTTTGATTTGACCAAACTTTTATTTTCTATTTCTTTTCAGATAGGGTCTCTGATTGCTTTGTAACTTTCCAAATAGACTAGGTAGCTGACCAACAAGCCCCAGGTTCTCATTTGTCTCCATGTCCCTTTCCCATTACTGGTGTGAAAGTCCTTGTGACCATACCTTTTTTTCGTTTTCTCTTCAGCATGGATTCTTGGGCTCAAACTGAGTTCCTTCTTCTCACAAGAAAAGCTCACCTGTCTTCTCAGGCCCTCTCAACTACAGATATTCTGTCAGCATTGTTTAGTTTTAGTTTAGTTTGTCAGATAGTTCCATGTAGCCTTGAGATTCGACCCCAAGTGCTTTATCTCCCTACCTATCTATGTACCTATCAATCTGTCTTTCTAATTTTTTTGAGACAATATCTCAAAGTGGAGCACTGGAATTCTCCTACTCTTGCTAATCAATAAATCCCAGGAATCTCCATGTCTGCTTCTTCCCCTTACATGGGATCACAGGCATAGGCATCCAGAACCTGACATTTTATGTGGGTGCTGGGAACCCAAAATCAGGTGTCTAATTCTTGCACTAAGGACTTTAACGTCCCCCCCATGCCCCACTGCCATCTCCTAGAAAGCAGGTTATGAAAACAGTGTGAACAGATGGATAGATGTTAGATAAACAGATGACACAGAATGGCTAGCAATTGGGAAGTCTAGCTTTAGTGTTTAGGAGTTCATTGCCATGGTTAGAGTTTGAAAATGAAATGAGCCCATAGTTCATATGACTATTGACTTGTTTCTCAGATGGTGGCACCATTTGGGGTTAATGTGATCTTTAGAGTATAGTTGGAGGAAGTAGGTCACTGGAGATGTGTTGTGCAAGTTATATATTTCCCTGGCCTTTCCTGTATTCCTTCTCTCTGCTTTCTAGTCCCCATGTCATAAAGAGACTTCTCAGTAACCTTTCCAGTCATTGTATATTTCTGCCTAATGGCACAGAACTAAACAACTGTGAACAGTTGTTCCCAGAAGAATGCCACACCTACACTGGGCCTTCTGCAAGAACAATCAATTGATTAGAACTTTTGTGATTGTGGAGAGGCTTGGATGATGTAGGTTTAAAGTATAATTATAGTTTATCTTAGATTATCTTTAGTCCCTTTAATATTTATTTGTCTTAGTGTTCTATTTTCTGTACTAAGAGATTTTAAAGGACCTCTCTGGTGGTCTCTGTATGGGGGTCATAATATGGGCACAATAAGAGGCACTGGGATTTTCTGAGTTTGAGACCAGTCTGGCCTACTTAATGATTTCCAAACCTACACATAAAAAATCCTGTCTTGAAATCACCAAAACAAGAAAATCTGAATCAAACAAGACTATGATCTAGCTTTAACCTTCTCACCTTCTGGTAGCAGCAGTTACATAGAAAGTATATTGAAGTAGAAAGTCTCTTTGTTGTGACCTTGCTCTAGCTACCAAGCTCATTCCTTTACTAGTACTAGAGACTACTTCTTTGAATTTTGGTGAATACTTAAAACCAGCTGAGACATCAAGCCTCATGGGCTGAACAACTACTGGATTCTTCACTTGATCTTTGGGAAAAGGCTGAGAAGCAATCTACGGGATTCTTTAATTGTCATTTATAAGTAGCTATTTTTAGACAACCTGAAACACAGCTTGTGAGACATTCTAATCAGCCCACTTTTTACGTACATGGTGAGATTCATTCTACCTGTCCTGTTCATGTAGAGAATCTTGAATACTGCAGTTGTATGTTTTATTCACCTGACCATGAAGGGAGATGTGCTGGCTGACAATAGTGCTCATGAAGACATTCCTTCTAGCTCCATTATTCTCTGTGTATTCAAATTTCCACGAACACTACCCTTTTTATTATTATTCATTTTCCTGGAGTTTGCTTCAAATTTCAGTAATAAAACCATCATCCAGCCTTCTGATGGGGAAAAGACCTATCATCTTGTTTGAGATCTGGTTCCTGCTTTTCTCTTTTCTGTTGTGTGAAATATCTGTGAAAACCATGTAAAAAGTACCTTCAGTTCATCTGACCTCAGCATGAAGCCACAGCATAAACATCTACTTTTATGACCTTAAAACTCTCTTTAGTGCCGGGCGATGGTGGCGCACACCTTTAATCCCAGCACTCGGGAGGCAGAGGCAGGCGGATCTCTGTGAGTTCGAGACTAGCCTGTTCTACAGAGCTAGTTCCAGGACAGGCTCCAAAGCCACAGAGAAACCCTGTCTCGAAAAACAACAACAAAAAAAAAAAAAAAAAAAAAACCTCTCTTTAGTTGTTAATATTCTGGGCATCTTTCCCCTGTGGGACAGGAAATCCCTGCACCCACCTAGCACAGTGCACTGTACAAGCTAGCTAGCCACAGTGTGTCCTGGAGGAAAAAGGGAAAGTTCCTATGGAGTGCAAGAAGATGGCAGTGTCTACTTTTGGAGCCAGGGAAAGTGATATTGAATTGCATACCTTGGTTAGTCTAGAAAAGATGTTTGACTGGGGTGGAAGGAATGACCAGAAACCTCTGTGCTGTGTCTTTAAGCACTACAGCCCTGTGGGAGGTGTTCTTGTCACTCAGCCCTCACTAGCCAATCAGGCTCTCCAGGTGACCTGCCAGTCAGAAGTAGTGCCGGGTTTTTCAGGGCGTCCGCATTCAGAACGGACTTTGCAGAGGACCTGGCGCCAGTGGCTTCGTGTGCTGCGGTGAAGTTGCTGTTGCAGGGAGATGATAAACTGAGAGCTTTGGCGAGCTGAGAAACCACACCATGGTGAGCGGGGGAATGCTGTCTCCAGATGGGGAGGAGCAGAGGATGAGGGGCGGGAGACCGCATGGTGGGTCCTCCCGGGATCCGTGTGGGAACCTGCCGCCAGATTCCCTGTGTTGTGAAGTCCCATGCGGTCCTGTTAATTCCTACATCTAGGGACAGAACTCTGAATAACTTGCGCTTTGGGCTTAATCGGTTTAGAGAATTGGGAGCAGGGTGCTGTGTGTACAAACATCTTTCTTGTCAATTTCAATATGCCAAACTCGGAGAAGCCTAATTTCTCCAGTATTTTCTCAATATTGAGCACTTTGCCTTTAACCTTTACATAAATCTCCATTTATATTTAACTATGTGGAGGATTCAAGGGATATCACCTGTTGGGTAGCGCTGCACTTCTAAGCCGCAATGTGGAAGAGTAGAATTGCTGATATAAAGGATTTTCCAATGCCTTGGAAATAGTTCAGTCTCCCAAAGTAAATTAGCTGAGGGAGGACTGCCTCTACATCACCCAGACGATAAATGTGTTTTAATCAGGGCTGTTAGAGGTTAGGATGCTAGGGCACACTTTGTTCAACTGCATTGTCCAGATATTTGGCTCCAAACCATGACAAAGAAGCCACCACCGATTTAAACCAGACACCAGGCACATCGCTAAAGGACTCTAAATGCATTTCTGAGGCCTCTCAGCTCTAAAGACATTTTCTGAAGCCTCTTAGCATTTGTAAACCCGACAGTCGCCCACACACATCCTGACTACTCATCCTCCAGTGTCCTTGTGAATAATCTTCAAACAGAACTCCATTCTAGGAATTGAGGCAAAGACAACCCACAGATGTTGACTCAGTTCCCGATGTGTTGATTTAGTCACTGGGACAAGGTCAGGATGGCTCACAGATGCTCCTCTTTATCTTGCCTGATCAGGAAGCTATTCTCCTGCCCTGGAATAGACCAGTCACTGTTAGTAACCCTTTGAATGAACCAATCCAATAATTTGGAAAACAACCTTCAGGTCCCCCCCCTTGTGTCAATGGCTTTTCACTTTAAAAGATGGGCTGTAGCAGCTATCGGATGTCCTTGATATCCCGAACCTGAAGGACCCTGTCATAACAGCATAAATCCCTCTTGCTTTTGCATCAATTATGGTTATGTGAGTGGTGTCTGGAGCAACTCCTCCCTGATGTTTGGACTTCTAGTCCAACATTTTGGTGCATTGGCCAAGAAGTGAGTTGCTTCCAGACCCATTCCAGGCCCGGATGGAGGTAGGAGCGCTCATATTATCTTTGTCTGTCTGTGTGCTTTGTTTGTTTCTGTGACTATTGTAGTTTGCGTTCGTTGGTATTCTGAGAAATTGTACCTATGTAGGGCCAGTATCTGAATGAAATCTGGAGGATGCTCCAGTAATCTGAAGGGGCTAAGAGTGACCAGGTCACTCCTCTAGTTCCCAGGAGGCATGACTTTTTGTCGCTTACCTCCATCTGAGTCTGTAGTGCTGCACAGCTTCTTTTTTTTTTTTAAAGATTTATTTATTTATTATATATACAACATTCTGCCTCCGTGTATGCCCACACGCCGGAAGAGGGCTCTAGATCTCATTACAGATGGTTGTGAGCCACCATATGGTTGCTGGGAATTGAACTCAGGACCTCTGGAAGAGCAGCCGGTGCTCTTAACCACTGAGCCATCTCTCCAGCCCCGCACAGCTTCTGATTTTGAGTTTGGTTTTCTGATTTTGAGTTTGGTTTTGGCTTTTTGCGTCTTTTTTATGGAGTGTCTTTGTTTTTGTGTATCTGTTTGTACTCGCGTCTAAATCTGGTACCATGGGTCAGCAAGTGACACCCCATTGACCCTGACTTTAGATCATTGGAAGGAGGTTAAAGATAGAGTCTTTGGAAATACGAAAGTAACGCTGGGAAGCGGTCTGCTCCTTGGAATGGCCCACTTTTAAACTGGACTGGCCACAGGGCGGGACCTTCAATCTAAATACTGTTTTGCAGGTTAAAGAAAAAAAATCTTGCCGGGCGATGGTGGCGCACGCCTTTAATCCCAGCACTCGGGAGGCAGAGGCAGGCGGATCTTTGTGAGTTCGAGACCAGCCTGGTCTACAGAGCTAGTTCCAGGACAGGCTCCAAAACCACAGAGAAACCCTGTCTCGAAAAACCAAAAAAAATAAAAAAAAAAAATAAAAAAGAAAAAAAATCTTCCAGCCCTTATGGCCAACTGGATCAGGTTTCCCTATATTGTCACCTGGGAGAGCTTGTCCAGAGAACCCCCCTCCTCTGGGTCAAACCATTACGTCACAGAGCACAGCGCAGGCACTGTTGCCAGCTTCCCTCTGACTTCAATAGAGGCAGTCTGCCCCTCCCCTGCCTGACACCCAGTCCGACTGCCTGCTCTTTGACCATCCTTCTGGGGAGCGCCCCCAGGCCAGGGTCGATGGGGGGACGCGGGCGTCCTGCACCCCACGGCAGGCCCTAGCTGTCCTTGTCTTGCCGGGGCTGCATTGCTGAACCGCACTGCTCTCTGTTGCAACTGCCAGCCCTGCTGCCTCCACCATCACCATAGGCGAAAACGCAGGCCCAGGGAAGCTCGCCAAGGGCTCCAGCTATGGTGCCTGGCCAAGGAGCCTCCGCTATTGGCGCCGGCGCGCTGACGCTCGAACTCTTAGCATCATCTCCCGAGCCCAGGGAGCATTACTCTTCCCTCAGTGCCCGGTCCTGGGGCGGCACTGAGCCTCCTCCGCACCCCACTCCACAGGGAGCTCACCAACCGGAGAGTCATCTTAGCTGTATTAAAACCAAACAAAGGCTTTGGCTTCCTTAGTCGCTGCTCAGGAATAAGCCCAGCTGATGGCTCATCACTCATCTTGGGCTGTGTAATCCTGCCCACCTCTGCTCACAGCTAGTTCTCCCTGCTACAGCAGGTAGAGACTGGGGCCAGAGCATCCACGAGAGGGGGATGCTTGCCCCCTGAACTCCCTGTGCTGACCTGGAGTCCACCAGCACCATGCAGGAGGGCTCGGGGGAGGAGGGCTGCCTTAGACAGTCCAGGGTGTTCCCTCCCCATATAGCCAATGCCAATGTCTTCCCAGCTCTTAGAGGCAGGAGTGTCTTCACGGGCCTCCCTCTTCCACTTCTGCCCCCTGCCTATGTGAAAAAGCTAGATTTCTCAGTGCCACCTCAACCAGGCCTGGTGCTCCCCAATCCTTGGGCTTAGTGTGAGGGCTCAAGAGTAGCCTCCCATGGTGAAGGATGTGGCCTTCCCAAGGAACTGAGGTGAGGCTTCCAGATGGTCCACCAATCCTGACCTGACAAGTTCCCTGGAGGGGATACCTCATGGGGCTTCTGGAATCCCATTCAGAGAAAAGCTGCTAGGTTGCTGTGAGTACTGAGGTGGGGTTGTGGGAAGCTTGTGCTATACAGCTAGGAGCTCACTGTGGATGGAGCTGAGGCTAGAGCCAGGTCCTAGGAGGATCCCCAATGGGGTTCCCGGAGGGGGGAGGGTCTCCTTTCCAAAGAGAAGGCTTGTTCTCCCTGGAAACTAAGGTGCTAGGGACTGAATGGCAGCCTCCCTTCTGCAGGTGCCATGTGAAGCCTCGTGCCAAAGATCTGCGGCCCTTGCCCAGGGGAGGTAGCCAGTGCTAGTGCCAGGGTCACGGAACTAAGGCCTCCTGTGGAGGCACACATGCCAGCGGGGTCCAAGCTGGTGCTAATTCCTCCCCACAGGACCCGGTAAGCCTGAGAACCTGCAGTAGGCTGTTTTTCTGGGGTCAGAAAGCAAAGGTCCCGTAAGAAGCCTGGATCTCTTCATTTTGACAGTGGGGCTAGAGATTTATTTTACTTCGTTAAGTTACTTGTTGGGCATAAAAACCTTACATAAGAGTAGAAAATTATGTACAGTATGTTTTTTTAATCAAAAATAACCTTGAATTTGCATAAATATACAAAAATATGTTAAACAAGATTAGAAATATATACAGTATAACAAAAATATCCTCAAATATGTATTAATATACAAAAACCCATAATAATGAAAACTATTTAATAAAAATGCTTGTTTTTGATTTAAAGCCAATTTAGTAATCTATCATTTATCCTATAATTTCTATATCTTCCCTTTTTCTTCTCAGAACAAGATAACTGAATATAATCTTCTTTCTTTATATTTTTTACCATAACCCATAGTAACCTGTTACCACTGCCACCTCAATGATGACATAAACTGGCCTTTGGGCAAAGACATGTTCATGCCTCAACCACTGACAAGATAGATGGTATCCGAAAATGAATAAGCAGGACTGTTAATTTCCTACCTCTGAAATTGGTCTGTCAGTTATTCTTGGTCTTAGCCAAAGTTGGTTGCTTCAACATTGCCTTTTTTTTTTTTAAGATTTATTTATTTATTATGTATACAACATTCTGCCTCTGCCCGCATGCCAGAGGAGGGCACCAGATGTCAGTACAGATGGTTGTGAGCCACCATGTGGTTGCTGGGAATTGAACTCAGGACCTCTGGAAGAGCAGCCAGTGCTCTTAACCTCTGAGCCATCTCTCCAGCCCAAACGATTATGTGGTTGGCTGGAATCGAACTTCTGACCTTTGGAAGAGCAGCCAATGTGCTTAACCACTGAGCTATCTCTCCAGCTGGTCTCAGCATTGCAAATGAGACTTTGGATGATTGCCCAGGTAGTCAGTTGTCTCTGTCATGGTGCACATTTTGAAAGTTGCTTGATTGCACTTCCTGCTTACTCAAGTAATATTATTTCCCTTCTTGGATCTTCAATGGGGTTGAGGACTAGATAGTTGAAGTTAATTTCCTCTCATGACTTGGCCAAGTTATTTATTATACAAAACTTAAACTAGTTAGGTGATAGGATAATTATTGAATATATTGTTCTTATTGTATATAATTTTGTATTGGGCTTAGAACTCTTATTTAAACAAAAGGGGAAGGTGCTGTAGGAATACTTACAGCCAGTGGTTTCCTGCCCACTGAGGTGTGGCCTCTTATACTATATATGCCAATGCAGAGCATGAGTCTGGTCACTTTCTGGCTGCACGATTCGGTTTTTGATCTTTGTTCAAGCATAGACTTGTGATTTGTGAGTCTACCCCTAAATAAATAACAAACTATTTTTCAATTCTGAGCTAGTGTTTAGTTTCTTTTAGTGTTCTTCAAGGATCTTTAAATGTGAGTCATTGAAATGACTAAATGCAGTTTTTTCATTGTTGACCATGAGCCAATAGTGACTGGATTCAGAATGTACTTGACTGAATGAACAACCTCCCAGAAAATATCATGTTTGTGAACAAGTTTTTCTCTTTGGTGGTTTTCTTTCATCTTTTTGTGAATCTTTAGTAGGAGAAACCTTTCTAGATGAAATTCCTGATTATATGCTATGAGTCTCAATACTCATGAATTTCCTGACATTCATATCTGCTGTGTTGTGCTTGATATTAATCAACCAACTTCATACTTATACTGAAATGCTTTTATCATCATTATAGGCTCAATCTCTAAATCACATAAGATATAGAAGAAACAGTTTCTATTCAGTGCTAAGGAGTTTTGTAACCTGCTGTTTTGGTTTTTTTTGTTTTTTTTTTGGTTTTTCGAGACAGGGTTTCTCTGTGGTTTTGGAGCCTGTCCTGGAACTAGCTCTGTAGACCAGAGCTGGTCTCGAACTCACAAAGATCCGCCTGCCTCTGCCTCCTGAGTGCTGAGATTAAAGGTGTGCGCCACCACTGCCCAGCTGTAACCTGCTGTTTTAATTGTTTTGTTTGCTTATCTGAGTCATTGTGTGGCTCTAAATTTCTGAAAGTAAAGGGAGGCATCATTCCTGGCTCTATTTGTTGTTATGTTATTGGATGATGGCCCTGGAATGTAGGTATTTTTTCATATCAAGTATATGCTACTATGCTTAGCTTCATGTCCATTTTGAATTTTAAAATTTGACAGAGGCTATCACTCTGATTCCCAGGATGCCATGGATTCATAACATTAATACTGCCTGAGTATTTTGAGTCATTAAATTGCAGTTGCATGAACTGTTTCGTGCTTGTGATGCTTGCTTTGATTTTTTAAAATCACTATGAGTATTTCATATGTCTGCCTGGATATGCACCATATGGATACCTGGTCATCAGAGTGATCAAAGGATCTCAAAAATCCTGACCATGGAAAAATGGAAAGTTGTGATTCCCATGTAACTACTGGCAAATGTGTCAACTTCCATTGAAGATCAGCAAGAGCACTGAATTACTCTGCCCTCTCTCCAGCTCTGTGTTGATTATTTACGACCAACATTTATATTTCAATTGTTTTCATCTGTCCACTTGTAAATGTTTTATACAGGAAGTTCTTTTTCTTCAAAATGTTATTGGTATTGCAGTTTATATTAGGGTACTTCAGGGGTCTGGAAGATGACTACAGAACTGGAGTGAAAACAGTTCTTTGTAGGAACTTTAATGAAAGCCTTTCAGTTTTTCTGTCCCATTGTTCGTTACATTGAGGTTTGCAATGGAGACAGGGTCTTAATGTGTATTGCCACCTGTTCTGGACCTGATTGCATTGCCTTGACTGGCATTCAACTCAGAGACAAATATACCCACCTCTGTTTTCTGAGCGTTGCGGTTAAAGGCACATTGCATCAATACACCCAGTTTGCCCATCTTTCTTTTCCCTTCTGTAGTCAGTAATTTTTCATACAATTTTCTCATGCATATGATATACTGTTGATTTTTTTCTTGTCTCTCCCTGTTAATAGACATTGCTCTTAAAAGGTGAGATTCCATTCAAAGTGTAGAGAAATGACAGAATTGTCTCTCCTTTAAATGTCCTTCTAAAGTGACTGTCTACATCTTGGAATAAGAGTAAGGAACACCAGAGTCATACAACTATACTTTCTTTTTTTTAATATTTATTTATTTATTATGCATACAATATTGTCTTGTGTATATGCCTGAAGGCCAGAAGAGGACACCAGACGTCATTACAGATGGTTGTGAGCCACCATGTGGTTTCTGGGAATTGAAATCAGGACCTTTGGAAGAGCAGGCAATGCTCTTAACCTCTGAGCCATCTCTCCAGCCCACAACTATACTTTCAAAGAAGTATGCATTTCCAATGTTGTCACTGTCATGCTTACAATGTACACTTGTATGGTATATTTTTGAAGGCAGTGACCTATGATGATGTGCATATAAACTTCACTCAGGAAGAGTGGGATTTGCTGGATCCTTCCCAGAAAAATCTCTACAAAGATGTGATGCTGGAGACCTACAGGAACCTCACTGCTATAGGTAAAAAATGAATTTCCTTCATGTTTCAAAATAGGAGACAACTTTTCCTTGGTTTATTATGTTGTTCTGTAATTTGATTTAGAAAGAAGAAAATGGGGTGAATAATGCAGTCATAATTCTTTGGTGCTCTTAAGATAATAAGCTAATTGTTGCACAATGTTAAATAATATCACTTACATATTCTGGTACTGTATTTTAGGATACATTTGGGAAGACAGTAACAATGAAGAACATAGTCAATGTTCTAGAAGAGATGCAAGGTAATTTTCTTGTGGAAATTCATAATAATGTGTCTCTGATGAGTTTATAATGTCCTAGGACACATTATAAACTCATAAACAAAAGCAACGGTGTAGCCGGGCGGTGGTGGCGCACGCCTTTAATCCCAGCACTCGGGAGGCAGAGGCAGGCGGATCTCTGTGAGTTCGAGACCAGCCTGGTCTACAAGAGCTAGTTCCAGGGGCTGGTGAGATGGCTCAGCGGTTAAGAGCATTGCCTGCTCTTCCAAAGGTCCTGAGTTCAATTCCCAGCAACCACATGGTGGCTCACAACCATCTGTAATGAGGTCTGGTGCCCTTTTCTGGCCTTCAGGCATACATGCAGAAAGAATATTGTATACATAAAAATAAATAAATATTTAAAAAAAAAAAAGAGCTAGTTCCAGGACAGGCTCCAAAGCCACAGAGAAACCCTGTCTCGAAAAACCAAAAAAAAAAAAAAAAAAAAAAGCAACGGTGTAAATAAGCACAGCTTTAAAGCATTGATAGTTACTAAATTCTCACAAATTCATATACCTCAATTTCATGTATGTGAATTGCATTTTCAAGGCTTTCATTTAAGAAAAAGTCAAGAAAGCAATATTTATACAGATATCACCATTTGATTCATAGTACCACAAGAGCCATGTTTTAGATCTGCTGGTCCATTGGTTTCTTGCTACTCATGACAAAAAATGTGTATACATTTTAGTGATGATGAGTAGAGCTGCAAAACTTTCTACTAAATCAATAGCCCATGGTAAGTCTTGTATTACTCATATACTTTTTGTGACTATGCTAATTTTAGTGAAAGCAGCTGTTAGAGTCAAGGGTCAAGGGGCAGATGTTGTGGAGAAACCTTAATATCTATACCACAAGTCTGTGAGGAACAGAAAGTCAAACTGTGAGAATTCAGTGTGGAAATCTTCCACTATTCTTCCTTTCCTATGTATATCATGTTATTCTTGACACAAGCATATGAGCATAGGGATATGGAAAGATTTATCATATCTCTCCTATAGAACAATTAGAAGATAAACTGTATTTCTCATGTAGAGTATACTTGTTGAGTTTAATCCAATTATACAAGTAATTGGTTTTCTACCATCATTGTTAATACATAAACCAACTCACATCACAAAAACCCCCATGAGTTCTTGGTCTGTGCAAATACTTCTGTGTGTCTTAGTTCATTGTAAATGTATAATTCACAATATAGTAAAATTTATGAATGCAGAAAAGTTGAGTTGGTAAAGCACTCAGAGTATGCAGTTCTCTTCAAAAATGTGAAAAATATCATAGAAAAAATATAGGTATAGATGAAAAGGTAAACCATGACACAAAGGAATTTATCACAAATATTTTTCCAGATGCAAAATGGCCCCTAAGGAAAGAACAAAACATGATTTCAAACAAAGTTATAAAACCTTAATATTTAATCCCTTTTTACAATTGGAAAGAATATGAAATTAATTTATATAGATATGAGGTTTAACAGTGCATTGAATGTGGTAAAGTTTTTACATGTGCCAATTATCCTTTCAGGATTGAAAGAAATCAAACTGGAGAGAAGTTTTCAGTATATTCTCACTGTGCTAAAGCCTTGTCTTATAATACTCATCCTTTAAGGAATGAAAAAACACATACCGGAGAAAAATGCTGTGAAATTAAGCAATATGATAAAGCCTTTGCTTATCACAGTCATCTTCAAATGCATAAAAGAACACATACTGGAGAGAAACCCTATGAATATAGTCAAGATGATAAAGACTTTGTTCTTTATGAAACTCATCAAAGTCATAAAAGAACACATAGTGGAGAGAAATCATATGATTGTAATCTGCATGGTAAGGCCTTTGCTGATCACAGTCATCTTCAAAAGAATAAAAGAACACATATTAGAGAGAAACTGGATGAATGTAATCAGTATGATAAAGCCTTTGCTCAACACAGTGTTCTTCAAACACATAAAAGACCACAAACTGAAGAAAAACCCTATGAATGTAATCAGTGTGGTAAGGCCTTTGCACGTCATAATCATCTTCAAATGCATAAAAGAACACATACTGGAGAGAAACCCTATGAATGTAATCAGTGTGGTAAGGCCTTTGCTTATCACAGTGTTCTTCAAAGTCATAAAAGAACACATACTGGAGAGAAACCCTATGAATGTAATCAGTGTGGTAAGGCCTTTGCACGTCACAGTCTTCTTCAATTGCATAAAAGAACACATACTGGAGAGAAACCCTATGAATGTAGTCAGTGTGGTAAGGCCTTTGCTGATCATAGTGTTCTTCAAAATCATAAAAGAACACATACCGGAGAGAAACCATATGAATGTAATCAGTGTGGTAAGGCCTTTGCACGTCACAGTCTTCTTCAATTGCATAAAAGAACACATACTGGAGAGAAACCCTATGAATGTAATCAGTGTGGTAAGGCCTTTGCTTATCACAGTGTTCTTCAAAGTCATAAAAGAACACATACTGGAGAGAAACCCTATGAATGTAGTCAGTGTTGTAAAGCCTTTGCTGATCATAGTGTTTTTCAAAATCATAAAAGAACACATACCGGAGAGAAACCATATGAATGTAATCAGTGTGGTAAGGTCTTTGCACGAAAAGATCATCTTCAAATGCATAAAAGAACACATACTGGAGAGAAACCCTATGAATGTAATCAGTGTGGTAAGGCCTTTGCACGTCACAGTCTTCTTCAATTGCATAAAAGAATGCATACTGGAGAGAAACCCTATGAATGTAATCAGTGTGGTAAGGCCTTTGCATATCAAAATAACCTTCGCAGTCATAAAAGAATGCATACCGGAGAGAAACCATATGAATGTAATCAGTGTGGTAAGGCCTTTGCTCAAAACTGTAATTTTCAAAATCATAAAAGAACACATACTGGAAAGAAACCTTATGAATGTAATCAGTGTGGTATGGCATTTGCACGCAAGGATCATCTTCAAATGCATAAAAGAACACATACTGGAGAGAAACCCTATGAATGTAATCATTGTGGTAAGTCCTTTGCATATCAAAAGAATCTTCACGTTCATAAAAGAATACATACTGGAGAGAAACCCTATGAATGTAATCAGTGTGGTAAGGCCTTTGCAGCTAAGAGTAATCTTCAAAAGCATAATAGAACACATACTGGAGAGAAACCCTATGAATGTAATCAGTGTGGTAAGGCCTTTTCTCAACACAGTCATCTTCAAAAGCATAAAAGAACACACACTGGGGAGAAACCATATGAATTTAGCCATCCTGTAGAGAAACTCTGAATTTAATGTGTGTATTCTTCAAAAACATGAGGAAAATCATACTGTAGTGAAACTCTATAAATGAATTCAGTGTCATAATGTTTTGTGCTTCATATATTAGTAAGACTTTTTGTGTGTAATCAATCTGATAAAGCTTGTGTGTGCATATTACCATAATCTTGTGGACCTGAGGAAAAAAACTGAGGGTTTATTGTAAACTATTCCTTAAAATCTAAAGCCACTTACAGTCAGTTAACTATTGTATTGTATAGAAATAATTTGATAGTGTCAACAATCTGTTCAAGCATCATGATACCTCTTCTTATTTTAGGTTGAACCAGCAATCTAATGGACAAACCCTTTTATGAAGCATTATAGGTTGGAGAAAGGGTATTCAAAGAAACACACATTGGTCCTGAAACCAGAGCCAACAGTAAGCGCTTTGTCTCTGAATCTGAACTAGGTAAAGAAATAACATCCTCCTGAAAACAGCCAAAACATTAAAAAGGGCCAGTGAAAGACACACACTTTGGATCTCCAACCAGAATCATAAAAACCAACTCTACCCTTGTCCAATTGAGCACAAAAGCAACCAATCCCTTGGCATAAAATCAAGCCCATCTCTGAGTTTTTCAGGATCAGGGATTGAAATACAGCAAATTCTCACCTTCAAAATCTTCTTTGATGATGTCTGGTCCTAAGAAATCCTATGCTCATTCAGTATGCAGCTGCCCCTTTCCCCACTGGCAGAGGTGTTCATACTCATGTTTTCTTCCCTCTCAAATAAATCTCTGGTTTTCCATGATGCCACAATAAAGGTCTACCTGCTCCTCATTCTGGCACACTCATCTTTAGTGATAACAATTTATTTCCTAAAGCCAGGTGATGGTGGCGCACGCCTTTAATCCCAACACTTGGGAGGCAGAGGCAGGCGGATCTCTGTGAATTCGAGACCAACCTGGTCTACAAGAGCTAGTTCCAGGACAGGCTCCAAAGTCACAGAGAAACCCTGTCTCGGAAAACCAAAAAAAAAAAAAATTTATTTCCTAGATACCTGCTTTCTCATCTCCCCCAAGGAAGAGATACCTGCCCTTTGCCTTTCCAGCCACACCTCTCATTGAATGGACACCTAGCTCTCTCCTTTCCCATGTCACCCCGTGCCCATAGATTTGAGTCTATGCCCTTTATTCCAAAGAGAGCCTAAATGTTTGTCATAATTACCACTCCAATTTTCTGTCACCCCTATATGCAAAGAGTCTAGAATGTTAAGTTGGGAGCTGAATCCCCAGCCCCTTGGCCCTTGACTCTTAGAGTTAGCACTCTGGACTCCAAATCCCAGCAGGCCAAATCCTGATCCCTCCCTGGAGGGAGGTCAGGACCACACCCAAGAGTATTTAAGTGATCTCCCAAAAGAGGAACACGTGGTCTCCTTTTTTCCCTCCCGGTGGTCTCATTTGTGCAGCTTCCCAGTTCCCCCTTGGGGCCACCCAAGAGACCGAACTCCCTTTAAACCTGGGTACTTCTTAATTTGGCTTGTTTTGATTTGGCTTGATTAGAAATTTGTGTCAGCAGAGAGCTCGCATTAGGAAAATATTCCTAAGAATGTGAATACCTTCTTTCACTGGAATAGTTGAGAAACTCCTGGAGTTGAGCCAAGAGACAATTGATACCTCTGTTTGGAAACATCCCAGAAGAGCACAGAAACATTGGACATATCTTACCTAATATTCCTTTAGGGGAGTGGAGGAGATCAGCACCAGATATTTCTACTGGGAAACTTTCTTAGAAAAATTGATTTCTCTTACTTCAAATCTAACTAGTTTTTCTTTACATGAACCAATTCATTGTGCAAGTAAGCTGTAAAATGCCTCTCGGCTCCTCTTTTACAGGAATGAATGTTTACAGGAGAAAAGTGTTCATGAGTGAAAAATCATTTATCTTAAAAGTTGTTTTAATTGTAATTATGTGATGTATGTGTATGTCTCTGTATTTGAATATGCATTCTGTATCCACAGAAAGTTAATACCTTGGATCTTCTTGCGGAAGGAATTATAGGAAGCTGTCAGACATCTGACCTTAGTCCTGTGAATGAACATTTTTTACTCACCTAGCCATAACTCTAGTGCCTTAAATATTTAAGTTTATTTATATCACTTTGAAGTCTGGAAATAGGAACAAACTCAAAAAAAGAAAGTTCTATTTATGAAAACAATTGGTTAATGTCTTTGGACATCACAGTTTTGTTTAGCTATAAGTAAAATTATTTTTTATTATAGCCTTGAAGGAAGTAAATTACATGCCATGTTCACTCAAGACTGATGGAAACCATTGCATTTTGGTTTCTATTTTGAAATATTTGAGGTAGGTATTAAAGTGTGCTGTATGCGGCAAATCCATTTAGTGAATTCTATTTTCTAGTCTTTATATTACTTCTATGGATTTTGTTCATCATTTATTGTGCCTTTACCAAGTGATGGGTATTTTTCTGCTATAATGTGTAGAATGGTAAGCCCATCATACTTGTGTCCCGTTGGCTACTGAAGTGTCAGGCCATGTGGGAACATACTTTTCAGGTAAATGTGGTGGGTTGTTGTTTCCGGTTTTGATTTTTATCTTTTCACCAATTCTGTTGAGATTTTGTTGTTTGTTATTCAATCTAGCTTGGATGTCAGAAAAGAATCAGGGATAAATTCGAACTCATGATGCCCATGTGTCTGCCTCCTGAATACAAGTCCAAGGGTAGATGATGAACTCCAAATGTGTGTGTGTTTCTTTTTTTCAACAGAATTTGACAATATATCAGTTAAATGACTGATAAAATAAATTATATGGGGCTGGAGAGATGGCTCAGAGGTTAAGAGCACTGACTGCTCTTCCAGAGGTCCTGAGTTCAATTCCCAGCAACCACATGGTGGCTCACAGCCATCTATCATGAGATCTGGTGCCCTCTTCTGGCAAGCATACATGGAAGGAATGTTGTATACATAATAAATAAATCTTTAAAAAAATAAATAAATTATATGAAATATTAAATACCTTGTGTGTATACAAAGAAACATTTTAATTTATCCTTTATAGATATAATAAAGTAGAATGATCAGCAATCAACTGTGTATCTGACACTATAACTTGATATTATTTTTTTATTTTTTTAATTGATCTTTCTTGAGCCCTACACTTTTCTGTGCTCCCCTCCCTGCCTCTCCTCTCCCCTTCAATCCTCCCCCAAGGTCTCTATGCTCCTAATTTACTCAGGAGAGCTTGTGTTTTTCTACTTCCCATGTATATTAGAACTATGTATGTCTCCTTAGTATCCTCATTGTTGTCTAAGTTCTCTGGGACTGTGATTTGTAGGCTGGTTTTCTTTGTTTTATGATTAAAACCCACTTACGACTGAGTACATGTGATAATTGTCTTTCTGTGTCTGGGTTACCTCACTCAAAAGGATGTTTTCTAACTCCATCTATTTTCCTGCAAAATTCAAGATGCCATCGAGGTTAGGATTCTAGTGTTTCACAGAACAGTCCTTTCCCACTGAGTCATCTCATTGGTGCTCAAATTCAATTAGAAGAAATATTACAACAGTAAATTCTTCTTTTCTTTTCAAATTGGAAATGTAATTTCATACAGGAATAGAGGAACATGGGATAATTTGAATAGTCAATCCTCTTGGCATGTGAAAATATTCTTACCAGCACAGATTTTTTAAATATTTTTACATTCATAGAACAAGACATATATTTGTAATACATTCTCAGAACCAAAATTGTATGCCAGAGAATTCCGTCATTTAGTAAAATTCATTGCTGCTAAGTCTGATAACCTGGCTTCTACGTCTTGTTTACCCTAATACTCTTACAAATTTTTTTCAGATTTGTTGACTTCATCAATTATTTACACACTCCTACATCAGCTCATTCACAAATAATTTTTAAACCCAAAGAAGTGTCTTTGAGGTTATTTGCAGCCAAATGACTCCCTAGGTTTAAGGACTAAAACTCACAAAGTGGAAGTAGATCATAGACCCCTGTTAGTTTTCCTATCTGTGCTACATACACAGCATGGCACAGCTGTATTCACAAAAACACACTTCAAACATTTTTAAATGGATGGAACTGACAATGCAATAAAAATGACTCATGATTGTGAACATACGAAATGACTTGGTGATTTATATTATAGAATTTCAAGAAATATTGTTATTTATCAAAGCAATGATGTTTTCTTTTAAGTCTTTCATTATGTTTTTATGACTCAATGATAAGTCCCTTAAAAACACACATTTCAACTCAACTTAGAGGTACATGGCTATAATCACAGAACATGGGAGTGCGGGTGGGTTCGATCTCAGTGAGTTTGAGGCCATATAGCCTTGAGACTGGCCCCCAAGTGAAGGCCAGAGGTTCATATGAAGAGTCTTTCTCAATCTCCCTCTGCTATTTATCTACCTATCTATCTATGTACCTATCAATCTATCTGGGTTTTTTTTTTTTTTGAGATTGTATCTCAGAGTGGAGCTCTCTAATTCTTCTACTCTAGCTAATCAACAAATCCCAGGAATCTTCATGTCTGCTTCTTCCCCTTACATGGGATCACAGGCATAGGCATCCAGAACTTGAAATTTTATGTGGGTGCTGGGAGCCCAAAATCAGGTATTTAATTCTTTTTTTTTTAATTCCATATTCCATGTCGTCCCTTTTTCTTTGTGCTGGGAATCCAGTACAGGTACCTTGGGCTTTATGCACACTAGACAAGATTTGGACCATGGCTTCTTTTTTTTAATAAAGTTATTTATTTATTATGTATACAATATTCTTTTCTGCATGTATGTCTGAAGGCCAGAAGAGGGCACCAGACCTCATTACAGATGGTTGTGAGCCACCATGTGGCTGCTGGGAATTGAACTCAGGACCTTTTGGAAGAGCAGGCAATGCTCTTAACCACTGAGCCATCTCTCCAGCAGGTATCTAATTCTTGCACACAGGACTTTAACATCCCCCCATGCCCCACTGCCATTTCCTAAAAAGCAGGTTATGAAAACAGTGTGAACAGATGGATAGATGTTAGATAAACAGATTGATATATGATGAGACAGAATGGCTATCAATTGTGAAGTCTAGCTTTAGTGTTTAGGAGTTCATTGCCATTGTTAGAGTTTGAAAATGAAACGAGCCCATAGTTCATATGATTATTGACTTGTTTCCCAGATGGTGGCACCATTTGGGATTAGTATGATCTTTAGAGTATAGTTGGAGGAAGTAGGTCACTGGAGATGTGCCTTGCAAGTTATATATTTCCCTGGCCTTTCCTGTATTCCTTCTCTCTGCTTTCTAGTCCCCATGTCATAAAGAAACTTCTCAGTAACCTTTCCAGTCATTGTGATTTTCTGCCTAATGGCACAGGACTAAACAACTGTGAACAGTTGTTCCTAGAAGAATGTCACACCTACACTGGGCCATCAGCAAGAATAATCAATTGATTATTTTTTCTGGGATTGTGGAGAGGTTTGAATAATGTAGGTTCAGAGAATAATTATAGTTTATCTTAGATTATCTTTAACCCCTTTAATAGCCATTTGTCTTAGGGTTCTATTTTCTGTAGAGACACCAGGTCCTTGGTAACGCTCATAAAAGGAAACCTTTAATTTCAGAGGTTTAGTCTATTATTGTCATAGAGGGAAGAATGACAGCACCCTGGGAGACATGGTGCCTCATAAGAAGTTGAGATTTCTACGTCAAGATCTGTAGTCAGCAGGAAAATACAACACTGGCCCTGGCTTGGGCTCTTAAACCATAAATCCTCCTTTTGCAACAAACTGGTGCCCACATAGCCAACTAAATCCATGTAAAACCTGAGAGGGCTTGAAAAGGAATTCCAGAAAAAAAAAAAAAACAAAAAAAACCATGCAGAGTTTTAACATAGCTTCTTGCTGTTTGCTGGTGGCATGCCACACCTCCTTTAAGAGAGGTTTTCCTGACTCAGCAGCAGCAGCAGCAGCAGCAGAAAAGAAGCCGCACCGTTTTGAAATGCAAGCTTTCTGGGACGTGCTGCCAGTACGAGCTCTGGCTCTTTCAGGAGACCAGGTATTTGGATGGGATTTGTGAGTAGCATGCTGCAGCTTGCTTAATAGTGGCTTGCACTGGCTGTGTCCCTGAAAGTAGGGCAGTGCATGTTGTTCTTTTGCGGAACTACAGTCCCCAGCGTTCTCCTGGACTATGGACACATTTCCCAGAAGCCTTGGCATTCCTCGTTAAAAGGCCAGGGTCGCCACAACCTTCCCCCTTTTTTTCCCCCTTTTCCTGCCCCTCCTTCCGTGTCGCACACCTGTACCTACCTTTCGTTACCCCTCCCCCCCCATTAAAGTGCACCCACGTGGGACCGCCGCGTGTCTGTGTCTTCTTCCCTGCGTAACGTCTCTACCTTTAACCCCGCAGACAGAAAAGCCAGCTCAAATAATTAACAACAGTGCATGCAGCTTATATGTGGCAAGCAGCTCTGCCATGCTGGACTGGGTGGGGAAAGCAGGCTCTGCTGTATTTTCCTTAGCAATGATGCATCTTAAGTTTTTTTTTAAAAAAAAATATTTACTTATTATGTATACAATATTCTGTCTGCGTGTATGTCTGCAGGTCAGAAGAGGGCACCAGACCTCATTACAGATGGTTGTGAGCCACCATGTGGTTGCTGGGAATTGAACTCAGAACCTTTGGAAGAGCAGGCAATGTTCTTAACCACTGAGCCATCTCTCCAGCCCGCAGCTTAAGTATTTAAGAAGTGCTTAGCATTTGAAAAAGCACCCCTGGACAGTAAATAATTATAGGTATGCAATAAAGACAAATGCAGACAAGTCATAGTGTTAAATGATGTGTGTAGGAATGAAACAGAGAAGACAAAAAGTAAAGAGAGACATAAAATAAAGTTAATGCTTTTTAAAAAGGTAAAGTTTTTAAAGAGAAAGAATAAAAATAGGGGGCTGGAGAGATGGCTCAGTGGTTAAGGGCACTGACTGCTCTTCCAGAGGACCCGGGTTCAATTCCTAGCACCCACATGGCAGCTCACAACTGTCTGAAGATTCAGTTGCAAGGGATCTGACACTTCACACCCATGCACATAAAATAAAGTTAAATAAATTATTAAAAAAAAGAAAAAAAGAAAGAATAAAAATAAATAAGCCACATAAAGATGGAATATATACAGAGTCTGGATCATGTATATTACTGTGTTTTCTTTGAATTTTTTGACTGAGAGAAAGCTAAGAAATCCTGGGCCTCGGGGTAGCTGCCCTAATACAGGCCCCTTGGTACTTTAATGAATTAAAACTAATTACCTTCATTAGAGAAGGAGTAAGTGCTGTTCAGATTTTGATGTTATGCCACCAATATAGTGCTTTACAAGGTCAAGAAGATACTAAAATCTAGTTCTATGATTAGAACTAGGTACTAGCAGAAGTGGGGAGATGAAAGACTTGGATAAATCCAGACCCCCCCCTCCTCCCCGCCAAGCAGGAAGAAAATAGCTGAAAATCTAAGCAGGAAGAGAAGAATCAGGAATCTATCATTAGCCAGTTCAGTGACTGTGTTTTAGGAACTAGCTGAAGATAAAGTTCGATTGTAATCGTGAGAATAATCTTGAGAAACAGGGAGTTTTCCCCTTGTGATTATCATTAGGTATTTTTGGAATACTGTGTTTCAGGAACTAGCTGATTATGAGCTTGAGTGATCTTGAGAGGCAGGGAGTTGTCCCCTTGTGACTTTCCATGACACCCTCCCTGCTCCTTTCAGATCACTGGGCTGTGGTTTCTTCCTATAAAAACCCCTTCTCCAGGTCACTCGGGGTCGAACTCTTCCCCTGCGTGGGTTCTGAGTCTCGGCCCCAGTGCACTGGTTCCCGTCTCATTGATTAAAACCTTGTGTGATTGCAGCAAGGACGGTCTCTTGTGAGTTACTAGGGAGGTCGTGTTATCCCGAGACTTGAGTGAGAGTCTCCCCAGCACTGGGGGTCTTTCATTGACTTAACAGAATGGGAAGGAGCAAAAGTCCTTGTACCCATGCCAAAGCAGCATCAAAGAATCTCTTTAAAAGCTTACCCCACAGAGGAGATACAACTCCTCTCTACCTTGCTGTAAGGGGCTAGAAATGAGTTCCAAACATGTTTGCATTCTGCTGATTAAACCTTGCTTATTACAGTCTGGACCTCTCTGGTGGTCTCTCTCTGGGGGTCATAATCTGGGCACAACATTTGATGCATTGGCCTGGAACCCCAGAGATTCCACCAGGATGATGAAAGTCTGGAGGTTTATTAGCATCTACCGGTGAGAGAGCTCTCTTTGTCTTTTGTCTCTTGTCTCTTTGTCTCTGTCATCTTGCCTTGTCTGTCTGACTATGGTTGCTTTGGTTTTGTACCAGTCAGCTGATTTGGGATTTTGGTATTGACAGGTGTTCTCTGAAGGGGACATGCTTGTACAGAGACCCTGGATCAGCAAGGGATGCCTTGTCTTCCACTTCCAGACAGGGGCCTTTCTGGCCCCAGGTCTTTTTTAGACTGGGAGTTTTGCTCCTGGGAGTTTTGCTCCTGGATGGGAATTATCCCAGTTCCGGGTCAATAGACAGGGGCCAGCATTCTCCCATCCCTGGGTCATTTGCAGCTACCTCAAAGAAAGCTGTTTGGGTTTCTCCCACCGTGGGAGAAAATGTCACTGTGTCTTGTCCCGGGAATTTGTCAAAGTCTCTTTGTGTTATGTTATGGTAATTGTTGCTTTGTTTTCTATCTCTCTCAACTTCTATCCTAGAGGATCCTTCATCTCCTCTGGAGCCCCAGCCCCCTCCCCTGCAGCCCTTAGGGATGGAGAAGAGAGAGGCAAAATCTTGCAGAGCACCGGAAAGGAACTGGGTGTGGAGAGGGTAGGGGGTGCAGGCCTATGGCTTGGAATGTCTTTAGGGGCCACTACATCCGGTTAATGATGATCCCCTGGAGTTCCGGAAAACTGTTGTCTCTTTGCTTATTATGTTTAAGACTGGACTGACGAGGACTAAAAAGAAAAAATAAGACAAAACTTAAATGTAAAAATACAGCTGACTTGGCAGCAGCCCATCTAGGGTGTGTATCCCTAGCCCTGAGCCAGGTCTGATGGCAGAGAATACACTGCCTGGATGCTGAGAGCTAAGCCTTGAGACTGGAAAATGCAACGTGGCAGAGGATCTTTGGGGCCTGCAGGGCTCCAAGGCCAGGGAGCAGCGGCGCCTGGGACACAGCAGGAGGCAAGGTTGTCAAGCACCCTGCTGAGGGCAGAGGAATGCCTCTTCAGAAAGCAGGAGGTGGAGCTAGTGCCAGAGAGGCTGGCTGCAGCAGAACAGGGCAGCCCCTCTCCCTTGTTCTCTCTCTGAATCTTGAGGGCCTTTGCTTTGACAGGAGAGAGGGATATGCACACGGGTGGCAGGGAATTGACTGCTCGCACTTAAAAATCTAGTAAATGTAAAACAGAGAATCTGAGTTCATGGTCAAAAAAAGGTTAACAAAAATTGTTTTACAAAAGCTTTGGCAGCCAAGGACACTCTCTGTGCCTCTTTTCTTGTTTGAGCCAAGTTCTTTAGTATGATAACACTCAAGGTTCTTCTGCTGCCCAGCAGTTTCTCGTCTTAACCCTTTCCTGTCCTGATATTGCTTATAAGAAGTTTTAAATTATACTAGCCTGTAACTTTAAAAAAATGTTGATTTAAAAATAAATGGCAAGGCCGGGCGGTGGTGGCGCACGCCTTTAATCCCAGCACTCGGGAGGCAGAGGCAGGTGGATCTCTGTGAGTTCGAGACCAGACTGGTCTACAAGAGCTAGTTCCAGGACAGGCTCCAAATCCACAGAGAAACCCTGTCTCGAAAAAAAAAAATGTCAAGTTCTCACCATCCTACCCTTCTCACTTTTCTCTCCCCATCTCCCCTTACCCCCTCCCACCCCACCCCCAAGATCCCGATTTTTTGCCCGGCAATCTTGTCTACTCCCATACCCAGGAGGATAGCTAAATGTTTTTCTTTGGGTTCACCTTCTTATCTAGCTTCTTTAGGATAACAAATTATAGACTCACTGACCTTTATTTATGGCTAGAACCCAATTATGAGTGAGTACATCCCTTGTTTATCTTTTTGGGTCTGGGTTACCTCACTCAGGATAGTATTTTCTATTTCCATCCATTTGCATGCAAAATTCGAGAAGTCATTGTTTTTTACTGCTGAGTAGTACTCTAATGTTTATATATCCCACACTTTCTTCAACCATTCTTCCATTGACGAACATCTAGGCTGTTTCCAGGTTCTGGCTATTACAAACAATGCTGCTATGAACATAGTTGAACAAATGCCCCTGTCATATGATCGGGTATCTCTTGGGTATATTCCCAAGAGTGGCATTGCTGGGTCTGGGGGTAGGTTGATCCTGAATTTCCTGAGAAACCGAAACACTGCTTTCCAAAGTGGTTGCACAAGTTTGCATTCCCACCAGCAATGGATGAGGGTACCCAGTTAGTTCCTGGGGCAGTTGAGGATAGGGAACCTGAAATAACCCTATCCTGTAGCCATACTGATGAATATCTTGCATATCACCATAGAACCTTCATCTGGCAATGGATGGAGATAGAGACAGAGACCCACACTGGACCACTGGACTGAACTCCCAAAGTCCCAATGAGGAACAGAAGGAGGGTGAACATGAGCAAAGAAGTCAGGACCACAAGGGGTGCACCCACCCACAGAGACAGTGGGGCTGATCTATTGAGAGCTCACCAAGGCCAGCTGGACTGTGACTGAAAAAGCAGGGGATAAAACCGGACTCTCTGAATATGGCGGACAATGAGGGCTTCTGAGAAGCCGGGGACAATGGCGCTGGGTTTTGATCCTACATCATGTTCTGGCTTTGAGGATGCCTAGCCAGGTTGGATGTTCACCTTCCTAGACCAGGATGGAGGGGCAAGGACTTTGGACTTTCCACAGGGCAGGGAACCCTGACTGCTCTTCAGACTGCAGAGGGAGGGGGAGAGAAGTGGGGGGAGGGGGAGAGGAGTGAGGAGAGGGGGAGAGGAGTGGGGGAGGAGTGGGAGGATGGGATGAGGCGGAAATTTTTTCCTCAATAAAAAAAAAATGTAAAAAAAATAAATAAATAAATGTCAAAGACACATTATGTCTAAAAATGCTTTTGTTTCCACAGGAAAAAAATATGGATTATAAAAAATTACAAAAGGTATATAAAAAGTCACAAAAGATATAAAAAAAATTTTAAAAGGCCAAAAGATGTTTGCTGTAATTTCTTGTACCTAAATGTTTAACGGTTGATTCTGTTTTTTTTTTTTTTAAACTTGTTTGGTTTGTTAAAAAGTCATGATTATTTCTTAAGAAAATTTTTATGCTTGTTTTGTTAAAAAAATTAGCCTTTGATAATTATAAGTTTTGTACTTATAATTTGTCTCTGAGCTCTGGTCATTAGATTCAGATTCGCAAAAATTTAAATGTCTTTTTGATATAGATAATGTTAAAAATGGTTTTATGCTGTCACCAAAAGCATCAGCTACAAAAAATTAGGTTATAAAACATATATGCTTATAAAATGTTTCATACTGTTAATATTTAGATTTTAGTCTCATTGTCTTTGCTAAAATCATTAATTTAAAGGTTCTGGCTGACAAAAATATGGTATATAGTTCTGGTCTGTTAAAAATACTAGTTAATAATCAATCATCCTCAAAGTACTAACATAAATGCAGGGATAAGCCTTATTTAGTCCCCTATATATGTTCCAAAGCTTAAAACAAGTAATTTAAAATAAAATCTGTCTAATCAGAGATACCTAAACAGCCCTAAATACTTCAGAGATCTATAAAAATGGCATTTAAAATAAAATTTAAAAAGGTTGTATCAGACAGAGACCCTGAAATCCTAACAGTGACCCAAGGTCTTCAAAGAAGAATATGGGACACCACAATATCTCCACCTGGATAACAACAATACTGACCACTGGGAAAAATGAACCCCCATTACATCACTGGCTGCCAGGACCCAGCCCAGACTGTGAACAAACAGTAGGACCTTGGAGAATTGATTGCACCACTTTTGCCTAGACAAAATAAGGTCAGTCTTTTCCACGTTCCTCTTCCACAGAAACCAATCACCTTATAGGTCTGGTAAAGCCTGCTGTAATGATACTTCTGCCTCCAATGTTATAGAGATCTGGGTATGACTATATGGGCTGGTCTCCATCATTTTTCTGTTTGTCTGTACTTAAATATAATTTATTTATCCTTCTAAGATTTCTGTATTAATGGCTAGGCCAGCTATAATATCAATTTAAGAGCAAAAAGGATATCCAGATCCTTACACAAAGCTATGACCAGCTTGTTAGCTCATTATATATAAAAGTCTGAGGATATAAAAGTTCATAAACAATAACACAATGACTATATACTATTTAGGTTACAAGCTCAGGATTTTCTGTGTTTTTGTTGGGACTCAAAGGTATAAGTCTATTTTTACTCTTTTATAGTTATGTGTTATTTGCTATTTCTATAATATGAATTTTAATATGGGCCTAAAAGTTTCAAATGTATTAACTTCTTTTCCTAGTTTAAATTTGTTTTAACAGGTTTTGCCTTGGTTGGTGGATAAAAACAAGCATCAATTGCTGACTACAATCTGCTCCAAACGACTGTGGACCATGGACTTATTAAAAACTGATGTGGACCAGTCTAGTCAATGTAAATGCTCCCTGGTTCTTCAACAAAGTCCACAATCCAAATGTTTCTAAAATTATCTCTTTTTGACTAGCATTTCATTCACCTTTGTTAACCCTTGACAACAATGCCCTAAAGCCAGCTAGAAGCAGTTAAAAGAATACATCAACCAATCATCCCTGGTTAAAATGCTAAGTCACAAAAAAACATAAAAAATGATTCTGTAATTGTAAAAGACAATTTGGCAAATGTTAGCAAAGCCAGCTCATGATTGAGCTTAGGACCAAAAGGAGTAGGGAATGTGGAACCTTCACCCCTTATTCTCAAAGGGGCGAGAAGAAATTTTCTAGCAGAATATTTTCCCAGGGGGCTGGAGAGATGGCTCAGAGGTTAAGAGCACTGCCTGCTCTTCCAAAGGTCCTGAGTTCAATTCCCAGCAACCACATGGTGGCTCACAACCATCTGTAATGAGGTCTGGTGCCCTCTTCTGGCCTGCAGGCATACACACAGACAGAATATTGTATACATAATAAATAAATAAATAAATAAATAAATAAATAAATAAATAAATAAATAAATAGAATATTTTCCCAGGAAGATAGTGGCGATCCCCTCTCCCACCCAGGAGATTCTGAGCACAAGGTCACCTAGGTCAGCCCAGCCAGTCACCTGGTACAGGCTGTTAAAGATGGCCTAATTCAAGGACAGTGGCCTTGCTCTAAGAACAAGGAGAAAGCTGACTTAACAGAATGGGAGGGAGCAAAAGTCCTTGTACCCATGCCAAAGCAGCATCAAAGAATCTCTTTAAAAGCTTACCCCACAGAGGGGATATAACTCCTCTCTACCTTGCTGTAAGGGGCTAGAGATGAGTTCCAAACATGTTTGCATTATGCTGATTAAACCTTGCTTATTACAATCTGGACCTCTCTGGTTGTCTCTCTCTGGGGGTCATAATCTAGGCACAGCAAGAGGCACTGGGATTTTCTGAGTTTGAGACCAGTCTGGCCTACCGAATGAGTTCCACACCTACACAGAAAAATCCTGTCTTGAAATCACCAAAACAAGAAAATCTGAATCAAACAAGAAGGTTAAAGATCTAGCTTTAACCTTCTCACCTTCTGGTAGCAGCAGTTACATAGAATGTATATTGAAGTAGAAAAGTCTCTTTTATGTCACCTTGCTCTGGCTACCAAGCTCATTCCTTTACTAGCATTAGAGACTACTTCTTTGAATTTTGGTGAATACTTAAAACCAGCTGAGACATCAAGCCTCATGGGCTGAACAACTACTGGATTCTTCACTTGATCTTTGGGAAAAGGCTGAGAATCAATCTACTGGATTCTTCAATAATAAGTAGCTATTTTTAGAGAACCTGAAACACAGCTCATAAGCCAGTCTACTAATCCCACTTTTTACATACATATTGAGATTCATTCTACCTGTCCTGTTCATGTAGAGAATCTTGAATACTGCAATTGTATATTTTATCCACCTGACCATGGAGGAAGAAGATGTGCTGGCTAACAATAGTGCTCATGAAGACATTCCTTCTAGCATATTCACATTTCCATGAACACTACTCTTTTTATTATTATTCATTTTCCTGGAGTTTGCTTTGAATTTCAGTAATAAAACCGGTAAAGCAATGGAGCCTTCATGCAGCCTTCTGATGGAGGAAACACCTATCATCTTGTTTGAAATATGGCTCCTGCTTTTTTCTGTTGTGTGAATCCCTGTGAAAACCGTGTAAAAAGTACCTTCAGTTCATCGGACCTCAGCATGAAGCCACAGAACAAACATCTCCTTTTGTAACCTTAAAAACTCTTTTTAGCTGTTAATATTCTGGGCATTCTTTCCCCTGTGGGACAGGAAATTCCTACACCCACCTAGCACAGCACAGTGCACTGCACAAGCTAACTGGCCACGTCATATTCTGGAGGCAAAAGGGAAAGTTCCTGTGGAGTGCAAGATTATGACGGTGTCAGCTTTTATAGCCAGGGGCAAGTGCTATTGAAATGCATATCTTGGCCAATCAAGAAAAGATCTTTGACTCAGGTGGATGGAATGGCCCGAAATATCTGTGCTCTCTCTTTAAGCACACTTCAGTCCTGTGGGAGGTGTTCTTGTCACTCAGGTCTCACTAGCCAATCAGGCCCTCCAGGTGACCTGCCAGTCAGATGTTCTGCAGGGCTCTTCCGGGCATCTGCATTCAGTCTCGATTTTGCAGAGGAGCTGGCACTGGTGGTTTCCTGTGTTGCGGTGAAGTTGCTGCTGCAGGGAGTTGCTAAACTGAGAGATTTGGCGAGATGAGAAACCACAGCATGGTGAGCGGGGGAATGCTGTCTCCAGATGGGGAGGAGCAGAGGGTGAGGTGCGGGAGACAACGTGGTGCGTCCTCCTGGAATCCGCGTGGGAACTTGCCGCCAGATTCCCTGCATTGTGAAGTCCCATGCGGTCTTTGTTAATTCGTAGACCTAGGTATGGAACTCTGAATAACTTTGTGCTTTGGGCTTAATCGGCTTAGAGAATTGGGAGCAGGGTGCTGTGTGTACAAACATTTTTCTTGTCAACTTCAATGTGCTAAAGTCGGAGAAGCCTACTTTCTCCAGTATCTTCTCGATATTGAGCACTTTGCATTCATCCTTGCACACAATCTCCATTTGTGTTTAACTATGTGGACGGTATCAAGGCATCTCACCTGTTGGATAGCGCTGTACTTCTAAGCCGCAATGTAGAAGAGCTGAATTGCTGATACAAAGGATTTGCCAATGCCTTGGAAATAGTTCAGTCTCACAAAGTAGAATTAGCTGAGGGAGGACTGCCTCTACATCACACAGACGATAAATGTGTTTTCATCAGGGCTGTTAGAGGTTAGGATGCTAGGGCACACTTTGTTCAACTGGCTTGTCCAGATATTTGGCTCTAAACCATTGCAAAGAATCTACTGTTGATTTAAAACCAGACACTAGGCACATCCCCATATCAAAAACAACCTCTATCAAGCCTTTCAAGGAGGCATTACAGTTTGGTACCGTAAGTGTGTGAAGTGATTTCCCAATGAAAGTTATATTAATTCTAGAATAGTTGCATTTCCATCCTGTTAGAAAAATAGTTTCTGTGACAAGTTCTCTTATGTTGACGCAGGTGGCCTTGGTCTGCTGCTGTCCAAGGCAATGACCTTGCTGTCCTGTACATTAAACTTTCAAATTTTCTTTTAAAATGATTGCACCACCTCACAGTTTTAAAATTATTCATTTGAGTCATGTAGTTGACTATGCATTGCAGTTGCAGGGAAAGGATTTGCATATGGAGCATTCCTTCTATCCTCAGCCCACAATAGGAGGAGGAGTTTATTGAAGCTGGTGGAGACACAGCACAGGAAGGGAGAAGTTGGACTGAGGGTGAGAGCTTTTCTCCTTCATAAGTAGTTGAGATTAGCTCTGTGGATTCAGGTAGTCAATTGTAGATGCTCTATGAATGTCCTGATTGACCATGGTTTGCAGTCCACAGACCAGCACAAAAAGGAATCTGGGAAAGGGGCTGACCTTATCTTTAAACCTAATTGCTATATTTACAGTAGTTCATCTACAATAGAAGATCTGGGTAAAATGTTGTGGCCCTAGTTAACAGGACTTTTCTCTATTAAGACATTGATCTTTAGAGAAAATACATGAAAAAATTTTACTGTGCTCTAATACAAATCCCTAGTCTCTGGAGTACATGACCATAAAGTCTGTCTCAAGTTTTCAAAATAGTTTTTGAGATGACAACTGCATCATATTTACATTCTCCTTGCTGCCTCCAAGTCCTAAGATCCCTGGATTGTTTTCTAATTCCTGGTCTGTTCTTTAACAACAGTTACAAAGTAACCACAGTTACACAGTAACAGTAGTTGCTTTATGAATGTGACCTGTTTGTCTGCAGGATTTCCCATCTCTGAGCCAATGGGATGGCTGAACTGGAAAGTGGGTATGTAATGGAATGTGCACACAAGGACCCTGTGCTTTAGATGAGGAAGAGGGTGTGCTCTAGTAGAGTGGGAAAATGTGTACTAAATACAAACTGTCTAAACAGGGGCCCTGTCTGCTGGGCTGGGAGGGCAGAACTGGAAGGACTGTGCTGTCTGAGTCATTTGATCTCTGATCCTCCTGTAGAGGAGCTGCTAATATTGAGAGGCCCAGCTGGGTGGCCCTAGCCAGTGAGGGATTCTGGGAAGGGTTAGACATCAAGAGTACTAGTGACAGGCAGGCAGTTTGTGAGTTCTTTCCATGATTCTCTTCTGTCTCTGCTGTAGGGGGTGGTAAGGAAGACCATAAGCAATCCTGTAATGAGTGGGGGGTATTCAGAGCAGGTCTGTTGAAATGTCATTTCTGCTGTGACTTGGATGGACCATGAGCTAGACTGCAGTTATGCTGGTCCATGTGGTTCATGCTGTCAGTGGCCCTTGTTCTCTGGGCCTCTTTGTGTATAGAAATACTGCAGCCCTGGAATGGAAGAAAATGATGCTGGTTGTATCTCTGTCCAGAGTACACACATGGGCACTGCTTTTGTTGTACAGTGGGAAGAGGGTTTAGTTTCTAGAAGTTCTGAATATTGCATTCCAATTTCAGGTTTGTGTTATAACGATTACAAATTGTTTAGGACCTGGTAGAGCAATAGTTGAGTAGAGTGCTTTTAACATGGTGTTACCACTAGCTGCAATGGTGTGATCCAGTGAAGCTTAGTTCCAGGGGACAAAAGGAGTTTCTGATGTGCAGAGATTTCTCAGGTGTGCAGTGTGTTAGACAGGTAGATAGGGAACAATCCACATATTCTGCCATAATGCATGTAGCAGGAAGCAGATTTTAAATCATTTTTTACGTTGTTTTGATATTGAAAAAAATTAATTAACATTTCATCAGGCATCTTAAAATATATGCTCAGTTCACAGAAAGGAGGAATTAAGGCCATAGAGATAGGTTACAAAATAGATTATTAACTAATCAATTTTTAAATGCTAATAAAAAGGAAACAACAGCTGTGGGGAGACATTAGATAATAATAAATAAAAAACCCTGCTTAATTAAACCAACCTGTATGCTTTAAAGATACATTGCGTTCAGAATAAAAACCAAGATATGGGCCGGGCGGTGGTGGCGCACGCCTTTAATCCCAGCACTTGGGAGGCAGAGGCAGGCGGATCTCTGTGAGTTCGAGACCAGCCTGGTCTACAAGAGCTAGCTCCAGGACAGGCTCCAAAACCACAGAGAAACCCTGTCTCGAAAAACCAAAAAAAAAAAAAAAAAAAAAAACCAAGATATGTATTAAATTGGGGAATAAAGTTATCGAGACCACTTAAATCCTTAAAGATTAGTTTCAAACAAAAAGATCTCTTGAGTAAAAGAGACAATAGGTTATCAGAGAGCATTACCATTCGATCTTAACTAATTCATAAGATTAATAGATGTTTTCCTTTTGATTAAATATAATTTCCAAAAATAAAACAACATAAAATTAGGGTTAAGGCAGAGTTTTGTTTTGTCTTTACAAAAGTATGAAAACATCGATCTAAGGAATCTAAAAACCACTAGACAACTGAGATATCTAAAAAAGAACACGTCATCCAAATAAAATATCCCTGTCCAAAAGAATAAATTGGCCTAATAGTCACATATTATCACCATGCTTATAATCATGCTAGGTGAATTTTTAAGGTGAAAAAAAAAAAGATATTTTCTTTCTTTCTTTTTTTTTTTTTTAAGACAGATTTCTCTGTGTTCCTCTGGCTTTCCTGGAATTCACTTTGTAGAACAGGCTGGCCTCGAACTCAGTGAGATGTATCTGCCTCTGCTATGAAAGTGCTGGGATTAACGGCATGCACCACTACATTTTAAATAGACAGGTGGTGTTGTTTCTTCATTTTAAATGTTGTTTGCTTTATACTTCCTGTTTACTCAGGTAATATTATATCCTTCTGGGTTCTCTGATAGAGCTAAAGACTAGATGATTGTAATTATGCATGTTAACAAATCGAAAAAAATGACATAAAATGTATAAAGTATATAAGAGACATAGAAAGATTATTTAAAGTTGGTAAGTTTAATATAAAAAGTAATTTATGTACAACACCTTGGGCTTACTAAGATAGGATAGATGATCAAACATTTTTTTAAATATTTATTTATTTATTATGTATACAATATTCTGTCTGTGTATATGCCTGCAGGCCAGAAGAGGGCACCAGACCAGATGGTTGTGGGCCACCATGTGGTTGCTGGGAATTGAACTCAGGACCTTTGGAAGAGCAAGCAATGCTCTTAACCGCTGAGCCATCTCTCCAGCCCTAACCATTTTCTCTAAATTTACCAAATGCAATGGATTGAACATTGTTAGTATAATTCTCCCCTTTATATATTATATATAGTTATTGTATTTAGTGTATATAGCTTTACTGTGTTAGTTAAAACCTTCACTTTTTAATTAGACAAATAGGGAAATGTGTGATATTTTGATTATATTCTGATAATAAAGCTTGCTTAGCATTACAGCAGAGCTAATCACTACCTGACCAAAATTTACCATAGAGGTTTGGAGGACTCTGGACAGATAGGAGTCAGGATTCCTAAGGCAGGCCTAAGAGAATATTAGCACTTTACTAACATGGAGAAACTGAAGAGGTGGTAGTCACAATTTGCTGGTTAACTGCTTCTCTGATCTTTCAGTTTCTTACCCTGCTCTCTGACTCCTGATTTCTCATTGTTAAATGTCAATTAGATTAATGCTTCAGCATGGATAGAACTTTCTAAGCCCTTTGAAAATAAAGCCCATATACCTGAGATAGAGCCACAAGATTTGTCATTTGCCCTGCTAAATTTTCATCTTTCCTTGACCCAATCTCCCCTCAATTTTCCTCATTCCTCTCTTTCATTTGTCTTTTATTTATTTTTCTTTCATCTTGACTGCAGTGTTTCCTCCCACTATTTCTCTCTGTCCCAACCTTCCTCCAAATCTCTCTTCTTTGTTTAACTTTAGAAAAGAACAGGTCACTCATACGTATCAACCAAACATGGTATCTTAATTAGGGTTTCTGTTGTTGTGATGAAACATAATGACCAAAACCCAGGATGAGGAGAAAAGGGTTAATTTGGCTTATACTGCTATATTGTTGTTCACTCTTAAAAGATGTTAGGAGAGGAACTTAAGGAGGACAAGATTTTTTTTTAACATAACTTGGATATTTTAGAGGGCAGGATTCTTAATAGATTTTTGTATGTTGAACCATACTTGCATCTCTGAGATGAAGCTGACTTCATCATGGTAGATGATTTTTTTTTTTTGGTTTTTCGAGACAGGGTTTCTCTGTGGTTTTGGAGCCTGTCCTGGAACTAGCTCTTGTAGACCAGGCTGGTCTCGAACTCACAAAGATCCACCTGCCTCTGCCTCCCAAGTGCTGGGATTAAAGGCGTGCGCCACCACCGCCCGGCTAGATGATTTTTTTTAATGTGTTCTTTGATTTTATTTTCTAGTATTTTATTGAGTATTTTTGCATCCATGTTCATCAGTAAGATGGGTCTGGAATTCTCCTTGGTTGAATCTTTGTATGGTTTGGTATAAGAGTAACTGTATCGTCATAAAAGGGGTTTGGCAATCTTACTTCTATTTCTATTATGTGGAACCTTTGAGTATAGTTATTAGTTCTTAGTTCTGAGAGAATTCTGAACTGAAATTGTCTTGCTCTAGGCTTTTTTTTTTGGCTGGAAGGCTTTTGATAACTTCTTCTCTTTCCTTGCAGGTTATAAGCTGATTTGAATTGTTCATCTGGTCTTGATTTAATTTTGGTATTTTATTGACTTCAGCCCTCAATTTGATTATTTCCTATCCTCTACTCCTCCTGGGTGAGTCTGCTTCTTTTTGTTCTAGAACTTTCAGGTGTGCTGGTAAGTCACTGGGGTGAGTTTTCTCCACTTTCTTTATGTAGGCACTTAGCGCTATGACCTTTCATCTTAGCACTGCTTTCATAGTGTCCCATGGATTTGGGTATTCTGTCCCATCATTTTTGTTGAATTCCACAAAGTCTTTAATTTCTTTTTTATTTCTTGCTTGACCTAGGGATGGTTTAATAGAGCACTGTTCAATTTCCATGAGTTTTTAGGTTTTCTGTGATTAGTGTCGTTACTAAATCCTAACTTTAAAACATGATGATCTGATAAGACACAGGGGGTTATTCCATTTTTTTTTTTGTGTTGAAGTTTGCTTTGTTACCATGTTTGTGGTCCATTTTAGAGAAGGTTCCCTGAGGTGCTCTGTAGATGTCCATTGAGTCCATTTAAGTCAAGATATTTGTTAGTTGTCTTATTTTTCTGGATGACCTGCCCACTGGGGAGAGTGGGGTGTTGAAGTCTCCTACTATTCTTTTTTTTTTTTTATACAAAAACAATCAACGTGTATTTATTTAATATACATTGTAAGAACTTAAGCAGACTTAAGTTAAAAAGACAAATAAAACAAAAATAACACCACAGCGTAGAAATCAAGGAAAGGACAGACCATCTAATAAAAAAGATGACACAAGGAGAAGCTTGTGTCAGGGCTCTTGACTGGAGACCTGCTTTGAATAGGTTTCTTGCAGGTACTTCTTAAATGCTGTGGGGTTTTTCCAGAGCTCAGCAGCGTGTGTGTTCAATGGGCTATAGATGTTGGGTTCTTCTAGCAGGCTCTGGATAGACAGCAAGATGGTCCTGACATCATACAGCGCGGACCATTTATCCTTGAGGATGTCCAGGCAGATGTTCCCCTGGGTGTCTACGTTGGGGTGGTAGCAGGGTGTGAGGAACTTCACCGTGGGTGCGTTGTAAGGGTAGCCACTGGGGAACCTCAGGTCTTCATATACTGTGCCGGCTGCTCCATGCATGGATGGTCCCTACCCATTTGAACAGGTTGTCTGATTCAGGGAAGGCGGAAATCCCTTTGTCACCAGACATCATGAGGGTCATCAGCTCCTGTTGTAGCCTCTTGCCCACCGGGCCGGGCGGCACCCCCGCTGGGCTCCTGCGGCAACGCTGGCGGCAGCTGGGTCGTGGTTTTGCGAGGCCATCCAGAGGACGCAGGCAGCGGAACAGGAGTGCGGAGACGAAAAAGCAACTGCCTCCTACTATTCTTGTATGGGATTTGATGTGCAATTTAAGCTTTAGTAATGTTTCTTTTCATGAGTGGGTGTTCTAATATTTGGGGCATAGATGTTCAGGATTGAGACTTCATCTTGATGAATTGTTCCTGTTATGGGTATGAAGTGTCCTTCATCTATTCTGATTGGCTTTACTTTGATGTCTATTTTGTTAGCGACTAGGATACCTATACTTGTGTGCTGCTTAGGTCCATTTGATTTGAAAATCTTTTTCCAACACTTTACTCTTTGGCACTGTTTGTCTTTGAGGTTTAGGTGTGTTTTAATTTTTTTTAATTTATCTATTTTTTATTGAAAATTTCCACCTCCTCCCTTCCTCCCACTTCCCTCTCCTCCCCACAACCCCCTTTCCCTCCTTCTCCAGTCCAAGGAGCAGTCAGGGTTCCCTACCCTATGGGAAGTCCAAGGTCCTCCCTGCTCCCCCCAGGTCCGGGAAGGTGAGCATCCTGGTGTGTTTCTTTTATAAAACAAAAGGATGGATCCTGCTTTTGTATCCATTTTCTTAGCCTGTACCATTGTATAGGTCAATTGAGTCTATTGATATTAAGAGATGTAAATAATGAGGGACTGCTAGTTTCTGTTATTTTTCAGTAGTGGTGTTTGTGTGTTTCCCTTCTTTGGGGTTTGTGGGTGTTAGGATATCTGTTGCCGGTGTTTACAGTTAGCTGCCTTGGGTTGGAGTTTTCCCTCTAGTACTTTCTGCTTGACTGGATTGTGGATAGGTATTGTTTAAATCTGGTTTTGCCCTGGAATATCATGTTTTTTCCATTTATGGTGATTGAAAGCTTTGGTAGGTCTGGTGTCTGTGGTCTCTTAGTGTTTTCAGTACATCTGTCCAGGGCCTTATTGGTTTCATGGCTTCCATTGAGAATTTGGGTGTTATTCTGATAGGTCTGCCTTTATATTATACTTGGTCATTATCTTTTGCAGCTCTTAATATTCTTTCTTCATTCTCTGTTTTGCATTTTGATCATTATATGTTGGGGGGGGACATTTTTGGTCTAGTCTATTTGGTGTTCTCTAAGCTTCTTGTACCTTCGTAGGGATATTCTTCTTTGGGTTGAGAAAGTTTTTTTCTATGTTTTTTTGTTAAATATAGTTTCTGTTCTTTTGAGTTGGTGTTGTTCTCTTTCTTCTATCCCTATTATTCTTAGGTTTTAATTTTTTTTTCATGGTGTCCCAGATTCCCAGGATGTTTTGTGTAAGGAATTTGTTGGATTTGTTATTTTCTTTGACCAATGATTTGATTTCTTCTATAGTATCTTCAGCATCTGAGAGTCTCTCTTCTATCTCTTGTATTCTGCTGGTTACACTTCCTGCTGTAGTTCCCATTTGTTTAACCAGATTTTCCATATACAGAGTTCCCTTCATTAGTGTTTTCTTTATTGCCTCTATGTGAGTCTTCAAGTCTTGAGCTGTTTGTTTCATCTGTTTGATTGTTTTTTCTTGATGTCTTCCAATTTTTTTGTCTGTCTTTTCCTTGGTTTTTTTAAGGGAATTTTTATTTCCTTCATCATCCTCCTAGAGTTACATTGGGGACCCCCTCATTTTCACAAAGTTACATCGAAAATCATTTCTTTTGCTTCTCCTGGGTTAGGATGATTAAGTCTTTGTGTAGTATGACCACTGGGTTCTGGTGTTACCATGTTGCTTTCTATGTTGTTGGATGAATTCTTGCATTGGCACCTACACATCTCATCCTTCAATTGGTGCCAGCAGTGTCTTTGCCTCTTGGTCCAATCCTTAAAGTGGTTGTTTGTGTCTTTGAGACCTGTTCTTGGCCAACTCTGTTTCAGAGAGCCATGCCACAGAGGTCTGTCTTTGTACTCTCTCTTCTTGGCCTGCTCTTTTGGTCTGCACTCCTGGGTCACTCTCTTGGTCCAGTCTGTGCCGTCACAGCTTGTGCTTCAGGGTCCCTGTCTTGGTCCACCCTGTGAAGCTGCATCTTGTGTTTTAATATTCCTCTGAAGTTGCAAGGGGCTGGGAGGTGGGATGGGAGGTTTTGGTGGTAGAGTGAGACTTGTAGCTTTCAGGGTCTGATGGATGGAGTGGGGGTGTTTGAGCAGCACACCTGGAGGAAACTTGATTGTTGACTGGCTAGTGAACTGAAGCAGGTAGTGTTTGGGCCCAGAGTTTTGCCCCAGTATGGAGGTCCTAGAGAGGTTGTCCTGCTGGGTGGGTCATCACTCACCTCTTGGTCCTTTCTGTGTAATAGCAGGCTGTGCTGCAGAGTTCCACTTAGGTTGGGGGTGCATAAATAGAAGGGCTTGGGGCAGAGTGGGACTTGTAGCTTTCAAGGTTCAACAGATGGGATAGGGGTGTTGGAGCAGCCTCCTTTCAGGAAACTCACAGGCTAGCTGGCTAGGGAAGCTGAGGCCACTGTGGGGGGTCCTGGGATTTTGCTTTGGTGTGGAGGGCCTAGAGAGTGGGGTGTCCTGCTGCATTGGTAATCACTCACCTCTTGGTCCCCTCTGAGTAGTAGCAGGCTGTGTTTCAGAGTTCCATTGAGGTTGTGGCAGGGGGTTTGTAGGGGTATAATTGGAGATTTGGGCCAGAGTGGAACTTGTAGAATTTAGGGTCCAATGGATCATGAGTATATTTCTTAAACTTCAGTTTTTAAGTTTCTTCACTTATTGCTTGTTTGTTTGCTTTTTTCACTTTCACAAGACTGGGGTTTCTGTATCTTTGAAGTCTTTTTGTTTTTTGTTTTTGGTGGTTTGGTTTTTTTTTTTTTTTTGGTTTCTTTTATTTTTCCATTCACTTCCTCCCCTCCTCCCATTCCCCTCCCGCTCCCCCACACCCCCTCTTCCCTTCCTATCCCTCCTTAAGAGAGGGCAGGGAATCCTGCCCTGTGGGAAGTCCAAGCACCCCCCCCCCCAGTCCTAGGAAGCTTTGCATCCGAATAGACAATTGAACTAGGGTCCCAAAAAAGCCAGAACATGCAGTAGAAACAAGTCCCAGTGCCTTTATCAATTACTTCTCAGTCAGCCCCCATTTTCAGCCACATTCAGAGTCCAGTTTGATCGCATGCTCATTCAGTCCCGGTTCCGCTGGATTTGGTGAGCTCCCATTAGAACAGGCACACTGTCTCAGTGTGTGGACCAACCCCTCGCAGTCCAGACTTCCTTGCTCATCTTTTCCCTCCTTCTGCTCTTCAACTGGACCTTGGGGGCTCAGTCCGTTGCTCTGATGAGGGACTCTGTCTCTATCTCCATCCATTGCTGGACTAAGACTCTCTCCAATAGGTTTTCTGGTACAGGATTTGGTTTGGATTTTGTTTTTTGTTTTTGTTTTGTTTTTCAAGACAGGATCTTAGGTAGTTTTAGAGCCTGGCCTGGAACTAGCTCTTGTAGACCAGGTTGGCCTCAAACTCACAGAGATAATACACCTGTCTCTGCCTCCCGAGTGCTGGGATTAAAGGTGTACATCACCCTTCTCTGGCCAACAAGGCTTTAGTGGGTTTTTCAAGACAGGGTTTCTCTGTGTATATCTGGCTCTGCTGGCACACAAACCATACAACAGGTTGTTCTCAAACTCACAGAGATCTGCCTGTCTCTTCCTCCCAGGTGCAGGAGTTTAAAGCATGCACCACTATTTCCTGGCCAAACTTGCATTTCTTTATATCCCTTTTTGTGTGAAAATCTGGTAATATTTTATTGTGTGATTTTATACAATAGAAACTATCTTTACACTTGTATAACCACATAGGAGAAATGGGTCCAATGTTGTACTAGCTATTCTAAGTAATTCATTCTGAATTAAAGGAGGATGGTTTTAACTGACTTGAGTTTTCAGATGTAATTTTGCATGAATTAGAATTAGTGTGTTCTCTTAAACTCTGTATGAAACACAAAATCTAGGGAGAGTTGATGCACTGGTACTAGATTTGAAGGTTTACAAACTTCCCATTCATTTCATGTCTTTGCTGTCACTGTCTCATTCTATCACCATGGTGAATTCCTCTCAGCTTCCATATCATTTCCAAAGGAAATTTCAGGGAAAACTATCTGTCTTCTATGGAAAGGGACATATGGACATTCCCAATTGCCCTGACTCCATTCTGATGTTTTGAAATGTGTTTTTTTTTTTTAGCATAATAGACAATAATACTAGTAAGAGTTTAAAAACCAAAAATTCTGATCTCTTTGTATCAAGAACTATGAGCAATTTACCAGATCCCTCCAGGGACTATTATTTATACTTCTCTTGCTACTTTTTCTCCTAGACTGAAATCAGGTACAATTACAATTACACTGATCATGTAATTTGGGTCCTTTTGAACTGTTCCTTACCTATTCCTTTTGATTCTTAATTAGAAGTTTGCTGTGGGACAATGTTCATAAACTTTTTAAAGATTTGTCAATTGTATTGTTTTAACAAAATGCTCATTGGCCAGTAGCCATGCAGGAAGTATATGCTGGGTGACCAAGCAGGAAATTCTGGGAAGAGGAAAGGTTCAGCCTACAGTTATCACCCAGAGGCAGAGGACATAAGATGAGATTGCCTTGCTGATAAAAGGTACCAAGCCATGTGGCTGACACAGACAAGAATTATGGGTGATTGTAGGATGTAAGGGTTAATAGGAAGCATGATCTAATAGGCACACCAGTTTATAATCAATGTAGATCTCTGTTTGTTTTTTTGGGGACCAGGTGAAACTGACACCTCTATTAACAAATGTTGTCAACGTGGATAACTAAATCCAATTTAAACCTTAGATAGCTTGGAAATTAAGACACAAAAGAACAGAGTTAAGCATGATTTCTTGGTATCAGCATTTTCTTAGCTGGGCTCTGTTTGCTAGAGGCAAGCGTTTCTCATTTAAGAGAAGCTTCCTGACTCAGCTTTAGCTGTAAATCCTTGCAGCCCTTTTAAGAAGCACCACACCAAACACTTAAATGATGTCTATGTACGGCCACCATCATGCTTCTTGGTGGTGATAAGGACCTTGAAACTCCATGGAATTGTGGCAATAAACATGGCTCCTGCCAGTACCTCAGCCATGAAACTAGAATCTTAGAAATCTAAGGAATTGGGTGGGTCCAGCTGCCAAAGCCAAGGCTTTATCCATAGCCATATTGCTTAGCAAATTATAGGGTTAAAAAGAAGATTCAATAATCTACATTTTTCTCCTATTATTTCATTGGGTGCCTTTTTAGGTGGATGTTTCTGCCCTACCCAAAACTCCCAAATACACAGCAGCCACTTCATAAACAATTGACCCAGAAGCTTAATAAGACTTAGGAATGCTTGCACCATAGCTTAGACTTATTATTAACTCTTAGACTCTTAGATCAAAACAATCATGCTATCCTTTAAAAGCTTATTTTATTCTTTTTTCTCTCATTCAATGATATGTCCTTTAAAATACATATTTCAGCTGGAATTAGACGGGTAGGGCTGTAATCACTGTACAAAGGAGTGTGGGTGTGGCCAATCTCAGTGAGTTTGAGGCCAGCTTGTTCCTCATAATAAATTCCTGGCATCCATGTTTATGTAGACATATCCTGTCTCAAAAAAGTCCCAGAAAGGGCTGGAGAAATGGCTCAGTGGTTAAGAGCACTGACTGCTCTTCCAGAGGACTCAGGTTCAATTCCCAGCACCCACATGGCAGCTCACAACTGTTTGAAGATCCAGTTGCAGGGGATCTGACACCTTCACACCAATGCACATAAAATAAAGTTAAATAAACCATAAAAAATATTTAAAAAAAAAAGTCCCAGAAGAAAGCCTACTTCAAATTATGGAACTTTTCCTAATAAAATTTGGCTGGACTTAGACTGAATTCAACCATCCTTTTTTATCTTTACTCACATAGAGAGAGCTGTCTTAACAATGAAAATAAGGAGGAATATACAAATTCCATTCCCATTCTGTCCATGGGATCCTTTGACAACCATCCAGAGGTGACTTTATCTTTCAAGTGATGAGAGACAGAAGGAAGAGTGGGTCACCTTCACCTTCAGCATTGTAATGACATATGTGGGACCCGGAGAGTTGTCTCGTGAGTACTGGTCCGCTTGGGTACCCATCTTTGATTCCTCACACACACATTAGATTGGTCAGAACTCCCTGTAATTGTAGGTTCTGAAGATCTGGTGCATCTTTCTGGCCTTAGGGCACCAGAATGGCAAATGTTGAAGAAAAAGGTATGTAGGTTTTAAATAGGCTTTCTTCATGTTTACATATTCTTAATAATATTAAAAACACATAAATATTAATAAGTACCCATAACATAGTTTTAATAATCTTTTCTGTCAAAGGCAGCCTAGGACACTTAAGGATCAGAAACATGTTGCTCAATAACAAGTAAAACTTTACAGCAAGTGGGTGAATTAGCTTCGGACGTGGATGATTTCCATATTTGTGTGTTCAAATGAACATGTTCAGCCCTGAAACCGTAACACACAACCAATAGAAACGGACCCAGCAGATTCTATTCACAAATTTGTCCATACCTATTAGTACTTGACAATGAAGGAATTGGAAGAGAAATATTTGGAAAGGGATAGAGACATGACACAAGAGGGGTAAAGAGATGTAATATATATTTTAATTAAAATGTGTGAAAATAGATTTTTAATAAAAATGTGGCTTGAGAGATAGCTTAGAAATTAAGAGCAATGGTTGCTTTGGAAGGGATCTGATTCCCTCTTCTGGCCTCTGCAGGTCTTGACACAGACACATTTGGGCAAACATCCACACGTAAAAAATGAAGCTTAAAGAATGAAATCCTTTAGAGTAAATTTCACAGCCTTGAAACAGATAGTAGTCAGGGCTAGTTAAAACTGATGAAAAAAAACCAAGCCTGAAGTCTTTTGTCTCATTTTTTTTCCAAGGCAGGGTTTCCCAGTGTAACAGTCCTACTGTCCTGGAACTAGCTCTTGTAGACCGGGCTGGCCTCAAACTCAGAGGGATTCACCTGCCTCTGCCTCCCCAGTGCTGGGATTAATGAACATCCAGACATTTGTGTGATATTTTGGCTCCAAAATTTTTCCTCTTCTGCCTATGCTCTAGAAATTTAGTAATGCCAAATTAAAATGTAATGGGATCTGGTGCCCTCTTCTGGCCTGCAGATGTACACACAGACAGAATATTGTATACATAATAAATATTAAAAAAAAATGTAATGGGCTAATGTCTTTAATGGAATATTGAAGCTGTTCAATGTTTATCACTGATGACTCATTTAGGTGTACAGTAAAAAATCCAAGTAGGGCAGAAATAAATGAAAATGAAAAGGGAGCTTCAAAGGGGTATTTATGTGTTAAATCAGGCAGGAATTTTCCAAGAGTTTATTATCACTACAGAAAAGCCATTACTGTGCAGTGGAAGCTTATCAAGGTGCCTAAGGGTAAGACCCCGTACGCATAAACCTTCAATTTAGGGAAGGTTGAGCAATGTGACTCATAGTCTCAGGAAGCTACTTCATTCAAAACTTCTGCACCTGTGGTCCAAGCTCGTTAGTGTTCTTTGAAATTAAGAAATCCAATTTCTCAGCATCACCAATCTTGTGTTGGTTTTGGGAACATGAAAGAATCAAAATTTAAGGGCTGGAGAGATGGCTCAGTGGTTAAGAGCATTGCCTGCTCTTCCAAAGGTCATGAGTTCAATTCCCGGCAACCGCATGGTGGCTCACAACCATCTGTAATGAGGTCTGCTGCCCTCTTCTGGTTTGCAGACACACACAGACAGAATATTGTATACTGTATACATAATAAATAAATAAATATTTAAAAAAAATAAAAAAGAATCAAAATTTAAGATCATGGCTTTTTAGTTGATAGTTACAGTTTACCATTGTTGCAGGCGTCTGTGTTTGGCAGAGTCAGAAGCCCAGTGAGGAGACAGTGAGAGTTCATTGCATGCAGCTGTGAGGATTGAAGCTGGGTGTGGTGTGGTTTCTTTTCCTCTCTTGTTCCTTTAGGGCCTGCCACCCAGTTCTCAATTAAATTTCACACATGAGGGCTGGAGGGATGGCTCAGTGGTTGGGAGCATTGCCTGCTCTTCCGGGGGTCCTGGGTTCGGTTCCCAGCAACCACATGGTGGCTCACAGCCATCTGTGAAGAGGTCTGGCGCCCTCTTCTGGCCTTCGGGCATGCAGGCAGGGTGTTGTATACATGATGGATAAATAAATAAATAAATAAATAAATATTTAAAAAAAATTTCACACATGGAGGCTCATTTTTTTTTTTTTTTTATAAATTTTTGACTTTGGCTTGTTTCAAGGCAGGTTGTTTTTAACCTAATTCTTCTCTCTACAATTTCCCCTTGGCCTTTATCTTTATTCTGTATTCCTCTCTTTGCTTTTTACTCCATGGCTTGCTGTGTAGCTGGATTAAAGGCTTCTGTTGTTTTCTCCTTTTGTTGCCTCTTCTTTCTTTTTTCCTCCCAGATTTTCCCTCCCATTTATTCTCTTTTCCTGGCAGCCCTGCCTATTCTTTCTTGTCATGTGATATAGGTCATTCAAATATTTTTTTAGACCAACCAGGTATTTTAAATAGGCAAAGCATCATAGCTTCACAGAGCGAAACCAATGCAGCAATTCCTCGCATCATTAAAACAAATGCTCCACAGCACAAATAAATATAACACATTTAAAATGTGATTTCACAACACAGTGGGTTCCATTTTGAGCACAAAGATGTTAAGGTACCTAAGTTATGACACAACTTCCGTGGAGACCTAGCTGCTTATAGTGAGTGGAAGTTACCAAAGAGAGAAATGCATGAGAAGTTGCAAGGACAGGGCCATTTAAGTCATTTGAAACTGAAGCCATACATCTGACAAGAGAGCTACAGGATTTGATGTTTATCCTGCTCTGCTTCAGTCTTGCCATGGCCCAATCGTCCCTCACTGTGTCTCCATTTTTCTCTTTTGGAATGTTAATGGTATTTTGTGCCAGTGATGTTTGAAAGAGGTAACGTGTTTTAGGTTTTACAAGAGGTTGCTGTCAACAGATTGTCCTGAGTGCCAGAGGAGACATTACACATTGGGACAGTGTAGGGACCATTGCAGATGAGGATCATTAAATGTCTATCGTTGAAATGACGAAATGCAATCTTTCCATTGTTGACCATGAACCAATGGTGGCTGGTCAGAATGAACTTGACTGAATGAACAACCTCCCAGAAAAGATCATGTATTTGAAAAAGTTTCTTTCCCTGGTGGCTTTCTTTCAATTTCCTGTGAATCTTTAGTAGGAGGAGCCTGTCTAGATGAAATTCCTCATTGTATGTGATGGGTCTCAATACCCTCAACTAATTTCCTGACATTTATATCTACTGTTTTGTGCTTGTCATTAATCAGCCAATTTCCTACTTATACTGAAATGCTTTTGCCATTGTTATAGGCTTGATTTCTGCATTCTATATCTTACCTATATTCTATAGGTAAAAATGAGATATAGCAGAAACAGTTGCTATTAAGGAGTTTGGCAACCTGCTATTTTTATTGTTTTGTTTGCTTGTCGAAGTAGCCCATACTGTGTGGCTCCAAATTCCTGAAAGTAGAGGGGGGCATCATTTCTGGCTCTATACATTTTTATATTATTGCATGATAGCCCTGGAATATAGGCTTTTTTTTTTAAATTTTCGAGACAGGGTTTCTCTGTAGCTTTTGGTTCCTGTCCTGGAACTAGCTCTTGTAGACCAGGCTGGCCTCGAACTCACAGAGATCCGCCTGCCTCTGCCTCCCGAGTACTGGGATTAAAGGTGTGCGCCACCACCACCCGGCGGAATATAGGCTTTTTATATGTCAAGTATATGCTGCTGTGCTGAGATTCACGTATATCTTGAATTTTAAAATTTGAAAGAGGGTATCACTCTGATTCCCAGGATGCCATGTACTTATGACATTAATACTGCCTGAGCATTCTGAGTCAGTTAATTGCAGGTGCATGAACTTCTTCTGGCTTGTTATGCTTGATTTGATTTTTTTTTAAAAAAAAATCAATATGACTATTTTATATGTCTGCATGGATATTCATTACATGGGTACCTGGTCATCAAAGTGATCAAAAGATCTCAGAATTCCTGATCATGGAACAATGGAAAGTTGTGATCCCCATGTTAGTACTGGAAAATGTGCACAGCTCCATTCAAGACCAGCAAAACTCTGAATTCCTCTGCCCTCTCTGCAGCTCTGTGTTATTTGTGACCAACATTTATATTTCTAGTGCTTTCATCTGACTATTTTAACTGCTTTATACATGAAGTTCCTTTCTACAGAATGTTATTGGAATTACAGTTTAAACTATAGCACTTCAGATGTCTGGAAGATAGAGAACTGGAGTGAATGCAAAATTATTTGTAAGAACTTCAATAAAAGCCTTTCAGTTCTTCCTATCCCATTTGTTTGTTTCACTGATTTTTGCAAAGGAGACAGTGACTTAATGTGTACTTCCACCTGTCCTGGACCTGATTGCATAGACTTGACTGGCATTCAACTCAGAGACAAATATACCCACCTCTGTTTTCTGAGTGTTGCGGTTAAAAGCACAATATATCAATACACCAAGTGTGTCCATATTACATTTTTTGTGTAACTCTTCATACAATTTTTTTCATGCATACTATATACTGTTGATCTTTTTTGTTGTCTCTTCCTCTCAATAGACATTGCTCTTATGGGGTGGTATCCCATACAAAGGGTACAGAAATGACAGAGTTGACTCTTTTCAATTTCCCTCTAAAGTGACTGTCTATGTCAGAGTAAGGAACACCAGAATCATATGACTATAATGTCAAAGAAGTATGCATTTCCAATGATGTCACTGTCACGCTTACATTGTACACACGTGTGGTATATTTTTGAAGGCAGTGACCTATGATGATGTGCACATCAACTTCACCCGGGAAGAGTGGGATTTGCTGGATCCTTCCCAGAAGAATCTCTACAAAGATGTGATGCTGGAGACCTACAGGAACCTCACTTCTATAGGTAAAAATGAATTTCCTAAATGTTTTAAAATATGGAAACAACTTTTCCTTGGTTTATAATGTTGTTCTGCAATTTGATTTAAAAAGAAGAATGAGGTGAATACAGCAGTCATAGTTCTTAGGTGCACTTAAGATAATAAGCTAAATGTTGCACATTGTTAAATGATATAACATATATTCTGGTCCTGTATTTTAGGATACATTTGGGAAGACCATAACACTGAAGAACATTGGCAATGTTCTGGAAGTTATGCAAGGTAATTTTCATGTGCAAGTTGATAATAGTGTGCCTCTGATGAGATCGCACTTTGTCCTAGAACTTTTAAATGCAAGCAACAATGCAAATAAGCACAGCTTTAAGTGCATAGATGGTTATTAAATCCTCACAAATCCATATACCTCAATTTCATGCATATGAATTATTCTTCCTTTCCTATGTGGATCAGACACTACACTTGATATAAGCTTATGAGCATAGGGATAGGGAAAGATTTAACATACCTCTCCCTAAGAACAAAAAGAAGCTAAGCAGTAGTCCCCATGTAGAGTATACTTGTTGAATTTGATTCAAGTATACAATACTGATGGTTTTCTACCATCATTATTAATATGTAAACATTACAAAAATGACCCATGAGTTCTAGGTCTGTGCAAATCCTTCTGAAAGTCCTAGTTCACTTAGCAAATGTAATGATTCACAGTATAGTAAAATTTATGAATGCAGTAAAGTGGGTAGAGCTCTCTGTGTATTCAGTTGTCTTCACAAATGTGAATAGTATCATATAAAAGTATTTTTGTAAATGTGAAAAGGTAAACCATGAAACAGAGGACTTTATAATCGTACTTATTTTCCTAGATGCAAACTGATCCCTAATTAAAAAGCAAACATGATTTTAAACAGAGTGATAAAACCTTGATAACTAATTTTGTTTTAGAATTGGAACAAGTTATAAATTGATTCATACAGATATAATGTTCAACAGTGTAGTGAATGTGGTAAAGCTTTTAAATGTGCCAATTATCCTTGCAGGATTGAAAGAAATCAAAATGGTGAGAAGAAACTTTCAGTGTATACTCACTGTGTTAAAGCCTTGTCTTATGACACTTACCTTCTAAGGAATGAAAAAACACATACTGGAGAAAAACAGTCTAAAATTAAGCAGTGTGGTAAACCCTTTGCTTATCAAAGTTATATTCAAGTGCTTAAAAGAAAACACACTGGGAAAATACTCTATGAATATAGTGAAGGTGATAAAGACTTTGTTCTTTATGAAACTCATCAAAGTCATAAAAGAACACATACTGGAGAGAAATCCTATGAATGTAATCAGTGTGGTAAGGCCTTTGCAGCTAAGAGTACTCTTCAAAATCATGAAAGAAGACATACTGGAGAGAAACCCTATGAATGTAATCAGTGTGGTAAGGCCTTTGCAGCTAAGACTACTCTTCAAAATCATAAAAGAACACACACTGGAGAGAAACCCTATGAATGTAATCCATGTGGTAAGGCCTTTGCAGCTCAGAGTAATCTTCAAAATCATAAAAGAACACATACTGGAGAGAAACCCTATGAATGTAATCAGTGTGGTAAGGCCTTTACATCTCAGAGTCATCTTCAAAATCATAAAAGAACACATACTGGAGAGAAACCGTATGAGTGTAATCAGTGTGGTAAGGCCTTTGCAGCTCAGAGTCATCTTCAAAAGCATAAAAGAAAACATACTGGAGAGAAACCCTATGAATGTAATCAATGTGGTAAGGCTTTTACATGGCACAATGCTTTTAAATACCATGAACGAACACACACTGGAGAGAAACCCTATGAATGTAATCAGTGTGGTAAGGCTTTTGCAGCTAAGACTACTCTTCAAAATCATAAAAGAACACATACTGGAGAGAAACCCTATGAATGTAATCAGTGTGGTAAGGCCTTTGCATATCTTAGTCATCTTCAAGAGCATAAAAGAAAACATACTGGAGAGAAACCCTATGAATGTAATCAATGTGGTAAGGCCTATGCCAGGCACAATCATCTTAAAAAGCATAAAAGAACACATACTGGAGAGAAATCTTATGAATGTAATGAGTGTGGTAAGGCTTTTGCAGATCAGAGTCAACTTCAAATGCATAAAAGAACACATACTGGAGAGAAACCCTATGAATGTAATCAGTGTGGTAAGGCCTTTGCACGTCTCAGTCATCTTAAAAGTCATAAAAGAACACATACTGGAGAGAAACCCTATGAATGTAATCAGTGTGGTAAGGCCTTTGGACATCTCAGTCATCTTAAAAATCATAAAAGAACACATACTGGAGAGAAACCCTATGTATGTAATCAATGTGGTAAAACCTTTGGATATCAAAATAGTCTTCTCTGGCATAAAAGAAAACATACTGGAGAGAAGGAAACCCTATGAATGTTATCACTGTTGTAAGGCCTTTGCATGCCACAGTAATCTTCAGTTGCATAGAAGAACACACACTGGAGAGAAACACTGATTACTATGAATGTAATCGGTGTGATAAGGCCATTGCAAGTCGCAGTCTTCTTCAATTGCATAAAAAACACATTGTAGAGAGAAATCCTATGATTTTGGTAAGGTCTTTGCACAACACAGTCATCTTCAAATGTACAAAAGATCACAGAGTATAAAAAACCCCTATGAATGTAGATAGTGTGGTTAGGCCTTTGGAGACCTCTGTGCTCTTCAATGAACACACAGTGTAGGGAAACTTTATGAATGTATATCAGTGTAAGAAAGACTTTTCACATCTTTATTCATCTTCAAATGCATAAAAGAACACAGACTGGAGAGATAACGGTGAATGGAGTCTGTGGTAAATCCTTTGTCACAACCATCTGCAAATACATAAAATAAACCATCTTTCAGAAAAGCTCTATGAATTTAATGTTTGTGTTTTTCAAAACCATGAGAAAAACCATAATATAGTGAAACTCTATAAGTGAATTTAGTTTTATAATGTTTTGTACTTCATGCCAGAGTAAGACTTTTGTGTGTAATCAATCTGATAAAGCTTATGCATATTACCCTTTGGACCTGTGGAAGAAACTGAGGGCTTATTATAACCTATTTTTTCAAGATCTTAAGCCAACACACATACAGTTAACCAACATCAGTTTATTGTGTAGAAAAAAATGGATAGTGTAAAAATCTGTTCAAGCACTATGATATCTCTTTTTATTTTGTTTGAACCAGCAAACTAATGGGCATAACCTTTTTTGGAGCCTGATGGGTAGAAGAAAGGGCAAGTCAAAGAAACACACAGCAGACCTGAAAGCAGAGCCAAAGGAAAGCGCACTTTTTCTCTGAATCTCGAACTAGTTAAAGAAACAACATCTCCCTGAAAACAGCCTGCATATTAAAAAGTGCCGGTGAAAGAAACACACTCTCAAAATACAACCAAATAATAAAGCCCCACACTCTACCCTTCTCCAAGTGAGCACAGATGTTACTAATCCCTCAGTATAAAATCCAGCCCATCTCTGATCTTGTTCAGGATTGGGGAATAAAATCTAACAAATTCCCTCCTTCAAAATCTCCTTTGATGCCCCCTGGTCTTTTTTTTTTTTTTTTTTTTTAAAATATTTATTTATTTATTATGTATACAATGATCTGTCTGTGTGTATGCCTACAGGCCAGAAGAGGGCACCAAACCTCACTACAGATGGTTGTGAGCCACCATGTGGTTGCTGGGAATTGAACTCAGGACCTTTGGAAGAGCAGGCAATGCTCTTAACCGCTGAGCCATCTCTCCAGCCCCCCCCCCCTGGTCTTAAGAAGCCCTATATGAGCTATATGCAAATTTAGTATGCAGCTGCCCCATTCCACACTGGCAGGGGTATTTATACTCTTGGTTTCTTCCCTCTCAAATAAATCTCTTGATTGGAGATTTGTGTGAAGACATTCTTTCACTGGAATGCTTCAAAAGCTCAACTGTGCCTACATACAATTGTTGCTTCCATTTGGAAAGCCTCACGAGAATTGAGCTCATCCCAGATGTGATGGATCACTTTTAACTTCTCTGGCCACAGTCCAAGATTTTTTGTTTCACATCCCTGCAGCTCTTTAACTGGAAGCAGACAATTCTTTGCTGCTGCCCCATTTGTATGAGCATGTCTCTCTGTAGGGTTTCTGCCCACGTGAGCATGCGCATGCCCCTGCTGCCCTCTGAAGGAGCCGCTGGCAGGCTGTGGTCCAAAGAATAATGAAGGAAGGTGGTCAGTGTCTTGCCTCTCCTTAGAGAAGCTTTTCTTTTGGGACCCAAAGTTCTGGAACTGATCCAATAAAAATTCACGGGAGGCTAAGGCAGAGCTACCTGCCTCATCTCTTTCAGGATAAAACTGAAGGTGAATAGACCAAAATGTTCAGTAATGACAGACAAGCAGGTACCGGTACCACTTAACATTTTTAGAAACATAATCACATAAAACAGCAACGTAGTATCAGTCAAAACACAGACCAAGAAAACATGCACTCATTCATTCACACGCAACTTTGTAAAGCTCTAGATTTATACTTCATTCTCTAGGAAACCAGAAGCACACATTTTTTTTTTTTATTTTTGGTTTTTTGAGACAGGGTTTCTCAGTGGTTTTGGAGCCTGTCCTGGAACTAGCTCTTGTAGACCAGGCTGGCCTCAAACTCCCAGAGATCCACCTGCCTCTGCCACCCGAGTGCTGGGATTAAAGGCGTGTGCCACCACTGCCCAGCCTGAGCACACATCTTTTATACATTTCAAAAACTGAAGCAATTTTTGTTGTCCTTCCTTAGTACCCCTGAGCTTTAAAATATCTATAAGTAATGTACAAACACCTGTTTGCTATTTTCCTGGCCTATATTTATTTACCTTTTTCCAAATTATATGTAAGTTACTTCTTTTTTTTTATATTTATTTATTTATTATGGACACACTATTCTGTTTGCATATATGTCTGTAGGCCAGAAGAGGACACCAGACCTCATTACAGATGGTTGTGAGCCACCATGTGGTTTCTGGGAATCGAACTCGGGTCCTTTGGAAGAGCACGCAATGCTCTTAACCACTGAGCCATCTCTCCAGCCCGCAAGTTACTTCTTATTTTACTTTTACTTATTTTACAATTATACTCGAGTTACTCCTTATTTGTTTTTCATGCTAACCTCTTTTTTATATTTACACCGTGCAACTGCTGATACTCCCGGCATACCCTTAATGCACCTCAGAGCACCCTTGGAATTTTGCAGTGTCCCTATGAAGACACCCCTCCCCAGAAAGCTGCCCAGCTCGATGTCACCTGTAGGAGCTGCTCCTACAAGGTCAGCTAGGGTTCCAGGATAGGGGATTCTTGAGGCTAAAGAAAAGTCAGAAGAAACAGAAGACAGAATAGAATTGGGAGGTGTGTCCAGTCATGCTGAAGCAGCCAAAGAGCCCAGGGTTTCTTTCAGAACTTCCTTAAACACAAAAGCAGAAGAAAGCACAGCACTGATGGTCAGTCAGTATCTGACCACAAGGTCATTTTTGTTCTTGACTTAGCAGCCTCCTCTCCACATTTATCTGAACCCAATCCCAATTTCCATATCCATTTAATTCTCATCTGAGGGAAACCAAGGATTATATTCCTCGATAGTTTCAAGACACGTCTCTAAGTCTGATATAGATACATGGGTGCCATGAGTTTCCAGCCAATTCTTAGTCATAGACAGAAACAGAAAAGTTACCTTGTCCCATTACCCTGTAATTACTTTTCTTATTATCTGACACTCCTGACTTTCTCTCAGGGTCCTTTCTCCAACTACCTCAGTTATGGATGACTCTGGGTATTGCCACAGAAATCAGAACACAAGGGATGCAGGGTAGAAGATACAACTGCATACTTTATGCAAAGCCAGTGCTCTTTATAAATCACAATCCAAGCTAGGTTCTTGTAATACTTGAAATAGTTACAGAAACTACCAAATTTGTTGCAAATTCTTTCAAGAGTTTTGTGTCCTAGTTAATCTAAACAAGAAGCCTGTTATGGAAATAACTTTAGCTGTAATATAATATTTAAACACACTTCATCAGGAGACAAACCACAACCTAATCATAGTGAGTGATCTACAGTACACTTTTGTGTACTCAAGGACTGACTATTGTCAGGGCATTCTAGTGAGAGAGGAGGTATGCTTTCTCCTTACTTGGCCTGCCAAGTATGTCAGCAAGAGTGCCACCTCAATTCACCCCTGCACAGAGTTTCTATGAAGTTCCAAATAGCCCTCCACAGTGGAGTTGTGTTTCTGCATTAGCATAATCTTTGACTGGACCTACTGAGCCTCTGATTTCTTTATGTCCTTGAGTTGTTCTCCTGGGTACCTTTGTCACAGTCACTGGAATCTAACCACTACAGCTATTTATTGTAGATTTATCTCAAGTTTTTTTTTTTCTGTATTTGAAAATTTTTCATACCTACACACCAAAGGAAGAAATGAAAGAGGAATTAAGGGGCTGGAGAGATGGCTCAGAGGGGAAGAGCATTGCCTGCTCTTCCAAAGGTCCTGAGTTCAATTACCAGCAACCACATGGTGGCTCACAACCATCTGTAGAGGGGTCTGGTGCCCTCTTCTGGCCTGCAGGCATACACACAGACAGAATATTGTATACATAATAAATAAATAAATAAATAAATAAACATTTTTAAGAAAAAGAGGAATTAAAAAAGAAAGTAAGAGAGAGTCAGCAAACCTGGAAGAAAACTAGGTAACTGGAAGAGTGGCTAGGTAAGGAGAACCTTCAAATGTTGCCCAATATTGCAGCAATTCATAACATGACCAGTGAAGTGGCAGCTTGATTCAACTGAGATACTTAGAGTACTATATACTTTCTCTACTCCAAAATTTAGTAATCAGAGCCGGGCGATGGTCGCGCACGCCTTTAATCCCAGCACTCGGGAGGCAGAGGCAGGTGGATCTCTGTGAGTTCGAGACCAGCCTGGTCTACAGAGCTAGTTCCAGGACAGGCTCCAAAGCCACAGAGAAACCCTGTCTCAAAAAAACAAAAAAAAATTAGTAATCAAAGTGAATACACTTAGTAAACAATGTATGACTATACTGACACATTGAAGTTACCCATTTTTCCTCTTTGTGTATTTCTGTTATGATTGCCAAATTGCTTGAAATGTGACTTTGGTGCACTTTATTTGTGCCAGTTTGTTTTCTATTGTGACATCAATCACAATGTTCTTAGCAGCTTGAGGAGGAAAGGGCTTATTTAACTTACATTACCCCATTGCAACCTGTCAATGAGGAAGTCACAGCAGGACCTAAAGAAGAGGAATGTTGACTAAGGCTTTGTTCCCCATTTCTTGCTTAGCCTGCCCAGGGGTGTCATAATGCACAGTGGTCTGTGTGCTCCCACTTAAATCATCAATCACAAAACATTCCTTATAGGTCAGATCTGATAGAGACATTTCTCTGTTGAGATTCACTATTTCCAGATGCCAATAAGTTATATCACAGTGGTGAAAAACTAAATGACACATTACTGGGCAGAACCACTGTTCACTTTTAGTGCTTCAAGCTGCGTTCTGATTTGGAGCAATCATAGATGAATCCCACACTGTCAGTGAAGTCAGAATGCTATTAATCCAGGACCAAGACGACGTGGACAAGAGAAGTCCTTGTGATTTCTGCTGTTGTGAATCACAGTGACTGCCTTGCTGAAGAAATAGTTTGATGCCTTTCTATCAGGCATAGACACTTTCTTGGGCAACATATTGAAATGTCAGCACTTTTGAACATGTCAGTATAATAGAGTACACAGTGTTCAAGGATTACAGCTACAAAGAATCACAGATAGCTATGTATCCTATAAAGGTGTGACTGTGCAGAAGAAGGTAGATAGTCCTCTCCAAAGTAACACTGGTTGAGCTTCTGAGAAACTAGAAGTTAGAGGAAAGCTAACACCCTCACTAGTGCCTTCTATCATGGATGCTGAATCCTGTTCTACACCCTATACTGAGCAACAAGCTTTTATTTATTTTCGGTAAGGTCAGGAAATTGCCTGGAATTCAAATCACATGAGGCTTCCTATTCCTATGAGAAACACTGATGACTGTCAGGGAGCTTATTAGCAGGACATGTGCGTGATTATGAAGGTCACCAAAAGCAATGGTAAATTACCACAGTCTAATTGAGCTCTTGGAAGGGAAAGTGATGTGGCCTTCCAGTTGAATCTCTGGGAAGAGAGCTGTGGGAACTGAGGATTATTAGGTGGTCATCCTAAATATCTGTTTGGATATTAAACTCATCAGACCATTGCAAGCCTTGTCTAAAGCACAGGTAAGGGTGTGAGCTCTGAGAGGCACAGGAGGAATCACAGACTGCAGAAAAGACATGAAGATGGGCTGGAGAGATGGTTCAGAGGTTAAGAGCACTGGCTGCTCTCCCAGAGGATCCAGGTTCAATTCCCAGCAACCACATGGTGGCTCACAACCACCTATGAGATCTGGTGCCCTCTTCTGGCAGACAGGCATACATGCAGACAGAACATTGTATACATAATAAATAAATTAATTAATTTTAAGAAAAGGCTGGGCGCCGGGCAATGGTGGCGCACGCCTTTAATCCCAGCACTCGGGAGGCAGAGGCAGGCAGATCTCCGTGAGTTTGAGACCAGCCTGATATACAGAGCTAGTTCCAGGACAGGCTCCAAAGCCACAGAGAAATCATGTCTCAAAAAAAAAAAAAAAAAGACATGAAGATGGACCTAGGAACTCATATCATGGCAATGACAGGAAAGAGAATTGGATCGGATGCAGGGGTGATTTGTAAATCTAGTGACATGGAATTCATGAGGTATTTTGAATTTCTTAATGTGGAGAAGTATGGAGGAAGCAATTATAACACCTCTGCTTCTGGCTGGACCTGCCATGGATGGTTCTACAACAGGAAGGAAAAAGATCGGCACAGAAACTAATGATATAATGCAGAAAATGAATGAGAAATGCAATAAAGTCATAATATGATTCTTTAGAAAATGGTAATCAAATCCTAAACTTTTAGAAAATAAGACTCATGATTTTAGAATCAGAAAAGGAATGGGAGAAAATACTCCAAATTTGCAGAATAACAATCATAAAGTAATATTAAAACATTTTAAAAGATGAAAACCTAAAAATTTTAACAATGTTTTTAAGCCTGAAGGATACCCTGAAGTGAAATATGACAGGCATGAAGAGTCAAATCTCTCATGAGTTCACTTGTATGTTTTGTTTAAAATTTCTCTTAGAAGTTGGGGGTATAATTATGGCTAGCAGAAGATTGTGAGTCGTCATTAGGAAGGTAGATAGAAGGTGGTTACAAGGAATATTTTTTGAAATAGAAAGATGGCTACAATTAATATATCATGGAAATATTGTTAATATATCACCCTTAACAAGAGCCACAAATAAAATAAAATATTGTGGAATAACTCTAAAGAAGTGGAAGGCCTGTATGAGAAAAACTTTACACTTTGGAAGAAAGAAATTGAAGAAGAGACCAGAGAATGAATGGGAAGATCTCCCATGCCCTTTGGTAGGTTGAAATTAATGTAGTAAAAATGAAAATCTTTCCAAAAGCAATCAACTGGTTCAATACCATTCCCATGTAAATATCAGCAAAAATTTTCAAATACCTCAAAAAAATACTCAACTTCATATAGAAAAGCAAAAAACCAGCCGGGCGGTGGTGGCGCACGCCTTTAATCCCAGCACTCGGGAGGCAGAAGCAGGCGGATCTCTGTGAGTTTGAGACCAGCCTGGTCTACAAGAGCTAGTTCCAGGACAGGCTCCAAAACTGCAGAGAAATCCTGTCTCGAAAAACAAAACAAAACAAAACAAAAAAAACAAAAGAAAAGAAAAAAAACCACATCATATAAACCAACCACAGTGAATCACAGAAAAAGAGCATGTGGGAAGTATATTTGAGCTCATTTGCACAGGAGACCATTTTCTAAATATAACCTCAGTAGTACAGACAAAGAGAGTAATAATTAATAAATGGGACCTCCTGATACTGAGAAATTTCTGTGAACCAAAGGACATGATCAATAATACAAAAAAAGGCAGCCTATAGTATGGGAAAAGATCTTCACCTAAAGCCGGGCGATGGTGGCGCACGCCTTTAATCCCAGCACTCGGGAGGCAGAGGCAGGCGGATCTCTGTGAGTTCGAGACCAGCCTGATCTACAGAGCTAGTTCCAGGACAGGCTCCAAAGCCACAGAGAAACCCTGTCTCGAAAAACCAAAAAAAAAAAAAGAAAGAAAGATCTTCACCTACCCCCCACTGGACAGAGGACTGATCTCCAAAACATACAAAGAACTAAAAAAAAAAGGTCACCAAAAGAACAAATAATCCAATAAAATTGGGGTACAGACCTAAACAGAGAACTCTCAACACATGAATCTAAATTGCCTGAGAGATACGTAGGGAAATTTCCAACATCCTCAGCCATTAGAGAAATGAACATTGAAACAACTCTGAGATTCCATCTTACATCTGTTAACAATAGCCAAGATCAAAAACACTAATGACAACTTAAGCTAGAGAGGATGTAGGGGTTAAGGGAACACTCCTCCATTGCTTATGGGAGTGCAAACTTGTACAGCCACTTTGGATATCAGTATGGTGATTTCTCATAAAATTAGGAAGCAAACCACCTGGTGATGGGGCATGCCTTTAATCCCTGCACTTGGGAGGCAGAGACAGGCAGATCTCTATGATTTTGAAGCCAGCCTGGTTACAAGACCTAGTTCCAGGACAAGCTCCAAAGCTACAGAGAAACTGTGTCTTAAAAAAACCAAAAAAAAAAAAAGACAGAAAATGGGGTAACAACCTATCTCAAAACACAGCAGTACCAGTTTTGGGTATGGACCCAATGGATGCTCAACCATACTACAAGGACAAGTGCTCAACTGTGTTCACAGCATCATTATTTGTCACAGCCAGAACCTGAAAACAACACCTCCACTGAAGAGTTGATAAAAAAAATTATGGTACATTTACAAAATGGAGTACTACACAGTGGATAAGAATAATGAATCTTGAAATTTATGGGCAAATTGCTGGATTAGAAATCATAAGAGAAGCCGGGCGGTGGTGGCGCACGCCTTTAATCCCAGCACTTGGGAGGCAGAGGCAGGCGGATCCCTGTGAGTTCGAGACCAGCCTGGTCTACAAGAGCTAGTTTCCAGGACAGGCTCCAAAGCCACAGAGAAACCCTGTCTCGAAAAACCAAAAAAAAAAAAAAAAAAAAAGAAATCATAAGAGAGTGAGTTAACCCAGACCCAGAAAGACAAAATAAAATATGTTCTCACTCCTAAGTGGCTTTTAAATATAAAACAAAGGACAAACATCTTACAATTCACAATGTCAGAGAACATAGACAACAAATAGGAACATAAGAAAGACATACATGGATCTATTGTACATAGGACATAGAGAAAAACAATATCTGAGTAAAGATGGAGCATGTGGATCAAGGGAGAAGGGGAGTGGAGAGGAAAGGACAGTAGTGGAAAAATATATAGTTGAAAAAAACAGTTAAAAAATCCTTGCTACACAGAAGATCATGGGTGAATTATCCAAAGTGATAGTCATAAATGAATATCAGAAATATGGAACTTTGCTTAATTATGTAGCTGAATAATATAACTCCTCATGCTAAGGCAAACTGATTTATGACATCTGATTAAAAATAATCCACACACATTTTGCAACAGAAAATTGAAGATTCTGCTTTTGTTGCCACAGACTTTCCAGGTTAATATTATGTCCTTCTGGGTTCTTTGATTGACTTCAAAACTATATAGTTATAGTTTTCTTTAGTTATGGTGTGTGTAAATTAGATATAAAAGTTGACACTCGCCGGGCGATGGTGGCGCACGCCTTTAATCCCAGCACTCGGGAGGCAGAGGCAGGTGGATCTCTGTGAGTTCGAGACCAGCCTGGTCTACAGAGCTAGTTCCAGGACAGGCTCCAAAGCCACAGAGAAACCCTGTCTCGAAAAAGCAAAAAAAAAACAAAAAACAAAAAACAAAAAAAAAATTGACACTCACAAAGGTAGGATAGATGATATACATTAATTTGCCAAATGTAAGTTGACTAAATATTGTAACTATAATTAAACCAATTAAAATGCCCATGTTTTATTAAGCACAGCACTCTTGGGTGGCTGAGACAGAAAACCTGGGTGCACATGCAAACCTGGGACTATGGGTTCCTCCTCCCAAAGCCCACTTAAATACTCTGTTGGAGTAGTCTTGACCTTCCCTTTAGGAGAGTTCAGGACCTGGCATGCTGGGACTTGGAGTCCAAACCAATGAAACTCCCAGGCTGTGGTCTGTGTTGGATGCCAGGGGCTAGGGTGATGCTCCCAACTTAACATTCCAGACTTTTTGGATATAGGAGTTACAGAAAGTTGAGATGATAATTTAGGATCTCTTTGAAAAAAAGGGTATAAACTCAAGTCTGGCTAATTCCTGTAGGCATGGGATGACATGGGAGGGGCCGAGTTGAAAGTTGGTGGGTGTAGACAGACATTCTGTTCACTATCATCCCGGAAATGACAGGCACCTGCTTCTTGAGGGAGGTAAGAAGGCAAATGTCTAGGAGAAAAAAATATTGTTATTCCTGGCCCTATAAAATGGAGCTATCCTTGGGATTTGACACAATAGCAGGTGAAACCAGATTTTAGTTGGCAGGTGTTCTTTATCCAGAAGAATTGTAGGTGTCCTTGATCTAAGAAAGCTGGTACCAATGATAAAGTCCTAGGATCTGGTATAGTTGCTTTTGGCATTGTCCTCAGAATATTATCATTTTTACATACTACTTCCAAGAAGGAAATGGAAGAATTATATGAAGTCAGTAGAAACTATCACACAATGAGACAAGTTAGGAGGAGTCTAGTCCAACAACTCTACACAAGAGGTACACAGGGGGGCTGGAGAGATGGCTCAGTGGTTAAGAGCATTGCCTGCTCTTCCAAAGGTCCTGAGTTCAATTCCCAGCAACCACATGGTGGCTCACAGCCATGTGTAAAGAGGTCTAGCGCCCTCTTCTGGCCTTCAGGCATACAGACAGAATATTGTATACATAATAAATAAATAAATATTAAAAAAAGAGTTACACAGGGTATTCTGAAATATTTACTAAGTGCATAGTTGCCTTGAGCTGATAACCATAGCTCCATATAGGGGGAAGAACTGTTTTCTCAAGATCTGAAGCAACTCCTCCACAAAGGACTTGACACCAGGACATTACCAGCTCTCCAAAGTATATTCCTAGTTTTACTGAAGGAGCTCTGTTTTATTATCAATACATCAGGTCCTTAGTGAAACTCACAAGGCTTAGGTCCCAAATTATACTAGGTCTCCCAAGATTACACCTCTTCCCTGCCTGAGGTCCAAAATAAAATTTTTGATTGATCAGGCCAGTCCTTCACACAACAGTGTTTTACATTTCGAACACGTCACTGCTCTTCCAGAAGTCCTGAGTTCAATTCCCAGCAACCACATGGTGGCTCACAGCCATCTATAATGAGACCTGGTGCCCCCTTCTGGCCTGTGGGCACACATGGAAGGAATGCTGTACACATAATAAATAAATCTTTAAAAAGAAAAGAAAATGAGGTATCGCGATGGCCGTATGACTATACATAGACTAATAGAAATGGGTTAATTTAAGATGTGAGAGTTAACAGAAATATGCCTGAGTTATTGACCAAACTGTGTTGAAATTAATATACTCACTGTGATTATTCAGTCATAGCTGGCCTGAAATTGAAAGTGCAGTGCTGTTTACAGTGGGGTGGATGGTTTTTGGTGTCCAATGGATTAAGTATTATTAAAGTGGGAAGGAAATGGAACCCACAGCATTCAGCCTGAGGATTCACGGAGACGGGTCTTTCCCATTTAGGTCTAAGAATTCTATAGAGGTAAGAGAGCTTTATAGTGATTGGCTCCTTTATTTCTCTCATCTTTCTCAATATCTGACTATGGCTTTTTATTTTTGGGAACAATTGGAATTTGTGCTACAGTGAAATGTAAAATAAATTCTATTAAATTTATTAAATTTTATTAAATTTTTGTTAAAATTTTATCAATCCATTAACTTACAAAAAGCCAACAAAACTCTCTTGTTCTTATTGTTTTTTAGAGTCTAACATCATTATTAACCCATCCTTTAAAAGCTTTTTTTTTTTTTTTTGGTTTTTCGAGACAGGGTTTCTCTGTGGCTTTGGAGCCTGTCCTGGAACTAGCTCTGTAGACCAGGCTGGTCTCGAACTCACAGAGATCCGCCTGCCTCTGCCTCCCGAGTGCTGGGATTAAAGGCGTTCGCCACCATTGCCCGGCAAAAGCTTTTTTTTTTTTTTAATCTACCAAGACAGCTTTCTTTATTAAAGGGGAAGTTGAGACAACTGTTATTGCTGAATTATTTGATATCTGATAGAAACACGCCCTAAAATCTGTTTGGAAGATCTTTACTATCTCCTATGTTCAACTCTGGTTCTAATTTTATCTTCAGCTTTAGCAACTAAATCATACACACATACCTCTAAAAATCACTTTAGTTGAGATGATACTAGAATAAGATACTTGCATTTAGCAAGTGATGTTGAATTCCATTCAGTATGTTTATTCAGTTGATTTATTTTTATTTTATGTGCATTCGTGTTACATGTGCATGTATGTCTGTGTGATGGTGTCATGTCCCCTAGAACTGGAGCTAAACACAGTTGTGAGGTTCCATGTGGGTGCTGACAACTGAACTTGGGTCCTCTAGAAGAACAGTCAGTATTCTTACCCATAGTGTCATCTCTCCAGCCCCAACTACAATTCTAAATGTGACTTTAGAAATGGGGACAGAAGCCGGGCGGTGGTGGCGCACGCCTTTAATCCCAGCACTCGGGAGGCAGAGGCAGGCGGATCTCTGTGAGTTCGAGACCAGCCTGGTCTACAGAGCTAGTTCCAGGACAGGCTCCAAAGCCACAGAGAAACCCTGTCTCGAAAAACCAAAAAAAAAAAAAACAACAAAAAAAAAAACAAAAAAAGAAATGGGGACAGAAGTTACTTTCTCATTCCTAGGTGGTTGGAGCTTTAATGGTGGTATTTCCCTTTTAAGCATTGATTTGCTTAATTTTAAATTTTAATAGACTTGAACAAATGACTGCAAGATTAAATTAATAGGTAAATAGCTTTCCACCAACAAGTACCAATTACCTTGATCGAAACAATTAATCAAATCTTGTCAAGGATCTAATGGTTCTGTTTAATAAATTTTTCATCAGAAATAACACTATGCTTCATGGTTTCCTGTATTCTTTAATGTATTGCAATACAAAAGGTCATTTTATGACTGAGAGGTGAATGAGTTATTTAATCTAAAATTTAGTTGGTTTAATCATGAGAGCAAGGTCATTTCCCTGGGGAACAATGGAGTGGGATCCAAAATGAGAACTTTTGATTCAGAAACATTTTTTTTATATATTGGAGATACTGATGTTCTAGAATTAATATGCCTTCCTCTGGATAAATTATTCCACAAAATTAAGGTTTTTTATTTTTTTTTTTTTGGTTTTTCGAGACAGGGTTTCTCTGTGGCTTTGGAGCCTGTCCTGGAACTAGCTCCTGTAGACCAGGCTGGTCTCGAACTCACAGAGATCCACCTGCCTCTGCCTCCCAAGTGCTAGGATTAAAGGCGTGCACCACCACCGCCCGGCTGGGGTGGATAATTTTTAAAAGAGGAGCCAGCCTGGAAAAAAATTTTGCATACCGTATAAAATGTCATTTTTAAGTCTCTTTTGGGTTCAGGACCAAGGTTATACTGTGAACAATTTAAAAAGGAACAGGAGAACTAGGCAGTGGTGGTGCACGCCTTTACTCCCAGCACTTTGGAAGCAGAGGCACCACCACCGCCCGGCAAATATTTATTATGTATACAATATTCTTTCTGTGTGTATGCTTACAGGCCAGAAGAGGGCACCAGATGTCATTACAGATGGTTGTGAGCCACCATGTGGTTGCTGGGAATTGAACTCAGTACCATTGGAAGAGCAGGCAATGCTCTTAACCACTGAGCCATCTATCCAGCCCTTTTTTTAAAGTTTTTTTTAATATTTATTTATTATGCATACAATATTCTGTCTGTGTGTATGTTTGAAGGCCGGAAGAGGGCACCAGACCTCATTACAGATGGCTGTGAGCCACCATGTGGTTGCTGGGAATTGAACTCAGGACCTTTGGAAGAGCAGGCAATGCTCTTAACCACTGAGCCATCTCTCCAGCCCTCAATGGCACTTCTTGTGAAGTGAGAAAATTTGTAGAAGTATGGTGCATAACCCAGAGATAGAACCCAGGTCCGACTTAACAGCAATGAACTTTACTAAATGAGGCAATTTTCTGGTGTATAATTTTGATCCTAAGAAAGTGTTATAAATAAATGCATAGTCCTCAAAGTGAACAAATTTTCCTGTTTTAATGTTTCTTTAAATTGAGTTTGAGCATTACTGTATTGGCTCAGGGGAAAGGACTGTTGTATGTAAGACTAGAAACCTAACCTCAATTTCTATAGAACATCCAGCTGTGGTTGATTACATACACAGTTGTTTGCTGGTTCTCATACATTATTACATCCATATCAGATAAATGAAAATCTTTGAATACACACATGAATTATTTAATGTTTCTCATAATCTCTTTTATTAGTCATTTTAACATATACATTGTTCAATTCTCTTGAAAACACAGCACATTGGAAGTTTATCATCTACCCTTGGACTTGTACTCAAGAGTAAGACAAACGAGCATCATGAGTTCAAATGTATCCCTGAATCATTACTGACATCCAAGGTAAGACGAATAACAAATAACAAAATCTCAAGGGAATTTGTGAAAAGATGAAAATCAAAACCAGAAACACAAACCACCACCCGTATGTGTAAAGCATCAAACATGGCCTGATATTTCAATAACCAATGGGAAAATTATATGATGGAGGTTCTATTATATATGTTACAGTAGAAAAATACCTATCACTAGGTACAGGCAGAATAGAAGATAAACAAAAGTCATTGAAGAAATACAAGATCTACAAAATAAGCTTCACTAAATGGATTTGCTTACAGCACACTTTAGTGACTCCCTCAAATATTTTAAAATAGAAACCACAATACAATAATCTCCATCAGACTTGACTGAATATGGTATGTAATTTACTTCCTTAAATGCTATGATGAAAAATAATTATTTTTGAAGCTAAAGAAATCTGTGATGTTTAATGTTATTAACAATTTTTTTTCATGAATAGGAATGTCTTCTTTATGAGTTTGTTCCTATTGCAGACTGAAAAGTGACCCAAGTAGAATTTAAAACATTTATAGCACTAGAGTCATGGCGAGGTGACTAAGAAATGTTCATTCCCATGACTAAGATCAAATTTTTAACAGCTTCCTGTAATTCCTGCTACAAGAAGTGTTAATTTTCTCAAGATACAGATTGCACATTCAAATAGACACACACAACACCACATAATTACAATTAAAACAACTTTTTAATCAGTTTTTCACTCATGAACATATTTCTCCTGTAAGCATTCATTACACTAAAAGAGGAGTTGGGGCATTTTACAGCTCACTTACAGAGTTTTTCTTCATGAATTGGTTCATGAAAGAGAAAGCAAGTTTAAGCTTAAAGAGAAATTAGTCCTTCTAAATGGTGGTATCATTTGAGAAGATTTAGGACATGCTGTCCTGCTGAAGGAAATATGTCACTGAGTGTAGGCTATGAGAATTTACATCCATACACCAGTTCCAATTCCATTCTCTGCTTCATGCGGGAGATTAAGGACGTGAGTTCTTAAGCTCTTGCTTCAGGTGCCATGTCTGACAATTTTTGTCATGGAAATTTCATGGTGATTCTCTTATCTTCTAGGACCAAGGGCCAAATAAAATGCATTTATAATTTGAAATAAAGATGATATCACAACAAAAGGAGTACACATCCTTAAATATTTATACCTGAATTACTTATGCCTTGCAATTGAAGAGAAGTATAAAATCTAATAGGGTTTCATTATCATTCAAATTCATAGTGCAAGAGGGAATGGGACCCTTACTGTCTGAAGTCAGGAAAACCTACAGTTGTGAAGAGAAGGGCGCCACACTAGATGAGGCAATGATGTTCCTCTCTGAGAGAGAGCCATCACAGCTGGGATCCACTCCATTCTTCTAAGAGTTTCCCAGCAGAAATGCCTGTTACTGATCTGCTCCACTCCCGTAATGAAGTGCCTCAAAAGAGGTGTCCATTGCTGCTGTGCTCCTCTGGATTAAATGACTTTCCAAGTAGAAGTATCAATTATGTCTCAGTTCAACTCCACTAGGGAGTTTCTGATCCATTCCAGTGAAAGAAGGTCTTCACAGATATCTCAATCAAGAGATTTATTTGGGAGGGAAGAGAGTGACTGCCTCTGCCAGGGTGGAAAGGGGCAGCTGCCAATTGAATGAGCATATGGCACATACAGGGCTTCTTAAAACCAGATTTCTTCCAAGGAGACTTTTTTTTAAAGATTTATTTATTTATTATGTATACAACATTCCTTCCATGTATGCTTGCATGACAGAAGAGGGCACCAGACCTCTTTACAGATGGTTGTGAGCCACCATGTGGTTGTCGGGAATTGAACTCAGGACCTTTGGAAGAGCAGGCAATGCTCTTAACCACGAGCCATCTCTCCAGCCCCCTTCCAAGGAGATTTTGAAGGTGGAAACTGGTCAGATCTCAATCCTTGAGTTGAACAAGCTGAGACATGGGCTGAATTTTGTATTCAGATATTGGTTGGTTTTGTGCTCAGCTGAACAAGGGTAGAGTGTGTTTCTTTGGCTCTTTCCTTCACTGGCTTTTATAGCTCTGTCTTCTGGGTGAGGTTGTCTCTATAAGTAGCTCTAGATTCAGGGACAAAGCGTTTTCCTTTGGATCTCATTTCAGTAATAGGGGGTGATTCTTTGACTGGCTCTTTCTCCTGCCCATAGGTCTTCATAAATAGACTTTCACTGCAGAATAATTTTTGTCATGTTTTTGAAGACTACATTTATTAAATTTATAGTTTCCTTCCTCGATGGTTTATTTAATGTATTTGTAAATTATTGTGACAAAGGATTTACCGCATAGATTCTATCCATGGTTTTTTCTCTTATATGTGTACATTTATGCACTTGAAAATGAATAAGACATGAAAGGTTTTAATCACACTGACTTCATTCATACTGTTTTTAAGCCTTTGAAGATTACTGTGATCTTCAAAGGCTTTACCACACTGAATACATCCATGGGGTTTCTCTCTTCTTTTATGCATTTGAAGATCACTGTGCTGTGCAAAGCTCATACCACACTGATTACATTCAAAGAAGTTCTATCTATGGTGAGATCTTTTATGCACTTTAAGATTACCAGAAGCTGCAAATGCCTTACCACACTCATTACATTCATACGGTTTCTCTCCAGTGTGTGTTCTTTTATGTACTTGAAGAGTACTGTTCACTGCAAAGGCCTTACCACACTGATTACATTCATAGGGCTTCTCTCCGGTATGCGTTCTTTTATGATGTTGAAGACCATTGTACTGTGCAAAGGCCTTCCCACACTGATTACATTCATAGTGTTTCTCTCCAGTGTGTGTTTTTTTATGGTCTTGAAGATTATTCTGTGTTGCAAAGGCCTTACCACACTGATTACACTCATATGGTTTTTCTCCAGTATGTGTTCTTTTATGGCATTGAAGAGCACAATACTGTGAAAAGGCCTTACCACACTGATTACATCCATAGGGTTTCTCTCCAGTATGTGTTCTTTTATGGGTTTGAAGAATACTATGAACTGAAAAGGCCTTACCACACTGATTACATTTATAGGGTTTCTCTCCAGTGTGTGTTCTTTTATGCTTTTGAAGAGTACTATGAGCTTTAAAGGTCTTACCACACTGATCACAATCATATGGTTTCTCTCCACTATGTGTTCTTTTATGCTTTTGAAGATTACTATAAGATGCAAAGGTCTTACCACACTGATTACACTCATATGGTTTTTCTCCAGTGTGTGTTCTTTTATGGTATTGAAGAGCACAATACTGTGAAAAGGCCTTACCACACTGATTACATCCATAGGGTTTCTCTCCAGTATGTGTTCTTTTATGTTTTTGAACATAACTCTGAGCTGCAAAGGCCTTACCACACTGATTACATTTATAGGGCTTCTCTCCAGTATGTGTTCTTTCATTCCCTTTTAGGTGACTGTCATATGTCAAGAGTTTACCACATTGAATATATATTGAAAGTTTCTCTCCAGTTTGAATTTTTTCAATCCTGCAAGAATAATTGGCACATTTAAAAGCTTTACCACATTTAATTCACTGTTGTGCCTATACATTTGTATGAATTAACTTTATAATATGTTCCAATTATAAAGAGGAATCAGATACTAAGTTTTTATAGCTGTTTCTAAACTCATGTTTTGCTCTTTAATTAGGCACTCTTTTGTCACTTAGAAGATACCTCCAATGGTCAATTCTTTTCTTTTATGGCTTACCTTTTTACCTTCACAGAAACTTTTTTCTATATGATATTTGATACATATGTGAAGAGAACTGGATAAACTCAGAGCTTTAACATACATGAATTCTCCTTTACTGTGAATCATATTGCATATGCTAACTGAACTAGGACACCCAACAGTATTTGCACAGTTCTAGAACTCATAGAGCTTTTTCGCAGTCTGAGTTTGTTCATGTACTAACAATGATGGTGGAAAATCAAGTATTTGTATACTTGAATCACATTCTACAAATTTACTCAACTTGGGGACTACTGCTTATCTGATTGTTCTTAGAGAGTGGTAGGTTATATCTGTATATCTGTATGCTAATCCACTTATATCAAGAATAACTTATGGTATACATAGTAAAGAAGAATAACAAATAAAAGATTTCCACATTGAATTCTCAGCATTTTCGTGCTGTTCCTCACAGACTTGTGATATAGATGTCAAGGTTTCTGCAGAACAACTGCCACTTGACTCAACTCTAACTGCTTCTCTCACTAAACTTATCACAGTCACAAGAAGTGTACAAGGAATACAAGATTTACTATGGGTGATTGGTTTAGTACAAAGTTTTGCAGATACACTTATCTCTTCATATACCTTTTGTATTATGAGTAGCAAGAAAGAAATTTATTTTCAGATCTACAACAAAGCCCTCATGGTGCTATGCCTCAAAAGGTGATATCTTTCTAGCCATTGCTTTCTTGACTTCTTTCTTAAAAGAATGTCATTCAACTGCAACTCACATATATGAAATATGGATTTGTAAAAATTTGATAACCATTAGTGCACTTAAAATTGTGCTTATCTATTTTGCTTTAGACCAAAACTTTCAGGACACAAAAGATTCATCAGAGGCACATTGTTATCAGCTTGCACATGAAAATTACCTTTCATTTCTTCTAGAAAATGGAGAGTGTTCTTTAGTATTATGGTCTTCCCAAATGCATCCTAAAATATAATACCAGAAAATGTATGTTATATTATTGAAAATTGTGCAGTAGTTAAGGTGTTATATTAAGGGACCCTTAGAACTATGACTGCTTAATTCAACTCATTCTTATTATTTTTAAATCAAATTACAGAAGACCATCATAAACCAAAAAAAGTTGTCCCCTTATTTTTTTTTTTTGGTTCTTTTTGAGACAGGGTTTCTCTGTGGCTTTGGAGCCTGTCCTGGAACTAGCTCTGTAGACCAGGCTGGTCTCAAACTCACAGAGATCTGCCTGCCTCTGCCTCCCGAGTGCTGGGATTAAAGGCATTGCCACCACTGCCTGGCTGTCTCCCTTATTTTGAATCATGAAGGAAATTTACTTTTACCTATAGTAGCAAGGTTCCTGTAGGTCTCCAGCATCACATCTTTGTAGAGATTCTTCTGGGAAGGATCCAGCAAATTCCACTCTTCCCGAGTGAAGTTGATATGCACATCATCATAGGTCACTGCTGTCTAAAATATTTCAGTCACATGTATAATAGAAAGCATGATGGTGACAATATTGTAAATGTATACTTCTTTGACAGTATAGTCATAAAATTCTGGCGTTCAACACTAATATTTCATGACCCAGACAGTCATGAAGGAAACTGAATATGAGAGTCACCTCTGTCATTTCTGTACCCTTTGAATGGGACATCACCTTACAGCTGAACTGTCTATTAATAGAGACAGCCAAGGAAACAGATCAATGGGACATAGTAGACTGAGAAAATTGTATGAAGAAATACTAATTACAAAATAGAAAAACCCAGTGGACAAACTAGGTGTACTGACTCATGCCTTTAAGCACAGCACTCAGAAAGCACAGGTGTATATATTTGTCTCTGAGTTGAATGCCAGCCAAATCTAAAAAATCAGTCCATGACAGGTGGAAGTATACATTAAGCCCCAGTCTCCATAGCAAAAAATCAGTGAAACAAACAAATCAGATAGACAGAATTCAGAGATGTTTACTGAAGTTCCTACAAAGAATTATGCATTCACTCCAGTTCTGTATTCATCTTCCAGACAGCTGAAGTGTCCTATTTTAAACTACAATACCAAAAACATTTTATAAAAAGGTACTTCATGTTTAAAATAATTACAAATGGACAGATTAAAAACATTAGCAATATAAATGTTGGTCATGACAAATTAACACAGCTCTGGAAATATGGCTGAGTACTACTGAGGTCTTCCTGGTCTTGAAAAGAGGTGGGCACAATTGTCAGTACTTACATGGGGATCACAACTATTTATAATTCCAAGTTCAGGATATCTGAGAAGCTTTGATCACTCTGATGACCAAGTACCCATATGGTACATATCCATGCAGACCCATAAAATAGTCAAATTGAGTGAAAAATTAAAAGCAAGCTAATCAAGCAGGAAGAAGTTCATGCACCAGCAATTCAATGACTCAGGATGCTCAGGCAGTATTAATGTCATGAATACATGGCATCCTGGGGATCAGAATGAAACCCTCTGTCAAATTTAAAATTCAAGATATGTGTGAAGCTGAGCACAGCAGCATATGCTTGACATGTAAAAAGCCTACATTCAGGGCCATCATCCAACAATATAAAAACAAATAAAGCCATGAATGAAACCCCCCTCACTTTACTTTGAGGAATTTGGAGCCACACATCAAAGGTTACTCAGACAAGCAAACAAAACAATTAAAACTACAGGCTACAAAACTCCTTAGCCCTGCCGGGTGGTGGCACACGCCTTTAATCCCAGTACTCAGGAGGCAGAGGCAGGCAGATCTTTGTGAGTTCGAGACCAGCCTGGTCTACAGAGCTAGTTCCAGGACAGGCTCCAAAACCACAGAGAAACCCTGTCTCGAAAAACCAAAAAAACCCAAACAAACAAAAAAAAACAAAAAAAACTCCTTAGCCCTGAACAGCAAGTGTTTCTTCTATATTTTATGTGATTTACAGATCAAGCCTATAACGATGATAAAAGCATTTCAGTGTAAGTGGGAAGTTGGCTGATTAATTCCAACCACAACACAGTAGACATAAAAGTCAGAAAATTAGTTAAGGATATTGAGACTCATCACATACAATGAGGCATTTCATCCTGAAAAGCCTTTTTTACTGAAGGTTCATAGGAAATTGAAAGGCCACCAAGGAGAGAAACATGATCTTTTCTGGGAGGTTGTTCATTCAATGAACTGCACAGACTGGACAAAGAGAGCGACCCAGGAGAGCAGACCAAAAGAGCAGGCCAAGACAAAGGGCAAAGATAGTCTTCAGAGGTGTTGCTCACTCAAACAGAGTTGGCCAAAAACAGGTCTCAAAAACAAAAACACCTACTTTAAGGATTGGGCCAAGAGGCAAAGACACTGCTGGCACCAATTGAAGGATGAGATGGGTAGGTGCCAATGCAAGAATTCATCCAACAACATAGGAAGCAACATGGTAACACCAGAACCCAGTGGTCATACAACAAGAAGATTTGATCATCCTAACCCAGAAGAAGTAAAAGAAAATGATTTTCAATGTAACTTTGTGAGGATGATGAGGAAATGAAAATTCCCTTAAAGAAATTGAGGAAGCCGGGCGATGGTGGCGCACGCCTTTAATCCCAGCACTCGGGAGGCAGAGGCAGGCGGATCTCTGTGAGTTCGAGACCAGCCTGGTCCACAGAGCTAGTTCCAGGACAGGCTCCAAAGCCACAGAGAAACCCTGTCTCGAAAAACTAAAAAAAAAAAAAAATTGAGGAAAACACAAACAAAAACTTAGAAGACATCAATAAATCTATCAAAGAAACCCAAGAAATCAAGAAAAAAACCAATCAAACAGGTGAAGCAAACAACTTAAGACTTGAAGACTGGGGCCAGGCAGTGGTAGTGCACATGCCTTTAATCCCAGCACCTGGGAGGTAGAGGGAGGTGGATCTCTGTGAGTTCAAGTACAGCCTGGTCTTCAAGAGCTAGTTCCAGGACAGGCTCTAGAGCTATAGAGAAACCCTGTCTTAAAAAATCAAAAAAAGACTTGACGACTGAAACAGAGGCAATAAAGAAAACACAAATGAAGGGAATTCTGTATATGGAAAATCTGGTTAAACAAATGGGAAGTATAGCAGGAAGTGTAATCAACAGAATACAAGAGATAGAAGAGAGAATCTCAGGTGCTGAAGATACTATATAGGAAATAGATTTATTGGTCAAGGAAAACAATAACTCCAACAAATTCCTTACACAAAATATCTTGGATATCTGGGACACCATGAAAAAATACAAATCTGCCGGGAGATGGTGGTGCACGCCTTTAATCCCAGCACTCGGGAGGCAGAGGCAGGCGGATCTCTGTGAGTTTGAGACCAGCCTGGTCTACGGAGCTAGTTCCAGGACAGGCTCCAAAGCCACAAAGAAACCCTGTCTCGAAAAACAAAAAAAAAAAAAGAAAAAAGAAAGAAAAAAATACAAATCTAAGAATAATAGGGATAGAAGAAAGAGAAGAACACCAACTCAAAGGCACAGAAAATATATTCAACAAAAAAAATATCATAGAAGAAAACTTTTCCAACCCAAAGAAGGATATACCTATGAAGGTACAAGAATGAAGGTACCATCAATGGAGAAAACAAGGTATTCCATGACAAAACCAGATTTAAACAATACTTATCTACACAAATCCAGTCATACAGAAAGTCCTAGAGGGGAAACTCCAACCCAAGGAAGCTAACTGTAAACACAGAAAACAGATAACCTGACATCTGCAAACACCAAAGAAGAGAAACACACAAACACTACTACTGAAACAAAACAGGAACTAGCAATCACTGATCATTTACATCTCTTACTATCAATAGACCCAATTCGCCTATAAAAAGGCACAAGCTTAGAGAATGAATCCAAAAGCAGGATCCATCCTTTTGCTTTATAAAAGAAACAAACCTAAACCTCAAAGACAAACATTGCCTAAGAGTAAAGTGTTGGGAAAAGGTTTTCAAATCACGTGGACCTAAGCAACACACAAGGATAGGTATCATACGTAGACATGCACTGTTCAGGGTATAGTAGTATATTTCATGTTTCATACAGATAATCCACATTCAAAATGACAAGACAATTTCTCTTTGAACTATGTGGTATTCCCTGTTAACTTACATTGCAAACCTAAAAATGTGGGAAGCATGACTGGAGAGGCTTAAATTTTATAAACAAATAATAATTATAAAAATGCAAAGCTGCTGCTGCATGCAGCCTTGCTGAATCAGTATATCATTCCTGTGGCAATTTCTGTCACATTATATTGTGAATAAAATTGTTCTATAGAAATTAAATGATTTGAAACTCATATGAAATGTTTAATGCTTTCAGCCTGTTTTATGGCTGGTTTTGTTATTTGATGTGCTAATTTGGAAACTTAATTCACATTCAAGCAGTCTGTATAGATAACTAAAGCCCAGTTAAGTATTTTGTAATTTCAGGCTGCTACGCCATGCTTGGGATGTTGTTTAAAAGAAAGAAAAAAAATACAGGTAACATATTTCACATTTCTGTACCTTCATCTTTTTTTTTTTTTTGTTTTTTTCTGTGGCTTTGGAGCCTGTCCTGGAACTAGCTCTGTAGACCAGGCTGGTCTCGAACTCACAGAGAGCCGCCTGCCTCTGCCTCCCAAGTGCTGGGATTAAAGGCGTGTGCCACCATCGCCCGGCTTGTACCTTCATCTTCTAAGTAAATCTGTGGATGATTTGATGAGGAGGGAATGAACCTGTTTCCTGTACTCACATACCAAGGACACACTTGTGGTTAAAGTGAGTTGATAATGTGGTGTAAAGGATGGTTGTCCCCAACTCATTTCTTTATGATCTATAATGAAAAAATACATTTTGAATACAGTTAATTCTGTAAACAGATGCATGTTCATAATATCTATTATGGTTTTGTAATCTTAATCTAGTATATTTTAGATATTTTACTTTTTCCCTCTTAGGAAATACATTTAGTATAGTGTAGAAAAATACTTCATGACATTTTTATATAAGGTTAGATAACTTGGGCTAGAGAGATGGCTCAGTGGTTAAGAGCATTGCCTGCTCTTCCAAAGGTCCTGAGTTCAATTCCCAGCAACCACATGGTGGCTCACAACCATCTGTAATGAGGTCTGGCGCCCTCTTCTGGCCTTCAAGCATATTCACAGACAGAATATTGTATATATAATAAATATTTTTTAAAAAAAGGTTAGATAACTTTTCATACATAAACAGGAAATTTGCTGTAGAAAATTCTTGAAATGAAACATTTAATCTAGGACATCAATTTAATCTGTTCCTTGAATCTATTTTTATGTGGCTCTTGAGAATATATCCCAAAAAATCCATTGTACTAAAAATAATTGGAGTACTGACAAACTTCTTGGAGTACGTATATATAAAATCACAAAACTTGTATTCATTCTCTTTCTGTGATATGTTGTTCTACAGTCCAGGATGGCTTTTGCACCATTTTTTAAACCAGTTTTCCCCTTTGATGTCGGTACCACAGTTGCTATAAATGACTGCTGCTTTAGGGGTTAAATATTTTGTTAGTGGAGATACAACCAATACACTAAATTATGATAAAACTTTCTGACTGGATAATAGGTAAATATAGTTGGGCTATATTCAAAATTATTTTATTACCAAAACCATATCATTTGTTTTACTGGAAATAAAGGAAAATGGCTTGTTTTTACTGCTGGGTCATGTTTTGTGTAGTAAAGAAGAAATTCTTTGGTCAATATTGTTATCTTTGTATTTCAATGTTAAGGTTTCCTCATGTGTATTATAGTAAATCAGTGATTTTTAAAAAAAAGAAGTGAGGGCTGGAGAGATGGCTCAGTGGTTAAGAGCATTGCCTGCCCTTCCAAAGGTCCTGAGTTCAATTCCCAGCAACCACATGGTGGCTCACAACCATCTGTAAAGAGGTCTAGTGCCCTCTTCTGGCCTTCAGGCATACACACAGAATATTGTATACATAATAAATAAATAAATATTTAAAAAAAAAGTGAACAATTTTCTGAATAGGTATCACATACCAAAATTAAATCAAGACCAGGTAAATAATTTAAATCAACCTATAACCTGCAAGGAAAGAGAAGCCATTCAACCAAAAAAAGCCCAGGGCCAGAGAGTGTCAGTGCAGAATTCCATCAGAACTAAGACCTAATAACAATACTCCTCAAGGGGGTCCACATAATAGAAACAGAAGGAACATTGCCAAACCCCTTTTATCATGATACAGTTACCCCTATACCAAAATCATGCAAAGATTCAACCAAGAATGAGAATTACAGACCCATCTCACTGATGAACATAGATGCAAAAATACTCAATAAAATACTAGCAAATAAAACCCAAGAACAATCTCTGTGAGTTCGAGACCAGCCTGGTCTACAAGAGCTAGTTCCAGGACAGGCTCCAAAACCACAGAGAAACCCTGTCTCAGAAAAAAACCAAAAAGAAAGAAAGAAAAAAAAAGAAAACCCAAGAACACAGCAAAATAATCATCTACCATGATGAAGTCAGCTTCATCTCAGAGATGCAAAAATTGTTCAACATACAAAAATCCATTAAGAATCCTGCCCTCTTTAAGTTCCTTTCCTGACATCCTTTAATACTGAACAAAAATATGACAACATAAGCCACGTTAACGCATTTCTCCCACTAGTACTCTTGATTGCTAAGGTTTCCCAGAATCCCTCATTGGCTAGGGCCACCCAGCTGGGACTCACAATATTAGCAGATCCTCTACTGGAGGATCAGAGATCAAATTACTCAGACAGCATAGTCCTTCCATGTCTGCCCTTTCAGCCCAGCAGACAGTGCTCCAGTTTACAAAGTTTGTATTTAGCACACATTATTCCATTCCCCTAGAGCACATCCTGTTCCTCATCCAAAGCACAGGGTCCTTTGTGTGCACATTCCATTGCACACTCACTTTCCAGTGCAGCCATCCCGTTGCCTCAGAGATGGGAAATCCTGCAGACAAACACCGGTCGGTCACATTCATAAAGTAGCTACTGTTACTGTGTAACTGTGGTTACTTTGTAACTGTTGTTAAAGAAGAACAGACCAGGAATTAGAAAACAATTCAGGGATCTTAGGGCTTGGAGGCAGCAAGGAGAATGTAAATATCATGTAGTTGTCATCTCAAAAACTATTTTGAAAACTTGAGACAGACTTTATGGTCATGTACTCCAGAGACAAGGGATTTGTATTAGAGCACGATAAAATTTTTTCTTGTATTTTCTCTAAAGATCAATGTCTTAATAGAGAAAAGTCCTGTTAAGTAGGGCCCCAACATTCTGCCCAGATCTTCAATTGTACATGAACTACTGTAAATATAGCAGTTAGGTTTAAAGATAAGGTCAGCCCCTTTCCCAGATTCTGGACTGCCTTGGTCTGTGGACCAAAACAATGGTCAATCTGAACATTCCTGAAACATCTGCAATTGACTACCTGATTCCACATAGCTGATCTCAACTACTGTTGAAGGAAGAAAGCTTTCACCCTGAGTACAACTTCTCCCTTTGTGCCCTGTGTCTCCCTCCACCAGCTTCAAAACTGGTCAATGAGCTCAACTCTTGCACAGGTCCCTCTTCTTCTAATTCCCAATAAAAGCTAAAATGATTAGCAGACACACAGTAACTACTCTACATTACTTCTTCATTGACAAGTCAAGGCCAAGCCTATAAGAAGTTGCAGGACTGTTTTCCCAGCACTGGGCAGCAGAGGCAAGATTAGGTGTTCAAAATGATTCTCAATTATATAGTATGAGGCAAGCCTAAACTAGAGGAGGCATTGTTCTACACAGAAATCAATAATTAACATCACTTGAGAGAAATAAAATGCAACTATTAATAACTTTGAGACATTGGAGAACAGAAACAGATACAAGAGCAGTGATACACTTAAAGAAAATATCTGAAAATGACACCAATAAGTGATTTTCAAATGATAAAAATACTGCACTCTTGAGATTAAATAAAACTTTCTATATTGACTTTGAAACAGAGTAGGCCTTTCTATTAAGAGAGGGGATGTCATTAATAAGAGATAGATTAATGGTTTCCATATACATATGTTGACTGCTGAGATCTGTAACCTGACACATGGAGTTAGTCAATGGCCTGTTTCTCAAATCTCTAAGCAGACTTAACTGTGTCAAGCAAGATCAATCATATCTGCATAGAATTATTGCCTAATTGCCTATCCTTAACTAGCTCTTGTAGACCAGACTTGAACTCACAGCCAGCCTTTGCCTCCCTAGTGCTGGGATTAAAGGCCTGTGTCACCTCTGCCCGGCCAGGAACTTTTTCATAATGGTGGCTCTAATAGTTGATTGCCTCCACTCTTTCCCCTGCAGTGTACACAATAAACTATTCCTCCTATTGTGGTCTGAAGACAGAAGGAATGTTCCATATGCAAATCTTTTTCCTGTGACTGCAATGAATAGTCAACTACATGACTCAAATGCATAATTTTATTTTATTTTTTCATTTATTATTATTATTATTTTTTGGTTGTTCAAGACAGGGTTTCTCTGTAGCTTTGGAGCCTGTCCTGGAACTAGCTCTTGTAGACCAGGCTGGCCTCGAACTCACAAAGATCTGCTTGCCTCTGCCTCCCGAGTGCTGGGATTAAAGGCGTGCGCACCACCTCCCAGCCATCAAATGCATAATTTAAAACTGTGAGGTGGTACAGTCATTTTTAAAAGATTTTTGAAAGTGTAATGTAGAGGACAGCAAGGTCATTGCCCTGGACGGCAGCAGACCAAGGCCACCTGCCTCAACATAAGAGGACTTGTCTCAGAAACTATTTTTCTAACAGGATGGAAATGCAGCTGTTCTAGAACTAATATGCCTTTCCATTGAGAAATCACTTCACACACCTAAAAGAGATGAATAAAGAAAAACCTCTTTAAAGATGGTATACATCAATCTCTGGCTAGAGCTCAAAGAGGAGCCAGCTAGACAGATTCCACATCTGCTGTTGTCCTTAAATGTCCTTTAGGATTAGGCTCTAGGTTACACTTTGAACAATTGAAATAGAAACAGGCACCTTGCCAGGCTAGACATTTAGGCAGATAGCAGAGTTACAGAGCAAAGGTATTCCCAGGGTAATTCCTTCATTACACTGGTAACAGGAATCAGCAGGTCGTGCTTCAGTGACAGGGTCCTGAGGTGAAGGTCACAGGGGATGAGAAAGATAGGAAAACTAAAATGTAAAAAAGATAAAAATTGCCAGGCGGTGGTGGTGCCTGCCTTTAATCCCAGCACTAGGGAGGCAGAGGCAGGCGGATCTCTGCGAGTTTGAGGCCAGCCTGGTCTACAAGAGCTAGTTCCAGGACAGGAACCAAAAAGCTGTGGAGAAACCCAGTCTCAAAAATCAAAAAAAAAAAAAAAAAAAAAAAAGCCGGGCGGTGGTGGCGCACACCTTTAATCCCAGCACTTAGGAGGCAGAGGCAGGTGGATCTCTGTGAGTTCGAGACCAGCCTGATCTACAAGAGCTAGTTCCAGGACAGGCTCCAAAACCACAGAGAAACCCTGTCTCGAAAAACAAAACAAAACAACCCCCCCCCCAAAAAAAACCAAAAAACCAAAACAAAACAAAAAGATAAAAAACTAGGGTGGGAAGGTCTTAAGATTCCTAGTAAGCATCTTGCTGGGCATTGGTGGCACACACCCTTGCTGAGCCAAGTGATTTCTGTGAGTTCAAGGACAGCTTGATCTATCCAGTGAGTTCCAGAATTGTCAGGACACTCCTACAGAGAAACTTTTGCTCAAAAAAATTTTTTAAAAAGGAGAAGCTAGAGAGATGGCTCAGTGGTTAAGAACATTGTCTCATCTTCCAAAGGTCCTGAGTTCAATTCCCAGCAACCACATGATGGTTCACACCACCTGTAATGAGGTCTGGTGCCCTCTTCTGGTCTGTAGGCATACACGCAGGCATAATAAATAAAAATAAATAAATATTAAAAAAAAAGAAAAAAAGAGTACAGTTTAGGCCGGGCGGTGGTGGCGCACGCCTTTAATCCCAGCACTCAGGAGGCAGAGGCAGGCGGATCTCTGGGAGTTCGAGGCCAGCTTGGTCTATAAGAGCTAGTTCTGGGACAGGCACCAAAGCTACAGAGAAACCCTGTCTCGAACAACCAAAAAAGGAGAAGAATAACATCTTGTATATTTCCAGGGGAGAAATGGAGAGAAATGGGAGAATTATAAGACGTCAGTACATGTCACGCGGGAGACTGGGGTTCGATTCCCGATGGGGAGTAAAAAAAAAAAAAAAGACGTCAGTACAAACTATCACATGAATTTAGGAGGAGGCTACTCAAACAATTCTATACAAGGGGAACACAGGGTATCTCAAGAACTTTACTAAGAGCAGAGTGGCCATGGGACTGATAACTATAGCTCCATGTTTTGGAAGAATTGGATTCTTAGAATATGAAGCAACCCCTCCAGAAAGGCCTTGGCACCAGACCATTAGCAGCTCCCCAAAGCATATTCCTTGTTTTAGAGAAGGAGCTCTGTCTTATTATCAATACATCAGTTCCTTAAACTCACAAGGCTTAGGCCCCAGGCTGCTACTAAGTCTCCCACGATTGTTCCTTCTTCCTGAAGAGGGCATAAAAGAAAAGCATTGATTGGGCTGGAGAGATGGCTCAGCGGTTAAGAGCATTGCCTGCTCTTTCAAAGGTACTGAGTTCAATTCCCAGCAACCACGTGGTGGCTTACAACCATCTGTAATGAGGTCTGGTGCCCTCTTCTGGCCTACAGGCATACACGCAGACAGAATATTGTATACATAATAAGTAAATTTTAATAAAAAAAGAAAAGCGTTGATTGATCAGGTTACTCCTCCACACAACAATGTTTTGCATTTCAATTAAATATCACCTGGTGTCATATTGCCCATCTGGAAGAACTGTGATTTTCTCAAAAGGAAAACTGGAACTTTAAACTACATCAGGCCTTAAAGTAGGTTAGAAACCTGTAAAGCCTCCTTTAAAAGCTTGTTAGAGATTGTTTTTTGGTATGGGGATGTGCCTGGTGTCTGGTTTTAAATCAGTGGTGGCTTCTCTGTAGTAATTTGGAGCTAAATATCTGGAGAATACAGTTGAACAAAGTGTGCCTTAGCATCCTAACCTCTAACAGCCCTGATTAAAACACATTTATCTTCTGGGTGACTTAGAGCCAGTCCTCCCTCAGCTAATTCTACTTTGTGAGACTGAACTATTTCCAAGGCATTGGAAAATCCTTTATATCAGCAAATCTACTCTTCTACATTACGGCTTAGAAGTGCAGCGCTACCCACCAGGTGAGATGCCTTGATACCGTCCACATAGTTAAACACAAATGGAGATTGTGTGCAAAGCTTAAATGCAAAGAGCTCAATTTCAAGAAGATACTGGAGAAACTAGGCCTCTCTGAGTATGGCATATTAAAGTTGACAAGAAAAATGTTTGTACACACAGCACCCTGCTCCCAATTCTCTAAGCAGATTAAGGCCACTGCACAAATTTAGTCACAAGTCTGTCCCTAGGTCTAGGAATTAACAGGACCACGTGGGACTTCACAATGCAGGGAATATGGCAGCAGGTTCCCACACAGATCCCGGGAGGATGCACCATGTTGTCTCCCGAACCTCACACTCTGCTCCTCCCCATCTGGAGACAGCATTCCCTCACTTACCATGCTTTGGTTTCTCAGATCGCCAAAGCTCTCAGTTCATCAACTTCCTGCAGCGGCAACTTCACCACAGCAGAGAAAACAGCACCTCAGCAAAGCCGAATCTGAACGAGGCTGCCCGGAAGAGCCCTGCACTCCTTATGACTGGCAGGTCACCTGGAGGGCCTGATTGGCTAGTGCAGTCTGAGTGGCAAGCACACTGTCCACAGGGCTGCAGTGTGCTTAAAGACTCAGCAGAGTGGTTCCTGACCATTTCTCCCACCCCATTAGAAGGTCTTTTCTAGACAGGCCAAGGTAAGCATTTCAATAGCACTTGCCCTCAGCTACAAAAGCAGACGAAGTCACATTCTTGCACTCCACAGGAACTTTTCCTTTTTCCTCCAGGACACTATGTGGCTAGCTGGCTTGCACTGTGCACTGTGCTTATCTAGGTGGGTGCAGTGATATCCTGTCCCAGAGGGAAAAATATGTCCAGAATATTAACAGCTAAAGAGAATTTTAAGGTCACAGAAGAAGATGATTGTCATGGTGTTAAAAGTGTGCACTGCCACCAAGCAGTTAAAGGTGGTCATATCATCTCAAATTATACAGATTAATGGAGGTTTTTCCCATTTCAAAACGTTTAAGTAGTCTGGCGGTGGTGGCACACGCCTTTAATCCCAGCACTCGGGAGGCAGAGGCAGGCGGAACTCTGTGAGTTCGAGACCAGCCTGGTCTACAGAGCTAGTTCCAGGACAGGCTCCAAAAACCACAGAGAAACCCTGTCTCAAAAAACCAAAAAAAAAAAAAAAAAAAAAAAAAAAAAAAACCTTTAAGTAAAATCTCATTCAGGTATAATCAATTTTTAGATAATCCCAGAGGTAGTATGACTACCCAAAATCAACATCTCAACAGTCAAGAGAGAAGAAATAAAAAATACTTGCCTGCAGGAGGCACAAAGTGCACGGGAGTTATTTTCAAAACAGTGTTTCTCCTCAACAAAGGAAGCATGGGGATTTTATTAGGGAGTCTGAACATGCTCATGTATCTGCTACTTTTTTAAGCATGCTCAGTTAACAAATCCACTTCTGAAACAGTATCACAAGGTAAAAAGCAGAAATATTTAGGGGCATTCTTACCTCAAAGTCATGTAGGAACATAAGTTATCATTGGTGCTTTTTTTTTTTTTTTTTTTTTTTTTTTGGTTTTTCGAGACAGGGTTTCTCTGTGGTTTTGGAGCCTGTCCTGGAACTAGCTCTGTAGACCAGGCTGGTCTCGAACTCACAGAGATCCACCTGCCTCTGCCTCCCGAGTGCTGGGATTAAAGGCATGCACCACCACCGCCCGGCTGAGGTGTGTTTCTTATATATAGCAGAAGGATATATTCTGCTTTCACATCCGTTCTTTTAGCCTGTGTGTGTCTTTTTATTGGTGAATTGAGTTCAATAATATTTGGAGATATTAATAACCAGACAATAATTCCTGTCTTGGTCTGCTCTCTTGATATTCTCTTGCAGTAACAGTCTCTGTTTCAGACTTCCTCTGAGGCCATGCAGGATAGAGGTTTGGGGGCCAGAGTAGGACTTCTAGCTTGAAGCCTCCTACTCTGAGAGTTTTGGAGCAGCCAAACTGCTGGAAGCTTGTCTGCTGACTGGCTGGATGACCAGAACCTTACTGTACTGAGGGCTTAGAGAGTGGGGTATCAAGCTGGGTGGGTGTTCACTTACCACTTCGTCTGCTGTGTGCAGTAGCAGCCTGTGCTTGCAAGTTCCTCTTAGGTCACAGGAGATATGAAGGTTTCGGGGGTGGAATGGGACTTGTAACTTACAGGCTGCAATAAAGAAGGTGGTGGATTTGGAGCACCCAACCCGTAGGAATCTTACCAGCTGACTGACTAGAGAAGCTGATGCAGGTGGGGGAGGGCCCAGGGTTTTGCATGGAGCCAAGGGCCTGGAGAGTGAGTACCTAGTGGGGTGGGTGCTTACCCACCTTTTGTTCTGCTGTGTGTCCTCTCAGCCTGTGCTTTAGAGTTCCTCTGAGGTCTGCATATGCATTTTTAATCTGCTTAGAAGCTTGGCTAGGATTAAAGCTGCATCTTTGTTGGCTGGCTGCACTGCATTCCATAGATTCCTGAGAGTCTAGCTTCACTGAGGAGGCACTTCAGAGAGACATGTTTATTATCACAACTCTGGAGTTTCTAGGTCCATGAAGACACCTAGAAGCCTGCAGCTGACTGCTTATAAATACAATTTAAATATTTCATGGTAGATCTTCCTAAAAGAACTACAAGGTTTCTGCCTTTAATGCTGAGTCAGGAACCCTCTCTTAAAGGAAACCTTCCTCCGCCTCTAGCAAACAGAGCCCACGTGATACAATGCGCTACCACCAAGAAATTATACCATTTCTCCTTAACTATATTTTACCTCTGAGATTTTTTTCTTTCGCTTTTTATATATCTCTTTCCTTCTGACTCTGTAGCTGACCAGGTGGCTGGGTAGCTTGCTCATGGACTCTTACTCTTCTTCATTTCTCATATTTTTGCAATTTTAGATATCTCTTCCTCTTTATTCTCTCTGCCCACAAGCCCTACATATTTCTCTCTCTTGTCTAGCCATTGGCTATTAAGGTCTATATTTGATTAATCAGGTGTTTTAGGCAGGCACATTAACACAGCTTTATAGAGTTAAACAAATGAAAAAAATGAATACAATACATCTTTGCATCATCAAACAAATATTCCACAGCATAAATGCATGTGACACATCTTAAAATCATATTCCATTACATGAATTAATTCATCACATACTCTAAGCAAGATCTGTGATTTATGTAAAATTTATAGTAACTGGGCTCTACCTACTAAAGATACATATGTCTTATTGTGACTTGAAAATCAGATTCTCCAGCTGGGCGGTAGTGGCACGTGTCTTTAATTCCAACACTTGGGGGGCAGAGGCAGGCAGATCTCTGTGAGTTCAAGGCCAGCCTGGTCTACAAAATCTAGTTCCAGGACAGGACAGGCAGCAAAGCAATACAGAGAAACTATGTCTTGAAAAAGGAAAAGGAAAAAAGAAAAGAGAAAATCAGAGTCTCTTTCCCAGCCACCCCAAAAGAAACCTCAGGGCTGGATGAGTTCAGAGAGGAATTCTACCAGAACTTCAAAGAAGAGTTAACACCTATACTGCTCAAATTGACTTGGTAGAGTGAGGAATATATTGTGGGAGGGGACAGGAGCCCACAGCATTCAATCTGAATATTCATGGAGACACGATCTTGGCCACTTTGGTCTGAGGATTCAGTAGATATAAAAGATCTTTGAGGGGGCTGGAGAGATGGCTCAGAGGTTAAGAGCATTGCCTGCTCTTCCAAAGGTCCTGAGTTCAATTCCCAGCAACCACATGGTGGTTCACAACCATCTGTAATGGGGTCTGGTGCCCTCTTCTGGCCATATACACAGACAGAATATTGTATACATAATAAATAAATAAATATTTAAAAAAAAAGATCTTTGACTCCTTTACTTCTCTGATCTTTCAAAATTTATTCCAATATCTGACTCTGTCTTTTTATAATTAAGAACAATTAGATGTTGTACTAGAGTGATATGTAAAATAAATTTCATCAAACCATTTACTTTCAAAAATCACACAAAAGGGCTGGAGAGATGGCTCAGTGGTTAAGAGCATTGCCTGCTCTTCCAAAGGTCCTGAGTTCAATTCCCAGCAACCACATGGTGGCTCACAACCATCTGTAGTGAGGTCTGGTGCCCTCTTCTGGCCCACAGACATACACACAGACAGAATAGTGTATGCATAATAAATAAATAAATAAATAAATAAATAAATAAATAAATAAATAAATAAATATTTTTTAGAAATCCCACAAAAGTTTCTTGGGTATATTGTTTTTCAGAGTCTACATCATTATTAACACTTACTTTTAGAGTGGCTTATTCCAATTTTATCCCTTCAGGTTTAGCTACTGAAGCATGCACACATGCCTCTGAAAATCCATTAAGTATGGATGACACTAGATGAGACATCCATTTAGAAAGTAATGGTGAATTTCATTCTGTATGTTAAATGTATTTATTTTATGTTATGTGCATCATGCTTTGCATTCATGGATGTCTGTGCGATAGTGTTGTGTCCTCTAGAACTGGAATTACAGACAGTTGTGAGCTTCCATGTGGGTGCTGAGAACTGAGCCAAGTTCCTCTAGTAGAGCAGGCAGTGAGTGCTCTTAACCACAGTACCATCTCTCCAGTGCCATCATTCAAGTACAATTCTAAATGTGGCTTTAGAACAGGAGACAGAGTTTACTTTCCCATGCTTTGGTGGTACAAGCTTTGATTTTCCTTGTAAGCGTCAATTTACTTGACTTTTCTATTTTAATAGACACATGAATGCAAAAATAAACTAATAGGTAAATAGCTTTCCACTAACAAGTACCTCTCAACTTGATTAAAACAAATAACCAAATCTTGCATGGATCTAATGCCTCATACTGTTTTATAGGGTTTTTTTTTTTTGTCAGAAATAGCACTCAATCCTTTGCTTCACTGTTTGACTTTTTTTTACCTTATTATGTTGGACCCTAGTGTCCAATCACTGAGGAGGAGGAGGAGGAGGAGGAGGAGTTAGCCCAAGAGATGATCTCTCATGACAGCTGATGTAAAAGCATGAGGATTTTATTAATTCCATCATGACAGGGTCTTCCAGCAGTCAGGAGGCCAGAAGACCCTGAATGTCTTGTACAGGCTATTTTTAAAGGGGAAAACCACAGAAGGAAGGGGTGTCTAGGGGTTGTTCTTTAACTATTATGATTGGCTTATTCAAAAGGGCAAATACCAATAATTGGCTGGAGAGTGGTTGCCAGATTAGGTGAGGTAAAGGGAAACTTCTGAGGGTCACTTTGCCCCTTCCCAGGGACTGAGTCAAAACATCAGTAACTGAGTCAACACCTAAGGGTTATCTTGCTCCTCCCTATTCAGGGAGATGGAAAGTTCCCAACACCTCTCAGTACATGCCAATAACATCTCATAATGCTTAGCTGTTATGTTGGTTCCCAGGGGAGGTGGGGAAGTACCGAGAGTTGTCAGAAATGGCTTCAGAATTGTCTTAAACTTCTACAATTACAGTATAAAGGGTTATTGTCTTAAAATGTTTATAATGTGATACTAAACTTTTTGCTAAAATGTTTCTTATGTTTAGTTAGTGTATAAATAGAAAAATTAGAAACTAAAAGTTTAAAAATTTAATTGACTGGAACTCACAGTATATTAGTCAGGGTTCTCTAGAGTCATAGAACTTATGAACTAAATCTCTCTCCATTCATTATCATATCTACCCATCCGTCTATCTATCTATCTATCTATCTATCTATCTATCTATCTATCTATCTATCTATCTATCATCTATTTATCTGTGTTCATATGGGGATTTTTTTGGAATAACTTTCAGAGTGCAGTCCAAAAATGGCTGTCTGTGAATGGAAGGTTCAAGAATCTAGCTCAGACCCACCAGACTGGGTGTCTCAGCTGTTTTGTGTATATGCTGGAATCCTAAAGTAGACTTCACTGACAATGAAGGAATACATGTGCTGACAAGGTGAGGAAATGCAGAGATGTCAGAGTCCACATGACTGTACCGGAAATGCACATGTGACAGAGCACTAGGCAGATCCACAGGAAGTGTATACATCCACCCAAACATGGAGCAACCCATTTTGCTGAGCTGTGGGAATATTTCTCTTTTGGAAAAGTCACTGTCGTACCTGTGTTAATTTGTGGAGCCATGATTCTTCCCTTTGAAATGGGATTTGTTCCCAAAACACCTCAGCAGTGTGACTTCTGTGGGCAATGGTGTGAACTTGCTTCCCCACGCCAGTGGGATTTAGAGTGATAACATTCATTCCTTTTTCTAACAGTCAAATTTACATTTGTCAATCCCACAAATTTACTCTCTAACAGACAACATAGAAAGTTCTATAGAAGGCAGGCACTGAGCAGTAAGACAGCATGCCCCACCTTTGCTAAAAAAAAAATCTGGGCATTCCCAAAACTGGTTATCACAAAGAAATTAGATAAGGAGAATGGGTGGATCCAGGATTCAGGCTTGTTTGTTAACCTTATCTAATGGTTTGGAATGTCAGGCACTTCCCCTTGAATGCTGGCTCTTTCCTGGGTCAGGTCACGTGTTCAGGAGTACTGCTGTGTCAGGTTCTACCTGCCTGTTTTTTGTCATTCTGATATGCCTATTATCATTGTTCTTGCTTGGGAAATATTCCAACTATGTCTGTAAAGACTAGAAACCTCGTGGAGATCAACCTTTACTCTTTTTTTTTATTTTTTTTTTTGTTTTTCGAGACAGGGTTTCTCTGTGGTTTTGGAGCCTGTCCTGGAACTAGCTCTTGTAGACCAGGCTGGTCTCGAACTCACAGAGATCCGCCTGCCTCTGCCTCCCAAGTGCTGGGATTAAAGGCGTGCGCCACCACCGCCCGGCTCAACCTTTACTCTTACTCTTCTTCTCCTTGCTACTTCTACTTCTTCCTCTTACTCTCCTTTCTTCTCCTTTTCCTTCCTCTTAGTACCTTCCCCTTGTTCCCCTTCCCCTTGTTCCCCTTCCTCTAGTTCCCCTTCTCCCCTTCCCCTTGTTCCCCTTCCCCTTGTTCCCCTTCCTCTAGTTCCCCTTCCCCTTGTTCCCCTTCCCCTTCTCCTTTTCTTTTCTTTCCCTTTCTTCTTCACTTCATTTCTTTCCCCTTGCATGAAAAATAAAGAAGATGCAGTGGTAATGTACTTCAGTTTAACTTTTACACTCAGGTCCTTCCCTGCTGTACACATCCAATTCTAAGCACTCTGGGGTTACTGAGGCTGGCACTCCAGGGTCCCTGGTAGAGAGAAATAATACCCCATGTTTCTTCTTCCATTGTCCTTCCGGCAGAAGGTGTGACACAAATTGAAGGTGTGCCTTCTAGCTTCACGGTCTAGATCAAAGTTGAGTGTCATTCATTCATCCTTACTATTTGGATCATTGGCATGTTGTCCTCTTCCCTTAAGGTCCAGATCATAACTATGCCCTCCCTTTTTGAATTGTAGTTTATTCCTGATATAATAAAGTTTAAAACCAAGAACAACTATCATAATCAATCCATTGTCAACTTGGAATACAGTCATATCACATTATTAATTTCCAAATGAAAATCAATAACCGAGTTGTAATTATGACTAAACATAACATAATTATGTCAAATTCAAATGATTATATATTTAGAATAGTGGCAATGTCTCTTGGAGAATATCTTTCTAGTATCTCAAACTTTTTTTTTTTTTTTTTTTTTTTTGGTTTTTTGAGACAGGGTTTCTCTGTGGCTTTGGAGCCTGTCCTGGAACTAGCTTTGTAGACCAGGCTGGTCTCGAACTCACAGAGATCCGCCTGCCTCTGCCTCCCGAGTGCTGGGATTAAAGGCGTGCGCCACCATCGCCCCGCTTCTCAAACTTCTGATAACCACAAATATTCTCTTAATTGATGTTGCAACATATGATAAGGAAATTGAAAGGACAGAAATAACTTTACAAATGCATTATCAACAAAATACAAGCCGGGCAATGGTGGCGCACGCCTTTAATCCCAGCACTCGGGAGGCAGAGGCAGGTGGATCTCTGTGAGTTTGAGACCAGCCTGGTCTACGGAGCTAGTTCCAGGACAGGCTCCAAAGCCACAGAGAAACCCTGTCTCGAAAAACCAAAAAAAAAAAAAAATACAACAGAAGCACTCATATCAGTTAACGTTCTCGTTGCTGCAATAGTCACGTGACTTTAGATGGTATTTAGAACTGCCATACTCTGCTGCCCATTCTGTATTTCTCCCAACCTCTGCAAGCACTTCACAAGGTCTTGGGTCTTTTCCTAGAGAAATGACCCATGCCTTCATTCCTGATGGGCATGTGAAGTTTGTCATACTTATTAGATTACACTGTTTTTGTTTCTCATTTATCTTAATGACAAGTCCTGGTATCACAAGGAGATGCCCTAAAAGATCTCCTGCATTCTGGACATATTATCCTTCTTATCTCTATTGTGAAGAGACAATCCAATTTCCCCATGATAATCTGAATATATCACCCTGCCTAAGGTTGTTATTCTTTCTTTATTCTCTTGGTTTAAGAGCATTTGAACCCCAAATGTCCTTTTCACAGAGGAAGTTTCTCAGTGTAGTCAACCTGCCAGTAGGTTGGTGACTGGTCACTCTAGTAATGGTGTCATATATGGGGCTAAGTTTTGGTCTCTGCTGATGTGTGATATGGCAACTCAGCAAAAGCTGTAGCCAAGGCAGCCATGATGAGTGCAAGTCCATGTTGTTGAGCCCATGCCTATCTCGCATTTTGGCACTATCGCCACTTTGGTCATGGGCCCATTCGACACTGACATGAATAACTGGGAAAATAGGCTGATTGTACATGGAAGAGTCATCCTGTCTACTTGAGTATGGAACTCCTCCTCAGCTGCATTCACCTTTTGATCAGCATTTACATGGAATCCAAGGATCTTTATACTCCTTTTCCATTTACAGAGATTATTCACATCCTCCTTCCTCAGATGTCTTCTCTCACCAATTTTCTAATCATGCTCTTTACTAATCCCTCAGCATCCAGTCAAACCGCTGGGTAAAGTTTATCAATCAGAGCATTGTTAGTTGTAGATTAGACCATTTCTCCTTCCAAAGAAACCACAATCAAATGTGTATTGTTTGATTTTCTGCCCACTGTGAACATTTCCTTTCACAAGCATCTTCAGGGTTGTCCCAGCCAGGGATTGTAATCCTGCAGCTGTCTAATTCTGGGTGGTTCGTGCATGATGTATTGAACCATCAGCCAGGGCCTACTCATCTCTTCTTCATTCAATCAATCACAGGGAATAGACTATAGGTGTATGCTTGGCAGCAGAAGGCATAGTAACAGGAGTAGAAACTATTGGAAGTTGGCCATTTCTTCAAGTATCTTCCTTGTGTCTTCAGGACCTACTTGGTCCTGATCTCTAATATACCACTTCCATTTGATAACAGGTGGCAGCTGTAGATGTCCTACTTTATAACTTGATAGATCCAGAAATACCCAGCTCATGTTGGGCATTTCACATCACCTGGTAAGGTGATGACTGTAATGATTTAAGCCACATATGGTTGGTACTTCTAGGTTCTAGGGGTCATGCAGGGGCAGACAAGCCCTCAGTCACCTGAGGATGTTAAAGGCGCTCTCCTGCATGATCCACGTATGACTCAGCTAAGCCCTTGCCCGCTTCCATGAGCCCCATCATCTGCATATGATGGAGCCATGTCAACCCCTGTGTGCATACACCAGGCAGCTTTTAGAAGCTGGATGAGCCATCCTCCTCCCTGTCTCTGAACACTGACTTCCCAGGCCTCTGCATGCCCCCTCTAATAAACTTCTAAGAGTGTTTGTTGTGTGTTCTGTGTTTCCTTCTTGGTAAGAAAAAAATCCTAAGATTGCGCAGCTCTGCTAGCACAAAGAAGTCCAATTAGGTGAAATAAAACCAAATCAAAATAGCCATCATTTTATTAAGTACAGTGCCCTCTAGTGGCTGATCCCATGTTGGGAATCAGGACAGGGGGGAGCCCATGCAAACTGGGAACCAAGTGTTTCTCCTCTAGGATCCCACCTAAATATGCTGTGGGAGAAGTCCTGACTCCTCCCTGGGGGGTCAGGACCTGGCATGCTGGGATTTGGAGTCCAGGATAATGCAACTCCCAGGCCAGGGGGTAGTGGGATGAATGCCAGAGGCTGGAGACTAAGCTCCAGACTTAACACTTCTCACTTGTGCCAAGTAATTTCATTGACTCACTGTCAAATGTTCGGTTTTTCCCAGTGAATTGAATTAATAGTATGTGCTTGCATATTTGAGTATATTTATTTTTGCAAATGCTTTTATGGGCAGCAGTGGCAGATATTTGGAATGAGTTTAAGAGGTAATATTGTTTCAATTCTCCACAGCTCCTTTTTTGGATGTTATTCAGGTTTCTTGTTTTCCTGGGTTGTGGGATTTTTTTTTGTTTGTAGACTATGTAGCAGCTGCGGCCTTCTGCCTAGTCAGCCTGCTCAGAGCAAAAGCAGCTTTCTCTGAGATTAATAGAGATCATCATAACTGCTCTTCCAGAAGCACTGTATAGAGGGCTGTTAGGTGACTTTTCCTTGAAGTTTTCTGGTTTTGTGTTCTCTATCTTTTGTGTTTGTGAAAATTATGGTGTTGGTAAAGTTTTTTTTTGGTTTTTTTTTTTTTGAGACAGGGTTTCTCTGTGGTTTTGGAGCGTGTCCTGGAACTAGCTCTTGTAGACCAGGCTGGTCTCGAACTCACAGAGATCCGCCTGCCTCTGCCTCCCAAGTGCTGGGATTAAAGGCGTGCGCCACCACCGCCCGGCTGTTGGTAAAGTTTTGTTTTGGTTTTTTTTTTTTTTTTTTTTTTTTTTTTTTTTTGGTTTTTCGAGACAGGGTTTCTCCGTAGCTTTTAGTTCCTGTCCTGGAACTAGCTCTTGTAGACCAGGCTGGTCTCGAACTCACAGAGATCTGCCTGCCTCTGCCTCCCGAGTGCTGGGATTAAAGGCATGCGCCACCACCGCCCGGCGGTGTTGGTAAAGTTATCTTTTAGAATAAGCATGAGGATTGATAGTCGACTTTCCAGTGTCATCCACTTGAATTTCAACTAAGACCTTATGGTACAGTATGAACATGCCAGAGGCATTTCTTTCCATCATTTGTCTAATTTTCATTTGTTCCTACATGATTTTGAGGTAAGAACGTCCCTAAATATCTCTGCTTAAGGAAAGGGACAACAGCCGGGCGATGGTGGCGCACGCCTTTAATCCCAGCACTCGGGAGGCAGAGGCAGGCGGATCTTTGTGAGTTCGAGACCAGCCTGGTCTACAGAGCTAGTTCCAGGACAGGCTCCAAAACCACAGAGAAACCCTGTCTCGAAAAACCACAAAAAAAAAAAAAAGGAAAGGGACAACATTACGTGTTCATGTTCAGACTCCCTATGTACAATCTCCATGTTTTATTTGTTGAGGAAAAACACTGTTATGAAAACAATTCCCACGCTCTTTGTGCCTCCTGCAGGCAAGATTTTTTTTTCTCATTTCTTCTGTCTTGGCTGTTGAAATGGCTATTTTTGGTTGGGATCATCTGATACACAAAGAATTGATTATATCTGAGAGAGATTTTACGTAAAGGTTTTTGAAATGAGAAAATCCTCCATTAATGTGTATAGTTTGAGATGATAGGACCCACCTTAAGCTGCTTGGTGTTTGTGCACACTTAGCCAGTGAGCCATCTCTCCCACCCATGTCTGTGTACAGTTTTAACACCATCATTCATGAGCAGAGGTAGTGGGATTTTCTACATTTGAGACCAGTTTGGACTACAGAATGAGTTCTACAAATACACAGAAAAATCCTGTCTTGAAGTCACAAAAAAACAAAACAAAACAAACAAACAAAAAAAACCCCAAAACTGAATCAAACAAAGACTATGACCCAACTTAAAACCAGCTGAGTCACAGAGCCTTGTGGACTGAACAACTACTGGATTCTTCTCTTGATCTTAGACAAAAGGCTGAGAAACAAGCTATTGCATTCTTCAATTGCCATTGGTAGGTAGCTGTTCTTAAATTACGTGGACCACAGCTTGTGAGACATTCTAATAAGCCTACTTTTTACATCCATGGTGAGAATCATTCTACCTGTCCTGGTCATGTAGAGAAGCTTAAATACTGCAGCTGTATATTTTATTCACCTGACTATAGAGGAAGAAGTGCTGGCTAACAATAGTGCTCATGAAGACATTCTTTCTAGCTCCATTATTCTCTACATATTCACATTTCCATGAATACTACCCTTTTTATTATTATTCATTTGCCTGGAGTTTGCTTCGAATTTCAGGAATAAACCCATAAACAATGGAGTCATCATCCAGCTTTCCGATGGGGGAAAGACCAATCATCTTGATTGAGATCTCGTTCCTGCTTTTCTCTTTCCTGTTGTGTAAAATCCCTGTGAAAACCATGTAAAAAGTACATTCAGTTCATCTGACCTCAGAATGAAGCCACAGAACAAATATTTCATTTTGTAACTTTAAAACTCTTTTTAGTTGTTAGTATTCTAGGCATCCTTACATCTGTGGGACAGGAAATTGCTCCACCGCCTAGCACAGTGCACCATACAAGTCACACAGTGTGCTGGAAGAAAAAGGGAAAGTTCCTAGGAGTGCAAGAAGATGACATTGATTGCTTTAGAAGCCAGGGGCAAGTGCTATTGAAATGTATATGTTCTCAGATCTGGAGAAGTTTTCTGTTGGGGTGAATGGATTGGACAGGAACCAGTATTCTGTCTCTTTAAGCACACTGTACCCCCTATGGGCGGTGCTCTAGCCACTCAGGACTCACTAGCCAATCAGCACTCCAGATGACCTGCCAGTCAGAAGCAGTGCAGGTCTCTTCCAGGCAACCACCTTAAGCCTTGGCTTTGAAGAGGAGCTGGCGCCAGTGGATTCCTGTTTTCGGGTGCAGTTGCTGTTGCAGGGAGACGATGAGCAGAGAACTTTGGTAAAATGGAGAAGCACACCATGGTGAGCGAGGGAAAGCTGTCTCCTGATGGGGAGGAGCAGAGGGCGAGGTGCGGAAGACACTATGGTGTTACCTCCGTGGGTCAGGGTGGGAACCTGCCGCCATATTCCCTGTATTGTGAAGTCCCTCATGGTCCCTGGTAACTCATGGGCCTAGGGGCAGGCCTCTGAATAACTTTGCTCTGTGGCTTCATCTGCTTAGAGTATTGGGAACAGGAAGCTGCATGTACAAACACCCTCCTAGTCAACTTCAACAGGGTTCCTGCATTCATGGAAACAAGTTGCCAAACTCAGAGAAGCCTCGTTTCTCCAGTATGCATTGCGGGGGGGGGGGGCACAGCATAGCAATCAGCTGTTGGAGCCACCACTATGAAAAAGGGCCTGACTGAGGTAGCAGGAGTGGTTTGTAATTGCCCAGCATGTGTAAATTAATGTCATGTGAATGAACACAGACCAGATTGTGTGGCTGTCCAGATTAGGAAGGTTATCTTGAGTCAAGGAACATTGAATTTGCAATTAGGCAACTATCCTCTGCAGATATGATCGATCTTTGTTTATTGATATTTATTGAGCTCTACAATTTTCTTTGCTTCACTCCCTGCCTCTCCACTCCCCACTTCAACCCTCTCCCAAGGTCTGCATGCACCCAGTTTACTCAGGAGATCTTGTCTTTTTCTACTTTATACTTCCCATGTAGATTAGAGCTCTGAAAGTCTCTCTTAGCATCCTCATTTTTGTCTAAGATCTGGGACTTGTGGTCTGTAGGCTGGCTTTCTTTGCTTTGTGCTTTAAAACCACTTATGAGTGAGTACATGTGATAATTGTCTTTTTGGGTCTGGGTTACCTCATTCAAAATAATGTTTTCTAGATTCATCTATTTTCCTGCAAAATTCAAGATGTCATTATTTTTTTCTGCTGCACTCCATGGTGTAAATGTACCACATTTTTCTTATCCATTCTTCAGTTGAGCAGCATTTAGGTTGTTTCCAGGTTCTGGCTAGGACAAACAAAGCTGCAATGAACATAGTTGAGCACATGTCCTTGTGGCACGATTGAGCATCCTTTGGATATATACCCCAAAGTGGTATTACTGGGTCTTGAGAAAGGTAGTTTCCTAATTTTCTGAGAAATTGCCACACTGACATCTAAAGGGGCTGTACCAGCTTGCATTCCCACCAGCAATGCAGAAATGTTCCCTTTTCCCCACAACCTCTCCAGCATAAGTTGTCATCAGTATTTTTGATCTTGGCCATAGATTCAGGTGTCAGTTATAATCTCAGAGTTGTTTTGATTTGCATTTCTCTGATGACTAAGGATATTGAATATTTCCTTAAGTGTCTCTCAGCCATTTTAATTGTTTCTCTCATTGTCTGTGCTGCTGGGGTTATATTTAGGAAGTGGTTCCCTGTGCCAATGCCTTCAAGTGTACTTCCCACTTTCTCTTCTATAAGTTTCAGTGTGGCTGTCTTCATGTTGAGTTCTTTGATCCATTTGGACTTGAGTTTTGTGCATGGTGATAGATATGGGTCTATTTTCATTTTTCTACATGTTGATATCCAGTTATGCCAGCACCACTTGTTAAATATGCTTTCCATTTGTTATTTTTTTGGTTCACTGTCAAAAATCAGGTGTTTGAAGATGTGTGGATTGATATCCGTGTCTTCTATTCAGTTCCATTGTTCCTCCTGTCTGTTCTTACGCCAATACCAGGCTGTTTTCAGTATTGTAGCTCTGTAGTAAAGATTGAAGTCAGGGATTGTGATGCTTCCAGAAGTTCTTTTATTGTATAGGATTGTTTTGGCTTTCCTAGGTTTCTTTGTTTTTTCATATGAATTTGAATACCATTCTTTTGAAGTCTTTGAAGAATTTTTCTGGGATTTTGATGAGCATTGTATTCAATCTGTAATTTGGTAAGAAATATGATCAATCTTGCTTGACAGAGTTATGTCGACTTGGAGATTTGAGAAACAGGCCATTGCCTAACTATGTGTCAGGTTACAGATCTCAGAAGTCAACATATGTATATGGGCACCATCAACCTATCTCTTGTTAATGATATCCCCTCTCCTAGTGAAGGGCCTACTCTTTTTTAAAGTCAATATAGAAAATTTTATTTAATCTTAAAAGTGCACCTTTTTTTGGTCTTTTGAGAAAGGATTTCTTTGTAGTTTTGGAGCCTGCCCTAGAACTAGCTCTTGTAGACCAGGTTGGCCTCAAACTAACAATGATCTGCCTGCTTCTGCCTCCTGAGTGCTGGAATTAAAGGCCTGAGTCACACTGCCCATCTAAAAGTGCATTATTATCATCACTCTAAAAATCACTTTTTGGTATCAGTTTCAAATACTTTCTTTTTTCTTTTTTTCTTTTTCTTTTTTTTTTTTTTGGATTTTCAAGACATGGTTTCTCCGTAGCTTTTGGTTCCTGTCCTGGTACTAGCTCTTGTAGACCAGGCTAGCCTCAGACTCACAGAGATCCACCTGCTTCTGCCTCCTGAGTGCTGGGATTAAAGACGTGCGCCACCACTGCCCGTCTCAAATACTTTTTTTAAGTGTATTGCTGCTCTTATCTCTATTTGTTTCTGTTATCCAATGTTTCTTTTTTTTTTAATATTTATTTATTTATTATGTATACAATATTCTGTCTGTGTGTATGTCTGCAGGCCAGAAGAGGGCACCAGACCTTATTACAGATGTTTGTGAGCCACCATGTGGTTGCTGGGAATTGAACTCAGGACCTCTGGAAGAGCAGTCAATGCTCTTAACCACTGAGCCATCTCACCAACCCCTATCCAATGTTTCTAAGTCATTAATAGTTTCATTTCATTTCTTTCAAGTTATGTTGATTTCTATGTAGATCAATGTCTCCTATGCTTTAGGCTTGCCTCCTGCTGTATAATTGAGAATTATTTTGCCAGGCGGTGGTGGCACATGCCTTTAATCCCAGCCCTCCAGAGGCAGAGGCAGGTGGATCTCTGGGAGTTCAAGGCCAGCCTGGTCTACAACAGCTAGTTCCAGGACAGGAACCAAATCTACAGAGAAACCCTGTCTCAAAAAAAAAATTGAGAATTATTTTGAACACCTACTCCTGCCTCTGCTGCCCTGTTCAGGGAAGACAGTCCTGCAACTCCTTCCAGGTTTGTCCTTCACTAGTCAGTGAGAAAGAAAAATAGAGCAGTTAATGAGTGTCTGCTAATCATTCTGGCTTTTATTGGGGACTTAGAAATGAAGAGGGATTGGTATAAGAATTGAACTCATTGACCAACTTTGAAGCTGGTGGAGACACAGTGCAGGAAGTGAGAGGTTGGCCTGAGGGTGAGAGCTTTCCTCCTTCAACTGAGATTACTTATGTGGAATCAATTGTGATGCTGTATGATTGTCCTGATTGACCATTGTTTGCAGTCCACAGACAATGGCAATCTGGGTATGGGACTGACCTTATCTTGAAATCTAATTGCGATATATACAATATTTCATCAAAAATAGATGATCTGGGTAAAATGTTGTGTCACTGCTTAACAGGACTGTTACTTTTCTGGAATAAGATCTTCATCTTTAGGGAAAATACATGAGAAATATATATTGTGCTCTAATACAAATCCCTAGTCTCTGGAGCACAGGGTCATCAAGCCTGTTTCAACTTTTCAAAATAATTTTTTGAGATTAAAAGTACAACATATTCACATTGTCTTTGCTCCCTCCAAGCCCTAACATGATCCTGATTGTTTTCTAATTCATGGTCTGTTTTTGTTTAACAACAATTACAAAATAAACACAGTTACACAGGAACAGTGATTACTTTATGAATGTGACCTGTGTTTGTCTGCAGGATTTCCCATCTCTGAGGCAGTGGGGTGGCTGCACTGGAAAGTGAGTGCGCAATGGAATGTGCACACAAAGGACCCTGTGCTTTGGATGAGAAACAGGATGTGCTGTAGGAGAGTGGAATAATGTGTACTAAATACAGTCTTTCTAAACTAGGGCACTGTCTGCTGGGCTTGGAGGGCAGAACTGGAAGGATTATGCTGTCCGAGTCCTTTCATCTCTGATAGAGGAGCTGCTCATATTGTGAGGCCCAGCTGGGTGGCCCTAGCCTGTGAGGAATTCTGGGAAGGGTTAGAAATGGGGAGTACTAGTGGCAGACAGTTTGTGGGTTCTTTCCATGATTCTATTCTGCCTCTGCAGTAGGAGTTGGAAGGAAGATCACAAGCTATACCATGGTGAGTGTTGGGTGTTGAGGTCTGTTGAACTGTCATTTCTGCTGTGACTTGGACTGATCATGAGCCCGCATGTAGTTATGTTGGTCTATGTGGTTCATGTTGGCAGTGGCCCTTGATCTCTGAGCCTCCCTGTATATGAATTTATTGGGGCAGGGGAGACTCTGGAAATTCAGGATATGATGCTGATTGTCCAGAGTACACACATGGGCACTGCTCTTGGTGTGCAGTGGGAAGAGAGATTAGAAAACTGAAGATCTATATTCCAGAAGTTGTCAGTATTGCATTCCGATTTCAGATTTGTGTTATAAAGATTACAAATAGTTTAGGAACTGGTAGGAAATGATGATATTGATCTTCTAGTGATGCATGATTAGAATGCTTTTAATGTAATCCTGCCACTAGCTGCAAAGGTGTGATCCAGTGAAGCTTAGTTCCAGGGGACAAAGGAGTTTTTTTTTTAAATATTTATTTATTATGTATACAGTATACAATATTCTGCCTGTGTGTATGTCTGCAGACCAGAAGAGGGCAGCAGACCTCATTACAGATGGTTGTGAGCCACCATGTGGTTGCCGGGAATTGAACTCATGACCTTTGGAAAAGCAGGCAGTGCTCTTAACCACTGAGCCATCTCTCCAGCCCAACAAAGGAGTTTCTGATCTGCAGACATTTCTCAGGAGTGCATTGTGTTGGGCAGGTAGATAGAACATAATGCACATGTTGGGCCATAACCCATGTAGGAGAAAATAAATTTTAAATCATATTTCTTTCTTTCCATAAACAAGTTTATTCATGACTCAGTTTTTTAAAAAACCCCATCCTTTTTTTTTTTTTGGTTTTTCGAGACAGGGTTTCTCTGGATTTGGAGCCTGTCCTGGAACTAGCTCTTGTAGACCAGGCTGGTCTCGAACTCACAGAGATCTGCCTGCCTCTGCCTCCCGAGTGCTGGGATTAAAGGTGTGCACCACCACCGCCCAGCATAAACCCCATCCCTTTTTAATGAGTTTAAAAAAATAAACAAAATCCAGCTTCCTCCTCCTTGAACAACAACAACAACAAAAATACACTGCAAAACTTCCCAAAACAAAGTAGTGTATTTCCCCAAGGGAAAGTGTAATTCACACTGAATCCCCTGGAGTGAGTTCTTTCTGCTACAAAAACCTGCAAAGAAAGACACTCAAGACAGAAAAATAAACAAAAAAAGCAAACAATAGTTCACCAGACAATCTTGAGGAGCAGGAGCCCCTAGGAAAGAAAGGCAGACTTTGCCTAGACCTGAAAGGACAGGAGAAGGCAGGCAGGGTCTGCAAAAGGCAGGGAGAAGATGAGGGAAAAGCAAGCTGAACAGATTGGTGCCCTTCCAGAGCTCTGGTTGAAAAAATGCCCTCCTACCACCCATGCCCACCTACCCTTGAGCAGGCCCAAAGAGAATGAGGTGGATCAGGCAAACAGGGAGCATGTTGCACATTTGAGAAGTGTCTATATTAAATCTCCAGAGGGAACATGTCATCACTGCCCCAGTCCCTGGGCCTGGCCTACTACACAGAGTAGGTCCCTCCTCAGTTAGTTATGGGATTCTCCCCCTTCGACAGTATATCTTTTTTAAAAAATATTTTTCCATCTTCTGTTTTTCTTTCTTTTCTTTTAACTCTTTTTTTTTTGATCCCAGAATCAAGACTGGGAGCTGCTGTAATTGGCAGTTCGTGCACGGTATTGGGCATATTGGAAACCCATCTGTTGTGCTGATGGGAATCACCTTGATCTGTCTCCCTCTAAACAGGGAATCATCTAAAGCCAGGGAAGTCCTCACTGACTCTTTGCCTAAGAATTCTACATAGGCAAACCCTTTGGCAAGACCACTGAATTTGGCACAGACTGTAGTAACAGGGTTGACTGAACCACATCCATGAAAGTGAGCTTCCAGCTCTTCTGCTGTTGCACCATAGCCCACATTGCCAACATAGATGAAACAGGCATCAGCCTCCATCTTCTCCTCAAGAGATGATCACTGAGCCAGCATTGCCTGGGGTTGTACTCTTATTCATCTGCTTCTCTACCTCATTTTGTAGCTCCTTTAACTTCTCATCCTCTTCCTCTATCTCCCTGACTCCCTGAAGCTTTGATCACTTCTAGCTCTGGGCCCTCAATGATGCTATCCCTGGGGTTCACCTTAAGTAGTACTGGCTCTTCTTCCTGCTTCTGGCTGCCAGGGACTCCCCAGGTGTGCCCAGAACCTGTAGAGGGGGGCACAGGATCAGTGCTCTTTGGGAAGGTTGTTCCCATGGTCCCCTGCACCCCTGGCTCTCTCCCTCTCAGGCTCCCCAAAGGCCCCAGGCCCACTGCTCTGGCACGAATCTCCAACCACCTGCTTCCCCCACTACTCCTTAAATCATTTTTCTAGGTTGTTTGGGAATGGGTATCAGTGGAGCAGCATTTATCTGAAACCAGAAGAAAGCACAAGGGGCTGGAGAGCCATCACAATAGATCTCCTCTGTTTGCAAAGAGAGCAACTATATCATGAGGTTTCTGTCTTTGGAAGACATATAGTAATTAGAGGTCAGAAACAACAGTTTTTTTGTTTTTTGGGTTTTGTTTTTGTTTTTCAGGGTTTCTCTGTGGCTTTGGAGCCTGTCCTGGAACTAGCTCTTTAGACCAGGCTGGCCTCAAACTCACAGAGATCCGCCTGTCTCTGCCTCCAGAGTGCTGGGATTAAAGGCATGTGCCACCACCACCCAGCCAGAAACAACAGTTTAAGTGTTACTTTGAGATAACTTTGTGAAAGTTGTGCAGTTTGTGTTTATTTAATTTCTGTACACATATAATCAGAGGTAGCTGGATAACATTGGTCAAGATCACACTTTTCCTTGCCTGAGTTTTCTTTGGTCTTTTGATTAAAAGTTGACTATATATTTCTGCATCTGCTTTTGCCTTTTTTATATCCTTCCCCTTAATTCTTTCACAAAAATTGTGCACATTTTTTATTCATGTATAATTGTGGAATGTATAGAAGTCATTATACATGAATTTTTATACTACCTTTTCTGTAATCTGACTGTAATCTAAATATATTATTGGTTATCTTTAAAATAATGGACCTTCATCAATTTTATTCAGAAAATTTCTAATTTTATCAGGTCATTATTGTTTTTTGGAAAGTTTATGTTAAAAGACTGCTTTTATTCATCTTTGATGCCTGCTCTTTCCATTTCCTGGCATTTCTATGTTTTCCAGTTGTTGCTATCTTCATGTTTGAATCTTTGCTACTTAAGTGTTGATATAATCAATACATAATTCCTAGAGTTTTCTGAGTGTTTCCACTGTGAATATTGGTTTGTTATCAGTTGTCCAGTTATAAATTGTTGGGCAAAGCTATTTGTATTCATTTAGTGGTAAAAACTTATCATACACAAAAATCATAATTTTTATAGATCGTCTTCATAAGAGTCTTCTTTTTCTTTTTTATGTTTTGTTTTTCTTGTTTTTATTAATCTGAGAAAGACTTGACTTACTGGATAAAAGCTTTTATGTGTCTGAGCAGGTGGCTCAGCACATATTCTTTTTGTGGATGACCTGAATTCAGATACCTACATGCTAGTTGATAGGTTAATTGTTAAAGCCCATGTGGGTCCAACACAGATAATTATTTTCCCTAACCTGACTGGAATGGAGTCACGAGGAATGATCAGATGCAATTTACAGGATCATCCTTGTAGGGCAAGATCTCTTGAAGATCTCTTTTTGTTTATTATCCAAACACCTTATTGAGTGGGAAAACACATTAGGCTGTCTCCTAGGCAACCAGGTGAATGGGCTTTTCGTCAGGTCCTCACCTAAGTGTACTCTAGCTGTCTAGCAGGCCATGAATTAGCATCTCTATAAGACTTCCTCCAAATTACCAAGAAATAGGCACCAAACATTCTGACCAGTTTCAGCCAATACCTCTCCTCAGGAGATCTACATTTCTAACAAAAGAAGAAAGAAACTATACATCCTTGCTATTGTTATGCAGAGACAGCTTGTCTGCTGAGCTACTTGATCAGCTCAGACTGGGCTTATGGCTTTTATGCTTGGCTGCTACACCATACAGAAATATGGGCCTACAGTTAGCAAATCTCTAATATTCCCAATTCAACAACCTTCCTTTCTGTATGTCACCTGTTTGTGTGTGTATGTGTCTGTGTATGTGTATGATATTCTCTGTCATGCACAAACACACAAAAATATCAGTAACCTTATTTTCAAAAGTGCTTGGAACTTATAGAGCAGTTGGAGTAAAGCAAGTTGCTTTACATGTACACTGATTCTTTAAAAATTTGTTCTCTTGAAATTCCATTTAAAAAGATTTCATTTCCTCACTGTGATGCAGACTTGGATTCAATCACCAATTGTAGGAAACAACATGGTAGTGATCCTAACAGACATCATTTTTCTTATCATAAGAGAATGAGATGCTTTCAGTAATCAAAATTATTTTCTGTAAAGTAAAAACATCATAAGACTTCAAGAGAATATTGTAAATTTTGGTGTAAAACAATCCTTTTCACCAAACCCATTTTCTATTATGGGTAAAGGAGAGAACAGGAGCTGGGCAGTGGTGGCACACGCCTTTAATCCCAGCACTTGGGAGGCAGAGGCAGGCGGATCTCTGTGAGTTCGAGACCAGCCTGGTCTACAAGAGTTAGTTCCAGGACAGGCTCCAAAACCACAGAGAAACCCTGTCTCTACTCAAAAAACCAAAAAAAAAGGAGGGAACAGGAGTGTACAGGATACATGATGGCCAGTGATTTCTCAGGAATTGATTTTGATTAGAATCTTACAGTTCTTCTTTAAGAAACACACACACACACACATACACACATATGTACTATTCTTCTTTAAGAAACATATATATGTATATGCATATATTTGTGTTTGTCTCTTGTTTTGTCAACAGTGTCATCCATATTGCTGATTTTGCGAACCATAATTTAATCATATCATTCATTGTCTTTGAAAATGATGGACCTTCACCAATTTGTACTCAGCATATTTCTTATACTCTTTGGTGATAAACAGTTCTACATTTCTCTTCTTGATCTCAGATGCTTGCTTCTAATTATTTAATTTTATTTTTTCATTTCTATTTTAATAATAAAGCTTGCCTGAAGATCATAAAGTAAAACAGATGCCATGGCCAGCCTTACACCACAGGAAATACTGACACATAGCTTTAATCCCAGTAGTCACACTAGTTTGTCATAGTCAGTGCTGGTGTCTCATATCTTTAATCCCATCACTAAGGAGTTGCAGATAGGAAGTGACATGTCTGGACAGAGAGAGGAATATAAGGTGGTATGAGAGAGGAGCTGAGGATTGAGTGTTTTGTAGAAACAGCCTTCAGTCTGAGGACTTACAGAGACAGGATACCCCATTTGGTGAGTCTAACAACATTTATCTAGGGGTTCCCTTGGAGCGGATGCTGAGGCTAAGGAAAAGTTAGATTAAGAGAAATGAAGACAGAATCATAGGTTAGACGGACAGGATGAAAGGTCAATAGAAAACAGCCTGAGTTTATTTCTCAGCCAGCATATATACTAAACACAGGCAAAAGACAGATCAAACAGCAGTACAGTCAGCTCCCTACCTCCTTGAACTGTGCTTGGAGGCAGTTCAAACCTGTGCTTTATCTGATTCAGCTAAGCAGCTTCTAATCACTAACAAGGAGTGCCCGTGGCTGGCCTGCACTAGCCCAAATCTTAATAGAAAAAATGCACTCTTTCAGCTGGGCAAAATGCTTTTTCTGTTGGCTAACGCAGATGTTATTCACAGCCGTCAAGGTTACTGGAGGTACAGCAGGCATGCTTGTACTCAAAGGGCTTCCTTAAGTCTGAAATGACTCAGGATGATCATTATGATTATTAATATTATGGCAAAAGAGATATTTGTTGTTAATCTCTCCCAAGAAGTTACTGCAAGCACTTTGCCAGTGTTTACTTGCTGTCCATTATGATTCAATTTTAACATTAGTAAAACAGTCTATAATTTAACCTTGGTCAATTCTTGCTAATAGATGAAGTTTCAATTTTCTTTTTAATATCAACGCAGATTTTTTTCCCACATAACTTTATAGCTTTTTGTCTGTTTATATGGTAAAAATATTGATTTTAAAATAATATCTTTCCTCTGCAGTAAAATTCCTATAGGGGAATGCATAGAGGTTAAAATGCCTAGAATGAAGACCATGAGGTGGTGGCTCATGCCTTTAATCCCAGCAATTGGATGGCAGAGGCAGGTGGAGTTTGAGGCCAGCCTGGTCTACAAGAGCTACTTCCAGCACACGTTCCAAAGCTACAGAGAAACCCTGTATCAAGAAAAATGTCTTGAATGTAACCAAACTTCAGATCCAAACAATCCGTATGTGCGTCCTATAATTTTATTTCCACTAAACCATTTTTTTCTCTGCTTTAGATGATAGTTCTCTTTGACTATTTAAATCTTTGTCACCTTTTATAGTTTGAATCTAATTACTGTTTTGAATTTTTTACCCAAATAGTGGACTATAGATGGTAAATGCCTTGCAGCAATTTCAGAAAATTATTAAGATTCCACAAATAATCTCTCCTAATTTTTAAATTTAGGGCTCAAATTTTTGTAAAAGTATTTTACATGCTGAATAATTAATAGAATCTCCTTTTTGTACATTTTCAGAATATTCTGTATATTTTTAATCCCCAAGAAGACAAAGTTTGCTTTACTTCAGCAAACATTTTCTCTAAAGTATGTTCATTTGAATCATCTAATAAAATTCTGTATAATGTTGAAAACATACCTAACTTGAGTATAATTTCTTTTCTTTTTTTTTTAATAATCAATCAGTGGTTTTTTTTTAATTTTTTTTTAATATTTATTTATTATGTGTACAATGTTCTGTCTGTGTCTATGCCTGCAGGCCAGAATGCCTGCAGGCCAGAAGAGGGCACCAGACCTCATTACAGATGGTTGTGAGCCACCATGTGGTTGCTGGGAATTGAACTCAGGACCTTTGGAAGAGCAGGCAATGCTCTTAACCTCTGAGCCATCCCTCCAGCCCCCACTTGAGTATAATTTCAATTATAATAAGTAACAAACTACTAACCTGCAGTACTTTATATCCTAATTTGTTTATGATAAAACTTTCAAGGACTAGAAATTTTCATTGCATGTTTAAGTGAGTTGTATTAGGTAAAATATCTTGAGTAAGAATATAGCATCATAGACAGTATGTTTTAACAAATTAATGTCAAGTTTTGTATCAAAAGGAAGCATCCATATCTTTATTAATGTAAAATGTATAAATAAGTAGTTACTTTTAAAATTAATTTCAATGATCTACCCTTTTATCTCATCATACATACATATGCCACTTTATTCTTTTTAGAGCAGATTCAGTAATCTACACTTTTATTCTATCATTTCATTGGGTGCCTTTTTTTAGGTGGATGTATATTCATGAGTATATAGTGGTGGAAACTGGCTATGTCCCTCTATAAATCCAAGCATGTTGTTAAAAAAAAATTTAGAGTTTCTGTCTCATGTCAGGAGCATGGGATCAAAAGAAAAAAGAATTCAGAAAAATTTTCACTTCTCTTCGTATCTATTTTTGTCTCTATTGTACATGCCATTGAATATGTATGTCTGTATATATCTATATAAATAATGTTTAAGTTTTCCACGATGAACAATGGATTTTCCTGCAGTAATTTTTAAATTTCCAGGAAGAAGATGGGCCCCCACAACAAGTCAACCTGGTTGATATTATTACATCAGGATGATAATAGCACTACTATAAGATCTGTTTTGAGTACCAGATGCTCAAGATGGTTCCACCTTAGTTAGCTGAAATGGTACACTTTTTACAATGTTCTGGATTGACCTTCTTATAGGAAGCTCAGAAAAACCTTACCAAATAGTCAGACTATTTGCAATTATACCAGACAGCAATCTTGGAACTTAACCATCATTTTACTTTCACAGGATCCCAAAGAAAGAACATCGCCCCCATGACAGCTGGAAGTAATTCTTTTTTGGTTTTTTGAGACAGGGTTTCTCTGTGGCTTTGGAACGTGTCCTGGAACTCGCTCTGTAGACCAGGCTGGTCTCGCACTCACAGAGATCCACCTGCCTCTGCCTCCCGAGTGCTGGGATTAAAGGCGTGTACCACCATCACCCGGCTGGAAGTAATTCTAAAAGACTTCCTCTCCTCTCCCAACAAAGTTTGTACTCAGGGTTAGGGACATCATTTAGGGGTTGGTTATAATTGGTATAGGATTGTGGGTTGGATGGGAAATTTTATTTTTTATTTTTTTGGTTTTTCAAGACAGGGTTTCTCTGTGGTTTTGGAGCCTGTCCTGGAACTAGCTCTTGTAGACCAGGCTGGTCTCAAACTCACAGAGATCCGCCTGCCTCTGCCTCCCAAGTGCTGGGATTAAAGGCATGTGTCACCACCGCCCGGCTGGAGGGGAAATTTTAAAGGCTTGAGATCTCTTTGAAAAAAAATGGAAAATTGGATGAAATAATAGATTAGTGTGAGCTTACACACACTAATAATAGTGAGTAATAGAGCGAATGCTTGTGAGTTATAATTTATAGGCAATTGCATTTGTATAGATTCTTTTTTTTTTTTCGAGACAGGGTTTCTTTGTGGCTTTGGAGCCTGTCCTGGAACTAGCTCTGTGGACCAGGCTGGTCTCGAACTCACAGAGATCCGCCTGCCTCTGCCTCCCAAGTGCTGGGATTAAAGGCGTGCGCCACCATCGCCCGGCTTGTATAGATTCTTATATATTGATATAATGTTAAGTCATATTGAATATTATATGCATTCATGCTTCTACCTCTCCTTAAAATATTTTATATATTGATACATATTTATCATATTGCAATGTACATTTCTACCACTGATCAAGATCCCTATACAATGTTTACATTTTGAGGTCATTGTCCTCATTTGTTACAATATTGTATAATATTCTCATATGAAATCTTAGTCTTTAAGTTATATAGGTAGTAAAAATTATAGATCAATAGTCATCTATGTTTGTCATACTTATAGTTAGAACAATCAGGTTCTTTAGATAGAGATTATATTCTGCGTAGATAGGTAATCTTTAACCACTTCAAAGAACTGTAGAATATGGCATTTAACTAACTTAGAGTTCTGTTGAAGTGAGGCACTATTGCTCCTGGTAGCATTGATCTATTCCCCCAGAGAATGTTGAGCACCGAAAGGACTCCACTTCGAGCTTGTTTTTTTCTTGGCAAAACTGTCTTTTGGGCAAAAACATGCTCATGCCTCAACTATTGAAAAGATAGATGGTATCTGAATATGGATAAACAGGTCTGTTAAATCTTGACAAGACAGGGTAAGATGGTTTTGAAAAATTTCCTACCTCTGAAAATGATCTGTCAGTTATTCTAGGTCTTAGCAAAAGTTGGTCCCTTCAACGTTGCAAATGAGACTTTGCATGATTGCCCAGGTAGCCAGTTATCTCTGTAATTTGTTGCACATTTTGGTTTTTTTTAAGATTTATTTATTTATTATGTATACAACATTCCTTCCATGTATGCTTGCCAGAAGAGGGCACCAGATCTCACCATAGATGACTCTGAGCTACCATATGGTTGCTGGGAATTGAACTCAGGACCTCTGGAAGAGCTGTCAGTGCTCTTAACCTCTGAGCCATCTCTCCAGTCCTGTTGCACATTTTGAAAAGTTGCTTGATTGTGCTTCCTGCTACTCAAGTAATATTTCCCTTCTCAGATTCAATGGGGTTGAAAACTAGATAGTTGTAGTTACTTTCCTCTCATGACTTGTCCAAATTATTTATTAAACAAGAATTAAACTAGTTAGGATGGGAAAATTGTTGAATATATTGTTCTTATTGTATATAATTTTGTATTGGTCTTAGAACTCTCTTATTTCGAAAAAACCAAAAAAAAAAAGAACTCTCTTATTTATACAAAAGGGGGAGATGCTGTAGAAAGAATTACTGCCAGTGGTTTCCCGCCCATTGGGGCGTGGCATCTTATACTATATGTGCCAATGTAGAGCATGAGTTTGGCCTCTTTTCTGGCTCTGTGATTCAGATTCTGATCTCTGTTCAAGCATAAGATTCTGATTTAAGAGTCCATCCCTAAATAAGTATACATTTATTTCTCAATTCTGAGCTAGTGTTGTATTTCTTTAAAGCATCCTTCTTCAAGCAACATTAAATGGGAATCATTGAAATGACTAAATGCATTTTTTCCATTGTTGACCATGAACTAATAGAAACCGGGTTCACAATGTACTTGACTGAATGAACAACCTCCCAGAAAAGATCATGTATTTGAACAAGTTTCTCTCCATGGTGGTTTTTTTTTCAATTTTCTGTGGATCTTTAGTAGGAGAAGAAGCTCTTCTATATGAAATTCCTCATTGTATCCAATGAATCTCAATACCCTCAAGTAATTTCCTGACATTTAAATCTACTGTGTTGTGCTTGACATTAATCAGCCAGCTTCCTACTTATACTGAAATGCTTTTAACATCATTATAGGCTTGATCTCTAAATCACATAAAATATAGCAGAAACAGTTGTTTTTCAGTCGTCAGGAGTTTGGTAACCTGCTGTTTTAATTGTTTCATTTGCTTATCTGAGTAACTGTGTGGCTCTCAATTCCTTTAACTAATGGGAGGCATCATTCCTGGCTCTATTTGTTCTTATGTTATTGGATGATGGTGCTAGAATGTAGGTATTTTTTATGTCAAGTATATGCTGCTGTGCTGAGCTTCATAATTTCTTGAATTTTAAAAATTGACAGAGGGCATCACTCTGATTGCCAAGATGCCATGTATTCATAACATTAATACTGCCTGAGTATTCTGAGTCATTAACTGGAGTGAAAACAATTCTTTGTGGGAAGTTTAATAAAAGTCTTTCAGTTCTTTCTTGTCCCATTGTTTGTTTCATTCCGGTTTGCAATGGAAACAGGGTCTCAATGTGTATTTCCACCACTCCTGGACCTGATTGCTTAGACTTGACTGTCATTCAACTCAGAGACAAACATTTCCACCTCTGTTTTCTGAGTGTTGTGGTTAAAGGCACAATACTTCAATATACCCAGTTTGTCCATCTTTTTTTCCTTTCTGTAGTCAGTAATTTTTAATACAATATTCTCATGCATACAATGTACTGTTGATCTTTTCTGTTTTTCTCTCACTATGAATAGATATTTCTCTTATAAGGTGGTACAAAGGGTACAGAAATAAAATTTACTCTCCTTTTAAATTTCATTCTAGGGGGCTGGAGAGATGGCTCAGAGGTTAAGAGCACTGAAATGTTCTTCCAGAGGTCCTGAGTTCAAATCCCAGCAACCACATGGTGGCTCACTATCATCTGTAATGAGATCTGGTGCCCTCTTCTGGCCTGCAGGGATACATGGAGGCTGAACACTATGTATATAATAAATAGTTTAAAAAAAAATTTCATTCTAAAGTGACTGTCTATGTCATGGAATAAGAGTGGATAACACCAGAATCATACAACTGTACTTTCAAAGAAGTATGCATTCCAATGTTGCCACTGTCATGCTTACATTGTACACACATGTGGTATATTTTTGAAGGCAGTGACCTATGATGATGTGCATATCAACTTCACTAAGGAAGAGTGGGATTTGCTAGATGATTCCCAGAAGAATCTCTACAAAGATGTGATGCTGGAGACCTACAGGAACCTCACTACTATTGGTAAAAATAAATTTCTTTCATGTTTCAAAATATGGAGACAACTTTTCCTTGGTTTATGTTGTTGTTCTGTAATTTGATTTAGAAAGAAAGAGAATGAGGTGAATAGCACAGTCATAGTTCTTAGGATAATAAGCTAATTATTTCACAATGTTAAATAATATAACATACATATTCTGGTACTGTATTTTAGGATACATTTGGGAAGACCATAACACTGAAGAACATTGTCAATGGAGTAGAAGGCATGCAAGGTAATTTCTTATGCAAGTTTATAACAATGTGCCTCTGATGAGTTTGTAATGTGTTATGACACTTTTAAACAAAACAACAGTGTAAATAAGCACAGTTTTAAATGCATTGATGGTTATTAAATTCTCACAAATCCATATAGCTCAATTTCCTGTATGTGAATTGCATTTGCAAGGCATTCATTTAAGAAAAAGTCAAGGAAGCAATGACTAAACAGATTTTACCATTAACCATGAGAGCTATATTATACATCTGCCAGTCCATTTGTTTCTTGTTACTCATGACAGAAAATGTATACACATTTCAGTGATGATGAATATAGCTGCAAAACTTTCTACTAAATTAATAGCCAATGGTAAGTCTTGTATTACTCATATACTTTTTATGACTGTGTTAAGTTTAATGAAAGCAGCTGTTGGAGTCAAGGATCAAGGGGTAGATGTTGTGAAGAAACCTTAATATCTACCATAAGTCTGTGAGGAACAGAAAGTCAAACTGTGAGGATTCAATGTGGAAATCTTTTATTGACTATTTTTCCTTTCCTATTATCATGTGTTACTCTTGACACAAGAGTATGAGCATAGGGATATGGAAATATTTAGCATACCTTTCCTTAAGAACAATTAAGAAGGGGCTGGAGAAATGGCTCAGTGGTTAAGAGCACTGACTGCTCTTCCAGAGGTCCTGAGTTCAATTCCCAGCAACCACATGGTGGCTCACAGCCATCTATAATGAGACCCAGTGCTCCTTCTGGCTTGTGGGCACACATGGAAGGAATGCTGTACACATAATAAATAAATAAATCTTAAAAAAAAAGAACAATTAAGAAGATAAAATGTAGTTCCTATGTAGAGTATACTTGTTGAATTTGATACAAGAATATAAAGTTAATTCATTTTCTACCATCATTGTTAATACATAAACTCACATTACGAAAAAACCACGATGAGTTCTAGGTCTGTGCAAATACTTTTAGGTGTCTTAGTTCACTTAGCAAATGTATAATGATTCACAAAATAGTAAAATTTATAAATGTAGTAAAGTTGGTAAAGCACTCAGTGTATGCAGTTCTCTTCAAAAATGTAAAAAATATAATAGAAAAATATAGGTATAGATGAAAAGGTAAACCATGGCACAAAGGAAATTATCATCACAAATATTTTTTGAGATGCAAAATGACCCCTAATGGGTGAACAAAACATGATTTAAAACAAAGTTATAAAACCGTAATGTTTGATTCCTTTTTACAATTGGAAAAATATGAAGTTAATTCATATAGATATGAGGTTTAACAGTGCATTGAATGTGGTGAAACTTTTACATGTGTAAATTATCCTTGCAGGATTGAAAGAAATCAAACTGGAGCGACGTTTTCCATATATTCTCATTGTGCTAAAGCCTTGTCTTATAACACTCATCTTCTAAGGAATGAAAAAACACATACTGGAGAAAAATGCTCTAAAATTAAACAATGTGATAAAACCTTTGTTCATCATAATCATCTTCAAAGGCATAAAAGAACACATACTGGAGAGAAACCCTATGAATGTAATCAGTGTGGTAAAGACTTTACTCAATACAGTGTTCTTCAAACTCATAAAGGAAAACATACTGGAGAGAAACCCTATGAATGTAATCAGTGTGCTAAGGCCTTTGCTGACAACAGTGCTCTTCAAAAACATAAAAGAACACATACTGGAGATAAACCCTATGAATGTAATCAGTGTGGTAAGGCCTTTGCACATCATAGTTCCCTTAAATTGCATAAAAGAACACATACTGGAGAGAAACCCTATGAATGTAATCAGTGCAGTAAGGCCTTTGCACATCATGGTTCCTTTCAATTGCATAAAAGAACACATACTGGAGAGAAACCCTATGAATGTAATCAGTGTGCTAAGGCCTTTGCTGACAACAGTGCTCTTCAAAAACATAAAAGAACACATACTGGAGAGAAACCCTATGAATGTAATCAGTGTGCTAAGGCCTTTGCATGTCATTATAAACTTCAATTGCATAAAAGAACACATACTGGAGAGAAACCCTATGAATGTAATTGGTGTGGTAAGGCCTTTGCATATCATAGTCATCTTCAATTGCATAAAAGAACACATACTGGAGAGAAACCCTATGAATGTAATCAGTGTGGTAAGGCCTTTGCACATCATAGTTCCCTTAAATTGCATAAAAGAACACATACTGGAGAGAAACCCTATGAATGTAATCAGTGCAGTAAGGCATTTGCTGACAACAGTGCTCTTCAAAAACATAAAAGAATACACACTGGAGAGAAACCCTATGAATGTAATTGGTGTGGTAAGGCCTTTGCACATCATAGTTCCCTTAAATTGCATAAAAGAACACATACTGGAGAGAAACCCTATGAATGTAATCAGTGCAGTAAGGCCTTTGCACATCATGGTTCCTTTCAATTGCATAAAAGAACACATACTGGAGAGAAACCCTATGAATGTAATCAGTGTGCTAAGGCCTTTGCTGACAACAGTGCTCTTCAAAGACATAAAAGAACACATACTGGAGAGAAACCCTATGAATGTAATCAGTGTGGTAAGGCCTTTGCACGTCATTATCATCTTCAATTGCATAAAAGAACACATACTGGAGAGAAACCCTATGAATGTAATCAGTGTGGTAAGGCATTTACCCAACTTAGTGGTCTTCAAATACATAAAACAATACACACTGGAGAGAAACCCTATGAATGCAATCAGTGTGGCAAGGCCTTTGCACATCATAGTCAACTTCAAAGGCATAAAAGATCACATACTGGATAGAAAGCCTATGAATCCAATCAGAGTGTTAAGACCTTTGAATATGAAACTAGTCTTCACATTCATAAAAGAATGCACACTAGAAAGAAACCTTATGAGTGAAATCAGTGTGGTAAGGTCTTTACAGAACCCCTGTACTCTTGAAAGGCATAAAATAACACCTACTGTAGAGATATTGATGAATGGAATTTGTGGTAGGTGGAGGAAGTTCATTGGTTAATCAAGAAACTGCCTTGGCCCATTTGATAGGCCAGCCCTTAGGTGGGTGAAGTAGACAGAACAGAATGCCGGGAGGAAGAGGGAAATGAAGCAGACATCATTTCCTCTCCTGTCCGGGGAAGATGCGATGCAGCCTGCCACCAGGGCAGACATGCTGAATCTTTCCTGGTAAGCGCACCTCTTGATGCTACACAGATTAGAAATGGGCTAAATTAATACGTGAGAATTAGCCTAGAAGAGGCTAGATATAATGGGCCAAGCAGTGTTTTAATTTATACAATTTGTGTGTTGTTATTTTGGGGCATAAGCTAGCCAGGCAGCCGGGAGCTGGGTGTCAGGAAGCGGCCCGCAGCTCCTTCAACAGAATGGTGCCCATGTGGACAACTGCTTCCACATAAAGCCTGAGAAACCTTGGGAAAGAATAGAGTAAAGCATGTTTTCTTGGTAGCAGCAATTTCTCATTCTGCTCTGCTTGCTAGAGGCAAGCAAGCACTCTCATCTAAGAGAGGCTTCCTGACTGAGCTTTAGCTGCAAAACCCTGCAGCTCTTAAGAGGTCCTGCCAAGAAACACTTAAATGGTGTTGATAAAAGCCAACTGAATGCTTGTTAGTAAAGAGAGATTGAGAAACAAAGAAAACCTTTAAATGATTTACAGTGTGTTAAGAATATATGCAGGCTTAAAGTAAAAAACAAAAAGGAAAGAAAGAGAGTGGTTGGGTGTGGTAGTACACACCTTTAATCCCAACACTTTGGAGGCAGAGGGAGATTGACTTCTGTGATTTCAAGGTGTGGTAGCACACGCCTTTAATACCAATGCCTGGGAGGCAGAGACAGGCAGATCTCTAAGAGTTCAAGGACAGCCTGGTCTACAGAGTTATTTCAGGATAAAGATATGCAGAGAATATAAAATAAAAATAAAAATAAATGAAATAGAGGTTAAAGTAAAACCGCACAAAGATGGAAAATACACAGAGAATCTTGATACTGTATGCTATTGTGCTCTCTTTGAATTGTTTTAATGGTGAGGAAAGAGCAACATCCGCTAAAAGATATTTGTTTATAAATGCTGCTGAACTAATCCAAGATAGATATTTTGAAAATACCTTGACTTCAGAATTTGGATCTAAGGATATGATACTTTGGAAAAGAGATTCTTCTTTTGTTTTCACAGGATAAGACCCTATGGATTGCTTCTATTCTAATATGGTATGATAGACCACGCCCTCATGAAAGCTTGCTGTGAACACCTTCAGAAAATTACTTAACTGCTGACTGAGACAAATCTAGCACACAGGTTATACCCTCAAAGACCTGATTAACAGCGTCCCTATACAGCAGGAAGCAGTTTGGAGAGAAATAACTACGTCCATATTCCTAAATATTGTTTATAAATGTTCTTTTACATTTAAAGGGTGATATAATATAGATATAAATAATTTGGATTGAAATGAATCTTGCTTTACTGATACTAATTTAAGGTCAATTTTGTTATGTGTGTACATATTTCTGATATTGATTAAGGTATTGTGATTGTGTAGTTTATTTAAAAATGTAATGTATATAGGTTGTTAATAGCTAAATCATCTATAATAGTCAAGTTTGTAGTCATGTTATCTTTTTTAGATGTGCATAGATATATTTTAGATAGGCATTCTTCATATCTTTCAAAGACTGCAGAATATGGCATTTAAAATATTTTAATAACTTAGGGTTTTGCATGGCAATGAGACACATCTGCTCCTGGCAACACCAGGTGCTTCAAGAGGAAGATGGGCATTGAAGAGGCTCCTTATGGAGTTTGATAGCCATTTGGGCAAGAAACTGCTCTTGCCTGGACTACTGAATAAACTGGACACAGAAAACCCTCAGAGAGAGGACTGCTGAACTTGCCTAAAGGTGAGATGATCTTTTGTGGTTCCTGATTCATGAAAGATTCTGCGAGACATTCTGCAGGACACAGCAGATAGTGACTGAACTGCCTTTGAAATTTCCTGCTTCATTGAAATGTCTGCTGGAAACTATGGCCCTGTAGGCTGAAGATGGATGCCCCAATAGTACAGAGGAACTTTGGGTGACTGTCCAGGAAGTGAGATGTCTCTGTGATTTCTAGAGTTTTGTAAGTTGCTTACTTCTCATTTACTTAGGTAATATTATATCTTTTTTTTTTCTTTTTTGAGACAGGGTTTCTCTGTGGTTTTGGAGCCTGTCCTGGAACTAGCTCTTGTAGACCAGGCTGGCCTCGAACTCACAGAGATCCGCCTGCCTCTGCCTCCCAAGTGCTGGGATTAAATCGTGTGCCACCACCGCCCAGCTAATATTATATCTTTCTGGAGTCTTTGATGGAGTTGAAGAATAGTTATAGTTTTCCTTAGTTATGATAAAAATAAAGTAGATGCAAATATTGTAATTCTTATTTGTAACTGTTTTGTTTTATGTAATTTTACCATGTTAAAGTGAAAGCCTTTCCTTCTTGTTTAAACAGAAAAAGGGGAAATGATGGAGGAAGGTCATTGATTAATAAAGAATCTTCCTTGGCCCCATTTGAGGCCAGCCCTTAGGTGGGTGGAGTAGACAGAACAGAATGCTGGGAGGTAGAGGAAAGTGAGGCAGATGTCATTTCCTCTCCTGTCTGGGGCAGATGCAATGCAGCCAGCCACCAGGTCACACATGCTGAATCTTTCCTGGTAAGCATACCTCGTGGTGCTACACAGATTATTAGAAATGGGCTAAATTAATATGTGAGAATTAGCCTAGAAGAGGCTAGATATAATGGGCCAAGCAGTGTTTTGTTGAATACAATTTGTGTGTTGTTATTTCGGGGCATAAGCTAGCCAGGCAGCTGGAAGCTGAATGGCACTAAGTGGCCGGCAGCTCCTTCAATCATCTCAATACATAATATGAGCCTACCTGCAGAGAAACTCCGAAGTTAATGTCTTTATTCTTCAAAAACATGAGAAAACATCATACTGTAGTGAAACTCTATAAATTAATTCAGTGTCATATTGTTTTGTGCTTCATATGAGAGTAAGACTTTGTGTGTAATCAATCTGATAAAGCTTGTTCATATTATCATAATCTTTTGTACCTGAGGAAAAAACCTAGGGGCTCATTTTAAATTATTCTTTTTGTTTGTTTGTTTGTTTGTTTTTCGAGACAGGGTTTCTCTGTGGTTTTTGGAGCCTGTCCTGGAACTAGCTCTGTAGACCAGGCTGGTCTCGAACTCACAGAGATCCACCTGCCTCTGCCTCCCGAGTGCTGGGATTAAAGGCGTGCACCACCACCGCCCGGCTTGGTTTTTTTTCGAAAAAAAAAATAAATAAAAAAGTCTATACCAATGTAAATTATCCATAAATAATAGTTCACAAGTATTCCTTCTATTACAAACTATTATTATTAGTGTGAGTTAGTAATCTACCTATTATCCCATTCAATTTTCCCTCTTTTTTTGAGATCTCTGGGTATACATAATTTCACCCAACCCTATATGAGTGATAATCAACTCTTAAATGTTGTCCCTGACCATGAAGACAAACTTTGTTGGGAGAGGGGATGGCATCTTCTAGAATTGCTTCCAGATATCATGGGGGCGATGTTCTTTCTATGGGATATTATAAAAGTAAAATGATTTCTAAGTATTTGATAGGGTTGTTCTGAAGTTCTTATTTGGAATCGTGGCCAGAACATTGTAAGAAGGTGCACTATATCTGCAGCTTGTACCCATAAATCGGTCTCATAGTGCTATTAGCATCATGCTTTCATATCAATCAGGTAGAGACATTGTGGGGCTCCAATGTCTTCTTCTTGGAAGCTGTTCATTGTTGAAAATGTAAACATTATTCATGTATACATATTTTTAGTGAAATATAAGATATAGACAAAATGGGCATGAAGGAATGTAAAATATTCCTTTAAAATCTATCTTCTTTCTGTCCCAAACCAGAAGGCTGTTGATGTGAGACAGAAGTTTTGAATTTTTCTTTTAATGTTGTGCTTGGATTTAGAGAAGGATTGACGCTGTCTAATTCTAAAACCATTTCTGATTCTGAAGTAGTGATGTAAACACAAAGGAGACATTTTCTAACGCTGTAGCCCGTACAGAGCACCTAACAGATTATCTCTCTGGGGGTGGACTCACTCACAGGCTTATTGGTCAGTAGCTGCCCCCTTCCTCAGACAGAAAGCATGTGATGTGTGGCAAACAGAACCATAAGAGACAGATCAGCTACAAGTGTAGGAAAAACGAAAATATTCCAGATAGTGAGAACAGTGCAAGCCATAGCTTAGAGGCTGCAGCAAAGTCAGCAGGACCTTTAGAGCCATTCATCCCTGTGCCATCAGAGCAGCAACAACACACATCTGCCCTAATCCAGAAACTCTGGAAGGAAAACACACTGTGTTTTGAGAGTCTTCCAAATAATTCCAGTATGTGAGTAAGTTTTAGGACCTCTGATCCAGGCTACCAGCTCTCAAATGCTGTTTGCAGGGCTGTTCTTGGGCATAGGACCAGAGGTGAAGTGGATGTAAGTTCAGATAAATTTGTAAGTGCATAATCTACATTGCTTTTGGAGAGCCACCAATAAACATTAGCCATTTAAAGGTTTCAAGAAGTCCTACAGTAAAGACCTTTATTTCTCATTCAGCATTGGCTCTCTGATTCTTCCGTCTGCCTATTCATAATTCCATATATACCCTCTTAGGGATATTATCTTCACTATTCACATGGATGCGATGTAACCTACAGAAAATTAGCAGACTGTCCCAAAGTCACAGAACCTGTATCCATGTTGGAAAAGACCTTAACAATTTTTCTGTTCTCAATATCCTGCATCCTCTGTCCTTCCACTCTACTGTGTATCCAGGCATAACTCTGTGTTATGTAGTGCTGATATCTCGGTGGAGACCTCCAAATGCCGCACACCACGCCCCTGTGTCTGCACTCTGTGCGCTGCACGGCCTAGCTTTGGGCAAGGGGGCTGGAGGTTAAAATACACAGACACACCAGACAGACAGTGACACAGGTCATCCTTGAATTCCCCCTTTATTGTGTTCAGGGGCAGATTATATAGAGATAGCCACGCCCCAGCCAAACCCACCAGAAACCACTCTCCTGCCATCAGGAACTCCTGAAGGTCTCATGCTCGGAGCAGCTGTAGGCACTCAGATCAGGGGATTACAAGAAATTCAGGATCTGGGGTCTCACTGAGCTGGAAGGTGGAGGCGCGGTGGGGCAGAGCAGTGGGCTCCGATCCCATCGGGATGGGGTAGATCCCATCCAGGCCGGTTGCCCCGGGCTGGGACAGAGGTCCAGGCCAACAGGCCTTATGGCAGTTATGCTGAGCTTCTGTGCCCTGAGGCCCGTGCTGGAAGTGGGCCTAAGTGTTCTTGCCTCATCGGTCCTCGAGGCTGGTCCCGGGGTCTGTATGTGTTGCAGCCCCTCAGCGGCCACTGCTTGGAGCTGCCGCAGCTCACAGTCCACCGTGCACACGAACCACAGGTTTTTCTCAATGCCTCCAAGAGTCTTCTGGGTACTCTACCTCTTCAGGTTGGTGATAGAAACAGTCATTGCCATGAGAGTGCCATTGTATTGCCACCAAATATTCAGACACTTCACCTGCAAGGTCCTGGGTGTGCTGAAGCTGGCCTGTGGTGACACATCAGTTAGTAATGACTTTGTCCTTGTGGATGTCATTCTTCTGCTGCCTCTACTCAAGTTCCTCATTTGCCTTTCCGCCCTGCCAATCCTGGTCACCTTCCTAAAGGTGCCCTCAGCCAGCAGGCCCTGCAAATGCTTTTCCACTTGCTTGGAGTACCTTGCTCTGGTCCTATTTTTCTATAGCATCATCATGTTCATGTACATGAAGCCTTTAAACATAAAAGGCTGTATCTCTAACATGGTCTTCACAGTCCTCAGCATTGTGCTCACACCCATAAAGCAGGCAGTGATCTGCAAAGATAGGGATCTTGACTTTCTCTCTATGTGATCAAATGCCAAGACCAATGCAGAGTTGATTATAGAACTATGGGGACCTCCACTGCAGAGACACAGACTAAGTCTCACTAAAATTGTCAGCGTGACTCCCCAATTCTTCTCCTGTCCTGAACTTGCCTGAGCTAGTACCCAGCACCTTAATCTGATCTAATCTCAAGACTTCAGCCTTGGACAGGCAGTGGTGGCGCACGCCTTTAATCCCAGCACTCGGGAGGCAGAGGCAGGCAGATCTCTGGGAGTTCGAGGCCAGCCTGGTCTACAAGAGCTAGTTCCGGGACAGGCACCAAAGCTACAGAGAAACCCTGTCTCAAAAAAAAAAAGACTTCAGCCTTGGTTAGGTTCCTTCATTCACAACTATAATACCAGCATTTGTGAAGTTAAGGTAGATTGATGGTTAAATTAATGTCATCTTGTGCTACGTAGTGTGACCAGTACCAAGAAAATAAATAGACACTAGACATTGGTATTGCCCTTCTTAATGTGTCGTCAGTTGGGCACTGGGAGTACCATTTTAAGTACTATTTAAGAGTGCATCATTGCCGGGCGGTGGTGGCGCACGCCTTTAATCCCAGCACTCGGGAGGCAGAGGCAGGCGGATCTTTGTGAGTTCGAGACCAGCCTGGTCTACAGAGCTAGTTCCAGGACAGGCTCCAAAACCACAGAGAAACCCTGTCTCGAAAAACCAAAAAAAAAAAAAAAGAGTGCATCATTTCCTGACTGACAGTCACAAATGGCTCCTCACTGCTCTCAAGATGAAAAAGATGAGCCGGGCGATGGTGGCGCACGCCTTTAATCCCAGCACTCGGGAGGCAGAGGCAGGCGGATCTCTGTGAGTTCGAGACCAGCCTGGACTACAGAGCTAGTTCCAGGACAGGCTCCAAAGCCACAGAGAAACCCTGTCTTGGAAAAACCAAAAAAAAAAAAAAAAAGAAAGAAAAAAGAAAAAGATGCTCATCAGCAGGATCTCACAGCTGCCTGCCTAGATCCCAGTCTTCTCCCAGACTTTCACAGCCACACACAATTGACAAATGTGTGTTTCAATCTTCCCTAAACTCCCTACCTCACAAACACTTGTGTTCTTCTTGTGAGGCAGTTATTTTCAGCACTCATTCAAGAGCAGTTGAACCCTCTTTTCCTTTAGGCTCAAAGCCATTTTCTCCTCTCATTATCTCCCTCCTGTGTCCTTGGTTTCTAATATTTTGTTTTGCTCATTCCTTCTTTATTTCCTTCTTTTTTTATTTTTCCATTCAAATATTTACACTTCCTTCCCTCCTCCCAATCTCCTCCCACTCCCCAATCTACCTCCTCCCTCCCTCTCCCTGCTTGAGAGAGGGCAGGAAACCCTGCCACGTGGGAAGTCCAAGGCCCTCCCCCCCCTACATTCAGGCCTAGGGAGCTGTGCATCCAAATAGAGTAGGGTCCCAAAAAGCCAGAACATGCCATAAAACACATTCCAGTGCCTTTAACAATGGCTTCTCAGTCAGCCCCCATTGTCAGCCACATTCACAGAGTCCAGTTTGATCACGTGTTCATTCAGACCCGGTCCAGCTGGATTTGGTGAGCTCCCATTAGAACAGGCACACTGTCTCAGTGGGTGGACCAACCCCTCCCGGTCCTGACTTCTTTGCTCAAGTTCTCCCTCCTTCTGCCCTTCAACTGGACCTTGGGAGCTCAGTTTGCTGTTCTGATGAGGGTCTCTGTCTCTATCTCCATCCGTCGCGGCCGAAGGAAGATTCTATGATGATATTCGAGATCAGTGTGATAGTCTGATCTCACATCAGTGTGATAGTGGGGCAAGGACAGTTCAGGCACCTTTGCCTCTGCTGTCCAAGGACCTAGCTGGGGACATCCCCATGAACACCTGGGATCTCCTCTAGAGGCAAGTCTCTTGCCAACCCTAAAATGCATTCCTTACCAGCTATCTTCTTCCCTGCTCCTATATCGGCCCTTCCTCCATCTCCACCCTCCCCCTCCCCCAAGCTCTTGCCAGTCCTTCCCTTCTCCCTTCTCTCTTCCCCTTCCCCCAACTTCACCCCCACCCCTGCCCCACCCCCATGCTCACAACTATTGCCCCGAAATCTTTTTTGCTTCCAATTTCCAGGAGGACCTATATATGTTTTTCTTTGGGTTCACCTTGTTATTTGGCTTCTCTAGGCTTGTGAACTATAGGCTTAGTATCCTTTGTTTATGGCTAGAGTCCACAAATGAGTGATTACATACCAAATTCATTTTTTTGGGGTCTGGGTTATCTCACTCAGGATAGTGTTTTCTATTTCCATCTATTTGCATACAAAATTCAAGATGTTATTTTTTTTTACCACTAAGTAGTACTCTAATGTATATATATACATACATATATATATATATATATATATATATTCCACACTTTCTTTATCCATTCTTCCATTGAGGGGCATCTAGGTTATTTCCAGGTTCTGGTTATTACAAACAGTGATGCTATAAATATAGTCGAACAAATGCTTTTGTAGTATGATTGGGCATCTCTTGGGTATATTCCCAAGAGTGGAATTGCTGGATCCTGAAGTAGGTTGATTCTAAATTTCCTGAGAAACCAACACACTGATTTCCAAAATGGTTGCACAAGTTTGCATTCCCACCAGCAGTGGATGAGTGAGCGTTCCCCTTACTCCACATCCTTTCAAGCAAAGGCTATCATTGATGTTTTTGATTTTAGCCATTCTGACAGGTGTAAAATGGTATCTCAAAGTTGTTTTGATTTGCATTTCCGTGATCACTAAGGAAGTTGAACATGACCTTAAGTGTCTTTTGGCCATTTGAACTTCTTCTGTTGAGAATTCTCTGTTCAGTTCAGCTCACCATCCATTTTTAAATTGGGTTAATTCGAATTTTAGTGTCTAGTTTTGTTTTTTTTTTTGTTTGTTTTTTTGAGACAGGGTTTCTCTGTGGCTTTGGAGCCTGTCCTGGAACTAGCTTTGTAGACCAGGCTGGTCTTGAACTCACAGAGATCCACCTGCCTCTGCCTTCTGAGTGCTGGGATTAAAGGCATGCACCACCATCGCCCGGCTAGTGTCTAGTTTCTTGAGTTCATTATATACTTTGGAGATCAGTCCTTTGTCTGATATGGGGTTGGTAAAGATCTCCCATTCAGTAGGATGCCTTTTTGTCTTAATGAGAGTATCATTTGCTTTACAGAAGCTTCTCAGTTTCTGGAGGTCCCATTTATTCATTGTTGCTCTCATTGTCTGTGCTACTGGGGTTTCTAATATTTTTATGACCAGATGATATTTTTAGGAATGTATTTTTTTATTGATTTTTTTGAGTCCTACATTGCTCTTTACTCCCCTTCCTGTCTTTTCCCTACCCCCTATAACACTCCCCCATTGCCCCTATGCTGCCAATTTAGTCAGGAGATCCTGTCTTTCTCTACTTCCCATGTACATTATATCTATGTAAGTCCCTCCTAATGTCCTCATTGTTGTCTAAGTTCTTTGGGATTGTGGTTTGTAGGCTAGTTTTCTTTTCTTTATTTTTAAAAACCAACTATGAGTGAGTATATGTGTCAGTTTCCTTTCTGTGTCTTGGTTACCTCACTCAAAATAATGTTTTCTAGCTGTATCCATTTTCCTGCAATATTCAACCTGTCATTATTATTATTATTATTATTTTTTGTTGTGTAGTACTCCATTGTGTAAATGTACCACATTTTCCTTATCCATTTTTCTGTCAAAGAACATTTAGGTTGTTTCCAGGTTCTGGCTATGACAAACAAAGCTGCTATGAACATAGTTGAGCACATGTCCTTGTGCATTATTGAGCGTCCTTTGGTTATATACCCAAAAGTGGTATTATTGGGTCTTGAGGAAGGTTGTTTCCTAATTTTCTGTGAAATTGCAACACTATATCCAAAAAGGTTGTACCCCTTGAATTCCCACCAGCAATGCAGAAGTGTTCCCTTTTCCCCACATCCTCTCCAGCATAAGTTGTCATCAGTGTTTTTGATCTTGGCCATTCTTACAGGTGTAAGACAGAATCTCAGAGTTGTTTTGCATTTCTCTGATGACTAAAGATGTTGAACATTTCCTTAAGTGTCTTTCAGCCCTTTTAGATTCCTCTGTTGAGAGTTCTCTGTTTAGGTCTGTGCTCCATTTTTTAAAATTAGATTATTTGTTCTTTTGATGACATATTTCTTGAGTTCTTTGTCTACTTTGGAGATCAGACCTCTGATGTGGGGTTAGTGATGATCTTTTCCCATTCTGTAGGCTGTTGTTTTGTCCTGTTGACCATCTCCTTGGCTTTATAGAAGATTTTCAGTTTCAGGAGGCCTAACTTATTAATTGTTTCTTTCAGTGTCCTGACTTCTCTTAGGACTGGAGAGTGAGGGGGAGAGGGACTGGGAGGGAAATGGGAGGATGGGAGGAGGTGGAAATTTTAAATCAATCAATCAATAATTTTTTTTTGAGACAGGGTTTCTCCGTAGCTTTTGGTTCCTGTCCTGGAACTAGCTCTTGTAGACCAGGATGGCCTCAAACTCACAGAGATCCGCCTGCCTCTGCCTCCCGAGTGCTGGGATTAAAGGCATGCGCCACCACCGCCTGACTTCAATAAATTAAAAAAATAAAATAAAAAATACAATGCTCTATCAATATTAAAAAAAAAACCAAAACACAACAAAATTTAGTTAATTACTTAAGAACAGCACATCCCCATACAGGTTTGTTTTGGGCAGACTATCAAGAAACATAGAGCTTGCAGATGGCTGTGAGCCAGAAGGTTACAGAACAAAGCTTGGGTCAGGCATTTGCTGATCTAAAATGCAAGCTGGAGCAGCCCCTCCTCCCAGAGTCAGAGCTCAGCCTAATTGAGTAGGGTTGGCAGAAGCCAGAGAAGCTGGAAGCTGCAGAGGAGTTTCAGCCAAAAGCCACAAGCAGCCGTAAGTCAGCCACTTAGTAGGAAGGACTAAGCCACTTGGGCATAGGAGGAAGGAAATTGTAAGGTTGTCTTCCAGGAGGCCAACACAATGGTGCGCAGCTGTGTGCTAGAAGGGAGGTGGTTAAGTTCAGCTGTGTGTGGTGGGAGAGGGCCGCAGGAGAGACCCAGCAATAGTGAGGATTCTGGCCATATGGTCACCAATTTGTCGTTGTACAAAGAGTTCCTAAATAGTCCAGAATCGAGATAACAAAGGTTTACTTATCTGGAAATAAACTGACAGAAAGAATACTAGTCCAGAGCCTTCTGTGAGCAATGGGAATGGGAACCAAATTCAACAGCCAAGGGGCTGGAGAGGTGGCTCAGTGGTTAAGAGCATTGCGTGCTCTTCCAAAGGACCCGAGTTCGATTCCCAGCAACCACATGGTGGCTCACAACCATCTGTAATGAGGTCTGGTGTCCTCTTCTGGCCTACAGACATATATACAAACAAAATAGTGCGTCCATTATAAATAAATAAATATAAAAAAAGACAAATTCAACAGCCAAGAGGCTTTGTCTGTATTTATTGTACATGAAACCATGCCCAAGGTGGGCAGGTATCTTAAAGGCTATTGACTGCAGGAGTTCCCCAGCACAGGCTACTTCTGTTGTACATATTTTTTGCACCACAGTAGATGGTAGTAGCATTTCTACCCATCCAAGAAATCTCCTGAAGCCCACAGTCTTCCCTCTTCCTCACCCTTTTCTAGGATGGCAAATAGTATAGGTAAATCACATAATCTATCCCACATATGTCCTTCTCCCAACTATTTTAGTCATCCCTGTCAGTATTTCCTACTTTTAGTTTTGACTCTCTCTCTCTGTCTTCCCACATGGCTGAGCTTGTATCACCATCTCCATCACTTACACCCTCATGGAGCCCATCTGTTTGGAACAAGGTGTCCCCAACTTCTTAAAAAGAATACCATCGGGCTGGAGAGATGGCTCAGAGGTTAAGAGCATTGCCTGCTCTTCCAAAGGTCCTGAGTTCAATTCCCAGCAACCACATGGTGGCTCACAACCATGTGTAATGGAGTCTTCTGGCTTGCAGGCACACACACAAACAGAATATTGTATCCATAATAAATAATAAAATATTTTAAAAAAAAGAATACCATCATTTCTTTGGTCCAAGGTCATGTTTATTTAGAAATATCTAACATTACTAAAAAGGTGAAAAGAAGAGTAGTTATCTGTAACCACATTGCCCAGAAAGGAAGCAACTATTAGTATCTCACCACAATTTTCCAGAATTTTCTAGACCTAAACATATATCCATAGGACAATAATTAAAAAAAAAATAAGATTAGGACAGAAGCTAATGCAATGTTTTATGGTCTGCATATTTCCCCTCCCATTGATTACATCATGGTAATTTCCTATAATCCAATATTTCTTTCAAAATGTTTTCTATCTGTTGCACTTCACCATTGTACTCCACAGAAATTTATTTAAACACTTCTGTTCTACTTGAACATCAAGTTCGCAATGTTTTTGTACCTTGGATTAATGTATTTTGTGCTTTAAGTAAAATTTGTACATATTAATCATTAACTGTACCATATTTTTCTTTTATCCTTGTGTGTGTGTACGTGCGCCTGCGGGTGTGTGTGTGCGTGTGAATGTGTCTCATGTTTCCCAGGCTGATCTTAAGCTTGCTTTGTGTTTGAGCAGTGGCTTTAACTTCTGATCTCCTTGTTTCTGTCTCCTAAGTGCTGGGATTGTAGGTATGCACCACCATGATATAGCTGTGCCCTTCATTTTTTCTTAAACTAGATTCCTAGTGCTGGCAGTGAAGGATTAACCGATCTGACATTTAAGGACCCTGTTTTCCAATTACTATATAAGAGGTTCATATTGGTTTATTACCCCTCCAACTCTTTTTTTTTTTTTTTTTTTTGCTTTTAAAATTAACAGTCACAAAGAAAGAAACTGGTTTATTTTTATATCAAGGTGACCACGCAGTTGAGTCTTAAGGCTCAACAACACTGCATCATCTTACCATTTCACTCAACAGTAAGGCCTTCTGTTTTGATTCTTTCTGGTGAACAGTGATTTTGGTTTCTTCGGTGGTTTCCATTGGTCAGGTAGTCACGACAGATGGCTGACCACCACTCCTGCTGTGCTTCAGGGGATTCTCCCAGACGAATCCTCATTTCCAGTGCAGCAGCTGCCGGCAATCTTTCAGTGCACATCTGTGCCTCAGCACTTTTCTACCGGGGCTGGCCCAGGAGTCCTGCTTTGGCTGCCAGGGCTTCATTCTGCTGAATATGATATTCCTGAAATCTCATGGATATTCTCTGTGTCATTTTTAAATATTTCTGTAAGCAATGTTCTGAACAGGTAACCTCCTCAGGTTTCACCTCTCTCGTGGTGAAGTCTTTGACACAGTCCAGAAAGCAACTTTCCGCGAGTCTGTTGTAGGTTCCCAGGAACTCCTTAAACTGTTTTATCTGGTCAGATTCTGGTATCTGTGTAGCCATATTCTTTCAGTATGTTTATTATTCACCTTTTCTGATGCATGAGTTTCTTTTCTGCTCTGGAAAAGCAAGTGCCCCGCCTTTTGCTTGAATGTCTTCAGTGAGGCTGGATTTCTTACTTAGCTACAGGCTCTCGCATCCGACACCGATACCGGGCTGAGGAGCTGCGGTGCGGTCTGAGATCCGGGGGTCAGCGTGAGGAGGGCGCCGCACAGCTGGGCCCCCTCCAACTCTTTATTTAACAATATGCACAAGATCAAGAAAAGCTGATACACTAAGTGTGTAAGGGAAGGTAATATCCTGTCAGAGATTGAATTAAAAGTAGCATAGCCAGACTGATGCCAGCCCTGACTCATGCATGCTCAGAAGATGTCTCTGAGCCCTGGTAATTTCCCTTTCACCTCTGTATCAACTTCAGTGGCAGATCCAGTCCAGCATTGCTACAAATGCCTTGGGAAGAGCCCTATTTAGGAACCACCACTTGGGTAATATTGAATCCTTGGCTACACCACAGGAGAATATTTCAGCAAAAGTCAGAGAGTCATTGAGGGGGAACGTGTATACATCTAAGATAGGTACTAACTAGTGAGAGACACTGTGCTTAGCTGTCTTTACAAAAGATACAGAAATATTTGTCACATATCTTTTTTTAAAATATTTATTTATTTATTTATTTATTTATTTATTTATTTATTATGTATACAATATTATGTCTATATGCCTGAAGGCCAGAAGAGGACATCAGACCTCTTTACAGATGGTTGTGAGCCACCATGTGGTTGCTGGGAATTGAACTCAGGACCTTTAGAAGAGCGGGCAATGTTCTTAACCACTGAGCCATCTCTCCAGCCCCTTTGTCACATATCTTAAAGGATGTAATTCATAGCTGATCATAGTGGCATAAGCCTTTAATACCAGCGCTTGGTGGTGTCTTTCTCCTGTGGTGGCTACAAGGCTTCTCTTCTGATTATGCCTACTTTCTCTCCATAGTTTTTCCAGTCTGGCTACATTCTGTTAAGTCATTGGCTGAAAGCAGCTTCTTTATCCATTAACCATCATAAGCAACACATATACAAAGGGACTTCCCATACCAAAGGGGCACACTGACCTAGTGAGTTCCAGACCAGGCAAGGCATAAGACCTTGTCTCAAAAAAGAATAAATAAAACAAATAATGTAATTTATAAGACTTAAAGATTTAGTATAATTTGAAAGTAGAAGTATATGATTTTAAAATATATACATTTTGTTTTATGTATATTAATATTTGCCTGCTTATCAACCTATGTACCATATGTGTGCCATGCCCATGGAGGCCAGAAAAGGGCATTGGGTCATCTGGACCTGAGTTGTGAGCTGCCATGTGCATATGGATCCTCTGCATGAACAGTAAGTGCTCTTAACTGCCGAGTCATCCTTCCAGCTTTTATCCCTCACCCTCAAGTATTTCCTTTGTAAATGAAATTGTAATGTGTATTATTTAGATTTAGAGATGAGTATTGTACACTAACACAGTTGAATGCAAGGCACAGACATTCTGGTCCTAATAGAGTCATTTATTGGTTTTTGGATAATTTTTGTTCATTTATCTTTTTCCCCAAGATAGGGTTTCTCTGTGTAATCACTCTGGCTGTCCCAAAACTTTCTTTGTAGACCAGTCCGGCCTCAAAGTCATAGAGATTCACCTGCCTCCTGTGTGCTGGGATTGAAGGCTGACACCCCCATTGCCCATTTTAAGTTCTTGAGCATTTTGAATATTCTCTTTGATATATTTTTAGGAACATCTGCAGAAAACCTGTTGTTCTTTATCACTGTGTTGAAGTTTCTTGAATCTTGGTGAGCCAGACATACCAATTAGACCTCAGGGGGTGCAGCTTCTTTTACTTGCTTTCCTCCTTAATTTTCTCTCTCTTTCTAGCTTGCCTCACTGAGAGTCCCAGAGGAGATAGGAAGATACAATAAGGCAGAGAGGACATTTGTAGAGCTGTGGCCAGCTGTCAGCTAGCAGGAGGGCCAGACTGATGTTTTTTATTTATTTATTTTTAAGATTTATTTATTTCTTCTGTATACAGTGTTCTGTCTGTCTTCTTGCTAGCCATATGAGGGCACCAGTCTTATTACAGGTGGTTGTGAGCCACCATGTGGCCGCCGGCAATTGAACTCAGGACCTCTGGAAGAACAGTCAGTGCTCTTAACCTCTGAGCCATCTCTCCAGCCCCCCAGACTGATGTTTTGCATTTAATCCAGTGACTGTACCTCAAGCAACTGCTGTCTCAACCCATGATTGCAACTCCACATTTCCCAGCAGCAGTTTGGCCCGTGGTCTCCAGCCTCACACTCATAGAGACATGAGATAGGGGATGCTATGAAAGTGAGTAAGGAACTACATATTCTGAGTCTCTATCCTTCTATAGAACACAGGACTTAAAAGTTGAGGTGAAGTATTCAAAGACATTGAATAGCAACCTAATATGTTCTCATTGTGTGCATTCCTTCCAAAATGTGCTGTCCTTCTATCACCATGCACAAAACTCAAGTCCAAATGGATCAAAGACATCAATATCAGTCTGAAAACACTGAACCTGATAGAAGAGAAAGTGGGAAGTACTCTACAACACATGGGCACAAGAGACCACTTTCTACATATAACCCCAGCAGCACAGACATTAAGGGCCTCATTGAATAAACAGGACCTCCTGAGACTGAGAAGCTTCTGTAAAGCAAAGGACACTGTCACTAAGACAAAAAGGCAACCCACTTACTGGGAGAAGATCTTCATCAACCCCGCAACTGACAAAGGTCTAATCTCCAAAATATATAAAGAACTCAAAAAACTGGACATGAAAATTCTAATTAACCCAATTAAAAAATGGGGTACTGAACTGAAAAGAGAATCCTCATCAGACAAAGTTCAAATGGCCAAAAGACACTTAAGGTCATGTTCAACCTCCTTAGCAATCAGGGAAATGCAAATCAAAACAACTTTGAGATACTATCTTACACCTGTCAGAATGGCTAAAATCAAAACCACCAATGATAGCCTATGCTGAAGAGGTTGTGGAGAAAGGGGTACACTCACCCATTGCTGGTGGGAATGCAAATTTGTGCAACCACTCTGGAAAGCAGTGTGGCGGTTTCTCAGGAAATTCGGGATCAACCTACCCTGGATCCAGCAATACCACTCTTGGGAATATACCCGAGAGGCCCTTTCATACAACAAAAGTAAATGCTCAACTATGTTCATAGCAGCATTGTTTGTAATAGCCAGAACCTGGAAACAACCTAGATGCCCTTCAATGGAAGAATGGATGAAGAAAGTATGGAATATATACACATTAGAGTATTACTCAGCAGTAAAAAACAAGGACTTCTTGAATTTTGCATACAAATGGGTGGAAATAGGAAATAGTTCCTGAGTGAGGTAAGCCAGACCCAAAAAGAGGAACATGGGATGTACTCACTCATATTTGGTTTCTAGCCATAAATAAAGGACATTGAACTTATAATTCGCGATCCTAGAGAAGCTAAATAAGAAGGTGAATCCAAATACAAACACATAGGCATCTTCCTGAATATTAACCTTCAACAGGTGATGAAAGGAGACAAAGACAGAGACCCACATTGGAGCACCGGACAGAAATCTCAAGGTCCAAATCAGGAGCAGGAGAGGGAGGAGCACGAGCAAGGAACTCAGGACCGCGAGGGGTGCACCCACACACTGAGACAATGGGGATGTTCTATCAGGAACTCACCAAGGCCAGCTGGCCTGGGTCTGAAAAAGCCTGGGATAAATCCGGACTAGCTGAACATAGCGGACAGTGAGAACTACTGAGAACTCAAAAACAATGGCAGTGGGTTTTTGACCCTACTGCACGTACTGGCTTTGTGGGAGCCTAGGCAGTTTGGATGCTCACTTTACTAGACCTGGATAGAGGTGGGCGGTCCTTGGGCTTCCCACAGGTCAGGGAACCCTGATTGCTCTTCGAGCTGATGAGAGAGGGGGAGGGAAATGGGAGGCGGTGGCGGGGAGGAGGCAGAAATCCTTAATAAATAAATAAATATGAAAAGAAAAAAACCAAAATGTGCTGCCCTGCTCAGCCCCCACTTAAGAACACTCGCTACTCTTAGCTTCTCCCTACAACGTCTTGTCCGTTGATTGCTGAGACAGCCTCTTGACCCCAGGTTAATCCTATTTAATCAAAACCTGTATCCTGTTTGCATCATTTTACAAAGTAGTAGAAAAATGTAACACAGCTTTACACAGTGAAAATAATATTCCACAACAGCAGACCACTGTCAGAGCTCAGGCCTAGCTCACTATGGTGAGGATGATGTGTAAACGGAGACTGCACCCGTGTTTCCTGACCACCCAAACCTGAATAATCACACAAAACGTTGTTAATTACAACACTATTTTGCCAAGAGCTCAGGTTTATTCCAACCTAGTACTTGCATCTTAAATTAACCCATTTCCATTATTTTATATTTTACCATGAGGCTCATGGTTTGATACTTCACATCCTGAGTATCGGGAAGATTGAAAGACACATTTGGTTATTTATTGCATTGACTATGAAAGTGTGGGGAGAAACTGGGAGCAAGGGAGTCAGGCAGACAGCCTTGAGGCCCTGCTGATGAGCATCTTTTTCATCTCGAGAGCAATGAGGAGCCATTTATGGATGTCAGGTAGCAGATTGATGCAATCTTAATTGGTAATTAAAATGGCACTCCTGATGCTAAACTTAGGAGATACTGAAGAGGGCAAAACTAATGAGTAGTATCTATTTATTTATTTGGTACTGGGTCATACAGTGTAGCACAGGCTGACATCAAGTTTGTCAGCATCTTGCCTCAGCCTCATAAACACTGGTATTATAGGTGTGATTGAAGGCACCTAGCTAAGGCTACATGGAATTGGTTCAAAAGACTAAACCAAAACCAAAGAGTGAGGACAAAAAAAACCTGTGTGTGGCTGAGAAGACAGGTGAGCCTCTCTTGTAAGCTTAAGGAAATCAATTTGAGGCCCAGAATCCATGCTGAAGAGAAAAAGAAAAAAAAGTGTGGTCACAAGGACTTTTAATGCTGTACTGGGACACAGAATATTGGCTACATAGGGCTTGTTGGCCAGCTAGCCGAGTCTACTTGGAAAGTCACAGAGTAATCAGAGACTCTATCTCAAAAGAAATAACAAATAAGTTTGGGAAAATCAGAGGAATAACACCAGAGTTTCTCTTGTATTTCACACATATAAACATGCATGTTGTGAATTAGCTCGATATGGGAAATAACCAGGCCAGCTTAAGGATAACAATTATATTTTTAATGGTTACAATGGGAAACTCACATCACAAGAATGGGGAGTCCAACATCCTCTGTGTCAGTGAGAATTACACAGAAAGAGTGAGCACCTGGTAAGTTCCAGTTTTCTTCCTGGGTTCCAGGTAGCCATATCTTAACTAGGCATGATTGGTTAATAGAGCTTCCCCATCATACGCACATACACAATCATACACATACATACATCTCCACACAGATATACACTTGCACCTACAAATATACATATAAATCAATACTAACTGTGTAGCTTTCTAAATGTTTATGTATGCTTATTTATATTTGTAACATGAACATTCCCAGCCATTGAGTAGGTTTTTTTTTAAAAAAAAAATTTATTTATTTATTATGTATACAATGTTCTGTCTGTGTGTATGCCGGCAGGCCAGAAGAGGGCACCAGACCTCATTACAGATGGTTGTGAGCCACCATGTGGTTGCTGGGAATTGAACTCAGGACCTTTGGAAGAGCAGGCAATGCTCTTAACCTCTGAGCCATCTCTCCAGCCCCCATTGAGTAGGTTTTACATAAAAATGAAGTCACAGTTCCATGTGTACCAAGGTTTTTGGTAAACTAAATCCCATTTCTAAGTAACATCTATGTTGGAATAATTCTCTTGTATACTCCAATAATTTGTCACTCAAATGGGTTGAATAAAACACTGACTGATCAGAAGCTGGGCATGAGGCAGAGGGAGGAAGACATGAATGTGCCATGCTGATAAATGTTCTACCAGTGGAAGACACTAAAAGGGGAATGTAGGTTAATTTAAGATGTAAGAGCAGGTTAGTAATAACTATGATCTTTGGGAAAACATTTGCAATTCTTAAAATCTTAAAAGCCTCTGGTAATCTTGAGCTGGCAGTTAGGGGAAAAAAAAGTCTGTTCACAAATGGCATTCCAATGTGTAGCCAAAACTTTCACAAAAAATCTGAAATAACTTGGAAAAAAATCTGAACACCCAAAAACATAGTCAAATGCAACGTCTTTGTAACTGCCTTTTCTTTGGTGGGCTATGCTTGCTAGCCGTGACCAGAGACTTGCCTCCTTCAACCAAGGGCTTCAAGACTCAGCATTAGTAACAAATCAAGCAGCTCTCTTAAGAGATCCTAATTTTACTGTTTGTGTGTCTTCTTTCTCTATCTGACCTGAGGGTTCAGGTCACGCACCTGCTGGCCACTTTCCCTGTAAACCAAAAAATGTGTGGAGCCCTGATTTAATTCTCTAGGACAGACACCCACAGGTATCAAGGTCATGCATTTGTTTGTGGCTCCAGCCCATGTCTGGTCTGTTATTCAACATGACCGCATCTTGAATAATTTCTGGGCAGCATTACTGGGAATTACCTCCAACTCCTTTCCAGAAATGTCCTTTCTTAGTCAGTACCACTGATCTACTTGATTACCACACACTAGACCCTATAAAAATTTATCACAAAGTTCTGGAGCGAAAGATATGTTTGCTGACTTCTACTGTGGAATGCTCTATCTCCTGTTTTTAATTGTATCTGATTTATTGATAGTTCAGAATGATGAATTAGTTAAATGCATGATGGTTAATTGTGGTCTATAAACAAAAGTCGGGATAAGAGAAATTTGTTATGTGTAAGCATACAAAAGTGATTTTATTTTTACTGTCACCAATAGTTGGTGCCATCAATAAATGAAAACAAGGTGGTTGTACTTCCTGGCCAACCAAGAACCACTCATATTTTATGAACATAAGATCCATAATTTAAGTTTTTTTTTTCCATTTCTAAGACCGGTTATCTCCACATAGCCACGGATGCCAGGAATTTATTTTGGGGAATATGCTGGCCTCACTGAGATCAGCCCAGCCCACACTCCTGTGTGTTGTTAATTATAGCCATACAATTCTATGTCCAGTTGAAATATGTGTTTTTAAATGCACTGAATTTTAATTTTAATTGAATTGAATCAGAGAAAGAAATAATAAAATAAGATATAAAACAGAGCATCATTGTTTTGATGAATAGCAATGTTTCTTGCAATTCTATAATTTAAATGGCCAAATTATTTCATATGGTCTCAAGTAATTTGTTACTTTCTTTGCATTGTTAATTCCATCTGTTTAAAATTGTTTGGAGTGTGTTTGTGTGAATACACCTGTGCCATGATGTGTATGTATCACTGACAGGAAAGCTAGCAGGGGTCAATGATTTACTTCCGCTTTGTGAGTTCTAGTGGTTAAACCTATGGAGATATTTGACTACAAATGACCTCAATGGCACTTCTTTGGGTTTAAAAATTATTCATGAATGAGCTGTTGGAGGAGTGTCTATGGGTAATTGCTGAAGTAAAGAAATATGAGAAAACTTGTAAAGGTATTGTTCATAACCCAGAGATAGATCCCAGGTCATCAGACTTAGCAGCAATGATCTTTATTTACTAAATGAGGCTATTTCCTGGTGTATAATTTTGGTTCTGAAAAAGTGTTATAAATATCTACTTCTCAAAATGAACATATTTTACTATTGTAATATTTATTCAAATTGAATTTGAGCACCACTGAAATGGTTCAGTGGGAAAGCACTGTTGTGAGCAAGACTAGAAATCTTACCTCAATTCCTATAGAACCTCAAGCTATGGAATGACATACACAGATGTTTGCTGATTCTCATAAATTATTACATCCATATCAGATAAATGAAAATACTTCTTTGATGGGGGCTGGAGAGATGGCTCAGTGGTTAAGAGCACTAGCTGCTCTTCCAGAGGTCCTGAGTTCAATTCCCAGCAACCACATGATGGCTCAAAACCATCTGTAATGAGAACTGGAGCCCTGTTCTGGCGTGTGGGCATACATGGAGGCAGAATGTTGTATACACAATAAATAAATAAACCTTTTAAAAAAAAAGAAAATACTTCTTTGAATACACACATGGGGTATTTAATGTTTCTTATAACTTTTATCAGTCATTTTAAAAATTAACATTGTTAAATTCTCTTGAAAAAACAGCACATTGGTAGCTCATCATCTACCCTTGGACTAGTACTCGAAAGTAATATAAACGAGCATCAAGAGCTCAAATGTATCCCTGAATCATTACTGATATCCAAGATAAGATGGATATCAAACAACAAAATTCCAATGAAATTTGTGAAAAGACAAAAATCAAAACCAGAAAGATAAATCACCACTGTTTTATGAAAGTATGCTTAAACATGGCCTGATATTTCAATAACCATTGAGAAAATTATATGATAAGGGCTCCATTACATACATTACAGCAGAAATACCTATCACAAGGTACAGGCACAACAGAAGATGAAAAAAGTCATAGAAGGAATATAAAGGTCTACAAAACAAACTTTACTAAATGGATTTGCCACACATACAGCACACTCTAGTGACTACCTCAAATGCTTAAAAATAGAAACCACAATGCAATTATCTCCTCTATCAGTTTTGAATGAACATGGTATGTAATTTACTTCTTGCAAGGCTATGATAAAAAATTATTTTTCTTGAAGCTAAAGAAACCTGTGATGTTTAACGCCATTAACATTTTTTTCATGAATATGAACTTCTTCATTATGAGTTCGTTCCTACCTCAGACTTAAAAGTGAGCTAAATAGAATTTAAAACATTTACAACACTAGTTACTTCCAGGACAGGCTCAAAGCTACAAAGAAACCCTGTCTTGAAAAACAAAACAAAAGACCCAAGTACCCACACATAAATCCTTATACCTTAATTACTTAGGCCTTGCAATTGAAGAAGTATAAAATCTAAAAGAGTTACATTATCATTCAAATTCACAACTCAAGAATTACAGTTCTGGAGGGAAAGGGACCCTTACTGCCTGAAGTCAGGAAACACCTCCAGTTGTGAAGAGAAGGGCGCCACACCTGTTCTTTTATGCCTTTGAAGATGACTGTGCTGTGCAACGGTCTTACCACAGTTTAAGTTCATAGAGTTTCTATCTAGAGTGGGATCTTTTATGCCTTTTAAGAGTACTGCGAGCTGCAAAGGCCTTCCCACACTGATTACATTCATAGGGTTTCTCTCCAGTATGTGTTCTTTTATGGTTTTGAAGATTACTGTGAGATGCAAAGGCCTTGCCACACTGATTACATACATACGGTTTCTCTCCAGTGTGTGTTCTTTTATGGCATTGAAGAACAACGTACTGTGAAAAAGCCTTACCACATTCATTGCATTCATAGGGTTTCTCTCCAGTATGTATTCTTTTATGTACTTGAAGAGTACGATGAGCTGCAAAGGCCTTACCACACTGATTACATTCATAGGGTTTCTCTCCACTATGTGTTCTTTTATGGTTCTGAAGATTATTGTGAGATGCAAAGGCCTTCCCACACTCATTACATTCATAGGGTTTTTCTCCAGTATGTGTTCTTTTATGGCTTTTCAGATTACTGTGAACTGCAAAGGCGTTGCCACACTGATTACATTTATACAATTTCTCTCCTGTATGTGTTCTTTTATGGTTTTGAAGAGTACCGTGAGCTGCAAAGGCCTTCCCACACTCATTACATTCATAGGGTTTCTCTCCAGTATGTGTTCTTTTATGGCTTTTCAGATTACTGTGAAATGCAAAGGCCTTACCACACTCATTACATTCATAAGGTTTCTCTCCAGTATGTGTTCTTTTATGCTTTTGAAGATTACTGTGTTGTGTAAAGGCCTTACCACACTGATTACATTCATAGGGTTTCTCTCCACTATGTGTTCTTTTATGGTTTTGGAGATTACTGTGTTGTGCAAAGGCCTTACCACACTGATTACATTCATAGGGTTTCTCTCCAGTATGTGTTCTTTTATGGTTCTGAAGATTATTGTGAGCTGCAAAGGCTTTCCCACACTCATTACATTCATAGGGTTTCTCTCCAGTATGTGTTCTTTCATTCCATTTAAGGTGCTTGTCATATGTCAAGGATTTACCACGTTGAAAATTTACTGAAGGTTTCTCTCCAGTTTGAATTCTCTCATTCCTGTAAGAATAATTGGCACATGTAAAAAGCTTTACCACATTCAATACACTGTTGTGCCTACACATTTCTATGAATTTTATAATATGTTCCAATTATAAAGAGGAATCAGATACTATGTTTTCGTAACTCTGTCTAAACTCATGTTTTGCTCTTTAATCAGGCACTGCTTTGCAACTTGAAAGATACCTCCAATGGCAAATCCCTTTCTTTTATGGCTTACCTTTTTATAGTCACAGAAACTTTCTTCTCTATGATATTTTACACAAAGGTGAAGAGAACTGGATAAACTCAGAGCTTTAACATACATGAATTCTCCTATACTGTGAATCATATCACATATGCCATGTGAACTAGGACACCCAACAGTATTTGCACAGTTCTAGAACTCATAGGGCTTCTTGCAGTGAGAGTTTGTTCATATATTAACAGTGATGGTGGAAAACCAATTAATTGTATAATTTAATCAAATTCAACAAGTATACTCAACATGGGGACTACTGGTTATCTGATTGTTCTTAGAGAGTGGGATGCTACATCTCTCTATATCCCTATGCTCATTTTCTTGTATCAAGAGTAACCTATGGTATACATAGTAAAGATGAATTTCAAATAAAATATTTTCACATTGAGTTCTAAGGGAACTTGCTGTTCCTCACAGACTTGTGGTATAGATGTCAAGGTTTCTGCAGAACAACTGCCACTTGACTCAACTCTAACTGCTTCTCTCACTAAACTTAGCACAGTCACAATAAGTGTACAAGGAATACAAGATTTACTATGGGCTATTGGTTTAGTACATAATTTTGCAGATATATTTATCATCGCTTCAATGTGTATACTTTTGTATTATGCGTAGCAAAAAGAAATTTATTTGTAGATCTACAACAAAGCTCTCATGGTGCTATGCCTTAAAAAGTAATATCTGTTATCAGCTTGCACATGATAATTACCTTTCGCTGGGCGGTGGTGGCGCACGCCTTTAATCCCAGCACTCGGGAGGCAGAGGCAGGCAGATCTCTGTGAGTTTGAGACCACCCTGGTCTACAAGAGCTAGTTCTAGGACAGGCTCCAAAACCACAGAGAAACCCTGTCTCGAAAAACCAAAAAAGAAAAAAAAAATTACCTTTCATGTCTTCTAGAAAATCGACAATGTTCTTCACTATTATGGTCTTCCCAAATGCATTCTAAAATATAATACCAGAAAATATATGTTAAGTTATTGAAAATTATACAATATTTAAGCTGTTATCTCAAGGGACCCTTAGAAGTATGATTGATTTATTCAACTCATTCTTATTCTTTCTAAATCAAATTACAGAAGAACATCATTAAACAAGAAAAAATTATCCCCTTATTTTGAAACATGAAGAAAATTCATTTTTACCTATAGTAGCGAGGTTGCTGTACGTCTCCAGCATCACATCTTTGTAGAGATTCTTCTGGGAAGGATCCAGCAAATTCCATTCTTCCCGAGTAAAGTTGATATGCACATCATCATAGGTCACTGCCCTCTAAAATATTTCAGTCACATGTATAATAGAAAGCATGATGGTGACAACATTGTAAATGTATACTTCTTTGACTGTATAGTCACAAAATTCTGGTATTATTTCAAGACACAATCACTTTAGAAGGAAATTGAATAGGAGAGTCACCTCTGTCATTTCTGTACCCTTTGAATGGGATATCACCTCACAAAAGAACTATTAATAGAGAGACAAAGGAAATAGATCAACAGGACATAGTGCACATGAGAAAATTGTATGAAGAAATACTAATCACAAAAAAAATACAGTAGACAAACTGGGTGTATTGACTCAGGCCTTTAAACTCAGAATTTCAGAAGCAGAGGTGGGTATATTTTCCTCTGATTTGAATGTCAGCCAAGTCTATGGAATCATGTCAAGGACAGGTGGAAGTATACATTAAGACACTGTATCCATTGAATAAAATCAATGAAAGAACAAATCAAAGAATTCAGAGACGTTTACTGAAGTTCCTACAAAGAATTATGCATGGCCTTTTTCTCTGTGAGGTCCTTGGAGCCCGGCAAGAGGCCCTGCTTCCATACTGAGGATAAAGGTCTTGGAGAGAATAGGGATACAAGGATCATATCTAAATATAATAGAAGCTATATACAGCAAGCTGACAGCTAACATCAAATTAAATGGAGAGAAACTCAAAGCCATTCCACTAAAATCAGGATCAAAACAAGGCTGTCCACTCTCACCATACCTCTTCAATGTGGTGCTTGAAGTTCTAGCAATAGCAATAAGACAACATAAGGAGATCAAGGGGATTCAAATTGGAAAGGAAGAAGTTAAATTTTCGTTATTTGCAGATGATATGATAGTGTACATTAGTGACCCCCAAAACTCTACCAAAGAATGCCTACAGCTAATAAATACCTTAAGTTATGTGGCAGGATAGAAGATCAACTCAAAAAAATCAGTAGCCCTCCTATACACAAAAGATAAAGAAGTGGAGAGGGAAATCAGAGAAATATCACCTTTAACGATAGCCACAAATAGCATAAAATATCTTGGGGTAACTCTAACCAAGGAAGTGAAAGATCTATTTGACAAGAACTTTAAGACTTCCAAAAAAGAAATTGAAGAGGAGACCAGAAAATGGAACGATCTCCCATGCTCTTGGATTGGTATGATCAACATAGTAAAATGGCATTTCTGTCAAAGGCAATCTATAGATTCAGTGCAATCCCTATCAAAATCCCAACAAAATTCTTCACAGATCTTGAGAGAACAATAATCAACATTATATGGAAAAACAAAAAACCCAGGATAGCCAATACAATCCTATACAATAAAGGAACTTCCAGAGGCATGACCCTCCTAACATCAAACTCTACAGCAATGAAAAAAGCTTGGTATTGGCTGGGTGCTGGTGGCATATGCCTTTAATCCCAGCACTCGGGAGGCAGGGCAGGTGGATCTCTGTGAGTTCAAGATGAGCCTAGTCTACAAGAGTTAGTTCCAGGACAGGCCCCAAAGCTACAGAGAAACCCTGTTTTGAAAAAAACAAAAACAAAAACAAAATAAGCTTGGTATTGGCATAAAAACAGAGACGTTGACCAATGGAATTGAACTGAAGACACAGATATTAACCCACAAACCTATGAACACCTGATTTTTGACAAAGAACCTAAAATTATACAATGGAAGAAAGAAAGCATCTTTAACAAATGGTGTAGGCATAACTGGATGACAACCTGTTAGAAGAATAAAAATAGATCCATGTTTCTCACTATTAACAAAACTCAAGTCCCAATGGATTAAAGATCTCAATATCAATCCGAACACACTGAACCTGATAGAAGAGAAAGTGGGAAGTAGCCTGTAATACATGGGCACAGGACACCACTTCCTACGTAAAACCACAGTAGCACAGATAATAAATGGCACATCCTGAAGCTGAGAAGCTTCTGTCTCTTGACAGTAACATCTTGTAAAATATGAAAACTAGTTACATATTGCCAATATACAATGGCACAAAATGCCATTAACATTACAAAAGAGAAAAATGGAGACACAGTGAGGGAAGATTGGACCATGGCAAGACTGAAGCAGAGCAGGATAAACATCAAATCCTGTAGCTCTCTTGTCAGATGTATGGGCTTCAGTTTCAAATGACTTAAATGGCCCTGTCCTTGCAACTTCTCATGCATTTCTCTCTTTGGTAACTTCCACTCACTATGAGCAGCTAGGTCTCCATGGAAGTTGTATCATAACTTAGGTATCTTAACATCTTTGGGCTCAAAATGCAACCCAGTGTGTTGTGAAATAACATTTCTAATTGTGTTTACTTGTTTATGCTATAGAACTTTTGATTTAATGATGCAAAGAAGTGCTGCAGATTTTTATGCTGCATTGGTTTCGCTCTGTGAAGTTGTGATGCTTTGCCTATCTACAATACCTGGTTTATATGGAAAAGAACTGAATGACCAAGAGAATGACAAGAAAGCATAGAGAGGGCTGGCAGCCAAAGAGAATAAAAGAAAGGAGAACTCTGGGAGGAAAAAGGGAAGACGAGGCAAGAAAAGGAGAGAACAACAGGAGACATTCGCCTAGCTACACAGCAAACCATGGAGTCAGAAATAAAGAAGGGAATACAGAATAGAGAAAGATGAAGGCCAGAGTGAAAAGATAGAAAGAAAAACTAAGTTAAAAATAACCATCCTTGAAAGAAGCCAAAGCAAAGTAAGGTCAGACATTTATAAGAAAACTTAAGCCAGCTGGACGGTGGTGGCGCACGCTTTTAATCCCAGCACTCGGGAGGCAGAGGCAGGAGGATCTATGTGAGATTGAAACCAGGCTGGTCTACAAGAGCTAGTTCCAGGACAGGCTCCAAAACCACAGAGAAACCCTGTCTCGAAAAACCAAAAAAAAAAAAAAAAAAAAAAAAAAAAGAAAGAAAACATAAGCCTCCATGTGTGAGATTTATTTGATAAATGGGTAGCAGGTTCTCAATGGAGAAAGAAGTAAAAGAAAACAACCAACAACACCCGGCTTTAATCCTCAGAGCTTCATGCAATCAACTCTCACTGTCTCCTCTCTGGGCTTTTAACTCTGCATAACATAGATGCCTGCAACAATGATAAACTGTAAACATAAACTAAAAATTCGTGATCTTAAATTTTGATTCTTTCTTGTTTCCAAGAGCAACACATAGGGGTGATGCTGAAAAATGTGATTTCTTATTTGTGAAGGACACTAACAAGCTTGGACCACAGGTGCAGAAGGTTTTGAAAGAAGTAGCTTCTTGCCGGGCAGTGGTGGCGCACGCCTTTAATCCCAGCACTCGGGAGGCAGAGGCAGGCGGATCTCTGTGAGTTGAGACCAGCCTGGTCTACAAGAGCTAGTTCCAGGACAGGCTCCATAACCACAGAGAAACCCTGTCTCGAAAAACAAAAACAAACAAAAAAAAAAGAAGTAGCTTCCTGAGACTATGAATTACTTTGCTCACACCTTCCCTAAATTGAAGTTTTCTGTGGCCAGAGTCTTACACTTAGGGCACCTTGATAAGCTTCCATTCCATAGCATGGGCCTTCTCTATAATGGTGATAAACACCCTGAAAATTCCTGCCTATCTCAACACATGACTGCTGTCTGAAACTACCTTCTCATTTTTATTAATTTTTGCTCCACTTGTTTTTTCCACTGTGCACCTGAATGAGTCATAAGTGATAACCTTTGAACAGATTCAATGTTCCATTTAAGAAATTAGCTCATTAATTTTTTAATTCTGTCTTACTCAATTTATAGAGCATAGGCAGAGGAAGAAAGATTTGAGCCAAAATATCACACAAATAACCTCAGGATTATTTTTTTTTCTGGAGTTTATTTCCAACTGAAATCCTATGACCACAATCCCCAATTTCTGCCATTATTCCTAACATTTATTTCCATTTTCCTGGTCCTAGACTAACAGCTAATTATGTTCAGGATTCTATACTTCTGTACCCTTTGAATAAGATATGACCTTACAAGAAAATGTCTATTAACAGAGAGAGACAAGGAAGCAGATCAATGTACAAAGTACACATAAGAAAACTGAAGCTGAATGAAGAATTACTAACTACTAAAAGGAAAAATAAGATGAAAAAAATGGGTGTATTGACTCATTGTATAGTATGAAAGAAGAATAATTTTTTTTTTTTTTTTTGGTTTTTCGAGACAGGGTTTCTCTGTGGCTTTGGAGCCTGTCCTGGAACTCGCTCTGTAGACCAGGCTGGTCTCAAACTCACAGAGATCCGCCTGCCTCTGCCTCCCGAGTGCTGGGATTAAAGGCGTGCGCCACCATCGCCCGGCTAAGAAGAATAAATTTTAAAAAAAAAGAAATAGGAGTACAGTTAGGGTATTTGACCAAGATAAGACTAAAACTTATCAGGGCAAACAATGAATCATGTAGGTCTGTCTCAGGCTGTTAGGACTTCATTCCCAAAGGGTCTACATAGTTCTATTCCTGTATATGTCTCTCTTTTGCTGCTTCCCCTCCCTGTATGAAGCTCTTTATGGCATATGTCTCATAGCTTGGTATCTCAACATCCTATCACCGCATCATACAACTGTGGCTTCATTTTTACAAATTCATTCAGTAAACTCTCACAGAATCTTAACTGAGTTTCCAACTCTGCAAACCAGATAGGTGCAACAGTGCTGAAGTGAAACTTCAAAAGAAGATTCTATAACTTATAGATTGTGCATCTTCTTGTTTCCAGTACAAGTGTAACAATTCCCTGTTATCGCCCAAATTTGGCTTCTAACTTGTGGTAGACAACAGAGGTGGGATTAGGTGTTCAAGCAATTCTCAATTACTTAGCATGAGGCAAGCTTAAGCCACAGAAGACATTACTCTACAAAGAAATCAACATCACTTAAAAAATGGAATGAAACTATTAATGACCTAGAAACATTGGAGAAGAGAAAAAATAGAGGTACTTGCTTCTATTCTGGTCTGAAGAGAGAGACCACTCTCCACATGCAAATATTTTTCCTGCAATGGATATTCAGTTTCATGACTCAAATGTGTAACTTTGAAACTGGGGTGCTACAATCATTTAATTTAAGATTTTGAAGGTGTCATACAGGACAACAAGGTCATTGCCCTGGAGAGGAAAAGTCTGGGACCAAAGCCACTTATGTCAGGGTAAGATAGCTCGTCTCAGAAAGGAATTTCTGAAAGCCTGAAACTACGGCTGTCTAGAACTGATAGGACTTCCCCAGAGAGAATTCACTCTACACATTTGAGAGATCAAGAAAGAAAAGTCTCTTTGATTATATGGTACACCCATCTCTAGATGCAGCTCAAAGAGAAGCCAGGCTAGAAGAGATTCTGCATTCCACATGCTGCCATCTTTGCATCTTTTAGGTCCAGGCCCCACACTCTGAACACTTTAAATAGGAACAGAAGACTGCAAGCCTGTACCAATCCCTCTTCATTTCTAAGTCCCCAAATAAAAGCCAGAAAGATTAGCAGACACTCATTAACTGCTCTGTTTTTCTTTCTCACTGACTAGTGAAGGACAAACCTGGAAGGAGTTGCAGGACTGTCTTCCCAGCACTGGGCTGCAGAGGCAGGATTAGGTGTTGAAAATAATTCTCAATTACACAACATGAAGCCAGCCTAAGCTACAGGAGACATTGCTCTCCAAAGAAATCAACATAACTTGAAAGAAATGAAATGAAACTACTAATGACTTAGAAACATTGGAGAACAGAAACAAATAGAGATAAGAGCAGCAATACACTTAAAGAAAGTATTTGAAACTGATACCAAAAAGTGATTTTTGAAGTGATGATAATAATGTACTTTTAAGATTAAATAAAATTTTCTATAATAACTTTGAAAAAAGAGAAGGCCCTTCCCTAGGGGAGGGGATGTCATTAATAAGAGATAGGTGGATGGTGCCCATATACATATGTTGGCTGCTGAGATCTGTAACCTGACACATAGAGTTAGTCAATGGCCTGTTTTTCAAATCACTGAGCCGAAATAACTGTGTCAAGCAAGATCAATCATATCTGCAGAGGATAGTTGCCTATTTGTTAATTCAATATTTCTTGACTCAAGACAACCTTCCCAGTATGTATAGCACACAATCTAGTCTGTGTTCATTCACATGACATTAATTTAAATATGCTAGCAAATTACAAATCACTCCTGCTACCACAATCAGGCCCTTTTTCATAGTGGTGGCTCCAACAGCTGATTGCCTATGCTGTGTCTCCTGCAGTGCACACAATAATCTATTCTTCCTATTGAGGTCTGAGGACAGAAGGAATGCTCCATATGCAAATCCTTTTCCTGCGACTGCATTCGACTGTGAACTACATGACTCAAATGCATAATTTTATTTATTTTGTTTTTTTTTTTTTTGAGACAGGGTTTTTCTGTAGCCTTGGTGTCTGTCCTTGAACTAGCTGTTGTAGACCAGGCTATCCTTGAATTTACAGAGACCTGCCAGCCTCTGCCTCCGGAGTGCTGGGATTAAAGGCGTGCACCACCACTGCCCAGCAAATACATAATTTTAAAATTGTGAGTTGGTGTAGTCATTTAAGAATTTTGAAGGTGTAGCCAGGTGGTGGTGGCGCACGCCTTTAATCCCAGCACTCGGGAGGCAGAGGCAGGCAGATCTCTGTGAGTTCGAGACCAGCCTGGTCTACAAGAGCTAGTTCCAGGACAGGCTCCAAAACCACGGAGAAACCCTGTCTCGAAAAACCAAAAAAAAAAAAAAAAAAAAAAAGAATTTTGAAGGTGTAATGTAGAGGACACTCAAGGTCACTGCTTTGTAAGGCAGCAGACAGAGACCAAGGCCACCAGAGTCAACATAACAGAACTTGTCTCAGAAACAATATTTCTATCAGGATGGAAATGAAACTCTTCTGGAATTAATATGCCTTTTCACTGAGAACTCACATCACACACTTAGGAGATTAATGAAAAAAGTCTCTTGAATGACAGTATGCATCAATCTCTGTCCAATGCTCAAGGGGAACCAGGTTAGACAGATTTTGCATTCAATATATGCTGTTATCTTTTAAGTATCTCTTAGGCACTTGGTCCAGATTATACTGTTTTTTTTTATTAAAGATTTATTTATTTATTATGTATACAACATTCTACCTCCATGTATGTCCACATGCCAGAGGGTGCCAGATCTCATTACAGATGGTTGTGAGCCACCATGTGGTTGCTGGGAATTGAACTCAGAACCTCTGGAAGAGCAGTCAGTGCTCTCAACCACTGAGCCATCTCTCTAGCCCCTCCCTTTTTTTGGTTTTTCGAGACAGGGTTTCTCTGTGGTTTTGGAGCCTGTCCTGGAACTAGCTCTTGTAGACCAGGCTGGTCTTGAACTCACAGAGATCCACCTGCCTCTGCCTCCCGAGTGCTGGGATTAAAGGCATGTGCCACCACCATGTCCAGATTATACTTTGAACAATTGAGATAGCAACAGGCAACATGCCTGCTACATATTTAGATTAAAAAATATTCCCAGAATATTTTCTTAAGTACGCCAGTGACCTGTTACAGCAGGTCATTCTTCACTGACAGGGTTGTAAGGTGAAGGTCACAAGGGATGAGAAATACTGGACAAGTAAAAAATAAAAAAAGATGGGGGGAGGTGTTGCAGAAGATACGTCCCATGCTAATAAGCTTCTTATGAAAAATAGCCAGGTGGTGGTAGCATATGCCTTTAATCCCAAGACACAGGGAGAAGAGCCCTGTGCTTCTCTGTGAGTTCAAGGCCAGAGAAACACTGTATCAAGAAAAAGAATAGAGGGAGAGAGAGAGAAAATGATGTCTAGCATTTTGTATACTAATTCCTGAGGAGAAATGAAAGAATTATATGAAGTCAGCAGAAACTATCATGCAATGAGACAAATTCAGGAAGAAGCTAGTCCAACAATTCTACACAAAGGGTATACAGGGTATTTTGAAATGTTGGCTAAGCGCAGAGCTACATCTAGTGGGAAGGGTTGAGTTGTCAAGATCTGAAGCAACCCCTCCACAAAGGCCTGGGCACCAGACCATTACCAGCTCCAATGCATATTCCTGGTTTTAGAGAAGGAACTCTGTTTTATTATCAATACATCAGGTCCTTAGGGAAACTCACAAGGCTTACGTCCCAGGCTGTTACTAGGTCTCCCAAGAATGTTCCTCTTCCCTGCCTGAGGTCCTAAATGAAAGCCTAGATTGTTTAGGTGAGTCATTCGCACAACAGTGTTTTACATTTCAAATATAGGTCACCTGGTGTCATATAGCCCATCTGGTAGAACTATGCTTTTCTCAAAAGGAAAACAGGAACTTTAAATCAGACCAGACCTTATGGTTGGCTGTGACTCTGTAATGACTCTTTGAGCAGCTTCATAAGAGGTCTGTTCTTTGATATTTGGATGAGCCTAGTAATTTTTATTTATTTACTTTTGATTTTTTGAGACAGGGTTTCTCTGTAGCTTTGGAGCCTGTTCTAGAACTTGCTCTTGTAGACCAGGCTGGCCTTGAACTCACAGAGATCCACCTGCCTCTTCCTCAGGATTACAGGGATTAAAGATGTGCACCACCGCTGCCCACCGGCAATTTTAAAAAAAAAAAAAAATCAGTGATGGCTTCTTTGAAATGGTTTGGAGTCAAATATCTTGACAATCCTGGTAAACAATGTATACCTGGGCATTCTAATCTCTACCAGCCCTGTTTAGCATATACTTAGCTTTTGGGTGTTTTAGACACAGTCCTCCCTCTGCTAAATTCTACTTTGTGAGACTTAATTATCTCATAAGCATTGGTAAATCCTTTGTATTTCCAGTTCTACTCTTCTACATTATCGTATAGTAGTGGAGACCTACCCCCCCCAACACGTGAGATGCATTTGATAACCTCCACAAATTTAAATATAAATGGAGATTTACATTTAAAGGTTAAATGCAAAGTGCTCAATATTGAGACTATGTTGACGAAACTAGGCCTCTCTGAGCTTGGCAACTTGTTTCCGTGACTGCATCGACACTGTTGAATTTGACTACAAAAGTGTTTTGAAACGCAGCTTCCTGCTCCCAATACTTTAAGCATATTGAGTCAGAGCAAAATTATACACAGGCCTGCCCCTAGGCCCAGGAGTTACCAGGGACCATGAGGGACTTCACAGTACAGGGACTATGGCGGCAGGTTCCCATGCAGATGACGGAAGGACACACCATAGTGTCTTCCGCACCTCGCCCTCTGCTCCTCCCCATCAGGAGACAGCTTTCCCTCGCTCACCATGCTGTGCTTCTCCATTTTGTCAAAGTTCTCAGCTCATCATCTCCCTGCAACAGCAACTGCACCCGAAAACAGGAATCCTCTGGCGCCAGCTCCTCTTCAAAGCCAAGACTGAAGGCCGCTTCCCGGAAGAGACCTGCACGACTTCTGACTGGCAGGTCATCTGGAGTGCTGATTGGCTAGTGAGTCCTGAGTGACAAGAGCACTTCACATAGGGCTATAGTGTGCTTAAAGAGACAGAACACTGGTGCCTGTCCAATCCATTTACCCCAACAGAGAACTTTTCCGGATCTGAGAACATATGCATTTTAATAGCACTGGCCCCTGGCTACTAAAGCAATCAATGTCTTCTTCCTGTTCTCCAAAGGAACTTTCCTTTTTCCTGTTGGATGCAATGGTGACTAGCTAGCTTGTACGGTGCACTGTACTAGGTGGATCGAGCAATTTCCTGTCCGGCAGGGGTAAGGATGCCTAGAACACTAACAACGAAAGAGAGTTTTTTTTTTTCTTGTGATGTTGTAAAATCAAAGCACTACTTTATTAAATGAGTTATTTTACACAATAAGAACATCAATATAATTACAATTGTAAAAAAAATTTTATAACAAGAATGGACTGATTTTTCAGGTTTCCAAATCAGAGTTGACTGTACACTTACACAGAATTGTCTTTGCATGAAGCCCAGAGGGAACAGCATAAAAATGAGTGTTTTTGTAGCCCCTTTATTTTTGCTGATCAACAGTTGGTTTAAAAAAGCAGCTGCACAGCCAGGCGGTGGTGGCGCACGCCTTTAATCCCAGCACTCGGGAGGCAGAGGCAGGCGGATCTCTGTGAGTTCGAGACCAGCCTGGTCCAGAGCTAGTTCCAGGACAGGAACCAAAAAAAAAAAAAAAAAAAAGCTACAGAGAAACCCTGTCTCGAAAAATCAAAAAGAGAAAAAAGAAAAAAAAAGAAAAAAAGAAAGAAAAAAGCAGCTGCAGGTTTGTTACCTAGGTCTGAGACAGTAGAAGAGTCAAAGGTGTCATGAATTCACCTGTACGCTTTATGCCTGAACATCAGGCAGCTCTGGAGGAAGTGGAGTCTTAGGGTGTTTGCTCTCAAAGTGCTGATGGAAGGTCTTGGGGTCTGGCATTTGTGTCCTACAGACTGTGCAGGTGTATATTAAGGCAGCTTTGGCAGCAGCCTTTTGGTCATGTCCTTGTTTCTTCTTTTGTCCAGCCTGCTTTTTGGCATTTTTCTGCTGAGACTGAATCTTTTGCTGTCCACGAGCCATATCCGGGCCGGGCCAGGCCGGTCTGGCATCCGAGAGACCGCTCAGCGCCGGAGGAGCCGGGCAGGACGAGCAGGGAAGGAAGAGACGCGCCCCGCAGCGCTCGGGGGCCTCCGCCAGCCGCCGGGACCGAGCAGAACCGGGAGCACAACAGTCCGCGTCTCGCACACCCGCCGCAGCGCGCGCCCGCCGCGCCTGAGCCCGAGGCAGGCCCGTCGCTCGTGCCCGCGCACGCCACCGCCGCCGCGCTCCCAGCTGTCTCAGCGCAGCAGGCCCGCCCGCGCGGTCCCGCCCCTCGCCTTCGTGCCGCGGCTCCACCCCGCCCCTCCTAAAGAGAGTTTTTTTTTTTTTTTTTTAAATATTTATTTATTTTTATGTATACAATATTCTTTTCTGCATGTATGCCTGAAGGCCAGAAAAGGGCACCAGACCTCATTACAGATGGTTGTGAGCCTCATTACATGTGGTTGCTGGGAATTGAACTCAGGACCTTTGGAAGAGCAGGCAATGCTCTTAACCGCTGAGCCATCTCACCAGCCCCTAAAGAGAGTTTTTAAAGTTACAAAAATGAGCTGGGTAGTGGTGGCGCACGCCTTTAATCCCAGCACTCTGCAGGCAGAGGCAGGGGGATCTCTGGGAGTTAGAGACCAGCCTGGTCTACAAGAGCCAGTTCCAGGACAGGCTCCAAAACCACAGAGAAACCCTGTCTCGAAAAAACAAAAACTAAATAAGTAAATAAAAATAAAGTTGCAAAATGAAATATTTGTTCTGTGGCTTCACTCTGAGGTCAGATGAACTGAAGGTACTTTTTACATGGTTTTCACAGGGATTTTACACAACAGGGAAGAGAAAAGCAAGAACGAGATCTCAATCAAGATGATTGGTCTTTCCCGCATTGGAAAGCTGGATGATGACTCCATGGTTTATGGGTTTTATTCCTGAAATTCGAAGCAAACTCCAGGCGAATGAATAATAATAAAAAGAGTAGTGTTCATGGAAATTTGAATAAGTAGAGAATAATGGAGCTAGGAAGAATGACTTCATGAGCACTATTGTCAACCAGCACATCTTCCTCCATGGTCAGGTGAATAAAATATACAACTGCAGTATTCAAGATTCTCTACATGACCAGGACAGGTAGAATGATTCTCACCGTGGATGTAAAAAGCGAGCTTAGGGGCTGGAGAGATGGCTCAGAGGTTAAGAGCACTGCCTGCTCTTCCAAAGGTCCTGAGTTCAATTCCCAGCAACCACATGGTGGCTCACAACCATCTGTAATGAGGTCTGGTGCCCTCTTCTGGCCTGCAGGCATACACACAGACAGAATATTGTATACATAATAAATAAATAAATAAATAAAAAAAAAAAAAAAGCGAGCTTATTAGAATGTCTGACAAGCTGTGGTCCAGGTAACTTAAGAACAGCTGCTTACCAATGGCAATTGAAGAATCCAATAGCTTGCTTCTCAGCCTTTTCTCTAAGATCTCGTGAAGAATCCAGTAGTTGTTCAGCCCACAAAGCTTGACTTCTCAGCTCATTTTAAGTATTCACCAAAATTACAATGACGTAGGCGCTAATGCTAGTACAGGAATAAGCTTGGTAGCCAGAGCACAGAGGCAAAAAGAGACTTTTCTTCTTCAAAATACTTTATATGTGACTGCTGCTGCTAGAATGTAAGATGCTGATTGAAGTTGGGTCATAGTCATTGTTTGATTCAGATTTTTTTTTTTTTTTGGTGATTTCAAGACTGGATTTTTCTGTGTAATTGTGGAACTGATTCTGTATGCCAGGCTGGTCTCAAACTCAGAAAATCCCACTGCCTCTGCCCATGAGTGATGGTGTGAAAAGTGTGCACAGACACCAAGCAGCATAAGGTGGGTCCTATTATCTCAAATTATACAGATTAATGGAGGATTTTCCCATTTAAAAACCTTTAAGTAAAATGTCCCAGGTATAATCAATTCTTTGTGTATTGGATGATCCCAGAGGTAGTTTTACGACCAAAAATAGCCAGAAATTTCAACAGCCAAGATAGAAGAATGAGAAAAAAATTCTTTGCCCACAGGAGGCACAAAGAGCATGAGAGTTGTTTTCAAAACAGTGTTTTTCCTCAACAAAGGAAGCATGGAGATTTTATGTAGGGAGTCTGAACATGCTCATGTAATGTTCTCCCTTTCCTTAAGCATGCTCAGTTAACAAGTCCACTTCTAACAGTGTAATAGCAGAGACATTTAGGGATATTCTTACCTCAAAATTATGTAGGAACAAATGTATATTAGACAAATGATGGAAAGAAATGTCTCTGGCATGTTCATATTGTACCATTAAGGTCTTGCTTGAAAATCAAGCCGGGCGGTGGTGGCGCACGCCTTTAATCCCAGCACTTGGGAGGCAGAGGCAGGTGGATCTCTGTGAGTTCGAGACCAGCCTGGTCTACAAGAGCTAGTTCCAGGACAGGTTCCAAAACCACAGAGAAACCCTGTCTTGAAAAACCAAAAAAAAAAAAAAAAAAAAAAGAAAATCAAGAGGATGACACTGTGAAAAGTCGACTATCAATCTTGATGCTTATTCTAAAAGATAACTTTACCAACACCATAATTTTCACAAACATAAAAGAAGGGGACACAAAACCAGAAAACTTCAAGGAAAAGTTACCTAACAGCCCTGTATACAATGCTTCTGGAGGAGCAGTTATGATGATCTTTATTAATCTCAGATAAACCTGAATAACATACCCAGATACAGGAAGACAATTATCACATGTACTCACTCATAGGTGGTTTTCAAACATAAAGCAAAGAAAGCCAAGCCGGGCGATGGTGGCGCACGCCTTTAATCCCAGCACTCGGGAGGCAGAGGCAGGCGGATCTCTGTGAGTTCGAGACCAGCCTGGTCTACAAGAGCTAGTTCCAGGACAGGTTCCAAAACCACAGAGAAACCCTGTCTCGAAAAACCAAAAAAAAAAAAAAAAAAAAAAAAAAAAGCAAAGAAAGCCAGAGAACTTAGACAACAATATGGATGCTAAGAGTGCCTTACATAGATCTAATCTACATGGGAATTAGAAAGTAGAAAAAGACAAGATCTCCTGAGTAAATTAGGAGCATGGGGACCTTAGGGGAGGACTGAAGGGGGAAGGGGAGAGACAGGAAGAGGAACAGAGAAAAATGTAGAGCTCAATAAATATCAATAAAAAATATGCAAGCACATGCCATTAATTCAATTCACTGAGAAAAACTGAACATTTGACAGTGGGTCACAGAAATTACTTGGTACAAGTGAGAAGTGTTAAGTCTGGACCTTAGCCTCCAGCCCCTGGCATCCCTCCCAGCCCCTCTGGTCTGGGAATTGCTTTATCCTGGACTCCAAATCCCAGCATTCCAGGTCCTGACCTGTCCCTGGGTCCTAGAGGAGAAACGCGTGGTTCTGGGTTTGCATGGGCTCCCTGTTGTCCTGTCTCCCCCACATGTGCTCAGCCACTGGAGAGCACTGTATTTAATAAAATAATGGGCTTTTTGATTGGGTTTCATTTCACCTAATTGGACTTCTTTGTGCTGGCAGAGCTGCGCCTTCTTGGGTTTTTTCTTAACAAAAAAGAAACACAGAACACACAGCAAACACTCTTAGGAGTTTATTAGTGGGGGTGTGCACAGGCCTCGGAAGTCAGTGTGCAGAGAGAGGGAGGAAGATGGCTCACTCAGCTTTTAAAAGCTGCCTAGAGCCGGGCGGTGGTGGCGCAGGCCTTTAATCCCAACACTCGGGAGGCAGAGACAGGCGGATCTCTGTGAGTTCGAGGCCAGCCTGGTCTACAAGAGCTAGTTCCAGGACAGGAACCAAAAAGCTACGGAGAAACGTTGTTTCGAAAAATCAAAAAATAAAAATAAAAAAGCTGCCTAGTGTATGCACACAGGGGTTTGATATAGCTACTACATATGCAGAAGAAAACAAAAGATCATGGGAATCCAAACTGGAAAGGAAGACGTTGAGCTTTTGCTATTCACAGATGATATGATAGTATATATAAGTGATGCCACAAACTCTATCAGGGAATTCCTACAACCCATAAATAAGTAAGGCGACAGGATACAAGATCAGCTCAAAAAGTGAGTAACCCTCCTATATACAAATAATAAAGAAGTGCCGGGTGATGGTGGCACATGCCTTTAATCCCAGCACTCAGGAGGCAGAGGCAGGTGGATCTCTGTGAGTTCGAGACCAGCCTGGTCTACAAGAGCTAGTTCCAGGACAGGCTCCAAAGCCACAGAGAAACCCTGTCTCAACCCCCCCCCCAAAAAAAACCCCAAAAAACAACAAAATAAAAACCAAATAATAAAGAAGCTAAAAAAGAAATCAGAGGAGCATCACCATTTACAATAGCCACAAATAATTTAAAACATCCCAACATGATTCTTCACAGACCTTGAAAGCATACTACTCAAATTCAAATCAGAAAACAAAACAGTGTAAAATAAAACACCCAAGATAACCAAAATATCCTCTACAGTAATGGAACTTCTGGAAGTGTCACCATTCCTAACATAAACCTGGATTATAGAGCTACAGTAATGAAAACAGATTGGTATTGGCATAGAAGTAGACAGGTTGACCAATAGAATCAAAACAAAGATTCAGATATGAATCTACAAACCTATGAACACTTGATTTTTGACAAAGAAGCTAAAACTATACAATGGAAAAATGAAAGCATCTTGAACAAATGGTGCTGGAATAACTGGATATCAAACTGAAAAAGAATTCAAGTAGATTCATATCTATCCCCATGTGCAAACTCAAATCCAAATGGGTTAAATAATGCAATACAGATCTGGCCACACTGAACACAGTAGAAAAGAAAGTGGGAAGTTATCGTGGCCTGTGGGATACGAATGGGGGTCCCTGATAAACCTAGTGGAGAGGAATGAAAGGAGACAAGAGACATGAGAAATGACAGCAAGACAGGATTTTTGATCAAGCCATTCTGTTTATTCTTTCTCAGAAGCTGTTATATAGCAAACAGGCAAAGGGGGAAGGGAAGGGTGTCAGGAAACTCAGGTCTGCTGGAATTCATGTCTGGAGACATCCCTAGCTGATAAGTATATACTGAGGGTCTGTGATTGTTGACTAACCAAGGAAAATGCTAATAGGTTCCAGAGCCTGGTGCCTGCAGGTCTCTGCTAGGAGATAAGATACCAGGTTGATTTCCTGGACCCTGCAGAGGGGATAGAGGTAAATATTTTTCTTAATTTGTGAGCTTAAGATGGCTGTAATGAAAATGCAGATCTCATAATACAGGCCTTTGCTTCTGGCAGGAAGTAGCCTTCAGAGCATGGGCATAGGAACCTGCTCCCTAAATATAGCATCAATAGCACAGACACTGAGAGTACCAATAAATACACGGGACCTTCTGAAACTGAGAAAATTCTGTAATGCAAAGGACTCAGTCAATAAGATAAAAAGGCATCACAATGAATGGGTAAAGATCTTCCCAACCCCAGAGCAGACAAAAGACTGATCTCCAAAATATATAAACTCTCAAGATATTAGACATCAAATTCCAAATATTCCAAATAAAAGTAGGATACAAATCTAAATAGAGAAATTTCAACAGCAGAATCTCAAGAGTCTAAAAGACACTTAAGGAAATGTTCCACATCCTTAGTAATCATGAAAATGTAAATCAAAATGACTCTGAGATAGCATCTTACAATAGTCAGAATGGCTAAGATTAAAACCACCAGTGATAACTTATGTTCCTACACAACTTTGAAGTAAGAATGCCCCCTAAATATCTCTGTTTTTAGAATGTGATCATGTTCAGAAGTGGATTTGTTAACTGAGCATGATTAAAGAAAGAGAGAACATTACATGAGCATGTTCAGACTCCCTAAGTAAAATCCCCATGCTTCCTTTGTTGAGGAAAAACACTGTTTTGAAAATAACTCCCGCCGGGCGGTGGTGGCGCACGCCTTTAATCCCAGCACTCGGGAGGCAGAGGCAGGCAGATCTCTGTGAGTTGGAGACCAGCCTGGTCTACAGAGCTAGTTCCAGGACAGGCTCCAAAACCACAGAGAAACCCTGTCTCGAAAAACCAAAAAAAAAAAAAAAAAAAAAAAAAAAAAAAAAAAAAAAAAAAGAAAATAACTCCCATGTACTTTGTGCCTCCTGCAGGCAAGTATTTTTTCTCATTTCTTCTCTCTTGGCTGTTGCGATCGTGATTTTGGGTAGTAAAACTGACTACCTCTTGGATTACCTAAAAATTGATTATGCCTGAGAGAGATTTTACTTAAAGGCTTTTAAATGGGAAAAACCTCCATTAATCTGTATAATTTGAGATGATAGGACCACCTTTAGCTGCTTGGTGGCAGTGGACACTTAACACCATGACAATCATCTTCTTTTTTTTTTTTTTTTTTTTTTTTTTTGGTTTTTCGAGACAGGGTTTCTCTGTGGTTTTGGAGCCTGTCCTGGAACTAGCTCTTGTAGACCAGGCTGGTCTCGAACTCACAGAGATCCGCCTCCCTCTGCCTCCCAAATGCTGGGATTAAAGGCGTGCGCCACCACCGCCCGACTGACAATCATCTTCTTTTGTGACCTTAAAATATTCTTCAGCTGTTAATATTTTTCCCTCTGGGACAGGAAATCACTCCACCCACCTAGGTAAGCATAGTGCACAGTACATGCCAGCTAGCCACATTGTGTCCTGGAGGAAAAAGGGAAAGTTCCTATGGAGTGCAAGATTGTGACATTGTCAGCTGGGCGAAGGTGGCGCAGGACAGGAACCAAAGCCACAGAGAAACCCTGTCTCGAAAAACCAAAAAAAAAAAAAAAAAAAAAAAAAAAAAAAAGATTGTGACATTGTGTGCTTTTGTAGCCAAGGGCTAGTGCTATTGAAATGCTTACCTTGGCCTATCTAGAAAAGATCTTTGAATGGGGTGAGAGGAAAGGTCAGGAACCACTGTGCTGTGTCTTTAAGCACACTGTAGCCCTGTGGACAGTGTTCTTGCCACTCAGACCGCACCAGCCAATCAGGCCCTCCAGGTGACCTGCCAGTCAGCAACAGTGCAGGGCTCTTCCGGGAAGCCACGTTCCGACTCGGCTTAGCAGAGGAGCTGTTTTCAGTGGTTTCGTGTGCTCCAGTGAAGTTGCTGCTGGAAATTGATGAGCTGAGAGCTTTGGCGAGCTGAGAAACCACAACATGGTGAGCGGGGCAATGCTGTCTCCAGATGGGGAGGAGCAGAGGGTGAGGTGCGGGAGGCAGCATGGTGCATCCTTCCGGGATCTGTGTGGGAACTTGCCGCCATATTTCCTGTGCTGTGAAGCCCCATGCAGTCTTTGTTAATTCTTTTTTTTGTTTTGTTTTGTTTTTGTTTTTCGAGACAGGGTTTCTCTGTGGATTTGGAGCCTGTCCTGGAACTAGCTTTTGTAGACCAGGCTGGTCTCGAACTCACAGCGATCCGCCTGACTCTGCCTGCCGAGTGCTGGGATTAAAGGCGTGCGCCACAATCACCCGGCTCTTTGTTAATTCTTAGACCTAGGGACAGACTTCTGAATAACTTTGCTCCTTGGGCTTAATTTGTTTTTTTTTTTTTTAATATTTATTTATTATGTATACAATTTTCTGTCTGTGTGTATTCCTGCGGGCCAGAAGAGGGCACCAGACCTCATTACAGATGGTTGTGAGCCATCTTGTGGTTGCTGGGAATTGAACTCGGGACCTTTGGAAGAGCAGGCAATGCTCTTAACCACTGAGCCATCTCTCCAGCCCCCTTGGGCTTAATTCGTTTAGAGAATTGGAAGCAGGGTGCTGTGTGTACAAACGTTTTTCTTGTCAACTTCAATATGTCATACTTAGAGAAGCCTAGTTTCTCCAGTATCTTCTCGAAATTGAGCACTTTGCCTTTAACCTTTACATACAATCGCCATATATATTTAACTGTGTGGACGGTATCAAGGCATCTCACCTGTTGGGTAGCGCTGCACTTCTAAGCCGCAATGTAGAAGAGCTGAATTGCTGATATAAAGGATTTTCCAATGCCTTGGAAATAGTTCAGTCTCACAAAGTATAATTAGCTGAGGGAGGACTGCCTACAAATCATGCAGAAGATAAATGTGTTTTAATCAGGGCTGTTAGAGATTAGGATGCTAGGGCACACTTTGTTCAACTGGATTGTCCAGATATTTGGCTCCAATGATTACAAAGAAGCCAGACACCAGGCACATCCTCATATGGAAAAAAAAACAACCTCTAACAAGCTTTTCAAGGAGGCATTACTGGTTCCTAACCTACCTTAAGGCCTGATGTCGCTTAACCTTCCAGTTTTCTATTTGAGAAAAACACAGTTTTTCCATATGGGCAATATGCCACCAGGTGACATATACCTATTATCCAGTCAGAAAGTTTTATCATAATTTAGTGTATTGGTTGTCTCTCCACTAACAAAATATTTAACCCCTAAAGCAGCAGTCATTTATAGCAACTGTGGTACCAACATCAAAGGGGAAAACTGGTTTAAAAAATGGTGCAAAAGCCATTCTGGACTGTAGAACGACATATCACAGAAAGAGAATGAATACAAGTTTTGTGATTTTATATATACGTATGCCAAGAAGTTTGTCAGTACTCAAATTATTTTTATTACTGGATTAGCAATGAATTTTTGGGGATATATTCCCAATGGCCATATAAAAATAGATTCAGGGAATATATTAAATTGAATTTCTAGATTAAATGTTTCATTTAAAGAATTATCTACAGCAATGTGATGGCTATCAGTCGGGCTTCACCTTCCAGATCATTCAAAGGCAGAGGAGGCCTCCAGTCTCCTGACTGCAGACAGGTCCCACCACTAGGCCACTAGGCCCTCCCCACATCCACAAGATAGCCGCCCCACATGATGTATGCATTCGTTGTATAAAAATGAAGTTTGAATGATTAATATAAAATATTTTAATACAAAAAAAGAATTATCTACAACAAATTTCATGTTTATGTATGAAAAGTTATCTAACCTTATATGAAAATATCATGAAGTATTTTTCTACACTATACTAAATGTATTTCCCAAGAAGGAAAAATTAAAATATCTAAAATATACTAGATTAAGATTACACGACCATTATAGATCTTATAAACATGCATCTGTTTACAGAGTTAACCGTATACAAAATGTAGTTTTCTTTTTTTTTTTTTTTGGTTTTTCGAGACAGGGTTTCTCTGTGGTTTTGGAGCCTGTCCTGGAACTAGCTTTTGTAGACCAGGCTGGTCTCGAACTCACAGGGATCCGCCTGACTCTGCCTCCCAAGTGCTGGGATTAAAGGCGTGCGCCACCACCGCCCGGCCCAAAATGTAGTTTTCATTAGAGATCATAAAGAAATGAGTTGGTGACAACCATCCTGTACACCACATTATCAACTCACTTTAACCACAAGTGTGTCTTGGTATGTGAGTAAAAGAAACAGGTTCATTCCCTCCTCATCAAATCTTCCACAGATTTACATAGAAGGTGAAAGTTCAGAAATGTGAAATATGTTACATGTATTTTTTTTCTTTCTTTCAAACCACATCCCAAGCATGGCATAGCAGCCTGAAATTACAAAATACTTAACTGGGCTTTAGTTATCTATACAGACTGTGTGAATGTGAATTAAGTTCCCAAATTAGCACATCAAATAACAAAAACAGCCATAAAGCAGGCAGAAAACTTAAACATTTTATATATGAGTTTTAAATCATTTAATTTCTATAGAACAATTTTATTCACAATATAATATGACAGAAATTACCACAGGATTGATATACTGATTGCAATAGTATTGTATGCAGCAGCAGCTTTGCATTTTTATAACTTTTTTTTGTTTATAAAAATTAAGCCTCTCCAGTCATACTTACCACATTTTTAGGTTTGCAATGTAAGTTAACTGGGAATACCACATAGTTCAAAGAGAAAATGTCTCATCATTTTGAATGTGGATTATCTCTATGAAAAATGAAATATACTACTAAACCCTGAAACATGCATATCTAGATTTTCTTTTGTCCAATTTCAGGCCATTTGCAATCACATTCTGTTTATATAATAGCAAGAGGATCTGTCACAATTGTGGTTGAATGAGCTGCAGTTGCAATGGTGGTGGCAACTGAAGTGGTACCATTGACTCCACCAATTGTCTTGGATTTGTGAGTGGGGCAGGAGTCACAGTGTTCATAGTTTCTACAATTTCTCAATTGTACAAGAAAAACTGACACTGTTGAATGAATGTTTCAATGACAGATTGATGGATTATAGTGGTAGACAGAAACTCCCGATTTTCAAAATTAGGTCTCATCAAAGTTGGCCAAAAGCAGATGGATAAGTTGTCTGCTGTCATTAGGTTGATTTTATTTTGCTGACTAACCCTGTCCAAATGTGTTTAACCTTTTCAATTTTGTGGAGAACAGCTTTTTTTTTTGTAGTATGTCTTTATTTCCTCCTTGACCCAGGGGTAGTTTAATAGAGCACTGTTCAATTTCCGCTATTCAATTTTGTGATTAGTGTTGTTGTTAAATTGTAACATTAAAACATAGTGATCTGATAAAACACAGGGGGTTATTCCAATTGTGTGTGTGTGTGTGTGTGTGTGTGTGTGTCAAGGGTTGCCTTGTTACCATGTTTGTGGTCCATTTTAGAGAAGATACTACGAGGTGCTGAGAAGAAGTTATATTTTGTGCTTGGGTGGAATATTCTGTAGATGTCTGTTGAGTCCATTTAAGTCAAGAAATCTGTTAGTTGTCTCATTTTTCTGTTATGTTTCTGTCTAATTGTTCATTGGGGAGAGTAGGGTGTTGAAGTCTCCTACTAGTAATATGTGGGATTTGATGTGCATTTTAAGCTTTAGGAATGTTTCTTTTACATGTGTGGGTGTTCTTATATTTGGGGCATAGATGTTCAGGATTGAGAGTTCATCTTAATGGATTGTTCCTGTTATGAAGTGTCCATCTTTCTGATTGACTTTACTTTACAGTCTGTTTTGTTCACTATTACGATACCTATCCTTGTGTGTTGCTTAGTCCATATGATTTGAAAAACTTTCCCAACACTTTACTCTTAGGCAATGTTTGTCTTTGAGGGTTAGGTTTGTTTCCTTTATAAAGCAAAGGGATGGATCCTGCTTTTGGATCCATTCTCTAAGCTTGTGCCTTTTTATAAAAAAGAAATATTTATTTATTTACTATGTATACAATATTCTGTCTGTGTGTATGCCTGCAGGCCAGAAGAGGGCACCAGACCTCATTACAGATGGTTGTGAGCCACCATGTGGTTGCTGGGAATTGAACTCAGGACCTTTGGAAGAGCAGGAAATGCTCTTACCCTCTGAGCCATCTCTCCAGCCCAGCTTGGAGACCCAAATTGGGTCTATTGATAGTAAGAGATGTAAATGACCAGTGATTGCTAGTTCCTGCTATGTTTCAGTAGTAGTGTTTGTGTGTTTGCCTTCTTTGGTGTTTGCAGATGTCAGGTTATCTGTTTTCTGTGTTTACAGTTAGCTTCCTTGGGTTGGAGTTCTCCCTCTAGTACTTTCTGTAGGACTGGACTTGTGGGGATAAGTATTGTTTAAATCTGGTTTTATCATGGAATACCTTGTTTTCTCCATTGATGGTGGTTGAAAGCTTTGCTGGGTATAGTAGTCTGGTTGGAAGCTTTGCTGGGTATAGTAGTCTGGTTGGAAGCTTTGCTGGGTATAGTAGTCTGGTTGAAAGCTTTGCTGGGTATAGTAGTCTGGTTGGAAGCTTTGGTGGGTATAGTAGTCTGGTTGGAAGCTTTGGTGGGTAGTGTCCATGGTCTCTTAGTGTCTTCAGCACATCTGTCCAGGGCCTTCATGAAGAATTTGGGTGTTATTCTGATAAGTCTGCTTTATATTGTACTTGACCATTATCCTTTGCAGCTCTTAATAGTCTTTCTTCATTTTCTATGTTTTGCATTTTGATCATTATATGTTGTCCAGTCTATCTGGTATTCCCTAAGCTTCTTATACCGTCATAGGTATATCCTTTTTGTGGGTTGGAAACATTTCCTTCTATGATTTTTTGTTGTTGTTAAATATATTTTCTGTGCTTTGGAGTTAGTGTTCTTCTCTTTCTTCTATTCCTATTATTCTTAGGTTTGGATTTTTTTTTTATTTTATTTTATTTTATTTTTTTTAGAGACAGGGTTTCTTTGTGGCTTTGGAGCCTGTCCTGGAACTAGCTCTTGTAGACCAGGCTGGCCTTGAACTCACAGAGGTCGCCTGCCTCTGCCTCCCGAGTGCTGGGATTAAAGGCGCGTGCCACCACCGCCCGGCTTGTTTTTGAGACCTGTTCTTGGCCTACTCTGTGTTTCAGAAAGCCACACCTCTGAGGTGTGTCTTTGCCCTCTGTCTTGGCCTGCTCTTTTGGTCTGCTCTCCTGGGCCACTCTCTTGGTCCAGTCTGTGCATTTAATTTAATGAACAATTTCCCAGAAAAGATCATGATTCTCTCCTTGCTGGCCTTTCAATTTCCTATGAACCTTTAGTAGGAAAGGCCTTTCTAGATAAAATTCCTCATTGTATGTGATGAGTCTCAATATCCTTAACTAATTTTCTGACTTTTATGTCTACTGTGTTGTGGTTGCAATTAATCAGCCAACTTCCCACTCATACTGAAATGCATTTACCATCATTATAGGCTTGATCTGTAAATCACATAAAATATAGAAGAAACAGTTGCTGTTCAGTGCTAAGGAGTTCGGTAGCCTGCAGTTTTAATTGTTTTGTTTGCTGGTCTGAGTAACCTTTGCTGTGTGGCTTCAAATTCCTGAGAGTAAAGTGAGGGGGGCTTCATTCATGGCTTTATTTGTTTTAATGTTGTTGGATGATGGCCCTGGAATGTAGGCTTTTTACATGTCATGCATATGCTGCTGTGCTCAGCTTCACACATATCTTGAATTTAAAATTTGACAGAGGGTTTCATTCTGATCCCCAGGATGCCATGTATTCATGACGTTAATACTGCCTGAGCATCCTGAGTCATTGAATTGCTGGTGCATGAACTTCCTTCTGCTTGTTGTGTTGCTTTAAATTTTTTACCCAATTTGACTATTTTATGGGTCTGCATGGATATGCACCATATGGGTACTCGGTCATCGGAGTGATCAAAGCTTCTCAGAAATCCTGAACTTGGAATTATAAATAGTTGTGATCCCCATGTAAATACTGACAATTTTGCCCTCCTCTTTTCAAGACCAGGAAGAGCTCAGTAGTACTCAGCCATATTTCCAGACCTGTGTTAATTTGTTATGCCCAACATTTATACTGATAATGTTTTCATCTGTCCATTTGTAATTATTTTAAACATGAAGTACTTTTTCATAAAATGTTTTTGGTATTGTAGTTTAAAATAGGACACTTCAGCTATCTGGAATATGAATACAGAACTGGAGTGAATGCATAATTTTTTGTAGGAGCTTCAGTACACAGCTCTGAATTCTTCCTGTGTGATTTGTTTATTTCACTGATTTTTTAAGGTTTATTTAATTATTATATATACAATGTTCTGCCTATATGTCTGCCTGCAGGCCAGAAGAGGGCACCAGATCTCATTGCAGATGGTTGTGAGCCACCATATGGTTGCTGAGAACTGAACCCAGGACCTCTGCAAGAAGGATCAGTGCTCCAAACTGCCAAGCCATCTTTACAGCCCTGTTTCACTGATTTTTGCAATGGAGACAGGGTCTTAATGTGTACTTCCACCTGTCTTGGACCTGTTTCCATAGACTTGGCTGGCACTCATCTCAGTGACAAATCTACACACCTCTGCTTTATGAGTGTTTTGCTTAAAGGCATGAGTCAACATACCCAGTTTGTTCACCGTATTTTTTCTATTTTGTAATTAGTATTTTTTCATACTATTTCCTGAGTGTACTATGTCCTGTTGATCCATTTCCTTGGCTATCTTTATTAATAGACAGTTCTTTTGTTGGTGATATCCCATTCAAAGGGTACAAAAAATAACAGATGTGACTCTTCGATTCAATTTCCTTCTAAAGTGTCTATCTCGGAGCTGGAGAGATGGCTCAGAGGTTAAGAGCATTGCCTGTTCTTCCAAAAGGTACTGAGTTCAATTCCCAGCAACAACATGGTGGATCACAACCATCTGTAATGAGGTCTGGTACCCTCTTCTGGCCTGTAGGCGTACACATAGACAGAATGTTGTATACATAATAAATAAATATTTTTTTTAAAAAAAAGTGTCTGTCTCTGTCATGGAATAATAGTGGGGAACACCAGAATTTTATGACTATACTGCTAAAGAAGTATGCATTTACAATGTTGTCACCATCATGCTTCTCTTATACACATGAATGAAATATTTTAGAGGGCAGTGACCTATGATGATGTGCATATCAGCTTCAGTCAGGAAGAGTGGAATTTGCTGGATCCTTCCCAGAAGAATCTCTACAAAGATGTGATGCTGGAGACCTACAGAAACCTCGATACTATAGGTGAAATTAAATTTCCTTCATGATTCAAAATAAGGGGACAACTTTTTCTTGGTTAATGATGTTCTTCTGTAATTTTGTTTAGAAAGAATAAGAATTAGTTGAATAGAGCAGACATAGTTCTAAGGGTCCCTTCATATAACAGCTTAAATACTGCACAATTTTCAATAATATAACATACGTTTACTGGCATTATATTTTAGGATGCATTTGGGAAGACCATAATAGTGAAGAGCATTGTCAATTTTCTAGAAGACCTGAAAGGTAATTTTCATATACAAGCTGATAACAATGTGCCTCTGATGAAATTTTTATGTCTTAAAAGTTTTAGTTTGAAGCAATACTGATAATATGTACAGTTTTATCCAATTCTCACAAGTCCCTATTTCATATATTTGAATTGTATTTGAATGACATTCTTTTAAGAAAGAAGTCAAGAAAACAATAGTTAAAAAGTTATCATCTTTTGAGGCATAGCACTATGAGAGCTTTGTTGTAGATCTGCAAATAAATTTCTTTCTTGCTGCTCATAATACAAAAGTATACACACTGAAGAGATTATAAGTATATCTGCAAAACTTTGTACTAAACCAATAGCCCATAGTAAATCTTGTATTCCTTGTAACTTCTTGTGACTGTACTAACTTTAGTGAGAGAAGCAATTAGAGTTGAGTCAAGTGGCAGTTGTTTTCGAGAAACCTTGATATCTATACCACAAGATTGTGAGGAACAGCAAGTCAAACCCTGAGAATTCAACGTGGAAATGTCTTATTTGTTATTCTTCTTTACTATGTATACCATACATTGCTCTTGATACAAGTGTATGAGCATAGGGATATGGAGAGATGTAGGATACCACTCTCTAAGAACAATCAGATAACCAGGAGTCCCCATGTTGAGTATACTTGTTGAATTTGATTCAAGTATACAAGTAATTGGTTTTCCACCCTCATTGTTAATACATGAACAAATTCACACTGCAAAAAAGCCCTATAAGTTCTAGAAATGTGCAAATAATTCTGAGTGTTCTAGTTTACATACCATATGCAATATGATTCACAGTATAGGAGAAGTTATGAATATAAAGCTCTGGGTTTATCCAGTTCTCTTCACATATATATAAAATATATAGAAAAAAGATTCTGTGAAGGTAAAAAGGTAAGCCATAAAAGAAAGGAATTGACCATTGGAGGTATCTTCCAAGTGGCAAAACAGTGCCTAATTAAAGAGCAAAACATGAGTTTAGACACAGCTATAAAAACTTAGTATCTGATTCCTCTTTATAATTGGAACATATTATAAAATTAATTCATACAAATGTGTAGCCACAACAGTGTATTGAATATGGCAAAATTTTTATATGTGCCAATTATCCTTGCAGGATTGAAAGAATTCAAGCTGGAGAAAAACTTTCAGTATATATTCAATGTTCTGAAGCCTTCACACATGCCAGTCACCTTAAATGGAATGAAAGAACACATACTGGAGAGAAATCCTATGAATGTATTCAGTGTGGGAAGGCCTTTGCAACTCAGAGTCAACTTCAAAACCATAAAAGAACACACACTGGAAAGAAACCCTATGAATGTAATCAGTGTGGTAAGGCCTTTGCAGGTCAGAGTTATGTTCAAATCCATAAAAGAACACATACCGGAGAGAAACCCTATCAATGTTATCAGTGTGGTAAGGCCTTTGCATGGTACACTGCTCTTCAGTACCATGAAAGAACACATACTGGAGAGAAACCCTTTAAATGTAATCAGTGTGGTAAGGCCTTTGCGTGGTACACTGGTCTTCAATACCATGGAAGAACACACACTGGAGAGAAACCATATGAATGTAATCAGTGTGGTAAGGCCTTTGCAGGTCAAAGTTATGTTCAAATCCATAAAAGAACACATACCGGAGAGAAACCCTATCAATGTTATCAGTGTGGTAAGGCCTTTGCATGGTACACTGCTCTTCAGTACCATGAAAGAACACATACTGGAGAGAAACCCTTTAAATGTAATCAGTGTGGTAAGGCCTTTGCTCAACACAGTAATCTTCAAACACATAAAAGATCACATACTGGAGAGAAACCCTATGAATGTAATCAATGTGGTAAGACATTTGTAGATCAGAGTAATCTTCAAAACCATAAAAGAACACATACTGGAGAGAAACCCTATAAATGTAATCAGTGTGGTAAGACCTTTGCTCGGTACAATACTCTTAAATCCCATGGAAGAACACATACTGGAGAAAAACCCTGTAAATGTAGTCAGTGTGGTAAGGCCTTTGCCCAACACAGTACTCTTCAAAAACATAAAAGAACACATTCTGGAGAGAAACCATATGAATGTAATCAGTGTGGTAAGGCATTTTCAGCTTTAAGTAATCTTAAAAGGCATAAAAGTTATCACCCTAGGTAGGAACTCTTTGAATGTAATCAGTGTGGTAATAGCTTTGCACAGCACAGTGATCTTCAAAAACATAAACAAATATACAAAAGAGAAACTCCATGGATGTATTCAGTGTAGTAAAGCCTTTGCAGTAATCTCCAAAGGCTTAAAAGAATAAGAAACAGTATTAATGAAATCAGTGTGCTAAAGCCTTTTCATGACTTATTCATCTTCAAGTGCAGAATGCACACATACAGAAGAATAACCATGAATGGAATCTGTGTGGTAAATCCTTTGTCATAATAATCTCCACATACATTAAACCATCCAGGATAGAAACTGTGAATTTGATGAATGTAGACTTCAAAAACATTACAAAAATCATACTGCAGTGAAACTATGAATAAATTCAATGTGATATTTTGTAATTTATACAGGAGTAAAACTTTTTGTGTGTAATCAATCTGATAAAGCTTTTGCAAATTACAATATCCTTTGGGTACCTGAAGAACAACCCGAGGGCTTATTCTAAATTATTTTTCAAGATCCTAAGCCAATACATTTACAGTCAGGTAACTAACAGCATTCATTCTGTAGAAAAAAAACTGATAGTGTTAATAATCTATTCAATATGATAACACTTTATTTTATTTGCACCAGAAAACTAATGGAAAAAACATAATATTTGGAGTTATGAAGTCCTACAGGCAGGAAAATCAGCCAGTCAAAGAATCACACCCTGTTATTGAAATGAGATCCAAGGGAAAACACTTTGTCCCTGAATCTAGAGCTAGTTATAAGAACATCACCCTAAAACAGAGCTAAAAAGTTAAAAAGAGCCAGTGAAGGAAACACACTTTGGCTCTCAAACCAGAGCCAAAGAAACACACTCTACCCTTGTTCACTGAGCACAAAACCAACCAATCTCTGAGCACAAAATCCAGCCCATTTCTCTGGTTGTTCAAGCACAGGGATTGAAATCTGACCAGTTCCCACCTTTAAAATCTCCTTAGAAGAGATCTGGTTTTAAGAAACCCTATATGAAGCCGGGCAATGGTCACACACACCTTTAATCCCAGCACTCAGGAGGCAGAGGCAGGCGGATCTCTGTGAGTTCGAGGCCAGCCTGGTCTAGAAGAGCTAGTTCCAGGACAGGAACCAAAAAAAAAAAAAAAAAGCTACAGAGAAACCCTGTCTCAAAAAAATAAAAAAAATTGTTTTAATTGTTTTTATGTGGGGTGTGTGTGTGTGTGTGTGTGTGTGTGTGTGTGTGTGAGAGAGAGAGAGAGAGAGAGAGAGAGAGAGAGAGAGAGAATTTTTGGATTGATATTCTGTATCTTTAGAAAATTAAGACTTTGGATCTTCTTATACCAGGAATTACAGCAAACTTTTAAAAATCTGACCTTAGTCTTGGGAATGAATATTTCTTAGTCATCTCGCCATGACTCTAGTACTATAAATGTTTTAAATTCTATTTAGAACACTTTTAAGTCTGCAATAGGAAAGAACTCATAAAGAAGAAATTCCTATTCATGAAAAAATTTTAATGACATTAAACATCACCGATTTCTTTAGCTTCATGAAAAATTATTTTTTATCATAGCATTGAAAGAAGTAAATTACATACCATGTTCAGTCAAGACAGATGGAGATCATTGTATTGTGGTTTCTATTTTAAAGTATTTGAGGGAGTCACTAAAGTGTGCTGTATATGTGGCAAATCCATTTAGTGAAGTTTATTTTGTAGACCTTATATTACTTCTATGACTTTTGTTTATCTTCTATTCTGTCTGTACCTAGTGATAGGTATTTTTCTACTGTAATGTATATAACGGAGCCTCCACCATATAATTTTTTCCATTGGTTATTGAAATTTCAGGCCATATTTGATCATGCTTTACTCATAAGGGCGGTGGTTTGTGTTTCTGGTTTTGATTTTCATCTTTTCACAAATTGCCTTGAGATTTTGTTATTTGTTGTTCATCTTACCTTGGATGTCAGTAATGATTCAGGGATACATTTGAACTCATGATGCTCATTTGTCTTCTGCTTGAGTACTAGTCCAAGGGTAGATGAGGAACTTCCAATGTGTGGGGTTTTCAAGAGAATTTAACAATGTATATGTTAAAATGACTAATAAAAGAAATTACAAGAAACATTAAATAATTCATGTGTGTATTCAAAGATTTTCATTTATCTGATATGGATGTAATAATGTATGAGAACAAGCAAACAACTGTGTATGTAATCAACCACAGCTTGACATTTTATAGAAAATTGAGGATAAGTTTCTAGTCTTACAACAGTCTTTTCCCCCTGAGCCAATACATTGGTGCTCAATTTCAATTTGAAGAAACATTACAACAGGAAAATTTGTTCATTTTGAGGACTACACATTTATTTATAACACTTTCTTAGAACCAAAATTATGCACCAGAAAATTGCCACATTTAGTAAAGTTCATTGCTACTATGTCTGACCTGGGTTCTATCTCTGGGTTATACACCATACTTCTACATATTTTCTCATATTTCTTCACTTCACAAGAAGTGCCATTGAGGTCATTTGCAGTCAAATAACTCCAAAGGTTTAATCACTAGAACTCACAAAGCAGAAGTAGATCATAGACCCCTGTTGGTTTTCCTGTCAGTGCTACAAACACATCATGGCACAGGTGTATTCACACAGTCACACTTCAAACATTTATAAATGGGTAGAATTAACAATGTAAAGGAAATAACCCATTATTGAGAACATATGAAATGATTCGGTCATTTAATTATAGAATTTCATGAAAAGTTACTATCCATCAAAACAATGATGCTCCTTTTTAAATCTTATTATTTTTTTTCTCTGACTCAATGATAAGTCCTTTAAAAACACATATTTCAACTGGACCTACAGGTGTATGGCTATAATTATAGCATACCAGAGTGTGGGTGGGCCTGATCATAGTGAGGCCAGCTTCTTCCCCATAATAAATTCATGGCATCCATGGCTATGAGGAAGTATCTTGTCTCAAAAATTCTAAAAGAAAGAGCCTATCTCAAATAATGTAACCTTTTGCTAATAAAGTCTGGCTGGACTCAGATTGATTTCAACCATCTTTTTAGTATCTTTACTCACATAAAAAAACTGATAACAATAACATAAGCATTATAGATATTCCATTCACATTCAATCCGTTGAATCATTTGACAACCATCTATCTAGAGGGCATTCATGTGCTAAGAGACAGAAGGAACAGTGGGACACCTTCACCTTACACATTATAGTGACATGTGGGAACTGGAGAGCTGTCTCAAAGTACTGCTCCTCTTGGGTACCCAAGTTTGGTTTATAGCTCCACATCCGAGGTATCAGTGGTGATCAAAAGATGGTGTCTAATGCTCTTTGTCTGGAGGTACAGACCGCTGTGGGTATGTAGTATAAATGTTAGGCCCTGTGGATGAGTATCCAGTGTTCTAAGTGCCGAGTCTTCAGCCTCGTGAGCATGTCATTAATAATAGTGAGGTGGGAAAGGCTGATATAATAAGTTTATCTTTTCATCACCCTTCATGACCCAGAAGAACCAAAGATTTGACAGCACCAGAATCTAACATAGACTTGGTTCTTTTAGAATTTCTGATCATTATGCATGATCAAAAAGATAGTTTTGCTCTGTAAATCTCCATCTGCCTAAGTGGTTAGACATGATTTCTGTCTTTGTTGTTGTTGTTAGTTTTTTGTTTTGTTTTGTTTTTCTTTTTTTTTTTATTTCCAGGAGGTTTATTTCAAAACTGTTAAGATTCATATATTACTTTTCATTACATGTAATAAGTAATTTTAAGCTTAAATTATATAAAGCTTCACATTTTTTTTTTTTTTTGGTTTTTCGAGACAGGGTTTCTCTGTGGTTTTGGAGCCTGTCCTGGAACTAGCTCTTGTAGACCAGGCTGGTCTCGAACTCACAAAGATCTGCCTGCCTCTGCCTCCCAAGTGCTGGGATTAAAGGCGTGCGCCACCACCGCCCGGCTAAAGCTTCACATTTTTAAAGTTAAAAAAGTTTTTTAAAATGGTAGAACATTTAAAAGCCAAATAAGTTGGATATATCTTACAACACCTTAAATATTCACATTTCAAAAGCTGTCTGGAAAGATTAACATCTGAGTAAATTTATTTACAAGTGGCGAGGGTCACGACCTCCTTGTCTCTGGAAGAGGAGGTTAATGGCTGCCGCCTTCTCCGGAGTGATCGTTGTGAAGGCGCATGTGAGAGCAGATCGGCCATTCAGCTGAAGAGCGAGGAGCAGCATTTGAGAACCACGTCCCTTGCGTACGGGATGTAGGACAGGCTGTACCAGGTCATAGACAGGGACTGCAGTATGCAAAAGAGTAAGGCCAGCCCCTTCTTCCGCCACCACAGCGCAGCACACAGGGTGAACACGAAGCACAGAAGCATGGTAACTGTGGCAAGCAATCTTGTTGTCTCGAACATTCTTCAGCTGCTTCACAGGCCCCATCAGGCAGCACGTACTGGCCAGTGCAGCCAGGTTTCCAAACGTGTAAAACACCGCAAAGAGTTTTATGCCATTGGGAAGCCACAGCGAACCAGTTCCGAGGATTGAACAAACAATGCCAGCCACAAAGCATATGACAAACCACTTCAGTCTGGTGTTGAAACTGAGGGATGAGGCACCCAGGACCTTAGCGTCTCTGCGATGCACTGTAGCTCAGGCATGCTCGTCTAAGCAACCCCACTCATTCACAGCCTAACTGGACACGTGGCTGCAAACAGAGTGGAAAGCCTACAGACACCCAAAGCCCCTCCTTACCAGGGACGCATACACTATGCATGTTAACTTCCCTGAGCAGTTTCTGTCAGGCCCTGTGGAGACAGCATCTCATGGCTCCACAGCCCAGGAAAACGCAATGGGATCCAGGATGCCCCTTCCTGCCTGCAGCCTTTGTCTCCCACAGGTTCCCCTTCCAGCAAAGGAGATGTCTGTGCTGAACGCTTGTTTGCTATGGCTCCCTTGTTTGAGATGTGAATTCTGTGCGCTGGAGGCCTCTATTGGTCACACAGAGAGTGCCAACTTTTTGGGAAGCTGCGCCGTCAGGCCCTGCTCCTCGTCGTCCTGGCCGCTCAGGAAGCGCCGCAGCTTGTCCATGGTCCGCGCTGCAGCTTCTCCATGGCCCGCACGCCCACCCGAGAGCCAGGAACCCATACTTTCCAAGTCTGTTTTGTTTTTCAAGACAGGATTTCTAAGATCCTGTCCTGAAACTAGCTCTTGTAGACCAGGCTGGCCTTGAACTCACAGAGATCCACCTGCCTCTGTTTCCCAAGTGCTGGGATTGAAGGCGTGCGCCACCTCTGCCTAGGTTCTCCTGTTCCTTTATAAATTGTTCACAGTATAACCTTGGTCCTGAACCCAAAAGAGACTTAAAAATGACATTTTATTTATTTATTTATTTATTTATTTATTTATTTATTTGGATTTTCTAGACAGGGTTTCTCCGTAGGTTTTTGGTTCCTGTCCTGGAACTAGCTCTTGTAGACCAGGCTGGCCTCGAACTCACAGAGATCCGCCTGCCTCTGCCTCCCGAGTGCTGGGATGAAAGGCGTGTGCCACCACCGCCTAGCTAAAAATGACATTTTATGTGGTAGGCAAAATTTTTTCCAGGCTGACTCCTCTTTTTTAAATTAACCACCCTAGATGCATGCAGTTTTTACAGAGAATTTGTTTATTAAACTTTTAAGTTTGTGGAATAATTTATGTAGAGGAAGGTGCATTAATTCTAGAACATAAGTATCTCCAGTTTGTAGAATAATGTTTCTGAATCAAAAGTTCTCATTTTGGATCAAGTTCCCTTGATCCCACTCCATTGTTCCCCAGGGAAATGACCTTGTTCTCATGATTAAACCAACTAAATTTTTAGATTAAACAACTCATTCACCACTTAGTCATACAATCAAAAATTTGAGTCATATAGTCAACTTTCCATTTCAGTAATAGAAAAAGGATTTGTGTGTGAAGCATGAGTTTTGCCTTCATACCGTAATAGGTGGAAGAGTTTACTGTGTACACTATAGGAGAAACAGTGAAGTTAAACAGTTGTGGAGTCACCATTATGAAATAAGACAGGATTGTAGATGGATATGTGATTTTATTTTTTCCCAACATGTATTGATCCATGTCATGTAAATGAAGTCAGACCAGATGTCTGTATACAATGTGGGAAGATTGAGCCAAAGAATATTGAATTTGCAAGAAGGAACTCTCATACAGATATGTTCAATCTTGCTGTCATTGTTCCATCCATTCGCTGTAACTGCATGTCAGCTGACAGGTCTCAGCAGCTAACATTACACATAAGCACAGGGTGAAGTAATATTAATGCCATTCCCTCAGTGCAGGGATCATTTTAACTTTTGGAAAGTCAATATAGCTATGTTTTTTTAATTATATATATATATATATTTTTTTTTTTTTGGTTTTTCGAGACAGGGTTTCTCTGTGGCTTTGGAGCCTGTCCTGGAACTAGCTCTGTAGACCAGGCTGGTCTCGAACTCACAGAGATCCACCTGCCTCTGCCTCCCGAGTGCTGGGATTAAAGGCGTGCGCCACCACCGCCCGGCTAATTATATATTTTTTAAAAAAACAATTATGAGTTTTAATTTTTAAACTGGAATTCCTTTAAACTTATCCTTGCTCTAATCTCTTATTTCTTTCTGTCCCCCATTGTTTCCAGGTCATTAAGAATTTCTTTCTTGTTTTCTCAAGTTATGTTGATTATTTATTTCTGTTTAGGGCAATGCCTTCTGTAGAGTAGGATTGCCTTACACTATGCAGTTGAGAATTTTATTGAACTCACTATCCTTGTGCTCCCCAGCAATGGAAAGAAAGTCCTTCAACTGCTTCAACATTGTGCCTCATCTGGGCAGTTAGAAAAAAATATATACCAGTAAATGAGTGCCCCCTTGTGTAAGAACTGAATGTAAAGGTCAACTTTAAACCATGTGCAGTCCAAGCACAAAATGTTATAGACAGAAAGGAGCACGAATATTTCCATCTTTTGAAAGTAGTACACTTTAGGCCGGGCGATGGTGGCGCACGCCTTTAATCCCAGCACTCGGGAGGCAGAGGCAGGCAGATCTCTGTGAGTTCGAGACCAGCCTGGTCTACAGAGCTAGTTCCAGGACAGGCTCCAAAGCCACAGAGAAACCCTGTCTTGAAAAACCAAAAAAAAAAAAAAAAAAAAAAGAAAGTAGTACACTTTAGAAATAAGTAGTTAAGATGATTGCTTGATGCATGGTCCTAATTAGTATTGTTAATAAAATCCCAGAGAAGATATTGTCAGAAGAGAGAAGCAACCCAGCAGTCAAATTCACTTTTTACCTCTCCAAATCATCAGACCGAATGGGGGATGAGATCCTGTCTCTACCCACCTTATATTCCTGTCTTTATCTCCCAAATGCTAGATTTAATAGCATGAGCCACTTTCTGTCAGATCCTGTCATCCAATAGTGATTACCTCCAGCCTCTAATCACCAGGCAAGCTTTATTTGTTGGAACAGACACAAAATATCATATTGTAATTGATATATGTTCTGACTTGTCATTTCTAGATTACACAGACCAGGGAATTGAGGATTTAGATAAAGAATGGAACTTATTATGGAACCAAATTTCAGAAGGTACACTAGTGTGAACAAAATAGAACTGGATAAAATGCTATGAGCTTGCCTAAAAGAACTCTTATATATTACAGGTTTAAGATGAACATTCTGAGAGAAAATGTATGGCTAAAACTTGTGCTCTAATATGAATCTTTCAACTCTAGAGCACATGGCCATAAAGCCTATTTCAACTTTTTTTTTATTTATTTATTTTTCCTATTTCAACTTTTTAAAATAATTTTTGGAGATAACAATTGCTTAGTTTCCCTCTGCTTTATCCTTCTTCTAAGCCCTTCCATAGCTTCTTCATTGTTTTCTAATTCATGGCCTCTTTTTGCTTTACAGAAGTTACTGTTTAAATATGACCTTTGTTTGGCATCAGGATTTAGGAGTTATTATGCACTGAATATTGAGTGTGTAGTAGAATATGCACACAAGGAACACTGTATCTTGAAAAAACAACAGGAAGTGCACTGAGAGACTGAGAAGAGTTTCTACTAAAATGCAAACTTCCTTGATGAGACTCCTGTCTTCCCCTAGGGTCTAAGGCCATAGCTGGAAAGCCTGTGCAGTCTAATCATTTGATCTCTGCTCATCTAGTAGGGGAGCTGCTATTTTCCTGAGGCCCAGAAGGGTGATGGTAAGGGGCACCATTGGGAAGTAGACTTTGGTATTCTTTTTTTTTTTTTTTGGTTTTTCGAGACAGGGTTTCTCTGTGGCTTTGGAGCCTGTCCTGGAACTAGCTCTGTAGACCAGACTGGTCTCGAACTCACAGAGATCCGCCTGCCTCTGCCTCCCGAGTGCTGGGATTAAAGGCGTGCGCCACCATCGCCCGGCAGACTTTGGTATTCTTGTTTTCTCCTCTTATGGTGCTCTAGTTATGATGCTCTGGGGGAAATGTGAGGGAGACCATAAGTCATGCCATGGTAAGTAGTGGTGCATTGCCTTCTGAACAGGAAAAGCAGGTTGGCTGAGCTGCCAGATCTGGGAGTTTGATGGATCATAATACAGTGTGGTTCTGTTCATTCATGTGTTGATCATGCACCCTGGACTCTAAACATTCTTGTGTGTGGATTTGGAAAATAGTGTAGGGCTGGAGAGATGGCTCAGAGGTTAAGAGCATTGCCTGCTCTTCCAAAGGTCCTGAGTTCAATTCCCAGCAACCACAAGGTGGCTCACAACCATCTGTAATGAGGTCTGGTGCCCTCTTCTGGCCTGCAGGCATACACACAGACAGAATATTGTATACATAATAAATAAATAAATATTTAAAAAAAAGAAAGAAAATAGTGTAAAGAGACATAGAAAGAAGACTGCAGTATAAGATAGTGACAAAGAATACATTGTTATTTTCATCTAAAAGATTCTACACTCAGTATTATGTAAACGAGAAAACAAACAGTGAAAATAATGCACGTTCCAGAATTTAACAATGAATCTGAATGTGACATGAGATTGTGTAATATCATGGGAAATAGACTCTGATAGCAGGAGGTTGGGATTTCCCACAGATATCAACTAAAATTAAATGACAGCATGTTGCATTGTTAGAGTTGATGTAAAATTACACATATTTAGTGTGTGTATTCTGGAGCATTTGGACATATAAGCCCATGGGCCAGCACCATTACCATAGGAAACAGTGACTTGTAATGCCTAGACATTCTCTTTATATTCCTGTGTTTATGTGTCTTCATAATATACAGAGTACTCATAAAATGACATAAATTACTGTAGATCACAGCAATCTCCTCAGCATATTATGCATATTATTGAAATTAGAATGAAGAAGTATAGGATCCTCATGTTTATGGCAGGTATTTCCTTGGTGGCTTAAATGTACAAACGACCTAGATGTGCACTTATGGAGGAACAGTGCTGTGCCTCATGAGGCCACTGTGCTAAAACACAATAAATGATCACAAAAACGGTCAACAAGCTCATGCACTCTTAAAGTACTGTCACAGTCTGTATTGTGTTCATCATAAAACAAAAATGTAATTACAGCTTAGCCTATGTCAAACCACCTATTTCTTCCATCTGTTTTTAATCAACTAGTGCAGCCTCATAAATCAGATGGAAGTGAGAGCTTCAGCAGTGAAAAATGAGGGGCAGAAAAAAATGAATCTAGCTGCGGCAATCGCTTTTAAATAGTTTTCTAATGTTCATTTAGTCAGTATGTGGAGAACAAAAGTATCAAGATTTTTGTAGAAAGGTTTGTTATAAAGATGAGCTGCAAATGTGCTATTGTAGTGTAAAAATGCAGGAAATTGCTTAATTTTGTTCGTTTGGGAAATTTTTGCCAATGGTTTATACTACACAAGAAGTAAAAACAAAGTTAAGAAACAGACTGCCTGTTTTGTTTGAATTTAAATAATGACAATAATTATAGTTTGACAAAAATATGCGAATCTTATACATTGAGTGTTTTCTTTTGTTGAAATAACCCACCTTAAACAGTAATCCTTTCATTTTTGCTTTGTATACTGTTTAAACAATATTTTAATGTATCAGTTAATAAATGATTAAAATATAATTAGCCTAGCAATACATAATACCATTACATATGTTTTTATATTATTTAAATAGTTACTCAAATAGTATTTCTCCTTAAAGGGAAGCAAGAGTATTCTTTTGGAATTAAATGAACAGTGACCTCTATAATATTCCACAATTCAAACGAGTAGAAGAGAACACAAGAAAATGGCCTTGGGTTTGTTTCCTACATGATTTCACCTTCACAATGCTGAATTTGTACGAAGATATTATATTTGGCAGTGGTGCATGTTTAAGAAACAAATAAGTTCCAGCTGATTGCTTTGAAATCATCTTCAGTACTCCAAAGGATGCTTTCTTATGCAGTCATTTCAGACTACCAACTGATTTGTAAGCCTTTGGGAGTTCTTGCTGTCTTACTTCAATCCCTTGCCTCAATTTAATGAATGTCTTTATCTGCCCAAGTACACTTGTCTGTCAGGAAGACTCCGCTGATTCCTCTCAGGCATTAAAAACTTTAAAGGCCCTTTTCACTAATTCCCATATAGGAGTTTGGGGACCATCCTCAACTTTTTTCCCTAATATCTGGTTCTGACTGAGGAAGCAGAATGATTAGTAGAAAAGGAACCTAGCTACTTTTCTACCTGATAGATTTGGAAGAGAAAGGGGAACAGGGGAGGGACTAGCCCAGTGTGCAGAAGGGATCCAGGAGTGCGGTGAGGTAGGAGGGGGAGGGGAAGGTTGAAATTGACCTTGAACCTCTGAATTGGGAAAGGGAGGGGGAAAGAATGTTGCTCCACAGGAGGGGTTGGGAAGTGTGGGTTTCAGGGAGTTGGAGAGGGGCCAGTGCCTCTGGCACTGTGGTGCTGAGAGACACTGGCTACTAAGGGGGGGGGCAAGAGCACAGAGGCCAAAAATCATGGACATATATATGTAAGCTCTGTTTATTTGTATCAGACAAGCTCAATTTAAAAAGACTTTTGTAAGAGGCTCATAGGGGCAACATCAGACCTGGCTTTGAACTGTAAGTGTCCTTTTTTTTTTTTTTTTGGTTTTTCGAGACAGGGTTTCTGTGTGGTTTTGGAGCCTGTCCTGGAACTAGCTCTTGTAGACCAGGCTGGTCTCGAACTCACAGAGATCCGCCTGCCTCTGCCTCCCGAGTGCTGGGATTAAAGGCGTGCGCCACCACCGCCCGGCTGTAAGTGTCCATTTTAGAGTCTATGCCCAACCACGTGGCCTAAGTCCATTTTAGCATGTCCTCAAATGTATATTGGATGCCTGGTGTCCCAGGACAGAGAGATCTCCAACCCAGCCAAGCCTGATCCTGTGGGATTGACTGCCACCTGACTCGAATTCCCGGTATGAGTTCATGACTTCAGCGGGAATCCAAAAATAACAAAAATAAGTATGAATGGGTCCCCCAGAACCCTATAGCATAGATAAGAAAAGGGACTCACCAAGACGCAACCGCTGTGGCCCAGAAGCCAGTTTTAAGTATGGCATAGAAAGCTCAAACTATAGACTAGGCCTGCCAAGTGGAAGGGCCTGGCCTAGGTTGGCGGGAACCTCCAAAATGTTAGGAATATTCCTTTTTTTAAAAATGTATTTATGGGGCTGGAGAGATGGCTCAGTGGTTAAGAGCGTTGCCTGCTCTTCCAAAGGTCCTGAGTTCAATTCCCGGCAACCACATGGTGGCTCACAACATACACACAGACAGAATATTGTATACATAATAAGTAAATAAATATTTTTTAAAAAAAATTTTAAAAAATGTATTTATTTATTTATTATGTACACAATTGTCTGTGTGTATGTCTGCAGGCCAGAAGAGGGCATCAGACCTCATTACAGATGGTTGTGAGCCACCATGTGATTGCCGGGAATTGAACTCAGGACCTTTGGAAGAGCAGGCAATTCTTTTAACCACTGAGCCATCTCTCCAGCCCCTAGGAATATTTCTTTTTTTTTTTTTCAGAGTGAGGTTGGATGTTTATTTAGTAGGTTATAGAGGGAAACGGGGAAGGGAGAAGAGCAGAGAGGCAGAGAGAGAGAGAGAGGTGAGGAGGAGGTAGAGGAGAGGAGCCACAGCAGCAGCTACCTCTTTGGGAGAGAGACAGAAGGGAAGTAGGAATATTTCTTTTTTTTTTTTGTTTTGTTTTGTTTTTTTTCGAGACAGGGTTTCTCTGTGGTTTTGGAGCCTGTCCTGGAACTAGCTCTTGTAGACCAGGCTGGTCTCGAACTCACAGAGATCCGCCTGCCTCTGCCTCCCGAGTGCTGGAATTAAAGGCGTGCGCCACCACCGCCCGGCAGGAATATTTCTTAATACTAGCTCCCTGCCAACACAAAATTCCCTATCAAGCCAAATCAAAACAAGCCAAATTAAGAAATATCCAGGTTTAGCCGGGTGGTGGTGGCACACACCTTTAATCCCAGCACTCGGGAGGCAGAGGCAGGCGGATCTCTGTGAGTTCGAGACCAGCCTGGTCTACAAGAGCTAGTTCCAGGCCAGGCGATGGTGGCGCACGCCTTTAATCCCAGCACTCGGGAGGCAGAGGCAGGCGGATCTCTGTGAGTTCGAGACCAGCCTGGTCTACAGAGCGAGTTCCAGGACAGGCTCCAAAGCCACAGAGAAACCCTGTCTCAGAAAACCAAAAAAAAAAAAAAAGAAATATCCAGGTTTAATGGGAGATCTGTGCTCTCAGGTGGTACTGAGGGGGAACCAGGAAGCCGCAGAAATGCGACCCCCAGGAGGAAAAGAGGGAGACCACGTGTTCCTCTTTTGGGGGATCACTTAAAGACCCCTTGGGGTGGGGTCAGGACATGACCAGCTTGGATTTAGAGTCCAGACCAGGCCTGGGAGCTGGGATAGATGCAAGGGACTGGGGTCTACGCTCCCAACTTGACAGTTGTGTTTTGAGAGTGTGTTTCTTTCACTGCTACTTTTTAATGTTTGGGCTGTTTTCAGGGAGATGTTGTTTCTTTAACTAGTTCGAGATTCAGAGAAAAAGTGCTTTCCTTTGGCTCTGCTTTCAGGTCCAAGGTGTATTTCTTTGGCTAGCCATTTCTCTTACCCATAAGGCTTCAAAAAAGGTTTTATCCATTAGTTTGCTGGTTCAAACAAAATAAAGAGATATCATAGTGCTTGAACAGATATTTACACTATCCATTTTTATCTACACAATAACTGCTGTTGGCTAACTGACTATATGTGTGTGGGCTTAAGATCTTTAAAAAATAAGTTATAATAAGCCCTCCATTTCTTCAACAGGTCCAAATGATTAGGGTAATATGCATAAGCTTTCTCAGATTGATTACACACAAAAGTCTTACTCCTGTATGAAGTACAAAACATCAAAACACTAAATTCAATTAGAGTTTCACTACAGTATGATTTTTCTCATGTTTTTGAAGAATACACACACCGAGTTCATAGTTTTCTGCAAGATGGTTTATTTTATGCATTTGGAGATGGTTGTGACAAAGGATTTACCACAGACTCCATTCACAGTTATCTCTCCCGTCTGTGTTCTTTTATGCATTTGAAGATAAGATGTGACTAGGCTTTCTCACACTACTATACATTCATAAGGTTTTCCTCTACTGTATGTTCTTTTATTCCCTTGAAGAGTACAGTGGTCTCCAATGGCCTAACTACACTGACTACATTCATAGGGGTTCTATCTAGTCTGTGATCTTTTGTATTTTTGAAGATGGCTGTTTTATGCAAAGGCCTTACCAAAAATATTACAATCATAGGGTTTCTCTCTAGAATGTGTTCTTCTATGCAATTGAGGATTACTGTGATGTGCATGGCCTTACAACACTGATTACATTCATAGGGTTTCTTTCTCTCCAGTATGTTTTCTTTTTTTTTTTTTTTTTTTTTTTTTTGGTTTTTCGAGACAGGGTTTCTCTATGGCTTTGGAGCCTGTCCTGGAACTAGCTCTGTAGACCAGGCTGGTCTCGAACTCACAGAGATCCGCTTGCCTCTGCCTCCCGAGTGCTGGGATTAAAGGCTCCAGTATGTTTTCTTTTTTTTTTAAAATTATTTATTATATATACAATATTCTGTCTGTGTGTATGCCTGAAGGCCAGAAGAGGGCACCAGACCCCATTACAGATGGTTGTGAGCCACCATGTGGTTGCTGGGAATTGAACTCAGGACCTTTGGAAGAGCAGACAATGCTCTTAACCTCTGAGCCATCTCTCCAGCCCCCCAGTATGTTTTCTTTTATGCAATTGAAGACTATTTTGATACGCAAAGGCCTTACCACATTCATTACATTTATAGGGTTTCTCTCCACTATGTGTTTTCTTATGCAATTGAAGATGACTGAGTCATGCAAAGGCCTTACCACACTGATTACAATCATACGGTTACTCTCCAGTATGTGTTCTTTTTTTTTTAAAAAAAAATCTTTATTTATTTATTTATTATGTATACAATATTCTGTCTGTGTGTATGCCCGCAGGCCAGAAGAGGGCACCAGACCCCACCATAGATGGCTGTGAGCCACCATGTGGTTGCTGGGAATTGAACTAAGGACCCTTGGAAGAGTGGGCAATGCTCTCAACCTCTGAGCCATCTCTCCAGCCCCTAGTATGTGTTCTTTTATGCAAATGAAGATGAGTATGTTGTGCAAAGGCTTTACCAAACTGACTACATTTATGAGGTTTCTCTCCAGTATGTATTCTTTTATGCTTTTGAAGACCACTGTTGTCAGCAAAGACCTTACCACACTGATCACATTCACAGGGTTTCTCTCCACTATGCATTCTTTTATGCTTTTGAAGATTACTCTGATCTGCAAAGGCATTACCTTTGGTGGCGCACGCCTTTAATCCCAGCACTCGGGAGGCAGAGGCAGGCGGATCTCTGTGAGTTCGAGACCAGCCTGGTCTACGGAGCTAGTTCCAGGACAGGCTCCAAAGCCACAGAGAAACCCTGTCTCGAAAATAAAAAAAAAATGTCACAGGTAGTTAGTAATAAGCCTGATATATTGGTCAAGTATTTTCAATTATTAAAAGCCTTGATGTAGTTACTTTGAACTGGTATGTAGGAAAGAAATGACTGTTTAAAAATGGCATTCCGGAAGAGCAGAGGCGTTCTGTAGGGCTGGGTTGAAAGCCTCCGTCCAATACCATCCGCCTGACCCCCAGTTCGGGGGGCACCCAGCCAGGTGCTGTCCTCCCTTTCTCTACCCAGGAGACGAACGTTTGAGCCTGAGATGGCAGCCACCCTGTTCATGGCTGGGTCCCAGATCAGACTTAATGCCAATGCCTTCTCGACATTTTTAACGATGTCTCTAATTTCAAGAAGAAAAACTGGGACTAAACTCTTAGATGCTAAGTAGTGAGGAAGCATTGTGTGATTTCAGGCCGCTGTGACATTTGAAGATATGGCCATGTACCTCACTCGGGAAGAATGGAGACCTATGGATCCTACACAAAGAGACCTTTACAGGGACGTGATGCAGGAGAATTACGGAAATGTCTCACTGGAGAATGAAACAAACCCGAAAGAAGAGCTTAGTGAAGATGTGGAGTTTGTGACCATGTCCGAAGAGCCTATTGGGGATGCTGAGAAGAACCCGGAAAGCGAAGAAGTCTTTGAAAGTGGGGACAGGTCCGAAAGACAGTGGGGAGAGCTGACCGCAGAGGAGTGGGTCAGCTACCCTCTCCAGCAGGTCACTGACCTGCTGGCCCACAAAGAAGCTCACACAGGCATCCGCTATCACATATGTTCTCAGTGTGGGGAGGCCTTCAGTCAGATTTCAGACCTCAATCGACACCAAAAAACGCACACGGGACACAGACCCTACAAGTGTTACAAATGCGGCAAGGGCTTCAGCCGCAGCTCCCACCTTATCCAGCATCAGAGAACACACACCGGCTAGCGGCCCTAGGACTGCAACGAGTGCGGGGAGAGCTTTGGAAGGAGCTCTCACCTCATTCAGCACCAGACAATCCACACGGGGGGGGGGGGAGGGGGGGAAGCCGTACCACTGCAACTAGTGCGGGGAGAACTTCAGCCGCATCTCGCACTTGGTCAAGCGCCAGCGGACACACACGGGAGAGAAGCCTTACGAGTGCACGGCCTGTGGGAAAAGCTTCAGCCGCAGCTCCCATCTGATCACACACCAGAAAATTCACACCGGGGAGAAGCCCTATGAGTGTAACGAGTGCTGGCGAAGCTTCGGGGAGAGGTCAGATCTGATTAAGCACCAGAGGACTCACACGGGAGAAAAGCCCTACGAGTGTGTGCAGTGTGGAAAGGGGTTTACACAAAGCTCCAACCTCATCACCTATCAAAGAGTTCACACGGGAGCGAAGCCTTACGAATGTACCGAGTGTGACAAGAGTTTCACCTGGAGCTCAGCTCTTATTAAACACAAGAGAGTCCATACCGACTAAGTCCTGTATTCCTGAGTAAGAAATGACTCGTGGAGGTATAGTTATATTTGATTTGATATCAGTGAGCTTCCTTTAGAGTGACTTTCCTTATTGTTGGCCATATATATATATATATATATATATATATATATATATATATATATATTTTGGTTTTTCGAGACAGGGTGTCTCTGTGGTTTTGGAGCCTACCTGGAACTAGCTCTTGTAGACCAGGCTGGTCTCGAACTCACAGAGATCCGCCTGCCTCTGCCTCCCGAGTGCTGGGATTAAAGGCGTGTGCCACCATTGCCTGGCCGCCAACTATCTTTTAAAGACTTACATTTTCAGCTTGTTTCCTGACTATTTGTTTTGTACTTTTCCCTCATTTGAGGAACATTTGGGCTCAGGAATTCTTTAAAAGAACAAAGACTAAGTTAGTTTCCAATACTATCAGTCCTGTATTTCTTCTGGGCCAAGGATGAGCTAAGATGAACTTAGATCAGCCTTTTATACCTTACTGTTATGACATGTTCATGAGGCTGAAAAGGCTCAGCTCTTAGAACATTGGTGGCTCATCCAGAGAATCTTTGATACCCAGCACCCACAAGACAACTCACATCTGTCTGTACCTCCAGTCAGAGGAGAGTAGACACTGTCTCCTGGTCATCACTAGTACCTGAGATACACTTGCTACACTCACTGGTCAAACTTCTACATCTAGATTGAATTTCATTCCTTTTTAAGGTAACAGACACATGAAGAAAACCTATTTAAAATATAGAATGAAATACAGATCTGTCTTTTCAGTATTTGCCCATTTTGTACCCTAAGAGGCCAGAAGAATGCACCCGATCTTTAGGACCTCCAATTACAGGGAGTTCTGTCCAATCAGATATGGTGCTAGGAATCAAACTTGGGTACCCAAGAGGAGCAGTACTCCTGAGACAACTCTCCAGGTCCCACATGTGTCATTATAATTCTTAAGGTAGAGGAGTCACACTGTTCCTTCTGTCTCTTATCACTTGAAGGATAAAGTCCACTCTAGATGGTTGTCAAAGATTCAATGGAATGTGAATGGAATTTGTATATTGCTTCTTATTTTCATTGTTAAGACAGTTCTCTTTATGTGAGGGAATATTTAAAATGTTGGTTGAAATCAGTCTGACTCCAGGCAGATTTTATTAGAAAAATTTCCATAATTTGGGAGTCTTTGTCTTTTGTGATCTTTTTGAGATAGGATATGTCCACATAGCCATTGATGCCAGGTATGCATTATGTGGAACAAGCTGGCTTCAAACTCACTGAGATCGGACCCACCCACACTCCTGTGTTCTGTGATTAGAGCCATGCATCTCTATGTTGAGCTGAAATGTTTGTAAAGAACTTATTGAGTAAAAAAAAAAAAAACAATATTAAAGACTTAAAAGGGAACATCATTGTTTTGATAAATAACAATATTTCTTCAAATTGTATAATTTAAATGGCCAAATAATTTCATATGTTCAAAATAATGAGTCATTTTTATTGCATTGTCAATTCCATCCATTTAAAAATGTTTGAAGTGTGTTTTTGTGAACACACCTGTGCCATGCTGTGTATGTAGCACAGATAGGAAAACTAACAGGGGCCTATGATCTACTTCCACTTTGTGAGTTTTAGTCCTTAAACCTAGGGGGTCATTTGACTGCAAATACACTCAAAGAAACTTCCTTTGGTTTAAAAATTATTTGTGAATGAGATGATGTAGGAGTGTGTATAAGTAACTGATGAAGTCAACAAATATGAAAAATTTGTAAGAGTATTAGGGTAAACAAGATATGGAAGCCAGGTTATCAGACTTAGAGGCAATGAACTTTAATAAATGATACAATTTTCTGGCATGTAATTTTGGTTTTGAGAAAGTATAACTACATGTCTTGTTCTCAGAATGAAGAAATTAAAAAATCTGTGCTGGTAAGAATATTTTCACATGCATAGTGGATTGACTATTCAAATTGTCCCATGGTCCTCTATTCTTGTATGAAATTGCATTTACAATTTGAAATGAAAATAAGACTCTACTGTTGTAATATTTCTTCTAATTGAATTTGAGCACCAATGAGATGACTCAGTGGGAAAGGACTCTTATGGGCAAGAGTAGAATCCCAACCTCGATTACATCTTTAATTTTTCAGGAAAATGGATGGAGCTAGAAAACATCATTTTGAGGGAGGTAACCCAGACACAGAAGACAATTATCACATGTACTCAGTCATTAAGTGGGTTTTAATCATAAAGCAAAGAAACCCAGCCTACAAATCACAGTCCCAGAGAACTTAGACAGACTGAGGACATTAAGGAGACATACAAAGTTCTAATCTACATGGGAATTAGACAAAGACAGGATCTCCTGAGTAAATTGGGAGGATGGGACCTTGTGAGAGTATTGAAGGGAAGGGAAGAGGCAGGAGGGGAGCAGCGAAAAATGTAGAGCTCAATAAAGATCAAAAAAATTTAAAAGAAAAGAACATTAAATTATGGTGTCAGATAAACAGTTGATTGCTGATTATACTATGTTATTACATCTATAAAAGATAAATGAAAATACTTCTTTGAATACACATAAGGCATTTAATGTTTCTTATTATTTATTTTATCAGTCATTTTAATGTGAATATTGTCAAATTCTGTTGAAAAACCACACACATTTGGAGTTCATCATCGACCCTTGGACTTGTATACAGGGGCAGATGTATGACCACCATGAATTCAAATTATCCCTGAATTTTTACTGACATCCAAACTAGGATTAATAACAAACAAAAGCTGAAGGGAATTTCTGAAAAGATAAAAATCTAAACCAGAAACAACCCAAAACATTTACTCAAAAAGAATATTCCCACATGGCCTGACACTTCAATAACCAATGGGAAACAAGTATGATGGGTTTACCATTCTACACATTATAGCAGAAAAATACCCATCACTTGGTAAAGGCAAAATAAAAGATGAACAAAATCCATAAAAGTAATATAAAGACTACAAAATAGAATTCACTAAATGGATTTGCCACACATATAGCTCACTTTAGTACATACTTCAAATATTTCAATGTAGAAACCACAATGCAATGATCTCCACCAATCTTGATTAATCATGGTATGTAATTTACTTCCTTCAAGGTTATGATAAAAATTTTTACTTAAAGCTAAAGAAAACTGTGAAAGAAATTAACCAATTGTTGTCATGAATTGAACTTTCTTTTTTCTAAGAGTGTGTTCCTATTTCCAGATTTCAAAAAGATATAAATAGACTTAAAATATATGAGGCACTAGAGTCAGGCCTAGGTGAGAACTAATGTCAGATGTTTGACAGCTTCCTGTAATTTCTTCTGCAATAATATCCAAGGTGTTATCTTTATGTGGTTACAGAATGCACATTCAAATACACACAAGACACACACATACATCACATAACTACAATGAACACAACTTTTAAGACAGTTTTTCACTCATGAACACTTTTCTCCTGTAAACATTCATTCATTTCTGTAAAAGACGAGCTGAGAGTCATCGTACAGCTTACTTACACAATGAATTGGTTCATGTAAAGAAAAAGCAAACTTAGACTTGAAGTAAAAGAAATTAATTCTTCTAGGAAAGTTTTCCAGGTTGGGCAGTGGTGGTGCACACCTTTAATCCCAGCACTTGGGAGGCAGAGGCAGGTGGATCTATCTCTGTGAGTTAGAGACCAGCCTGGTTTACAAGAGCTAGTTCCAGGACAGGCCCCAAAGTTACAGAGAAACCCAGTCTCAAAAAAAACAGAAGAAAAAAAAACAAAAAACAAACAAAAAAAAGTTTCCCAGTAGAAATATCTGGTGCTGATCTCCTCCACTCCCAAGGGAATATTTCATAATGTATGTCCAATTCCTCTGTCATCTTCTGAAATAAGTTCCCAAACAGAGGCATCAATTGTATCTTGGCTCAACTCCAAGAGTTTCTGAAACATTCCAGTAAAAGAGGTATTCACATAAATCTTGAATCAGATTTATTTGAGAAAGGAAGAAAACATGAGTATGAATACCTCTGCAAAGTGTGGAAAGGGACAGCTGCATACTGAATGAGGATATGGCTCAAATAGGACTTCTTAGTAACAGAGAGCAAAGGAGATTTTGATGGTGGGAATTTGCTGGATTTCAATCCCTGATTCTGAAAAACCTCAGGGATGGGCTTGATTTTATGCCGAGGGATTTGTTGCTTTTGTGCTCAGTTGGACAAGGATAGAGCTTGTTTTTATGGATCTGATTTGAGAGCCAAATTGTGTGTCTTTACTGGCCCCTTTTAATGTTGGCTCTTTTCAGAGAGATGTTGTTTCTTTAACTACTTCTAGATTCAGAGACAAGGTACTTTCTTTTGGCTCTGGTTTCAGGACCAATGTATGTTTCTTTGAATACCCTTTCTCCAACCAATAATGCTTCATAAGACGTTTATCCATTAGTTTGCTACTTCAAACTAAAATAAAAAGAGGTATCATGATGCTTGAACAAATTGTTGACACTATAAAATTCTTTTCTATACAATAACTATTTTTGTTTAAAGAATAATTTACAATAAGCCCTCAGTTTTTTCCTCATGTCCAAAGATTATGGTAATATGCACCACAAACTTAATCAGATTGATTACACACAAAAAGTCTTACTCCTATATGAAGCACAAAACATTCTGACACTGATTTTCATAGAGTATCACTACAGTATGATTTTTCTCATGTTTTTAAAGAACACACAAATTAAACTCAGAGTTTCTCTATAGGATGTCTTATTTTACATATTTGGAGATGGTTGGGAAAAAGGATTCAGGACAGATTCCATTCACATGTATCTCTCCAGTATGTGTTCTTTTATGCAATTGAAGATGATTGTGACATCTTCAATTGGTGACATGCAAAGTCCTTACCACATTGATGGCATTCATAGGGTTTCTCTCTAGTATGTGTTCTTTTATGATTTTGAAGAGTACAGTTGTGAGCAAAGGCCTTACCACACTGATTACATTCAAAGGGTCTGTCTCCAGTATGTGTTCTTTTATGCATTTGAAGATTACCACGTAGAGCAAAGGCCTTACCACACTGACTACATTCATAGGGTTTCTCACCAGTATGTGTTCTTTTATGGTTTTGAAGAGTACCACGTTGAGCAAAGGCCTTACCACACTGATTACATTCATAGGGTTTCTCTCCAGTATGTGTTCTTTCATGCAATTGAAGACAATCCAGACGTGCAAAGTATTTACCACACTGATTACATTCATAGGGCTTCTCTCCATTATGTGCTCTTTTATGATTTTGAAGAGTACAGTTGTGAGCAAAGGCCTTACCACACTGATTACATTCATAGGGTTTCTCTCCAGTATGTGTTCTTTTATGTGTTTGAAGATTATCCTGACGTGCAAAGCATTTACCACATTGATGACATTCATAGGGTTTCTCTCTAGTATGTGTTCTTTTATTCTTTTGAAGATGACTGTGATCAGAAAAGGCCTTACCAAGCAGATTAAATTCATATGATTTTTCTTCATTATGTGTTCTTTTATGACTTTGATGAGTTTCATAAAGAACAAAGTCTTTATCATCTTGACTATATTCATAGGGTTTCTCTCCAGTGTGTGTTCTTTCATGCATTTGATGATGACTGTGAAAAGCAAAGGCTTTACCACATTGCTTAACTTCACAGCATTTTTCTCTGGTATGTGTTTTTTCATTCCTTAGAAGGTAAGTGTCATAAGACAAGGCTTTAGCACAGTGAGAACATACTGAAATTTTCTCTCCAATTTGATTTCTTTTAATCCTGCAAGGATAATTACACATGTAAAAGCTTTACCACATTCAATACACTGTTGAACCTCAGATCTGTATGAATTAATTTCATAATTTGTTCCAATTGTAAAAATGAATCAAATATTAATTCTTTTTTTAAATATTTATTTATTATTTATTATGTATACAATATTCTGTCTGTGTGTATGTCTGCAGGCCAGAGGAGGGCACCAGACCTCATTCCAGATGGTTGTGAGCCACCATGTGGTTGCCGGGAATTGAACTCAGGACCTTTGGAAGAGCAGGCAATGCTCTTAACCACTGAGCCATCTCTCCAGCCCCCCAAATATTAATTCTTATAACTTCATTTAAAATCATGTTTTCTTCTTTCATTAGAAAAATATTTATGATGATAAATTCCTTTGTGTCATGGTTTACCATTTCATGTATACCTATCCCTATATTTTTTCTATGATATTTTTCACATTTTTGAAAAGAACTGCATACACTGAGTGCCTTATGAACTTTACTGCACTCATAAATTTTACTATGAATCATTATACATTGGCTAAGTGAACTAAGACACCAAGAAGTATTGGCAGACCTAGAACTCATGGGGCTTTTTTGTAATGTGAAGTTGTTTATGTATTAACAATGATAGTAGAAAACCAATTACTGTATACTTGGACTTAATTGAACAAGTATACTCTCCATGGGAACTAGAGTTTATCTTCTAACTGTTCTTAATGAGACGTATGCTACATCTTTCCATACCCATATTCTCATATGCTTGTGTCAAGAGTAACATATGATATACATAGTAAAGGAAGAATGGTGAATAAAAGATTTCCACATTGAATCCTCATGGTTTGACTTGCTGTTCCTCATACACTTGTGGTATAGATATTAATGTTTCTCCACAACAACTGCCCCTTGACCCTTGACTCTAACTGCCACTTTCACTAAACTTAGCAAGTCACAAAAAGTCTATGAGTAATCCAAGTCTTACCATGGGCTATTGATTTAGGAGAAAGTTTGCAGCTACACTCATCACTGAAATGTGTATACAGTTTTTGTCATGAGTAGCAAGAAAGAAATGGACTGGCAGATCTACTACATAGCTCTCATGTTGCTATGACTCAAATGGTGATATCTGTTTAGTCATTGCTTCCTTGACTTTTTCTTAAATGAATGCTTTGTAAATTCAATTCACATATGAGAAATTGAGGAATATGGATTTGTGAGAATTTAATAACCATCAATGCACTTAAAGCTGTGCTTATTTACACTGCTGCTTTTGAATAATTGTCCAGGACATATTACAAACTCATCAGAGGCACATTGTTATAAACTTGCACAGGAAAATTACCTTGCAGGTCTTCTAGAACATTGACTATGTTCTTCAGTGTTACAGTCCTCCAAAATGTCCCCTGAAATACAGTACCAGAATATGTATGTTATATTATTTAATATTGTACAACAATTAGCTCATTATCTTAAGTGCACCTAACAACTATGATTGTGTTATTCATCTCATTTTCTTCTTTCTAAATCAAATTACAGAACAACATTATAAGGCAAGGAAAGGTTGTCTCCATATTTTGAAACATGAAGGAAATTCATTTTTACCTATAGTAGTGAGGTTCCTGAAGGTCTCCAGCATCACATCTTTGTAGAGAATCTTCTGGGAAGGATTCAGCAAATCCCACTCTTCCTGAGTGAAGTTGATATGCACATCATCATAGGTTACTGCCTTCAAAAATATACCACACATGTGTACAATGTAAGCATGACAGTGACATCATTGGGAATGCATACTTCTTTGAAAGTACAGTTGTATGATTCTGGTGTTCCCCATTCTTATTCTGTGATATAGTCGGTTACTTTAGAAGTAAATTGAAAAGGAGAGTCAACTCTGTCATTTCTATACACTTTGAATGGGATTTCACCTTATAAGAACAATATCTATTAACAGGGTGAGACAAGAAAAAAGATAACAGTAAATTGTATGCATGAGAAAACCATATGGAAAATTACTCATTACAGAAAGGAAAAAAGATAGACGAACGGGTGTATTGGAGTATTGTGCCTTTGACCACAACGCTCAAAAAACAGAGGTGGGTATATTTGTCTCTGAGTTGAATGCCAGTCAAGTCTATGCAATCAGCTCCAGAAGAGGTGGCAATACAGACTCTGTTTCCATTGCAAACCTCAATGAAACAAACAATGGGATAGAAAAACTAACAGGCTTTTATTGAAGTATCTCTAAAGAGTTGTTCTCACTCCAGTTCTGTAGTCATCTTCTAGACCCTGAAAGTACCCTAATATAAACTGCAATACCAATAACATTTTGAAGAAAAAGAACTTCCTGTATAAAACAGTTACAAGTGGACAGATGAAAACAGTAGAAATATAAATATTGGTCGTAAATAATCAACACAGACCTGGAGTGAGGGCAGATTAATTCAGCACTCTTGCTGATCTTGAATGGAGTTGGACAAATTTGCCTGTACTTACATGGGGATTATAACTATCCATTTTCTAGGGTAAGGAGTTCTGATATCCTTTGATCACTTTCATGGTATATATCCATGCAGGCATATAAAACAGTCATATTGATTTAAAAAAATCAAAGCAAGCATAACAAGCAAAAAGATGTTCATACAACTGTAATTTAATGACTGAAAATACTCAGGCAGTATTAACGCTATAATCCATGGGATGGCATCCTGGGAATCAGAGAGATACCCTCTGTCAAATTTTAAAATTCAAGATAAGCATGAAGCTCAGCACAGCAGCATATACTTGACAGAAAAAATACCTGCATTCCAGGGCCATCATCCAATATCATAACAACAAATAGAGCCAGGAATGATGCCTCCCTTTACTTTCAGGAATTTAGAGCCACACAATGACTCAGATAAGCAAACAAAACAATTAAAACAGCAGGTTACCAAACTCTTGAGCACTGAATAACAACTGTTTCTGCTCTATCATCTTATGTGATTTAGAGATTGAGCCTATAATGATGGTAAACGCATTTCAGCATAAATAGGAATTTGGCTGATTAATGTCAAGCACAACACAGTAGATATAAATGTCAGGAAATTACTTTAGGGTATTGAAACTCATAGCATACAATGAGGAATTTCATCTAGAAAGGCTTCTCCTACTAAGGATCCACAGAAAATTGAAATAAAACCAATAAGGAGAGAAAGTTCTTCAAGTACATGATATTTTCTGGTGGGTTGTTTATTTAATCAAGTACATTCTGAACCCAGTCACTATTGGTCCATGGTCAACAAATGAAAGAAATCATTTCATCACTTAAAAGATTCACATTTAATGATCCTTAAAGAAGGACTCTTAGAAGAAATGCAATACTAGCTCAGAATTGAGAAATAGATGTTTATTTATTAGGGATAGACTCACAAATCAGAATCCTATGCTTGAACTGAGACCAGAAACTGAATCATGCAGCCAGAAAGAGGCTGGACTCATGCTCTATACTGGTATATATAATATAAGAGGCCATGCCTTAGTGGTCAGGAAACCACTGGCTGTAAGATTTCCTACAACACCTTCTCCTTTTGTTTAAATAAGAGAGTTCTAAGCCAATACACAATTCTATACTATAAATAAGAACAATATATTCATTAATTATCCTATCCTAACTAGTTTATGTCTTGTATAATAACTTGGCCAAGTCATGAGAGGAAAGTAACTTCAACTATCTAGTCTTCAACCCCATTGAAGATCCAAGAAGGGAAATAACATTACTTGAGTAAGCAGGAAGTGCAATTAAGCAACTTTCAAAATGTTTAACAAATTACAGAGACAACTGACTCCCTGGGCAATCATCCAAAGTCTCATTTGCAATGTTGAATCAACCAACTTTGGCAAAGACCTAGAATAACTGACCGACCACTTAAGGAGGTAGGAAAATTTTAAAAACCACCTTATCCTATCTTGGCAAGATTTAACAATCCTGCTTATCCATTTTTGGATATCATGTATCTTGTCAGTAGTTGAGACACGAACATGTCTTTGCTTAAAGGCCAGTTTTGCCAAGAAGAAAACAAGCTCCAAGTGAAGTGACCAGTGTTCAACATTCTCTCAGAAATATAATGATGCTACTAGGAGCAATTGTGTCTCACTTAAACATAACTCAAAGTTATTTAAATGCCATAATCTACAGCTCTTTGAAGTGGTTGAAGATTACCTATATATGAAGAATATAATCTCTACGTATCTAAAGAACCTGATGATTCCAACTATAAAAACCATAAATGACTATTGATCTATAATTCTTAATACCTATAAACTTAAAAACTAAGGCTCATATTATAATATTATACAAGGGGGCTGGAGAGATGGCTCGGTGGTTAAGAGCATTGCCTGTTCTTCCAAAGGTCCTGAGTTCAATTCCAGGCAACCACATGGTGGTTCACAACCATCTATAAAGAGGTCTGGTGCCCTCTTCTAGCCTGCAGACATGCACACAGACAGAATATTGTATACATAATAAATAAATAAATATTAGAATATTATACAATAAACAACTGAAACAAATGAGGACAATGACTTCAAAATGTAAACAATGTATAAGTATCTTGATCAGAGGTAGAAATTTATGTTGCAATATGATAAATATATATCAATCCATAAAAATGTTTTTAAGCAGAGGTAGAAGCATGAATGCATAAAATATTCAATATAATTTCACATTATATTAATATACAATAATCTATACTAATGCAATTGCCTATAAATAATAACTCACAATATTCACTCTATTTACTCACTATTATTATTAGTGTGAGTAAGCTCACACTAATCTATTATCCCATCCAATTTTCCCATTTTTTTTCAAAGTGATCCCTCAGCCTCTAAAATTTTCTCTCCATCTTGCAACCCTATACCAATTATAATCAACCCCTAAATGATATCCCTAATTCTGAGAACAAACTTTGTTGGGAGAGGAGATGTTGTCTTTTAGAATTACTTCCAGCTATCATGGGGGGGGGGGAATTTTCTTTCTATGGGATCCTGTGAAAGTAACATGATGGTTAAGTTCCAATATTACTGTCTGGTATAATTGCAAATAGTCTCTGCGTATTTGGTAAGGTTTTTCTGAGCTTCCTATTAGGAGGTCTGTCCAGAACATTGTAAAAAAGTGGACCATTTCAGCTAACCAAGTTGGAACCATCTTGAGTAGCTGGTACTCAAAACAGATCTTGTAGTAGCACTATCATCATCATGATGTAATATCAACCAGGTTGAGTTGATGTTCTGGGGCCCCATCTTCTTCCTGGAAATTTCAAAATTTACTGCAGGAAAATTTATTGTTCATTGTGCAAACCTTCAACATTAATTATATAGACATATACAGACAAATATATTCAGTGACATGTACCATAGAGACAAAAATAGATATAAAGAAAAGTAATTTTTTTTCTAAATTCTTTTTTCTTTCTGTCCCATGCTCCTGACATGAGACAGAAACTCTGAATTTTTCTTTTAACATGTTTGGATTTATAGAGGGACAGAGCCAGTGTCCAACCCCAAAGCCAACTCTATATATTCATAAACATTTATCCACCTACAAAAGGCACCCAAGGTAATGATATAATAAAATTGTGGATTATGGAATCTACTCTTAAAAAAAATTCAAGAGGCATATATATGTATGATGAGATAAAAGGGTAGATCATTAAAATTAATTTAAAAAGTAACTACTTATTTAAATATTTTACATTGATATAGATATGTATGCTTCCTTTTGATAGTAATTTGATAGTATTTTTGTTAAAACATACTTTCTATGATGTTATATTTTTACTCAAGATATTTTACCTAAAACAACTAACTTAAACATGTAATGAAAATGGTTGCCAGGCGGTGGTGGCGCAAGCCTTTAATCCTAGCACATGGGAGGCAGAGGCAGGCAGATCTCTGTGAGTTTGAGACCAGCCTGGTCTACAAGAGCTAGTTTCAGGACAGGCTCCAAAATCACAGAGAAACCCTGTCTCGAAAAAGAAAAAAAAAAAAAAAGAAAAAAAATGTTTAGTCCTTGAAAGTTATTATTATCAAGTAATTAAGATACAAAGTACTGCATATTAGTAGTTTGTTACTTATTACAGTTGAAAGTATAATCATGTTAGGTATGTTTTCACATTATACAGAATTTTATTATGCCTGCTGTTCTTCCAGGAACCTTGATGGCAGTGAGTAACATCTGTGTTAGCCAACAGAAAAAGCAGTTATCTCTAAGTGACCCTTAAACTGTTGTTTCTGACCTCTAATTACTGATCTGTCTTCTAAGGACAGAAGTCTCATGATATAGATGTTCTCTTAGCAAACAGAAGAGATTGCTTGTGATAGCTCTCCAGGCCCTTGTGCTTTCTTCTGGTTTAGATAATGCTGCTCCACTGATGCCCAATCAAAAACAACCTAGAAAAATGATTTGAAGAACAGTGGGGGAAGCAGATGGTTGGGGATCCCTGCCTGAGAAGTGGGCCTGGGGCCTTTGGGGAGGCTGGGAATGAGGATCCTTCAGCTACAGGTTCTGGGACCAGCTGGGGAGTCCCCAGAAGCCAGAAGGAGCACTTCAAGGACAGCATCATTGTGGACCCAGAGCTAGAAGTGATCAAAGCTTCAGGGAGTCAGGGAGATAGAGGAAGAGGATGAGAAGTTAAAGGAGCTACAAAATGAGGTAGAGAAGCAGATGACTTAGAGTACAACCCCAGGCAATGCTGGCTCAGTGATCATCTCTTGAGGAGAAGATGGAGGCTGATGCCAGTTTCGTCTATGTTGGCAATGTGGGCTATGGTGTAACAGCAGAAGAGCTGGAAGCTCACTTTCGTGGCTGTGGTTCAGTCAACCATGTTACTAATTTGTCAGTCTGTAACAAATTCAGTGGCCTTGGCAAAGGATTTGAAGATGTAGAATTCTTAGACAAAGAGTCATTGAGGACTTCCCTGGCTTTAGGTGAGTCCCTGTTTAGAGTGAGACAAATCAAGATGATTCTCATCACTACAACAGACAGGGGTTTCCCACAAATCCAATACCATGCCCAGACTACCAATTACAACATCTCCCTGTCTTGATTCTACAGTGGTATTAACAGCAGGCCCTGGGATCAAGTCTACAGGGCCCAGGCTAGAGTGATATCATGGTATTCCCCTTACTAAAAAAAGTATTAGAAGGAGAGAGGGGGAAAAAAGAGGAAAGAAGGGAAAAAAGAATTTAAAATGATAGAAAACAAACGATGACCTCGATGGGAGAAAATGTTTTTTAAAAAAGATATATTGGGGGGCCGAGAGATGGCTCAGAGGTTAAGAGCACTGACTGTTCTTCCAGCGGTCCTGAGTTCAATTCCCAGCAACCACATGGTGGCTCACAACCATCTGTAATGAGGTCTGGCGCCCTCTGCTGGCCTGCAGGGATAAATAAATAAATAAATCTTTAAAAAAAGTTATACTGTGGGAGGGGGAGAATCCCAAAATTAACTGCAGGGACCTGCTCTGGGCAGTAGGGGAGGCCCAGGGAATGGGGCAGCTGTGACATATTTCCTATGGAGATCCAACATGGACACTTCTCAATTGTGCAAACTGTTTCCTGTTTCTCTGCTCCACTTCATTCTCTTTGGGACTGCTCAGGGGTAGGTGGGTATGGGTGGTAGAAGGGCATTTTTTACACAGAGTTCTGGAAGGGCACCAATCTGTTCAGCTTATTTTCTTCCCTCATCTTCTCTCTGTCTTTTGCAGTCCCTGCCTGCTTCTGATTTAGCAGGTCTAGGCACACGCTACCCTTCTTTCCTCAGGGCTCCAGCCTCTCCAGTTTTTTTGGTGAACTATTTTGTTTGCTTTTTTGTTTATTTTTCTGTCTTGAGTGTCTTTCTTTGCAGGTTTGTGTACCAGAAAGAACTCACTCCCAGTGGATTCAGTGTAAATTCTACTTACCTTAGAGAAATACAGTACTTTGTTTTGGGAAGTTTTGCAGTGTTTTTTTTTTATTTATCAATGTTCTTGTTTTGTTTTATTTTATCTTTACATTTTTCCCTTTTATTTAAAAGGAATGGGAAGAAGTAGGAATAAGGAGGTGGGAGCTGGATTTGGTTTATTTTCTTAAACTCATTTAAAAGGGATGGGGTTTTTTAAAATAATGTGTCATGGAGAATGTTGTTAATGGAAAACAAAGAAAAATGGTTTAAATTTATTTTCTGCTACATGGATTATGGTCCAAGATGTGGATTATGCTCTATCTACCTTTTCAACACAATGAACATCTGAGAAATCTCTGCAGATCAGAAACTCATTTGTCCCCTGGAACTAAACTTCACTGGATCACACCATTGCAGCAAGTGGCAGGATCACATTAAAAGCATTCTGATCATGCATTGCTAGAAGGTCAATATCATCATTTCCTACCAGTTCCTAAACTATTTGTAATCCTTATAACACAAACCTGAAATTGGAATGCAATATTGAGAAATTCTGGAATCTAGACCTTCAGTTTTCTAATCTCTCTTCCCACTGCACACCAAGAGCAGTGCCCATGTGTGTACTCTGGACAATCACAATCATATCCTGAATTTCCAGAGACTCCCCTGCCCCAATAAATTCATATACAGGGAGTCTCAGAGAACAAGGGCCACTGCCAACATGAACCACATGGACCAACATAACTACATGCAGGCTCATGATCAGTCCAAGTCACAGCAGAAATGACAGTTCAACAGACCTGAACACCCAACACTCACCATGGTATAGCTTGTGATCTTACTTCCAATTCCTACTGCAGAGGCAGAATAGAATTGTGGAAAGAACCCACAAACTGTCTGCCACTAGTACTCCCCATTTCGAACCCTTCCCAGAATTCCTTAATGGTTAGGGCGACATCGCTGGGCCTCAAAATATTAGCTGCTCCTCTATAGAAGGATCAGATATCAAAAGACTCAGACAGCACAGTCCTTCCAGTTCTGCCCTCCCAGCCCACCAGACAAGGGCCTAGATTAGAACGTTTGTATTTAGTACACATTATTCCACTCCCCTATAGCACATCCTATTCTTCATCCAAAGCACAGGGTCCTTTGTGTGCACATTGCATTGCACACTCACTTTCCAGTGCAGCCATCCCATTGCCTCAGAGATGGGAAATCCTGCAGACAAACAGAGGCCACAGTCATAAAGGAATCACTGTTCCTGTGTAACTGTGGTCACATCGTAACTGTTGTTCAACAAAAACAGACCATGAATTAGAAAACAATCAGGATATGTTACGGCTTGGAGGGAGCAAAGACAATGTGGACATGATGAAGTTTTAATCTCAAAAATTATTTTGAAAACTTAAAACACACTATATGGTCATGTGCTCCAGAGACTAAGGATTTGTATTAGAGCACAATAAATATTTCTCATGTATTTTCCCTAAAGATGAAGATCTTATTCCAGAAAAGTAACAGTCCTGTTAAGCAGTGACACAACATTTTACCCAGATCATCTATTTTTGATGAAATATTGTATATATCGCAATTAGATTTCAAGATAAGGTCAGTCCCATACCCAGATTGCCATTGTCTGTGGACTGCAAACAATGGTCTGTCAGGACAATCATATAGCATCACAATTGACTGATTCCACATAAGTAATCTCAGTTGAAGGAGGAAAGCCCTTAACCACAGTGCGACCTCTCACTTCCTACACTGTGTCTCCACCAGCTTCAAAGTTGGTCATTGAGTCCAATTCTTATACCAATCCCTCTTCATTTCTGAGTCCCCAATAAAAGCCAGAATGATTAGCAGACACTCATTAACTGCTCTATTTTTCTTTCTCACTGACTAGTGAAGGACAAACCTGGAAGGAGTTGCAGGACTGTCTTCCCAGAACGGGGCAGCAGAGGCGGGATTAGGTAGGTGTTCAAAACAATTCTCAATTACATAGCATGAGGCAAGCCTAATGTATAGGAGCCATCACTCTACATAGAAATCAACATAACTTGAAAGAAATGAAATGAAACTCTCAATGACTTAGAAACACTGGAGAACAGAAACAGAGATAAGAGCAGCAATTCAGTTAAAGAAAGTATTTGAAACTGATACCAAAAAGTGATCTTTAAAGTGATGATAATAATGCACTTTTAGCTGGGTGGTCTTGGCGCACGCCTTTAATCCCAGCACTCAGGAGGCAGAAAAAGGCAGATCTTTGTGAGTTTGAGGCCAGCCTTGTCCACAAGAGCTAGTTCCAGGACAGGCTCCAAAGCTACAGAGAAACCCTGTCTCATTACACCACAAAATGCACTTTTAAGATTAAATAAAATTTTCTATATGGACTTTAAAAAAGAGTAGGCCCTTTCTTTGGAGAGGGGATGTCATTAACAAGAGACAGATTGATGGTGCCCTTACATATGCTGACTGCTGAGCTCTGTAACCTGACACATAGAGTTAGTCAATGGCCTGTTTTTCAAATCTTTGAGCCAACATAACTGTCAAGCAAGATCCATCATATTTCTTACCAAAATCAATCTACAGATTGAATACAATGCCCATCAAAATCCCAGCAAAATTCTTCAAAGACTTTGAAAGAACAGCACTCAAATTCATATGAAAAACAAAAAACTCAGGATAGCCAAAAAAATTCTATACAATAAAAGAACTTCTGAAAGCCTCACAATCCCTGACTTCAATCAGTGCTGAAAACAGCCTGGTACTGTCAAAAGAACAGACAGGAAGACCAATGGAGCTGAATAGAAGACACAGATATCAATCCACATATCTCTGAACACCTGATATTTGACCAAAAAGCAAAAAATATCAAGTGGAAAAAAGAAAGCATATTTAACTAGTGGTGCTGGCATAACTGGATATCAACATGTAGAAAAATGAAAATAGACCCATATCTATCACCATGCACAAACCTCAAGTCCAAATGGATCAAAGACCTCAACATAAAGCCAGCCACACTGAAAATTATAGAAGAGAAAGTGAGAAGTACACTTGAAGGCATTGGCACAGGGAACCACTTCCTAAATATAACCGCAGTAGCACAGACACGGAGAGAAACAATTAAATGGGACGTCCTGAAACTAAAAACTTCTGTAAAGCAAAGGACATGATCAACAAGGCAAAACGACAGCCTACAGAATGGGAAAATATCATCACTAACCCCACATCAGACAGAGGTCTGATCTCCAAAATATACAAACAACTCAAGATATTGACACCAGAAGAACTCATAATCCAATAAAAAAAAATGGAGTACAGACCTAAACAGAGAACGCTCAACAGAGGAATCTAAAGTAGCTGAAAGACACTTAAGGAAATGTTCAATATCGTTAATCAGAGAAATGCAAATCAAAACTCTGAGATTCCATCTAACGCCTGAAAGAATGACCAGGATTAAAAACACCGATGACAACTTATGCTGGAGAGATTGTGAGGAAATGGAAATACTTCTGCATTGCTGGTGGGAATGCAAGCTGGTACAGTCCCTTTGGATGTCAGTGTGGCAATTCCTCAGAAAATTAGCAAACAACCTTTCTCAAGACCCAGAAATACCACTTTTGGGTATGTAACCAAAGGATGCTCAATCATAACACAAGGACATGTGCTCAACTATCTTCATAGAATCTTGGTTTGTCATAGCCAGAATGTGGAAACAACCTAAATGCCCCTCCATAGAAGAATGGATAAGAAAAATGTGTTACGTGTTACATCCAGGTCTACAAGAGCTAGCTCCAGGACAGGCTCCAAAGATACAGAGAAACCCTGTCTCGAAAAACCAAAAAAAAAAGGAAAGAAAAAAGAGAAGGAAATATGTGGAACATTTACACAAAGGAGTGCTACACAGCAGAAAAAACAATGACATCTTAAATATTGCATGAAAATAGATGGATCTAGAAAACATTATTTTGAATGAGGTAACCCAGACCCAAAAAGACAATTATCACATGTACTCACTCATAGGTGGTTTTTAAGCCTAAAGCAAAGAAAGCCAGCCTACAAACCACAATCCCAGATCTTAGACAAAAATTAGGATGCTAAGAGAGACTTACATACATCTAATCTATATGGGAAGTATAAAGTAGAAAAAGACAAGATCTCCTGAGTAAATTTGGTACATGGCGACCTTGGGAGAGGGTTGAATGTGGGAGTGGAGAGGCAGGAAGTGAAGCAAAGAAAATTGTAGAGCTCAATAAATATCAATAAACAAAGATCAATCATATCTGCAGAGGATAGTTGCCTAATTGCAAATTCAATGTTCCTTGACTCAAGATAACCTTCCTAATCTGGACACCCACACAATCTGGTCTGCGTTCATTCACATGACATTAATTTACACATGCTGGGCAATTACAAACCACTCCTGCTACCTCAGTCAGGCCCTTTTTCATAGTGGTGGCTCCAACAGCTGATTGCTATGCTGTGCCCCCCGCAATGCACACAATAATCTATTCTTCCTATTGTGGTCTGAGGACAGAAGAAATGCTCCATATGCAAATCCTTTTCCTGCGATTGCGTTGGCAATCAACTACATGGTTCAAATGCATTATTTTATTTTATTGGTTTTGTTTGAGTCAGGGTATCTTTGTAACTTTGGTGCCTGTCTGGGAACTAGCTCTTGTAGACTACACTAGCTTCAATCTCACCAAGATCTACCTGCCTCTGCTTCAGGAGTGCTTGGATTAAAGGCATGCACCACCACTGCCCGGCAAATACTTAATTCTAAAACTGTGAATTGGTACAGTCATTTAAGAACTTTGATGGTGAGCCAGGTGGTGGTGGTGCACGCCTTTAATCCCAGCACTCGGGAGGCAGAGGCAGGTGGATCTCTGTGAGAACGAGGACAGCCTGGTCTACAGAGCTAGTTCCAGGACAGCCTCCAAAGCCACAGAGAAACCCTGTCTTAAAAAAGCAAAAAAAAAAAAAAAAAAAAAAAAAAAGAACTTTGAGTGTGTAATATAGAGGACACTCAAGGTCACTGTCCAGGAAAGCAAGCAACAGACAGGGACCAAGGCCACCTGAGTCAACATAACAGAAGTTGCGTCAGTAACAATATTTCTATCAGGATGGAAATGCAGCTCTTCTAGAATTAATATGCCTTCCCACTGAGAACTCACATCACACACTTAGAAGATTAATAAAGAAAAATCTCTTTAATGATGTTATGCATTGATCTGTGTCCAATGCTCAAGGGGAGCAAGGTTAGACAAATTTTGCATTCAATATATGCTGTTATCCATAAGTATCCCTTAGGATAGTGGTCCAGATTATACTCTGAACAATTGAAATAGAAACAGGCAACTTGCCAGTCTAAATATTTAGGCAAAATATTCACAGACTATTTTCTCAAGTATGCCCATGACCTGTTACAGCAGGTCATTCTTCACTGACAGGGTTGTTTTTTTTTTTTTTTTGTTTGGTCGTTCGAGACAGGGTTTCTCTGTGGCTTTTTTTTTTTTTTTTTTTTTTTTTGGTTTTTCGAGACAGGGTTTCTCTGTAGCTTTGGAGCCTGTCCTGGAACTCCCTTTGTAGACCAGGCTGGCCTCAAACTCACAGAGATCCACCTGCCTCTGCCTCCCGAGTGCTGGGATTAAAGGCGTGCGCCACCACCGCACGGCTTCTCTGTGGCTTTGAAGCCTGTCCTGGAACTAGCTCTGTAGACCAGGCCAGTCTCGAACTCACAGAGATCCGCCTGCCTCTGCCTCCCGAGTGCTGGGATTAAAGGCGTGTGCCACCACCGCCCGGCGACAGGGTTCTTTCTTTCTTTTTTTTTTTTTTTTGATTTTTGAGACAGGGTTTCTCTGTAGTTTTTGGTGCCTGTCCTGGAACTAGCTCTTGTAGAACAGGCTGGCCTCGAACTCACAGAAAATCCTCCTGCCTCTGCCTCCCGAGTGCTGGCATTAAAGGCGTGCGCCACCACAGCACGGCTGGCTGACAGGGTTCTAAGGTGAAGATCACAAAGGAGGGGAAAGACTGGACTGGACGAGTAAAAGATGAAAAAGATATGGTGGAGAGGTGTTGCAGAAGACACATCCCATGCCTAGTAAGCTCTGAAGAAAAATAGCATCTTTGCTGGGCGGTGGTGGTGCACGCCTTTAATCCCTGAACTCAGGGATTTTTCAAGACAGGGTTTCTCAGTACCTGAGGAGCCTGTCCTGGTACTCTAGTAGATCACGCTGGCCTTGAACTCAAAGAAATGCGTCAGCCTCTGCCTCAAGAGTGCTGGAATTAAAGGTGTGCACAATCACCACCTTTAAATCAGTGATGGCTTCTTTGAAATGGTTTGGGGTCAAATATCTGGACAATCCTGGTGAACAATCATTCTAAGAGGCATTCTAATCTCTTCCAGCCCTAATTAGCATATACTTACATTTTGGGTGTTTTAGATGCAGTTCTCCCTCTGATAAATTCTACTTTGTGGGACTTAATTATTTTTTTTAATATTTATTTATTATGTATACAATATTCTGTCTGTGTGTATGCCTGCAGACCAGAAGAGGGCACAAGACCTCATTACAGATGGTTGTGAGCCACCATGTGGTTGCTGGGAATTGAACTCAGGACCTTTGGAAGAGCAGGCAATGCTCTTACCCTCTGAGCCATCTCTCCAGCCCCCGACTTAATTATTTTTTTAAGCATTGGTCAATCTATTGTATCACCAATTCTACTCTTCAACATTATGATACAGTAGTGGAAAGCTACACAACACGTGAGATGCCTTTGATAACCTCCATTATATATATTATTTATATAATAAATTTATATATATTATTTATATATAAATTCAGATTATATTTAAATTTTAAATGCAAAGTGCTCGATATCGAGAAGATACTGGAGAAACGAGGCTTCTCTGAGTTTTGCAACTTGTATCCATAAATGCATGAACCCTGTTGAAGATGACTACGAAGGAGTTTGGGAGCTTCCTGCTCCCAATACTCTAAGCAGATGAAACCACAGAGCAAAGTTATTCGGAGGCCTGCCCCTATGCCCAGGAGTTACCAGGGACCATGAGGGACTTCACAATACAGGGAATATGGCGACAGGTTCCCACCCAGACCCATGGAGGTAACACCATAGTGTCTTCCGCACCTCGCCCTCTGCTCCTCCCCATCAGGAGACAGCATTCCCTCGCTCACCATGGTGTGCTTCTCCATTTTACCAAAGTTCTCTGCTCATCGTCTCCCTGCAACAGCAACTGCACCCAAGAACAGGAATCCTCTGGCGCCAGCTCCTCTTCAAAGCCAAGACTGAAGGCGGCTGCCTGGAAGAGACCAGCACTGCTTCTGACTGGCAGGTCTTCTGGAGTGCTGATTCGCTAGTGAGTCCTGAGTGGCTAGAGCACCGCCCATAGGGGGTACAGTGTGCTTAAAGAGACAGAATACTGGTTCCTGTCCAATCCATTCACCCCAACAGAGAACTTTTCCAGATCTGAGAACATATGCATTTTAATAATACTTGCCCCTGGCTACAAAAGCAGTCAATGTCTTCTTGCACTCCTAGGAACTTTCCCTTTTTCTTCCAGGACACTGTGTGACTTATACAAGGCACTGTGCTAGGTGGGTGGAGTAATTCCTGTCCCACTGAGGTAAGGATGCCTGGAATAATAAGAACTAAAGAGAGTCTAAAAATTACAAAATGAAATATTTGTTCTGTGGCTTCATTCTGAGGTCAGATAAACAGAAGGTACTTTTTATATGGTTTTTAAGATGTGGTTCCTTCTTTTCTCTTTTCTGTTGTGTGAAGTCCCTGTGAAAACCATTGAAAAGTACCTTCAGTTCATGTGACCTCAGCAGGAAGCCAGAGAACAATCACCTTTTGTGACCTTAAAGTTATCTTTAGCTGTTAATATTCTGTGCACTCATCACCTGTAGGAAGGAAATCACTGCTCCACCTAGCACAGCACAGTGCACAGTACAAGCTAGCTAGCCACATTGTGTCCTGGAGGAAAAAGGGGAAAGTTCCTATGGAGTGCAAGATTGTGACAGTGTCTCCTTTTGGAGCAAGGGGCAAGTGCTATTGAAATGCAAAGCTTGGCCAATCTAGAAAAGATCTTTGACTGGGGTGGAAGGAATGGCCAGGAACTACTTTTCTGTGTCTTTAAGCACACTGTAGCCCTGTGGACAGTGTTCTTGCCACTCAGACCACTCCAGCCAATCAGGCCCTCCAGGTGACCTGCCAGTCAGCAACAGTGCAGGGCTCTTCCGGGCACCGCCTTCAGACTCGGCTTTGTGGAGGAGCTTGTGCCAGCTGTGTCCTGTGCTGTGGGTGCAGTTGCTGCTGCAGGGAGATGGTGAACTGAGAGCTTTGGTGATCTGAGGAACCACAGCATGGTGAGCGAGGGAATGCTGTCTCCAGATGGGGAGGAGCAGAGGGTGAGGTGGGGGAGACAGCATGGTGCGTCCTCCCGGGATCTGTGTGGGAACTTGCCGCCATATTCCCTGCGTCGTGAAGTCCCATGTGTTCCTGTTAATTCCTAAACCTAATGCTGTGTGCTTAATCTGCTTAGAGAATTGGGAGCAGGGTGCTGTGTGTACAAACATCTTTCTTCTCTACTTCAATATGTCATACTCAGAGAGGCCTAGTTTCTCCAGTATCTTCTCAAATTTGAGCACTTTTCATTTCAACTTACACAAATCTCCATTTGTGTTTAACTTGTGAATGGTATCAAGGCATCTCACCTGTTGGGTAGCACTGCACTTCTAAGCTGTCATGTAGAAGAGTTGAATTGCTGATATAAAGGATTTTCCAATGCCTTGGAAATACTTCAGTCTTACAAGGTAGAATTAGCTGAGGGAGGACTGCCTCTAAATCACCCAGAAGATCAATGTGTTTTCATCAGGGCTGTTAGAGATTAGGATGCTAGGGCACAATTTGTTCAACTGGATTGTCCAGATATTTATCTCCAAACTACTACAGAGAAGCCACCACTGATTTCAAACCAGACACCAGGTACATCCCCATATAGAAAAAACCCTCTAGCAAGCTTTTCAAGGAGGCTTTACAGGTTTCTAAAGAACCTTAAGGCCTGATGTGGCTTAAAGTTCCAGTTTTCTTCTTAAGAAAAGCACAGTTCTTCCAGATGGGCAATAGGACACCAGGTGACATATATTTGAAATGAAAAACGTTGTTGTGAGGAGTTACCTGATCAGTCAAGGGTTTTATTTATTCCCTCAGGCAGGGATAAGGGACATACCTAGGAGATCTAGTAACAGAATGGGGGCTAAGCCTTGTGAGCTTCCCTAAAACCCAAGTATTGATAATAAAACAGAACTTTTTCTCTAAAACCAGGAATATGCTTGGAGAGCTGGTAATGGTCTGGTGCCAAGGCCTTTGTGGAGGGGCTCCTTTAGGTCCTAAGAACCCAACCCTTTCACCATATGAGCTATCTTTATCAGTTCCCAGGCCACTGTGCTCTTAGTAAAGTTCATTTTTTGGTTTTTGAGACAGGGTTTCTCTGTAGCTTTTTGGTTCCTGTCCTGGAACTAGCTCTTGTAGACCAGGCTGGCCTCAAACTCACAGAGATCTGCCTTCCTCTGCCTCCCGAGTGCTGGGATTAAAGGTGTGCACCACCACCGCCTGGCAGTAAATTTCTTTTTTTTTCTTTTTCTTTTTTCTTTTTTTTTTTTAGTAAATTTCTTGAGATAACCTGTGTTCCAATAAAGTAGAATTGTGTGAATCACCTCCTTCCAAATTCACACATGATATTGTTTACTGACTTATTATACTTCTCCCATTTCCTTCCTTTTCTTCTCTGGAAGTATCCAAGATGGGTATTCTTCTTTTACTCCTTTTTTCAAATTTTTTGAAACAGTGTTTCTCTGTAGGACTTGTCCTACATTACACCTTTAAAATGTTAAATTAAATGATTCTACCACCAGTTTCAAAGTTCTCAATTTGAGTTATGAAACTGAATATCCATTGCAGGTAAAGGATAAGGATTTGCATGTGGACAGTGGTTTCTACCTCAGTCCAGAATAGAAGCAACAGATGGATTGACTTCACCTTAATTTGCCAGTTTTTCCTTTTCATTTATCTAGATTTTTATCTCCAGAATTCCTTCACCTTGCATTCTTTTACATTCTCCATGCTTCCATCAAGGAGTTGCAGATAGGAAGTGGCATGCCTGGGCAGAGTGAGGAATATAATTTGGTATGAGAGAGGAGCTGAGGATAGAGTGTTTTGTAGAAACAGCATTTATTCTGAGGACTTACAGAGACAGGATACCCCATTTGGTGAGTCTAACAACATTTATCTAGGGCTTCCCTTGGAGGGAATGCTGAGGCTAAGGAAAAGTTAGATTAAGAGAAATGAAGACAGAATCATAGGTTAGATGGACAGGATGAAAGGTCAATAGAAAACAGCCTGAGTTTATTTCTCAGCCAGCATATATACTAAACACAGTCAAAAGGCTGATCAAAAAGGAGTACAGTCAGCTCCCCACCTCCCTGCACTGTGCTTGGAGGCAGCTCAAACCTGTGCATTATCTGATTCAGCTAAGCAGCTTCTTATCACTAACAAGGAGTGCCCCTGGCTGGCCTACACTAGCCCACATCTTAATAGAAAAAAAAGGACTCTTTGAGCTGGGCAAAATGCTTTTTCTGTTGGGAAACAGAGATGTTACTCACAGCCTGTAAGTTTACTGGAAGAACAGCAGGCATGCTTGAACACAAATGGAATCTTTAAGTCTGAAATGACTCCAGATTGAAATTGAGTCACACGTGGGCTCCCACATTGGACTGAGAATTTCATAAAGTTAAGATCTAGTGGCTAGATGCTATGCTTCTCTAATCTTTCAGCTTTCAGCCCTACTATCTGACTATAGGGTTTATGAATAAGATCAATTTGCACTACGTCTAAAATCTAATTTTAAAAAGGCTTCTTCTCAATTCCTGTTCATGATTTGGGGCCTAAATCTCTATCAAGTAACTTAAAATTAAGTTTGTGAATTACGTATATAAATAAAAAAAACTATGCTCCTTTAACCTCTTTGAGCTTTACTACACACAGCACTTAAAAGGTTTTCTACAGTAAACCATGATCATTCTTAGCAGTGACCATTATAATCTTAAACAAGGGCTTAGGGCCCCACACCATTGATTCCTCCTAGAGTGTGGAAATCCCACTAAACTTACTACCCCCCCCCCCAAAGATCAGCTTTGGGCTATGTATTATTCAGGACAAGTCCAAGGTTACTATCTAAGATGGTCCTCATGCACTACACTAGCCAGAACTTGAGATAATTCCTCCACTTTCCCATTACACAAAGACTGGACAAGAGATAATACAGGCAATTCTCCCATGAATTGAAATTATCCTAGGTTTATTTCAGGGACCCTTACAGATGCCACTGCCGACAGAGAACAAAAAATAATTTTTAAAACATGGTTCTCATATTTCCAAGAGTTGGGGTAAGCAGTTTGGTCATGCATTAGGTCATGATTTATGTCATCATTGAGGTGGAGGTGGTAACAACTTACTATGGGTAATGGTAAAAAATATAAACAAAGGAGATTATATTCAGTTATCCAGAAAAGAAAAAGGGAAGATGTATAAATTTTAGGATAAATGACAGATTCTTCAATTCACTTTAAATAAAAGCAATTATTTTTATTAAATATTTTACATTAGTATGGCTTTTGTATATTAATACATATTAGAGATTATTTTTGTTATATTGATGTTTCTAATCTTATTTAACATATTTGTATATATTCATGCAAATTCAAGGTTATTTTTGATAAAACATACTGTAAATACATTTCTAACTCTTATGTATTGTTTTGTGCCCAACAAGTCACTTTACAATGTAAAATAAATCTCTACTCCTTAAAATTACTATTACAAGCTATTTAAATTGATAAAATTACAGGTTCATAGTTACATATTAAAATCATACTTAGCCGGGTGGTGGTGGCGCACGCCTTTGGTCCCAGCACTTGGGAGGCAGAGGCAGGCGGATCTCTGTGAGTTCGAAACCAACCTGGTCTACAAGAGCTAGTTCCAGGACAGGCTCCAAAACCACAGAGAAACCCTGTCTCGAAAAAACCAAATAAATAAATAAATAAATAAATAAATAAATAAATAAATAAAATAAAATCATACTTATGGTCGTGTTAGGGAGTCTTTCAAGGTGAAACAAAAAAACATTTCAGCTGGGCAATGGTGGCGCACGCCTTTAATCCCAGCACTCGCCTTTAATCCCTGCACTCGGGAGGCAGAGGCAGGCGGATCTCTGTGAGTTCGAGACCAGCCTGGTCTACAAGAGCTAGTTCCAGGACAGGATCCAAAGCCACAGAGAAACCCTGTCTCGAAAAACCAAAAAAAAAAAAAGTGAATTTCAAGAAATATAAAAAAAAAAACAAAAAGACATTTCATTTCCATTTTTTTTTCATGATAGGGTTACTTTGTATTACACTGGTTGTCCTAGAAATCACTTTGTAGACCAGCCTGCCCTTGAGCACACTGAGATCATCCTTCTTCTGTCACACAAGTACTGGGATTAAAGACATGACCATCACTCCCTGGCCAAAAATACATTTTAAATACGTCATCAAACATTTCCTATTCAAAATATGGCATTTAAGATGTTATGATTATATAAAGCTTTTATGGCAAGGCATGTCTGTTCCTGACAACACCAATCTACTTCAGAGAAATGATGGCTATCATAGAAATGACTCAATGTAGTTAACTTTCTTGCAGGCAAGAGTTAGGCACTGCCAAGAAACTGCCCTTTGAGTTAACTACTGACAGTATACTGTCCAAGTTAGATAGGCAAGACACGGAAGAAAGTGACAGCTGAGCATTGCCATGGCAAAGCAGGGCAATCCTTCAACATTCCTGCTTTACAGAAACTTGGTCATATCTTCTAGGTTTACAGGCTAAAGTTAAAAGTCCAACAGTACAGTGGAATCTTGGGTGACTGTCCAGGCTGTCAGTTGTTTTTGTCACTTCTTGGTTTTTTAAAATTGTTTTTATTGAGGTATATATTTTTCTCTGCTCTCTTCCCTTCCTCCCCTCTTCTACCTTCTCCCACGGTCTCCATGCTCACAATTAGTTCAAAAGATCCTGTCTTTTTCTACTTTCCATGTAGATTAGATCCATGTATGTCTGTCTTAGATTCCTCTTTGTTATCTAGGTTCTCTGGGGTTGAGAATTGTAGGCTGGTTTTCTTTGCTTTAGGTCTAAAAGCCACTTATGAGTGAGGACATTGTATATTTGTCTTTCTGGGTCTGGGTTACCTCACTCAATATGATGTGTTGATGCCTAAATTTGCCTGCAATTTCCAAATGCCATTATTGTTTTCTGCTGTGTAGTACTCCATTGTGTAAATGCAGCACATTTTCCTCATCCATTCTTTGGTCAAGGAGTGTTTAGTTTGTTACCAGGCTAATACAAATAGTGCTGATATGGATATAGCTGGACACATGCCCTCGCCGTATGATTGAGAATCATTTGTTATAGCCATAAGTGCTATTGCTAGGTCTTGAGGTAGGTTGTGTCCTAATTTTCAGAGAAATCACCTTTCTGATTTCTAAAGTGATTGTACCAGTTTGCATGCCCACCAGCAATGGAGAAGTTTTCCCTTCACCCCACATCCTCTCCAGCATAAACTGTCTTCAGTGTTTTTGATCTTGGCTATTCTTACAGGTGTAAGGTGGGATCTCAGAGTTGTTTTTACATTTCTTTAATGGCTAAGGATGTTGAGCATTTCCTTAAGTGTCTTTCAGTTATTTTATAGTCATCTCTTGAGAGTTCTCTGTTCAATTCTGTACATTATTTTTCTATTGGCTTATTTGTTCTTCTGATGACCAGTTCCTTGAGCTCTTTATATATTTTGGATATCAGCCGTCTGTTTGAAGTGGGGTTGAAGAAGACCTTTTTCTATCCTGTAGGCTGCCATTTTATTAAACATTTCCTCTGCTTTTCAGAAAGTTCTCAGTTTTAGGTGGTCCCATCTATTAAATATTGCTATTAGTATTCATGCTGCTGGGGTTATATTTAGATAGTGGTCTTCTGTAACAATGTGTTCAAGTAAGCGTACTTCCCACTTTCACTTCTCTGAAGTTCAGTGTGGTTGGTTTTATGTTTTGATCTATTTGGACTTGAGATTTCTGCATGGAGATAGATAAACACTATACTTTCTATTTACTCAGGTAGTGTTATATCCGTCTCAGGTCTCTAATGGAGTTAAATACTAGATAATTGTGGTTCTCTCTGTTGTTACCAAATTGAAGCAACTCAGAAACTAGCATGAAATATGTAAGGTTAAGAGATATAAAAAGTTTATTTTAGGTTGGGATAAAAAATGATTTAGTTACAACACTTTGGACTTACCTAGATAGGATAGATAATAAAGTATTTTCTCTAAATTTACCAATCACAAATGGATTGTTCATTGTTTCCTATATATGTTTGTATATAGTTGTTGTATATTTTATATATAGCTTTACTGTGTTAAATTCTTCACTTTTTATTTAGTAAGGACGGGGAAAAGGTATGGCATTTTGATCATGTTCTCATAATAAAGCTTGCTTGGAGTCAGGACACAGCTAACAACAACCTGACTGAGAATTACCCTAGAGGTTTCAAGGACTTTGGCCAGGTAGGAGTCAGAATTATTAAGGCAGGCTCGAGGGAAGATATGGGCTCTTTTCTTGCATGTAGAAATTGAAGAGATGGTAGTCTCCAGTGGCTGATCAATTGGTTTTCTGATCTTTCAAGTTCTTACCCTGCTGTCTGATGCCTGAGTTTGATTTTATTTATGTCAGTTTAGTTTTTCTGAGACAGGGTTTCTCTGTGACTTTGGAGCCTGTCCTGGAACTCATTTCGTAGCCCAGGCTGGCCTTGAACACACAGAGATCTGCCTGCCTCTGCCCGCCAAGTGCTGGAAATAATTGACTAATGCTTCTGTAGGGATAGAGCTAATTAAGTAAGCCCTTCGAAAGTGAAGCCTCACCAGTCATTGGTGGTGCATTCTGTGAGTTCAAGGCCAGTCTGGTCTACAAGAGCTAGTTCCAGGACAGGCTCCAAAGCTACAGAGAAACCCTGTCTCAGGAAACATAAAACAAAAACAAAAAACCAACCAAACAAAATATGTAGCCCCATGTACCTGAGAGAGAACCACAGGATCTGGCATTCGCTCTGCTGAATTTTCATCTTTCTTTGACCCAATCTTCCCTCATTTGTCCTCATTCCTCTCTTTCATTAGTCTTTTGTTTCTCCTTTTTTTTTTACCTTGACTGCAGTGCTTCCTTCCACCATTATCTCAGTCTCACATTTCCCCAAAATCTCTCTTCTTTGTTTAACCTTTAGAATCTCATATGCATCAACAAAACATGGTGTCTTGTTTTAATTAGGGATTCTGCTGTTGGGATGAAACACCATTACCAAAAAGCAAAATGGGGTGAAAAGGGCTTAGTTGGCTTATTCTTCCAAATTGTTGTTCAGTATTAAAGCATACCAGGGAAGGAACTGAAGGAGCGCAGGATCCTTGAGTCAAAATTTGATGGAAATGTGATGGGGGCGTGCTTCTTCCTTTCTTACCTCACATGACTTATTTACTCATCCTCTCTTCTTATAAACCCAGGAAGAGCCCAGGGATGGCACAACTCTCAATGGGCTGAACCCTCTGCCATTGATTGGTCATTGAGAGAATGCCTCATTTCTGAATCCCATGGAGGCATTTTTTTCCTGAGGCTCCCTAATCTCTGATGTCTCTAGGTCATTGTCAAGTAGACATGGAAAACCAGCTGACATACATGGTACAACAAGGTAAATTAAGACTATGCAGAATCCATATAAAGCCTGGATATAGAAACCCAGCATGAGGAAAGGGGTCTCAAAAGCTCTCAAATGAGTTAAAGTACACCCCACATATACACACACCCAGTCTTAGGAGTCCCACAAAACACCATAGTATGAACTGATAACATATATGCAAAGCATTTAGCACAGGCCACTATAGGATCATGAGTCTCTGTGAGCACTAATAACTCCTGCTTAGTTGATTCTGTGGGCTGTGTTAACCTAAAGTCCTCAACCAAGGTGGGAGGCGGTTGCTATGGTACTTCCTCCCCATTGCCAGCAGGGTCTCCTTAGCTCCTCTTATTGTTTGACTGCCTGTGTCTGCTCCTGGTGCTTTCAGTTCCTGGAATAGGCCAGTCTGATAACAAGTGGATGAGATAGCATTCTATGAGAATAGCAGAATATCATGAGAAATCATTTCATGGACTATTTTCCTATCTTGTTTGGTTCTATCATAGACTTGTAGTGTAGTGAGCTTCAGGTCTTGGTCATCCAATTAGGATGGGCATTGTCTCCCTCTAATGGAATGAACCTGAAGTTTCACGAGTTATTTGTTGTTTACTCCTACAAGTTCTGGGGATCAAATAACAACATATCTTGCAAGCAGGACTAGATGTAGATTGAGGTACTGTTGCTCGGTTGGTGTCTCAGTCCAAACATTGAATACTTTGCCTGGTTAGAAAAGACTCCACAGGCTTCTTATCCCTCTTTTCTAAACGTCCTTGCTAGGGGCATTTTCATACAATCCAATGAATATTTACTGTACTAGGTACAATACCAACTCCCAAATGTGCCCCAATTCCTGTAGTTTTCCCCATTCCATCTACATCCAAGCACCCTGATCCTGCTTTCTCCTCTTCCCATCCCCAATTACCCCCATTCAATTCAGAAGACCTATTCTAGTGCCCCTTTTAGGGAGATCACTGTATCCTTCCCTTGATCCTTTGTGGTTTACTCTCTGTGTCTGTGGAATGTAGAATGAATATCCTTTACTCTACAATCAATATTAATGTATAAGGGATTCACACCATTGTCATTTGTATTACTGGATCTTAGGTAGGCTGAATCCTAATTTTCTGAGAAACTGCCATACTGTTTTCCCGAGTGGTTGTACAATTTGCATTTCCACCAGCAATGGAAGAGTCTTCCCCTTATTCCCATATCTTCCTCAGCATAAGCAGTCACTGGTGTTTTTAATATTAGCCATTCTGACAGGTTTAAGTTGGAACTGCAGAGTCATTTTGATTTGCATTTCCCTGATGGCTAAAGATGTTGAACATTTCCTTAAGTGTCTTTTGGCCATTTTAGATTATTTTTTTTAATTTTTATTCTTTTTTTAATTGAAAAAATTTCTGCCTTTTCCTTGCCTCCTGTTTCCCTCTCCTTGCTCCCACTCCTCTCCACCTCCCCCCACTCCTCTCGCTCTCCCCCCAGCCCATTCCCATTCCCTCTCCAGTCTGAAGAGCAGTCCGGATTCCCTGCCCTGTGGGAAGTCCAAGGTCCTCCCCCCTCCATCCAGTTCCAGGAAGGTGATCACCCAAACAGGCTAGGCTCCCACAAAGCCTGTTGTTCATGCAGTAGGATCAAAACCCAGTGCCATTGTCCTTGGCTTCTCAGCAGCCCTTATTGTCTGCCTTGTTCAGAGAGTCCGGTTTTATCCCATGCTTAATCAGTCCCAGTCCAGCTGGCCTTGGTGAGCTCCCAATAGATCAGCCCACTGTCACAGTGGGTGGGTGCACCTCTCACAATCCTGACTTCCTTGCTCATCTTCTCCCTCCTTCTGCTCCTCATTTGGATCTTGGAAGCTCAGTCCATTGCTTCAATGTGGGTCTCTGTCTCTATCTCCATCCATTGCCAGATGAAGGTTCTATGGTGATATGCAAGATATTCATCAGCATGGCTCTAGGGTAGGGCCTGTTCAGGTCCCTCTCCTCAGTTGCCCAAGGAACTAACTGGGGACATCTCCCTGGACACCTGCGAGTCCCCATTTGAGATTATTCTATAGAAAATTCTCTGTTTAGTTCTGTACCCCATTTTTAATTGAATGATTTGAAATGTTGATGTTTAATTTCTTGTTCTTTATACATTTTGGAGATTAGTCCTCTATCTTATATGGGATTGGAAATTTATTTTCCCATACAGTAGCCTGCCTTATTGTGTGATTGACTGTGTCCTTTGCTTTGCAGAAGCTTCTCAGTTTCAGAAGGTCCCATTTTTTTTAAATTTATTTATTTATTAAAGATTTCTGTCTCTTCCCTGCCACCGCCTCCCATTTCCCTCCCCCTCCCCCAATCAAGTCTCCCTCCCTCCTCAGCCCGAAGAGCAATCAGGGTTCCCTGCCCTGTGGGAAGTCCAAGGAAACCCCACCTCCATCCAGGTCTAGTAAGGTGAGCATCCAAACTGCCTAGGCTCCCACAAAGCCAGTACGTGCAGTAGGATCAGAAACCCATTGCCATTGTTCTTGAGTTCTCAGTAGTCCTCATTGTCCGCTACGTTCAGTGAGTCCAGTTTTATCCCATGCTTTTTCAGACCCAGGCCAGCTGGCCTTGGTGAATTCCCGATAGAACATCCCCATTGTCTCAGTGTGTGTGTGCACCCCTTGCGGTCCTGAGTTCCTTGCTCATGCTCTCTCTCCTTCTGCTCCTGATTTAAGGTCCCATTTTGTTATTGTTCCTCTCAGACTCTGTGTTACAGGTGTCATGCTTATAAGTGGTCTCCTGTTCCATGCTTGGAAGGCTACTTTTCACTTTCTCTCCTATCAGTTTCAGTGTGGTCAGATGTATATTGAGGTCTTATCCCCTTTGGACTTGACTTTCATGCATGCTGATAGATATGGATCTATTTGCATTCTTCTTCATGTTGATATCCAGTTATGCCACGACCATTTGTTGCAGATGATTTCTTTTTTCATTGTATTATTTTAGCTTCTTTGTCAAAAATCAGGTGTTCATAGGTGTGTGGATTAATATCTGGGTCTTTGATTTAATTCTGTCGGTCAGCCTGTCTGTGTTTTTGCCCATCATCTCTTCCTCAAACCTCCAAAATGAACTGTTTGCTTAATTAAAATGTGTGTTCCCAGAAGTCTCAGTCATCTCAATGTACCACTTTAATAATGTCCTGAGCAGTTTGTAGTCCAAAGCCATTGTTTAGATGGAAAAGCAATAACATAGCGCAGTTGAAATCTTCCTTGCGTGACTCACACTTCTTTTGGAGACTTCACAGGTCACTGAAATGCATGCTCATATTTCATTGCAGAAAGCTTAAGCATTTTAAATGTCATATGCAGCAGATCTGTAAGATGTTAAATGATGAGTATTTGTTATGTATGCCTAGATATCAGATAGAGGCTCAAACCCAAAATTAAATACAGGAAGCTAGATGAAATCTTTCCCTAGAATTAGTTACTTCTCTATATGATCATGAATATTATGGCAAAAGGGATATTTGTTGTGAATCTCTCCCAAGAAATGACTGCAAGCTCTTTGCCAAGGTTCACTTCCTGTCCATAATGATTCAATTTCAACATTAGTAAAACATGCTACAATTTAACCTTGGTCATACTTACTAATAGATAAAGTTTCAATTTTCTCTTTAAAATCAACTCAGATTTTTTTTTCACATAACTTTATAGTTTTTTATTCTGTTTATATGGTAAAAATATCAATTTTAAGATAATATCTTTCCTCTGCAGTAAAATTCCTATGGGGAATGCATAGAGCATAAAATGTCTAGAATGAAGGCCAGGTGGTGGTGGTTCATGCCTCTAATCCCAGCACTTGGGAGGCAGAGGCAGGTGGAGTTTGAGGCCGGCCTGGTCTACAAGAGCTACTTCCAGTACACATTTCAAAGCTACAGAGAATCCCTGTATCAAGAAAAATGTCTTAAACATATCCAAACTTCAGATCCAAACAATCCATATGTGTCTCCTATAATTTTATTTCCACTAAACCAATTTTTTTCTCTGCTTTAGATGATAATTCTCTTTGACTGTTTAAATCCTTGTCACCTTTTCTTGTTTGGTCCAAATTACTGTTTTCAGTTTTTTACTCCAATAGTGGAATATAGATGGTCAATGTCTTGCAACAATTTCTGAAAATTATTAAGATTCCACAAATAATCTCTCCTAGTTTTTAACTTTTGGGCTCAAATTTTTGTAAAAGTATTTTATATGCTGAATAATTAATATAATCACCTTTTTGTATATTTTTCACAATTAATTTGTAAACCTCAAGAAGACAAAGATTGCTTTACTTCAGCAAACATTTTCTCTAAAGTATGTTCTTTTGAATCAGCTAATAAAATTCTATATTATGTTGAAAACATAACTTGAGTATAATTTCAATTGTAATAAATAACAAACTACTAACATGCAGTACTTTATATGCTAATTGTTTTATAATAATAAGTTTCAAGGACTAGAAATTTTCATTACATGTTTAAGTGAGTTGCATTAGATAAAATAGCTTGAGTAAGACTAGAAAACCTTCGACAGCATTTTAACAATAATAATGTCAACCTTGGATCAAAAAGAAGCATCCATATCTATATCAATGTAAAATGTATAAATAAATTGTTACTTTTTAAAATTAATTTTAATGACCTACCCTTTTATCTCATCATACATATATATGCCCCTTTATTCTTTTTAGAGCAGATTCAGTAATCTACACTTTTATCCTATCATTTCATGGTGCCTTTTGTAGGTGGATGTATATTTATGAATACATAGAGATGGCTTTGGAGCTGGACATTGGCTCTGTCCCTCTATAAATCCAAGCATGTTGTTAAAATAAAAATTCAGAGTTTTTGTCTCATGTCAGGAGCATGGGATGGAAAGAAAAAAGAATTTAGAAAAATTTTCACTTTTTTCCATATCTATTTTTGTGTCTTGTACATGCCGTTGAATATATATGTCTGTGTATGTCTATAGATATAATGTTGAAGCTTTGCATAATAAACAATGAATTTTCCTGAAGTAATTTTTGAAATTTCCAGGAAGAAGTTGGGGCCCCACAACAACAACTCAACCTGGTTGATATGATGGCATGATGATGATAGTGCTACTATCAGACCTGTTTTGCATACCAGCTGTTCAAGATGTTTCTGACTTGCTTAGCTGAAATGGTCCAGTTTTTTACAACATTCTGGACAGACCTTCTCATAGGACGCTCAGAAAAACCTTACCAAATTCTCAGAGACTATTTGCAATGATGCTAGACAGTGATCTTGGAACTTAACCATCATTTTATTTTCACAGGATCCCATAGAAAGAACATCGCCCCCATGACAGCTGGAAGTATTTCTAAAAGACTATATCCTCTCTCCCAACAAAGTTTGTCCTCAGGGTTCAGGACATCATTTATTTGGGGTTTATTATAATTAGAATAGGGTTTTGGGTTCGAGGTGACATTTTAGAGGCTGAGGGATCTCTTTGAAAAACAATGGAAAAATTGGATGGAACAATAGATTAGTGTGAGGGGCTAGAGATGGCTCAGCAGTTAACAGCATTGCCTGCTCTTCCAAAGGTACTGAGTTCAATTCCCAGCAACCAAATGGTGGCTCATAACCATCTGTAATGTGGTCTGGTGCCGTCTTCTGGCCTGCAGGCAGACACACAAATAGAATATAGTATACATAATGAATAAATATTTTTTAAAAAAAACCTGCTACTTTGGCTTCACACCCATAATGTTATTTCCAAACAGATGTGTCCCTTATTTCTCCGCCCTGTTCAACTAAAAAGAAATTGATTAGTATAAGCTTACATACACTAATAATAATAGTGACTAACAGAGTGAATACTTGTGAGTTATAATTTATAAGCAATTGCATTAATATAGATTTTTGTATATTGATATAATGTTAAATTATATTGAATGTTGTGTGCATTCATGCTTCTACCTCTGCTTAAAACATTTTATATATTGAAAAATATATTTATCAAATTGCAATGTACATTTCTACAATTGATCAAGGTACTTTTTCATTGGTTACATTTTGAGCCCATTGCCCTCATTTGTTGCACAGTTGTTTATTGTATAATATTCTAATATGAAGTCTTAGTCTTTAAGTTATATAGGTATTAAGAATTATAGATCAATAGTCATCTATATTTGTCATAGTTAGAATAATCAGGTCCTTTAGATACATAAAGAACATATTTTGCATAGATAGGTAATCTTCAACCACTTCAGAGAGCTGTAAAATATGGATTTTAAATAACTTAGGGTATTGTTGAAGTAAAACACAATTACTACTGGTAGCATTGATCTATTTCCCAGAGATAGTTAGGCACCAAAGACTCTCAGAGCTTGTTTTCTTGTTGTCAAAACTGACCTTTGGGCAAAGACATGGTCATGTCTCAACCACTGACAAGATACATGGTATCCAGGGCCAGGCGGTGGTGGAGCATGCCTTTAATCCCAGCACTCGGGAAGCAGAGGCAGGTGGATCTATGAGAGTTTGAGGCCAGCCTGGTCTACAAGAGCTAGTTCCAAGACAGGAACCAAAAACTATGGAAAAATCCTGTCTCAAAAATCCAAAAATAAATAAATAAAGATACATGGTATCCGAAAATGGATAAGTAAATCTGTGAAATCTTGACAAGACAGGGTAAGATGGTTTTGAAAATTTTCCTACCTCTGAAAATAGTCTGTCAGTTATTGTAGGTTTTAGTCAGAGTTGGTTGCTTCCATGTTGCAAATGAGAATATGGATGATTGCCCAGGTAGCCAGTTGTCTCTGTATTTTGTTGCACATTTTGAAAGTTGCTTGATTGAACTTTCTACTTACTCAAGTAATATTATGTCCTTACTCAGATCTTCGATGGGGTTGAAGACTAGATAGTTACAGTTAATTTCCTCTCATGACTTGGCCAAGTTATTTATTATACAAGACTTAAACTAGTTAGGATAGGATAATTATTGAACATATTGTTCTTATTGTATATAATTGTGTATTGGGCTTAGAACTCTTCTTTAAACAAAAGGGGGAGGTGCTGTAGGAAGCCTTACAGCCAGTGGTTTTCCACCCATTGGTTCATGGCCTCATATACTATATATGCCAATGTAGAGCATGAGTCTGGCCTCTTTTCTGGCTGTGTGATTCAGTTTTTGATCTCTGTTCAAGCATAGGATTCTGATTTGTGAGTCTACCACTAAATAAATAAACATCTTTTTTTAATTCTGAGCAGGTGTTGGGTTTCTTTTAAGCATCCTTCTTCAAGCATCATTAAATGTGAATCATTGCAATGACTAAATGCATTTTTTCCATTGTTGACCATGAGCCAATAGTGACTGGGTTCAGAATGTACTTGACTGAATGAACAACCTTCCAGAAATGATCATGTATTTGAACAAATTTCTTTCCTTAGTGGTTTGTTTTCAATTTTCTATGGATATTTAGTAGGAGACGCCTTTCTAGATGAAATTCCTCATTGTATATTATGAGTCTCAATACCCTCAAGTAATTTCCTGACATTTAAATCTACCATGTTGTGCTTGACATTAATCAGCCAACTTCCTACTTATACTGAAATGCTTTTACCATCATTATAGGCTCAATCTCTAAATCACAGAAGATATAGCAGAAATAGTTGTTGTTCAATGCTCAGGAGTTTGGTAACCTAGTGTTTTAATTGTTTTGTATGCTTATCTGAGTCATTGTGTGGCTCTAAATTCCTGAAAGTAAAGGGAGACATCATTCCTGGCTCTATTTGTTGTTATGTTATTGGATGATGGCCCTGGAATGCAGGTATTTCTTTATGTCAAGTATATGCTGCTGTGCTGAGCTTCATGCTTATCTTGAATTTTAAAATTTGACAGAGAGTATCACTCAGATTGCTAGGATGCCATTCCATGGACTGATAAAATTAACACTGCCTGAGTATTTTGAGTCATTAAATTGCAGCTTTATGAACATCTTCTTGCTTGCTATGCTTGTTTTGATTTATTTAAAATCAATATGATGGTTTTATATGTGTGCATGGATATGTACTATATGGATATCTGGTCATGAGAGTGATCAAAAGATATCAGAAATCTTGACCCTGGAGAAATGGAAAGTTGTAATCCCCACAAGTACTGGCAAATGTGTCCACCTCCATTGAAGATCAGCAAAAGCGCTGTATTACTCTGCCCTCTCTGCAGCTCTGTGTTGAATATTTATGATCAACATTTATATTTCTAGTGCTTTCATTTGTCCACTTGTAACTGTTTTATACAGGCAGTTCTTTTTTTTTAAATACTAATTTATTATGTATACAATATTGTGTCTGTGTGTATGCCTGCAGGCCAGAAGAGGGCAGCAGACCCCATTACAGACGGTTGTGAGTCATCTTGTGGTTGCTGGGAATTGAATTCAGGACCTTTGGAAGAGGAGGCAATGCTCTTAACTGCTGAGCCATCTCTCCAGCCCAGGCAGTTCTTTTTCTACAAAATGATATTGGTATTACAGTTTATGTTAGGGTAATTCAGGTGTCAGGAAGATGAATACAGGCCAGGAGTGAAAACAATTCTTTGTAGGGACTTCAATAAAAGCCTTTTATTTTTTCTATGGCATTGTTTGTTTCATTGAGGTTTGCAATGGAGAAAGGGTCTTAAGGTATACTTCTACCACTTCTGGACCTGATTGCATAGACTTGACTGTCATTCATCTCAGACACAAATATACCCACCTCTGTTTTCTGAGTGTTGTGGTTATAGGCAAAATACATCAATACACCATGTTTGTCCATCTATTTTTTCTTTCTGTAGTCATTAATTTTCTATATAAGTTTCTCATGCATACAATGTACTGTTTATCTTTTCTCTTTTTTTCTCCCTGTGAATAGATATTGCTCTTATAAGGTATCATCCTATTAAAACGGTATATGAAATAACAGAATTGATTCTCCTTTTCAATTTCCTTCTAAAGTGGCTGTCTATGTTATGGAATAATAATGGAGAACACCAGAATCATAAAATTATACTTTCAAAGAAGTATGAAGTTCACTGTCATGCTTACATTGTACACATGTATGGTATATTTTTGAAGGCAGTGACCTATGATGATGTGCATATCAACTTCACTCAGGAAGAGTGGGATTCGCTGGATCCTTCCCAGAAAAATCTCTACAAAGATGTGATGCTGGCGACCTACAGGAACCTCACTACTATAGGTGAAAATGAATTTCCTTCATGTTTAAAAATATGGAGACAACTGTTCTTTGGTTTATGATTTTGTTCTGTAGTTTGTTTTAGATAAAGAAGAATGAGGTGAATAACACAGTCATAGTTCTTAGGTGCACTTAAGAAAATAAGCTAGCCGGGTGGTGGTGGCGCACGCCTTTAATCCCAGCACTCGGGAGGCAGAGGCAGGCGGATCTCTTGTGAGTTCGAGACCAGCCTGGTCTATAAGAGCTAGTTCCAGGACAGGCTCCAAAACCACAGAGAAACCCTGTCTCGAAAAAAAAGAAAAAAAAAAGAAAATAAGCTAATTGTTGTACAATTTTAAATAATATAACATATATATTCTGATACTGTATTTTAGGATACATTTGGGAAGACCTTAACACCAAAGAACATTGTCAATGTTCTAGAAGACATGCAAGGTAATTTTCTTGTGCAAGTTCATAACAATTTCCCTTGAATAGTTTGTAATGTGTTCTGGAACTTTTAAACAAAAGCAACAGTGTAAATAAGCACAGCTTTAAATGCATTGATGGTTATTAAATTCTCACAAATCCATATACCTCAATTTCATGTATGTGAATTGCATGTGCAAAGCCTTCATTTAAGAAAAAGTCTAGGAAGCAATGCCTAAACAGATATCACCATTTGATTCATAGCACCATGAGAGCTATGTTGCAGAACTGCTGGTTCATTTGTTTCATGACAGAAAATGTATACATATTTCAGTGATGATGAGTATAGCCACAAAACTTTCTAATAATTCAATAGGCCATGGTAAGCCTTTTATTACTCATAAACTTTTGGTGACTGTGCTAAGTTTAATGAGAGCAGGTGAGTCAAGGGTCAAGAGGCAGTTGTTGTGGAGAAACGTTAATATCTATATCACAAGTCTGTGGAAGTCCAACCTTGAGGATTCATTGTGGAAATCTTTTATTCACTATTCTTCCTTTCATATATATATATATCATATGTCACTCCTGACACAAGTGTATGAGCATAGGGTTCTGGAAAGTTTTAGCATACCTCTCCTTAAGAACAATTAAGAAGAAAAACTGTAGTTCTCATGGTGAGTATACATATTGGATTTCATCCAAAAATACAAAGTTAATTTATTTTCTACCATCATGGCTAATACATAAATACAAACTTACATTACAAAAAAAATGAGTTCTAGGTCTATGCAAATACTTCTAGATGTCTTAGTTCACTTATGTATATGTATATGTATAATGATTCATAGTATAGTAGAATTATGAAGCAGTAAAGTTGGGAAAGCACTCAGTGTGTGCAGTTCTCCTCAAAAAATGTAAAAATTATCCCAGAAGAAATATAGGTATAGTTATAGATAAAAAGATAAACCATAGCACAATGGACTTTATATCACAAATATTTTTCTTGAGGGAAAATGACTCCTAATGAGAGAACAAAACATGATTTTAAACAAAGTTATAAAACCTTGATATTTGATTCCTTTTTACCATTGGAAAAAATAAGAAGTTAATTCATATAGATATGAGGTTCAACAGTGTATTGAATATGGTAAAGCTTTTACATGTGTAAACTATCCTTGTAGGATTGATAGAAATAAAACTGCAGAAAATTTTTCAGTATATTCTCATTGTGCTAAAGCCTTGTTTTATAACATTCATCTTCAAAGGAATGAAGAAACATATAGCGGAGAAAAATGTTGTGAAATTAAGCAATGTGATGAAGTCTTTTCTTATCAAAATCATCTTGAAATCCATAAAATAACACACACTGGAGAGAAACCCTATGATTGTAATCACTGTGGTAAGGCCTTTGTTCGCCAACGTGCTCTTCGAAATCATAAGAGAACACATACTGGAGAGAAACCCTTTGAATGTAGTCAGTGTGGTAAGGCCTTTGCTGAAAACCATAATTTTCAAAGGCATAAAAGAACACATACTGGAGAGAAACCCTATGATTGTAATCACTGTGGTAAGGCCTTTGCTCGTCATGATTATCTTCAATTCCATAAAAGAACACATACTGGAGAGAAACCCTATGAATGTAGTCAGTGTGGTAAGGCCTTTGTAGCTCAGACCAATCTTCAAAATCATAAAAGGACACATATTGGAGAGAAACCATATGATTGTAATCACTGTGGTAAGGCCTTTGCTCGTCACAGTGCTCTTCGAAATCATAAGAGAACACATACTGGAGAGAAACCCTTTGAATGTAGTCAGTGTGGTAAGGCCTTTGCTGAAAACAGTCCTCTTCAAAGGCATAAAAGAACACATACTGGAGAGAAACCCTATGAATGTAATCAGTGTGGTAAGGCCTTTGCTGAAAACAGTACTCTTCAAAGGCATAAAAGAACACATACTGGAGAGAAACCCTATGAATGTAGTCAGTGTGGTAAGGCCTTTGTAGCTCAGACCAATCTTCAAAATCATAAAAGGACACATATTGGAGAGAAACCATATGATTGTAATCACTGTGGTAAGGCCTTTGCTCGTCACAGTGCTCTTCGAAATCATAAGAGAACACATACTGGAGAGAAACCCTTTGAATGTAGTCAGTGTGGTAAGGCCTTTGCTGAAAACAGTCCTCTTCAAAGGCATAAAAGAACACATACTGGAGAGAAACCCTATGAATGTAATCAGTGTGGTAAGGCCTTTGCTGAAAACAGTACTCTTCAAAGGCATAAAAGAACACATACTGGAGAGAAACCCTATGAATGTAATCAGTGTGGTAAGGCCTTTGCTGACAACAGTACTCTTCAAAGGCATAAAAGAACACATACTGGAGAGAAACCCTATGAATGTAATCGGTGTGGTAAGGCCTTTGCACAACACGGTTCTCTTAAAATACATAGAAGAACACATACTTGAAAGAAACCACATGAACGATATCAGTTCCATAAGGCTTTTGCAGACCCATGTACTCTTAAAAGGCTTAAAAGGAAACATACTCTAGAGATACCTGTGAGTGGAATCTATGGTAAATCCTTTTTTATGATCATCTGCAAATACATAATAAGAGCCCTCCTATAGAGAAACTCTGAAGTTAATTTGTATATTCTTCAAGAACATGAGAAAAAAATCATACTGTAGTGTGATGGAGGAAGGTCATTGGTTAAATAAAGAAATTGCCTTGGCCCTGATAGGACAGAAAATGAGGTAGGTGGAGTAGACAGAACAGAATGCTGGGAAGAAGAGAAGTGAGCTCAGATGCCATGCCACTCCTCTCCAGAGAAGACACGATGATGCAAGCCGCCAGATCTTTCCCGGTAACACTGGGGCTACACAGATTACTAAATATGGGTTAAGGCAAGAATTGATAGTTAGTCAGAAGAAGCTAGATATAATGGGTCAGGCAGTGTTTATATGAATACTGTTTGTGTGTTGTTATTTCGAGTCAGAAGCTAGGCAGACGACCAGGAGCCAGATGGCAGGAATGCAGCCTGCAGCTCCCTCAACAGTAGTGAAAGTCTATAAATTAATTCAGTGTCACAATGTTTTGTGCTTCATATAGGAGTAAGGCTATGTGTGTAATCATCTGAGAAAGCTTTTGTATATTATCATAATCTTTTGGACCTAAGGAAAAATCTGGGAGCTTATTTTAAATTGTTCTTTAATGTGTTAAGCCACTTACAGTCAGTCAACCAAAACCAGCTATTGTGTAGAAGAATGTTTGATAGTGTCAACAATCTGTTTAAGCATCAGGATACCTCTTTTTATTTTAGTTTGAAACAGCAAAGTAATGGATAAAACCTTACTGGTTACAGAAGTGGTATTCAAACCTTGGTTGTCAAACCAGTGCCAAAGGGAAAAAAAATTGTCTCTGAATCTGGAACAAATTAAAGAAACAACATCTCCCTGAAAAGAGCCAAAACTTTAAAAAGGGCCAGTGAAAGAATCACAATTTGGCTCTCAAACCAGAACCATAAACTCCTAACAGTTTCAACAATGTGTTTAAGCTCCAAGGATAACATGAAGTGAAATATGAGAGGCATGAAGAGTCAAATCTCTCATACGTTTTCTTTTATGTATTTTATAAAAGTGCCCTTAGAAGTTGGGGTATAATTATGGTTATCAGGAGATTGGGAGTGGTCATCAGAAGGTGGATATAAGGAATATTTTTGGAAAAAGAAAGATGGCTAGAATTAATATGATGGAAACATCACCCCTAGCAATAGCCACAAATCATATAAAATATTATGCAATAACTAACTAAAGAAGTGAAAGGACTATAGGAAAAGAACATTAAATTTTTGAAGAAGACACCAGAGCATGGGAAGATGTCCCTTGCCCTTGTTATATAGAAATCAACATAGTAAAAATGAAAACCTATCCAAAAACCATCTACAGGCTCAAAACATCCCCATGTAAATATCATAAAAATTCTTCACAGACCTCAAAATAAAAACACTCAACTTCATATAGAAAAGCCAAAAAAATGCAGGATAGCCAAAACAATCATATATAACAAGAAATTTCTGAAGGCATCACATTCCGTGACTTCGGTCTACTATAGAGCTCCAGTACTGACGAGAGCCTGGTGTTGGCACAAAGACAGATAGGAAGACCAATGGAACTGATGCTAAGACCCAGATATCAATCCACTCACCTACTACACCTGATTTTTGACAAAACACGAAAAATATAAAATGGAGAAAGAAAGCATATTTAACAAATGGTGCTGGCATAACTGAATATCAATGTGGGGAAGAATGAAAGTAGATCCACATCTATCATCATGAACAAAACTCAAGCCCAAGTGGATCAAAGACCATAACATAAAGACAAAAACACTGAACCTTATAAAAGAGAATATCGGAAGTACACATGGACACATTGGCAAAGAAGACCACTTTCAAATTATAATTGCAGAAGCACAGACACCGAGAAAAATGATACATGAGATCTCCTGAAGCAAAAGTTTCTGTAAACCAAAGGACATGATCAACAATACAAAACACGCAGCCTATACTATGGGAAAATATATTCACCTACCCCACGTTGGACAGAGGACTGATCTTCAAAACATACAAAGAACTAAAAAAATGGTCATCAAAGAACAAATAATCCAATAAAAATGGAGTACAGACCTAAATAAAAAACATTCAACATATGAGTCTAAAATGGCTGATAGACACTTAAGGAAATTTCCAAACTCCTTAGTCATTAGAGAAATGAAAATCAAAACAACTCTGAGATTCCCTCTTACATCTGTAACAATAGGCAAGATCAAGACACTGATGACAACTTAAGCTAGAGGGGATATGGCTGCTCCATTGTTGGTGGGGTTACAAACTGAGTCAGCTACATTGGATATCAGTATGGTTATTCCTCAGAAAATTAGAAAGTCAGCTGCCTGGTTGTGAGGCATGCCTTTAATCCCTGCACTTGGAAAGCAGAGACAGATCTCTGTGACATCAAGGTCAGCCTGGTCTACAACAGCTAGTTCCAAGACAGGCTCCAAAGCTAAAAAGAAAACATGTCTTGGAAAATCAAAAATTAAAAAAACGAATGAAAGAAAATTAGGAAACAACTTATCTAAAAACCCAGCAATACCACTTTGCATATGTACCCAATGGATGCTCAATCATACCACAAGGACAAGTGCTCAACTGTGTTCACAACAACATTATTTGTTCAGAGCTTTACCTGAAAACATCCCCTCTGCTGAAGAATGGACGAAGAAATGGTGGTATATTTACACATTGGAGTACTACACAGTGGATAAAATCAATTACATCGTGAAATTCCTGTGTAAATATATGGATCTAAAACGTCATAAAAGAGTGAGTTAACTCAGACCCAGAAAGAAAAATATAATATGTCCTCACTCCTAAGTGACTTTTTGATATAATGGAGGACAGCCAGCCTACAATTCACAATGCCAGAGAACATAGACAACAAAGAGGAAACAAAGAGAGACTAACATAGATCTGTTCTATATAGGACATAGAGAAAGACAAGATCTTAGTAAATTTGGAGCATGTAGATCATGGGAGAAGGGGAGGGGAGGGAAAGGAAGAGGAGTGGATAAATGTGTAGTTGAATAAAAAAACAGTTTAACTACTGTTAAACACAGTAGATATTGGGTGAAATAAACAAAGCGATAGTAAGAAATGAATAGCTGAAATTTGGAACTTTGCTTAATTTTGTACCTGAATAAAATAATTCCTCTTGTTAAGCCAAACTGATTTATGATATTTAATTAAAAACAATCCACACATATTTTCCAAAAGAAAATTAAAGATTTGTACCATATCTCCCCATGTTCCTAAATCTATAATCATACATACATACAAACACATGAGAGAGATGTGTTTGATTTTACTTAATATAGCTGCATTCATTCTAAATTCAGCATTAAACACTGAGTTAATGTTTTATGTTGTATTTTGAAGGCTGTACAAGTCAGAGTGACAAATCCTGAACTATGTGAGTACTAATTAAATCTTTAACTTTTGAAAATACCATGTTAGAGTGTAAGAATATCTTGGGCATTTAGAGGTCCAATGAGCACCTACAAGTGCATGGATCATGTATACAATAAATCTAGCTGCTGGAATCAAGAAAGTGACCACACACTTTACAGATTCATTTATAATGTAAGAGACCATGCCCAAATGAATTGATATCTTAAGGTTTTTGCCTGAAGGAGCTCTCACAGCACCTACCCCTTTTGTTTAAATAAGAAATTCCAAACTCAATACAAAACTATGTATACAAGAAACAGATATCAAGTATAAAGTTAGAATGACAACCAGCATAAACCATATTACACAAAGAATACATTCTAATGTTTTGATAAACATTCTATCCTAAGGAGTCTAAGACTTGTAGTAGGAAGGCTTGATTAGACCATAAGAGGATGGTCACTATGATTATCTGATCTTCAACCCATCAAAGGCCTGAGAAGAACACAATTACTTGAGTAAGTGGGTTGCGAAGTCTGACAAAATAACTTTGCATAGGTATTACGAATATTCTAAACAAAAATCGGCATATATTCTATATAAGTTTAATTTGAATTTGTATCAATATACAAAATCTATACCAATGTAAATTATTCATAAATAATAGCTCACAATTATTCATTTATTCACTACTATTAGTGTGAATAAGTAATCTACCTATTATCCCATTCAATTTTTCCTCTTTTTTGAGATCTCTGGGTATATATAATTTCACCCAACCCCCAACCCTATATGAGTAATAATCAACTCTTAAATGTTGTCACTGACTGTGAAGACAAACTTTGTTGGGAGAGAGGATGGCATCTTCTAGAATTGCTTCCAGATGTCATGGGGGCGATGTCCTTTCTACAGGATTTTGTAAACGTAAAATGATGGCTAAATTTCAAGATTGCTGTTTTTTTTATATAATTGCAAATGGTTTCTGAGTATTCGATAGGGTTGTTCTGAAGTTCTTATTTGGAGTTCTGGCCAGAACGTTGTAAAAAGGTGCACCATATCTGCAGCTTGTACCCATAAATCAGTCTCATATTACTGCTATCAGCATCATTCCATCATATCAACCAGGTAGAGACATTGTGGGGCCCCAATGTCTTCCTCTTGGAAGCTGTTCTTTGTTGAAAATGTAAACATTGTTCATGTGGACATATATTCAGTGAAAGATATAGAGAAAATGGGCATGAAGGAATGTAAAATGTTCCTTTAAAATCTATCTTCTTTCTATCCCAAACCAGAAGGCTGTTGACATGAGACAGAAAATCTAAATTTTTCTTTTAACATCATGCTTGGATTTAGAGAAGGACAGTCATAGTCTAGATCTAAAACCATTTCTGATTCTGAAGTAGAGATGTAAACACAAAGGAGACATCTTCTAATGCTATAGCCCATACAGAGCACCTAAAAGATTATCTCTCTGGGGTTTGCCTACTCATGGGTTTACAGGTCAGTAGCTGCCCCCTTCCTGAGCCGCAAAGCATGCAGTGTGACAAACAGAACCAGAAGAGACAGATCAGCTACTACAGATGAGGGAAAAATATTCCAGATAGTGAGAACAGTGTAAGCCATGGCTTAGAGGCTGCAGCAAAGTCAGCAGGACCTTTAGAGATTCATCCCTGTGCTAAGAGAGCAGCAACAGCACACATCTGCCCAAAGCCAGAATCTCTGGAAGATAAACACACTGTGTTTTGACAGTTTTCCAAATAATTCCAGTAAGTTTTAGGACCTCTGGTCCAGGCTATCAACTCTCAGATGCTGTTTGCAGGGCTCTTCTTGGGGATAGGACCAGAGGTGAAGTGGATATAAGTTCAGATAAGTTTGGAAGTGCATAATCTACATATCTTTTGGAAAGCCACCAATAAACATTAGCGATTTAAAGGTTTCAAGAAGTCCTACAGTAAAGACCTTTATTTCTCATTCAGCATTGCCTCTCTGATTCTTCAGTCTGCCTAATCATACTTCCATAATACCCTCTTAGGGATATCATCTTCACTATTCACATGGATGCGCTGTAACCTACAGAAAATTAGGAGATTGTCCCAAGTCACAGAACATGTTTCCATGCTGGAAAAGACCTTAACAATTTTTCTGTTTTCAATACCCTGCATCCTCTGTCCTTTGACTCTACTGTGTATCCAGGCATAACTCTGTGTTATGTAGCTCAGAAGCAGGACAAAAGTCTCTGCATTTATCTTGAAGGAATTTTCTGACTACTCATCCCTGGAGCACCTACTCCTTCTTCTGTGCTCAGTTATGTACCTGGTGACCCTGCTCGGAACACTGCCTTCATGGCCGTGTGCATGTTGGATCTCTGCCTACACACACCCATATACAATTTCTGAGTAATATTTCCATTTAGAGAATCTGCTACACATCTCCTTTGTGCCTCTGATGCTGTTCCACCCTCTCTCGTCCCAGAAGACCATCTTCTCTAATGGCTGTGACATCCAGATGCACCTGAGACATTCCACAGGCTCAACGGAGTACCTACTGCTTGTCATCATGGCCTGTGATCACTACCTTGCTATTTGTCAGCAACTAAGGTACCCATGCACATGAGCCACAGCTTTTTCTTCATGCCTCCAAGAGTCTTCTGGGTACTCTACCTCTTTGGGTTGTTGACAGAAACAGTCATTGCCATGAGACTGCCCTTGTATGGCGAAAAGTATTCAGACACTTCACCTGCAAGGTCCTGGGTGTGCTGAAGCTGGCCTGTGGTGACACATCAGTCAGCAATGACTTTGTCCCTGTGGATGCCATGCTTCTGCTGCCTCTACTCAAGTTCCTCATTTGCCTTTCTGACATGCCAATCCTGGTCACCTTCCTAAAGGTGCTCTCAGCCAGCAGACCCTGCAAATGCCTTTTTGCCTGCTTGGAGCACCTTGCTGTGGTCCTATTTTTCTAAAGCATCATCATGTTCATGTATATGAAAGCCATGAACACAAAGGGCTGTATCTCTAACATGGTCTTCACAGTCCTATTTTGGTTCCATAATAAGTTCTTTTTTTTTCCCAGTTTTTTTTTCTTTTGGTTTTTTCAAGACAGGGTTTCTCTGTGGTTTTGGAGCCTGTCCTGGAACTAGCTATTGTAGACCAGGCTGGTCTCGAACATACAGAGATCCACCTGCCTCTGCCTCCCAAGTGCTGGGATTAAAGGCGTGCGCCACCACCGCCCGGCTTTTCCCAGTTTTTGAGTCCCTAGCCTGTTGGTGTTATAAATGTGCACTCACTATGCTTGCCAATTTTTAATATATTTTCTTCTTGTTCGGACAAATAAATCTTGCCTGGATATTAGAGGGCAGAGCTAACAATCACTAGTTGACCACAAGATCCGGCAGGAAGTGGATCATGACTTTAATCCCAGCCATTGGGAGATGAATAAAGAATCTAATCCCCCATTTGGTTTGGATTTGTGGAGGTGAGAAGTGAATGTGGCTGCTGTGTTGCTCATCTGTTCTGTCCTGTTTACCCCAAAATCTGACTCTGGGATTTTATTAATACTACTAATTAGAATCACACTCCAAAAAATCATCTTTTTTATTTGAATAATGATTTCTTTATTTTTATTTTTTAAAAAGAAAACAAACTATCTTTATCCATTATACATATCAATCCAAGTTTCCACTCCCTCACCTCCTCTCATTTTCTCCAGTTAGCCTCTCACCCAATCCTATATGCATTCCACAGAGAGAGTAGGCACATTGCTTTGTTGTAGAAAGTCCAAGGCCCTCCCTACTCTATAAAGGCTGAGCTGGGCATCCATCCAAAGAGAATGGACACCGGACTTTTGACAAAGTAGCTAAAGTTATATACAATTACAACCTCTGTCTTCTTCAAAAAAACACCCATTGCTCATAATTGCTAAGCTATCTCAAGCCACTTTTTTATGAAAAAATATTCTTATATATTTTAAGTAAAATATATTCAATTTCTTTACCTCTTCCTTGTCCTATCTACATGCCTTTCCAAATTCTTCTTTCAATTTCTTCCTTGTTAAGTGTGAGTGAATAGTAGGTTTAAAAAAGTGAGTAAAATCTGCTGGGACCATTTCTGTTGGCTGTGTGTTATAGTTTCAAGACTGAACAGCCTGTTTTGAATACACAAATAGGGAGACCATCCATGCATGTGGCTAAATCATCCACTTGCAGTAGAATTCTTATCTTTATTGAGCAACATGAGTTTGAGCTTTATGTTATCTAGACTGCCTTTGACAGAAAACATTAGTAAGAATAGGAAACTTGGAAGAGTGATTACCTAAGCCAACACTTCCTGGTGCCATGCCCTTGAAGTTGTGCAGCCTCAGAGACAACTGTGGACATTGTCCTCCACCAATCACAGTATCCCCATGTCCCAATGGGGATTTTATTAGGAAAAGTCCACATAGCCAGGGATTTCAAGAATTCATGATGGGGAACAAGTTGACCTCAAACTTACTGAGGTGGGCACCACGCATACTCCTGTGTGCTATGATAAAGCCATGCACCTCTAAGTCCAGCTGAAATAGGTGTTTTTAAAGGACTTATCACAAGGTTTCTTGAAATTCTATAATTTGAACACCCAAATCATTTCATATGTTCTCAATAATGGGTTATTTTCTTTGCATTGTAAATTCCATCAATTTAAAAATAAAGTGTGACTGTGTGAATACACCTGTGCCATGATGTGTTTGTAGCACTGACAGGAAAACTAACAGGGGTCTATGATCTACTTCCACTTTGTGAGTTCTAGTGATGATACCTGGGGAACCATTTGGCTGCAAGTGACCTCAAAGGCACTTCTTTGTATTTCAAAATTATTCACCAATGAGCTCATATAGAACTGTGCACATGGAACCACCCAAGTGAAAATATGAGAAACACCTGCAGAACTCTTATCGATAACCCAGAGATAGAACTCAGGTTCTCAGAATAAGCAGCCATGAACATTACTAAATGAGGCAATTCTCTGAAGAACTCAATTCTTATGGTTTTTTAAAAAAATATTTATTTATTATGGATACAATATTCTGTCTGTGCATATGTCTGCAGGCCAGAAGAGGGCACCAGACCTCATTACAGATGGTTGTGAGCCACCAAGTGGTTGCCAGAAACTGAACTCAGGACCTCTGGAAGAGCAGGCAATGATCTTAACCACTGACCCATCTCTCCAGCCCACAATTCTTATATTTTAAGAAAGTGTTAGAAATAAATATTTATCCCGCAGAATGAGCTAATTAGATATGTATAATGGGGTAAATATGTTTCTATGCAAAGAAGATTTATTACTCAAGATGTCCTGGGACCTTATACTTTGTAAAAATTTACATTTACAATCTGAAGAAAGACAATAATTTACTGATGTACTATTTCTTCAAATCAAATTTGATCATCACTGATATAGTTCTGTGGAAAGAAACTGTTGTATACTAACTAGGCAAGAAACCTAACCTTAATGCCGGTAGAACATCAAGTCATGGTATGAAATACAAAACTGATTCCTGATTATCTTACTTTATTAATATCACATAAATGAAAATATTTTTTGAATACACACATGAGGTATTTAATGTTTCTTATAATTACATTTTCAGTCATTTTAACATTAACATTGTTAAAATGTGTTGAGAAAACAGAACACATTGGGAGTTCATCATCTACCCTTGAACTTGTGCTCAGGTGGCAGACATATGAGCATCATGAGTTCAAATGTATCTCTGAATCATTACTGACATCCAAGACAGGATGAATAACAAACAACAAAACAATAAGGGATTTTGTGAAACGATGAAAATCAAAACCACGAACAACAACTGACCACCCTTTCACTGACACCCTTACTTGAAAAGAAAGACATGTTCTAATATTTTAATAACCAATGGGACACTTCAATGATGGGAAAGCCATTTTATATATTACATCAGAGAAATACCTATTACTAGGTAAAGGCACAATAGAAGCTGAACAAAAGCCATAGAAGGAATAAAATGACTACAAAACAAATTTTAGTAAGTGGAGTTGCCACAATATAAAACTTTAGTACCTGTCTCAAATGTTTCAAAATAGAAACCAAAATGCAATGATTTCCAGCATCAATCTTGAGTAAACGTGTTACATAATTTACTTCCTCCAAGGCTATGACGAAAAATAAGTTTTCTTCAAGCTGAAGACAACTTTGATGGCTAAAGTCATTAAAAATTGTTTTCATGAATAGGGCTTTCTGCTTTATGAGTTTGTTCCTATTTCCAAAATTCAACGAGATATAAATAGACATTAAAATATTTATAGCACTAGAGTCATGGCTAGATGACTAAGAAATCTTCATTCCAAGGACTCAGGTCAGATTTTTAACAGCTATCTGTAATTTCTGCTACAAGAAGATCTAAGGTGTTTAACATTTCCAGGATACAGAAGGCACATTTACATTTCCCCCCACCATCACACACATCACATCATTACAATAAAAGCAAATTTTGAAACAATTTTTCACTCATGAAAATTTTTCTCCTGTAAGCATTTATTAATGTATAATAGGAGTCCAGGAATATTACAGCTCACTTACAGCGTTTTTCTTCATGAAGTATTGGTTCATGTAAAGAGAAAGCAAATTAAAACTAGAAGAGAAACTAATCCTCGTAAGATGATGGTATCATTTGGGAAGATTTAGGCTATGAGAATTTACATCCATACACAGTTCCAGTTCCAACACTCTGCTTCATGTGGAAGACTACAGCTGGGAATTCTTAAGTTCCAGCTTTAGTTCCAGGTCTGACACTTGTTGTCATGGCTCTTTCATGGTGATCCTGTTTTCCTCTAGAACCATGGCCTGAATAAGATGATTTTATATGTGAAATAGACATCATATCACAACCAAAAAGGGGGCAGTACACATCCATAAATATTTGCACCTGTTACATATTCCATGCAGTTGAAGAGAAGTGTAAAATCTAAGGGTTACATTATTGTTCAAATTCATCCTGCAAATCTTAGAACTCTGAAAGGAAGGATATACTGACTACCAAAAATTAGGCAATACCAACAGCTGTAAAAAGAAGTTTGCCCCACTCGATGTAGCAATTCTGTTCCTCTCTGAGAGAGTCATTAACGCTGGGCTCTGCTGCATTCTTCTATGAAAGCTTCCCAGCAGAAATGTCTGTTTCTGATCTGCTCCACTCTCCTAAGGGAGTCTCCCATAAGAGGTGTCCATTGCTTCTGTGCTCTTCTGGGCAAAGTGAGTTTCCAAACAGTGATGTCAACTCCACTAGGGATTTCCTGATCCATTCCAGTGAAAGAAGGTGTTCATATAAATCTCAGTCAAGAGCTTCATTTGGGAGGGAAGAATCCAGAGTGTGACTTCTTCTTCAAGGGGCAGCTGCCAACTGAAGGAGCTTATGACTCATATAGGGCTTCTTGGAGCCAGAGCACTTTTAAGGAGATTTAGAATGTGGGAATTGGTGAGATTTAAATGCCTGGGTTTGAACACGCTCAGAGATGGGCTGGATTTTGTGCTCTGGGATTGGTTTTGAGCTCAGAGAGAAAAGGGTAGATTGTATTTCTTTGGAACTGCTTTGAGAGCCAAAGCAGATTTCTTTCACTGTCCATTTTTGATTTTTGACTGTTTTCAGGGTGATGTTGTATCTTTCACTAGTTCTGGATTTAGGGGCAAAGTGTTTTCCTTTGTATCTCATTTCAGTACCAGGTTGCGATTCTTATCCTGGCTCTATATGCTTCCCATAAGACTTCATAAAATCACAAATTAGGTTTTGTCCATCAGTTTCCTGGTGCTAATAAAATAAAAGCTGGTATCCTAATGCTTGAACAGATTGTTGACACTATCATTTTTTACAGAATGAATACTATTGGTTAATAGACTGTAAGTGTGATGGCTTCAGGTAGCTAAAACTATCAGATTGTTTAAATGCAAAAAGATTTACTCCTGTAAAAACTGCAAAACATATACCACACTAAGTTTATTTTTTCACTACAGTATGATTATTCTCATGTTTTTGAAGAGTACACTCCTTAAGTTTACAGTTTCTCTCCAGGATGATTTGTTTCATGTATTTGGAGATTATTGTGCCAAAGGATTTGCCAAACAAATTCCATTCACAAGTTTCTCTCCAATCTGTGTTCTTTTCTGCTTGTGAAGGTGAATAAGACATGAAAAGACTTTTCCAAACTCATTTCATGCATACTGTTTCACAACTGTGTGTGTTCTTTTATGCAACTGCAGATGACTGTGACATGCAAAGGCCTTACCATACTGTTTACATTCATAGGGTTTCTCTCGAGTATGGGATCTTTTATGCCTTTGAAGATGACAGTGTTGAGCAAAGGCTTTACCACACTGATTACATTCTTAGGGTTTCACTCCAGAATGTGTTCTTTTATGTAATTGAAGAGCACCGTGTTGAGCAAAGGCCTTTCCACACTGACTCCATCAAAGGTTTTCTCTCCAGTATGTGTTCTTGATGTATCTAAAGAGTACTGTGGGGCTGGAGAGACGGCTTATCAGTTAAGACCAATAGCTGCTCTTCCAGAGGACCTGAGTTCAATTCCCAGCAACCACATGGTGGCTCACAACCATCTGTAGTGAGATCTGGTGCCCTCTTCTGACCTACAGGCATACATGCAGGAGAAACACAGTATACATAATAAATAAATAAACCTTTAAAAAAAGAGTACTGTGTTGACCAAAGGCCTTACCTCACTCACTACATGCACAGGGTTTCTCCCTAGTATGTATTCTTTTATGCTTTTGAAGAGTAATGTTTTCAGCAAAGGCCTTACCACACTGATTACATTCATAGGGTTTTTCTCAAGTATGTGTTCTTTTATGCCTTTGAAGTTGACTATGACATGCAAAGGCTTAACTACATTCATAGGTTTTCTATCCAGTATGTGATCTTTTATGCCTTTGAAGATTACGGTGTTGAGTAAAGGCCTTACCACACTGACTACATGCATAGGGTTTCTCTCCAGTATGCGTTCTTTTATGCTGTCGAAGAGTACTGTTTAAAGCAAAGGCCTTACCACACTTATTACATTCATAGGGTTTCTCTCCAGTATGTGTTCTTTTATGGCTTTGAAGACCACTAAGTTGGGTAAATGCCTTACCACACTGACTACATGCATAGGGTTTCTCTCCAGTATGTGTTCTTTCATGACTTTGAAGATGACCGTGTTGAGCAAAGGCCTTACCACACTGACTACATGCATAGGGTTTCTCTCCAGTATGTGTTCTTTTATGCAATTGAAGAGTACCATGATGAGCAAAGGCCTTACCACACAGACTACATGCATAGGGTTTCTCTCCAGTATGTGTTCTTTTATGCAATTGAAGATGACCGTGACGTGCAAAGGCCTTACCACACTGATTACATACAAAGGGTTTCTCTCCAGTATGTGTTCTTTTATGCAATTGAAGATGATCGTGACGTGCAAAGGCCTTACCACACTGATTACATACATATGGTTTCTCTCCAGTATGTGTTCTTTCATGTATTTGAAGAGCACTGTGGTGAGCAAAGGCCTTACCACACTGAATACATACAAAGGGTTTCTCTCCAGTATGTGTTCTTTTATGCTGTCGTAGACTACGGTTTTCAGCAAAGGCCTTACCACACTGACTACATGCATAGGGTTTCTCTCCAGTATGTGTTCTTTTATGCAACTGAAGAGTACCGTGTTGAGCAAAGGCCTTACCGCACTGACTACAGGCATAGGGTTTCTCTCCTGTATGTGTTCTTTCATGTGTTTGAAGAGCACTGTAGTGAGCAAAGGCCTTACCACACTGATTACATGCATAGGGTTTCTCTCCAGTGTGTGTTCTTTTATGCAATTGAAGATGATCGTGACGTGCAAAGGCCTTACCACACTGATTACATGCATATGGTTTCTCTCCAGTATGTGTTCTTTCATGTATTTGAAGAGCACTGTGGTGAGCAAAGGCCTTACCACACTGAATACATACAAAGGTTTTCTCTCCAGTATGTGTTATTTTATGCAATTGAACATTACAGGGCTGTTCAAAGGCTTTACCACCCTGATTACATACACAGGGTTTCTCTTCAGTATGTATTCTTTTGTGCATTTGAAGAGCATTGTGATGAACAAAGGCTTTATGACACAGATTAGATTCATTCTCAATATCATGTGTTCTTTTATTCCTCTGAAGCTGACTGTCATATGCCAAGGCTTTACCACATTGAGGTTGCACTGAAAGTTTCCTTCCAGAATTATTTCTTTCAATCCTGCAAGCATAATTGGAACATATAAAACCTTTACCACATTCAATACACTCTTGAACCTACATATCTCTATGTATTACTTTTATAATTTAGTCCAATTGTAAATAGAAATCAGACATTAAGGTTTTATAACTGTTTTAACTCATGCTTTCTACTTTAATTAAGGGTTGTTTTGCATTTTTAAGACACTTGGCATGGCAAATTCCTTTATTATGTGGTTTAACTTTTCACATTTACAGAAACATTTTTCTATTTGACATATTTCTTATATTTGAAGAGAACTGGATAATCTCAGAACAACTTTATTACATTCACAAACTGTCCTATACTATGAATGATACTACATTTGCTAACTGAACTAGGACAATCAGAAGTAGTTGCACAATTCTAGAACTCGTGTGTCGTCTCTGCACTGTGAGTTTGTTTATGTATTAACATTGATATGTGAAAACCAATTATTTATATAGTTGAATCAATTTCAGCAAGGGTACTCAACATGGGGACTAATGCTTTCTTCTAATTGTTTACAGAGAGAGGTATGATGCATTTTCCCATATTCCTATGCTCATAGGCTTGCATCGAGAGTAATATGTGGAATACCCAGTAAAGGAAGGATCACAAACAAAAAATTTCCACACTGAATTATCATGGCGTGACTTTCTGTTCCTCGTAGACGTGTGGTAGAGGTATTAAAGTTTCTTCACAACAACTGCCACACAACTCTAACTGCTCTGTCACCAATCTTAATATAGTAATAAGAAGTATATGAGTAATACAAGATTTACTATGTGCTCTCGGTTTAGTAGAAAGTCTTGCAGATATACTTATCATCACTTCAATGTGTACACATTTTGTATTATGAGTAGCAAGAAATAAATGGATTGGCAGATCTACAGCACAGCTCTCATGGTGCTATGATTCAAATGATTTCTGTTTAGCCATTTCTCACTTGTCTTTTTAATTAAAAGAATGCCTGAAAATGCAATTCACCTACATGAAATTGTATATGGATTTTTCAGAAGTTAATAATTATAAATGTACTTAAAGCTGTGCTTATTCACACTGTTGTCTTTATTTAATTCTTCTAGGACACATTATCATTTCATCAGAGGCTCATTGTTTTCAGCATACACAAGAAAATTACCTTCCATGTCTTCTAGAATGTTGACAGTGTTCTTTACTGTTATGTTCTTCCCAAATGTATCCTAAAATGCAGTACCAGAAAATGTATGTTATAATATTGAATACTGTGCTACATTTAAGTAGCTATCTTAAGTAAATCTTAGAACCATGCCTGCTTTATTCACCTCATTCTTGTTCTCCTTTCTAAATCAAATTATTGAAGAACATCATTATCTAAGGAAAAGTTGTCCCTTTATTTTGAAACATGAAGGAAATTCATTTTTACCTATAGTGGTGAGGTTCTTGTAGATCTCCAGCATCACATCTTTGTAGAGATTCTTCTGGGAAGGATCCAGCAAATTCCATTCTTCCTCAGTGAAGTTGATATGCACATCATCATAGGTCACTGCCTTCTAAAATGTGCCATAAATAATAGTGACATGATAGTGACAACATTGTAAATGTATACTTCTTTGATAGTATAGTCATAGAATTCTGGTGTTCCCTAATCATATTCCAAGACATAGACAGTCATATTAGAAGGAAATTGAAAAGGAGAGTCTTCTCTGTCATTTCTGTACTCTTTGAATGAGATATCACTTTACAAGAGAAATATCTATTAGCAGAGAGGAGTTGCAGGAGGTTCTTCCACTCCTCCAGCCTATAGCTGCTGAGATACCAGCCCATTGGGGTGTGGTCTCTCTCCCTTTAAAAAGTCAGCCACTTCCCTCTCCTTTCTCTATTCACTTCCTGCTCCACTGGCAACTAGACTCCCCTCCTGGTTGCAGAGAGGGCTGTTGTGTGGGACAGTAATCTGTAAGTTTTTTCGGCTTTAAATAAATACCACCCTATTAATCATAATTCCAAACTGGTGTGGCATTGTTTGTGACTTACACCTTCACCTGGTGCCCCACGTGGGGTTTGAACCCATGACCCTGAGATTAAGAGTCTACTCCGAATGCTTAGGCAGTACTAATGTCATGCCTACTGAACGACTTCCAGACCCCAAAATGGGGGAAAAAATCTACTTCTATCATAAGCAACACAGACCAGAATACCAAAGAGCAGATAGAAACCAAGGAACCAAACGTGCATCCAACAAAGACAGAGATACTGGCAGCTAGGCCTGCAGTCACCTCAAACCCAGATACTTGACAACAGCACAATAACATGATCAACAACAGACAGAACAATATGTCACTACCACATTCCAACTCTCCTACTACAGCACACCCTGACTATTCAAACACAGTCAAAGTACAATTAAGTTAGATCAACTATGAAGATGTATTATGTCCTCAAGAAGGAAGTGAATGAATTCTTTAAAAAAGCAGGGGAAAGAGGTCTAATGTCCTCTTCTGGTCATCAAACACACACAGACTGAATATTGTATACATAATAAATAAATATTTGCTGGGAGGAGGTGGTGCACGCCTTTAATCCCGCACTCGGGAGGCAGAGGCAGGGGGATCTCCGTGAGTTCGAGGCCAGCCTGGTCTATAAGAGCTAGTTCCAGGACAGGCTCCAAAACCACAGAGAAACCCTGTCTCGAAAAACCAAAAAAAAAATAAATAAATAAAGCAGGGGAAATATAAATGAAATCTTGGAGAATAATAATAAGCCCCTTAAAGAAAGTCAAATAAACAAACAGTTGACATAAATGAATATATCAGTTCAAGAATTGAAAATTGAAATAGAAGCATGTAAAAAATGCAAGCTGAAGGATTCTGGAGATAAAAAACTAGATAAATGAAAAGGAAAAACTGGGAAATTAACATGAAGTCTATCCTATCTTTGTGAGTCTAAACTTTTATATAAAATTTACACACACCATAACTAAGGAAAATGTTAACGATATAATCGTTTTCAACTCAATCAAAAAACCCTGGGCATAACATTAGCCTGGAAGGTCTGGGGCAGCAAAAGTAGAGTCTCTTTTCCAAAGTAACAAATTTTGAAGTCAAGATACCTTTAAAGTATGTGTGGGGTTACCATAGCAGCCCCCAAATCAAATGTCTCTTTCTGCAGTCCAAAATTCAAAGAAAGCACAATGTTTAACCCAGACTCTGTGTGTATTTTCTATCTTTTGAAGCCCATTAATTGTTTTACTTACTTTTTCTTTAAGTACCTCAGTGTAAATTCCTTAAAAAAACTATTTTTAACCTATGACTCTGTCTATATTTATCCTTTGTCTTAAGCCTATGGACATTTATCAAATAAACTATCATACCCACTAAGAGGCCTTTTTATCTGGATGTTTTTTACTATGTATCTGTAACCCTTTTCTGATGAGGAGTGTTTTTGTAAATGAAAGCTGCATTTGACTTCCATTTTTGTGCTTTTACAACCCCTTGTTTTAAACCTTCTTAGGGTTTATGTGGATTTAGTTGCCTAACATTTGGTGTCATAATGTAAATGGGGGCTACACTTTCATCTTCTGGCTGCCTAGACCCAAATAATCACACACAAACTATATAATTACATCAGCATTTTAAAAATGCCTCAGGCATATTCCTAGTTAGATTTTACATGTTCAATTCATTCATCTCTATTCATCTATGTATCACCACGTAATGTTTTGGGACATTTCTATCACCTTCAGTGAATACATGGCATCTCTTTGATCTTCCCAAATAGTACACCGACCAGTCTGGTCTGTCTTCATTAAAATAAAGTAACAAATGCTGGAAAGTAATGAAATTGCTCTCCAACTACAATCAGGTCCTTTTTCATAATTGGGACTCCAGCAGTCCTATTTTCCTGTGCAGTCACACTCAAAACTGTTGCTTCTATTCTGGACTGAGGTAGAAACCACTCTCCACATGCAAATGCTTTTCCTTTACCTGCAATGGATATACAGTCTCATAAATTTATAACTTTGAAACTGGTGGTAGAATCATTTAATTTAAGATTTTAAAGGTATAACGTAGGACAAGGTCATTGCTCAGGAGAGGAAAAGACAGGGACCAAATCCTTTTATGTCAAGATAAGATAGATAGTGTTAAAAAACTTTCTGAAATACTAGAAGTACAGCAGTTCTAGAATTAATGACTTCCTAGGGAGAAATCACTCCACATGTTTGAGAGATTAATAAAGAAAAAATTATTAAATAATATTCACATACATCTCTGACTAATGCTCAAAGAGGACCCAGGCTAGAATAATTTTTTGCATTTCACATATTTTCTTATCCTTATGTCTTTCAGGTTCAGGCTCCACACACACTCTGAACAATTTAAATAGGGGTGGAAGGCTACAAGTCTACCCACCTGGACAGATGGAAGACTTACACAGCAAAGTCTTCCCAGCATTATTTCTTACATAAACCAGTGACCTTAAACAGTAAGACCATCTTCAGTGACAGGATCATGAAATGTCAGCCTTTTCTTCCATTTTTACAAGCTTTTCATTAGCCTCTCAAATGAGTTGATGGCCCTGATTTTGGTCCATTTCTATCCAGACTTACAAAATATAGATTCCAGAGGATGTGAAGGATAGGAAAAGTATAAGGCAGAAAAGATAAAAACAGGTTAGGGAAGTCTTGCATAAGCTATGTCTCATGTCAAGTAAATTTCCTAAGAAGAATAGATTTTGGTTGGAGAGATGGCTCAGCGGTTAACAGTATTGACTGCTCTTTGAGAGGACCTAGGTTCATTTCCCAGTACCCACATGACAGCTCCTAAATATCTGTAAATCCAGTTTCCCAAGATCTGATACCTACATACCAACACATATAAAATAAAATAGAATAACTCATAAAATATCCACTATTTATTCTGGCTGAGAAATAACTTGGGGATCTTTCATATTGACTTTCAGTCCTCTCAGTCTGTTTTATGTTTCTGTCTTCATTTCTTTTAATCTAACATTTCCTCAGCCTCAGCATCCCTTCCCAGAGAACCCTCAGCTAAATTCTGTTGGACAGACCATATGGGGTATCCAACTATGCTTGAACAAAATTTACTGCAGTTTCTGTATGATGCTGCTTTTGATACAAGGAATTACTTTACATATTCTGTCCATAAATTAAGAGCTTAGCTGGATAGAGCCTTACACTTCAGGGCACCTTGTTAAGATTTAAATGTAAAGCAAGGGCCTTCTCTTTCACTGTGTGAATCCTTGAAAACCCCTCTTGCTCTCACTACTGGACAGCCATCTGAACAACCCAGTGCTTCTCTCCTCGACAAACATTGATTCTTTTCATTCTTTCATGTGTTTCTTTTGCACTGTAGATTTGAAGGAGTCAGCAGTAATAACCATCCAGCAGAAATAATATTTTGTCTAAGATATCAGACAATTAATTTTTAATTCTGCCTTAGTCACTTTCTTGGGACATGGAAACATTAAGAAAGATTGGGGACCAAAGTGTCACACAACTGATCTCCAGCAAACTTTTTATGAAGTTTTCTAAGCTCCTGTATTACTTACCAGGTCAAAATAAATCAATAGGGCCACAAGGAATAAAGCCAGGCTTGGGCTGGAGGGACCAGAACAAGATGAGGTTATGAGAGCAATCAGAATTATTTTATCTTTATCAGAAACAGAAAATAAGGCAATTTCCAGGATCAATACCGTGTAGTTGCCAGGATATCATGAAGACTGAAAGCTATACAGGGAATACAGGATTGTGGTCTCAGACCAAGTGTACTGTGGAACTTCCAAACTTCCTTGACCACTAAGGGATAACTCAGAGAGACGCAGATTAGCCTGAATGACTCATTGCTCGAGGGAGTGCATCACCATGTCAGCAGCTTAAAAAAGCACACTGTGCTCCAGGAGTCATGGATTTTAATGTGAAATAACTAAGACACACGTCTCTCAGGGTAGATGGGCCAATCCAACTCCTTTTTCCCTGCAGAGTCTTTGTCCACTAAAATCCTATAACCTCGACCTCCACTGCTTGCCACTACTCTCAACACTCCTGTCTTTCAGGTCCTACAATGACAGCCAGTTAAGCTGTTTAGAGCTTTCTATGACTTTTGCCATCTAAAGTCCTGTTAGCTTGATAATTCTTCCACAGCCAATATTTCCAAGTCCACTGCAGCAACAAAACCACTTTTGTGGTACCATTTTTATTCCAACTTGCTTCTTTGTTCCTGTGATTAAAGTATCTAACCTAAGGCAACTCTGGTAATGGACAGGTTGATTAGTTTGTTACCCCTAAGACAGAATCCACCACTGTGCGGGCTTAGGATAGGAACTCAATCACTGGAGGCAAAACATTTGGAACCATTGTTTCCTGGTTTTCTCTGGTGCTTTGTCCCTGTTTTATGCTCAGCTAGCCCCCTGAATCAGCCCAGGCCCACTTGCTTAGAGACATTGCCAACTCAGTGGAAGAGTCCTCTTCCAACACCAATCATCAATCAACGTAATCACGTTCAGATGGAAATCAGATATTCTGATCTAAGCACACACTCAATTGATAATTCGTCAGGTGACCCTAGCCTTTTTCTTGTTGACAGCTGAGGCTAATTATCACACAGAGAAAGTCTTTATGAGAATGTTTTTAAAGAAACAAAAATATAACGATAATGTATTATTCCTGTCAACCACTTAAGCAGCACCTCACCATGAGGATAACAACAAATGGAAAACACAGATTGCCAGAAAATGGAAAGAGAAAAGGATCTAAGATCAAGAAGAGAAAACTAAAACTGTCACTCCACAAAAACTATTCAAAACAAAAACTTAAGGAACTGATAGCAGAGGAAATATTCTGAATTCAAACTGAAGGTCCGTCATTTTTGAAATTTTAATGATATAATTAGATTATGGTTCAAAAAAATCAACATAGATGACACCAGTGCCAAAACAAGACTCAAAGACAGATCTATGAATATATATTATGGTCCCTTAAACAAGAACTACAAGATCTTAGTCAAAATCAAATTCCAAAAATCACTGGCCATCATTCATCCCATACACGCCAATTCTCTCCTTTACCGATAACGGAAAAAGGGTTGGTAAGATGGGCTCTTCCTCCAAAATTCACAAGATTCACTTGATAGCCGGGCAGTGATGGCACACACCTTTAATCCCAGAACTCGGAGGGGGAGGCAGGTGGATCTCTGCGAGTTCGAGGCCAGCCTGATTTAGAAGAGCTTTCCAGGACAGGAACTAAAAAAGCTACAGAGGCTGGGCAGTGGTGGCGCAGGCCTTTAATGCCAGCACTCAGGAGGCAGAGGCAGGCAGATCTCTGTGAGTTCAAGGCCAGCCTGGTCTACAAGAGCTAGTTCCAGGATCGGATGCAAAAAGCTACAGAGAAACCCTGTCTCGAAATAAAAAAACAAAAAAAAAAAAAAAAAGAAAACAAAAAGATTCACTTAACGCCGTCTGATATTTTTGCTTTGTGGAAATAGTTTTGATTACTAAAAGGATTTCATTCAATTATAATAAAGAAAATGATGTCTGTTAGGATCACTTAGACACCATTTCATTTCCTACATGGTGATTGCCTCTAAGTCTGTATCAGAGTGAGGAAGTATAAACATTTTAAATGAAATTTCAAGAAATAGATTTTTAAAGAATCACTGTACATGAGAAGTAACTTGCTTTACTCTGACTGCTTTACAAATCACAATTTTCAAAACAAGGTTATTCTATTTTCTGAGTATGTTTGTGCGTGACACAAAATACCTGTGATATACAAAAAAATGATTGTCAGATTTCTTGGATTGGGAATAGTAGACATTTGTTAACCTACAAACTTAAATGTAGGTTTAAACTCGGGTCATCCACAGGGAAAAAATTATGTGCTGAGTCACCTGCCAAGATGAATAATAAATTTTATCAAATAATCCAAGTCTTTCTCAGATTAATAAAAAAGAAGAAAAACAAAACATAAATAAAGAAGTAAAGCCAGGCTGTGGTAGCACATGCCTTTAATCCCAGCACTCGGGAGTCAGAGGCAGGCAGATCTCTGTAAGTTTGAGACCAGCATGGTCTATAAGAGCTAGTTCCAGTACAGGCTCCAAAACCACAGAGAAACCCTGTCTGAAATACAAAAAACAAAAAAAAGTAAAGAAATGATTTTTGGGAATATGAGGCATCAGAATTAAGATGATATGTACGGTATATTTGCAGCATTAACTGAATATAACTCAATAACTTCATCTAACAATCTATAAGAGGAAAGCTAATCACAACGTAACATTCACAAAGGAAACACTCAGAATGCTCATTGGGTGTGTGTGTTAATCACATCAACATTTAAGTAGCAGAGACTCAAATGTGAAGATAGAAACAACTGGAACACACAGATATGCCAGGAAATGGAAAGAGGTAGGCATCTAAGATGAAAAAAACAATCGGCACAGAAATATCCCCCAAACCTCAAACTTAAGGAACTGATGATGTAAGAAATTTTCTGAATAAAATTGGTGAAGGTTCATCATTTTCAAGAAAGTGAATAATAAATTAGATATCAGTTGTAGATTATAAAAAAATCATATACAGATTCACATAATATGCTTTCTGCATTTTTCACAAAGATCCAACAAGCAAGAATGTGTACAATCTTTATGAAAGAATAAAGGTGTTAAAGAGGAAGAGTTGTGAACAAAAGCAGGAATAAGTAGTATATTTTTATTCAAAAACCAAAGTAAACTTAGGCGAGGAAAAGTGTGATCTTGGTTAATGCTACCCAGCTATCTTTGATTATATGTCTACAGAAATTAAATAAACATAAACTGTACAACTTTCACAAAGATATCTCAAAGTGATCCTTAATCTGCTGTTTCTGACCCCCACTTACTGATCTGTCTTCTGAGATGCAGCCACATGATATAGATGTTCTCTTTGCAAATAGAGAAGATCCCTTGCTACAGCTCTCCAGATCCTTGTGCTATCTGCTGGTTGAAGGGAAACACAGTCCCACTGATATTCAATCCCAAAACAACCTAAAAACTGATTTAAAATCTGCTACATGCATTATGGCGGAATTGGTGGATTGTGCCCTATCTACCTGGCTAACACAATGCACACCTGAGAAATCTCTGCACATCAGAAACTCCTTTTGTCCCATGGTAAGCTTCACTGGATCACACCATTGTGGCAAGTGGCAGAATCACATTAACAGAATTCTACTCAAGTATTGCTCTACGAGTTCCTAAACAATTTGTAATCTTTAGAACAGAAACCTGAAATTGGAAAGCAGTATTCAGATAGTCAATATTCTAGAACTTAGAACTTCAGTTTTCTAATCTCTCTTCCCACTGCACAACAGAAGTAGTTCCCATGTGTGTACTCTGGACAGAGATACAACCAGCATCATATCCTTCCATTCCAGGGCTGCAGAGTCGCCCCTTTCCCACGAAATCTACACAGAAGGAGGCTCAGAGAACAAGGGCCACTGCCAGCCTGAACCACATGGACCAACATGACTACAGTCTGGCTCATGGTCCTTCCAAGTCACAGCAGAAATAACAGTTCAACAGACCTGCTCTATACACCACCCCCACTCAGCATGGGACAGCTTGAGGTCCTCCTTAAAGCTACCTACTACAGAGGCAGAGGAGAATCATGGAAAGAACCCACAAACTATCTGCCACTATACTCTGATGCCAATGCTTCCCAGAGCTCCCTCATTGGCTAGGACCTCCCAGTGGGACTCACAATATTAGCAGCTTTTCTACTGGAGGATCAGGTATCAAATGACTCAGACAGCACAATCCTTCCAGTTGTGCCCTCACAGCCCAGCAGACAGGGCCCCAGGTTAGACAGTTTGTATTTAGCACACATTATTCCACTCTCCTAGAGCAAACACATCCCGTTCCTCATGCAAAGTGCAGGGTCGCCAGGCGATGGTGGTGCATGCCTTTAATTCCAGCACATGGGAAGCAGAGGCAGGCGGATCTCTGTGAGTTCGAGACCAGCCTGGTCTAGAGAGCTAGTTCCAGGACAGGCTCCAAAGACACAGAGAAACCCTGTGTCAAAAAAAAAAAACAACAAAGTGCAGGGACTTTTGGGTGCTCATTCCATTATACACTCACTTTCCAGTGCAGCCATCACCTTGTCTGAGAGATGGAAAATTTTGGAGAAATTCAGGTCACATTCATGAAGTAATTACTGTTACTGTGTAAGTGTTTTCAAAATAACAGACCATGACTTTAAAACAATTAAGGCATATTAGGGAAGGCAGCAAAGAGAATGTAAATATGACATAATTTTCATCTCAAAAATTATTTTGAAAATTTGAAACACAATTAGCTGGGCGGTGGTGGCGCACGCCTTTAATCCCAGCACTCGGAAGGCAGAGGCAGGCGGATCTCTGTGAGTTCGAGACCAGCCTGGTCTACAAGAGCTAGTTCCAGGACAGGCTCCAAAACCACAGAGAAACCCTGTCTCGAAAAACCAAAAAAAAAAAAAATTTGAAACACACTTTATGGCCATGTGCTCTGGAGACTAGGGATTTGTATTCATGCACATTAAAGATTTCTCATATATTTTATCTAAAGTTGAATGTGTTAATGCAGAAATGTAGCAGTGCTTTTAGGCAGGGCCACAACATTTTACCTAGATCTTCTATTTTACATGAACTTCTGTAAATAGAGCAATTAGGTTTAAAGATATGGTCAGTCCCTTTCCAAGATTCTGGACTGCTCAGGTCTGTGGACTGCAAACAGTGGTCAATCAGGACAATCATAGAGCATCTACAATTGACTCCCTCATTCCACATTGCTAATCTCAACTTCTATTGAAGAAGGAAAGCTCTCACCCTCAGTCCAACCTTTTTGTTTCTGCCCTGTGTCTCCACCAGCTTCAAGTTGGTCAGTGAGCTCAACTTTGCACAGGTCCCTCTGCTTCTAAGTCCCCAATAAAAGCCAGAAAGATCAGCAGACACTCATTAACTACTCTATTTTTCTTTCTCATTGACAAATCATGGTCAAACCTGTAAGGAGTCGCAGGAATGTTTTCCCAGCACTAGGCAGCAGAGGAAAGATTGATTAGGAGTTCAACATGATTCTCAGTTACACAGCATGAGGCAAGCCTAAGCTATAGGGCACATTCCTCTACACAGAAATCAATAATCGACATCACTTGAAAGAAATAAAATCCCACTATTAATAACTTTGAAATGTTGGAGAAAATAAACAAGAGCAGCAATACATTCAAAGAAAACATCTGAAAATGACACCAATAAGTGATTTTTTAAATGACAGAAATAGTGCACTTTTAAGATTAAACAAAACTTTCTATATTGACTTTGAAAGAGTCTTCTCTTTCCATAAGAAAGGAGATGTCATTAATAATAGATAGTAGCCAGGCGATGGTGGCGCACGCCTTTAATCCCAGCACTCGGGAGGCAGAGGCAGGTGGATCTCTGTGAGTTCGAGACCAGCCTGGTCTACAGAGCTAGTTCCAGGACAGGCTCCAAAGCCACAGAGAAACCCTGTCTCAAAAAACTAAAAAAAAAAAATAATAATAATAGATTGATGGTGCCCATATACATAGCTGGCTGCTGAGATCTGTAACCTGACGCATAAGAGTTAGTCAATGGCCTGTTTCTCAAATCTCAGAGTTGACATAACTGTGTCAAACAAGATCAACCACATCTGCAGAGGATAGTGGCCTAATTGCAAATTCAATATTCATTGGCTCAAGATAACCTTCCCAGGCCGGGCGATGGTGGCGTACGCCTTTACTCCCAGCACTCGGGAGACAGAGGCAGGGGGATCTCTGTGAGTTCAAGACCAGCATGGTCTACAGACTAGTTCCAGGACAGGCTCCAAAGCCGCAGAGAAACCCTGTCTCGAAGAACCAAAAAAAAATAAAGATAACCTTCCCAATCTGTATACCCATACAAATAATCTGCATTCATTCACATGGCATTAAATTAATAACACATGCTGAGAAATTACAAATTCACTGAACCTACAACAATCAGACCCTTTTTCATAATAGTGGCTTCAATAGTTGATTGCCTCCACTGTTTCCCCTGCAGTGTACACAATAAACAATTCCTCCTATTCTGGTCTGAAGACAGAAGTAATGCTCCATTTGCAAATCCTTTACTGCGACTGCATTGGATAGTCAACTACATGACTCAAATGCATGAGTCTAAAACTGTGGACCGGGCGATGGTGGTGCATACCTTTAATCCCAGCACTTGGGAGGCAGAGGCAGGTGATGCTCTGTGAGTTCGAGACCAGCCTGGTCTACAGAGAAAGTTCCAGGACAGGCTCCAAAGCCACAGAGAATCCCTGTCTTGAAAAACCAAAAAAAAAAAAAAAGGTTTTACAATCATTTTTGAGGGGAATTTTGAAAGTGTAGTATACGAAGGACACCTGAGTCAAAATAAGAATTTGTCTCAAAGCTGGGCGGTGGTGGCGCACGCCTTTAATCCCAGCACTCGGGAGGCAGAGGCAGGCGGATCTCTGTGAGTTTGAGACCAGCCTGGTCTACAAGAGCTAGTTCCAGGACAGGCTCCAAAGCCACAGAGAAACCCTGTCTCGAAAAACCAAAAAAAAAAAAAAAAAAAAAAAAAAAATTTGTCTCAGAAACTATTTTTCTAACAGGATGGAAATGCAGCTGTTCTAGAATTAATATTCCTTTCCATTGAGAAATTACTTCATACACTTAAGAGATTAATAAAGAAAGACCTCTTTAATGATGGTATACATCAATCTCTGGCTAATGCTCAAAGAGGAGCCAGCTAGACAGATTACACATTTGCTGTTGCCTTGAGCTTCCTTTGGGGATAGGCTCTAGGTTACACTTTGAACTATTGAAATAGAAACAGAAAACTTGCCAGGCTAGACATTTAGGCAGACAGGAGAGTTACCGAGCAAGTGTATTTTCAGGATAATTTCTTATGTACACTGGTGACCTGAATCAGCAGATCAAGCTTCAGTGACAGGGTCCTGAGTTGAAGGTCACAGGGGATGACAAATTTAGGAAAAGTAAAATGGGAAAAGTTAAAAATTTGGGGTAGGGAGGTCTTGCAGATGCCTAGGAAGCTTCCCGAGAAAAACAGCAACTTTCTGGGCATTGATGGCACATACCCTTGCTAAGCCAAGGGACCTCTATGAGTTCAAGGACAGCCTGGTCTACCCAGTGAGATCCAGGATAGTCAGGACAGTCATACAGAAAAACACTGTTTCAAAATATTTTTTTAAAAAAAAGGAGTAAAAGAAGAATAGCTTCTTGGATACTTCCAGGGGCGAAATGGAAGGAAATGGGAGAATTATAAGAAGTCAGTAAAAGCTGGGCTCTGGTGGCGCACGCCTTTAATCCCAGCACTCGGGAGGCAGAGGCAGGCGGATCTCTGAGTTCGAGACCAGCCTGGTCTACAGAGCTAGTTCCAGGACAGGCTCCAAAGCCACAGAGAAACCCTGTCTCGAAAAACAAAAAAACAAAACAAAAAAAAAAAGAAGTCAGTAAACAACATCATATGAATTTGGAAGGAGGTTAGTCAGACAATTCTACTCCATTGGAACACAGGTTATCTAAAGAACTTTACTAAGAGCACAGGGGCCGGGCTGTGGTGGCGCACGCCTTTAATCCCAGCACTAGGGAGGCAGAGGCAGGCGGATCTCTGTGAGTTCGAGACCAGCCTGGTCTACAGAGCTAGTTCCAGGACAGGCTCCAAAGCCACAGAGAAACCCTGTCTGGAAAAACCAAAAAAAAAAAAAAAAAAAGAAAAGAAAAAAGAGCACAGGGGCCTGGGAACTGATAAAGATAGCTCATATGGTGAAAGGCTTGGGTTCTTGGGCCTAAAGCAACCCCTCCAAAGGCCTTGGCACCAGACCATTACCAGCTCTCCAAAGCATATTCCTGGTTTTAGAGAAGGAGCTCTGTTTTATTATCAATACATCAGGTCCTTAGGGAAACTCACAAGGCTTAAGCCCAAGGCTGTTACCAGATCTCCTAGGAATGTCCCTGCTCCCTGCCTGAGGGAATAAATAAAACCCTGGATTGATCAGGTAAATCCTTCTCACAATAATGTTTCGCATTTCAAATATATGTCACCTAGTGTCCTATAGCCCCTCTGGAAAAACTGTGCGTTTCTATGTATGTGTGTAGCTTTTTTTTTGTTTGTTTGTTTTTTTGCGGATTTCTCTGTAGCTTTTTTTTTTTTTTTTTTTTTGCGTAGTCGGCAGGATTTTTTTAGTTTTTTGAGACAGGGTTTCTCTGTGGCTTCGGAGCCTGTCCTGGAACTATCTCTGTAGACCAGGCTGGTCACGAACTCACAGAGATCCACCTGCCTCTGCCACCCGAGTGCTGGGCTTAAGGTGTGCACCACCATCGCCTGGCGAACTGTGCTTTTAGGAAGAAAACTGGAACTTTGAGCCACATCAGGGCCTGAGGTAGTTTAGAAACCTGTAAAGCCTCCTTGAAAGCTTGCTAGAGGCTTTTTTTATATGGGTACTTGCCTGGTGTCTGGTTTTAAATCGGTGGTGGCTTCTCTGTAGTAGTTTGGAGCTAAATATCTGGGCAATGCAGTTGAACAAAATGTGCCCTAGCATCCTAATCTCTAATAGCCCTGATTAAAACACATTCATCTTCTGGGTGATTTAGAGGCAGTCCTCCCTCAGCTAATTCTACTTTGTGAGACTGAACTATTTCCAAGGCATTGGAAAATCCTTTATATCAGCAATTCAACTTAGAAATGCAGTACTACCCAACAGGTGAGATGCCTTGATACCGTTCACAAGTTAAACACAAATGGAGATTGTGTGTAAGTTGAAATGCAAAGTGCTCAAATTTGAGTAGATACTGGAGAAACTAGGCCTCTCTGAGTATGACGTATTGAAGTTGAGAAGAAAGATGTTTGTACACACAGCACCCTGCTCCCAATTTTCTAAGCAGATTAAGCCCACAGCATTAGATCTAGGAATTAACAGGACTGCATGGGACTTTGTGACGCAGGGAATATGGCGGCAAGTTCCCACACAGATCCCGGGAGGACGCACCATGCTGTCTCCCCCACCTCACTTTCTGCTCCTCCCCATCTGGAGACAGCATTCCCTCGCTCACCATGCTGTGCTTCCTCAGATCACCAAAGCTCTCAGTTCATCATCTCCCTGCAGCAGCAACTGCACCACAGCACAGGAAACAACTGGCACAAGCTCCTCCACAAAGCCGAGACTGAAGGCGGTGCCCGGAAGAGCCCTGCACTGTTGCTGACTGGCAGGTCACCTGGAGCTCTTGATTGGCTGGAGCGGTCTGAGTGGCAAGAACACTGTCCACAGGGCTACATTGTGCTTAAAGACACAGAACAGTAGTTCCTGGCCATTCCTTCCACCCCAGTCAAAGATCTTTTCTAGATTGGCCAAGCCTTGCATTTCAATAGCACTTGCCCCTTGCTCCAAAAGGAGACACTGTCACAATCTTGCACTCCATTGAAACTTTCCCCTTTTCCTCCAGGACACAATGTGGCTAGCTAGCTTGTACTGTGCACTGTGCTGTGCTAGGTGGATGCAGTGATTTCTTTCCTACAGGGGTCGGGTGCACAGAATATTAACAGCTAAAGATAACTTTAAGGTCACAAAAGATGATTATTCTGTGGCTTCATGCTGAGGTCCGATGAACTGAAGGTACTTTTTACATGGTTTTCACAGGGATTTCATACAACAGAAAAGAGAAAAGGAGGAACCAGATCTTAAACAAGATGATTGGTCTTAACCCAAATGATGGCTGGATGATGGCTCCATTGCTTTATGGGTTTTATTTTTGGAAAATGTAAGGTAAATAGACAATTTTCTGAATAGGTACCACAAACCAAAACTAAATCAAGACCTCATAAACAATTCAAATACACCTATAACCTTCAAGTAAATAGAAGCAGACATCAAAAGTCACCCTTCACCTACCAAAAAGCAAAGGACTGCATGGTTTCAGTGAAGGATTCTACCAGAACTTCAAAGAAGAGGTAACAACTATACTCCTCAAATGGTTACACAAAATAAAAACAGAAGAAACATTTCCATACAAACATTTCCATTTTATGATGTTACAGTTACCCTGATACTAATTCCACACAAAGAATCAAAAAGGAGAATTATATGCCAATCACCCTCATGATCATTAATGCAAAAATACTCAATAAAATACTGACAAACTGAATCGAAGAACACACCAAAAAATTATTCACCATGATGAAATTAGCCTCATCCTAGGGAGGCAAAATGGTTCAACATATGCAGCATATGGTCTGTCAATGTACTCCATCATAAAAATAAATTGAAAGAAAAAGTATAATTATCTCATTAGATGCTGAAAAAGCATTTGACAAAATCCAACACCCCTTCATGATAAAGGTCTGGAGAGATCGGGGATACAAGGAGGATATCTTAACATAATGAAAGAAATATACAGAATGCATAGAGCAAACATCAATTTAAATGGAGAGAAAATCAAAATGATCCCACTAAAATTAGGAACAATTCAAGGCTGTCCTCTCTCACCATACCTAGTAAACATAGTTCTTGAAATTCTAGCTAGAGAAGATGAAAACAAACAAACAAAAAAAAAAGATCATGGGGATCCAAACTGGAAAGGAAGAAGTTAAGCTTTTGCTATTCACAGATGATATAAGAGTATACATAAATGACCCCCACAAACTCTATCAGGGAACTCCTACAGCCCATAAATACCTTCAGTAATCTGTCAGGATACAAGATCAGCTCAAAAAAAATCAGTAAACCTCCTATATAAGAATAAAAAAGAAGCTAAGAAAGAAATCAGAGGAACATCACCATTTACAATAGCCACAAATAATTTAAAATGTCTTCAGGTAACAGGAACCAAAGAAGTGAAAGACCTGATATTTCAAAATTTAAGTCTTTAAAGAAGGAAACTGAGCCGAGCGGTGGTGGCACACGCCTTTAATCCCAGCACTCGGGAGGCAGAGGCAGGTGGATCTCTGTGAGTTCGAGGCCAGCCTGGTCTACAAAGGGAGTTCCAGGACAGGCTCCAAAAGCTACAGAGAAACCCTGTCTAGGAAAAAACAAAACAAAAAAAAAACAACAAAAAAATACCCAAGAATGAAACTGAATCAAATACAAGAAAATGGAAAGATGCTCCTGGATAGGTAGAATCAACATAATAAAAATGGCAACCCTAACAAAAGAAATTAATATATTTAATGCAATCTCCATCAACATCCCAAAACTTTTCTTCACAGACCTTGTAAGCACACTACTCAAATTCATAGCAGAAAACAAAACACACACAATAGCTAGTCTCGTGGACTGAACAACTACTGAATTCTTCACTTGATCTTAGACAAAACATTGAGACGTGATGGACTGGATTTTCCCAATTAACATTGGTAGGCAGCTATTTTTAAGTTACCTGGACCACAGCTTGTGAGACATTCTAATAAGCCTACTTTTTACAATCATGGTGAGATTCATTCTACCTGTCCTGTTCATGTAGAGAATCTTGAATACTGCTGTTGTATATTTTATTTACCTGACCATGGAAAGAGATGTGCTGGCTAAAGATAATACTCATGAAGACATTCTTCCTAGCTCCATTATTATCTATGTATTCAAATTTCATGAACACTACACTTTTTTATTATTATTCATTTGCGTGGAATTTGCTTTGAATTTCAGGAATAGAATCCATAAAGCAATGGAGCCATCATCCAGCCATCACTTGGGGAAAGACTAATCATCTTGTTTAAGATCTGGTTCCTCCTTTTCTCTTTTCTGTTGTGTGAAGTCCCTGTAAAAACCATGTAAAAAGTACCTTCAGTTCATCTGACCTCAGCATGAAGTCACAGAACAATCATTTTTTGTGACTTTAAAGTTATCTTTAGCTGTTAATATTCTGTGCACCGGTCCTCCTGTAGGACAAGAAATCACTGCATCCACCTAGCACAGCACAGTGCACAGTACAAGCTAGCTAACCATATTGTGTCCTCAAGGAAAAGGAGAAAGTTCCTACGGAGTGCAAGATTGTGACAGCTTCTCCTTTTGGAGCAAGGGGCAAGTGCTATTGAAATGCAAAGCTTGGCCGCGATCCTTTAATCCCAGCACTCGGGAGGCAGAGGCAGGCGGATCTCTGTGAGTTCGAGACCAGCCTGGTCTACGGAGCTAGTTCCAGGACAGGCTCTAAAGCCACAGAGAAACGCTGTCTCGAAAAAAAAAAAAAGAAATGCAAAGCTTGGCCAATCTAGAAAAGATCTTTGACTGGGGTGGAAGGAATGGCCAGGAACCACTGTACTGTGTCTTTAAGCACAATGTAGCCCTGTGGACAGTGTTCTTGCCACTCAGACCACTCCAGCCAATCAAGAGCTCCAGGTGACCTGCCAGTCAGCAACAGTGCAGGGCTCTTCCGGGCACCGCCTTCAGACTCGGCTTTGTGGAGGAGCTTGTGCCAGTTGTTTCCTGTGCTGTGGTGCAGTTGCTGCTGCAGGGAGATGATGAACTGAGAGCTTTGGTGATCTGAGGAAGCACAGCATGGTGAGCGAGGGAATGCTGTCTCCAGATGGGGAGGGGCAGAAAGTGAGGTGGGGGAGACAGCATGGTGCGTCCTCCCGGGATCTGTGTGGGAACTTGCCGCCATATTCCCTGCGTCACAAAGTCCCATGCAGTCCTGTTAATTCCTAGATCTAATGCTGTGGGCTTAATCTGCTTAGAAAATTGGGAGCAGGGTGCTGTGTGTACAAACATCTTTCTTCTCAACTTCAATACGTCATACTCAGAGAGGCCTAGTTTCTCCAGTATCTACTCAAATTTGAGCACTTTGCATTTCAACTTACACACAATCTCCATTTGTGTTTAACTTGTGAACGGTATCAAGGCATCTCACCTGTTGGGTAGTACTGCATTTCTAAGTTGAATTGCTGATATAAAGGATTTTCCAATGCCTTGGAAATAGTTCAGTCTCACAAAGTAGAATTAGCTGAGGGAGGACTGCCTCTAAATCACCCAGAAGATGAATGTGTTTTAATCAGGGCTATTAGAGATTAGGATGCTAGGGCACATTTTGTTCAACTGCATTGCCCAGATATTTAGCTCCAAACTACTACAGAGAAGCCACCACCGATTTAAAACCAGACACCAGGCAAGTACCCATATAAAAAAAGCCTCTAGCAAGCTTTCAAGGAGGCTTTACAGGTTTCTAAACTACCTCAGGCCCTGATGTGGCTCAAAGTTCCAGTTTTCTTCCTAAAAGCACAGTTCGCCAGGCGATGGTGGTGCACACCTTAAGCCCAGCACTCGGGTGGCAGAGGCAGGTGGATCTCTGTGAGTTCGTGACCAGCCTGGTCTACAGAGATAGTTCCAGGACAGGCTCCGAAGCCACAGAGAAACCCTGTCTCAAAAAACTAAAAAAATCCTGCCGACTACGCAAAAAAAAAAAAAAAAAAAAAGCTACAGAGAAATCCGCAAAAAAACAAACAAACAAAAAAAAAGCTACACACATACATAGAAACGCACAGTTTTTCCAGAGGGGCTATAGGACACTAGGTGACATATATTTGAAATGCGAAACATTATTGTGAGAAGGATTTACCTGATCAATCCAGGGTTTTATTTATTCCCTCAGGCAGGGAGCAGGGACATTCCTAGGAGATCTGGTAACAGCCTTGGGCTTAAGCCTTGTGAGTTTCCCTAAGGACCTGATGTATTGATAATAAAACAGAGCTCCTTCTCTAAAACCAGGAATATGCTTTGGAGAGCTGGTAATGGTCTGGTGCCAAGGCCTTTGGAGGGGTTGCTTTAGGCCCAAGAACCCAAGCCTTTCACCATATGAGCTATCTTTATCAGTTCCCAGGCCCCTGTGCTCTTTTTTCTTTTCTTTTTTTTTTTTTTTTTTTGGTTTTTCCAGACAGGGTTTCTCTGTGGCTTTGGAGCCTGTCCTGGAACTAGCTCTGTAGACCAGGCTGGTCTCGAACTCACAGAGATCCGCCTGCCTCTGCCTCCCTAGTGCTGGGATTAAAGGCGTGCGCCACCACAGCCCGGCCCCTGTGCTCTTAGTAAAGTTCTTTAGATAACCTGTGTTCCAATGGAGTAGAATTGTCTGACTAACCTCCTTCCAAATTCATATGATGTTGTTTACTGACTTCTTTTTTTTTTTGTTTTGTTTTTTTGTTTTTCGAGACAGGGTTTCTCTGTGGCTTTGGAGCCTGTCCTGGAACTAGCTCTGTAGACCAGGCTGGTCTCGAACTCAGAGATCCGCCTGCCTCTGCCTCCCGAGTGCTGGGATTAAAGGCGTGCGCCACCAGAGCCCAGCTTTTACTGACTTCTTATAATTCTCCCATTTCCTTCCATTTCGCCCCTGGAAGTATCCAAGAAGCTATTCTTCTTTTACTCCTTTTTTTTAAAAAAATATTTTGAAACAGTGTTTTTCTGTATGACTGTCCTGACTATCCTGGATCTCACTGGGTAGACCAGGCTGTCCTTGAACTCATAGAGGTCCCTTGGCTTAGCAAGGGTATGTGCCATCAATGCCCAGAAAGTTGCTGTTTTTCTCGGGAAGCTTCCTAGGCATCTGCAAGACCTCCCTACCCCAAATTTTTAACTTTTCCCATTTTACTTTTCCTAAATTTGTCATCCCCTGTGACCTTCAACTCAGGACCCTGTCACTGAAGCTTGATCTGCTGATTCAGGTCACCAGTGTACATAAGAAATTATCCTGAAAATACACTTGCTCGGTAACTCTCCTGTCTGCCTAAATGTCTAGCCTGGCAAGTTTTCTGTTTCTATTTCAATAGTTCAAAGTGTAACCTAGAGCCTATCCCCAAAGGAAGCTCAAGGCAACAGCAAATGTGTAATCTGTCTAGCTGGCTCCTCTTTGAGCATTAGCCAGAGATTGATGTATACCATCATTAAAGAGGTCTTTCTTTATTAATCTCTTAAGTGTATGAAGTAATTTCTCAATGGAAAGGAATATTAATTCTAGAACAGCTGCATTTCCATCCTGTTAGAAAAATAGTTTCTGAGACAAATTTTTTTTTTTTTTTTTTTTTTTTTTTGGTTTTTCGAGACAGGGTTTCTCTGTGGCTTTGGAGCCTGTCCTGGAACTAGCTCTTGTAGACCAGGCTGGTCTCAAACTCACAGAGATCCGCCTGCCTCTGCCTCCCGAGTGCTGGGATTAAAGGCGTGCGCCACCACCGCCCAGCTTTGAGACAAATTCTTATTTTGACTCAGGTGTCCTTCGTATACTACACTTTCAAAATTCCCCTCAAAAATGATTGTAAAACCTTTTTTTTTTTTTTTGGTTTTTCAAGACAGGGATTCTCTGTGGCTTTGGAGCCTGTCCTGGAACTTTCTCTGTAGACCAGGCTGGTCTCGAACTCACAGAGCATCACCTGCCTCTGCTTCCCATGTGCTGGAATTAAAGGCATGCACCACCATCGCCTGGCGACCCTGCACTTTGCATGAGGAACGGGATGTGTTTGCTCTAGGAGAGTGGAATAATGTGTGCTAAATACAAACTGTCTAACCTGGGGCCCTGTCTGCTGGGCTGTGAGGGCACAACTGGAAGGATTGTGCTGTCTGAGTCATTTGATACCTGATCCTCCAGTAGAAAAGCTGCTAATATTGTGAGTCCCACTGGGAGGTCCTAGCCAATGAGGGAGCTCTGGGAAGCATTGGCATCAGAGTATAGTGGCAGATAGTTTGTGGGTTCTTTCCATGATTCTCCTCTGCCTCTGTAGTAGGTAGCTTTAAGGAGGACCTCAAGCTGTCCCATGCTGAGTGGGGGTGGTGTATAGAGCAGGTCTGTTGAACTGTTATTTCTGCTGTGACTTGGAAGGACCATGAGCCAGACTGTAGTCATGTTGGTCCATGTGGTTCAGGCTGGCAGTGGCCCTTGTTCTCTGAGCCTCCTTCTGTGTAGATTTCGTGGGAAAGGGGCGACTCTGCAGCCCTGGAATGGAAGGATATGATGCTGGTTGTATCTCTGTCCAGAGTACACACATGGGAACTACTTCTGTTGTGCAGTGGGAAGAGAGATTAGAAAACTGAAGTTCTAAGTTCTAGAATATTGACTATCTGAATACTGCTTTCCAATTTCAGGTTTCTGTTCTAAAGATTACAAATTGTTTAGGAACTCGTAGAGCAATACTTGAGTAGAATTCTGTTAATGTGATTCTGCCACTTGCCACAATGGTGTGATCCAGTGAAGCTTACCATGGGACAAAAGGAGTTTCTGATGTGCAGAGATTTCTCAGGTGTGCATTGTGTTAGCCAGGTAGATAGGGCACAATCCACCAATTCCGCCATAATGCATGTAGCAGATTTTAAATCAGTTTTTAGGTTGTTTTGGGATTGAATATCAGTGGGACTGTGTTTCCCTTCAACCAGCAGATAGCACAAGGATCTGGAGAGCTGTAGCAAGGGATCTTCTCTATTTGCAAAGAGAACATCTATATCATGTGGCTGCATCTCAGAAGACAGATCAGTAAGTGGGGGTCAGAAACAGCAGATTAAGGGTCACTTTGAGATATCTTTGTGAAAGTTGTACAGTTTATGTTTATTTAATTTCTGTAGACATATAATCAAAGATAGCTGGGTAGCATTAACCAAGATCACACTTTTCCTCGCCTAAGTTTACTTTGGTTTTTGAATAAAAATATACTACTTATTCCTGCTTTTGTTCACAACTCTTCCTCTTTAACACCTTTATTCTTTCATAAAGATTGTACACATTCTTGCTTGTTGGATCTTTGTGAAAAATGCAGAAAGCATATTATGTGAATCTGTATATGATTTTTTTATAATCTACAACTGATATCTAATTTATTATTCACTTTCTTGAAAATGATGAACCTTCACCAATTTTATTCAGAAAATTTCTTACATCATCAGTTCCTTAAGTTTGAGGTTTGGGGGATATTTCTGTGCCGATTGTTTTTTTCATCTTAGATGCCTACCTCTTTCCATTTCCTGGCATATCTGTGTGTTCCAGTTGTTTCTATCTTCACATTTGAGTCTCTGCTACTTAAATGTTGATGTGATTAACACACACACCCAATGAGCATTCTGAGTGTTTCCTTTGTGAATGTTACGTTGTGATTAGCTTTCCTCTTATAGATTGTTAGATGAAGTTATTGAGTTATATTCAGTTAATGCTGCAAATATACCGTACATATCATCTTAATTCTGATGCCTCATATTCCCAAAAATCATTTCTTTACTTTTTTTTGTTTTTTGTATTTCAGACAGGGTTTCTCTGTGGTTTTGGAGCCTGTACTGGAACTAGCTCTTATAGACCATGCTGGTCTCAAACTTACAGAGATCTGCCTGCCTCTGACTCCCGAGTGCTGGGATTAAAGGCATGTGCTACCACAGCCTGGCTTTACTTCTTTATTTATGTTTTGTTTTTCTTCTTTTTTATTAATCTGAGAAAGACTTGGATTATTTGATAAAATTTATTATTCATCTTGGCAGGTGACTCAGCACATAATTTTTTCCCTGTGGATGACCCGAGTTTAAACCTACATTTAAGTTTGTAGGTTAACAAATGTCTACTATTCCCAATCCAAGAAATCTGACAATCATTTTTTTGTATATCACAGGTATTTTGTGTCACGCACAAACATACTCAGAAAATAGAATAACCTTGTTTTGAAAATTGTGATTTGTAAAGCAGTCAGAGTAAAGCAAGTTACTTCTCATGTACAGTGATTCTTTAAAAATCTATTTCTTGAAATTTCATTTAAAATGTTTATACTTCCTCACTCTGATACAGACTTAGAGGCAATCACCATGTAGGAAATGAAATGGTGTCTAAGTGATCCTAACAGACATCATTTTCTTTATTATAATTGAATGAAATCCTTTTAGTAATCAAAACTATTTCCACAAAGCAAAAATATCAGACGGCGTTAAGTGAATCTTTTTGTTTTCTTTTTTTTTTTTTTTTTGTTTTTTTATTTCGAGACAGGGTTTCTCTGTAGCTTTTTGCATCCGATCCTGGAACTAGCTCTTGTAGACCAGGCTGGCCTTGAACTCACAGAGATCTGCCTGCCTCTGCCTCCTGAGTGCTGGCATTAAAGGCCTGCGCCACCACTGCCCAGCCTCTGTAGCTTTTTTAGTTCCTGTCCTGGAAAGCTCTTCTAAATCAGGCTGGCCTCGAACTCGCAGAGATCCACCTGCCTCCCCCTCCGAGTTCTGGGATTAAAGGTGTGTGCCATCACTGCCCGGCTATCAAGTGAATCTTGTGAATTTTGGAGGAAGAGCCCATCTTACCAACCCTTTTTCCGTTATCGGTAAAGGAGAGAATTGGCGTGTATGGGATGAATGATGGCCAGTGATTTTTGGAATTTGATTTTGACTAAGATCTTGTAGTTCTTGTTTAAGGGACCATAATATATATTCATAGATCTGTCTTTGAGTCTTGTTTTGGCACTGGTGTCATCTATGTTGATTTTTTTGAACCATAATCTAATTATATCATTAAAATTTCAAAAATGACGGACCTTCAGTTTGAATTCAGAATATTTCCTCTGCTATCAGTTCCTTAAGTTTTTGTTTTGAATAGTTTTTGTGGAGTGACAGTTTTAGTTTTCTCTTCTTGATCTTAGATCCTTTTCTCTTTCCATTTTCTGGCAATCTGTGTTTTCCATTTGTTGTTATCCTCATGGTGAGGTGCTGCTTAAGTGGTTGACAGGAATAATACATTATCGTTATATTTTTGTTTCTTTAAAAACATTCTCATAAAGACTTTCTCTGTGTGATAATTAGCCTCAGCTGTCAACAAGAAAAAGGCTAGGGTCACCTGACGAATTATCAATTGAGTGTGTGCTTAGATCAGAATATCTGATTTCCATCTGAACGTGATTACGTTGATTGATGATTGGTGTTGGAAGAGGACTCTTCCACTGAGGTGGCAATGTCTCTAAGCAAGTGGGCCTGGGCTGATTAAGGGGGCTAGCTGAGCACAAAACAGTGACAAAGCTCAAGAGAAAACCAAATGTTTTGCCTCCAGTGATTGAGTTCCTATCCTAAGCCCGCACAGTGGTGGATTCTGTCTTAGGGGTAACAAACTAATCAACCTGTCCATTACCAGAGTTGCCTTAGGTTAGATACTTTAATCACAGGAACAAAGAAGCAAGTTGGAATAAAAATGGTACCACAAAAGTGGTTTTGTTGCTGCAGTGGACTTGGAAATATTGGCTGTGGAAGAATTATCAAGCTAACAGGACTTTAGATGGCAAAAGTCATAGAAAGCTCTACACAGCTTAACTGACTGTCATTGTAGGACCTGAAAGACAGGAGTGTTGAGAGTAGTGGCAAGCATTGGAGGTCAAGGTTATAGGATTTTAGTGGACAAAGACTCTGCAGGGAAAAAGGAGTTGGATTGGCCCATCTACCCTGAGAGACGTGTGTCTTAGTTATTTCACATTAAAATCCATGACTCCTGGAGCACAGTGTGCTTTTTTAAGCTGCTGACATGGTGATGCACTCCCTCGAGCAATGAGTCATTCAGGCTAATCTGCGTTTCTCTGAGTAATCCCTTAGTGGTCAAGGAAGTTTGGAAGTTCCACAATACACTTGGTCTGAGACCACAATCCTGTATTCCCTGTATAGCTTGCAGTCTTCATGATATCCTGGCAACTACACGGTATTGATCCTGGAAATTGCCTTATTTTCTGTTTCTGATAAAGATATAATAGTTCTGATTGCTCACATAACCTCATCTTGTTCTGGTTCCTCCAGGCCAAGCCTGGCTTTATTCCTTGTGGCCCTATTGATTATTTTGGCCTGGTAAGTAAGTACAGGAGCTTAGAAAACTTCATAAAAAGTTTGCTGGAGATCAGTTGTGTGACACTTTGGCCCCCAATCTTTCTTAATGTTTCCATGTCCCAAGAAAGTGACTAAGGCAGAATTAAAAATTAATGGACTGATATCTTAGATAAAATATTGTTTCTGCTGGATGGTTATTACTGCTGACTCCTTCAAATCTACAGCGCAAAAGACACACATGAAAGAATGAAAAGAATCGATGTTTGACGAGGAGAGAAGCACTGGGTTGTTCAGATCCTTGTCCAGTAGTGAGAGCAAGAGGGGTTTTCAAGATTTACACAGCGGAAGAAACTGCAGTAAATTTTGTTCAAGCATAGTTGGATACCCCATATGGTCTGTCCAACAGAATTCAGCTGGGGGTTCTCTGGGAAGGGGTGCTGAGGCTGAGGAAATGTTAGATTAAAAGAAATGAAGACAGAAACATAAAACAGACTGAGAGGACTGAAAGTCAATATGAAAGAGCCCCAAGTTATTTCTCAGCCAGTATAAATAGTGGATATTTTATGAGTTATTCTATTTTATTTTATATGTGTTGGTATGTAGGTATCAGATCTTGGGAAACTGAATTCACAGATATTTAGGAGCTGTCATGTGGGTACTGGGAAATGAACCTAGGTCCTCTCAAAGAGCAGTCAATACTGTTAACCGCTGAGCCATCTCTCCAACCAAAATCTATTCTTCTTAGGAAATTTACTTGACATGAGACATAGCTTATGCAAGACTTCCCTAACCTGTTTTTATCTTTTCTGCCTTATACTTTTCCTATCCTTCACATCCTCTGGAATCTATATTTTGTAAGTCTGGATAGAAATGTACCAAAATCAGGGCCATCAACTCATTTGAGAGGCTAATGAAAAGCTTGTAAAAATGGAAGAAAAGGCTGACATTTCATGATCCTGTCACTGAAGATGGTCCTACTGTTTAAGGTCACTGGTTTATGTAAGAAATAATGCTGGGAAGACTTTACTGTGTAAGTCTTCCATCTGTCCAGGTGGGTAGACTTGTAGCCTTCCACCCCTATTTAAATTGTTCAGAGTGTGGAGCCTGAACCTAAAAGACATGAGGATAAGAAAATATGTGAAATGCAAAAAATTATTCTAGCCTGGGTCCTCTTTGAGCATTAGTCAGAGATGTATGTGAATATTATTAAATGATTTCTTCTTTATTAATCTCTCAAACATGTGGAGTGATTTCTCCCTAGGAAGTCATATTAATTCTAGAACTGCTGTACTTTTAGTATTTCAGAAAATTTTTTAATACTATCTATCTTATCTTGACATAAAAGGATTTGGTCCCTGTCTTTTCCTCTCCTGAGCAATGACCTTGTCCTACGTTATACCTTTAAAATCTTAAGTGATTCTACCACCAGTTTCAAAGTTATAAATTTGAGTTATGAGACTGTGTATCCATTGCAGGTAAAGGAAAAGCATTTGCATGTGGAGAGTGGTTTCTACCTCAGTTAGAATAGAAGCAACAGTTTTGGGTGTGACTGCACAGGAAAATAGGACTGCTGGAGTTCCAATTATGAAAAAGGACCTGATTGTAGTTGGAAAGCAATTTCATTACTTTCCAGCATTTGTTACTTTATTTTAATGAAGACAGACCAGACTGGTCGGTGTACTATTTGGGAAGATCAAAGAGATGCCACGTATTCACTGAAGGTGATAGAAATATCCCAAAACATTACGTGGTGATACATAGATGAATAGAAATGGATGAACTGAACTTGTAAAATCTAACTAGGAATATGCCTGAGGCATTTTTAAAATGCTGATGTAATTATATAGTTTGTGTGTGATTATTTGGGTCTAGGCAGCCAGAAGATGAAAGTGTAGCCCCCATTTACATTTTGACACCAAATGTTAGGCAACTAAATCCACATAAACCCTAAGAAGGTTTAAAACGAGGGGTTGTAAAAACACAAAAATGGAAGTCAAATGCAGCTTTCATTTACAAAAACACTCCTCATCAGAAAAGGGTTACAGATACACAGTAAAAAACATCCAGATAAAAAGGCCTCTTAGTGGTTATGATAGTTTATTTGATAAATATCCATAGGCTTAAGACAAAGGATAAATATAGACAGAGTCATAGATTAAAAATAGTTTTTTAAGGAATTTACACTGAGGTACTTAAAGAAAAAGTAAGTAAAACAATGGGCTTCAAAAGATAGAAAGTACACACAGAGTCTGGGTTACACATTGTGCTTTCTTTGAATTTTGGACTGCAGAAAGAGACATTTGATTTTGAGGCTGCTATGGTAACCCCACACATACTTTAAAGGTATCTTGACTTCAAAATTTGTTACTTTGGAAAAGAGGCTCTGCTTTTGCTGCCCCAGACCTTCCAGGCTAATGTTATGCCCTGGGTTTTTTGATTGAGTTGAAAAACGATTATATCGTTAACATTTTCCTTAGTTATGGTGTGTGTAAATTTTATATAAAAGTTTAGACTCACAAAGATAGGATAGACTTCATGTTAATTTCCCAGTTTTTCCTTTTCATTTATCTAGTATTTTATCTCCAGAATCCTTCAGCTTGCATTTTTTACATGCTTCTATTTCAATTTTCAATTCTTGAACTGATATATTCATTTATGTCAACTGTTTGTTTATTTGACTTTCTTTAAGGGGCTTATTATTATTCTCCAAGATTTCATTTATATTTCCCCTGCTTTTTTTTTTGTTTTTGTTTTTGTTTTTCGAGACAGGGTTTCTCTGTGGTTTTGGAGCCTGTCCTGGAACTAGCTCTTATAGACCAGGCTGGACTCAAACTCAACAGAGATCCGCCTGACTCTGCCTCCCGAGTGCTGGGATTAAAGGCGTGCACCACCACCTCCCAGCAAATATTTATTTATTATGTATACAATATTCAGTCTGTGTGTGTTTGATGACCAGAAGAGGACATCAGACCTCTTTCCCCTGCTTTTTTAAAGAATTCATTCACTTCCTTCTTAAGGACATAATACATCTTCATAGTTGATCTAACTTAATTGTACTTTGACTGTGTTTGAATAGTCAGGGTGTGCTGTAGTAGGAGAGTTGGAATGTGGTAGTGACATATTGTTCTGTCTGTTGTTGATCATGTTATTGTGCTGTTGTCAAGTATCTGGGTTTGAGGTGACTACAGGCCTAGCTGCCAGTATCTCTGTCTTTGTTGGATGCACGTTTGGTTCCTTGGTTTCTATCTGCTCTTTGGTATTCTGGTCTGTGTTGCTTATGATCGAAGTAGATTTTTTTTTCCCCATTTTGGGGTCTAGAAGTCATTCAGTAGGCATGACATTAGTACTGCCTAAGCATTCGGAGTCATTGAATTGTAGGTGCATGAACTTCTTCCTGCTTGTTATGCTTACTTTACATTTTTAAAATTAATAACACTATTTGATGCATCGGCATGGCTATGCACCACATGGGTACCTGGTTCTCAACATGATCAAAGGATCTCAGAGTTTGTGAACTTGGAATAATGGATAGTTATGATCCCCAAATAAGTACTGGCAGTTCTGCCACATCTATTCAAGACCATAAAAGCTAGGTACTACTCAGTCATCTCTCTCCCAGCCTGGGTTTATTACTTATGCCCAAGATTTATATTGCTAATGTTTTCATCTGTCCATTTGTAAATGTTTTAAACAAAAATCTCTGTTTGTAAAATGTTATTGGTATTACAGTTTAAATTAGGGCAAATGTTTGGAAGATACTTAGAGAAGTGGAGTGAATGCATACTTCTTTATAGGAACTTCAGTAAACAAAACCTCTGAGTTCTTCTATTCTTCTTGCTTGATTCACTGATCTTTGCATTAGAGACAGTGCCTTTTTGTTTGTTTGTTGTTTATTTGATTTTTGAGACAGGGTTTCTCTGTAGCTTTGGAGCCTGTCCTGGAACTAGCTCTCATAGAACAGGCTGGCCTCAAAGTCACAGAGACCCACCTGCCTCTGCCTCCTGATTGCTGGGATTAAAGGCATGCATCACCACTTCCTGGATGATAGGGTCTACTATATACTTCCACCTGTCCTGGACCTCATTGCATAGACATGTCTGGCATTTAACTCACAGAAAAATATACCTGCCTCTGGTTTTGAAGGTCTGAGCTTAAAGGCATGAGTCAATACAACCCGTTTGTCCAAATTATTTTTCTATTTGTAGTTAGTTAATCTTCATAAAAACTTCTCATTTGAGCCGGGCGATGGTGGCGCACGCCTTTAATCCCAGCACTCGGGAGGCAGAGGCAGGCGGCTCTGTGAGTTCGAGACCAGCCTGGTCTACGGAGCTAGTTCCAGGACAGGCTCCAAAGCCACAGAGAAACCCTATCTCGAAAAACCAAAAAAAAAAAAAACAAAAAAAAAACTTCTCATTTGTACTATGAACTATCGATCTGTTTCCTTGTTTCTCTCTGCTGTGGGAGGTCCTGGATAGCTCAGTCAGTAGAGAGTGAGACTCTTAATCTCAGGGTCATGGGTTCAAACCCCACGTGGGGCACCAGGTGAAGGCGTAAGTCACAAACAATGCCACACCAGTTTGGAATTATGATTAATAGGGTGGTATTTATTTAAAGCCGAAAAAACTTACAGATCACTGTCCCACACAACAGCCCTCTCTGCAACCAGGAGGGGAGTCTAGTTGCCAGTGGAGCAGGAAGTGAATAGAGAGAGGAGAGGGAAGTGGCTGACTTTTTAAAGGGAGAGAGACCACGCCCCAATGGGCTTGTATCTCAGCAGCTATAGGCTGGAGGAGTGGAAGAACCTCCTGCAACTCCTCTCTGCTAATAGATATTTCTCTTGTGAAGTGATATCTCATTCAAAGAGTACGGAAATGACAGAGAACACTCTCCTTTTCAATTTCCTTCTAATATGACTGTCTATGTCTTGGAATATGACTAGGGTACACCAGAATTATATGACTATATTATCAAAGAAGTATACATTTACAATGTTGTCACTATCATGTCACTATTATTTATGGCATATTTTAGAAGGCAGTGACCTATGATGATGTGCATATCAACTTCACTGAGGAAGAATGGAATTTGCTGGATCCTTCCCAGAAGAATCTCTACAAAGATGTGATGCTGGAGATCTACAAGAACCTCACCACTATAGGTAAAAATGAATTTCCTTCATGTTTCAAAATAAAGGGACAACTTTTCCTTAGATAATGATGTTCTTCAATAATTTGATTTAGAAAGGAGAACAAGAATGAGGTGAATAAAGCAGGCATGGTTCTAAGATTTACTTAAGATAGCTACTTAAATGTAGCACAGTATTCAATATTATAACATACATTTTCTGGTACTGCATTTTAGGATACATTTGGGAAGAACATAACAGTAAAGAACATTGTCAACATTCTAGAAGACATGGAAGGTAATTTTCTTGTGTATGCTGAAAACAATGAGCCTCTGATGAAATGATAATGTGTCCTAGAAGAATTAAATAAAGACAACAGTGTGAATAAGCACAGCTTTAAGTACATTTATAATTATTAACTTCTGAAAAATCCATATACAATTTCATGTAGGTGAATTGCATTTTCAGGCATTCTTTTAATTAAAAAGACAAGTGAGAAATGGCTAAACAGAAATCATTTGAATCATAGCACCATGAGAGCTGTGCTGTAGATCTGCCAATCCATTTATTTCTTGCTACTCATAATACAAAATGTGTACACATTGAAGTGATGATAAGTATATCTGCAAGACTTTCTACTAAACCGAGAGCACATAGTAAATCTTGTATTACTCATATACTTCTTATTACTATATTAAGATTGGTGACAGAGCAGTTAGAGTTGTGTGGCAGTTGTTGTGAAGAAACTTTAATACCTCTACCACACGTCTACGAGGAACAGAAAGTCACGCCATGATAATTCAGTGTGGAAATTTTTTGTTTGTGATCCTTCCTTTACTGGGTATTCCACATATTACTCTTGATGCAAGCCTATGAGCATAGGAATATGGGAAAATGCATCATACCTCTCTCTGTAAACAATTAGAAGAAAGCATTAGTCCCCATGTTGAGTACCCTTGCTGAAATTGATTCAACTATATAAATAATTGGTTTTCACATATCAATGTTAATACATAAACAAACTCACAGTGCAGAGACGACACACGAGTTCTAGAATTGTGCAACTACTTCTGATTGTCCTAGTTCAGTTAGCAAATGTAGTATCATTCATAGTATAGGACAGTTTGTGAATGTAATAAAGTTGTTCTGAGATTATCCAGTTCTCTTCAAATATAAGAAATATGTCAAATAGAAAAATGTTTCTGTAAATGTGAAAAGTTAAACCACATAATAAAGGAATTTACCATGCCAAGTGTCTTAAAAATGCAAAACAACCCTTAATTAAAGTAGAAAGCATGAGTTAAAACAGTTATAAAACCTTAATGTCTGATTTCTATTTACAATTGGACTAAATTATAAAAGTAATACATAGAGATATGTAGGTTCAAGAGTGTATTGAATGTGGTAAAGGTTTTATATGTTCCAATTATGCTTGCAGGATTGAAAGAAATAATTCTGGAAGGAAACTTTCAGTGCAACCTCAATGTGGTAAAGCCTTGGCATATGACAGTCAGCTTCAGAGGAATAAAAGAACACATGATATTGAGAATGAATCTAATCTGTGTCATAAAGCCTTTGTTCATCACAATGCTCTTCAAATGCACAAAAGAATACATACTGAAGAGAAACCCTGTGTATGTAATCAGGGTGGTAAAACCTTTGAACAGCCCTGTAATGTTCAATTGCATAAAATAACACATACTGGAGAGAAACCCTTTGTATGTATTCAGTGTGGTAAGGCCTTTGCTCACCACAGTGCTCTTCAAATACATGAAAGAACACATACTGGAGAGAAACCATATGCATGTAATGAGTGTGGTAAGGCCTTTGCACGTCACGATCATCTTCAATTGCATAAAAGAACACACACTGGAGAGAAACCCTATGCATGTAATCAGTGTGGTAAGGCCTTTGCTCACTACAGTGCTCTTCAAACACATGAAAGAACACATACAGGAGAGAAACCCTATGCCTGTAGTCAGTGCGGTAAGGCCTTTGCTCAACACGGTACTCTTCAGTTGCATAAAAGAACACATACTGGAGAGAAACCCTATGCATGTAGTCAGTGTGGTAAGGCCTTTGCTGAAAACCGTAGTCTACGACAGCATAAAAGAACACATACTGGAGAGAAACCCTATGCCTGTAGTCAGTGTGGTAAGGCCTTTGCTCATAATGGTACTCTTCAATTGCATAAAAGAACACATACTGGAGAGAAACCCTATGAATGTAATCAGTGTGGTAAGGCCTTTGCTTACCGCAGTGCTCTTAAAATTCATGAAAGATCACATACTGGAGAGAAACCCTATTCATGTAGTCAGTGTTGTAAGGCCTTTGCTCAATACAGTGTTCTTCAATTGCATAAAAGAACACATACTGGAGAGAAACCCTATGCATGTAATCAGTGTGGTAAGGCCTTTTCACGTCATGGTCATCTTCAATTGCATAAAAGAACACATACTGGAGAGAAACCCTATGCCTGTAGTCAGTGTGGTAAGGCCTTTGCTCAACAAAGTGCTCTTCAAAACCATAAAAGAACACATACTGGAGAGAAACCCTATACTTGTAGTCAGTGTGGTAAGGCCTTTGCTGAAAACAGTACTCTTCGACGGCATAAAAGAACACATACTGGATAGAAATTCTATGAATGTAATCATTGTGGTAAGGCCTTTGCATGTCATAGTCAGCTTCAAAGGCATAAAAGGACAAACACATACTGGAGAGAAACCCTTTGAATGTAATCAGTGTGGAAAGGCCTTTGCTCAACACGGTCATCTTCAAACGCATAAAAGACCCCATACTGGAGAGAAACCCTATGAATGTAAATAGTGTGGTAAGACCTTTGCATGTCACAGTCATCTGCAGTTTCATAAAAGAACACACACAGTTGTGAAACAGTATGCATGAAATGAGTTTGGAAAAGTCTTTTCATGTCTTATTCATCTTCAAAAGCAGAAAAGAACACAGATTGGAGAGAAACTTGTGAATGGAATTTGTTTTTCCAAATCCTTTGGCACAATAATCTCCAAATACATGAAATAAACCATCCTGGAGAGAAACTGTAAACTTAAGGAATGTCCTCTTCAAAAACATGAGAATAATCATACTGTAGTGAAAAAATAAACGTAGTGTGGTATGTTTTGCAGTTTTTACAGCCATAAAACTTTTTGCATGTAATCAATCTGATAGTTTTTAGGTACCTGAAGCCATCACACTTACAGTCTATTAACGAACAGTATTCATTCTGTAAAAAAAAATGAAGGTGCCAAAAATCTGTTCAGCTTTTATTTTATTTGCACCAGGAAACTGATGGACAAAACCTACTTTGTGATTTTATGAAGTTTTATGGGAAGGAGATAGAGCCAGGATAAGAATCGCAACCTGGTACTGAAATGAGATACAAAGGAAAACCCTTTCCCCTAAATCCAGAACTAGTAAAAGATACAACATCACCCTGAAAACAGTCAAAAATCAAAAATGGACACTGAAAGAAATCTGCTTTGGCTTTCAAACCAGTTCCAAAGAAATACAATCTTCCCTTTTCTCTCTGAGCTCAAAACCAATCCCAGAGCACAAAATCCAGCCCATCTCTGAGCGTGTTCAAACCCAGGCATTTAAATCTCAGCAATTCCCGCATTCTAAATCTCCTTAGAAGCGCTCTGGCTCCAAGAAGCCCTATATGAGTCATATGCTCCTTCAGTTGGCAGCTGCCGATTCTTCCCTTCCAAATAAAGCTCTTGACTGAGATTTATATGAACACCTTCTTTCACTGGGATGGATCAGGAAATCCCTAGTGGAGTTGACATCACTGTTTGGAAACTCACTTTGCCCAGAAGAGCACAGAAGCAATGGACACCTCTTATGGGAGACTCCCTTAGGAGAGTGGAGCAGATCAGCAACAGACATTTCTGCTGGGAAGCTTTCATAGAAGAATGGAGCAGAGCCCAGCTGTAATGACTCTCTCAGAGAGGAACAGAATTGCTACATCGAGTGGGGCAAACTTCTTTTCACAGCTGTTGGTATTGCCTAATTTTTGGTAGTCAGTATATCCTTCCTTTCAGAGTTTTAAGATTTGCAGGATGAATTTGAACAATAATGTAACCCTTAAATTTTACACTTCTCTTCAACTGCATGGAATATGTAACAGGTGCAAATATTTATGGATGTGTACTGCCTCCTTTCTGGTTGTGATATGATGTGTATTTCACATATAAAAGCATCTTATTCAGGCCATGGTTCTAGAGGATAACAGGATCACCATGAAAGAGCCATGACAAAAAGTGTCAGACATGGCACTAAAGCTGGAACTTAAGAATTCCCAGCTGTAATCTTCCACATAAAGCAGAGTATTGGAACTGGAACTGTGTATGGATGTAAATTCTCATAGCCTAAATCTTCCCAAATGATACCATCATCTTATGAGGATTAGTTTCTCTTACTTCTAGTTTTAATTTGCTTTCTCTTTACATGAACCAATACTTCATGAATAAAAACTCTGTAAGTGAGCTGTAAGATGCCTGGTACCCTATTTTACATTAATAAATGCTTACAGAGGAATAATTTTCATGAGTGAAAAATTGTTTAAAAATTTGCTTTTAAGCCGGGTGATGGTGGCGCACGCCTTTAATCCCAGCACTCGGGAGGCAGAGGCAGGCGGATCTTTGTGAGTTTGAGACCAGCCTGGTCTACGGAGCTAGTTCCAGGACAGGCTCCAAAGCCACAGAGAAACCCTGTCTCGAAAAACCAAAAAAAAAAAAAATTTGCTTTTATTGTAATGATGTGATGTGTGTGATGGTGGGGGGAATGTAAATGTGCCTTCTGTATCCTGGAAATGTTAAACACCTTAGATCTTCTTGTAGCAGAAATTACAGATATCTGTTAAAAATCTGACCTGAGTCCTTGGAATGAAGATTTCTTAGTCACCTAGCCATGACTCTAGTGCTATAAATATTTTAATGTCTATTTATATCTCATTGAATTTTGGAAATAGGAACAAACTCATAAAGCAGAAAGCCCTATTCATGAAAACAATTTTTAATGACTTTAGCCATCAAGGTTGTCTTCAGCTTGAAGAAAAATTATTTTTCATCATAGCCTTGGGAAGTAAATTATGTAACGCATTCACTCAAGATTGATGCTGGAAATCATTGCATTTTGCTTTCTATTTTGAAACATTTGAGGTTGGTACTAAAGTTTTATATTGTGGCAACTCCATTTACTAAAATTTATTTTGTAGTCATTTTATTCCTTCTATGGCTTTTGTTCAGCTTCCATTGTGCCTTTAACTAGTAATAGGTATTTTTCTGATATAATATATAAAATGGCCTTTCCATTATTGAATTGTCCCAATGGTTATTAAAATACTAGTACATGTCTGATCATACTTTTCAAGTAAGGGTATCAGTGAAAGGGTGGTCACTGGTTGTTCATGGTTTTGATTTTCATCATTTCCCAAAATCCCTTGTTGTTTTGTTTTTTGTTATTCATCCCGTCTTGGATGTCAGTAATGATTCAAAGATACATTTGAACTCATGATGCTCATATGTCTGCCACCTGAGCACAAGTTCAAAGGTAGATGATGAACTCCCAATGTGTTCTGTTTTTTTTTGTTTGTTTGTTTTGTTTTGTTTTTGTTTTGTTTTGTTTTTGTTTTTCGAGACAGGGTTTCTCTGTGGTTTTGGGGCCTGTCCTGGAACTAGCTCTTGTAGACCAGGCTGGTCTTGTGTTCTGTTTTCTCAACACAATTTAACAATGTTAAAGTTAAAAAGACTGAAAATGTAATTATAAGAAACATTAAATACCTCATGTGTGTATTCAAATATATTTTCATTTATGTGATATAATATAATAAAGTAAGATAATTAGCAATCAGTTGTGTATTTCATACCATAACTTGATGTTCTACCGGGATTAAGGTTAGGTTTCTTGACTAATATACAACAGTTTCTTCCCACAGAACTATATTAGTGATGATCAAATTTGATTTGAAGAAATAGTACATCAGTAAATTATTGTCTTTCTTCAGATTGTAAATGTAAATTTGTTCAAAGTATAAGGATCCAGGACATCTTGAATAATAAATCTTCTTTGCATAGAAAAATATTTACACCATCATACATATCTAATTAGTTCATTCTGCAGGCTAAATATTTATTTCTAACACTTTCTTAACATATAAGAATTGTGGGCTGGCGAGATGGGTCAGTGGTTAAGAGCATTGCCTGCTCTTCCAGAGGTCCAGAGTTCAATTCCTGGCAACCACTTGGTGGGTCACAACCATCTGTAATGAGGCCTGGTGCCCTCTTCTTGCCTGCAGACATACACACAGACAGAATATTGTATCCATAATAAATAAATATTTTAAAAAACCATAAGAATTGAATTCTTCAGAGAATTGCCTCATTTAGTAATGTTCATGGCTGCTTATTCTGAGAACCTGAGTTCTATCTCTGGGTTACCAATAAGAGTTCTACAGGTGTTTCTCATATTTCACTTAGGTGGTTCCATGTGCACACTTCTATATGAGCTCATTGGTGAATAATTGTGAAATACAAAGAAGTGCCATTGAGGTCACTTGCAGCCAAATGGTTCCCAGGTATCATCACTAGAACTCACAAAGTGGAAGTAGATCATAGACCCCTGTTAGTTTTCCTGTCAGTGCTACATACACATCATGGCACAGGTGTATTCACACAGTCACTATTTTTAAATGGAATGAATTAACAATGCAAAGAAAATAACCCATTATTGAGAACATATGAAATGATTTTGCTATTCAAATTATAGAATTTCAAGTAACCTTGCTATTCATGAAAACAATGATGCTCCTACTAAATCTTATTTCTTTCTCTGGTTCAATGATAAATCCATTAAAAACACCTATGTCAGCTAGACTTAGAGGTGCATGGCTTTATCATAGCACACAGGAGTATGCGTGGGGCCCACCTCAGTAAGCTTGAGGTCAACTTGTTCCCCATCCCTGGCTATGTGGACTTTTCCTAATAAAATCCCCATTGGGACATGGGGATACTGTGATTGGTGGAGGACAATGTCCACAGTTGTCTCTGAGGCTGCACAACTTCAAGGGCATGGCACCAGGAAGTGTTGGCTTAGGTAATCACTCTTCCAAGTTTCCTATTCTTACTAATGTTTTCTGTCAAAGGCAGTCTAGATAACATAAATCTCAAACTCATGTTGTACAATAATGATAAGAATTCTACTGCAAGTGGATGATTTAGCCACATGCATGGATGGTCTCCTTATTTGTGTATTCAAAACAGGCTGTTCAGTCTTGAAACTATAACACACAGCCAACAGAAATGGTCCCAGCAGATTTTACTCAATTTTTTATACCTACTATTCGCTCACACTTAACAAGGAAGAAATTCAAAGAAGGGTTTGGAAAGGCATGTAGATAGGACAAGGAAGGGGTAAAGAAATTGATTATATTTTACTTAAAATGTATAAGAATAATTTTTTAATAAAAATGTGGTTTGAGATAGCTTAGCAATTATGAGCAATGGGTGTTTTTTGAAGAAGACAGAGGTTGTAATTGTATAACTTTAGCTACTTTGTCAAAAATCCGGTGTCCATTCTCTTTGGATGGATGCCCAGCTCAGCCTTGATAGAGTAGGGAGGGCCTGGACCTTCTACAACAAAGCAATGTGCCTACTCTCTCTGTGGGATGCATATGGGATTGGGTGGGAGGCTAACTGGAGAAAATGAGAGGAGGGGAGGGAGTGGAAACTTGGATTGATATGTATAATGGATAGATAGATTGTTTTCTTTTTAAAAAATAAAAATAAAGAAATCATTATTCAAATGAAATGATGATTGTTTGGAGTGTGATTCTAATTAGTAGTATTAATAAAATCCCAGAGTCAGATTTCGGGGTAAACAGGACAGAACAGATGAGCAACACAGCAGCCACATTCACTTCTCACCTCCCCAAATCCAAACCAAATGGGGGATTAGATTCTTTATTCATCTCCCAATGGCTGGGATTAAAGTCATGATCCACTTCCTGCCGGATCCTGAGGTCCACTAGTGATTGTTAGCTCTGCCCTCTAATATCCAGGCAAGATTTATTTGTCCGAACAAGAAGAAAATATCATATTAAAAATTGGTAAGCATAGTGAGTGCACATTTATAACACCAACAGACTAGGGACTCAAGAACTGGGAAATGCCGGGCGATGGTGGCGCACGCCTTTAATCCCAGCACTCGGGAGGCAGAGGCAGGCGGATCTCTGTGAGTTCGAGACCAGCCTGGTCTACAGAGCTAGTTCCAGGACAGGCTCCAAAACCACTGAGAAACCCTGTCTCAAAAACAAAACAAAACTGGGAAAAAAGAACTTATTATGGAACCAAAATAGGACTGTGAAGACCATGTTAGAGATACAGCCCTTTGTGTTCATGGCTTTCATATACATGAACATGATGATGCTTTAGAAAAATAGGACCACAGCAAGGTACTCCAAGCAGGCGAAAAGGCATTTGCAGGGTCTGCTGGCTGAGGGCACCTTTAGGAAGGTGACCAGGATTGGCATGTCGGAAAGGCAAATGAGGAACTTGAGTAGAGGCAGCAGAAGGATGCCACCCACAGGGACGAAGTCATTGCTGACTGATGTGTCACCACAGGCCAGCTTCAGCACACCCAGGACCTTGCAGGTGAAGTGTCTGAATACTTTTTGGCCATACAAGGGCAGTCTCATGGCAATGACTGTTTCTGTCAACAACCCAAAGAGGTAGAGTACCCAGAAGACTCTTGGAGGCATGAAGAAAAAGCTGTGGCTCATGTGCATGGGTACCTTAGTTGCTGACAAATAGCAAGGTAGTGATCACAGGCCATGATGACAAGCAGCAGGTACTCCGTAGAGCCTGTGGAATGTCTCAGGTGCATCTGGATGTCACAGCCATTAGAGAAGATGGTCTTCTGAGATGAGAGAAGGTGGAACAGCATCAGAGGCACAAAGGAGATGTGTAGCAGATTCTCTAAATGGAAATATTACTCAGAAATTGTATATGGGTGTGTGTAGGCAGAGATCCAACATGCACACGGCCATGAAGGCAGTGTTCCGAGCAGGGTCACCAGGTACATAACTGAGCACAGAAGAAAGAGTAGGTGCTCCAGGGATGAGTAGTCAGAAAATTCCTTCAAGATAAATGCAGAGACTTTTGTCCTGCTTCTGAGCTACATAACACAGAGTTATGCCTGGATACACAGTAGAGTCAAAGGACAGAGGATGCAGGGTATTGAAAACAGAAAAATTGTTAAGGTCTTTTCCAGCATGGAAACATGTTCTGTGACTTGGGACAATCTCTTACTTTTCTGTAAGTTACAGTGCATCCATGTGAATAGTGAGGATAATATCCCTAAGAAGGTAATTATGGAAATATGGATAGGCAGACGGAAGAATCAGAGAGCCAATGCTGAATAAGAAGGACTTCTTGAAACGTTTAAATGGCTAATGTTTATTGGTGGCTCTCCAAAAGCAATGTAAATTATGCACTTCCAAACTTACCTGAACTTACATCCACATCACCTCTGGTCCTACCCCCAAGAAGAGTCCTGCAAACAGCATCTGAGAGTTGATAGCCTGGATCAGAGGTCCTAAAACTTACACACATACTGGAATTATTTGGAAGATGTAGTAATAGGAGCGGTGGGGCTGCGTACCCAGCACCCCGGCAGCCTGGCTAGCTTACGCCCCGAAATAACAACACACAAACTGTATTCATTTAAACACTGCTTGGCCCTTTAGCTCTAGCCCTTACTGGCTAATTCTGATATCCTGATCAACCCATCTCTAATAATCTGTGAGCACCGGTCTTACCGGGAAAGATTCAGCATGTCTGACCTGGAGGCTTGCTCCATCGCGTCTGCTTCAGAGAACAGAGCTATCACGTCTACCCGGGAGAAGGGAGCATGGCTTCTCTGCTCCAGAGCAGAGCTGTCGAGTCTGAGCTCACTTCCTCTTCCTCCCAGCGTTCTGTTCTGTTTACTCCACCCACCTATGAGGGCCAGCCAAGCAGTTTCTTTATTTTTTTAACCAATGACCTTCCTCCATCAGGAAGACTGTCAAAACACAGTGTGTTTCCCTTCCAGAGTTTCTGGCTTTGGGCAGATATGTGCTGTTGCTGCTCTCTTAGCACAGGGATGAATCTCTAAAGGTCCTGCTGACTTTGCTGCAGCCTCTAAGCCATGGCTTGCCCTGTTCTTACTGTCTGGAATATTTTCATTTTCCCCTTACCTGTAGTAGTTGATATGTCTCTTGGTTCTGTTTGTCACACTGTGTGCTTTGTATCTCAGGAAGTGGGCACTGACCTGTAAACCCATGAGTAGGCAAACCCCAAGAGATAATCTGTTAGGTGCTCTGTATGGGCTACAGCTTTAGAAGATGTCTCCATTGTGTTTACATCTCTACTTCAGAATCAGAAATGGTTTTAGATCTAGACTATGACTGTCCTTCTCTAAATCCAAGCATGATGTTAAAAGAAAAATTTAGAATTTCTGTCTGATGTCAACAGCTTTCTGATTTGGGACAGAAAGAAGATAGATTTTAAAGGAACATTTTACATTCCTTCATGCCCATTTTCTCTATATCTTATCTTTCACTGAAAATATGTCTACATGAACAATATTTACATTTTCAACAAAGAATAGCTTCCAAGAAGACATTGGGGCCCCACAATGTCTCTACCTGGTTGATATGATGGAATGATGCTGATAGCAGTAATATGAGACTGATTTATGGGTACAAGCTGCAGATATGGTGCACCTTCTTACAACGTTCTGGCCAGAACTCCAAATAAGAACTTCAGAACAACCCGATCGAATACTCAGAAACCATTTGCAATTATCCAAAACAGCAATCTTGAAATTTAACCATCATTTTACCTTTATAAAATCCTGTAGAAAGAACCTCGCCCCCATGACATCTGGAAGCAATTCTAGAAGATGCCATCCTCTCTCCCAACAAAGTTTGTCTTCACAGTCAGGGACAACATTTAAGAGTTATAATTTGAAAGTGGTCCCTTTTGCCAGTGTGTTCAAGGATACTTCCTATGTCTTTTATGTGGTTTAGTGTATTTGGCTTTATGTTATGGTCTTTGATCCATTTGGACTCGTGTTTTTTTCATGATGATAGATGTGGATCTACTTTCATTCTTCCCCACATTGATATTCAGTTATGCCAGCAAAATTTGTTGAATATCCTTTCTTTTTCCATCATATATATATATATATATATATATATATATATATATATATGAATGAATGAATGAGGCAATTTATTAACCCAGCATCCTTTGTTCTAATGCTTCTTGTTGGCAGCTGCCACCTGTTAGGCAATTCTGTCCAGATCTCTCTGTCCCTGAGGTGTTAGCTTGCGGCCCCCATCTTGGTCCTTTTCCACCATTTTCAGTCCCTCCAGGGCTTGGAGAATGTGGCAGGCCACACTCTGGGAGCTTCTGCTGAAGTGGCTGGGCCTGACACCGTTTCTCTGCCGTCCTCCATAGATCTTGGTCATGGAGCCAACGCCAGCACCACCACGCAGGTACAGGTGCTGTGCTGTAGAGATTCTTTCATGAATCAGGAACCCCGAAAGATCATCTCACCTTTAGGCAAGTTCAGCAGACCTCTTTCTGAGGGTTATCTGTGTCCAGTTTATTCAATAGTCCAGGCAAGAGCAGTTTCTTGCCCAAATGGCTATAAAACTCCATAAGGAGCTTCTTCAATGCCTATCTTCCTCTTGAAGTAGCTGGTGTTGTCAGGAGCAGATGTGTTCCATTGCCATGCAAAACCCTAAGTTATTAAAATATTTTAAATGCCATATTCTGCAGTCTTTGAAAGATGTGAACAATGCCTATCTAAAATAAATCTATGCACATCTAAAAAACCCAACATAACTACAAACTTGACTATTATAGATGATTATCTATTATCAACCTATGTACATTACATTTTTAAATAAACTACACAATCACAATACCTTAATCAATATCAGAAATATATACACATATAACAAAATTGACCTTAAATTAGTGTTGCTCTTTTCTCACCATTAAAACAATTCAAAGAGAGCATAATAGCATACAGTATCAAGATTCTCTGTGCATTTTTCATCTTTGTGTGGCTTTACTTTAACCTCCATTTTGTTTATTTTTACTTTTATTTTATATTCTCTGTATATCTTTGTCCTGGAATAACTCTGTAGACCAGGCTGTCCTTGAACTTTCAGAGATCTGCCTGTACAGAGGTCAATCTCCCTCTGCTTCCCAATGTTGGGATTAAAGGTGTGTACTACCACACCCAACTACTCTCTTTCTTCTTCTTTTTTTTTGTTTTTTACTTTAACTTTTAGCCTGCATATATTTTTAACACACTGTAAATCATTTAAAGGTTTTCTTCGTTTTTGAATCTCTCTTTACTATATCTCTCTCTCTTTCTGACCACATGAGCTTTTAAATTACTGAGCAATATAGGCAGGATTAAAGCCGTGGCTTTGGCAGCTAGATACAGCCCATTCCTTAGCTTTCAGCCTCATGGTGGAGGTACCAGCTGTAGCCACTTTTATTGCCACAAATCTATGGTGTTTCAAGGTCCCTGTCAGCAAGCAAGCTGCAGCATTCTGCTCCCAGACCACACTCAGTAACTGCCTGCCTGAAAAAGTCAGAGTTTGCCCTGGCAGGACAGCCCATAAAGGGGACATTTTAAAAAGGCACAACTTTTATCCTGCTATGGCTGAAAACAAACAAGCATTCAGTCGGCTTTTATCAACACCATTTAAGTGTTTCTTGGCAGGAACTCTTTTTTTTTTTTTTTTTTTTTTTTTTTAGTTTTTCGAGACATTCGAGACAGGGTTTCTCTGTGGCTTTGGAGCCTGTCCTGGAACTAGCTCTGTAGACCAGGCTGGTCTCGAACTCACAGAGATCCGCCTGCCTCTGCCTCCCAAGTGCTGGGATTAAAGGTGTGCGCCACCATCGTCTGGCTGGCAGGAACTCTTAAGAGCTGCAGGGTTTTGCAGCTAAAGCTCAGTCAAGAAGCCTCTCTTAGATGAGAGCACTTGCTTGCCTCTAGCAAGCAGAGCAGAATGAGAAATTGCTGCTACCAAGAAAACATGCTTTACTCTATTCTTTCCCAAGATTTCTCAGGCTTTATGTAGAAACACTTGTCCACATGGGCACCATTCTGTTGAAGGAGCTGCGGGCCGTTTCCTGCCACCCAGGTCCCGGCCGCCTGGCTAGGTTATGCCCCAAAATAACAAAACGCAAATTGTATTAAATAAAACACTGCTTGGTCCTTTATATCTAGCCCCTTCTAGGCTAATTCTCATGTATTAATTTAGCCCATTTCTAATCTGTGTAGCACCATGAGCTGCGCTTACCAGGAAAGATTCAGCATGTCTGACATGGTGGCTGAGTACATCACATCTGCCCCGGACAGGAGAGGAAATGACTTCTGCTTCACTTCCCTCTTCTTCCCAGCATTCTGTTGTCTACCCCACTCACCTAAGGGCTGGCCTACCAAATGGGCCAAGGCAGTTTCTTGATTAACCAATGACCTTCCTCCACCTACCACAGATTCCATTCATCATTATCTCTACAGTGTTATTTTATGCCTTTCAAGAGTACAAAGGTCTGTAAAGGCCTTACCACACTGATTTCACTCATAAGGTTTCTTTTTAGTGTGCATTCTTTTATGAATGTGAAGACTAGTTTGATATTCAAAGGTCTTAACACACTGATTGCATTCATAGGGTTTCTATCCAGTATGTGTTCTTTCATTCAATTGAAGATGACTGTGACATGCCAAGGCCTTACCACACTGATTACATTCATAGGGTTTCTCTCCAGTATGTGTTCTTTTATGCCTTTGAAGATGACAGTGTTGAGCAAAGGCCTTACCACACTGATTGCATTCATAGGGTTTCTCTCCAGTGTGTGTTCTATTATGTCCTTGAAGACCACCAAATTGGGCAAATGCCTTACCACACTGATTACATTCATAGGGTATCTCTCCAGTATGTGTTCTTTTATGCAATTGAAGATGATAATGACGTGCAAAGGCCTTACCACACTGATTACATTCATAGGGTTTCTCTCCAGTATGTGTTCTATTATGTCCTTGAAGACCACCAAGTTGGGCAAATGCCTTACCACACTGATTACATTCATAGGGTTTCTCTCCAGTATGTGTTCTTTTATGCACTTGAAGATGAATAGGACATGCAAAGGCTTTACCACAGTGATTACATTCATAGGGTTTTTCTGTAGTTTGTGTTCCTTTATTAGTTTGAAGAACACTGTATTGAGTAAATGCTTTACCACACTGATTATATTCATAGGGTTTCTCTCTAGTATGTGTTCTTTTATGCATTTGAAGATGATTGTGATAAGCAAAGGTTTTATCACTTTGTTTAATTTTAGAGTATTTATCTCCGGTATGTGTTTTTTCATTCCTTAGAAGATGAGTGTTATAAGACAAGGCTTTAGCACAGTGAGAATATACGGAAAACGTCACTCCAGTTTGATTTGTTTCAATTCTGCAAGGATAATTTACACATGTAAAAGCTTTACCACATTCAATGCAATGTTAAACCTCATATCTATATGAATTAACTTCATAGTTTTTCCAATTGTAAAAAGGATCAAACATTATGGTTTTATAACTTTATTTAAAATCATGTTTTGTTCACCCTTTAGGGGTCATTTTGCATCTCAAAAAATATTTGTGATGATAAATTCCTTTGTGCCTTGGTTTTACCTTTTCATCTATACCTATATTTTTCTATTATTTTTTTTACATTTTTGAAGAGAACTGCATACACTGAGTGCTTTACCAACTTTACTGCATTTATAAATTTTACTATATTGTGAATCATTATGCATTTGCTAAGTGAAATAAGACACCTAAAAGTAATTACACAGACCTATAACTCATCGTGTTTTTTTTGTAATGTGAGTTTATGTATTAACAATGATGATAGAAAATGAATTAACTTTGTATTCTTGGATAAAATTCAACAAGTATACTCTACATAGGAACTACATTTTATCTTCTTAATTGTTCTTAAGGAGAGTTATGTTAAATCTTTCCATATCCCTATGCTCATACTCTTGTGTCAAGAGTAACATATGATATATATAGGAAAGGAAGAATAGTCAATAAAAGATTTCCACATTGAATCCTCACGGTTTGACTTTCTGTTCCTCACAGACTTGTGGTATAGATATTAAGGTTCCTCCATAACATCTGCCCCTTGGGCCGGGCGATGGTGGCGCACGCCTTTAATCCCAGCACTTGGGAGGCAGAGGCAGGCGGATCTCTGTGAGTTCGAGACCAGCCTGGTCTACAGAGCTAGTTCCAGGACAGGCTCCAAAGCCACAGAGAAACCCTGTCTCGAAAAAACCAAAAAAAAAAAAAAAAAAAAAAAAAAACAAACAAAAAAAAAAAAAAACATCTGCCCCTTGATCCTTGACTCCAACAGCTGCTTTCATTAAACTTAACACAGTCACAAAAAGTATGAGTAATACAAGGCTTACCATGGGCTATTGATTTAGTAGAAAGTTTTGCAGCTATATTCATCATCACTGAAATATGTATACATTTTCTGTCATGAGTAATAAGAAACAAATGGACTGCCAGATGTATAATATAGCTCTTATAGTTAATGGTAAAATCTGTTTAGTAATTGCTTCCTTGACTCTTTCTTAAATGAATGCCTTGCAAATGCAATTCACATACAGGAAATTGAGGTATATGGATTTGTGAGAATTTAATAACCATCAATGCATTTAAAACTGTGCTTATTTACACTGTTGTTTTGTTTAAAAGTGTCATAACATATTATAAACTCATCAGAGGCACATTGTTATAAACTTTTTTTTTTTTTTTTGGTTTTTCGAGACAGGGTTTCTCTGTGGTTTTGAAGCCTGTCCTAAAACTAGCTCTTGTAGACCAGGCTGGTCTCAAACTCATAGAGATCCATCTGCCTCTGCCTCCTAAGTGCTGGGATTAAAGGCATGTGCCACCACCACCCAGCCCATTGTTATAAACTTGCACAAGAAAATTACCTTGCATGCATTCTATAATATTGACAATGTTCTTCAGTGTTATGGTCTTCCCAAATGTATCCTAAAATACAGTACCAGAATATGTATGTTATATTATTTAACATTGTGCAATAATTAGCTTATTATCCTAAGAACTACTGCCCAGCTCCTGTTCTCTCCTTTACCAATAATAGAAAATGGGTTTGGTGGAAGGACTGTTTCACACCAAAATTTACAAAATTCTCTTGAAGTCTTATGATGTTTTTACTTTACAGAAAATAATTTTGATTACTGAAAGCATCTCATTCTCTTATGATAAGAAAAATGATGACTGTTAGGATCACTACCGTGTTGTTTCCTACAATTGGTGATTGAATCCAAGTCTGCATCACAGTGAGGAAATGAAATCTTTTTAAATGGAATTTCAAGAGAACAAATTTTTAAAGAATCAGTGTACATGTAAAGCAACTTGCTTTACTCCAACTGCTCTATAAGTTCCAAGCACTTTTGAAAATAAAGTTACTGATATTTTTGTGTGTTTGTGCATGACAGAGAATATCATACACACACACAGACACATACACACACAAACAGGTGACATACAGAAAGGAAGGTTGCTGAATTGGGAATATTAGAGATTACTTAACTGTAGACCCATATTTCTGTATGGTGTAGCAGCCAAGCATAAAAGCCATAGGCCTGGTCTGAGCTGATCATGTAGCTCAGCAGACAAGCTGTCTCTGCATAACAATAGCAAGGATGTATAGTTCCTTTCTTCTTTTATTAGAAATGTAGATCTCCTGAGGAGAGGTATTGGCTGAAACTGGTCAGGATGTTTGGTGCCTATTTCTTGGAAATTTGGAGGAAGTCTTATAGAGATGCTAATTCATGGCCTGCTAGACATCTAGTGTACACTTAGGTGCAGCCTAATGTGTTTTTCCGCTCAATTTATGTGGTGATATATAAGGTGTTTGGATAATAAACAAGAAGAGATCTTCGAGAGATCTTGCCCTACAGAATGACCCTGTAAATTGGTTCTGATCATTCCTCCATTCCAGTCCAGTTAGGGAAAATAATTATCTGTGTTGGACCCACACGGGCTTCAACAATTAACCCATCAACTAGCATGTAGGTATCTGAATTCAGGTCATCCACAAAAAGAATATGTGTTGAGCCACCTGCCCAGACACATACATGCTTTTATCCAGTAAGTCAAGTCTTTCTCAGATTAATAAAAACAAAAAAACCAAAACATAAAAAAGAAAAAGATGATCCTTATGAAGATCATCTATAAAAATTATGATTTTGTGTATGATAAGTTTCCACCATTAAATGAATACAAATAGCTTTGCTCAACAATTTATAACTGGACAACTGATAACAAACCAATATTCACAGTGGAAACACTCAGAAAGCTCAAGGGATTATGTATTGATTATACCAACACTTAAGTAGCAAAGATTCAGATATGAAGATAGCAACAACTGGAAAACATAGAAATGCCAGGAAATGGAAAGAGCAGGCATCAAAGATGAATAAAAGCAGTCTTTTAACATAAACTTTCCAAAAAACAATAATTACCGATAAAATTAGAAATTTTCTGAAGAAAATTGATGAAGTCCATTATTTTAAAGATAACCAATAATATATTTAGATTACAGTTAGATTACAGGAAATGTAGTATAAAAATTCATGTATAATGACTTCTATACATTCCACAATTATACATGAATAAAAAATGTGCACAATTTTTGTGAAAGAATTAAGGGGAAGGATATAAAAAAGGCAAAAGCAGATGCAGAAATATATAGTCAACTTTTAATCAAAAGACCAAAGAAAACTCAGGCAAGGAAAAGTGTGATCTTGACCAATGTTACCCAGCTACCTCTGATTATATGTGTACAGAAATTAAATAAACACAAGCTGCACGACTTTCACAAAGTTATCTCAAAGTAACACTTAAGCTGTTGTTTCTGACCTCCAGTTACTAATGTCTTTCAAAGGCAGAAGCCTCATGACATAGATGTTTTCTTTGCAAACAGAGGAGATCTCTTGTGATGGCTCTCCAGCCCCTTGTAGCTTTCTTCTGGTTTCAGATATATGCTGCTCCACTGATACCCAATCCCAAACAACCTAGAAAAATGATTTAAGGAGTAGTGGGGGAAGCAGGTGGTTGGAGATTCGTGCCTCAGCAGTGGGCCGGGGGCCTTTGGGGAGCCTGAGAGGGAGAGAGCCAGGGGTGCAGGGGACCATGGGAACAACCTTCCCAAAGAGCACTGATCCTGTGCCCCCCTCTACAGATTCTGGGCACACCTGGGGAGTCCCTGGCAGCCAGAAGCAGGAAGAAGAGCCAGTACTACTTAAGGTGAACCCCAGGGATAGCATCATTGAGGGCCCAGAGCTAGAAGTGATCAAAGCTTCAGGGAGTCAGGGAGACAGAGGAAGAGAATGAGAAGTTAAAGGAGCTACAAAATGAGGTAGAGAAGCAGATGACTTAGAGTACAACCCCAGGCAATGCTGGCTCAGTGATCACGTCTCTTGAGGAGAAGATGGAGGCTGATGCCAGTTCCATCTAGGTTGGCAATGTGGACTATGGTGCAACAGCAGAAGAGCTGGAAGCTCACTTTCATGGATGTGGTTCAGTCAACCCTGTTACTACAGTCTGTGCCAAATTCAGTGGTCTTGCCAAAGGGTTTGCCTATGTAGAATTATTAGACAAAGAATCAGTGAGGACTTCCCTGGCTTTAGATGATTCCCTGTTTAGAGGGAGACAGATCAAGGTGATTCCCATCAGCACAACAGATGGGTTTCCAATATGCCCAATACCATGCACGAACTGCCAATTACAGCAGCTCCCAGTCTTGATTCTGTGATCAAAAAAAAAAAAGAATTAAAAGAAAAGAAAGAAAAACAGAAGATGGAAAAATATTTTTTTAAAAAAGATATACTATGGAAGGGGGAGAATCCTATAACTAACTGAGGAGGGACCTACTCTGTGTAGTAGGGCAGACCCAGGGACTGGGGCAGTGGTGACATGTTCCCTCTGGAGATTCGATGTAGACACTTCTCAAATATGCAACCTGCTCACTGTTTGCGTGCTCTACTTCACTCTTTTGGGGCCTGCTCAAGGGAAGGTGGGCATGGGTGGTAGGAGGGCTTTTTTTCAACCAGAGCTCTGGAAGGGCACCAATCTGTTCAGCTTGTTTCCTTCCCTTATCTTCTCCCTGCCTATTGCAGACCCTGCCTGCCTTCTCCTGTCCTTTCAGGTCTAGGCAAAGTCTGCCTTTCTTTCCTAGGGGCTCCTGCTCCTCAAGATTGTCTGGTGAACTATTGTTTGCTTTTTTGTTTCTTTTTCTGTCTTGAGTGTCTTTCTTTGAAGGTTTTTGTAGTGGAAAGAACTCACTCCCAGTGGATTCAGTGTGAATTACACTTTCCCTTGGGGAAATACACTACTATGTTGTTGTTGTTCAAGGAGGTGGGAGCTGGATTTTGTTTATTTTTTTAAACTCACTTAAAAGGTTTAGGCCGGGCGGTGGTGGTGCACGCCTTTAATCCCAGCACTCAGGAGGCAGAGGCAGGCAGATCTCTGTGAGTTCGAGGTCTTCATTTCTCTTCATCCAATTTTTCCTCAGTCTCAGCACCCCTTCCCAGGGAACCCATAGATGAATTCCACTAGACAAACCAAATGGGGTATCCTCTCTCTATATGTCCTCAGACTGAATGTTGTTTCTAAAAAACACTCAGTCCTCAGATCCTCTTTCCTCCCACCCTATATTCTCCTCTCTGCCCAGCTATGTCTCTTCCCATCTGCATCTCCTTAGTGCTGGGATTAAAGATGTGAGACGCCACCACTTGATTCTAGGACAAACTAGTATGACTACTGGAAGTAAAGGTGTGTGTCAGCACTGCCTCATCTGGCTATGGCATCTGTTTTACTTTATGATCTTCAGGCAAGCTTTATAATTTTTTTGTTTTGTTTTGTTTTGTTTTGTTTTTCGAGACAGGGTTTCTCTGTGGTTTTGGAGCCTGTCCTGGAACTAGCTCTTGTAGACCAGGCTGGTCTCGAACTCACAGAGATCCACCTGCCTCTGCCTCCCAAGTGCTGGGATTAAAGGCGTGCGCCACCGCCACCCGGCTAAGCTTTATAATTAAAATAATAATCAAAAATAAAATAAGGCTTCTAAGATCAAGAAGAGAAAACTAAAACTTTATCACCAAAGAGTATAAAAAATATTCTGAGTACAATTGGTGAAGCGCCATCATTTTTAAAAAACAAATGGTACAATTAGATTATGATTCATGAAATCAACAAAAGAGATGGCATCATAAACAAAACAAGACACAGAAACACAAATCTACAAATACATATTATGGTTCCCTAAGTAAGAACTACAAGATTTTTTTTTTTGATTTTTCGAGACATGGTTTCTTTGTAGCTTTTGGTTCCTGTCCTGGAACTGGTTCTTGTAGACCAGGCTGGCCTCAAACTCACAGAGATCTGCCTGCCTCTGCCTCCCGAGTGCTGGGATTAAAGGCGTGTGCCACCACCGCCCGGCTTGGAACTACAAGATTCTTTTTTAAAAATATTTATTTATTTATTTATTGATTATGTAAACAATATTCTTCCTGCATGTATGACTGAAGGCCAGAAGAGGGCACCAGACCTTATTACAGATGGTTGTGAGCCACCATGTGGTTGCTGGGAATTGAACTCAGGACCTTTGGAAGAGCAGGCAATGCTCTTAACCGCTCAGCCACCTCTCCAGCCTGAACTACAAGATTCTAATAAAAATCAAATTACAGGAAATCACTGGCCATCACACATCCTGTACACTCCAGTTCTCTCCTTTACCAATAACAGAAAATGGGTTGGGTGGGAGGGCTGTTTCACCAAAATTTGCAATATTCACTTGAAGCCCTCTGATGTTTTTACTATACAGAAAATAGTTTTGATTGCTGAAAGCATCTCATTCTCTTATGATAAAGAAAATTATATCTGTTAGGATCACTTAGACACCATTTTGTTTCCTAAAATTGGTGATTGCCTCTAAGTCTGCTTTAGAGGAAGTGAAAACTTTTTAAAAGAAATTTCAAGAAAAGCGACTTTTAAAGAATCAGTGTACATGTAAAGTAACTTGCTTTACTCCAGCTGCTTTATAAGTCATACTTTTGAAAACAAAATATTGCCATATTTTCAGAATGATTGTGCATGAGAGCAAAAGCCTTAAATATCTGTACATTTGATATACAAAAACAGAGGTTGTCAGGTCCCCTAGATTGGTATTAGTAGAGATTTATTAACTTCCCAACTTGAGTGTAGGTTTGAACTCAGGTGATCCACACAAAAAAAATGTGCTGAGCCACCTGCATTGGACAGTCAGCTACATGGCTCAAAGGCATTCATTTCATTTTTTTTTCTTTTTAGAGAAAAGGTTTCTCAGCAGCTTTGGTGCCTGTCCTGGAACTAGCTTTTGTAGACCACGCTAGCCTCAAACTCACAGATATCCACCTGCCTCAGCCTTCTGAGTGCTGGGATTAAGGCATGTGCCACGATGACCCAGCATATGCATAATTTTAAAAGTGTGAATTGGTACAGTCATGTAAGAGCTTTGAAGGTATAAAATAGAGGACACTCAAGGTCACTTCCCTGGAAAGCAACCTGATTCAACATAACAGAAATTGTCTCAGAAACAATATTTCTGTCAGGATGGAAATGCAGCTCTTCTAGAATTAATATGCCTTTTTCACTGAGAAATCACCTTGCACATTTAGGAATTTAATAAAAAAAAGTTGCTTTAATGAAGGTATGCATCAATCTCTGTCCAATGCTCAAAGGGGAGCTAGGATAGGAAGATTTTGCATTTATGCTGTTATCCTTAAGTATCTTTTAGGATCATGGTTCAGATAATACTTTGAACAAATTAAATAGAAACAAGCAACTTGTAAGTCTAGATATTTAGGCAAAAATATTCCCAGAATATGTCCACCGGTGACTTGTTTCAGCAGGCCATTCTTCACTGATGGGGTTCTAAGGTAAAGGTAACAAGGGATGAGACAGACTGGACAAGTAAAAGGTAAAAAAAAAAAGATAGGGTGGGGAGGTGTTGCAGAAGATACATCCCATGCACAGTAAGCTTCTGAAGAAAAATAGCATCCTGTCAGGTAGTGGTGTAACACACCCTTAATCCCAAGACACAGGGTAAAGAGCCACGTGGTTCTCTGAGAGTACAAGGCCAGCCTGGTCTACAGAGTGAGTTCCAGGACAGTCAGTGCTATCCCAGAGAAACACTTGTAACAACAACAAAACATAAACAAACAAACAAAAACAAAGCAAAACAAGATGACAGCTAGCATTTTGTATACTAATTCCTGGGGGGGGGGAATGGAAGAATTATATGAAGTCAGCAGAAACTATCATACAATGAGACAAATTTAGGAGGAGCCTAGTCTAACAATTCTACACAAGGGGAACGCGGCATAGCGCATCTTGATATCCTTCCTAAGCCCAGAGCAATCTTGTTATTGGTAACCATAGCTCCACAGAGTGGGAAAGGTTGGGTTGTCAAGATCTGAAGCAACCCCTCCACAAAGGCCTTGGCACCAGACCCTTTCGGGCTTTCCTGGTTTTAGAGAAGGAGCTCTGTTTTTATTATCAAAACATCAGGTCCGGGGGCTGGAGAGATGGCTCAGTGGTTAAGAGCATTGCCTGCTCTTCCAAGGGTCCTGAGTTCAATTCGCAGCAACCACATGATGGCTCACAACCACCTTAATGAGGTCTGGTGCCCTCTTCTGGCCTGCAGGCATACACACAAACTGAATATTGTATACATAATAAGTAAATAAATAAATATTAAAAAAAATTTAAAAAAAAAAACAAAAAACATCAGGTCCTTAGAGAAACTCACAAGGCTTTGGCCCCAGGCTGTTACTAGGTCTCCCAATAATATCCCAATAATGTCGCCTGGTGTCCTATTGCCCATGTGGTAGAACTGTGCTTTTCTCAAAAGGAAAACAGGAACTTTAAGGCAAACCAGGCCTTAAGGTTGGCTGAGACCTTGTAATGCCTCCTTGAGCAGCCAGGTAAGAGGCTTGTTCTTTGATATTTTGATGGGCCTACTGGTTTTTTTTTTTCAAATCAATAATGGCTTCTTTGAAATGCCTTGGAGCCAAATATTTGCACAATCCTGGTGAACAATGCATACCCAAGCATTCTAACCTCTACCAGCTCTGATTAGTATATACTAAGCTTTTGGGTATTTTAGGCACAGTACTAGTACTCCCTCTGCTAAATTCTACTTTATGAGACTTAATTATTTTCTAAGCATTGGTAAATTCTTTGTAACAACAATTCTACTCATCTACATTATGGTATAGTAATGGAGTGCTAGCCAGCATGTGAGATGCCTTTGATAAGCTCCACAAATTTAAATATAAATGGAGATTATATTTAAAGCTTAAATACAAAGTGCTCAATATTGAGACGATATTGGAAAATGTAGCCCTCTCTGAGTTTGGCAACTTGATTCTATGAATGCATCGACCCTGTTGAAGTTGACTAGAAAAGTGTTTGTACACCCAGCTTCCTGCTGCTCCCAATACTCTTTAAGCAGATTAAGCCATAGAGCAAAGTTATTCAGAGGTCTGCCCATAGGCCCAGGAGTTAGCAGGGACCATGTCGGACTTCACAACACAGGGAATATGGCGGCAGGTTCCCACCCAGATACAGGGAGGCTGCTCCATAGTGTTTTCCCCACCTCACCTTCTGCTCCTCCCTATCAGGAGACAAAATTCCCTCACTCACCCTGCTGTGCTTCTCCATTTTGCCAAAGTTCTCAGGTCATCATCTCCCTACAACAGCAACTGCACCCAAGAACAGGAATCCACAGGTGCCAGCTGCTCTTCAAAGCCAAGACTGAAGGCGGCTGTCGGGAAGAGACCTGCACTGCTTCTGACTGGCAGGTCACCTGGAGTGCTGATTGGCTAGTGAGTCCTGAGTGGCTAGAGCACCTCACATAGGGCTGTAGTGTGCTTAAAGGGACAGAATATTGGTTCCTGTCCAATCCATTCACCCCAACAGAGAACTTTTCCAGATCTGAGAATGTATGCATTTCACTAGCACTTGCCGCTGGCTACAAAAGCAATCAATGTCATCTTCTTCCACTCCAAAGGAACTTTCCCTACTTCCTGCTGGATGCAACATAACTAGCTAGCTTGTACAGTGCACTGTGCTAGGTGGGCCAAGCAATTTCCTGTCCTACAGGGGTAAGGATACCTAGGATACTAACAACTAAAAAAGGTCTAAAGTTACAAAATGAAATATTTGTTCTGTGGCTTCATTCTGAGGTCAGATGAACTGAACGTACTTTTTACCTGGTTTTCACAGGGATTTTACACAACAGGAAAGAGAAAAGCAGGAATGAGATCTCAATCAAGATGATTGGTCTTTCCCCCATCGGAAAGCTGGATGATGACTCCATGGTTTATGGGTTTTATTCCTTAAATTGGAAGCAAACTCCAGGCGAATGAATAATAATAAAAAGAGTAGTGTTCATGGAAATTTGAATATGTAGAGAATAATGGAGCTCGGAAGAATGTCTTCATGAGCACTATTGTCAACCAGCACATCTCCTTCCATGGTCAGGTGAATAAAATACACAACTGCAGTATTCAAGATTCTCTACATGAACAGGACAGGTAGAATGATTCTCGCCATTATGTAAAAAGCGAGCTTATTAGAATGTCTGACAAGCTGTGGTCCAGGTAACTTAAGAACAGCTGCTTACCAATGGCAATTGAAGAATCCAATAGCTTGCTTCTCAGCCTTTTCTCTAAGATCACGTGAAGAATCCAGTAGTTGTTCAGCCCACAGTGCTCAATGTCTCAGCTGGTTTAAGTATTCACCAAAATTACAATGAAGTAGGCTCTAATGCTAGTAAAGAAATGAACTTGGTAGCCAGAGCTAGAGCACTGAGGCAAAAAAGAGACTTTTCTCCTTCTAAATACTTTATATGAGCCCGGCAGTGGTGGCGCTCACCTTTAATCCCAGAACTTGGAGGCAGAGGCAGGCAGATCTCTGCGAGTTCTAGGCCAGCCTGGTCTACAAGAGCTAGTGCCAGGACAGGCTCCAAAGCTACAGACAAACCCTGTCTCAAAAATACTTTAAAAAAAAATACTTTATATGTGACTGCTGCTACCAGAATGTAAGATGCTGACTAAAATTGGGTCATAGTCTTTGTTTGATTTGAATTTGTTTTTTGGTGATTTCAAGACAGGATTTTTCTGTGTAGTTGTGGAACTCATTCTGTAGGCCAGACTGGTTTAGAACTAAGAAAATCCCATCTCTCCGGCCCCATCATTCAATTATAATTCTAAATGTGACTTTAGAACTGGAGACAGAGTTTACTTTCCCATTCTTTGGTGGTCAGAGCTTTGATGGTGGTAATTCCCTTTTAAGCATCAATTTACTTAATTTTAAATTTTAATAGACTTAAGGAACAAATGACTACAAGACTAAACTAATAAATACCTTTCCACTAGCAAGTACCTATCAACTTTATCAAAACAAATAACCAAATCTTGTCATGAATCAAATGGCTCATACTCTTTTATAAATTATTTTTTGTCAGAAGTAGCGCTTAACCCTTTGCTTCACGCTTTCCCATATTGCTTATCTTATTACAGTATGAAAGGTTATTGCTTTAAAATGTATATAACATGATACTAAAGTATTTGCTAAAAAGCGTTTCAGATGTGTAATTAGAGTATAAATAGAAAAATTAGCAACTAAAAGTTTAAAACTTTAATTGGCTAAAAATCACAGTATAATAGTCAGGATTCTCTAGAGTCACAGAATTTATGGACTAAATCTGTCTCTCTCTCATCTCTCTCTCTCTCTTCCTATCAGTGTGTATATGAGAATTTATTGGAATAATTTACAGAGTAAAGTCCAACAATGGCTGTCAGGGAATGGAAAGTTCAAGAATCTAGATGTTGCTCAGACCCACCAGATTGGCGTCTCAACTGTTTTGTGTATATACTAGAATCCTCAAGAAGTAGACTTCAATGACAATGAAGTAATACCTGTGGTGACAAGCTGAGGGAACACAGAGAGATGTTGGAACACACAAGACTATACAGTGAATGCACAGATAACAGACCAATAGGCAGATGGCAGGGACATGTATATGTCTTTGTCCACATGGAGCATCCCATTTTGCAGAGCTGGGGGAACACTTGTCTTTTGGAAAAGTCACTCTCATATCTGTGGAAACCTTGTGAAGCCATGATTCTTCCCTTAGAAATAGGATTTGTTCCCAAAACACCTCAGCATTGTGACTTCTGCAGGACAATGGAGAGACCTTGCTCCATTCCCCCACACCAGGAGGCCTCAGAGTGACAACATTCATTCTTTGTTCTAACACTCAAATTTACACAGAGTCAACCCCACAAAATTACCAACTCACAGACCACATAGAAATTTGTATAGAAAACAGGCACTGAGCAAAAAGGCAGCATGCCCTACCTTTGCTAAAAAACAAATCTGGGCATCAGTCTGGCCTACAGAATGAGTTCCATAACTACACAGATAAATTTCTGTCTTGAAATCTCAAAAAAAAAATCTGATTCAAACAAAGACTTTGACCCAACTTTAAAAGCATCTCATGTTCTGGTAGCAGCTGTCACATATAAAGTATACTGAAGAAGAAAAGTTGGTTTGGTTTTTTTTTTTTTTACCTCTTTGCCTTAGCTCTGGCTACCAAGCTTATTCCTTTACTAGCGTTAGAGCCTATTTCTTTTTAATCTTGGCGAATACTTTTTTTTTTTTGGTTTTTTGAGACAGGGTTTCTCTGTAGCTTTGGTGCCTGTCCTGGAACTAGCTCTTGTAGACCAGGCTGGCCTCGAACTCACAGAGATCTGCCTGCCTCTGCCTCCCGAGTGCTGGGTTGGCGAATACTTAAAACTAACTGAGACATCATGCCTCATGGCTGAACAACTACTGGATTCTTCACCTGATCTTAGTCAAAAGGCAGGGAACCAATCTCCTGCATTCTTCATTGCCATTGGTAGGCAACCATTTTTAGATGACCTGAACCGCAGCTTGTGAGACATTTTAATAAGCTCACTTTTTACATAATGGTGAGATTCATTCTACCTGTCCTGTTCATGTAGAGAATCTTGAATACTGCTGCTGTGTATTTTATTCACCTGACCATGGAGGGAGACGTGCTGGCTGACAATAGTGCTCATGAAGACATTCTTCCGAGCTCCATTATTCTCTACTTATTCAAATTTCCATGAACACTACTCTTTTGATTTTTATACATTTGCCTGGAGCTTGCTTTGAACTTCAGGAATAAAACTCACAAAGCAATGGAGCCATCATCCAGCTTTCTGATGAGGGAAAGACCTGTCAGTTTGTTTAAGATGTGGCTCCTGCTTTTCTCTTTTCTGTTGTGTGAAATCCCTGTAAAAACTGTGTATAAAATATCTTCAATTTATCCGACCTCAGCATGAGGCAAGCCACAGAACAAACATCTCCTTTTGACCTTAAAACTCTCTTTAACTGTTAATATTCTGGGCATCTTTCCCCGTGTGGGACAGGAAATCCCTGCACCCACCTAGCACAGTGCACAGTACAGGCTAGCTAGCCACAGTGTGTCCTGGAGGAAAAACGGAAAGTTCCTATGGAGTGCAAGAAGATGGCAGTGAGCCTAGGCAGTTTGGATGCTCACCTTACTAGACTTGGATGGAGGTAGGTGGTCCTTGGACTTCCCACAGGTCAGGGAACCCTGATTGCTCTTCGAGCAGATGAGGGAGGGGGACTTGATCGGGGAAGGGGGAGGGAAATGGGATGCGGGGGCGGGGAGGAGGCAGAAATCTTTAATAAATAAATAAATAAATTTTTAAAAAAAGAAGATGGCAGTGGCTGCATTTGGAGCCAGGGGCGAGTGCAATTGAAATGCATATCTTGGCCGATCTAGAAAAGATCTTTGACGGGGATGGCCAGGAGCCACTGTGCTGTGTCTTTAAGCACACTATAACCCCAAAGGAGGTGTTCTTGTCACTCAGAGCTCACTAGCCAATCAGGTCCTCCAGGTGACCTGCCAGTCTGAAGCATTGCAGGGCTCTTCCGGGCACCCGTTTTCAGACTCAGCTTCACGGAGGCACTGGCGGCAGTGGTTTCGTGTGCTGCAGCGAAGTTGCTGCTGCTGGCAGATGGTGAACTGAGAGCTTTGGGGAACTGGGGAACCACAACATGGTGAGCGGGGGAATGCTGTCTCCAGATGGGGAGAAGCAGAGGGTGAGGGGCGGAAGACAGTGTGCTGCGTCCTCCCGGGATCCGTGTGGGAACCTGCCGCCAGATTCCCTGTGTTGTGAAGTCCCATGCGGTCCTTGTTAATTTCTCGACCTAGGGACAGAACTCTGAATAACTTTGTGCTGTGAGATTAATCTGCTTAGAGAATTGGGAGCATGGTGATCTGTTTACAAACATCTTTCTTGTCAACTTCAGCATGCACTGTGCAGAGATATGGAGACAAAGCACAGGCACAAGTAAAATTAAAAACAGGTTAAATGACAAAAGAATAAAATTCTCCACGTGATATCGCATAGCTGAGACAGACAGCAGCCAGGGATAGTTAAAATTAACTCTCTCTCCTCCTTCCTGGAAGAAACTGGTCTTCTTCTGAGTCAGTCTGCACAGAGGCAAAAGCAGCCTTGTTCTGATTGAAAAATAACTCAGTAAAGACATCCAACTAAAAGCACTGACCACTGTACAATAGGTGGCTTTTATTTCCTGTTTCATGTGTTTGTGTTCTGTCTCTGTTGTTTTTGTGAGTATTATGATATCGAGACGTGTCTCTTAGATGAAATATCATTAAAATGTTGCATAGGACCCAAAGCACTTGAATATCATGGTGCCATGTTCTTGATTTTTCAGCTAAGACTTTAAGATACAAGATGAACATGCCAGTATTACTTATCCATCATTTTCATAATTTCTATAAGTGCCTGCATGACTTTGAGGTGAGAATGTCCCTAAACATCTCTGCTTTTAAATTGTGATAATGTTCAGAAGTGGATTTGGTAACTGAGTATGTTTAGAAAGAGAGAACTCTACCTTAACATGCCCAGACTCCCTAAGTAAAATCCCCATGCTTTCATTTTTAAGAAAATCATTGTTTGGAAATATTTCCCCCATGTTCTTGCATTTTGGAAGCAAGAATTTTTTTTTTTTTCATTCCTTCTCTTTTGGCTGTTGTGATGGCTTTTCTTGGTAGCCAAACTGATTACCTGTGAAAGACACAAATGTACAATGAATGGGTACATCTGTGAGACACTTTACCTCAAGGTTTTTTTTTTTTTAAATATTTATTTATTTATTATGTATACAATATTCTGTCTGTGTGTATGTCTGCAGGCCAGAAGAAGACACCAGACCTCATTACAGATGGTTGTGAGACACCATGTGGTTGCTGGGAATTGAACTCAGGACCTTTGGAAGAGCAGGCAGTGCTCTTAACCACTGAGCCATCTCTCCAGCCCCCTACCTCAAGGTTTTTAAGTGGCAAAACTTTATATTAATCTGAATCTTTTGAGCTAACTAGAACCGCCTTTGATCTGGGTGAGACCTTCTGGTGGCAGTCTGCATATGTCGAGAAAGAATAGTGAAGAAGGAAGCCTTTTCTCTTTGTGTGATTTCTCTGCCTGTGGTTGGGAAGGTCATTCTTTTACTCTTTAGAGTCCAGTTCTTAGGAATTTTGGTATATCCTGAAGATCATCTGAGAACACTGGCCTGATGGGTTGAAGAGCTATTGAATTCTTCAACTTTCTATTGGTAGACAGTCAAGGTTGGACTAGCTGGCCCATAGCCTAACAAATCCACATTTGAAATACATACATAGAGTTTATTCTATCAGTTCCAGTCAAGCGCAGAACCTTGACAAATACTGCCATGATTTTATTTTCCCACTGAGTAAATGTGGTGGCTATTATAGAGCTCATACAACCATTCTTCCTTGCTCCTTGTCTCTCTAAGTGTTCAATATATTCTAAAGACTACACTTTTTATTTTCTTAAGTTGTCAGGAGATTGAAATGGATTTAACTGAAAAAACCCCTAATGCCATGGCGCCATCATCCAGTCTTCTGATGGGAGAAAGACCTAATAATATCTTGGATTTTATTTCTCATTTCTGCTTTTCTCTCTTAGTTGTCTAAAGTCCCTGCTACATCCAGATACCTTCAGTTCACCTAATCTCAGTGTGAAGCCACAGATCATTTCCTTTTCCTCCCCTAAAATCTCTCTTAATTTTGGGCACCCTTCCACCTGGGAAAATGGGGAAGCATTTTGTAATGGGCTGGTCACATTGTGTCCAGGCAGAAGAATGGGAAGAGTCTATGGAGTGCAGGATGGTTGCTGGGTCAGCTTTAAGAGTCAAAGCAAGTGTTACTGAAATGCTTTTCTCTGTAGATTTGGAATCTGGGTCTGGAGGGGGATGCAGTGCCAGGAATCACTGTGCTGTGTCTTTAAGCACACTGTATCTTCAAGGGACCTGCTCTTGTCCCTCAGTCACCACAAGCTAGTCAGGTCCTTCATTCAGGCCTGCCAGTCAAAAGTGGTACAGGGCTTTTGCTTTGCTGGGGTGAGGATGCAAAGCTGACTTTGTAGCATAGTAGGATTCAGTGGTTTTGTGTGTTGTTCTATGAAGGCAGGAGACTTACAGCAAGCTGCAATATTTTAAAGTAATCGCTCAGCCATTCTTTCACGAGTGACTTATTAGAACCATGGGCTTTGGTGAGGGTTAAAACAAAAGGCAAGGATTTTTTTGCATTATTGCTTTATGAATCAAGTGGCCGACTTAGCTGTAGATTCCCTATAGGAAGCTCACTTTCTGTTACATGTTTGTGAATTAATTCCAACAATTCAGATGGTTTCCTATACTTTTGGGACTTATTGATTGCTTTGCCCTAGCTATGGGAGAAAACAACTTCCCACTGCCAGGCCATTATTTCTCTTTCCTAGATAAATGCCAAGCTCTCCCTTCCTGCAATTATCTTTAGCAGGAGCCATTTGGTCAGTGTTTAGGGTATAGCCAAATGCAACTTATTTAAGATATTCTCAGCTATCCAAGGACATAGAAGTACTGTTTGCCCAAAGGTGGTGACTCACAGATGCTCAGATAGAAGTATAAGCTTGACCTGGTTTTACCTCACTTATGGGAATATAATAACATGAAAATCTTCATCAAAACATTTCTACCTCCTTACACTTACCTTCACCTCAGTTTACTGATGACCTTAGTTCAGGAAACTTACTGCTTGTGTTTTATTCTCAAGGACAGCTGCAGAGACAATGAACTGAAATCCTGAGAAAGATCGCCTGCTGATGTCACAGACCCACAGTGCCCACTCTCAGAATGGTTGATAGCAGCATATTCCAGAACTGATTATCTAGAGGCCTGGGTCTCCTCTTTGTTTTCACTATTAGAACAATACGTGTAAACTCAGACCTAGGCCCATGGAAATTGCAGTGTCTGGTGCTGATCAGATCAGCAGCCTTTAGCTTCCCCCTGACTGGTGGTTACCCTGTCCCCTTTAGAAGTACTGTGAGGGAAAAAAGTGGCATGGTGATTTTAAAAACAATCCATCCCCTATTCATAAAGTTACTGAAGGTATGCCATGGGAGAGTCATTCTGTCTACTTGAGTACTGAACTCCTCCTCAGCTGAATTCACCTTTTGATCAGTATTTATGTGGAATAAGAGGATCTTTAGGCCCTTTTCCCATTTACAGAGATTATCCACATTCTTCTTCCTCAGATGTCTTCTCTCACCAATTTTCTAATCATGTTTTTTAATAATCCCTGATCCTTCAGTCAAACCACTGGATAACGTCCATCAATAAGTAAATTCTTAGTTGCACATTAGGTCATTTCTCCTTCCAAATAAATGGTATGAAAATGTATACTGTTTGCAGTTCTGCCCACTGTGAAGATTTCCCTTCACAAGTACTTTTCAGGGTTGTCCCAGAAAGGGGTTGTAATCCTGCAGCTGTCTAATTCTGGGTGATTACAGGATGATGTATAGAGCCATCAGCCAGGGCCTAGTCTTCTCTTCCTCATTTGATGTCAGGGATTGTGATACCTACAGAATTTCTTATTGTACAGGATTGTTTCGGCTATCCTGGGTTTCTGCCTTTCCCTATGAAGTTGACAACCATTCTTTTGAGGTCTGGGAGAATTTTGCTGGGATTTTGATGGACATTGCAATGAATCTGTAGATTGCTTTTGGTAAGATTGCCATTTCTAGGGGGCTGGAGAGATGGCTCAGTGGTTAAGAGCATTGACTGCTCTTGCAGAGGTCCTGAGTTCAATTCCCAGCAACCACATGGTGGCTCACAACCACCAGTAATAAGATCTGGTGCCAACTTCTGTCTGCAGGGATACATGCAGGCAAACCATTGTATACATAATAAATAAATAAATATTTTGAATTAAAAAAATGATTACCATTTATACTATCCTAATTCTACCTACCCAAGAGCATGGAAGATCTGGTGTCTTCTTCAATTTCTTTCTTCGAAGATTTATAGTTTTTGTCATACAAATTTTCCACTTATTTGGTTATAGTTACTTTGAGATATTTTATGCTATTTGTTGCTATCGTGAAAGGTGATATTTCTCTGATTTCTTTCTCAGCCCTTTTATCATCTGTGTACAGCAGGGCTACTGATTTTTTTTTTGAGTTAATCGTTAATCATGCTATGTTACTAAAAGTGTTTGTGAGTTGTACAAGTTCCTTAGTATTGTTTTGGACATTGCTTAAGGACACTGTCATATTATCAGCAAATAGTGAGAGTTTGCCTTCTCCTTTTCTGATGTGTATCCCCTTGATCTCCTTTCCATGTCTTATTACTCTAACTAGCATGTCAAGAACTATATTGAATAGATATGAAGAGAGTGGACAACCTTTTTCTTTGGGGTTTTCTTGGCTTTTTTTTTTGTTTGTTTGTTCTTTTGAGACAAGCGGGATTTCTTGGTAGCTTTGGAGCCTGTCCTGGAACTAGCTCTTGTAGACCAGGCTGGTCTCGAACTCACAGAGATCCGCCTGCCTCTACCTCCCAAGTGCTGGGATTAAAGGCGTGCGCCACTACCGCCCGGCTTGAAGTATTTCTTTTACATATGAGGGTGCCCTTGTATGTGGGGCATAGATGTTCAGTATTAAGATTTCCTCATGATGGATTTTTCCTGTGACTAATATAAAATGTCCTTCTTTGTCTCTTTTGATTTATTTTAGTTTGAAGTCTATTTTGCTAGATATTAGGATGGCTACACCCACTTTATTCTTAGGTTCATTTGATTGGTATATTTTTCCCAACCCTTTACTCTTAGATGATATCTGTCTTTGAGGTTGAAATGTGTTTCTTGTATGCAGAAAAAGGATGGATTCTGGTTTTGTATTCAATCTATTAGCCTGTGCCTTTTTACAGGTGAGTTGAGTCCATTTATATTAAGGGATATTAATGACCAGTGATTGCTAGCTCCTGTTAATTTAGTTTTCATTGTTGGTGAGGTTAATTTGTGCATTTTCCCCTTCTTTGGGATTTGCTTCTATGAGATTATCAATTTTCTATGGTTCTTTTGATATTGTCAACTTCCTTGGGTTGGAGTTTTCCTTCTAGTATTTTGTGTAGGACTGGGTTTGTGGCTGGATATTGGTTAAATGTGGTTTTGTCATGGAATATCTTGTTTTGTCCTTCTATGGTGGTAAAAGTTTTGCTGGGTATCATCATCTGTGCTTGCATCCATGGTCTTTTAATGTCTGCATAATGCTTGAACACGACCTTCTGGCTTTCATTGTCTCCAATGAAAAGTCAGGTATAATTCTAGCCTAGCTAGCTAGTTCAGTTTCGCTTCCGTGGAGCTCACCACCTCTGGCCTGCTCTGGCCTTTGTCCCTAACCCAGTCCTGCTTCTGCAAATGATGCTGGTCTGGATCTGCTCCTGCTCTCGTGGAGTTCACTCATTTTACATGGTTGACTATGAACCACTAGTGACTGGGTCAGAGTGTCCATCACTGAATGAACAGCCTCCCAGAGAAGATCATGTACTTGAACAAGTTTCTCTCCTTGGTGGCTTTCGTTCAATCTCCTGTGAAGCTTTATTAGGATAAGCCTTTCTGGATGAAATTCCTCATTTTATGTGATGAGTCTCAATACTGTCAACTAATTTCCTAACTTTTTTATCTACTGTGTTGTGGTTGAAATTAATCAGCTAACTTCCTAATCATACTGAAATGCTTTTACCATCATTATAAGCTCGACCACTAAATCACATTAGATAGAGCAGAAACAGTTGCTATTCAGTGCTCAGGAGTTTGGTAACCTGCAGGTTTAATTGTTTTGTTTGCTTATCTGAGTAACCCTTATAGTGTGGCTACAAATTCCTGAAAGTAAAGGGGGGACATCATTCCGGGCTCTATTTGTTTTTATGTCATTGAGTGGTGGCCCTGGAATGTAGGTTTTTTACATGTCAAATGTATGCTGCTGTGCTCAGCTTTATGCATATTTTGAATTTGGAAAGTTGAGAGAGCATATCATTCTCATTCCCAGGATGCCATGTAGTCATGACATTAATACTGCCTGAGCATTCAGAGTCATTGAATCGCTTGTTATGCTTGCTTTGAATTGTTTACTCAATGCGATTATTTTATGTGTCTGCATGGCTATGCACCATATGGGTACCTAGTCCTCAGAGTGATCAAAGCATCTCAGAAATCCTGAACTTGGAATAATGTATAGTTGTGATCCCCATGTAAGTACTGACAGTTGTGCCCACTCTATTCAAGACCAACAAGAGCTCAGTACAACTCAGCCATCTCTCCAGACCTGGGTTCATTATTTATGCCCAACATTTATTGCTAATATTTTCAACTGTCCATTTGTAACTGTTTTAAACATGAAGTTTCCTTTCATAAAATGTTACTGGCATTGCAGTTTAAATTAGGGCACTTCAGATGTCTCTGGAAGTTGAATACAAGACTGAAGTGAATGTAACACTCTTTGTAGGAACTTCAGTAAAAACCTCTGAATTCTTCTATCTGATTTGTTTGTTTCACTGATTTTTGCAATCGAGACAGGGGCTTAATGTGTACTTCCACCTGTCTTGGATACGATTCCATAGACTTGGCTGGCACTCAACTCAGAGATAAATATACATACCTCTGCTTTTTGAGTCCTGCACTTAAAGGCATGAGTCAATACACCCAGTTTATCCATTGTATTTTTCTGCTTTGTAGTTAGTATTTCTTCGTACAATTTTTTTTTCATGTCTACTATGTCCTGATGATCTGTTTCCTTGTCTCTCTTTGTTAATACACAGTTCTTTGTAAGGTGATATCCCATTCAAAGGGTACAGAAATGACAGAGATGACTCTCCTATTCAATTTCCTTCTAAAGTGTCTGTCTGTGTCATGGAATAAGAGTGGGGAACACCAGAATTATATGACTATACTGTCAAAGAAGTATACATTTACAATGTTGTCACCATCATGCTTTCTGTTATACACATGAATGAAATATTTTAGAGGGCAGTGACCTATGATGATGTGCATATCAACTTCACTTGGGAAGAGTGGAATTTGCTGGATCCTTCCCAGAAAAATCTCTACAAAGATGTGATGCTGGAGACCTACAGGAACCTCGCTAGTATAGGTAAAAATGAATTTCCTTCATGTTTCAAAATAAGGGGACAACTTTTCCTTGGTTAATAATGTTCTTCTGTAATTTGATTTAGAAGAATAATGAGGTGAAAAAAGCAGTCATAGTTCTAAGGTTCCCTTAAGATAGTAACTTATTATTGCACAGTATTTGATAATACAACATATATTTTCTGATATTATATTTTAGGATACATTTGGGAAGACCATAATAGTGAAGAATATTGTCAATGTTCTAGAAGATATAAAAGGTAATTTTCACATGAAAGCTGATAACAATGTGCCTCTGGTGAAACGGTGATGTGTCCTGAAAGCTTTAAACAAAAGCAACAGTGTAAAGAAGCACAGCTCTAAGTGCATTCATGGTCATTAAATTCTCACAATTCCATATTTCATGTATGTAAATTGCATTTGAATGACATTCTTTTTAAAAGGAAGTCAAGAAAGCAATGGCTAAATAGATATCACCATTTGAGGCACAGCACCATGAGAGCTTTATTGTAGATCTTTTTTTTTTAAGATTTATTCATTTATTATGTACACAACATTCTGCCTTGATGTATGCCCGCACACCAGAGGAGGACGCCAGATCTCAGTACAGATGGTTGTGAGCCACCATGTGGTTGCTGGGAATTGAACTCAGGACCTCTGGAAGAGCAGTCAGTGCTCTTAACCTCTGAGCCATCTCTCCAGCCCTTTATTGTAGATCTTTGAATCCATTTATTTCTTGCTACTCTAATAAAAAAACATACACATTGAAGAGATGATAATATTTTTGTACATATATATATATGTATGTACATATATATGTATTTGTATAAATAATAATTTGTATATCTGCAAAACTTTCTACTAAACCAATATTCCATTGTAAATTTTGTCTTACTCATATACTTCTTGTGACTGTGCTAAGTTTAGTGAGAGAGAGGCAGAGTCAAGAGTCAAGGGGCTGTTGTTGTCGAGAAACCCTAATACCTATACCTATACCACAAGTCTATGAGGGACAGCAAGTCAATCCTGAGAATTCAATGAGGAAATCTTTTATTTGTTATTCTATACTATGTGTACCATATGTTACTCTTGATAAAAGTGTATGAGCATAGAGACATAGTAAGATGTAGCATACCACTCTCTAAGAATAATTAGAACACAAGAAGTAGTCCCCATGTAGATTATAATTGTTGAATTTGATTCAAGTATACAAGTAATTTGTTTTCTACCATCATTGTTCATACATGAACAAACTCACACTGCAAAAAAATCCCTATGAGTTCTGGAACTGTGCAAATACTTCTGGCTGCCCTAGTTCAGATAGCAAATGTAATCTCATTCACAGTATAGGAGAATTTATGATTGCAATAAAGTTGGTAAAGCTCTGAGTTTATCCTGTTCTCTTCCAATATGTGTAAAATGCCATATAGAAAAAAATCTGTAGAGAGGAAAAGGTAAGCCAAGAAAGAAAGGAATTTACCATCAAAGGTATTTTCAGAGTTGCAAGACAACCCCTAATTAAAGAGGAAAACAAGTTTAGACACAGTTACAAAAACTCACGATCTGATTTCTCTTTACAATTAGTACATATTGTAGCATTAATTCATTCAAATGTGTATGTACAGTATGTGCTGAATGTGATAAAACTTTTATATGTGCCAATTATCCTTGCAGGATTGAAAGAATTCAAACTCAAGAGAAACTTTCAGTATATATTCAATGTGGTAAGCCCTTGGCATATGATACTTACCTTAAATGGAATGAAGGAACCCATACTGGAGAGAAAACCTATGAAACTAGTCAATATAGTAAAGCCTTTTCTTATCACAGTTGTGTTCAAATGCATAAAAGAAGACACACTGAAAAGAAACCCTATGAATGCAATCAATGTGATAAAGCCTTTGCTCTTTACAAAACTCTTCAAAGTCATAAAAGAATACATACTGGAGAGAAAGCCTATGAATGTAATCAGTGTGGTAAGACCTTTGCACGTCACAGTAATCTTCAAAAGCATAAAAGAACACATACTGGAGAGAAACCTTATAAATGTAATCAGTGTGGTAAAGCCTTTGCTCAACTCAGTCATCTTCAAAGTCATGAAAGAACACATAGTGGAGAGAAGCCTTATGAATGTAATCTGTGTGCTAAGGCCTTTGCACAGTACAGTGCTCTTCAAAAGCATAAAAGAACACACACTGGAGAGAAACCCTATGGTTGCAATTACTGTGGGAAGGGCTTTGCACAATACAGTGCTCTTCAATACCATAGAAGAACACATACTGGGGAGAAACCCTATGAATGTAATCAGTGTGGTAAGGCCTTTGCAGCTCACAGTAATCTTCAAAACCATAAAAGAACACATACTGGAGAGAAACCTTATGAATGTAATCAGTGTGGTAAGGCCTTTGCACGTCATAATCATCTTCAGTTGCATGAAAGAACACATACTGGAGAGAAACCCTATGCCTGTAGTCAGTGTGGTAAGGCCTTTGCACAACCTAGTCCTCTTCAAAGGCATAAAAGAACACATACTGGAGAGAAACCCTATGAATGTAATCAGTGTGGTAAGACCTTTGCAGCTCACAGTAATCTTCAAAGTCATAAAAGAACACATAGTGGAGAGAAACCCTATGTATGTAATCAGTGTGGTAAGGACTTTGCAGAGCAGAGTTCTCTTCAAGTGCATAAAAGAACACATACTGGAGAGAAACCCTATGAATGTAATCAGTGTGGTAAGGCCTTTGCAGCTCACAGTAATCTTCAAAAGCATAAAAAAACACATACTGGAAAGAAACTGTATAAATGTAATTAGTGTGGTAAGGCCTTTGCATATTGCAGTCATCTTCAATTAAATAAAAGAACACATACTGGAGAGAAACCCTATGAATGTAATCAGTGTGGTAAGGCTTTTGCACAGCACAGTCATCTTCAAAGGTATAAAAGAACAAGAAAAAGTATGAATGAAATCAGTGTGACAAATCCTTTCATTTCTTATTCATCTTCAAATGCATAAAAGTACGTATACTGAAGAGAAACCATGAATGGAATCTGTGTGGTCAATCCTTTGTCACAATAATCTCCAACTACATAAAATAAACCATCCTGGAGAGAAACTATGAATTTAATGAGTGTAGTCTTCAAAAGCATGAAAAATACCATACTGCAATGAAACTCTATCAAGGAATTCGGTGTGATAATGTTTTGCAATTTATACAGGAGTAAAACTTTTGTGTGTGATCAATCTGATAAATTTTTTCCACATTATAATAGTCCTTGGGTACCTGAAGAAGAAACTGAGGACTCCTTTTTAACTATTTTTCAAGATCTATAGCTAATAAACTTACAGTCATTTAACCAACAACATTTACTCTTCAAAATGACAGTTTCAATAATCTGTTCAAGCATTAGGATACCTCTTTATTTTGTTTACACTAGCAAAACTGATGGACAAAACCTAATTTTTTAATTTATGACATCCTGTGGTTAGAAGAGCCAGTCAGAGAATTATACCCTGGTACTGAAATGAGACCCAAAGGAAAACACTTTGTTCCTGAATCTAGAGTTAGTGAAAGAAACAACATCACCCTTTAAACAGAGCCAAAAAGGTAAAAAAGGTCCAGTGAAGGAAACATACTCTGGCTTTCAAACCAGAGCCAAAGAAATACACTTCATCCTTGTCCAACTGAGCACAAAATCCAGCCCATCTTTTAGCTTATTCAAGCTCAGGGATTGAAGTCCAACTAATTCCTCCCTTCCAAATATCCTTAGGCCTCTGGTTCTAAGAAGCCTTATATGAGCCATTCAGTAGGCAGCTGCCACTTTCTACCATGGCAGAGGCAACCACACTCCTGGTTTCTTCCTTCCCGAATACATCTCTTGATTGTGATTTGTGTGAAGACCTTGCACTGGGATGGATCAGAAACTCCCTTGTGGAGCTGAACTGAGATACAATTGATACTTATCCTTAGAAACACGTTTAGCCCAGAAAGAGGACAGAACAATGGACACCTTTTTTCAGCAACAGAGGTTTCTACTGGGCAACTCTCTTAGAATGGAGCAGATGCCAACTGTGATGGCTCTCTCTCAGAAAGGAACAGGATTGCTGCATCTCGCGGACTGGTCTTTCTTTCACAACTGTAGGTGTTGCCTGACTTCATGCAGTAAGGGTACCTTTCCCTCCAGAACTGTACCACTTGCACCATGAATATAAATAAAGTAATCATTTTAGATTTTATACTTCTCTTCAATTGCATGGCTTAAGTAATTCAGATATGAATCATTATGGATGTCTACTTGCTCCTTTTTTTGTTGTGATGTAATGACTATTTCGAATTACAAATGCAATTTATTTGGCTCTTGGTTATATAGGATAAAAGGATCAACATGAAAGTGTCATGACAACAAGTGTCAGACATAGCACCTAAAGCAGGAGCTTAAGAATTCACATCCTTGGGGGCTGGAGAGATGGCTCAGCGGTTAAGAGCATTGCCTGCTCTTCCAAAGGTCCTGAGTTCAATTCCCAGCAACCACATGTGGCTCACAACCATCTGTAATGGGGTCTGGTGCCCTCTTCTGGCCTGCGGGCATACAGAGACAGAATAATGTATACATAATAAATAAATAAATATTAAAAAAAAAAGAATTCACATCCTTGGGGCTGGAGAGATGGCTCAGTGGTTAAGAGTACTGGCTGCTCTTCCAGAGGTCCTGAGTTCAATTCCCAGCAACCCCATGGTGGCTCACAACCATCTGTACTGAGATCTGGCGCCCTCCTCTGGCATGTGGGCATACATCGAGGCAGAATGTTGTATACATAATAAATAAATAAATCTTTAAAAAAAAAGAATTCACATCCTTAACCTCCCACATGGAGCCAATTCTAGAACATCAGTATCTTCAGTTTGTAGAAAAATGTTTCTGAATCCAAATTTCTTAGGTTGGATCATGTAGCCTTGATCCCACTCCATTGTTCCCCAGGGAAATAACCTTGTTCTCATGATTAAACCAAATAAATTATTAGGTTAAGCAACTCAATTACCACTCAGTTATAAAATTACAAATTTCAGTCATTGAGTCAACTGTCCATTTCAGTAACAGAAAAAGGATTTGTGTGTGGAGTGAGGTTTCTGCCTTCAGACCATAATAGGTGGAATAGTTTACTCTGTAGACCATAGGGGAAACACTATAGGCAACCGTTGAGGAGTCAACATTATGAAATAAGACTTGATTGTAGATGGATATGCGATTTCATTATTTCCCAGCATGTATTGATCCATGGCATGTCAATGAAGTCGGGCCTGATTTCTGTATACAGTGTGGGAAGGTTTATTGAGCCAATGAATATGGAATTTCCAAGAATTCACCCTCATATACAGTTATGTTCAATCTTGCTGTCGTTGTTCCATCCATTAGCTTTAACTGCATGTCAGCTGACAGGTCTCAGCAGCTAACATTACACATAAGCACAGGGTGAAGTAATATTAATGCCATTCCCTCTGCCAGGGAAAGACTTTCTCTTTGGCAAAGTCAGTGTAGCTGTGTGTGTGTGTGTGTGTGTGTTTTTTTTTTTTTTGGTTATACTGGCTTTTCTTTATAAAAACAATTAGAGTTTCAATTTTTAAATTTGAATTCCTTTAAATTTATCCCAGCTCAAACCTCTTAATCTGTTTCCTACTATTTCCAAGTCATTAAATTTTTCATTCTTTTCTCAAGTTATGTTGATTATTTGTTTCTCTTTAGAGCAATGGCTCCTGTAGATTAGGCTTGCCTTAAACAATGCAGTTGACAATTTCATTGAACACATAATCCTGCTTCAGCTGCCCAGTGATGGAAAGAAAGGCCTGCAACTGCTTTAAGGCTGGGCCTTAACTGGGCAGTGAGAAGGAAAAATAGACCAGTAAATAAGTGTGCTTCTGTGGAAGAACTGAGTTCAGGCGGATCTCCGTGAGTTCGAGACCAGCCTGGTCTACAAGAGCTAGTTCCAGGACAGGCTCCAAAGCCACAGAGAAACCCTGTCTTGAAAAACAAAAAAAAAAAAGAATTGAGTTCAATGGCCAATTTAAAGCACGTGTAGTCCCAGCAACAAGGGATAGCGAAGGAGCGTGGCAACTTCCCTCTTTTGAAAGTAGTGCGCATTAGAAATAAGTAGTTAAATTGATTGATTGAAGTGTGATCTGAATTAGTATTATTAATAAAATTCCAAAGTCAGAGAATGGGTTAAAACTGAGAGAACAGAGAAACAACCAAACAGCCACATTAGAAATAAGTATTTAAGTTGATTGATTGAAGCCTGATCCTAATTAATATTATTAATAAAATTCTAGAGTCACATATTGGGGTAAAGCTGACAGAACAGAAAAGCAACCCAGCAACCAAATTCACTTTTTAGCTCTCCAAATCCTCAGACCAAATGGGGGATGAGATCCTGCCCCCACCCATCTTTATATCCCTGTCTCCATCTCTCAAGTGCTGGAAATAAAGGTATGATAAGCTACTTCCTGTCAGATCCTCTGGCCCACTAGTGGTAACCCCCAGCCTCTAATCTCCAGGCAAGCTTTACTCATTGGGACAAACACAAAATACCATATATCAACTGATAAATGTTCTGACTGGTCATTTCTAGCATCCACAGACCAGGGAATCGAGAATCTGGATAAAGAATGGAACTTATTGAGTTCGAGACCAGCCTGGTCTACAGAGCTAGTTCCAGGACAGGCTCCAAAACCACAGAGAAACCCTGTCTCGAAAAACCAAAAAAAAAGAAGAAGAATGGAACTTATTATGGAGCCAAATTCCAGAAGATACACTAGTTTGACCAAAATATAACAGGACAAAATGGTATGGCCCTGCCTAAAATAACCATTATTTTACAAGTTTATGATGAATATCCTGAGAGAAAATGACAGACTAAAACTTGGTGTGATCTAATATAAATCTTTCGACTCTGGAGCATATAGCCATAAAACCTATTTCAACTTTTTAAAATAATTTTTGGGGATAACAATTGCTTAATTTCCATTTTCTTTATTCTTTTTCTAAGCCTTTCCATTGACTCTTCATCATTTTCTAATTCATGGCCTCCTTTTGCTTTAACAGCAGTTACTGTTTAACTGTGACTTTTGTTGGGCAGCAGAATTTATGAGTTGTGATGCAGAGGGTTGTCTGCTCTGGACATTGAGTGTGTAATAGAATATGCACACAAGAAACACTGCATCTTGGATGAGGAAGAGGAAGTGCCTTGAAAGACTGGAAGAGTTTCTAATAAAATATGAATTTCTTTGATGAGAGTCTTGTCTTCCCCTAGGATGGGAAGGCCATAGCTGGGAAGGCCTATGCAATCTAATCTTTTATCTCTGCTCATCTAGTAGAGGAGCTGTTATTATCCTGAGGCCCAGCAGGGTGGTTCTAAGGGACACCATTGGGAGGTAGATCTGGGGATTTTTCTTGTTTTTCTCCTCCTATGATGCTCTGGGGGAAATGTGAGGGCAGTCAAAAGCCATGCCATGGTAAGTGGAGGTGTATTGGCTTCTGAAAAGGAGGAGCAGGTTGGCTGAGCTGTCAGATCTTCTGGGAGTTTGATGGATCATGAGACAGCCTATGGTTCTGTTCATTCATGTTTTGACCTAGGCCATGCACCCAGGACTCTAAACATCCTTGAGTGCCCATCTGGAAAATAATGTACAGACACATAGAAAGAAGACTGCATTATAGTATAGCATAGCATAGCATAGCATAGCATAGCATAGCATAGCATAGCATAGCATATAGTATAGTATAGTATAGTATAGTATAGTATAGTATAGTATAGTATAGTATAGTATAGTATAATAGTGACAAAGAATACATTGTTACTTTCACCTAAAATTTCAACATGTGGTATGATTTAAATGGGAAAACAGTGAAAATAATGCACATTCCAGAATTTAAAAATGAATCTGAATGTGGCACGAGATTGTGTAGTATCATAGAAAATAAACTGACAGCAGTAGTTTGAGATTTCCCACAGTTATCAATTAAAATTAAATAACAGCATGTTGCATTGTTAGAGTTGATGTAAAATTACACATATTTAGTGTATGTATCCTGATGCATGGGACAGCACCATTACAACAGGGGACACAGTAAACTGTCATGCCCAGGTATTCTTTTTATATCCATGTGTTTATGTGTGTCCACAATATACGGAGTACTCATAAAATGACATAAAATTACTATAGTTCCCAGCAATCTCCTTAATATAGTTTCCATATTATTGAAATTAGAATTAGGATGTATTGGATTCTCATGCTTATGGCAGGTATATTCATTGTGGCCTAAATATAAAAACAACCTAAGTGTTCACTTATAGATGAAAAGTGGTGTGCCTCATGAGGCCACTGTGCCAGAAAATAAATGAAGACAATTATCAATGGCCAAAACTTATGCACTCATAAAGGACTGTCACAGTCAGTACTGTGTCCGTCATAAAACCCCACACAGAAATATTAGGAGATTTCAATATGCCACTCTCCCCCAATGGACAGGTCATCCAGACAGGAACTTAACAGAGAAATAAGACAACTAACAGATGTCATGATTCAAATGGACATAACAGACGTCTACAGACATTCCTCCCAAACACAAAAGAATATATGTTCTTGAGCCGGGCGGTGGTGGCGCACACCTTTAATCCCGGCACTCGGGAGGCAGAGGCAGGCAGATCTCTGTGAGTTCGAGGCCAGCCTGGTCTAGAAGAGCTAGTTCCAGGACAGGAACCAAAAAAAGCTACAGAGAAACCCTGTCTCGAAAAATCAAAATATATATATATATATATATATATATATATATATGTTCTTCTCAGCACCTCATGGACCTTCTCTAAGATTGACCCCCCTTCTCTAAGATTGTAATAAAGCAAACCTCAACAGACACAAAAAAATTGGAATCACCATCGGTGTCTTATCAGATCACTATGTTTTTTTTTTTTAACTTCAACTCAATTTTATGTGCACAAGAGTTGAAAAATCTGAGCCACCTTAAAGAGAAAGTGATTCTAAAATTTATAAAACCTATAAATAATCAGAGGCCAAATCACTATATTAAAACAGATTCTCTAGCAAGGAAAAATCTTGCAGTTTAAACATATGCTTGTATCCATTTTAGATACAAGACAAAGCTCACTCTTTAAAGTGGCTCCACCTTGGCAGATACACACATCTGTAATGAAGCACACCGGCTGTGCTGTCTCTCAGCAAAAACACCCAGGCTGGTTCACAAAGCTCTGATGGAATCCAGCTCCTCTTTGTCACAGTAGACACTCCCCCATCTGAAAACTAACTTAGTTTAGATTTCAATCCCTTCACATCAGCGCATTGGGAAATTCTACCCAGTGAACAAGAGCAACAAAACCATTTCTGTGACAGCACAAATTATTTAGTTTAAAAAACTGCAAATCCATATTCATGCATCAATAACCGGGTCAGATAATTTTCCAAAAGCAACAACTTTACATAGTAATGCCAGATTTTACAGATGAAAGGTTTCTGCAAATCAGGCTGAGTTAAATAACTGCAGATCATTCCTCTACACAGATCCTGGCTTTCTCTTTAGCATGCAGATGCTCTGAGTGGGATCAGAATGAGCTCCCCGATACTCAAGAATGAAGTCTTGGAACACTTCTACTAAAGAGTTGCTGGTTGGTTGCCACCATTTTATCAAAGTACTGGTTACTGAGTAAAAAATGTTTTCAGTCTAAATTACAGTAAACATGAAAGCTCTGCAGTTTAAACCCAATGTAAATCAATCATATCCAATTATCAAATAAAAACCAAAAGAAAAATAACTCCTGGAAGCTGAAAGCAAGACTATCTTCAAACATTACCAATGCATATTTTAGACCTTTCCCATTCCTGTTTTGACTTATTTACTTATTGACATATGTTTTTGTAGTCAGAGACTTGTTTTCAGCTTCACAGAAGTTCAAGTCTGTAAGAGGTTGCAGCTCAGGTAGAGACCATGTACATCAGTTGCTTATTAAAAAGATCAGGGACAGACAGGCTGAGTGAGTGGTCAAGTAGGGTTTGCTATTCTCACAAATCAGGAATAATGATGAAAGCATTAGCACTGATATCTAAAGCTCTTGCTCCAACTCTGGCTTCTGAGGCAGATAATAAACACATCAATTAATAGTAGCTGAAGTACAGTTTTTTTAAAAAAAAAATTCTTTTAAAATCAATAACCAAGTTTCTTGTGTTTAAGTTATTATCTTTTGTGTGTCGGTTCCACCAATGAAAGTCATTTGGCTTGTACTTTAATTCTTCCATATGAAAATATGTTTGAGGAGGACAATGACGGAGGCTCAGATCACACTGCACCTCTGTAATCTTCCAACACGAATATACATCATACCAAAGTGTCTTGATCCACAGTGCACTGTTTTCTAAAGGAGTACCAGTGGGCAGCTGATATGCCACCACTATGGAGTATTCTAACTGGCAACTGCAGTTCTCAGCATGTGGCACCAGGGACCATGGAAAAATAGGGTAGTTAAAATGAGATTGTTAAGGAGGGTTCTAAAACAGTTCAGGAAATCGTGCATATGCATTTGCAGTCCATGTGAGAGTGACCTTTGGCAACTGCAAAGTGACTGAGCCATGGCTTGCTTCAGAAGCATCAACGAGAAGAGGCAAGAGTGCTGCGAGCCTTCTGTTGCTTGCTGTCTTATCGCTTGGTGGCCATCTGGTGGTGTTTTGTATTGAATGAGAAATGCTGTGCTTCATGGACCTTAGAAATTCAATTCCTTTGTTTGGAGGTCGGCTGTTGGGTCAAAGTTGTAAGTACCTCCTTCTGTTGCTTCAGGAATGAGGCTGTACTCTTCATCAATATCATCACCAGAGAAATATTGATCTATGATTTTAAATGCTAATTTCTATATGTCTTTTTTTTTTTTTTTTTTTTTGGTTTTTCGAGACAGGGTTTCTCTGTGGTTTTGGAGCCTGTCCTGGAACTAGCTCTTGTAGACCAGGCTGGTCTCGAACTCCCAGAGATCCGCCTGCCTCTGCCTCCCGAGTGCTGGGACTTGTCTTTAAGACCATCCAGAACCACCTGAACCCCCTGAGAGTCTTGCACTGACTGTGGTGGTATTACATTCTGTTGTACAAGGTACTCCACTTCATCTTTTCTGCCACTTATTGTTAAGTTGGTAATTGCCCAAGCACCTTCCTTTTGTGTTGCCAAGTCCCCCTTAGCAAGCTGGTGAATGATGATGGGGATTAACCCGGAATCTATTACAGCTTGAACTTGCCGCTGATTGCCTGCTGTTATATTGGGAAGGAACGGCACTGCCTCCTTATTTATTTTCTCTTTCGGGTGTGATAAGAGGTTTGGGAAGTGGGACAGGACGCGGCAGTGAAGAACCACCTGGGCCTGCTCGTCTATGCAGGTCAGCATGTTCCCAGTTGCTCTGACTGCTGCTGTTTGAACTTTCACTTCCCGGTGGCTCAGAGGGGGACACGAGGAATGGTACAACCCCCCGAATCAATAACCATCTGTATCTGCTCATTTCCTCCGTCCGTCAGGTATGACAGAGCCCAACCAGTGTCTACAATAATATTTATGTCTGTGTGGTATATGAGAACACATAAAACTGGCAAAATCTCCTGTCTCCATAGGCGGTGGGGGGGGGGTCCTTATTCCTGCAGAGATTGACAATGACCCATGTGACGTCCCGAAGGAAGGTGATGGGAATGAAGGGGCTGATGAAGGACAGAAGAGGTTTCACAGCTCCCAGTGACGTGACATAATCTCTACATTGACGACCATCACCTAAAATGTTTCCCAAAGCCCACATCGCTTGTTCACAGACATTCTGATGTGGGCAATGGAGTCTCGAAAAAAGGGGCACTGCATTACATTGTACAGCATCTTGAGTCTGTGCAGAGGTTCCTGATGCTATGTCAGTTAGTGCCCCAGCAGCTTCAAACTGTAATGAAGGATTATCATCCCTAACTAGATATTTGACTAGAATTGGTAAAATTCTAGATTTTATTAGGGCATCAATTGGTGGATTTCCGTCACTGGATAATAGTTTCCTTGCTGCCTGGACAGCACTAGACTGGACTACAGGCTTTCACTTGTAGCATTCTGTAATATAGCTTCTAGTGTTTTGTTCTGTGCTTTAAAATCAGGATCGACACCTGAATCTTCCAAGCTTTCTTCTTGGGGAACACATTTCTCTTTTTCAGTAAGTGTTCATCTCTTTTGTTCTTCCGGAGTTCAACTGTTACTTCATTTCTGTGTCTTTGCATTGTCTCCACATCGTGGCCCTTGCTCTTGAAGCTTTTGATGAGGTGGTTCTCCAAGTCAGGGCTTTCCGAAGAGGCTGCAAGCGGCTCCAGTGGCGGATGCTCCTTCGGCGGCAGCGGCGGGGAGACTAGAGAGAGGGGACAGAGGGGGAGGAGCTCGCGCTCCGTGTCACGCGGAGCGCGAGGTGGCCGCGGCGCCGGGGCGGTGCTGAGGAGCAGCACTTGTCGGGAGAGGCCAGGGTACTGGGCTGCTGGCTGTCGCGGTGACCCTGCCCTCATCCCACCGAAGGGCCTCCCCACCACCACTAGTCAAGTGCTAGAAATGGAGCCTGACCTAGCAGCTTTTCCTGCACCCGAGACTTGGGGCGGTGGGTGGAAACTACAGTTCCCAGTATGCCCCGCGCTGGTTTCCAGATCGCCACACTTTAAAGTTAGAATTTGACAACAATACTAATCTCAGAAAGTCTGCGAGCTCTCGGAAAGTGAACAGTGCCCAATTGAATCACAACTGCTTCAAGGAAGAAATAAAGAAAAAAATTAAAGACTTTCTAGAATTCAATGAAAATGAAGGCACAACATACCCAAACATACGGGACACTATGAAAGCAGTGCTATGAAGAAAGTTTATAGCAGTAAGTGCCTGCATAAAGAAAGTGGGGAAATCTCACACTAGTGAGTTAACAGCACAACTGAAAGCTCCACAACAAAAGAAGCAGACTCACCCAGGATGAGTAGATGATAGGAAATAATCAAATTTAGGGGTGAAGTCAATAAAATAGAAAGAAGGAAGACAATACAAAAAAAATCAATGTAACAAAGAACTGATTCTTTGAAAAAAATCAAGAAGATAGACACACCCTTATCCAAATTTACGAAAAGGCAGAGAAAGAACATCCAAATTAACAAAGGCAGACATAACAACAGACACTGAGGAAATCCAGAGAAACTTTAGGTCATACTACAAAAGACTATACTCCACAAAATTGGAACATGTAAAGTAAATGGACAGTTTTCTGGATAGGCGCCATGTATCAAAATTAAATCAAGACCATGTGAACAATTTAAATAGAACTATAACCTTCAAGAAAACTGAAGAAGACCTCAAAAGCCTAACTCCTTCCCACCCCCCCCCCAAAAAAAAAAATCCCACGGTGGACGGTTTCAGAGCAGAATCCTACTAGAACTCTATAGAAGAGTTAACACCTATAGTCCTCAAATTGGCTTGGAATAGAGAGGAATATATTGTGGGAGGGGACAGGAACCCACAGCATTCAGTCTGGGTGTTCCTGGAGACAGGATCTTGCTCACTTTGGTCTGAGGATTCAGTAGACATAAAAGATCTTTATAGTGTTTGACTCCTTTATTTCTCTAACCTTTTAGCGTTTACCTCAATATCTGACTCTGTCTTTTTATAATTTAGATCAATTAGACTTTGTGCTACAGTGATATGTAAATCAATTTCATAAACTATGTAGGGCCCATGGGTCTACCCCTGATCCTGTGGTTCATCTTGAGAATATTTTCTGGCCAACAAGCTAAAACATCCTGCTTGTTCCTGTGCTCCCTCTGCCTCACCTGGTGATTAGCTATAGGGCAATTGTTAGAAAAAAGAAAGAATGAAATTCTCTACAGTGATGTTACAAGTTTGAGACAGACAACAAGCCAGGGCTAGTTAAAATGGACTCCTTGACTTGCATGGAAGCAGCTCTGGCCTTCTGCCTAGTCACCCTGCTCAGAGCAAAAGCTGCTTTGTTCTGAGATTAATAGAGATCATCATAACCGTTCACTCAGGAGCACTGTATAGAGGGCTGTTAGGTGACTTTTCCTTGAAGTTTTCTGGTTTTGTATTCTCTATCTTTTATGTTCAGACTTCCTAAGTAAAATCCCTATGCTTCCTTTGTTGAGGAAAAACACTGTTTTGAAAATAACTCCCAGGGGGCTGGAGAGATGGCTCAGAGGTTGAGAGCATTGCCTGCTCTTCCGGGGGTCCTGAGTTCAATTCCCAGCAACCACATGGTGGCTCACAGCCATCTGTGATGAGGTCTGGTGCCCTCTTCTGGCCTTCACGCATACACACAGACGGAATATTGTATACATAATAAATCAATAAATATTTAAAAAAAGAAAAAAAAGCCGGGCGGTGGTGGCGCACGCCTTTAATCCCAGCACTTGGGAGGCAGAGGCAGGCGGATCTTTGTGAGTTCGAGACCACCCTGGTCTACAAGAGCTAGTTCCAGGACAGGCTCCAAAACCACAGAGAAACCCTGTCTCGAAAAACCAAAAAGAAAAAAAGAAAAAAAAGAAAGAAAAAGAAAATAACTCCCATGCATTTTGTGCCTCCTACAGGCAAGATTTTTGTTCTCATTTCTTCTGTCTTGGCTGTTGAGATGGCTATTTTTCATAGTCAAACTGATTACCTCTGGGATTAACTAATACATAAAGAATTCATTATACCTGAGAGAGAATTTACTTAAAGGTTTTGAAGTGGGAAAATCCTCCATTAATCTGTATAATTTGAGATAATAGGACCCAACTTTAGCTGCTTGGTGTCAGTGCACACTTTTAACACCATCACTTAAGAGGCAGAGGCAGTGGGATTTTCTGAGTTTGAGACTAGTCTGGCCTACAGATTGAGATTCAAAACTACACAGAAAAAACCTGTCTTGAAATCTCAAAAAAAAAAAAATCTGATTCAAACAAAGTCTATGACCCAACTTTAACCAGCATCTCCCATCCTGGCAGCAGCAGTCACATAAAAGTATATTGAAGAAGAAAAGTCTCTGGTTGTGCCTTCTTGCTCTAGCTCTGGCTACCAAGCTCATTTTTTTTTTACTAGCTTTAGAGCCTACTTTCTTGTAATTTTGGTGTATACTTAAAACCAGCTGAGACATTGTACATCGTGGGCTCAACAACTACTGGATTCTTCACTTGATCTTAGACAAAAGGCAGAGAACCAATCTCCTGCATTCTTCATTGTCATTGGTAGGCAACCATTTTTAGATGACCTGAACCGCAGCTTGTGAGACATTCTAATAAACCCACTTTCTACATACATAGTGAAATTCATTCTCCCTGTTCTGTTTCTGTAGTGAATCTTCTTCTTCTTCTTTTTTTTTTTTTTTTTTTTTTTTTGGTTTTTCAAAACAGGGTTTCTCTGCAGCTAGCACTTGTAGACCAGGCTGGCCTCAAACTCATAAAGACCCACCTGCCTCTGCCTCCCAAGTGCTGGGATTAAAGGCATGCGCTACCACCACCCGGCCATGTAGAGAATCTTGAATACTACAGTTGTATATTTTATTCACCTGACCATGCAAGGAGACGTGCTGGCTGACAATAGTGCTCATGAAGACATTCTTCCGAGCTCCATTATTCTCTACAAATTCAAATTTCCATGAACACTACTCTTTTGATTTTTATACATTTGCCTGGAGCTTACTTTGAATTTCAGGAATAAAACTCGCAAAGCAATGGAGCCATCATCCAGCTTTCTGATGGGGGAAAGACCTGTCATTTTGTTTAAGATGTGGCTCCTGCTTTTCTCTTTTCTGTTGTGTGAAATCCCTGTGAAAATTATGTAAAAAGTATCTTCATTTTATCCGACCTCAGCATGAGGCAAGGCACAGAACAAACATCTCCTTTTGGCCTTAAAACTCTGTTTAACTGTTAATATTCTGGGCATCTTTCCCCGTGTGGGACAGGAAATCCCTGCACCCACCTAGCACAGTGCACAGTATAGGCTAGCTAGCCACAGTGTGTCCTGGAGGGAAAAACGGAAAGTTCCTCTGGAGTGCAAGAAGATGGCAGTGGCTGCTTTTGGAGCCAGGGACGAGTGCAATTGAAATGCAAATCTTGGCCGATCTAGAAAAGATCTTTGACTGGAATAGCCAGGAACCACTGTGCTGTGTCTTTAAGCACACTATTGCCCCAAGGGAGGTGTTCTTGTCGCTCAGGCCGCACTAGCCAATCAGGTCCTTCTGACCTGCCAGTCCGAAGCGGTGTTGAGCTCTTCCGGGCAGCCGCCTTCAGACTCGGCTTTGCCTAGGCGCTGGCAACAGTGTTTTTGTGTGCTGCGATGAAGTTGCTGCTCCTGGGAGCTGATGAACTGAGAGCTTTGGCAATCTGGAAAACCACAACATGGTAAGCGGGGGAATGCTGTCTCCAGATGGGGAGGAGCAGAGGGTGAGGGGCGGGAGACAGCATGGTGCATCCTCCCTGGATCTGTGTAGGAACCTGCCGCCAGATTCCCTGTGTTTTAAAGTCTCATGCGGTCCTTGTTAATTCATAGACCTAGGGACAGGCCTCTGAATAACTGTGCTGTGGGCTTAATCTGCTTAGAGAATTGGGAGCAGGGTGTTGTGTGTACAAACATCTTTCTTGTCAACTTCAACAGGCTTGATGCATTCATGTAAACAATTTGCCACATTCAGAGAGGCCTAGTAACTCCAGCATCTTCTTGATATTAAGCACTTTGCATTTAACCTTTACATATAATCTCCATTTCTATTTAACTGTGTGGAGGCTATCAAGGCAGCTCACCCATTGGGTAGCACTGTACTTCTAAGCTGCAAAGTAGAAGAGTATTAGTGATATAAAGAAGTTGCCAACAAGCCTCTAACAAGCTTCTCTAGGAGGCATTGGCAACTCTTTTATATCTGTAGGACTGTCGTGACTATCCTGGAACTCACTCTGTAGACCAGGCTGTCCTCAAACTCACAGAGATCACAGGGCCCAGACTGCTAAGTCCTGAGATAAAAGGCCAGTGCCACCATCACCAGGCAAGATGCTATTTTTCTTAGCTTACTAGGTAGGCATCTGCAGGACCTACCCACCTTAACTTTTTAGGTTTTTTACATTTTACTTTTCCTGTCTTTCTCACCCCCTGTGACCTTCACCTCAGAACACTGTCACTGAAGAATGATTTAGGTCACAAGTGCACTTAAAAAATTATCCTGAGCATATCTTTGCTCTGTAACTCTCCCATCTGCCTAAATGTCTAGCCTGGCAAGTTGCCTGTGTCTATTTCAATTATTCAAGGCGTAACCTGGAGCCTGAACCTAAAGGACACTCAAGAATAATAGCATATGTGGAATGCAAAAATCTGTGTAGCTGGCTCCTGTTTGAGCTTTAGCCAGAGATTGATGTCTACCATCATTAAAGAGGATTTTCTCTATTAATCTCCTAGGTGTGGGAAATGGTTTCTCAATGGAAAGGCATATTAGTTCTAGAACAGCTACATTTCCATCCTGATAGAAAAATTGTTTTTCAGAGAAGTTCTCTTATGTTGACTCAGGTGGCCTTGGCCCTTACCTGTGGCTGTCCAGGGCAATGACCTTGCTGTCCTGTACATTAGACTTTCAAAATCCCTTTAAAAATGACTGCACCACCTCACAGTTTTAAAATTATGCATGTGAGTCATGCAGTTGACTATGCATTGCAGTCGCAGGAAAAGGATTTGCATATGGAGCATTCCTTCTGCCCTCAGACTACAATAGGAGGAAGAGTTTACTGTGTGCACTGCAGGGGAAACAGCATAGACAATCAGCTGTTGGAGTCACCATTATGAACAAGGGCTTGATTGTGGTAGTGGGAGTGAATTTGTAATTTCCCAGCATGTTTTATTTTAATTAACATCATGTGAATGAACACAGACCATTATGTGGAGGTGTACAGATTGGGAAGGTCATCTTGAGACAGGAACATAAAATTTGCAATTAGGCAACTACCCTATGCAGATATGATTGATCTTGCTTGACACAGTCATGTCAGCTCAGAGATTTGAGAAACAGGCCATTGACTAACTCTTTTTTTAATATTTATTTATTTATTTATTATGTATACAATATTCTGTCTATGTGTATGTCTGCAGGCCAGAAGAGGGCACCAGACCTCATTCCAGATGGTTGTGAGCCACTATGTGGTTGCCGGGAATTGAACTCAGGACCTTTGGAAGAGGAGGCAATGCTCTTAACCACTGAGCCATCTCTCCAGCCCCATTGACTAACTCTTAATGTCGGTTACAGATCTCAGCAACCAACATATGTATGTGGGCAACATCAATCTATCTCTTATTAATGACATCCCGTCTCCTATACAAGGGCCTTATCTTTTTCAAAGTCAATATCGAAAGTTTTATTTAATCTTAAAAGTGCAGTATTTTTATCATTTTAAAAATCACTAACTGCTGTCATTTTCAAATACTTTCAGTGTATTGCTGCTGTTATCTCTATTTGTTTCTGTTCTCCAATGTTTCTAGGTCATTAATAGTTGAATTTCATTTCTCTCAAGTGATGTTGATTATTGATTTCTGTGTAGAGCAATGTCTCCTATAGTTTAGGCTAGCCTCATGCTGTGTAATTGAGGATCATTTTGAACACCTACTCCCGCCTCTGCTGCCCTGTGCTGGGAAGACAGTCCTGCAACTCCTTCCAGGTTTGGTCTTGACTTATCGATGAGAAAGTAAAATAGAGCAGTTAATGAGTGTCTGCTGATCTTTCTGGCTTTTATTGGGGACTAAAAAAAGAGGGACCTGTGCAAGAGTTGAACTCACTGACCAACTTTGAAGCTGGTGGAGACACAGTGTAGAAAGGGAGAGGCTGGGCAGAGGGTGAGAGTTTTCTCCCTCCAACAGTCATTGAGGTTAGCGCTGTGGAATCAGGTAGTCAATTGTAGATGCTCTGTGAATATCCTGAATGATCATTGTTTGAGTACACAGACCATGGCTATCAAGAATCTGGGTAAGGGACTGACCTTATCTTTAAACCTAATTGCTATATTTACAGTAGTTTATCCAAAATAGAAGATCTGGGTAAAATACTGTGGCCCTGCTTCACAGGACTGTTACTTTTCTGGATTAAGATGTTTATTATTAGAGAAATATATGATAAATCTTTTATGTGCTCTAATACAAATACCTAGTCTATGGAACATATGGTAAAAAGTCTGTTTCAACTTTTCAAAGATTTTTGAGATGAAAATTACATCATATTTATGTTCTTTTTGATGCCTCCAAGCCCTAACATGATCACAATTATTTTCTAATTATGGTCATTTTTTTAAAGATTTATTTATTTAGTATACAACATTCCTTCCATGTATGCTTACAGACCAGAAGAGGGCACCAGATCTCATTACAGATGGCTGTGAGCCACCATGTGTTTACTGGGAATTGAACTCAGGACCTCTGGAAGAGCAGTCAGTGCTCTTAACCTCTGAGCCATCTCTCCAACCCTGGTCTGCTTTTCTTTAACAATAGTTATAAAGTAACCACAATTACACAGTAACAGTAGTTACTTTATAAATGTGTCTTGTGTTTGTCTGCAGGACTTTGCACCTCTGAGGCAATAGGATGGATGCCCTGGAAAGTGAGTGTGCAATGAAATGTGCACACAAAGGACCCTGTGCTTTGGATGAGGAACAGGATGTGCTCCAGGAGAGTGGAATAATGTATACCAAATACAAGCTTTCTAAACTGGGGCCCTGTCTGCTGGCTGTGAGGGCAGAACTGGAGGACTGTGCTGTCTGGGTCATTTGATCTCCCATCCTCCAGTAGAGGAGCTGCTAATATTATGAGACCCAGCTGGGAGGCCCTAGGCAATGAGGGATTCTGGGAAGGGTTAGTAATCAGGAGTACTAGTGGCAAGTAGTGTGGGTTCTTTCCATGATTTTCTTCTGTCTCTGCAGTAGGGAATGTTAAGGAAGACCACAAGCTATCCCATAGTGAGTGTTGGATGTTCAGAGCATATCTGTTGAGCTGACATTTCTGCTGAGACTTGGAAGTACCATGAGACAGACTGCAGTTATGTTGGTCCATGTGGTTCATGCTGGCAGTGGCTCTTGTTCTCTGAGCCTCTTTGTGTATAGAAATACTGCAGCCCTGGAATGGAAGGAAATGATGCTGGTTGTATCTCTGTCCAGAGTACACACATGGGCACTGCTTTTGTTGTGCAGTGGGAAGAGAGATTAGAAACCTGAAGGTTTAGTTTCTAGAAGTTCTGAATATTGCATTCCAATTTCAGGTTTGTGTTATAAAGATTACAAATTGTTTAGGACCTGGTAGAGCAATAGCTGAGTAGAGTGCTTTTACCATGGTGTTACCACTATCTGCAATGGTGTGGTCCAGTGAAGCTTAGTTCCAGGCGACAAAAGGAGTTTCTGATGTGCAGAGATTTCTCGGGTGTGCAATGTGGTAGCCAGGTAGATAGGGCACAATCCACATATTCTGCTCTATGCCATGTAGCAGGAAGCAGAGTTTAAATCATTTTTCTAGGCTGTTTTGGGATTGGGCATCAGTGGGACTGCATTTATCTGAAACCAGAAGAAAGCACAAGGTGATGCAGAACCATCACAAGAGATCTTCTCTATTTGCAAAGAGAACATTTATACCATGAGGCTTCTGTCTTTGAAGATTTATCAGTAACTGGGGGTCAGGAACAATGCTTTAAGTGTCACTTTGAGATAAGTTTGTGAAAGTTGTGCCGTTTATGTTTATTTAATTTCTGTTCACATATAATCAAAGGTAGCTGGGTAACTTTGATCAAGATCACATTTTCTCTTGCTAAGTTTTCTGTGGTATTTGATTAAAAGTTGACTATTCCTGCTTTTGTTTTTGACTTTTTTTCTTCAACACCTTTCTTTTCACAAACATTGTACACATTCTTTCTTGATGGATCTTTGTGGAAAATATAGAAAGCATATTATGTGAATCTGTATGCTATTTTTACTGTAATCTAATTATATTATTCATTTTCTTGAAAATTATGGACCTTCACCAATTATATTCAGAAAATTTCTTACATCGTTAGTTTCAGTTTTGGGTTTTTGGAAAGTTTTGTAAAGAAAATGTTCTTTTTTTTTTTCATCTTAGATACCTGCCTCTTTCCAAGTGCTGGTGCTTACATCAGGGAAAGGAGTAAGCCCATACTTTATTTTTTATACTTTGACCTCTAACATGGCTCATTGATATTTGATATATCACTAAAAAAGCAAGGTTTTTTTTTCTGTCTGCACAGAAAATTTTATTAATTTTGTTTGATGATTGATATCGATTTTCAGCTAGATAAGACCTAGATTCAGGCGAGGAAGACTATTCCAGGCCAACCTTTGAGGGCTTACCTAGATCATGTTATTCTCTGTGGTGTGCTTATGAGAGAATATCTTGTATATTAAGTTCCTTGAGATGAGAAGTCCCTTCTCCCTTCCAGGATTGATAGCACTATTGCATTACATGGTCGCAGTACTGGATTTTATAATAAGGGCCAAGATTTATCATTCTCGGCCTCCTGACTGTGTTAATAGTAGAATCAACAACAGCTATGTTGAAGAAATAGAAACTCCCCTTACTTGCTATCTGGTTAGAGCGCACACTTTTTGGGAGTTTGCTGGGGGTTCTTCTGCCTTGGTGTTTTCATGGACAATCCAAGGTTGAAGGGCTCATGGAGCGCTGATGACCACTGATGACCTTTTAACAGAGAGGACATTAATTACAGTAAACACCTGAAGGTGTGGTAGATTCTAGAACCATAGGATAGCCAAGGACAGTTCCCTGTGCGGAATAGAGCTATTGTGGTAGAAAAGTTGTTGTGCTAGGGATAGCAAAGCCTGAAACATTGAACTTCTCTAGGCTGTGAGAGTCCAGAATATCATTAAAAACTGAAGCATAGGGAGCTGGAGAGATGGCTCAGTGGTTAAGAGCATTGCCTGCTCTTCCAAAGGTTCTGAGTTCAATTCCCAGCAACCACATGGTGGCTCACAACCATCTGTAATGAGGTCTGGTGCCCTCTTCTGGCCTGCAGACATACACACAGACAGAATATTGTATACATAATAAATAAATAAATAAATAAATAAATATTTTTTAAAAAAACTGAAGCATAGCTTTCTGTTTGGGTTTCCTCAAATACCTTTGATTATTTGCTATGCCCCTATTCTTCCTTTTTTTGTAAGCAGTGGACTTTTACTCATCTTTTACAAGTAATACACATTTTAGATATTGTTTACTTTTTAAATGATGGAATTTTTAAAGAGACTGTGATTTAAGGATTTGATTTCTTTATATCCTTTTTAAAAATGGAAATATTTTATTGTGATTTCTTATCATAGAAACCGTATTTACAGCTGCCTACCTACAGGAAAAAAAATGGGCTCAAAGTAGTACCAGTGATTCAAAGTAATTCATTCTGAATTAAAGGACGGTGGATTTACTGATTGAGTTTTCAGATGTAATTTTACATGGATCAGAATTAGTGTGTTCTCTAAAACTTCTATATGAATCACAAGAAACCAGGGATAGTTTCTGCACTGGTACTACATTTGAAGAAAGCTTACAAACTTTCGATTTATTTCCTGTCTTTGCTGTCACACCTGTCTCATTCCATCACCATGCTGAATTCTTCTCATCTTCCACATCATTTCCAGCAGACAGAGTCATAGATTAAAAAATAATATAAGGATGTTACACAGGGGTTCTTAAAGAAAAAAATTGAATAAATCAATCAAGAGGCATTAAATACATGGAAAATATACAAAGAGTCTGAGTTGCATATATTATTTTGTTTTCTTTAAATTTTTGACTGCAGAAAGACATTTGATTCTAGGGGCTGCTATGTAAGCCCAACATAAATTTTAAAGGTATCTTGACTTCAAAATTTGAGTCTAAGGATATGTTACTTTGGGAAACAGGTTCTGCTTTTGTTTCCACAGACATTACAGGTTAATGATATATCCTTCTGGGTTTTTTGATGGAGTTGAGAACTAAATAGTTATAATCTTCCTTAGTTATGGTAATATATATATATATATATATATATATATATGATATAAAAGTTTAGACTCATGAAGATAGGAAAGATGATGGATTATTTACCTTACTTTGCAAAATGTAAGTTAACTAAATATTGTAACTATAATTGTGGTTTGATAACTGTTTTGTATACGTAATATTTTCTATGTTAAAATTAAAACCTTCCTTTTAAGTTAGACAGAAAAGGGGAGATGATGTGGATGTCCATCTGTATGTATCTTGCTTCATTGGGAGATGAATAAAGCTATTTTTGCCAGTGGCTTAGCCAATTAAAGTCAGATGGGAAATCTGAACAGTAATAGAGAAAATTGGTGAAGTCAAAGAGATACCATATAGACACTGAAGGAGAAGAGGCCAGAATATTACTAGTAAGTCACAGCCTTGTGACAATACATACATTAATATAAATGGGTTTACGTTAGATGTAAGGGCTAATGAGGAATATGCCTGAGCCATTGGTTATAGAGTAATATAATTAATATAATTTCTGTGTGATTCATTGGGTCTTGGCTTTTGAGAAATGAAAACAAAGGCTCTGATTACACTAATCAAGTGGGCCTGAGAAGGATAAGAAAAAAAAAACCTTTATCCAGCAACTGATGGAAACATAGGCAGAGATGCACATTGGAGCACTGGATTGAGCTACCAAAGTCCAGTTGAAGAGTGGGAGGCAGTTGAAGAGTGGGAGGAGTGAGAATGTGAACAAAGAGCTTAAGACCATGATGGGTTCACCCACAGAAACAGTTTACCTGAGCTAATGGGAGCTCTCCAACTCCAGCTGAACTGGGAAGGAACAAGCATAAGACCAAACTAGTTCCTCTGAATGTGGGTGACAGATGCATGAGTAGGGCCGAGTGACGGGCCACTAACAGTGGCACCAGGATTTATCCCTACTGCATGTACTGGTTTTTTGGAAAACTATTCTCTTTGGATGGATACCTTGCTCAGCCTAGATATAGTAGAGAGGGTCTTTGACCTCACCCTCTCTGAGGATTGGATGGGGGTGGGGTAGGAGGTTATATGGAGGGAATGGGAGCAGAGGAAGGAATAAAAACTTGGATTGGTATGTATAATGAAAAAAGAGACCTTGATTTCTTTTAACAGATAAATAAATAATCCAGAAATAAAAATAACAAAAAAAAAGAATCACAAAGAAAATAAAAACACTTAACCCCCCCCGCAATAAAAGAAAATAAAAAAAATCTAGCTTATGACCAGTGACTAAGCAAGAGCAAAAGTCAGAAAACAATGTTTCTCTGTGGTTTTTTACTTTCATTCCTAGCTTGAATTTCAAACATAATCTCCCACAATTGTGGGTTATAGACCTGTCGATTTCAGTAAAATAAAACTGCTCATTGCCTGAGATGATTTTAGTTAGAGAGAGAATTTAATAACAACAGGAAACAGGCAAGTCAGAACAACAGGTGATATACAAGAACAGTTTATTATTGCTGGGTAGAACATGGGAACGTTGTCTTTTGGAGGAATGTGAACGATATTAGGACTTTAGATGGCAAAAGCCATAGAAGGTGCAGCCAGAGCTTCATTAGCTATTGTTGTAAGACTAGGAATGTGGGAGGATTGAAAGCAATACTGACAGTGGAGCTTGAGCTCATAGGATTTAAGTTGGAAATAGAATCCATGAATAAATTAGCGGTCATTTGTATAATATTTTGTCCCCATATCATTTTACTTTCTCTATTCCCTGAGAATCTGAGTAAGGTGCAATTAAAAAATAATTGGCTGATTCTTGGAAAAGGATTTATTATGTTGGGTATTTATCACTGTTGACTCATTTAGGCCAACAGTGAAAAAGAAACAAGTGGGGCAGAAAGAAATGAAGAGCCAGTTTAATAGAGAAAACCAGCATGATGCAGTTTAAAGGGCACTGCTGTGATGAAGAAGAGGGAGAACATTTCGTGAAGTTTAGCACCATTAAAGAGAAGGCCTTTCTTAGCATTCGAAGCCTAGGAAGATAACCTAAGGGCAAGACTCCATCCATCTAAGCCTTCAATTTCTGTAGGCATAGGCAACCTGATTCCTAATTCAAAGAAGCAACGCCATACAGAACCTTCTGTAATTCTGTTCTATTGTGGACTTTGGGGAACAAGCTCCAAAACTGTACCAGGGTTTGAAAATAATAATAATAGTTATTATTATTAAAATCCATGAATGTTGGTTAGAACTAAACATTTCTATCTGCTGGGTAAGAAAGGAGCACACATGTTCTATTGGTAGCTTTTTCATTCCTGCATCATGAAATCTCTCTCCTCATTTTCCATACAGTTATACATACTCCCAACAGAAAGCTCTTATTTACACTGCATGGCCAGACAGACTGTGAGTGAGTAACCATGGCAACACGCTGCTGTGAGCCAGACTCTGGTGCTGTGCAGGTAGGTGCCTTGGTGTGAGGAGTTATGTCTTCATGTTATCAGCCCGACTTTTCGCAAATGAGGAACTGGCACCAAACTTGCTTTATGCTGGGTCTTGGCTTGACAATCACACCTGTGGGTTTTGTCCTTGTGCATTTCATTGTAGTGACAGTTAGTCTACTGTAATTTTGCATTGAGGTCTAAAATATGTGAATTGTTTGTAGCAGCCTGGAATTGGGAGGCATCACCATGCTCCTATGTTATCCTGAGTCATTGATAGAAATCAGGACCTAGGTGCATTGCAGTCTTTGTGGAAGACTAGATCTAGTTATGAAGCATATCCAGTATATTTTCCATTGATGGAAAGTAGATAATTTAGTGAGGATTCATCTTTTGATTGTTCACAGAGTAAATGCCCACGAGATTGAGATGTAATCTTGAGATTACATGTGCAGTTTATATAAAAATCCATGGTAATGGGGAGATTCCACAGCTGTTTTACCCATGTAAATTCCAGAGAGAAGCAAACAGTGTGTTGAGTCTATGGCATCATAAGCCTTCTTTGAAACAGGGTTCCTCCATCAGAGAATTATTCACCTGGTGGGTGACTTCCAAACCTTAATTGCCATCTGCTGTAACTCTGATAAAGCCATTGCTACCAGCATTGGTTCAAGTGTAATAGTGTCCATTACAACTTAGAAGCCAAATTTGGGGCGATAACTCATGTGTACTTGTAGTGGAAACAAAAAAGATGCAAAAACTAGAAGTCAAAGAATCTTCTGTGGTTTCAGTTCAGCACTGTTGCACCAATCTGTTTTGCGGAGTCAGAAACTCGGTGCAGATTCTGTGAGATTTCACTGTAGGAGTCTGTGAAGATGAAGCCACAGTTGAATGTTGAGATGATAGGATGATGAGATAACCAAACTGTGAGACATATGCCCTGGAGAGCTGCATACAGGGAGGGCAACCAGCAAAAGAGGGACATCTATAAAAGTTTACAGGAATAGAACTATGTAGACCCTTTGGGAATGAAGTCCTAACAGCCTAAGACAGACCTACATGATTCGTTGTTTGCCCTGATTAGTTTTAGTCTTACCTTGGTCAAATCTTCCCTAACTGTGCTCATATTCCTTCCTTTGTTTTTTTATTTATTTTTCTTTCATAATATACAATGAGTCAATACACCCAGTTTCTCTATCTTATTTTTCCTTTTAGTAGTTAGTGTTTCTTCATTCTATTTTCTTATGTGTACTGTGTATTGCTGCTCAGCTTCCTTGTCTCTCTCTGTTAACAGACATTTCTCTCATAGGATGATATCTTATTCAAAGGGTACAGAAGTATAGAATCCTGAACACAGTTAGCTGTTAGTCTAGGACCAAGTAAATGGAAATATATGTTAGGAGTAATGGCAGAAATTGGGTATTGAGATCCTAAGATTTCAGTTGGAAATAGATAAGCTCCGGAAAAAAAGCAATCAATCCTGAGGTTATTTGTGTGATATTTTGGCTCAAATCTTTCTTCTCCTGCCTATGCTCTGGAAATTTAGTAAGACAGAATTAAAAAAAATAATGGGCTAGTATCTTAAAGGCAATATTGAATCTATTCAGTGGATATCACTTATGGCTCATTCAGGTGCACAGTGGATAAAAACAAGTGGAACAAAAATTAATGAAAATGGAAAGGTAGTTTCAGACAGCAGTCATGTGTTGAAACAGGCAGGAGTTTTTAAGGAGTTTATCACCATTATAGAGAAGGCCCATGCTATGGAATGGAAGCTTATCAAGGTGCCCTAAGGGTAAGTAAGACTCTGGCCACAGAAACCTTCAATTTAGGGAAGGTGTGAGCAAAGTGATTCATAGTCTCAGGAAGGTTTCTTTCAAAACCTTCTGCACCTGTGGTCCAAGCTCGTTACTGTCCTTCACAATTAAGAAATCACACTTTTCAGCATCACCCCTATGTGTTGCTCTTGGAAACAAGAAAGAATCAAAATTTAAGATCATGGATTTTTAGTTTATGGTTAACGTTTATCATCTGTGTTTGGCAGAGTTAGAAGCCCAGAGAGGAGACTGTGAGAGTTGATTGCATGAAGCTCTGAGGATTGAAGCCAGGTGTTATTGATTGTTTCTTTTACTCTTTTCTCTTTTGAGACCTGAATGCAGTTATTAAATAAATCACACACATGGAGGCTTATATTTTCTCATAAATGCCTGACCTTTGCTTGCTTTGGCTTCTTTCAAGGCAGGTTGTTTTTAATTTAATTGTTTTCTCTACCTTTTCACTCTGGCCTTCATCTTTCTCTATTCTGTATTCCCTTCTTTATTTCTGACTCCATGGCTTCTGTGTAGCTAGGTGAATGTCTCCTGTTGTCCTCCCCCTTTCTTGCCTCTTCTCTTTTTCCTCCCAGAGTTTTCCTCCCATTTATTCTTTTTAACAGCCAGCCCTCGCTTTGGAGCCTATCCTGGAACTAGCACTGTAGACCAGGCTGGTCTTGAACTCACAGAGATCCGCCTGCCTCTGCCTCCCTAGTGCTGGGATTAAAGGCGTGCGCCACCACCGCCCGGCAAAATGTGTAACCCAGGCTGGCCTCGAACTCGTGATCCTCCTGCCTCTGCCTCCTTCAGCAAATCCTACCGGCGTGTGCCACTACAACCAGCGCTCTTTTTCATTTAAAATAGGCAAAGTATCACAACTTCACAGAGCTAAACCAATGCAGTATAAAAGAATGCAGCACTTCTTTGCATCATTAAATCCAAAGTTCTATAGCACAAACAAATATAACACAATTTAAAATGTTATTTCACAACACACTGGGTTGCATTTTGAGCCCAAAATTGTTAAGATACCTAAGTTATGACACAACTTCCATGGAGACCTAGCTGCTTATAGTGAGTGGAAGTTACCAAAGAGAGAAATGCATGAGAAGTTGCAAGGACAGGGCCATTTAAGTCATTTGAACTGAAGCCATACATCTGACAAGAGAGCTACAGGATTTGATGTTTATCCTGCTCTGCTTCAGTCTAGCCTTGGTCCAGTCTTCCCTCACTGTGTCTCCATTTTTCTCTTCTGGAATGTTAATGGTATTTTGTGCCATTGTATGTTGGGAAGATGTAACTTGCTCTCAATATATAAGATGTTACAGTCTCAGAATTTATAAGATGTTACTCTCAAGAGATTGTCTTGGGTGCCAGAGGAGACTTTGTACTTTTGGATAGTTGCAGATGTGGATCATTGCAAGAGAATCATTGCAGAGACTGAATACACTTTTTCATTATTGACCATGAACCAATAGTGACCATGGTCAGAGTGTCCTTCATTGAATGAACAACCTCCAAGAAAAGATCATGTACTTGAATAAGTTTCTCTCCTTTCTTTCAATTTCTTATGAACCTTTAGTAGGAAAGGCCTTTCTAGATGAAATTCCTCAGTGTTGTAATGAGTTTCACTATCCTAAACTAATTTTCTGACCTTTATGTCTACTGTGTGGTGAATGGAATTAATCAGCCAACTTTCCACTCATACTGAATTGCTTTTGCCATTATTATAGGCTTGATCTGTAAATCACATAAAATGTAGAAGAAACAGTTGCTATTCAGTGCTAAGGAATTTGGTAGCTTTTGTTTGCTTGTCTGAGTAACCTATGCTCTGTGGCTCCAAATTCCTGAAAGTAAAGAGCTGGGGGCTTCATTCATGGCTTTATTTTTTTTTATGATATTGGGTGATGATCCTGAAATGTAGGCTTTTTACATGTCAAGCACATGCTGCTGTGCTCAGCTTCACACATATCTTGAATTTTTTTTTTTGTGGTTTTTTGAGACAAGGTTTCTCTGTGGTTTTGGAGCCTGTCCTGGAACTAGCTCTGTAGACCAGGCTGGTCTCGAACTCACAAAGATCCGCCTGCCTCTGCCTCCTGAGTGCTGGGATTAAAGGCGTGCGCCACCACCGCCCGGCACATATCTTGAATTTTAAATTTGACAGAGGGTTTCATTCTGATTCCCAGGATGCCATGTATTCATGACATTAATACTGCCTGAGTATTCAGTCATTGAAATGCAGGTGCATGAACTTCTTCCTGCTTGTTATGCTTGCTTTTAATATTTTACTCAATATGACTATTTTTTGTGTCTGCATGGCTATGCATCATATGGGTACTTGGTCATCAGAGTGATCAAAGCATCTCAGAATCCAGAACTTGGAATAATAAATAGTTGCGATCCCTATGTAAGTACTGACAGTTGTGCCCACCTCTATTCAAGACCAGGAAGAGCTCAGTACTACTCAGCCATATTTCCAGACCTGTGTTAATTAGTTGTGTCTAATACTTATATTGCTAATGTTTTCATCTGTCCATTTGTAATTATTTTAAAAATGTAGCTCCTTTTTATAAAATGTTATTGGTATTACAGATTAAAATAAGACACTTCTGATGTCTGGAATATGAATACAGATCTGGAGTGAGTGCATAATTCTTTGTAGGAACTTCAGTACACAGCTGTGAATTCTTTATATCTGATTTTTATTCACTGATTTTTGCAATGGAGACAGGGTCTTTGTTTTTTTGGTTTTTCTTTTTTTTTAAATATTTATTTATTTATTATGTATACAATATTCTGTCTGTATGCCTGAAGGCCAGAAGAGGGCGCCAGACCTCTTTACAGATGGTTGTGAGCCACCATGTGGTTGCTGGGAATTGAACTCAGGACCTTTGGAAGAGCAGGCAATGCTCTTAACCACTGAGCCATCTCTCCAGCCCTTTTTTTTTTTTTTTTTTTTTTTTTGGTTTTTCGAGACAGGGTTTCTCTGTAGCTTTGGAGCCTGTCCTGGAACTAGCTCTGTAGACCAGGCTGGTCTCGAACTCACAAAGATCCGCCTGCCTCTGCCTCCCGAGTGCTGGGATTAAAGGCGTGCGCCACCACCGCTCACCTGGAGACAGGGTCTTAATGTGTACTTCCACCTGTCCTGGACATGATTCCATAGACTTGGCTGGCATTCAACTCAGAGACAAATATACATACCTGTGCTTTCTGAGTACTGAGCTTAAAGGCATGAGTCAATACACCTACTTTGTCCCCTGTATTTTTCTTTTTTGTAATTAGTATTTTTTCATACAATTTTCTCATGTGTACTATATCCTGTTGATCAGTTTCCTTAGCTCTCCCTAGTAATAGACAGTTCTTTTATGAGGTGATATCCCATTCAAAGGGTACAGAAATGACAGAGGTGACTCTCCTATTCAATTTCCTTCTAAAGTGACTGTCTGTGTCATGGAATAAGAGTGGGGAACACCAGAATTATATGACTATACTGTCAAAGAAGTATACATTTACAATGTTGTCACCATCATGCTTTCTATTAAACACATGAATGAAATATTTTAGACGGCGGTGTCCTATGATGATGTGCATATCAACTTCACTCAGGAAGAGTGGAATTTGCTAGATGCTTCTCAGAAGAATCTCTACAAAGATGTGATGCTGGAGACCTACAGGAACCTCACTACTATAGGTAAAAATAAATCTCCTTCATGTTTTAAAATAAGGGGACAACATTTTCTTGGTTAATGATGTTCTTCTGTAATTTGATTTAGAAAGAATAAGAATGAGTTGCATAAAACAGTCATAGTTCTAAGGTTCCCTTAAGATAACAGCTTAAATATTGCACAATTTTTAATAATATAACATACATTTTCTGGTATTATATTTTAGGATGCATTTGGGAAGATCATAAAAGTGAAGAACATTGTCAATATTCTAGAAGACATGAAAGGTAATTTTCATGTGCAAATCTGATAACAATGTGCCTCTGATAAAATTGTCATGTGTCCTGGAAGTTTTAAATAGAAGCAACAGTGTAAATAAGCACAACTTTAAGTTCACTGATGGTTATTAATTTTTCATGAATCCATATATCATATATGTGAATTGTATTTGAATGACAGTCTCTTAAGAAAGGAGTCAAGAAAGCAATGCCTAAAACAGATATCACCTTTTGAGGCATAACACCATGAGAACTTTGTTGTAGATCTGCAAATACATTTCTAGCTTGCTACTCATAATACAAAAGGTATACACACTGAAGAGATAATAAGTATATCTGCAAAACTTCCTACTAAAACCAATAGCCCATAGTAAATCTTGTATTACTCATACACTTCTTGTGACTGTGCTAAGTTTAGTCAGAGGAACAGTTAGAGTCGAGTCAAGTTGTTGTGGGGAAACCTTGATATCTATACCACAAATCTGTGAGGAACAGCAAGTCAAACCCTGAGAATTCAATGTGGAAATCTTTTATTTGTTATTCTTCTTTACTATGTATACCATATGTTACTCTAGATACAAGCGTATGAACATAGGGATATAGTGTAGCATACCTCTCTCTAAGAACAATTAGATGATAAGACATAGCCCCCATGCAGAGTACACTTGTTGAATTTGATTCCACTATGCAAGTATTCGGTTTTCCACCATCATTTTTAATACATGAACAAACTCATGCTGCAAAAAATCCCTATGAGTTCTAGCACTGTGCAAATCCTTCCTGGTGTCCTCGTTCACATAGCAAATGCAATATGATTCACAGTATAGGAGAATTCATGTATGTTAAAGCTCTGAGATTATCCAGTTCTCTTCACATATGCACATATGTATAAAATATCATATAGAAAAAAGTTTCTGTGAAGGTGAAAAGGTAAGCCATAAAAGAAAGGAATTTATCATTGGAGATATCTTCCAAGTTGCAAAAGAATGCCTAATTAAAGAGCAAAACATGAGTTTAGACACAGTTTTTAAAACTTAGCATCTGATTCCTTTTTACAATTGGAACATATTATAAAATCAATTCATACAAATGTTTAGGCACAACTAGTTGAATGTGGTAAAGCTTTTATATGTGCTTATTATCCTTGCAGGATTGAAAGAATTCAAACTGGAGAGAAGAAACTTTCAGTATATATTCAATGTGGTAAACCCTTGACATATGACAGTGACCTTAAATGGAATGTAAGAACAAAGACTGGAGAGAAACCCTATGAATGTAATCAGTGTGGTAAGGCCTTTGCAGCTCACAGTAATCTACAAAACCATAAAAGGACACATACTAGAGAAAAACCCTATGGATGTTATCAGTGTGGTAAGGCCTTTGATTGTCACAGTGATCTTCAAAGGCATGAAAGAACACACACTGGAGAGAAACCCTATGAATGTAATCAGTGTGGAAAGGCCTTTGCACAGCAAAGTGGTCTTCAAAAGCATCAAAGAACACATACTGGAGAGAAACCTTATAAATGTAATGAGTGTTTTAAGGCCTTTGCAGCTCACAGTAATCTTCAAAGTCATAAAAGGACACATACTGGAGAGAAACCCTATAAATGTAATGAGTGTGGTAAGGCCTTTGCAGTACACCGTACTCTTCAATTGCATCAAAGAACACACACTGGAGAGAAACCCTATGAATGTAACCAGTGTGGTAAGGCCTTTGCACAGCACAGTGGTCTTCAAAGTCATAAAAGAACACATACTGGAGAGAAGCCTTATGAATGTAATCAGTGTGGGAAGGCCTTTGCAGAGCTGAGTGGTCTTCAAAATCATAAAAGAACACACACTGGAGAGAAGCCCTATGAATGTAATGAGTGTGGTAAGGCCTTTGCAGTGCACCGTACTCTTCAATTGCATCAAAGAAGACATACTGGAGAGAAACCCTATGAATGCAATCAGTGTGGGAAAGCCTTTGCACAGCACAGTGGTCTTCAAAGTCATAAAAAAACACATATTGGACAGAAACCTTATGAATATAATCAATGTGGTAAGGCCTTTGCAGAGTACTTTTCAATTGCATAAAAGAACACACTGGAAAGAAACCCTTTGAATGTAATTAGTGTGGTAAGGTCTTTGCAGCTCACAGTAATCTTAAGAGGCATAAAAGATCTCACTCTAGGTAGAAATCCTATGAATGTAATCAGTGTGATAAGACCTTTCCTGCTTATTGTATTCATCAAGTGCATAAAACATACTGGAGAGAAACCCTATGATCAAAATCAGTGTGGTAAGGCCTTTGCACAAAACAGTCATCTTCAATGTCATCAAAGAACTGTAGAAAGAGCTGTAGGCAGTATTCCTGCCGCCTTGCTCCCAGCCACCTGGCTAACTTATGCCCCAAAATAACAACACACAAACTGTATTCTTTTAAACACTGCCTGGCCCATTAGCTCTAGCCTCTTACTGGCTAAGTCGCACATCTTGATTAACTCACTTCTAATAATCTGTGTGGCTTACTGGGAAGGATTCTAGCCTACATCCATCTTGGGCTGGAGCTTCATTGTGTCTGACCCAGAGAGGAGAGGCATGGTGATTGCCCCAACTTCCTCCCAGCATTCTGTTCTCTCTACTCCACCCACCTAAGAGCTGGCCTATCAAATGGGCCAAGGCAGTTTTTTTATTAACCAATGAAATCAACAGATTGATATATGACCTTCCCACATCAAAGAACAAATACTGTAGTGAAACAGTTTGAATAAAATCAGTGTGAGGGGCTGGAGAGATGGCTCAGTGGCTAAGAGCATTGCCTGCTCTTCCAAAGGTCCTGAGTTCAATTCCCAGCAACTACATGGTGGCTCACAACCATCTGTAAAGAAGTCTGGCACCCTCTTCTGGCCTTCAGGCATACAGACAGAATATTGTATACATAATAAATAAATAAATATTTAAAAAAATAAAATCAGTGTGGTAAAACCTTTTTATTTCTTATTATTTTCAAAAGCACAAAAAATACATACTGGAGAGGAATCCTACAAATGTAATCAGTGTGGTAAGACCTTTTCACATCACTGTCATTTTCAAAGGCATAAAATAACACACAGTAGAGAGAAACCCTTTGATTTTATTCAGTGTTCTAAGACCTTTGCAGATCACAGTAATATTCACAAGCATACAAAAACACCTGCTGGTGAGAAACAGTATGAATGAAATCAGTGTGATAAAGCCTTTTCATGTCTTATTCATCTTCAAATGCACAAAAGTACACATTTTGGAAAGCAACCGTGAATGTAATTTGTGTGGTAAATCCTTTGTCACAATAATCTCCAACTACATGAAATAAACCCTCCTGGAGAGAAACTAGGAATTTAATGAGCGTAGTTTTCAAAATCATGAGAGAAATCATATTGTAGTGAAACCCTTAAATGAATTCAGTGTGTTAATGTTTTCCACTTTATACTGGAGTAAAACTTTTTGGTAATCAGTCTGATAATGTTTTTCCATATTTCAATAGTCTTTGGGTAACTGAAGAAGAAATTGAGGGTTTATTCTAAATTATTTTTTAAGATATTAAGCCAATACACTTAAAGTCAGTTAATCAACATTTATTCTGTAGAAAAATTTGATAGTGTCAATGATCTGTTCAAGCATTATGATACCTCTTTATTTTGTTTGCACCAGCAAACTGATGGCCAAAACCTAATTTATGAATTTATGAAGTCCTATGGGTAGGAGAAAGGTCCTTTCAAAGAAACACACCCTGGTCCTGAAATGAAATCCAAAGGAAACACTTTGGCCCTGAATCTAGAGCTAGTTAAAGAAACAACATCACCCCCAAAACAGAGCCAAATGTTAAAAAGGGCCAGTGTAGGAAATACACTGAATCTTAAACCAGAGTCAAAGAAACACACTCTACTCTTGTCCAACTGAACACAAAATCAATCCCAGAGCTCAAAATCTAGTGCTGGAAATATTTTAAAGTCTATTTATATCAGTTTGAAGTCTGAAATAGGCACAAACTCATAAAGAAGAAATCCCTATTCATGAAAACAGTTTGTTAATAAATTTAGACTTCACAGTTGTCTTTAGCTTCAAGAATAATTGTTTCTCTTTATAGCCTTAAAGTAAGTAAATTATGTGCCCTGTTCACTCCAGACTGGTGGAGGAGATCATAGCAGTATGGTTTCTACTTTGAAACATAAGATTGTCACTAAAGTGTGCTCTGTGTGTGGCAAATCCATTCAGTGAAGTTTATTTTGTAGTCCTTATATTCCTTCTGTGACTTTTGTTCAGCTTCTGTTGTGCCTGTACCTAATGATAGGTATTTTTCTGCTGTAATGTATAGAATGTTGTCCCCATCCTATAATTGTCTAGTTGGTTATTGAAATATCAGACCATGTTTGATCATACTTTTCAAGTAAGGGTGGTGGTTTGTTGCTCCTGGTTGAGTCTCATCTTTTCACAAATTTCCTTGAGATTTGTTGTTTGTTATTTGTCTTAGCTTGGATGTCAGTAATGATTTAGGTATACATTTGAACTCATGATGCTTCTGTGTTTTCCTCCTGAGTACAACAAGTCCAAGGGGAGATGATGAACTCCCCATGTGTGCTGTTTTTTCAAGAGATTTAACAATGTTAATGTTAAAATGACTAATAAAAGAAATTGTAAGAAAAATTAAATACCTCATGTATGTATTCAAAGAAATATTTTCATTTATCTGATATAGATGTAATAAAGTATGATAGTCAGCCATCAACTGTGTATCTAATACCAAAGCTTGATGTTCTATAGGGATTTAGGTTAGGTTTATTGTCTTCCACAAAACAGTCTTTTTCCACTGATCCATCTCACTGGTACTCAAATTCAACTTGAAGAAATATTACAACAGTAAAATTTGTTCATTTTGATGGCTAGACATTTATAACACTTTCTCAGAACCAAAATTATATGCCAGAGAATTGTCTCATTTAGACAAATAAATAAATAGGGAATAAAGATTGAGGAAAACCTTTCATATCAACATTTGGCCTTCAGGCACAAATGCTACACAGCACTTGGGGGGCCAGTCTTGAGATTACACAAAATTGTGTCAAAAACTAAACCAAAACCACACAGTGATGACAATAACAACAACAACAAAACAGAAGTTGTGGAGGGCTAAGAAGACAAGTGAGCTAGTCTTGTGAGCTTAAGGATCTCAATTTGAGCCCCAAAATCCATTTTGAATAGAAAAAGAAAAAAAGGTATGGTCACAAAGAATTATAACACAAGCAATGGGACTGGGACATGTAGACAAATGGTTACCTTGTCTTGTTAGTTAGCTAGCCTAGTGTTTTTGAAAAGTTACAGAGCAATCAGAGACCCTATCTCAAAAGAAATAAAATAAAACTTGGAGAACTGACACCAGAGATTGGCTTCTATCTTACACACACACACAACCATGAACTGCCAGATTCTCTGGCAGGAAGAGCAGTAGCCTACACAATTTTCCCTGCGACTGAGCAGAATGGTAAGTATCAGATGTTCCAGCCCTTCCCCCCTGGCCTCCAGGGAGAAACACATCCACTGGTTAGGATCAAAGCTCCTCAGAGCTGCCTTGTCAATGGCCTGTTGGACCTGACATAAGATCTGTTGATGGTAAGGGGATAAAGTACTTGGGGTGAGAGGTCAAGACCCTTTAGGAGTTCAAACAATGGAGCCAACTGTTCATGGAAACAGATATCCATGGCCTCCTCCAATCTATTTTTCCTAATACCTTTCGGAGCTGAGGTAGGGTGTAGGAACCCTGAACGTGTAATTGGGTTTGGCTAGAAAACAGAATCAAGGGACAAGATGGAACCCAAAATTGGAACACACCAATTAGCTATGAGGTCACAAAGGTCTGATGAAGTAGGCCTTCCCAAAATAATAGCATCCATATAAATATAGAATAAAATATTGGAATGTTCCATTAAGGAGGAAAATATATGTAACATATAATACTGACACCTGGGTGGGCTCTTAGCCATCCCCTGGGGTAACAGTCTATTTGAACCCTTTATATGGGCCCCAGAAGTTAGTTGAGGGCAGTGAGAATGCAAACTTCTCTATGTCATCTGGATATATAAGAGCATGTTAGTTAATAAGCCTGATCTATTGGCCAAGTATTTTCAATTATTAAGTCTCAGTGTGGTTACTTTGAAAAGGCAGGTAGGAAAGAAATGTCTGCTTAAAATGGCATTTTATCATGTGGCCAAATTTTCACATTAAACCTACATGGAGCCGGGCGGTGGTGGCGCACGCCTTTAATCCCAGCACTCGGGAGGCAGAGGCAGGCGGATCTCTGTGAGTTCGAGACCAGCCTGGTCTACAGAGCTAGTTCCAGGACAGGCTCCAAAACCACAGAGAAACCCTGTCTCGAAAAACCAAAAAAAAATAAATAAATAAAAAATAAACCTACATGGAAAAGGATTCTAAACACACATAAACACAGTCAAATGCAGCTTCTTGGTAGCTGCCTTTTCTTTGGTGGGTTATGCTAGCAGTGACCAGAGGCTTTTCTCCTTTAACAGATGGCTTTCTGAATCAGCATTAGCAACAAAAACAGACAGCTCATTTAAGAGACCTTCAGTTCACTGGTACTGTGTCTTCTTTCTCTTCCTGACCTGAGAGCCCAGTTTAGGAACCTACTGGCCACACCCCTGTATCTGCAAATCAGAGAATGTGTGGAGGCCTGATTTGATTCTGTAGGAGTCAAGGTTACACATTTGTGTTTGGTGGCAGCTCACCTCTGCTCTGATATTCGACATGGCTGCCTCTTACAGAGTTTTTGGGAAGCATTACTAGGAATTACCTTCAACTCCTTCCCAGAATGTCCCTTCTTAGTCAGTAAATTTATCAACTTGGCTACCATCCTGTATACCCAATAGAAATTACCATAAACTTCTAGGGCCAAGGATATGATTTCTGATTTCTACCATGGAATAGTATTTTTCCCATTTTTGATTCTGTGTTCAATTTATTGATAGTTCAAAATAATGAGTCAGCTAAATGCATTGCTGTTAATTATGGTCTACAAAGAAAAGTGAGGTTAAGAGAAATTTTTGATGTGTCAGAATACAAAAGTGATTTTTTTTTACTGTCACCACTAGGTGGTGCCAAAAAATGAAAATAGTGTAATTGTTCTTGCTGGCCAAAGATGTAGAACCTGTTCTATATACAATCCAAAACCATACATACCCAAGGAACTAGGCAGCTCAAAACTTCTTTTGCCACCTGAACTGAATTTCCTGAATTCTTATTGTAGCAGGGGATAGAGGAAAGTTAAAACATTCTCAACTAGGATGATACCCACAGCTCTATTATTCTAGATTCTAAACTATTTGTAAAACTTATCTCACAATACTGAACAAGGACTTCAACAATGAGAATTTCTACAAACCAGACTTTCAATTTTTCTATCCGTTTTCCCACTGAACCCCAAAAGAAATTTCTGTGTGCACATTGAGGACAGTGATATTATAAACACATCTTCCATGCCCAGGCCTGTGGATCTTCCCTGTTCCTAGGACATGCACACTCAGTTAAGTTTAAAGTCCAGGGTCCACTGCCTAGGTCAACACATGAACAAATATAACCAGTCTGTTTCATGGTCATCAAACTCCATGAAGATCTGACAATTTAGCCAACCTGTTCCTCCTGTTCAGAAGGCAATGCAACCACAATTACCATGGCATGGTCTCCCTCACAGCTTCCCAGTGAGTAGAAAACTAGAAAAATTCACAAACTACCTCCAAATGGTGCTCCTAATTCCTAAGCTTCTCCAGGGTCCTTTAGTAGTTAGTACCACACAACGGAGCCTCAGGACAACAGCAGCTCCCCTCCTAGATGAGCAGACATCAAATGAACAAGAGCGCACAGGCCTTCCTACTTATACACTTCTACCCTAGGAGCAGGCTTAACTCTCTTCAAGGAAATTTGCATTTTAGTAGAAACACTTTCAGTCTTTCGGTGCACTTCCTGTTCCTCTTCCAATATACAGTGTCCCTCTGCATGAATTCCATTACACATTCAGTGCCCAGTGCAGATAACCCCGATTCATAACTCATAATTTCTGCTGCTAAATATAGAGCACATTTAAACAGTAACTGTAGTTAAAGCAAAAAGAGGCCATGAATTAAAAAACAATGAAGTGTCTGTGGAAGGGCAATGTTGATGGTATTTAAACAATGCTTATCACTAATAATTATTTTTTAAAGTTGAAATAGGTTTAATGGCCATGTGCTACAAAGTCAAGAGAGTTATATTAGAGCACACCAACTTTTAGTCATACATTTTTTTTCCTCAGGATATTCATCTTAAACCTGTAAAAATAGCAGTTCTTTTAGGCAGGGCCATAGTATTTTATACAGTAATATTTTGGTCAAGCTAGTGTTATCTTCTGCAATTTGGTTCCATAATAAGTTCCATTCTTTATCCAGATTTCTGATTCCCTGGTCTGTGGAGACTACAAATGATCAGTCAGAACCTCTATCAATTGTTACAAACAGGATCTCATCCCCCATTTGAGGATTTGGTGAGGTGAGAAGTGTGACTATGGCGCTGCTTCTCTCTTCTGTCAGCTTGACTGTAGTATTTGACTCTGGGATTTTATTAATCATCATGATAATTAGGAACACACTTCAAATAATCATCTTTTTTCATCTGAATGATGATTTTTTTTTTGGTTTTTCAAGACAGGGTTTCTCTGTGGTTTTGGAGCCTGTCCTGGAACTAGCTCTTGTAGACCAGGCTGGCCTCGAACTCACAGAGATCCGCCTGCCTCTGCCTCCCGAGTGCTGGGATTAAAGGCGTGCGCCACCACCGCCCGGCTTGCATACTCTTTAAATAATTAATATTTTAACATATCTGTTAATTTATGACTAATATATAATTAACATATTAATACTTTATAATATTACATATGCTTTTATATTATTTAAATAGTAACTCAAGTGGTAGTTCTCCTTTAAGGGAAGCAAGAGTATTCTTTTGGAATTAAATAAACAAGCACCTCTATAATATTCCACAATTCAAACTAGTGGTGAGAGTAAAAAAAAAATCACTTTTGTAGGCTGACACATCAAAAACTTCATTTATTCTGACTTCAATAAATTGAACACAGGGCTGGAGAGGTGGTTCAGTGGTTAAGAGCATTGCATGCTCTTCCAAAGGACCTGAGTTCAGTTCCCAGCAACCACATGGAGGCTCACAACCATCTGTAATGAGGTCTGGTGTCCTCTTCTATCCTGCAGGCATATATGCAAAACAGAATATTGTATCCATAATAAATAAATATTTAGGAAAAAAATAAATTGAACACAGAGTTAAAAATGGGAAAATACTATTTCACAGTAGAAGTCAGCAATCAGAACTTTCTGGTAAATTTTGGTAGGGTAAATGAATGGTAACCAAGTAGATCAGTGTACTAACTAAGAAAGGACATTTCTTCGAAGGAGCTGAAGGTAACTCCCAGTAATGCTGCCCAGAAAGTATTCAAGAGGCAGCCATATTGAATAACAGAGCAGACCAGAGGTGGGCTGCAGCCACAAACAAATGCAAGGCCTTGAAACCTGAGAGAGGCTGTCCTAGAGAATCAAATCAGAGCTCCACACATTTTTTGATTTATAGAACCACAGGGAGAGTGGCCATCAGGTCCCTAACCTGTGCCCTCAGGTCAGGTGGAGAAAGAATAGCTACAACAAGTAAATTTAGGACCTCTCTTTTTTTAAAAAAAGATTTATTTATTTATTATGTGTACAGTATTCTCAGCATTCTGTCTGCATATATGCCTGCAGGCCAGAAGAGGGCACCAGATCTTATTACAGATGGTTGTGAGCCGCCATGTGGTTGCTAGGAAAAGAACTCAGGACCTTTGGAAGAGCAGGCAGTGCTCTTAAGCGCTGAGCCATCTCTCCAGCCCCAATTTAGGATCTCTTAAAACAGCTGCTTGATTTCTTGCTAATGCTGAGTCAGGAAGCCCTCTGTTAAAAGAGGCAAGCCTCTGGTCAATGCTAGGAAATGTAGCCCACTAAAAAAAGGCAGTTACAGAGAAACTGTATTTGACTATGCAGTGGTCAGAATCTTTTTCCAACTTATTTTGTGATTTTATATGAAAATTTTGGCTACACATTGGAACACCATTTGTAAACAGACATTTCTTTCTTGCCAGTTCAAAATTACCATGCAGAAACTTTTAAGAATTGAAAATACTTGACCAATAGATCAGGCTCATTACTAACTAGCTCTGACATTTTAAGTTAACACGTATTCCTCATTTACTATCTTCCACGTGGTAGAAACTTTTTCAGCATGGCACATTTATGTCATGCTCCCTCTGCCTCATGCCCAGCTACTGGCCAGTCAGTGTTTTATTAAACCAATCTGAGTGGCAAATCTTCACAGTATACAAGAGAATTATTCCAACATAGATATTACTAGGAAAAGGCATTTTGTGTGCCAAATATTCAACACTTGGGTAGTCATGAAACTGTGACCTCATTTTTACTTAAAACCTACTCAATACCTGGGAATGGTTATATTACAAATATAAGCAGGCATAAATAAACATTTAGAAAGCAACACAAGCAAAGTTAATAATGATTTGTATGTAAGTTAATAATGATTTGGTGCCAGCGTACATTTGTGTGTGTATGTTTGTGCATGAGTGTGTGTACATTCTTGTGCAGTTGAATGTAAGTGTGTAATTTTGTATTGTGTGTATATGTGTAGAAGACAGAAGAAACTCTGGTGTTATTCCTCTGATTTTTCCAAACTTATTTTTTATTTCTTTTGAGATAGGGTCTCTGATTGCTCTGTAACTTTTCAAGTAGACAAGGCTAGCTGCCCAACAAGCCCTAGGTACCCAATTATCTCCATGTCCCAGTATGGTTATTTGTGTTAAAAGTCCTTGTGACTATACTTTTTTTTTCCTCTTCAGCATAGATTCTAAGGCTCAAATTGAATTCCTTGTCAAAGAGAAAGATAGTAAGAAAGAGAGCAAACAAGAAAGAGATAAAGATCTGTGTGCTGGAATGAATTCAGCACACATAAGAAAAGATTGTTGCCATGAGGACCAGCCTCTAGCAACACAGGGCTTAAAGGGGAGACTACAGAGTTGCTGGACCTGGAATTTTCCATCTGATGGAGTAAAAATTAATTCTTTTTGACCAGTGATATAGGAAAAATACACACACACATACTTTGAGGGTTTTTCAATCCTCTTTTGTGTCAATTCTTTATTACTCTTCTTCTATCTATATTTATCTCTTCTGTGTTTCTGGATGTTTTCCTTCTAAGTAACATTATTTTTCCCTTACAGTTTATATTATGAGCAGATCTTCCTTAAAACTTTGGTTTAGAGGCCAGAGCAGGCCTGAGGCAGTGAACTTCACAGGAGCAAGACTGATCCAGCTACCTAGGATAGAAGAACTCCAAATTTAAAATGAAGTAGACTCCAATGCTAGTAAAGGAATGAGCTTGGTAGCCAGAGCTAGAGCACAGAGGCAAAAAAGAGACTTTTCGCCAGGCGATGGTGGCGCACGCCTTTAATCCCAGCACTCGGGAGGCAGAGGCAGGTGGATCTCTGTGAGTTCGAGACCAGCCTGGTCTACAGAGCTAGTTCCAGGACAGGCTCCAAAGCCACAGAGAGACCCTGTCTCAAAAAACAAAAACAAAAAAGAGACTTTTCTTCTTCAAAATACTTTATATGTGACAGCTGCTCCAGAATGTAAGATGCTGAATAAAGTTGGGTCATAGTTTTTATTTAAATTTGATTTTTTTGGCAATATCAAGACAGGATTTTTCTGTGTAGTTGTGGAACTCAATCTGTAGGCCAGACTGGTCTCAAACTCAGAATATCCCACTACCTCTGCCCATGAGTCATGGTGTTAAAAGTGAGCACTGACACCAAGCAGCTTAAGATGGATCCTATCATCTCAAATTATACAGATTAATGGAGGGTTTTCCCATTTCAAAACCTTTAAGTAAAATCTCTCTCAGGTATAATCAATTCTTTTTGTGTATTAGATAATCCCAGATGTAGTCAGTTTTGACTACCGAAAATAGCCATTTCAACAGCCAAGACAGAAGAAATGAGAAAAAACTCCTTGCCTGTAGGAGGCATGAAAAGCATGGGAGTTGTTTTCAAAACAGTGTTTTTTCTTCAACAAAGAAAATATGGAGATTTTACATAGGGAGTCTGAACATGCTCGTGTAATGTTCTCCCTTTCCTTAAGCATGCTCAATTAACAAATCCACTTCTAAACATGATCACAATGTAAAAGCAGAGCCATTTAGGGATATTCTTACCACAAAGTCTTGTAGGAACATATGTAAGATAGACAAATGATGGAAAGAAATGCCTCTGGCATGTTCATATTGTACCATATGTTCTTAGTTGAAAATCAAGTAGATGCCATTGTAAAAAGTCAACTGTCAATCTTGACAAAGTCAAAGGTCCAGATTAAGTTTAGGTAATCAAAAGTCTTTTTGTTTTCACTCCCTGCTGTTCCCAAACATGGCAGGGAAAAGCAGGCTGCTCTCAGCCTTTGCCATGTCCACCTTGCTGAGGAAGCTGCCTTGGACACAGCCCAACCCCGGGAACTCTGCTTACAGTCAGCGACTGACTGAAGTGAGGAGGGGTCCAGGAGGTGCTGGAGCCCAATTCCAAACAGCCTTCCCGAGCTGCTTGCAAGTTTCACAGAGAACAACTGCTCCCAGCTCCCAGACCGCAGCTGTGGGAAGCTTGGGGTACAGCAATGCCCACGCAGGGCCGGTTGTGGTGGTGTGTGCCGGTAGGATTTACTGAAGAAAGCAGGGCAGAAATGGTGGCTGAGCTGAACAGTTTTCTTAAAGGGACATTGGCCCTTTAATACAAAAACTCTCTTACTACGACTAAAAAGATCAAAGAAGAAATCTTCCTGAGGTTTAGTCTGCCCAAGGTAATCGGGATTGTTGGTAAAACTGCCTTGTTGCCCAGGAAAGTCGGGAAGGACTTGGGGCATGCAATGGTATTTCCCAAACAGGATACAGCAGCAAGATTTAGGTGCCACTTTCACCATTAAGCTATAAATAGAGAACCAAGTGCTATCTGACCAGGGCCTGCTGCTGCCGGCCAGCCAGATTAGAACCCCCTAAAGGGGCCCTAGCTATCCCTGCTGCTGCTGGCTGGATTAAGCTACTCTCCCTGCTTCTCTGCCGGCACCTCCCTCCACCAGCCAAAAACTAACCAACCTTGTGCAGGGAGCCTTTTCCTTGCTAAATAGTACTGACCCCAGCTTGACACCATCTTGCTGGCTATGCCTGTCAGCAGGATCTCCCTATTACGAGGGAATAGCCTCATCTGGCAGTTTCAACAATATCACCTCTCATACGTCCTGTAGTTGGGGGCAACAGAAAGAGTTAACCTTAACAAGAGTATGTTTGGGGACTCCAACCCCTTTATATTAGTACCTGTGTAACCTAACTCTCCCAAGTCCCAGGATGACAGGAAACTGGTACCTGGTGCCCTCTATTGATTTATGATGGGCCTGCAACACTCGTTTAACCCCTTGTGTTTCTACTTCTGTCTCTGATGGTATTGCTAATTTCTGTATACTGATCCAATTAGTCCCCCAAATTTACTAATATCTCAAGATTAAGATATTTGACCAAAAGAGGAGAGACGGTCTCTGCGGGACGACTCCTCCTCCTTGGTGATTGAACTCTAGGGTACAACAGAAGGACAATGGAAGAAAAAAGGTGGGTGTTATTTCTCTTTTTATCAGAGGGCCTTGAGTACCAGCCTCAGTACTCCTCATGGCTCAGAACTGGATGTCTATGGCAGGCAAGGATATAAGTGTAAAAATTAAACTTAAGTACATTAATTCAGTGTCTTCTTTATTTTTTGTGCAAGGGGAAAAATGAAATGAAGAGGGCACCAGGAGAGGATGAATAAGAATAACAGTAAGGGAGTAAGGCAAAGAATAATGAGAAGAAAGGAGAGTAAGGGGAAGAAGTAGAAATAGGGAAGAAAAGCAGAAGAGTAAGAGTGAGGGCTGATCACAAGGTTTGTAGTTGTTACAGACTTGGGTAGAGAGTTCCCCTCAGGCCGGGCGATGGTGGCGCACGCCTTTAATCCCAGCACTCAGGAAGCAGAGACAGGCGGATCTCTGTGAGTTTGAGACCAGCCTGGTCTACAGAGCTAGTTCCAGGATAGGCTCCAAAACCACAGAGAAACCCTGTCTCGAAAAAATCAAAAAAAAAAAAGAGTTCCCCTCAAAAGGACAATGATCATATACTTATCATAATCACAAAAATAGGCAAATGGAACCTGAAGAAGCAGTACTCCAGAACAGGTACTCTCAGACCCGACCCAGGGAAAGAGACAGCATTCAAGGGAAAGTTCCTGGCATTCCAACCCATTAGATAAAGTTAATAAACAGGCGTGAATCCTGAATTCACCCATTCTCCTTATCTAATCTCTTTGGTGAAACTAACTTTAGGGACACCCAGATTTGTTTGTTAGCAAAGGTAGGGAATGCTGCCTTTCTGCTCAGTGCCTGTCTTCTATAGGAATTTTTATGTAGTCTGTTAGTGGGTAAGTTTGTGGAATTGAGTGTATGTAAATTAGACTGTTGGAACAAAGAATGGATGTTATTGCTCTAAGGACTCAAGGTGAGGGGAATGGGACAAGATCACTTCATCACCCAGTGAAGTCTCACTGCTGAGGTGTTTGGGGTATAAATCTCATTTCAAAGGGAAGGATCATGGCTTCTCATGGTTTCCACAGATAGGACAGTGACTATTTCAAAAGACAAATGTTCCTACAGCTCTGCAAAATGGGTTGCTCCATCCGGATGAAGACGTATACACTTCCTGTGGATCTGCCTATTGGTCTGACAGCTATGCATTCCCTGTATAGTCTTGTTCATTCCATCTCTAATGGATTAAGTAAAATGCTGTCGATGCCCAAATGGCTGCAGCAGGCAGCAAACCATGAGACCATGATGCGGGTCTCCGAAATGGTGGCAGACACAAGTAGCAGGTCCCAAGACACAAGACAGCCAGTCCCAGGCAGAGATGGCACAATTTCCCAAGTGTGGAGGCCCAAAGAGGCCAGAGGTCAGAGAGTTTGGGACTTGTTTTTCACTCAATATTATTGTGCTACTAACTCAAAGTCCCACCTAGATGTAAATCAGAGTTCTGCTCTCTCAAGGCTATTGTCAACAGGTGTAGCTAGTTGCCAGACCTCTTGCTCCTGAAATAGAGAAGTAGTTGGTTCCTACCTAAAACAAAAGTCTAAGGATCCAACTAAGTTTTAGTTCCCTTTATGGAAATAACTTAGGATTCCATCCAGGGAGTGATTTGCCTGCGGAGTGGAGTGTTTGTCTAGGGTGTGAGTCAAGGGCGCGAAAGAGGAACCCGTGACTTTCAATTTGTGTGTTAATGCAGTCCTTTTGTTCCACCCCTACCTTTTGAAGTTGGGGTATATTAAGTTGTTGGAAATTAAACACAGATGAATCTTCAGTACTCACTGAAATTCCCTCCCGATGCTATCCTATATGTTTCTGCAATTTATTATTTTTGTTCGCATCTTTGTATTCTTTACTGTATTTTTAAATTCCCACTCCTTGACTCTGGAAGAAAGGTATTTTTGTCGAGGCTGGCCCCTAACATCCGAGTGGCAGCAATGTGCTAGGAGTCCCAGGCAGGGAGCTGTGTGGTGGGTGGGAAACCCTGATGGGGCAGCCAGTCCCACGAGGAAAGACAGAGAGATGGGCACACCATGAGATCATGCCACAGGTCTCTAAAGGCAACTGGTCCTGGGGAGGGAACCATTCAGCTGGCGAGAGACAGAGACATGGATAGGCATGCCTTGCAGAGCAAGGTTGGATATTTATTTAGTGGGCTATAGGGGAGAAAGGGAGAAGAGTAGAGAGAAAGAGTAGGGGGAGAGAGAGAGAAATAGAGGGGGAACTAGAGAAGGGAAAGACAGAAGCTGTTTCTTTGAGAGAGAGAGATCGAAAGGAAGGGACTCATGCTGGAAGCTGAAGATCAGTTTGCCTGGGAAGATGGGGGGAGAGGCAGGAAGATCACTGTGCATTTTATAGCCTTGCTACATAGTCTACACACACACACATGCACACACACACAGACACACACACACAGAAAAAGAAGAAAACTGAATAGCATACAAGAAAAGGAGCACTGGAGAGTTGTCATAATATAGTGCCTCTTAAATTCATTCCAAGTATTTGTCACTTGTGCCCATATAATCATTTTTAATAATAAATATAGTCAAACATGTGATCACATGCACTAATTCCAATCACTGGAAGAAACTGAACATTTGACAGTGGGTCACTACCTTACCATGTGTCCTAAAATACCCATCATGAGCTGGGCATTATTGGATCCATCAAGTTATAAAGTAGTACATTCAGAGCAGCAATCTGAATGGGGCCAATGGGCCAATGGGCCCATGAAAAAACTGACCATAGTGCCAAGGATGGAAGATAGGCATGAGTTCAACAACATGGACTTGCACTCATCAGGGCAGACATGGCTACAGCTGGTGCTGAGCTGCCATATTCCCATCAGCAGAGACCAAATCTGAGCCCAAGATATGACACCATAGCTGGAGTGTATCAGCCATCAACCTCCTGCCAGGTCCACTATATTGGACAACATCATCCATAGAAAGGGCAAGTCTTTGTACTTATTGGAACAGACACTTATTCTGGTTATGGATTTGCCTTTCCTGCATGCAATGCTTCAATGCACTTGCAGAATTTATTGTTCACTTGCATGGTATTCCACACAGTATGGCTTCTGACCAGGGTACTCATGCCACTGCCAGAAAAACATGAGAATGGGCCGACAGTCATGGAATCCACTAGTACTAAAATGTTCTCCAGCATCCCTAGGAAGTCGGCCAGATTATAAGATTGAATGGACTTTGTTCTTTGAAGGAATAGTTACAGAACCAATTAGGTTTCAGTATTGTGAGGGCTGGGGCAAGGTGCTCCAGAAAGCCCTATATGCTCTGAACCAGACTCCAAACTTTGGTATGGTTTCTATTATCATCAGCATCAATGGGTCCAGGAATCAAGGGCTAGTGCTTGCATTGGTGGTTGAGTGGTAGAATTCTTGCCTGCCAGGAATCAAGGACTGAAAAAAGGACTATTTCCACTCACTATCCCCACTAGTGACCCTCTAGGAAAGCTTTGCTTCCTGATTCTGCCACCAAGTTCTGTTGCCCTAGAAGTTTTAATACCAAAGAGGAAGGTCTTCTGTCAGGAAACAGAGCAAATATTCTATTGAACATTAAATGCAGACTTCCCCCAGGTCATTTGGGCTTTAAATGCTCTTAAACAAACAGATTAAAAAGAAATATCAGGGCTGGAGAGATGGCTCAGAGGTTAAGAGCATTGCCTGCTCTTCCAAAGGTCCTGAGTTCAATTCCCAGCAACCACATGGTGGCTCACAACCATCTGTAATGAGGTCTGGTGCCCTCTTCTGGCCTGCAGGCATACACACAGACAGAATGTTGTATACATAATAAATAAATAAATATTAAAAAAAATAAAAAGAAATATCAACCTTGGAATACAAGAGATCCTTTAGGCCATCTCTGTGATACTGTGCCTTGATATTATATCTAATGAGAAACAAGAACAATATGGAACCAAATAGAAGACCCAGATATCAATCCATATATCTTCGAACACCTGATCTTTGATAAAGAAGCAAAAATATCAAATGGAAAAAAAAGCATATTTCATTAGTAGTGCTGGCATAACTGGATATCAACATGTAGAAGAATGAAAATAAACTCACATCTATTTTTACAAAACTCAAGTCCAAATGGATCAAAGACCTCAACATAAAGCCAGCCACACTGAAACTTATAGAAGAAAAAGTAAAAAGTACATTTGAACACATTGGCACAGGGAACCACTTCCTAAATATAACCCCAGCAACACAGACACTGAAAGAAACAATTAATAAATGGGGCTACCTGAAACTGAAAAACTTTTGTAAAGCAAAGGACATGGTCAACAAGACAAAGTGACAACCTACAAAATGGGGAAAGATCTCCACTAACCCCACATCAGACAGAGGTCTGATCTCCAAAATATACAAAGAATTCAAGAAATTGGACACCAAAAGAACACATAATCCAATTAAAAAATGGAGTACAGACCTAAACAGAGAACTCTCAACAGAAGAATCTAAAATGGCTGAAAGACACTTAAGGAAATGTTCAACATCCTTAGTCATCAGAGAAATGCAAATCAAAACAACTCTGAGATTCCATCTTACACCTGTAAGAATGGCCAAGATCAAAGACACTGATGGCAACTTATGCTGGAGAGGTTGTGGGGAAAAGGGAACACTTCTGCATTACTGGAAGCAATGCAAGCTGGTGCAACCCTGTTGGGTGTCAGTGTGGTGATTTCTCAGAAAATTAGGTAAACAACCTTCCTCAAGACCCAGTAATACCACTTTTGGGTATATATCCAAAGGATACTCAATCGTGCCACAAGGACATGTGCTCAACTGTGTTCATAGCAGCTTTGTTTGTCATAGCCAGAACCTGGAAACAACCTAAATGCCCCTCAACCAAAGAATGGATAAGGAAAATGTGGTACATTTACACAATGGAGTTACTACATAGCAGAAAAAAATGACAGCTTGAATATTGCAGGAAAAATGTGTGGAGCTAGAAAATATCATTTTGAGTGAGGTAACCCAGAAACAGAAAGACAATTTTCACATAGGTGGTTTTTAAGCATAAAGCAAAGAAAGCCAGCCTACAAACCACAATCCCAGAGAACTTAGATGACAATGCAAACACTAACAGAGACTTACATAGATATAATCTACATGGGAAGTGTAAGACTTTAAGACAATCCTAAAGCCATTTTTGACAATTCTGAATCCTCTCAGCCATAGTGCTTCCCCTCCTCCCCTGGGAACCAAGGACTTAACAGCTACACTCGCACGTACTCAGTTCCTGAACAATTACCCATATATGTCTGCTTTGGTCCCCTGGGAAATGGGGTCAAAATGACCTCTTACCTCATCTGATCTGGCAACAGCTCTCCAGTCAATTATTGGTAATAGCCCTTTCAAATAAGCCAATCAGAATAGTCAAAGAACAACCCCCCTTGCTTCTGTGGCCCCTTTAAAAGTAGACTGTACCAGCTATTCGAGGTCCCTCGGCTTCCCGAATGCTGGGGGACCCTGTCATGACAGAATTAATAAAACCCTCATGCTTTTGCATCGGCTGTGGTGTGTGAGATGGTTTCTGGGGGTGACTCCTTCTCGGTGTTTGGACGCTAGAGTCCAACAGAAGTAGAAAGTAGAAAAAGATGAGATCTCCTGAGTAAATTGGGAGCATAGGGACCTCAGGGGAGGATTGAAGGGGGGAGGGGAGAGACAGTGAGGGGAGCAGAGAAAAATGTAGAGCTCAATAAATATCAAGACACACATTTTGCTGGAACAATAGCTAGAGAGAGTGAAAGACATATTGTGGGTTCTGAGAATTGAATCTGTATCTTTTGATTATAAATGCTGCTAGATTAATCTGACATACATATTTTGAAAATGCCTTGACTTCAAAATTTAAGTCAAAAGATAAATTAATTTGGAGATGTTTTGCTTCTGTTTCCATAGGAAATGAAAGACTGGATTTATTCTGGGTTAAGAAAAATTAAGATCCCCTGAAAAATCTCTAATATGTGCAGATGGCTCACATGATCCAACATTTCAGTTGGGGTTTCCTCTTGAGTTCTACATCCAGAATGGCCTCAAGACTGCTGGTTGAGATAATAATGCCTCATAGAATTTTTAATGTCATCTTCTGTGTGTTTCTTTGGGGGAACAGGTTGGACAGAAACATCATAGCTGAAACAAAGGGGTTTTTTTTTTTTTTTTGGTTTTTCGAGACAGGGTTTCTCTGTAGCTTTGGAGCCTGTCCTGGAACTCCCTTTGTAGACCAGGCTGGCCTCAAACTCACAGAGATCCGCCTGCCTCTGCCTCTCGAGTGCTGGGATTAAAGGCGTGCACCACCACCAACTGGCCATATTTTCATATTTTTATGTGGAAGAATCAAAGTACAAGCTAAATGACTTTCATTGGTGGAACTGATACACAAAAAGTAACAACTTAAAAACAAGAAACTTGGTTATTGATTTTAAAAGATTTATTTTTAAAACTGTCCTTCAGCTACCATTAATTGATTGTTTACTATATGCCTCAGAAGCCAGAGTTGGAGCAAGAGCTTTAGATATCAATGGTAATGCTTTCACCATTATACCTGATTTGTGAGAATAGCAAACCCTATTTGACCACTCACTCAGCCTGTCTGTTCCTGATATTTTTAATAAGCAAATGATGTGCATGGTCTCTACTTGAGCTGCAGCCTCTTACAGACTTGAACTTCTGTGAAGCTGAAAACAAGAGTCCCTGGCTATAAAAAATACATCAATAAGTAAATAAGTCAAAACAGGAATGAAAAAGGTCTAAAATACTCATTGGTAATGTTTGAAGATAGTCTTGCTTTCAGCTTCCAGGAATATTTTTCTTTTTGTTTTGATAATTGGATATGGTTGATTTACATTGGGTTTAAACTGTGGAGCATTCATGTTTACTGTAATTTAGACTGAAAACAATTTTTACTCAGTAACCAGTACTTTTGATAAAATGGTGGCAACCAACCAGCAACTCTTTAGAAGTGTTCCAAGACTTCATTCTTGAGTATCGGGGAGCTCATTCTGATCCCACTCAGAGCATCCGCACGCTAAAGAGAAAGCCAGGATCTGTGTAGAGGAATGATCTGCAGTTATTTAACTCAGCCTGATTTGCAGAAACCTTTCATCTGTAAAATCTGGCATTACTATGTAAAGTCGTTGCTTTTGGAAAATTGTCTGACCCGGTTATTGATGCATGAATATGGATTTGCAGTTTTTTAAACTAAATAATTTGTGCTGTCACAGAAATGGTTTTGTTGCTCTTGTTCACTGGGTATAATTTCCCAATGCGCTGATGTGAAGGGATTGAAATCTAAACTAAGTTAGTTTTCAGATGGGGGCGTGTCTACTGTGACAAAGAGGAGCTGGATGCCATCAGAGCTTTGTGAACCAGCCTGGGTGTTTTTGCTGAGAGACAGCACAGCAGGTGTGCTTCATTACAGATGTGCGTATCTGCCAAGGTGGAGCCTCTTTAAAGAGTGAGCTTTGTCTTGTATCTAAAATGGATACAAGCATATGTTTAAACTGCAAGATTTTTCCTTGCTAGATAATCTGTTTTAATATAGTGGTTTGGCCTCTGATTATTTATAGGTTTTATAAATTTTAGAATCAATTTCTCTTTAAGGTGGCTCAGATTTTTCATCTCTTGTGCACATAAAATGGAGCTGAAGTTAAAAAAAAAACCATAGTGATCTGATAAGACACCGATGATGATTCCAATTTTTTTGTGTCTGCTGAGGTTTGCTTTATTCCCGTGTATGGGGTCAATCTTAGAGAAGGTCCATGAGGTGCTGAGAAGAATGTATATTCTTTTGTGTTTGGGTGGAATGTCTGTAGACGTCTTGTTATGTCCATTTGAATCATGACATCTGTTAGTTGTCTTATTTCTCTGTTAAGTTCCTGTCTGGTTGACCTGTCCATTGGGGGAAGTGAAGTATTGAAGATCTTACTATTTCTGTGTAGGGTTTGATGTGCAATTTATGCTTGAGCAATGTTTCTTTTTTTTAATATATTTATTTATTTATTATGTATACAGCATTCCTTCCATGTATGTGTGAAGGCCAGAAGAGGGCACCAGACCCCATTACAGATGATTGTGAGCCACCATATGGTTGCTAGGAATTGAACTCAGGACATTTGGAAGAACAGTCAGTGCTCTTAACCTCTGAGCCATCTCTCCAGCCCCCAAGCAATGTTTCTTTTAACATGTTTGTTCTCTTGCATTTGGGGCAGAGATATTCAGGATTGAAACTTCATCTTGATGGATGCCAAAGAAGCAGGATGTGACCTGCCCCGCTAAAAAAGGTACTGAGCCATGTGGCTAACAGAGATAAGAATAATAGGTTAATATGACTTATAAGAGCTAATACGAAGCCTGATCTAATGGGTCAATCAGTTTATAACTTATGTAGAACTCTGTGTGATTTTTCTTTGGGACATAATGACTGCAGGAAGTGGGCAGGACAGAAACCCCAACAAGCAGGCACTCATGTTACAAAGGTCAGATTTTTAACAGCTTCCCGTAATTCCTTCTCCAAGATCCAAGGTGTTAATTTTCTCAGAATACAGAACGAAAATTCACATACCCAAAGAGACACACACATACATCACATAATTACAATTAAAACAACTTTCAGCATGAATTGGTTTATGTAAAAAGAAAGCAAATTTAAAATTGAAGTAAAAGAAATTAATACTTCTAAGCTGGTGATATAATTTGGGAAGATTTAGGACAAGCTGTCCTACAGAAGGAAATATGTCACTGAGGGTAGACTACGAGAATTTATATCCATACGCCAGTTCCAGTTCCCACTCTCTGCTTCATGCAAGAGATTAAAGATATGAGTTCTTAAGATACTGCTTCAGGTGCCATGTCTGACGATTTTTGCCATGGAACTTTCATTGTGATCCTTTTATCTTCTAGGACCAAGGGCCAAATTAAATGCATTTATAACCTCTGAGATGATATCACAACAAAAAAGACCTGAGTACAATCCATAGTTATACCTGAATTACTTATGCCTTGCAAATGAAGAGAAGTATAAAACCTAAAAGGGTTACAATATTATTATTAATAGCACAAGTTATAGTACTAGAGAGAAAGGTATCCTTATACCCTGAAGTCAGGAAACACCCCTAGATGAAACAATAATGTTCCTCTCTGACAGAGAGAGCCATCACAGCTGGGATCCGCTCCATTCTTCTAAGAGAGTTTCCCAGCAGAAATGTCTGTTACTGATCTGCTCCACTCCCCTAATAGAGTGTTCCATAAGAGGTGTCTCCATTGCTTCTGTGCTCCTCTGGGCTAAATGAGTTTCCAAGGAGAAGTATCAATTATATCTCAATTCAACTCCACTAGGGAGTTTCTGATCCATTTCAGTGAAAGAGGATCTTCACAGAAATCTTAGTCAAGAGATTTATTTGGGAGGGAAGAGAGTGACCGCCTCTGCCAGGGTGGAAAGGGGCAGCTGCCTACTGAATGAGCATATGGCACATACAGGCTTCTTAAAACCAGATCTCTTCTAAGGAGATTTTGAAGGTGGGAATTGATCAGATTTCAATCCCTGAGCTTGAACAAGCCGAGACATGGGCTGGATTTTGTGCTCAGGGATTCGTTGGTTTTGTGCTCAGTTGAACAAGGGTAGAGTGTGTTTCTTTGGCTCTGCTTTGAGAGCCAAAGTGTGTTTCCTTCATTGAACCCTTTTAACATTTGGCTCTGTTTTCAGGGTGATGTTGTTTTTATAACTACTTCTAGACTCAGGGACAAAGTCTTTTCCTTTGGATCTCATTTCAGTACCAGGGTATGATTCTTTGACTGGGACTTCCTCCTTACCCATAAGACTTCATAAATTCAAGAATTATGTTTGTCCATTAGTTTCCTGGTGCAAACAAAATAAAGTAGTATCATGTTGAACAAATTATTGACACTATCAAATTTTTTTCTACACAATGAATGCTGTTAGTTAGCTGACTGTAAGTGTATTGGGTTAGAATCTTGAAAAATAATTTAGAATAAGCCCTCAGGTTTCTCTTCAGGTACCCAAAGGCTATTGTAATTTGCAAAAGCCTTTGCAGATTAATTACACACAAAAAGTTTTACTCCAGTATAAAGTATAAAACATTACTACACTGAAATTATTTATAGAGTTTCACTGCAGTATGTTTTTTCATGTTTTTGAAGACTACACTCATTAAATTCCTAATTTCTCTCCAGGATGGTTTATTTCAAGCATTTGGAGATTATTCTGTCAAAGGATTTACCACACAGATTCCATTCATGGTTTCTCTCCTGTATGTGTACTTTTATGCATTTGAAGAGTACCACGTTGAACAAAGGCCTTACCACACTCATTGCATTCATAGGGTTTCTCTCCAGTATGTGTTCTTTCATGGCATTGAAGAGCATTATGCCGTGCAAAGGCCTTACCACACTGATTACATCAATAGGGTTTCTCTCCAGTGTGTATTCTTTTATGGTTTTGAAGAGCACTGTACTGTGTAAAGGCCTTACCACACTGATCACATTCATAGGGTTTCTCTCCAGTATGTGTTCTTTTATGTATTTGAAGACCACCAAGTTGGGCAAAGGCCTTACCACACTGATTACATTCATAGGGTTTCTCTCCAGTATGTGTTCTTTCATGCAATTGAAGATGACTATGACGTGCAAAGGCCTTACCACACTGATTACATTCATAGGGTTTCTCTCCAGTATGTGTTCTTTTATGTATTTGAAGACCACCAAGTTGGGCAAAGGCCTTACCACACTGATTACATTCATAGGGTTTCTCTCCAGTATGTGTTCTTTTATGTATTTGAAGACCACCAAGTTGGGCAAAGGCCTTACCACACTGATTACATTCATAGGGTTTCTCTCCAGTATGTGTTCTTTCATGCAATTGAAGATGACTATGATGTGCAAAGGCCTTACCACACTGATTACATTCATAGGGTTTCTCTCCAGTATGTGTTCTTTCATGCAATTGAAGATGACTATGATGTGCAAAGGCCTTACCACACTGATTACATTCATAGGGTTTCTCTCCAGTATGTGTTCTTTTATGTATTTGAAGACCACCAAGTTGGGCAAAGGCCTTACCACACTGATTACATTCATAGGGTTTCTCTCCAGTATGTGTTCTTTTATGTATTTGAAGACCACCAAGTTGGGCAAAGGCCTTACCACACTGATTACATTCATAGGGTTTCTCTCCAGTATGTGTTCTTTCATGGCATTGAAGAGCATTATGCCGTGCAAAGGCCTTACCACACTGATTACATCAATAGGGTTTCTCTCCAGTGTGTATTCTTTTATGGTTTTGAAGAGCACTGTACTGTGTAAAGGCCTTACCACACTGATCACATTCATAGGGTTTCTCTCCAGTATGTGTTCTTTTATGGTTCTGAAGAGCATTAGACTGTACAAAGGCCTTTCCACACTGATTACATCCGTAGGGTTTCTCTCCAGTATGTGTTCTTTTATGTATTTGAAGACCACCAAGTTGGGCAAAGGCCTTACCACACTGATTACATTCATAGGGTTTCTCTCCAGTATGTGTTCTTTCATGCAATTGAAGATGACTATGACGTGCAAAGGCCTTACCACACTGATTACATTCATAGGGTTTCTCTCCAGTATGTGTTCTTTTATGTATTTGAAGACCACCAAGTTGGGCAAAGGCCTTACCACACTGATTACATTCATAGGGTTTCTCTCCAGTATGTGTTCTTTCATGCAATTGAAGATGACTATGATGTGCAAAGGCCTTACCACACTGATTACATTCATAGGGTTTCTCTCCAGTATGTGTTCTTTCATGCAATTGAAGATGACTATGATGTGCAAAGGCCTTACCACACTGATTACATTCATAGGGTTTCTCTCCAGTATGTGTTCTTTTATGTATTTGAAGACCACCAAGTTGGGCAAAGGCCTTACCACACTGATTACATTCATAGGGTTTCTCTCCAGTATGTGTTCTTTTATGTATTTGAAGACCACCAAGTTGGGCAAAGGCCTTACCACACTGATTACATTCATAGGGTTTCTCTCCAGTATGTGTTCTTTCATGCAATTGAAGATGACTATGACGTGCAAAGGCCTTACCACACTGATTACATTCATAGGGTTTCTCTCCAGTATGTGTTCTTTTATGTATTTGAAGACCACCAAGTTGGGCAAAGGCCTTACCACACTGATTACATTCATAGGGTTTCTCTCCAGTATGTCTTCTTTCATTCCATTTAAGGTGACTGTCATATGTCAAGGGTTTACCACGTTGAATATATACTGAAAGTTTCTCTCCAGTTTGAATCCTTTCAATGCTGCAAGGATAATAGGCACATAAAAAAGCTTTACCACATTCAATACACTGTTGTGTCTACACATTTGTATGAATTAATTTTATAATATGTTCCAACTATAAAGGGGAATCAGATACTAAGTTTTTATAACTGTGTCTAAACTCATGTTTTGCTCTTTAATCAGGCACTGTTTTGCAAATTGGAAGATACCTCCAATGGTCAATTCCTTTCTTGTATGGCTTACCTTTTTACCTTCACAGAAACTTTTCTCCATATTTTACACAAAGGTGAAGAGAACTGGATAAACTCAGAGCTTTAACATACATGAATTCTCCTATACTGTGAGTCATATTGCATTTGCTATGTGAACGAGGACACCAGGAAGTATTTGCACAGTTCTAGAACTCATACGGCTTTTTGCAGTGTGAATTTGTTCATGTATTAACAATGAGGGTGGAAAACCAATCATTTGTATACTTGAATCAAATTCAACAAGTATACTCAACATGTGGCTACTGGTTATCTGATTGTTCTTAGAGAGTGGGATGCTACATCTCTCCATATCCCTATGCTCATACACTTGTATCAAGAGCAATGTATGGTATACATAGTAAAGAAGAATAACAAATAAAAGAATTACAAATCGAATTCTCAGGGTTTGACTTGCTGCTTCTCACAGACTTGTGGTATAGATGTCAAGGTTGCTGCAGAACAACTGCCAATGACTCAACTCTAACTGCTTCTCTCACTAAACTTAGCACAGTCACAAGAAGTGTATGAGGAATACAAGATTTACTATGGGCTATTGGTTTAGTACAAAGTTTTACAGATATATCATCAATGTGTATACATTTTGTAATATAAGTAGCAAGAAAAAAGTGTCTTTGCAGGTCTACAACACAGCTCTCATGGTGCTATGGCTCAAAAGGTGATATCTGTTTAGGCATTGCTTTCCTGACTTCTTTCTTAAGAGAATGTCATTCAAATGCAACTTACATATATGAAATATGGATTCGTGAGAATTTAATAACCATCAGTGCACCTAAAACTGTGCTTATTTACACTGCTGATTTTTTTTTAGAGAGAATATTCTTTTAATATCAACAATGACACTGTGTAACAGCACAGGGAGGAGGGGGTGGAGAGAGAAGATGGTTGGGCTTTCTCTCCCTAACCAGCCTGGATCTGACAGCAGAACCTCAACAGCTTAGGAGTCACTCAGCGAAGAGGAAGGGAGGGGCTGGAAACCAAGGCTTGAAACTTAAATAGAGGATGGCAAACTGGGAGAGGCCTGGTAGTGAGAGGGGGCTGGCAGCTGAGGAGCCCTAGCGCAGGTCTTCGGCCGTGAACATGCCCTTGGCCCTGCGCAGGATGGAGTCTTTGGCTGCATCATAGGGATGCTCCTTGGATGGGATCTCCAGGACAGCTGGGATGGAGCACTGGTGGGCATCAAGGGCATGCCGAACCATCTCTGCGATGTACTGGTTGATGAGAATGATGCCAATGTCATCCCTGTTTAGAAACTGCCTGAAAGTGTCTTCGATCTCATTGATGGTAGTATCCTTCTCCACTACCAGGAAATTAGGGTGGCGGTTCTTGTTAAGCTCCCCTATGCCGCCCAGCAGGAAACCCTTCACCGTGTCCTCATCTCCAATCACCACGATTAGTTTACCCCGGCCCGCCATTCTGTCGGCAGAGCGGAGAGCTCACCCGGCACCTGTGATGCTCCGCCCCCGCAGCGGCCCCTACACTGCTGATTTTGACTAAAACTTTCAGGACACATAACAATGAGAGGCACATTGTTATCAGCTTGCAAATGAAAATTACCTTTCATGTCTTCTAGAACATGGACAATGTTCTTCAGTATTATGGTCTTCCCAAATGCATCCTAAAATATAATACCAGAAAATGTATGTTAAGTTATTGAAAATTGTATACTATCTTAAGGGAACCTTAGAACTATAACTGCTTTATTTAACTCATTCTTATTCTTTCTACATCAAATTAGAGAAGAATAACATTAATCAAGAAAAAGTTATCCCCTTATTTTGAAACATGAAGGAAGTTTACTTTTACCTATAGTAGCGAGGTTCCTGTAGGTCTCTAGCATCACATCTTTGTAGAGATTCTTCTGGGAAGCATTCAGCAAATCCCACTCTTCCCGAGAGAAGTTGATATGCACATCATCATAGGTCACTGCCCTCTAAAATATTTCATTCATGTGTATAACAGAAAGCATGATGGTGACAACATTGTAAATGTATACATCTTTGACAGTATAGTCATAAAATTCAGGTGTTCCTGGCTATTATTCCATGACACAGTCACTTTAGAAGGAAATTGAATAGGAGAAGCAACTCTGTCATTTTTGTACCCTTTGAATGGGGTATCACATTACAAAAGAACTGTCTATTAATAGATAAAGCCAAGAAAATAGATCAACAGGACATAGTACACATGAGAAAATTATATGAAGAAATACTGATCACTGCCGGGCGGTGGTGGTGCACGCCTTTAATCCCAGCACTTGGGAGGCAGAGGCAGGTGGATCTCTGTGAGTTTGAGACCAGCCTGGTCTACAAGAGCTAGTTCCAGGACAGGCTCCAAAACCACAGAGAAACCCTGTCTCAAAAAACCAAAAAAAAAAAAATACTGATCACAAAGAAGAAAAATACAGTGGACAAACTGGGTATACTGACTCATGCCTTTAAGCACTCAAAAAGCACAGGTGTGAATATTTGTCTCTGAGTTGAATGCTGGCCATGTCTATGGAATCATGTCCAGGACAGGTGGAAGTACACATTAAGACCCTAACTCCATTGCAAAAATCAGTGAACCAAACAAAGCAGATAGAAAGAATTTAGAGATATCTACTGAAGTTCCTACAAAGAATTATGCATTCACTCCAGTTCTGTATTCATATTCCAGACAGCTGAAGTGTCCTATTTTAAACTGAAATACCACAAACATTTTATGAAAGGGTACTTCATGATTAAAATAATTTTAAATTGACAGATGAAAACATTAGCAATATAAATATTGGGCATAACTAATTAACACAGGTCTGGAAATATGACTGAGTACTACTGAGCTCTTCCTGGTTGAAAAGAGGTGGGCAAAATTGCCAGTACTTATATGGGGATCGCAACTATTAATTATTTCAAGTTCAGGATTTTTGAGATGCTTTGATCACTCTGATCACCAGGTACGCATATGTTGCATATCCATGCAGACACATAAAATACTCATATTGAGTAAAAAATATTCAAAGCAAGCATAACAAGCAGGAAGACATTCATGCACCTGCAATTCAATGACTCAGATTGCTCAGGCAGTATGAATGCCATGAATACATGGCATCCTGGGAATCAGAATGAAACCCTCTGTCAAATTTAAAATTCAAGATACGTGTGAAGCTGAGCACAGCAGCATATGCTTGACATGTAAAAACCCTACATTCCAGGGTCATCACCCAATGACATAAAAACAAATAAAGCCATGAATGAAGCCCCCCCTCACTTTACTTTGAGGAATTTGGAGCCACACATCAGAGGTTACTCAGACAGACCAGCAAACAAAACAATTAAAACTGCAGGCTACCAAACTCCTTAGCACAGAACAGCAACTGTTTCTTCTATATTTTATGTGATTTACAGATCAAGCCTATAATGATGGTAAAAGCATTTCAGTATGAGTGGGAAGTTGAAAGATTAATATCAACCACAACATAGTAGACATAAAAGTCAGAAAATTAGTTAAGGATAGTGAGACTCATCACATACAGTGAGTAATTTCATCTAGAAAGGCCTTTCCTACTAAAGGTTCATAGGAAATTAAAAGAAACACCACCTAGGAGAGAAACTTGTTTCTGGGAGGTTGTTCATTCAGTGAAGGACACTCTGACCCCGGTCACTATTTTTTTAAAGATTTATTCATTATGTATACAGTGTTCTGCATGTCAGAAGAGGGCACCAGATCTTACTACAGATGGTTGTGAGCCACCATGTGGTTGCTGGGAATTGAACTCAGGACCTTTGGAACAGCAGGCAGTGTTCTTAACTGCTGAGCCATCTCTCCAGGCCACCCTGGTCACTATTGGTTCATGGTCAACAATGAAAAAGTGTATTCAGTCACTGCAATGATTCTCATGCAATGATCCACATCTGCAACTATCCAAAAGTACAAAGTCTCCTCTGGCACCCAAGACAATCTCTTGAGAGTAACATCTTATAAATTCTGAGACTGTAACATCTTATATATTCTGAGAGCAAGTTACATCTTCCCAACATACAATGGCACGAAATACCATTAACATTCCAGAAGAGAAAAATAGAGACACAGTGAGGGAAGACTGAACCAAGGCTAGACTGAAGCAGAGCAAGACAAACATCAAATCCTGTAGCTCTTTTCTCAACTGTATGGGCTCCAGTTTCAAATGGCTTAAATGGCCCTGTCCTTGCAACTTCTTATGCATTTCTCTCTTTGGTAACTTCCACTCACTATGAGCAGCTAGGTCTCCATAGAAGTTGTGTCATAACTTAGGTATCTTAACATTTTTGGGCTCAAAATGAAAACCCAGTGTGTTGTGTTTCTAATTGTGTTTACTTGTTTATGCTGTAGAACTTTTGATTTAATGATGCAAAGAAGTGCTGCAGTTTTTATGCTGCATTGATTTTGCTCTGTGAAGTTGTGATGCTTTGCCTATCTAAAATACCTGGTTTATATGGAAAAGAACTGAATGATCAATAGCATGGCAAGAAAGCATAGGGAGGGCTGCCAGTCAAAGAGAATAGAAAAGGAGAGGACAACAGGAGACATTCACCTAGCTACACAGCAAACCATGGAGTCAGAAATAAAGAAGGGAATACAGAATAGAGAAAGATGAAGGCCAGAGTGAAAGGATAGAGAGAACAATTGAGTTAAAAACAACCTGCCTTGAAAGAAGCCAAAACAAGCAAAGGTCAGACATTTATAAGAAAAAATAAGCCTCCATGTGTGAGATTTGAGAACTGGGTGGCAGGCCCTCAATAGAGAAAAGAGTAAAAGAAGCAACCAACAATACCAGGCTTCAATCCTCACAGCTTCATGCAATGAACTCTCACTGTCTCCTCTCTGGGCTTCTAACTCTGCCAAACACAGATGATAAACGTTAACCATAAACTAAAAATCCATGATCTTAAATTTTGATTCTTTCTTGTTTCCAAGAGCAACACATAGGGGGTGATGCTGAAAAGTGTGATTTCTTAATTGTGAAGGACACTAATGAGCTTGGACCACAGATGCAGAAGGTTTTGAGTGAAGTAGCTTCCTGAGACTATGAATCACTTTGCTTACACCTTCCTTAAATTGAAGTTTTCTGTGGCCAAAGTCTTACCCTTAGGGCACCTTGATAAGCTACCATTCCATAGCGTGGGCCTTCTCTATAATGGTGATAATCAACTTGAAAATCCCTGCCTATCTCAAGACATGACTGCTGTCTGAAACTACCTTCTCATTTTTATTAATTTTTGCTCCAGTTGTTTTTTCCACTGTGCACCTGAATGAGTTATCAATGATAACCATTGAACAGATTCAAAGTTCCATTTAAGATATTAGCTCATTATTTTTTAATTCTGTCTTACTAAATTTTCAGACCATAGGCAGAAGAAAGATTTGAGCCAAAATATCACACAAATGACCTCAGGATTCATTTTTTTCTGCAGTTTATTTATTTCCAACTGAAATCCTATTATCTCAATCCCCAATTTCTGCCATTACTCCTAACACCTATTTCATTTTTCCTGGTCCTACACTAATAGCTAATTGTGTTCAGGATTCTATGATTTTGTATCCTTTGAATGAGATATCACCTTACAAGAGAAATGTCTATTAACAGAGAGAGAGACAAGGAAGCTGAGCAGTACACAAAAATTGAAGCCGGGTGGTGGTGGTGCACGCCTTTAATCCCAGCACTCGGGAGGGAGAGGCAGGCGGATTTCTGTGAGTTCGAGACCAGCCTGGTCTACAGAGCGAGTTCCAGGACAGGCTCCAAAGCCACAGAGAAACCCTATCTCGAAAAACCAAAAAAAAAAAAAAAGAAAAAAAAAAGAAAAAAAAAAAGAAAATTGAATGAAGATACACTAACTACTAAAAGGAAAAATAAGATAGAGAAACTGGGTGTATTGACTCATTGTATAGTATGAAAGAAAAATAAATAAAAAAACAAAGGAAGGAATATGAGCACAGTTAGGGAAGATTTCACCAAGGCAAGACTAAAACTTATCAGGGCAAACAACGAATCATGTAGGTCTGTCTCAGGCTGTTAGGACTTCATTCCCAAAGGGTCTACATAGTTCTATTCCTGTAAACTTTTATAGATGTCCCTCTTTTGCTGGTTGCCCTCCCTGTATGCAGCTCTCTAGGGCATATGTCTCACAGCTTGGTTATCTCAACTTCCTATCATCTCAACATTCAACTGTGGCTTCATCTTCACAGATTCATACAGTGAAATCTCACAGAATCTGCACCGAGTTTCTGACTCCGCAAAACAGATTGGTGCAACAGTGCTGAACTGAAATCACAGAAGATTCTATGACTTAGAGATTCTGCATCATTTTCATTTCCACTACAAGTACACATGAGTTATCGCCCCAAACTTGGCTTCTAACTTATGATGGACACTAGTACACTTGAACCAATGCTCATAGATGCTGATAGCAATGGCTTTATCAGAGTTGCAGCAGATGGCAATTAAGGTTTGGAAGTCACCCACCAGGTGAATAATTCTCTGATGGAGGAACCTTGTTTCAAGAAAGGTTTATGATGCCATAGACTCAACACACTGTTTGCTTCTCTCTGGAATTTACATGTGTAAAACAGCTGTGGAATCACGCCATTACCAGGGATTTTCATATAAACTGCACATGTAATCTCAAGATTACATCTCAATCTCATGGGCATTTACTCTGTGAACAATCAAAGGATGAATCCTCACTAAATTATCTACTTTCCATCAATGGAAAATATACTGGATATGCTTCATAAGTAGATCTAGTCTTCCACAAAGACTGTCATGCACCTAGGTCCTGATTTCTATCAATGACTCAGGATAACATAGGAGAATGGCAATGTCTCCCAATTCCAGGCTGCTACAAACAATTCACATATTTTAGACCTCAATGCAAAATCACAGTAGACTAACTGTCACTACAATGAAATGCACAAGGACAAAACCCGCAGGTGTGATTGTCAAGCCAAGACCCAGCATAAAGCAAGTTTGGTGCCAGTTCCTCATTTGCGAAAAGTCGGGCTGATAACATGAAGACATAACTCCTCACACCAAGGCACCTACCTGCACAGCACCAGAGTCTGGCTCACAGCAGCGTGTTGCCATGGTTACTCACTCACAGTCTGTCTGGCCATGCAGTGTAAATAAGAGCTTTCTGTTGGGAATATGTATAACTGTATGGAAAATGAGGAGAGAGATTTCATGATGCAGGAATGAGAAAGCTACCAATAGAACATGTGTGCTCCTTTCTTACCCAGCAGATAGAAATGTTTAGTTCTAACCAACATTCATGGATTTTATAATAATAACTATTATTATTATTTTCAAACCGTGGTACAGTCTTGGAGCTTGTTCCCCAAAGACCACAATAGATCAGAATTACAGAAGGTTCTGTATGGCGCTGCTTCTTTGAATTAGGAATCAGGTTGCCTATGCCTACACAAATTGAAGGCTTAGATGGATGGAGTCTTGCCCTAAGGTTACCTTCCTAGGCTTCAAATGCTAAGAAAGGCCTTCTCTTTAATGGTGCTAAACTTCACAAAATCTTCTCCCTCTTCTTCATCACAGTAGTGCCCTTTAAACTGCCTCATTGTTGTAATACGAGTGGCAGGGCTGCGTGCGTCCCCGGCACCCGGCCGCCCACATGGCTAGCTTATGACCCGAAATAATTACATGGAAACTGTATTCTTTTAAACACCGCTTGGCCCATTATATCTAGCCTTTTCTTGGCTAAGTCTCGCACGTGGACTAGCCCATTTTTAATAATGTATGTAGCCCATGAGGTGGCTTACCAGAGAAGATCTTAACCTGTGTCTGTCTGGAGTGGAAGAATCATGGCGACTCACTGACTCAGCTTCTTTCTCCCAGCATTCTGTTCTGTTTACTCCTCCCACCTATGTTTTAACCTATCAGGGTCAAGCAGTTTCTTTATTGCTTAACCAATGAAATCAACAGATTGATATATGACACTCCCACATCACTTCCCCTTTTTCTGTTTAAACAAAAAAAAGGAAGGCTTTAACTTTAACATAGCAAAATTACATATAACAAAACAGTTATCAAGTAACAATTACAATATTTACATCTATTTTATCTTTATCATAACAAAGGAAAACAACTTAACTATCTATTTATTCTTCAACAGCATCAAAGACTCCAGAAGGATATAATATTACCTAAGTAAACAAGAAGTCCAAAACTCTAGAAATGACAGAGACATCTCGCTGCCTGGACAGTCACTCAAAGTGTCTCTGTACCGTTGGGGCATCCATCTTCGGCCTACAGGCCCATAGTTTCCAGCAGATATTTCCATGAAGCAGGAAATTTCAAAGGCAGTCACTATCTGTTGTGTCCTGCAGAATGTCTTGCAGACTCTTTCATGAATCAGAAACCCCGAAAGATCATCTCACCTTTAGGCAAGTTCAGTAGTCCTCTCTCTCCGGGTTCTCTGTGTCCAGTTTATGCAATAGTCCAGGCAAGAACAGTTTCTTGCCCAAATGGCTATCAAACTCCATAAGGATCCTCTTCGATGCCCATCTTCCTCTTGAAGTAGATTGGTGCTGCCAGGAGCAGAGTGTCTCATTGTCATGAAAAACCCTAATGTTATTAAAATATTTTAAATGCCATATTCTGCAGCCTTTGAGAGATATGAAGAATGCCTATCTGAAATATATCTCTATATATCTAGAAAATCTAAGTAACATGACTACAAATTTGACTATTATTTATGATTATCCATCAACAACCTATATTTCTTAATTATACAGTACACTTTTAAATGAACTACACAATCACAATACCTTAATCAAGATCAAGAAATACATATACATATAACAAAATTGACCTTAAAATCCATACCAATGCAAATTATTCATACCTATATCATTTCCCCCTTTAAATGTAAAAGAACATTTACAAACAATATTTTGGGAACATGGGCGCAGTTTTTTTCACTCCAAACTGCTTCCTGCTGAATGGGGGCACTGTTAATCAGATCATTTAGGGTGTAACCTATGTGCCAGGGTCATCTCAGTTGGAAGTTGAGTGAAGTAATTTTTTGAGGCTGTTCACAACAACTTTTCGGGAGGTCGTGGTCTATCACATACCATATCGGGATAGATGCAATCCACAGAGTCTGGTCCTCTGTGAAAACAAAAGAAGACCCTCTCCAAAGCATCATATCCTTAGACCCAAATTTTGAAATCGTAATACCCTTATGATATCCATTCTGGTTCCATTTGACAGTCCATATTAATGAAATGTCTGTCTGTACTTAGCTCCTTTACAGTCAAAAATTTTAAAGAAAACACAATGTACATAATCCAGACTCTCTGTGAATTTTCCATTTTTATGTGGCTTATTTTTACTTTATTTCTCTTAATCTATAACTATCTGTACTCTGTCTCTTTAAAGACTTTGCCCTTTCTTTTTTTAAACCATTAATTTTATTTTCTATATTCTTTTTCTTCTCTCTCTCAAGCCTACGTACATTCATCCAATATTGTGAATCTGTAATTTTTTTACTATCCAGGAGCATTTCTTAAAATGTTAAGCAGTTCTTAAAAACTTAAGTTGCACCATGTACAGGTAATACGGTACCACCTGTGCGCTGTTTTTATGGTAATTACGGTAGTTCCTGCCTGAGACCAGCACAGTTCAGCATGGCAGAGCTGAGCCCAGCAGCTCCTGCCTCAGAGCCATTTGGTGCCCCTGAGCCACACACAGTTCCAGGCACACAGCAGTCCACATTGCCATCAAGCAAGCCCTAGAGCTTTACTCCAAATGCTCCATTCAAAAGCTGTCTCCCGCAGGAGCCAGACAGAGATTACAATGGCGGCACAGCCCAGAAAGCCGGCATTTTAAAACAGCCAGTTTTTTCTTGCTGCTGAGTCAGGAAAATTTCAAAATGGAGGACGTACAATTTTGTGCTAGCTCTGGGGCCGTCAGGTAGGAGCGGCACTCAGCACTTTAATTCTGAGACTGAGTGTGCAGCACAGAAATTCTTTTCATCCAAGTTACAGCCAAATTTGACACGCAGAGCACTGCGCAGTCTGAAAACATGTCTGTATGGCGCAGGAATCCGCCATGCTCTTCCACCTGCCTAAGCCTGATTCTGCAGTCTGCCCAGGTGCAGACGGGGAGCGCTGAGCCATCGGCATGGTCTCAGAGCACTCTCTTTCCGATCCCAAGCGGGAACACAAACATCCAGTCCCCTAAAAGCCACTGAAATGCTTTAAAACCAGAGTTCACAATGGCAGCACAGCCTCAGGAAGCTGCGCTTTAAAATGACGCAGCGTATTTTTCTGCTGCTGATGCCGAATCAGGAAATCTCTCTACCTCATGCCACCAACAAAGAGCAAAACTCTGCGATAAACTCTGTTTTTTTTTTTTCTGTTTAAAATTAAGCTCTCTCAGGTTTTTAAGTAGATTTAGCCCATCACGTCGGGCATCACTCTGTTGTAATACGAGTGGCGGGGCTGCGTGCGTCCCCGGCACCCAGCCGCCCACATGGCTAGCTTATGCCCCAAAATAATTACACAGAAACTGTATTCTTTTAAACACCGCTTGGCCCATTATATCTAGCCTTTTCTCGGCTAACTCTCGCACGTGGACTAGCCCATTTTTTTTTTTTTTGCTTTTTTGAGACAGGGTTTCTCTGTGGCTTTGGAGCCTGTCCTGGAACTAGCTCTGTAGACCAGGATGGTCTCAAACTCACAGAGATCTGCCTGCCTCTGCCTCCCGAGTGCTGGGATTAAAGGCGTGTGCCACCATCGCCCGGCCCAGACTAGCCCATTTTTAATAATGTATGTAGCCCACGAGGTGGCTTACCAGAGAAGATCTTAACCTGAGCCTGTCTGGAGTGGAAGAATCATGGAGACTCACTGACAACTTCTTTCTCCCAGCATTCTGTTCTGTTTACTCCTCCCACCTATGTTTTAACCTATCAGGGTCAAGCAGTTTCTTTATTGCTTAACCAATGAAATCAACAGATTGATATATGACACTCCCATATCACCTCATGCTGGTTTTCTTTATTAAACTGGCTCTTCATTTCTTTTGGTCCCATTTGTTTCTTTTTCACTGCTGACCTAAATGAGTCAACAGTGATAAACACCCAACATAATAAATCCTTTTCCAAGAATCAGCCAATTAGTTTTGTAATAGTGCCTTACTCAGTTTCTCAGGGAATAGATAAAATAGAAATGATATGGGGACAAAATATTATACAAATGACCTCTAATTTATTCATGGATTCTATTTCCAACTTAAATCCTATGAGCTCAAGCTCCACTGTCAGTATTGCTTTCAATACTCCCACGTTCCTGGTCTTACAACAATAGCTAATGAAGCTCTGGCTGCACCTTCTATGGCTTTTGCCATCTAAAGTCCTAATATCGTTCCCTTTCCTTCAAAAGACATCGTTCCCATGTTCTACCTAGCAATAATAAACTGTTCTTGTATATCACCTGTTGTTCTGACTTGCCTGTTTCCTGCTGTTATTAAATTCTCTAACTAAAATCATCCCAGGTAATGAACAGGTTTATTTTACTGATATTGCCAGATCACAACCCACAATTGTGTGACCTTAGGTTTGAAACTCAAGCTCGGAATGAAAGTCAAAAACCACAGAGAAACATTGTTTACTGACTTTTGCTCTTGCTTAGTCACTGGTCCTAAGCTAGATTTTTTCATTTTCTTTCATTTTGGAAGAGGGGTTAAGTGTTTTATTTTCTTTGTGGTTCTTTTGTTTTTCTTTATTTCTGACTTTCTTTATTTTTTAAAAAAGAAAACAAGATATCTTTTTTCATTATACATACTAATTCAAGTTCCCACTCCCTCCCCTCCTTCTATTCCCTCCATATACCTTCCCACCCCAGCCCATCCAATTTTCAGAGAGGGTGAAGTCGAAGGTCCTCCCTACTAATCTAGGCTGAGCAAGGTATCCATCCAAAGATAATAGGTTTCCAAAAACCCAGTACACACAGTAGGGTTCAATCCTGGTGCCACTGCCAGTGGCCCCTCATTCTTCCCCTGCCATGCAACTGTCAACCACAATATGAGGGACTGGTTTGGTTCTATGCGTGTTCCTTCCCAGTCCAGCTGGAGTTGGTGAGCTCCCATTAGCTCAGGTAAACTGTTTTTGTGGGTGAACCCATCAAGGTCTTAAGCTCTTTGCTCACATTCTCATTCCTCCCACTCTTCAACTAACCTTTGGGAGCTCAATCCAGTGCTCCAATATGCGTCTCTGCCTCTGTTTCCATCAGTTGGTGGATGAAGATTCTTTTTTTCTTATCCTTCACAGGCCCATTTGCTTAGTGTAAATGGAGACTCTGTTTTCATTTCTCAACTGCCAAGACCCAATGTGTCACACAGAAACCATATTAATTACATTACTCTATAATCAATGGCTCAGGCATATTCCTCATTAGCCCTCACATCTTTTTTTTTTTTTTTTTTTTTTTTTTGGTTTTTCGAGACAGGGTTTCTCTGTGGTTTTTGGAGCCTGTCCTGGAACTAGCTCTGTAGACCAGGCTGGTCTCGAACTCACAAAGATCCGCCTGCCTCTGCCTCCCGAGTGCTGGGATTAAAGGCGTGCACCACCACCGCCCGGCCTAGCCCTTACATCTTAAATAAACCCATTTCTATTAATATATGTATTGTCACAAGGCTGTGACTTACTGGTAATGTTCTGGCATCTTTCTCCTGTAGTGGCTACGTATCTCTTTGGCTCAACCAATTTTCTCTATCTCTGTTTGATTTCCCATCTGCCTTTAATTGACCAAGTGATGTAGGTTTCACTTTTCTTCTTAAAATCAGCTCAGAGATTTATTTCCACATAACATTTTAGTATTTTTAATCTGTTTATATGGTAAAAGTAACTGTTTTAAGAGAATATCTTTTCTCTGCATTAAAATTCCTATAGAGGAATACATAGAACTTAAAATTTCTAGAATATGTCAAGCTTCGGATCCAAATAATCCACATTTGCCTCCCGTAATTTCTTTTACAACAAACCAATATTCTCTCTGCTTTAGCTGATAATTCTTTGGACTGTTTAAATCTTTGCCACCTTTTAAAGTTTGGACCAAATTACTAAGTTTTCAATTTTTTACTCCAAGAACGAGCTGTAAATGGGCAATGTGTTCCAGCAATTTCTGAAAGTCAGTATGAGTCTGCAATTAATGTCTCCGAATTTGTAACTCTTGGGCTCAAATTTTTATAGAAGTATTTTATATTCTAGATTATTAATAGAATCTCCTCTTTGTATTTTTTTAGAAGTAACCTGTAATCCCCCAATGAGGCAAAATTTCCTACTTCATCAATCATTTTCTCTAAAGTATGCACATTTGAATCAGCTCATAAAATTCTGTATGACCTTTGAAGCATACCTAACATTTCAATTGTAATAGATAACCAATTACTAACATGCATGTCTTTATGTCCAAATTAGTTGGTAATAATAATGTTCAAGGACTAGAAATTCTCATTCCATTTTTAAGTGAGTTGTATTTGGTACCTTGAACAAGAATATAAGTGTATGGGCAGTATTTTTTTTTAAAAAAATTTATTTATTTATTTATGCTCTGAATTTTTTCCTTATGCAGAGACTGGACAAGAAATGATACAGCTACCACTCCCAGGACTTGACTAATAACACAAGTTAGTCTTCTCAGAATCCTCTAAATATGCCATCACCCCCAGACTGCAGGAAGTAATGTGGGATGAGTGGTTTCTGGTCATTAAGTGGGTTGTGGATATTTGTCACTGATTAGGGTTGTTGGTGTTAAGTTGGGAGCATAGACCCAGCCCCTGGCCTGGGAATTGCTTTGCTCTGGACTCCAAATCCCAGCATGCCAGGCCCTGTCCCCTCCCAGAGGGTGGGGGTCAGGACCTGTCCTTCGGGGTATTTAAGGAGCGTCCTAGAGGAAGAATACATGGTTTTTGGGACTGCAAGGGCTCCCTCCTGTCCTGTCTCCCCACCATGCGCTCGGCCACCCGAGAGTGTCATCTTTAATAAAACAATGGGCATTTTAATTCGGTTTGATTTAACCTAATTGGATTTCTTGTACCGGTGGAGCTGCTCTTATTCTTACCATATGGAATCACACCATAAGTCTCACCAAGGGGCCTTAGTTTTTTCCTGCAGGGTCCAGGCTCCAGGGCCTGGGGTCTGAGGCCACACTGGAAAACTGGTCTTCCTGCACGCATGCTCCACCAGACAAGTTCGGCTTCACTTGGTGAGTTTCCCTTTTAAACTGCTTGAGAGTAGGGTTTCAGGGAGACCCATTCATTTTTTTTTCAGGCTATTTTTGAAGTCATGGCCGTGCAAAAGGCCTGACTGGCAGCGGCAAAGGCAGGGTTCTCTGCTGAGATAGGATTTGGGTGCCGGAAGACATTCCCTCCCACTTTCTCATGTACCCCATATAGATTAGATGTATATATTTCGACTGACTCAGGGCTGCCTCTCCAGTGTATGTATTGCGATGGGCCATGTCAGAGGCATGCTTTTAAAGTGGGTTTCTTACGTTTCCTAGCCGATTTCAAATGCCTCTAATGGGGCACTTAAGACTTTTTTAAATTGTAACAATCTAACTTAAAGCGAATTAAACTCCAAGTCTGCATTCTTTTCAAGTACAGTGCTCTCGTCCCGCCTCTTCTGCTGTTTTCTCTCTTTTCATTGGCGACTACATGCTTTGTCCCGCCCCTGCTTCTGTCTCTATGTTTTCATTGGCACTCCCGCTCTTTGTCCCACCCAGACTTCCGCCCCTCTGTGACCTCCGGGCGCTCCGCCACTGTGCACCCGCCGTGCCCAAAGCTGCATGGGGGCACTATGCCCATAAAAGCAACAAAATCCCAACAAAGATGCGGGGCTGCCAGTTCCAAGAGCACACTTACCCAAATGCGGCGCAGCCAGTTTGCGGAGGGACACTTGGCCCCAAAGTGGCACTTTGTTGAGCCGCACTTTTCCATCAGCAACAGGCACAGCCCAAGTTACAGGAGCACAGCTGAGCCTGGCCCCTGCTGGGCCCCGCCTTTTTCCACCTGTTTCCCCTGGTCTTGGCCCTGTCCCGCCTTTCCTATTGACAATAAATCCCCCCCCCAGTCCTTCCACTCTGTCTTGCCTAGTAAGCTCACACAGGTCTCCAACTCTGTTCTGTTTCCCTGTTAAAATAATGTGGCCACAATATGTGTAACTGTGTTTTTGTGTTGTAAATTTAAATGTTATGTATGTATATGCTTCCAGATTACAACAGCTTTAAAATTTTAGCTTATATATTCAGTTTAAAATACCAGACAATGATCTTTGCTCCCAAGTGCCTTTACAGACCTGAGACCATGGCATTTTAAAAAAAATACAGAGCTTCTAATATAGAGGCAAGCCAGCCTCTGCAGCACCCTATGTATATCCCCTTAGAAGACAAAGACCTACGTTTCCAGGCTTCCTCTGGGTTGCAAAGCACCCACACAAAAGCATAAAAAGCCTTCTTCTCAGGGAATCAATCGGCGTATCTGTCAAGCCAGGTAAGATGTTCTTCCCCTCACAGGAAAAAAATCTTCGGGCCTCTTGCACTCAACAGCTAATGGCAAATCCTGCTTCTAAGCCTGATATTCTCCAAGGACCAGGAGAGGACTTGGGATGGCCTGCTGGCCAAAAGCTGTCTCCTGTTTTGCTCATCTATTCCTCCTAGATCTGTCTAAGGCATTTGACCATTCAAGGTGACTGTTCTTTAACAGGCCTCACAGTACAGGATTAACAGGTTTCAGCTTTCAGAGGTTCAAAGTTCTCAATTTCCTCTAATAGCCTCCTGTCAGTTCTCTTACAGGTTCCTGAAAAGTTCCATTGCTACACCAAACTCAGGGCTGGTAAAATCCAAGGTTTTAATTTTCCAGTTCTAAGGATATTTTTCAGGATACTCCTGGTGCCTACCCAAGACTAACCTACACAATGCTCCCAGAACAATGCCAACTCCTGGGACACCAGTGGTACCAGCTCTCCTAGATCATGGACACTGGCCAACTCAAATCTGGTTTCATCTCCTATTGTTTCTCATCCAAGGGGTAGCCCTACTACAAAGGTCCAGTAATAACAATTATTTTTTTTTTCTCCTAGACACCTGCCTTCTTACCTCCCTCAAAAAACAAATGCCCGGCATCTCCAGAATGACAGTTGACAGGATGCCTCTCCAGCCACACCACCTGCTAAACTGGATCCACCAACAGCCAGCTCTCCTCTCCCCATGTCGCCCCGTGCCCGCAGGAAGTAGTCAGACTTGAGTCTATGCCCTTTTTCCAAAGAGAACCTAAATGTTTCTCATAATTATCACTTCAATTTCCTGTCACCCTTATATCCAAACAGTCTGGAATGTTAAGTTGGGAACATAGCCCTAGCCCCTGGCTGCAAAGGATGCTCGCCCAGGACAATCCATACCGCATATACAACTGATGGCCTGATTCCTCATAACTAATCTCAACTACTGTGGAAGGAGGAAAGCTTTCACCTTTAGTCCAGCCTCTCCCTTTCTGTACAGTGGCTCCACCAGCTTCAAGTTGGACAATGAGCTCAACCTTGCAAAGCTCCCCCTGCTTCTAAGTCCCCAGAAAGCCAGAAAGATCAGCAGACACTCATTAACTGCTCTATTTTTCTTTCTCACTGACAAGTAAAAGACAATCCTGGAAGGAGTGGCAGGACTGTCTTCCCAGTACTGGGCAGCAGAGGCAGGAATAGGTGTTCAAATGATTCTCACTTACATAGTAGGAGGCAAGCCTAAACTATAGGAGACATTGCTCTACACAAAAATCAAAAATCAATATCACTTGAGAGAAATGAAATGCAAGTATTAATGACCTAGAAACATTGGAGAACAGAAACAAAGAGAGATAAGAGCAGCAATACACTTAAAGAATTTTAAAATACCAAAAAGTTATTTTTAAAATAATAAAAAAACACACTTTTAAGATTAAATAAAACTTTCTATATTGATTTTGAAAAAGAGTAGGCCCTTCTATAGGAAAGTGGATGTCATTAATAAGAGATAGGTTGATGGTGCTAATAAGCATAAATTGGCCGCTGAGATCTCTAATCTGACACAGAGTTAGTCAATGGCCTGTTTCTCAAATCTCTGAGCTGACATAAATGTGTCAAGCAAGATCAATCATATCTGCATAAAATTATTGCCTAATTCCAAATTCAATGCTCATTGGCTCAAGATAACCTTCCCAATCTGGACACCCACACAATCTGCTCTGTATTCATTCACATGACATTAATTAAAATAAAGCATGCTGGGCAATTACAAATTCACTCCCCCTACCACAATCAGGCCCTTTTTCATAATGGTGACTCCAACAGCTGACTGACTACACTGTTTCCCCTGCAGTGTACACAATAAACTATTCTTCCTTTTGTGATCTGAAGACAGAAGGAATGTTCCATATGCAAATCTTTTTCCTGTGACTGCACTGGACAGTCAACTACATAACTCAAATGCATAATTTTATAACTGTGAGGTGGTATGTCATTTTTTTCACAGAGTGAAGTTAGATATTTAATTAATGGTTTATGGAAGGGAGGGGAAGATGGGGGAAGAGCAGAGAGAAGGGCAGAGAGAGAGAGGGAGGAAGGGAAAAGTGGGAAGAAGGGAGAGAAAGAAGCTGCCTGGGGGGAGAGAGAGGAGGGGCATCTCATACTAGAAGCAGAAGGAAAATCTGCCTGCCTCAGCAGAGGATGGGGGAGGGAGAGGGCAGGGCTTGTCTGTTGAAGGAACAGGACAGGCCATTACATTCCCCTGTCTTTTTTATAATAAAAAGGTGGAGGGGGCTGGAGAGATGGCTCAGTGGTTAAGAGCACTGACTGCTCTTCCATAGGTCCTGAGTTCAATTCCCAGCAACCACATGGTGGCTCACAACCACCTGGTAATGAGATCTGGTGCCCTCTTCTGGCGTGTGTGCACACATGAAGGCAGAATGTTGTATACATAATAAATATATAAATAAATCTTTTTTTTTAAAAACGTGGGAAGATAGGCACAACAGGTTGAAGAAATTGGGATGACAAATTCTCAAGACTGCTTCCTGCTTTATTTGTGGGCATCATCTGGGGGGGGGGCTGAGAAAGGTTGGGTGCTCGTCACATCCTGGCATAGTTGGTCTCTTTGCTCCTATCTTTTGTTTGTGGTATGGTAATGTCTGGTGTTTCTTACACCTAAGAACTTTTCTCAGGCCAGCAGATGAAGTGGTTCCTGAGCCACAGCAAGGTTTGGACCAAGGGACCTGAGAGCAGTCAGGTCCTCCTTTTACTCTTTTTTTTTTTTTAATTTACCTACTCAACAACCATGCTGTGTTCTTGTTTATTAAGTGTTCTGTGACCTTGTAGCTCTGGCCTCTGGGTTCTCACTGACTGCAGAGAGAGACCTTTCCTAGGGATAGCCAGTGCTGCAATTTTTTTTAATAAAAAAACCAGCCTGTGAAAGGAAGACACCCAGTATGTGACAGAGCTTGGGTGGGGAGGTTTTTTATTGGAGGAAAGTGAATTGGTAAAGGGGAAAGGGGAGAGGGAAGACCTGCCTTTGGGGACAGAAGCAGCAGAAATGAAAAGGCAGGGAGAGAAAGGCAGAAAGACAAAGAGACAAGCAATGCTTCATCAAGAGAGAGAGAAAAAAGAGCAGTACAATAGTTTTTTAAAATAATTTTGAAAGTCTAATGTACAGGACAACAAGGTCATTGCCCTGGACAGCAGCAGACCAAGGCCAACCGAATCAACATATGAGAACTTGTCTCAGAACCTATTTTTGTAACAGGGTGGAAATGCAGCTGTTCTAGAACTAATATGCCTTTCCATTGGGAAATGACTTTACACACCTACGAGATTAATAAAGAAAAACCTTTTTAATGATGGTAGACACCAATCTCTGGCTAGAGCTCAAAGAGGAGCCAGCTACACAGATTCCACATTTGCTGTTGTCCTTAAGTGTACTTTAGGTTTAGGCTCTAGGTTACACTTTGAACAACTGAAATAGAAACAGGCACCTTGCCAGGCTAGACATTTAGGCAGATAGGAGAGTTACAGAGCAAAGATAGTCCCAGGCTAATTTCATAAGTACACTGGTCACTGGAATCAGGTTATTCTTCAGCGACAGGGTTCTGAGGTGAAGGTGACAGGAGATGAGAAAGATAGGAAAAGTAAAATGTAAAAAGATAAAAAGTTAGGATGGGGAGGTCTTGCAGATGCCTAGTAAGCTTCCTAATAAAAATAGATCTTGCCTGGCAGTGGTGGCACACACCTTTTAATCTCAGGACTCAGGAGGCTGAGTACTGTGATCTCTTTGAGTTCCAGGACAGCCTGGTCTACAGAGTGAATTCCAGGCTAGTCATGACAGTCCTACAGAGAAACCCTGTCTCAAAAACTAAAAGGAGGAGGAGGAGGAGGAAGAAGAAGAAGAAGAAGAGGAAGAAGAGGAGGAGGAGGAAGAGGAAGAAGAAGAGCAGGAGGAGGAGCAACTTATATACTTCCTGAGAAAGAATGGATGGAAATGGGAGAATTATAAGAAGTCAACATAAATTATCAAACAAATTTAGGAGGAGGCTAGTCAAACAATTCTACACAAGGGGAACACAGGGCATCTCAAGAACTCTACTAAGTGCAGAGTGGCCTTGGGAATGATAGCCACAGCTCCATATGGTGGGAAGAGTTGGGTTCTTAGGATCTGAAGAAACCCCTCCACAAAGGCCTTGGCACCAGACCATTACCAGCTCCCAAAGCATATTCTTGGTTTTAGAGAAGGAGCTCTGTTTTATTATCAATACATCAGGTCCTTAGGGAAACTCACAAGGCTTAGCCCCCAGGCTGTTACTAGATCTCCTAGGAATGTCCCTGATCCCTGCCTGAGGGAATAAATAAAACCCTTGACTGATCAAGTAACTAATACTTCTCACAACAATGTTTCGCATTTCAAATATATGTCACCTGGTGTCCTATTGCCCATCTGGAAGAACTGTGCTTTTCTTAAGAAGAAAACTAGAACTTTAAGGCACATTAGACCTTATGGTTGGTTGGGAACCTGTCATGCCTCCTTGGGAAGCTTGTTAGAGGTTTGGGTTTTTTTATTTATTTTTTTAAATTTATTTATTTATTAAGGATTTCTGCCTCCTCCCCGCCACTGCCTCCCATTTCCCTCCCCCTCCCCCATCAAGTCCCCCTCCTTCATCAGCCCAAAGAGCAATCAGGGTTCCTTGACCTGTGGGAAGTCCAAGGACCGCCCACCTCCATCTAGGTCTAGTAAGGTGAGCATCCAAACTGCCTAGGCTCCCCCAAAGCCAGTATGTGCAATAGGATCAAAAACCATTGCCATTGTTCTTGAGTTCTCAGTATTCCTCATTGTCCGCTATGTTCAGCCAGTCCGGTTTTATGCAATGCTTTTTCAGACCCAGGCCAGTTGGCCTTGGTGAGTTCCCGATAGAACATCCCCATTGTCTCAGTGTGTGGGTGTACTCCTCGCGGTCCTGAGTTCCTTGCTCGTGCTCCCTCTCCTTCTGCTCCTGATTTGGACCTTTTTTTTTTTTTTTTTTTTTTGATATTGGGATGTGCCTGGTGTCTGGTTTTAAATCAGTGGTGGCTTCTTTGTAAATGGTTTGGAGCCAAATATCTGGACAATCCAGTTGAGCGATGCGATGCGTACCCTTGCATCCTAATCTCTAACAGCCCTGATTAAAATACATTTATCTTCTGGGTGTTTTAGGGCTGCTCCTCCCTCAGCTACTCTGTGAGACTACACTATTTCCAAGGCATTGGCAACTCATTTATATCACCAATTCTCCTCTTCTACGCCGCGGCTTAGAAGTGCACCACTACCCAACAGGTGAGATGCCTTGATAACGTCCACATAGTTAAATATAAATAGAGATTATATGTAAAGGTTAAATATAAGTTGATCAATATCGAGAAGATATTGGAGAAACTAGGACTCTTGGAGTTTGGCATATTGAAGTTGACAAGAAAGATGTTTTTACACGGAGCATCCTGCTCCCAATTCTCTAAGTAGATAATACCACCAACCAAAGTCATTCAAAGGTCTGTTCCAGGCCTATGAATTAACAAAGACCACATGGGACTTCACCGCACAGGGAATATGGCAGCAGGTTCCCACACGGATCCATGGAGGACGCACCATGCTGCCTCCCGCACCTCACCCTCTGCTCCTCCCCATCTGGAGACAGCATTCCCTCACTTACCATGTTGTGGTTCCCCAGTTCGCCAAAGCTCTCAGTTCATCATCTCCCTGCAGCAGCAACTGCACCACGGCACAAGAAAATAAAGGCACAGGCTCCTCCACAAAGCCGAATCTGAAGGCGGGTGCCGGAAAAGCCCTGCACCACTTCTAACTGGCAGGTCACCTGGAGGGCCTGATTGGCTAGTGAGTTCTGAGTGGCAAGAGCACCTACCATAGGCCTACAGTGTACTTAAAGACACAGCACAGTGGTTCCTAGCCATTCCTTCCACCCCAATCAAACATTTTCTAGATCTACAAACATATGCATTTCAATAGTACTTGCCCGTGGCTCCAAAAACAAACACTGCCATCTTCTTCTTGCACTCCACAGGAACTTTCCCTTTTTCCTCCAGGACACAATTTGGCTAGCTAGCTTCTACACTGCACTATATTAGGTGGGTGCAGTGATTTCCTGTCCCACAGGGGAAGGATGCCCAGAAAATTAACAGCTAAAGAGAGTTTTAAGGTCACAAAAGGAGATGTTTGTTCTGTGGCTTCATGCTGAGGTCAGATGAACTGAAGGTACTTTTTACATGGTTATCACAGGGATTTCACAAAACAGAAAAGAGAAAAGCAGCAACCAGATCTCAAGCAAGATGATTGGTCTTTCCCCCACTGGAAAGCTGGATGATGGCTCCATTGCTTTACGGGTTCTACCCCTGAAATTCAAAGCATGTTCCAGGCAAATGAATAATAATCAAAAGAGTAGTGTTCATGGAAATTTGAATATGTAGAGAATAATGGAACTAGGAAGAATGTCTTCATGAGCACCATTGTGAGCCAGCACGTCTTCCTCCATGGTCAGGTGAATAAAATAAACAATTGCAGTATTTAAGGTTCTTTACATGACAGGATGACTAAATCTCACTATGTATGTAAAAAGAGGGCTTAGTAGAATGTCTCACAAGCTCTGGTCCAGGTTGTCTAGAAATAGCTGCCTACCAACAGAAATTGAAGAATCCAGTAGGATTGCTTCTCAGCCTTTTGCCTGAGATCAAGTGAAAAATCCAGGAGTTTTTCAGCCCACGAGGTTCAATGTTTCAGCTACTTTTAAGTATACACCAAAATTTCAGAGAAGTAGGCTCTAATGCTAGGAAAGGAAGGAGTTGGGAAGCCAGAGCTAGAACAAGGAAGCAAAAAAAAAAAAAAAAGACATTTCATTAATATATTTTAAAAGTGACTCTTGTTACCAGGTGAGATCCTGGTTAAAGTTAGATCACAGTGTTTGTTTGATTCAGATTTTTTTTCTTCTGGTGATTTCAAAACAGGATTTATCTGTGTAGTTGTGGAACTCATTCTGTAGGCCAGACTGGTCTCAAACTCAAAAAACCCCACTGCCTCTGACTCTTGTATGATGGTGTTAAAAGTGTGCACTGACACCAAGCAGCTAAAGGTGATTCCTATCATCTCAAATTATGCAGAGTAAAGGAGAATTTTCCCATTTCAAACCTTTAAAGTAAAATTTCTCTCAGGTATACTCAATCTTTTATACATTACTTAATCCCAGAGGTAGTCAGTTGACTACCAAAAATAGCCATCTCAACAGCCAAGACAGAAAAAAATGAGAAAAAATTCTTACCTGCAGGAGGCATGGAGTGACTGGGAGTTATTTTCAAAACAGTGTTTTTCCTCAACAAAGGAATCATGGGAATTTTACTTAGGAAGCCTGAACATGCTCATGTAATGTTTCTTCCTTTTCTTAAGCAGGCTCAGTTAACAAATCCACTTCTGAACATGATCACAGAAACAGAGTTAGGGACATTCTTACCCCAAAGTCATATAGGAACAAATGTAAATCACAAAAATGATGAAAAGAATTGCCTCAAAAAAGGTTCATATTTTACCATAAGGTCTAGTAGAAAATCAAGTAAATGACACTGTGAAAGGTTGATTATCAATCTTGATGTTTGATCTGAAAGATAACTGTACCAACACCATAATTCTCACACACAGAAAAGATAGAGAACACAAAACCATAAGACTTCAAGGAAAAGTCCTGGATGAACGGTTATGATGATCACTATTAATCTTAGAGCAAAGCTGCTTTTGCTCTGAGCAGGGTGACTAGGAGGAAGGTCACAGCTGCTTCCATACGAGACAAGGAGTCTATTTTAACTAGGCCTGGCTTGCTGTCTGTCTCAGGGTTGGGACATCACTGTAGAGAATTTCATTATTTTTTTTTTCAAAAGCCACAAGAATTGCTTTATTTTTTTTATTTTTTTATTGAGAAAAAAATTTTCCGCCTCCTCCCATCCTCCCACTCCTCCCCCCACTCTTCCCCCCTCCCCCCACTCCACTCCCCCTATCCTCACTCCTCTCCCCCTCCCCTCACTTCTCTTCTCCTCTCTCTGCAGTCTGAAGAGCAGCCAGGGTTCCCTGCCCTGTGGAAAGTCCAAAGTCCTTGCCCCTCCATCCTGGTCTAGGAAGGTAAACATCCAAACTGGCTAGGCACCCTCAAAGTCAGACCATTATGCAGGATCAAAACCCAGTGCCATTGTCCCTGGCTTCTCAGCAGCCCTCATTGTCTGCCATCTTCATCTGGCGATGGATGGAGATAGAGACAGAGACACACTGGAGCACTGGACTGAACTCCCAAAGTCCCAAAGAGGAACAGAAGGAGGGTGAACATGAGCAAAGAAGTCAGGACCACAAGGGGTGCACCCACCCACGGAGACAGTGGGGCTGATCTATTGAGAGCTCACCAAGGCCAGCTGGACTGTGACTGAAAAAGCAGAGGATAAAACCGGACTCTCTTTATTTTTTCTAACTTTAAAAAATATTTAGTTAACTGGTGTTTTGCTTGCATGTGCCTGTGCACAGCACCTACAGAGGGCAGAAGAAGGGAGGAGATACCTGGGACTGGAATTAGAACAAATGGTGAATTAGCATGTAGGGGCCGGGAATGGAATCAGGGTCCTCTAATCCCAACTAATTTAGATGGGATTTATGTAATGTTAATTGTAAACATTATCTAGCTAGAACCACAAGTACTATATTGAATAGACATAGAGTAGATAACCTTGTCTTGTTCCTGATTTCAGTGGGATTGCTTTGAGTTTTTCTCCATTTAGTTTGATGTTAGCAATTGACTTGCTGTATATTACCTTTATTGTGTCTAGGTATGTTCCATATATCCCTGTTTTCTCCAAGACCTTTATCATGAAGGGATCTTGTATTTTATTGAAGGGCTTTTCAACATCTGATGAGATTATCATATGGCTTATTTTTCTTCAAGTTGTTTATGTGGTGGTTACATTGACAGATTTTTGTATATTGAACCATCCCTGCATCTTTGGGATGAAGCCAACTTGATCATGGTGGATGATTTTTCTGATGTGTTCTTGGATTCAGTTTGCCAGCATTTTATTGAGTATTTTTGCAACAATGTTCATAAGGGAAATTGGTCCATAATCCTCTTTCTAAATAAAGTCTTTGTGTGGTTTGGGTATCAGGGTAATCGCACATTCATAAAAACAGTCAGTTTGTCAATTTTCCTTCTCTTTCTGTAATGTGGAACAATTTAAGGAATATTCATATCAGTTCTTTTTTGAAAATCTTATAGAATTCTGCAGTGAAACCATTTGGCAATGGACTTTTTTGGTTGGGAGACTATTTCTTCAGCGGTTCTCCAGGAGAACTTATAGATAGAAGTGCTTCTTAGGCACAGGTGTCCTGCCTCCAGCCTCATCCTACAACCACTAGATCTGGCCTGAGAAAGGCCATGCCTGCCACAGGTCCACAGAATGGTCACAAAGGCATTTTCAACAGCTTGGCAGTCGCTGGCCATGCACGTCAGATTCTTCCGCCTGCATGCTTAATGCCAGGTTTTAAATTCCCTCTTCCAGGTTGCCTCTGTATACCCTTGAGTTAGTTCCCAGTGCTAGACAGTGTCACAGCTGCACGTGCACGTGAGCTCATGCTCTAAGTTGCCTGGTCCCGCCTGCTGAACCTTGCTCACATCACAGGTTCTGGTCCCACTGCTCTGAATACAGCTGTTCTTTCTTACTGAATTTTCTCATTTGGTAGACAATTCTCAAAGCAGAATCTGCTGTGGCCTGGGAGGGAAGAGGGAGGAGGGGAGGAAGTGGAAATTTTGATTGGTATTATTTATAAAGTAATAAAAGAAGAAATGTGTGAAAACATTATCAATCCACATTATTTATTTGTAGCTTATTTGAACTCAGTAAATGTTTTTAATATTTCAAAAAAAAGGATTAAAAATGTTACAAAGAAATGTGCCTTGTAGCTTTGCCCTTTGCATGCCACAGGCTCTAAGTCTGGTTTGATCCTTTACTAGGCTTGGCTGCCTACACTGAAAAAAGCGTTATTTTCTTCCAATATTCCTGGGTAGCCTTTGATTCCTCTTTCCATCTACCTAACTTTGAGGAAGATTACTTACTTGGAAGGGGATGATGTTACACATGGATGTAAGGGGTGTTTTACATGCTCACTTAAGCTACATAAATTTTTTTCAAGATTTTCCCTTCCCTTCCTTGCCTTTTACAATAAAGATACTAGCCATAATTTAGATACTAAAATACAGCTGTAAATAAGATAGTAGAATTTATAATTTATTATAATATGTATGGCATGATATATATCTTATCATGAACACAATCAAAGTAATGTTTAGCTCTTGTTTTCTATCTTTCTACGAATAGATCTATGTCTTTTTGCTGCTTTGAAGACACTTGAAACAAGTGGATATGAGACCATGATCAGTGTATTCTCAGGATTCTTATCGTACAAAAAAGCTTCACAATACCCTGGAATGCAGTATAATAAAGGTTTATTTATCTGTGGATAAACTCACAGAAAGAATAGTGATCTGATCCACAGTCCTCTGCGTGTGCTGGGAACTGGAATTGAATCCAGCAGCCAAAGGAACCTAATACAAAACTATATACAATAAGAACAAATATCAACTATTGTCCAGGGAAAAGAAGATGCAAAATATACAAAAAAATAGAATTACAGTCATCATGAAAAACATCAAGCATATATTAAACATATCAAACATATATTAAACACATCAAACATATATTAAATGTTTCAATCATTATTAAAAGTTAATTATTATTTAATGTTATTTAATGTTTCAACCATTATTAAATGTTTCAATCATTAACATATTCCAAGGAGTATATGTCTAATACTAAAAATGGCTTGGTAAACTCATGAAAGAAAAATAACTATGACAATCTAGTCTTCAAACCTATCAAAGACCTGAAAAGGGAAATAATATTACTTGAGTAAACAGGAAGTGAAATCAAGCTACTTCCAAATGGTACAAGAAACGACAAAGACAATCATCTAACTGGGTAATCACTCAAGGTCTCATTTGCAATGTTGGAGCAACCAATTTTGGCTAAGGCCTAGAGTAACTAACAGACAATTTTCAGAGGCAGGAAAGTTTTTTTTAAAAAAAACAGTATTACCCTATCTTGTCAAGATTCAGCAGCCTGTTTTGCTTGTATATCACTTATCTAGTCTGGACACCATGCAGTTTTTCACCGGTGGAAGTAGGAGCAGTTCTTTGCCCAAAGGCCAATTTTGCCAAGAAAAAAAAAGTTCTAAGTGGGGTGTCTTCAGTGCCCAACATTCTTTTAATAATAGATCAGTGCTTCCAGGAGTAATTGTGTCTCATGTCCATAGAATTTTAAGTTAACTAAGTACCATAGTCTATAATTGTTTGAAGTGTTTGAAGCTTACCTGTCTATATGGAATACAATCTCTATGCATCTAAAGATTCTGATTAGTCTAACTATGAGTATGACAAACATGGATGACTACTGACCTATAATTCTTAATACCTAAATAACTTAAAAGACTAAAACTTCATCTTAAAAAATTAAACAATCTTTAAACAAATGTGTAGAAAATGATGACAATAACTTCAAAATATGAGCAATATATAAGTACCTTGAACAAAGGTAGAAATATATAGGGCAACATGATAAACATATCTTAAAATTGTGTCAATATTACAAAGTATCTTAAGCAGAGGTTAAAATATGCAAGCATACTGATGTGGGATTTCCTTCTATATGTTGTGAATACTATTGGTTAATAAAAAAATTGTCTTGGGCCTGCACAGAGCAGAATAGGGGAAGGGGTAGAAAACTAAACTGTATGCTGGTAGAAAGGAGGCAGAGTTTAGAGAAGCCGTGGAGCCACCACCAGAGACAGATATGTCAGAACCTTGCTGGTAGGCCATGAGCCTCATGGTAAAATATAAAATACTGGAAATGGGTTAAAACTAGATGTGAGAGCTAGCTAGTAATACACTTAAGTGATTGGCCAAGCAGTGATTTAAATAATATAGTGTCTGTGTGGTTATTTCGGGAGTCTGGGTGGCCAGGAAATGAACAAGCATGCTCCTACTACAGCATACAATATGACAAAATAACTTGGCATAGGTACACAAATGTTGTAAACACAAATAGGAGTATATTAAATATAGCAAATATAATTTGAATTAGTATCAATATATAAGAATCTACACAAATGTAAATTGTCTACAAATGGGAGCTCACAAGTAATCTACTTATTATCCCATGCTATCCAAATCTCTTTTTATCAGAAGAGATCCCTGAGATTACTTCACTTCCACCTGCAACCCCATACTACTTATAACCAAGTCCTAATTGATGTCCCGAACCCTGAGGACAAACTTTGCTTGTAGAGGGAATGTTGTTTTCTAAAATTACTTCCAGCTGTCTTGGCAGTAATGTTATTTATATGGGCTCCTGTAAAAAACTGAAAATGATGGTTCAGTTTCAAGATTACTGTCTGGCATAATTGCAGATAGTCTCTGAGTGGTCAGTAGGGCTTTACTGAAGTTCTTATTTGAAGTTCTGGCCAGAACATTGTCAGAAGGTGCACCATCACATCTAGCCAAGTTGGAATGATCATGAGCAGTTTGTAACCCACAACCAATTTTAAAGTGGTGCTATCAGCATAATGACATCATATAAAACAGGTGGAATTGTTGTTGTGGGGAAACTTCTTCCTAGAAACTTCAAAGATTACTGCAGAAAAAAATTATTGCTTATTGTGAAAAACTTAAACATTATTTATATAGACATATATTTAATGAAAGGTACTATAGAAACAAAGATATGGCCAGAAGCAAAATTTTTGAAAGTGGAGTTTTGATAACAATAGTCTCTAAATTTTATCTTTATTCTCATAACAGGTGGCTCCTGATATGAGACACAAACTCTGAATTTTTCTTTTAATGACATGCTTGGGTTTAGAGAAGGATAGCCACTGTCCAACTCCAAAGCCAGCTTTGATTTTTATAAATGGAAATTACTATTACATGTATGTCAATAAGATCTTACCTTGAAAAGAATATGGATATCGTAAGTCAGATTTCTCTTTGCTTGGTGATTCTTTCTAGACAGCTGTATTTTCTTCTTTAAGCATATAGATGACCAAGTCTCTGGATTTTTGAAGATGTATGGTATTTTCCTACAAAGATAAGAACAGAACCCTGCCCAACACTTATGAGGTTTCCAAATACCTGTAGGATTGTCAATTTTGTGAATGAGCTGTCATTTCTCTTTATCAAGGGGTTTCTCTTTTTCAAACAGAACCTTTAACAATTTTAATGGTATCCATAGCATTTCATCTTTTCTGGAAACAAGAGTGAAACCCCTTCCCCAACACAGCACATATAAAGAAAATCCTGGTTTTCATTCTAAGGTCAGCAATCCTTGAAATACACCAGCTGATTTAATTCAGACGTTTTCCTAATTTCTAATGTCTCTCTGCTACGATTGTTCATTTCTCATTAGCATTAAAAAATTCAATTATGGAATCTATTTCTAGGGGTATTTTTCATTTTTTCTTTTAACATATCCTTTATAGTTCAATTTGCTCTTTCTTTAACTGCCTGACCTGAGGGTTGTATGGTATACCTGTATTATACTTTATAATCTAGTAAGCAAAATCTGTTTCATTTTCTAAGCAACCTATGCTGGACTGTTGTCTATTTTTACATGTGCAGGTATACCCATGATGGCTGTAAGTACTAGTAAATGTATGTTTACCAAGTCAGTCTTTTCTGAACTCAAAGTAGTTACCCATTGAAAACCTGAATAAGTGCTAATGGTATGGTGTACATGTTTTAATTTTCCAAATTCTACAAAGTGGAACATATCCATCTGCCAGATTTTATTCCTTTGAATACCCTTTGGGTTACTTCCTGCAGGTAGTGGTGTTTGGTTATATAAAGAACAAGTAAGACATCTCCTTATAATCTCCTTAGCTTGTTGTCATGTAATAGAAAAAAAGTTTTTTGAACTTGTGCTATTGACATGATATTTTTGTAAAATTCTGAACCATCAGCACATTTCCAAATAATAATTGATCAATTTCTGCATTACCTTGTGCTAGAGGACCTGGTGGAACCATATGGAATTGTATGTGTGTTACATATATGAGGCAAAGTCTATTCCTGATTATATCTTGAGCCTGAATAAATAATGAAGTCAATTCTGTATTATCCAGTATAAATTCAGTGGTTAAAATATGCAAAATAACTCTTTCTGCATATTGCAGAGTAGTAAGTTTATTGAGGTTCTTTATAATTCCTTAGTAGCATGAGAATAGCATGTAATTCTGACTTTTAGACAGAATTATAGTTGCTTTGTTCTACTTTACTTAAATCTTCTTTGTAACCTGCCTATCCTGATTTATTTGCATAAGTATAGAATTACAAGCTCCAGTTACTGGTGTGTCACATACAAAGAGAGGAAGGATCCAAGTAGTTCTCTTTAAAATTCTATTATTTTGGAATAGTTGCTATTAATCTCTCTCAAAATTTTGTACAAGCTCTTTGTCAGGGTTCATTGTCTTCCCATAATTTTTAAAATTTCATCATTAGTAAAAGGTATTATAATCTCTGCTGGGTCTATTTCTACTAAATGACAGAGTCTCAATTTTTCTTTTATAATTAATTCAGTGACCTTTTCCACATAATATTTTAAGTTTTTTACTCAGTTTATATGGTAAAAGATTCATTCTAAGATAAGATCTTCCCTTTGCATTAAAATTCCTGTAGGGGGATATTTGGAGTGTATATGATCAGAATGCAGTTATGATTAGGATCCACAGTTGCCGGGCGATGGTGGCGCACGCCTTTAATCCCAGCACTTGGGAGGCAGAGGCAGGCGGATCTCTGTGAGTTCGAGACCAGCCTGGTCTACAAGAGCTAGTTCCAGGACAGGCTCCAAAGCCACAGAGAAACCCTGTCTCGAAAAACAAAAAAACAAAAACATAAAAAGATTAGGATCCACACAATCCACATGTGCCTCCTGTAATTGCTCTTCAATCAAAGTCAATTTTTTCTCAGCTTCTGTTGTTAATTCCCTGGGAAGGCCTGCACACACTTGTTGTCTGCATTTATCGTACACGAGATGATGCCCAAGGTATCTTAAAGGCTATTGACTGAAGGAGTTCCCCAGCACAGGCTACCTCTGCTGCACATATTTTTTGCATCACAGTAGATGGCAGTAGCATCTCTACCCATCCAAGAAATCTCCTGAAGCCCACAGTCTTCCTTCTTCCTCGCCCTTTTCTAGGATGGCAAATAGTATAGGTAAATCACATATTCTATCCCACATATGTCCTTCTCCCAACTATTTTATTCATCCCTGTCAGTATTTCCTACTTTTATTTTTGACCCTCTCTCTGTCTTCCCACATGGCTGAGCTTGCATCACCATCTTCATCACTTACACCCTAACAGAGCCCATCTGTCTGGAGCAAGGTGTCCCCAACTTCTTAAAAAGAATACCATCCTTTCTTTGGTTCAATGTCATATTTATTTAGAAATATCTAACATTGTTGAAAAAGTGAAGAGTAGTTATCTGTAACCACATTGCCTAGAATGGAATCAACTGTTAGTATCTCACCACAATTTTCCAGAATTTTCTAGACTTAATCATATATCCAGGGGACAAATAATTGTAAAAAAAATAAGATGAGGACAGAAATAAATGCAATGTTTGATGGTTTGCCCGTTTCACCTCCCATTGATTACATCATAATTTCCTTTAATCCAATATTTCTTTAAAATGTTTTCTCATGTCTGTTGCATTTCATCATTGAACTACATAGAAATTTATTTAAACATTCTTTTACACTTGGACATTAAGTTTGCAATATTTTTTGTATTTTGGATTAATGTATTTTTGCTGTAAGGAAAATTTGTACATATTAATCATTAACTGTACATTTTTCTTTTTTCTTTGTGTGTTTGTGTATTTCTGCATGTATGTGTATGAGAATGTAGTAAACACATGAGCATCATGAGTTTAAATGTATCCCTGAATCATTGCTGACATCCAAGCCAGGATGAAGAACAAACAACAAAATCTCAAGGGAATTTTTGAAAAATATGAAAGACAAAACCAGGAACAACTGACTACCCTTTCAGACACAATTCCTTGAAAAGTATGCTCGCACATGGCCTGATATTTCAAGAACCAATGGGACACTAGGATGATGGGGACACCATTCTTTCAGGTTACAGACAAACATACCTATCTCTAGGTAAAGGCACAATAGAAGATGAACAAAAACCATAGAAGGCATACAAGGACTACAAAATGAACTTCACTAAATGGATTCACAGTGCAAGTGTTCCAGCTCTGGAAGGAAAGGTACCCTGACTGTCTGGAGTCAGGCAATACCTACAGTTGTGAAGGGAAGGTATCCAGAAGACCTACAACTATAAGGAGAAAGGAATCCTGACTGTCAGGAATTCAGAATATACTTGGATTTGTGTTGCAGTGGGGGAGGGTCTCCCCACTAGATCTAGCAATCCTGTTCCAGAGAGAGAGAGAGAGAGAGAGAGAGAGAGAGAGAGAGAGAGCCACTACAGCTGGGCTCCATAATTCTAAGAGAGCAGCCCAGCAGAGATGCCTGTTGCTGATCTGCTCCACTCCATTAGAGGAGTATCCCATAAGTGTTAACTGCTTCTCTGCTCTTCTATGCTAAGTGAGTTTCCACACAGAGGTATCATCTGTATCTCAGTTCATCTCCACAAGGGAGTTTCTAATCCATTCCAGTGAAAGAAGGTCTTCACACAAAACTCAGTCACGAGATTTATTTGGGAAGGAGGAATCCAGGAGAGTGGCTGTCTCGGCCAGGGTTGAAAGGGACAGGAGCCAACTGAAAGAGCACACAGTTTATATAGAGCTTCTTAGATCCAGAGGTTTTCTAAGGAGATTTTGAGGGTGGCAATTGCTCAGATTTCAATCGTGAGCTAGAACAAGTTCAGCGATGGGCTGGATTTTACACTCAGGGGTTGGTTGATTTTTTATGCACATTTGGTCAAGGGCAGAGTATGTTTCTTTTGCTCTAGTTTGAGTGTCAACATGTGTTTCTTTCCCCTGCCCTTTTTAATTTTTTGGCTCTGTTTTCAGGGTGATAATGTTTCTTTCACTGGTTATAGATTTTGGGACAAAATGTATTCCTTTGGCTCTGGTTTCACGACCAGGGTGTGTTTCTTTGACTGGCCCTTTATTCTACCCATAGGGCTTCACAAATTCATGAATTCAGTTTTGACCATTGGTTTGCTGGTACAAACAAAATAAAAATGGATATCATAAAGCTTGAATAGATTGTTGACACTGTCAACTCATTTTTCTACAGAATAAATGCTGTTGGTTAAATGACTGCATGTTTGCTAAGAATCTTAAAAAGTAATTTATAACAAATATCCTCAGTATCTTTTTCAGGTATGCAAAGACTACTGTAATATGCAAAAGCTTGATCAGATTGAGTGCACACAAAATGTTTTACTCCTATATAGGTGAAAAATATTACCATATTGAAATCATTTATAGAGTTTCATTCCAGTATGACTTTTTTTTCATGTTTTTGAAGAATACACTGACTAAATTTATAGTTTCTCTCTAGAATGGCTTATTTTATGTATTTGGAGATTATTATGACACATAAAGGCCTTACCACACTGATTCCATTTATTGGGTTTCTCTCCAGTATGTGTTCTTTTATGCATTTGAAGATGACAGGGACATGCAAATGCTTTACCTCACAGATTACATGCATACAGTTTCTCTCTTGTATGTGTTTTTTTATGTGTTTGAAGAGTATTGTGATGAGCAAATGCTTTACCACACTGATTACATTTATAGGGCTTCTCTCCAGTATGTGTTCTTTTATGCATTTGAAGATTACTGAGTTGTGAAAACAATTTACCACATTGATTACATTTATAGGGTTTCTCTCCAGTATGTGTTCTTTCATGCATTTGAAGATGACTGTGACGAGCAAAGGCCTTACTACACTGATTACATTCATAAGGTTTCTCTCCAGTATGTGTTCTTTTATGCATTTGAAGAGTACTATAATGCGCAAAAGCTTTACCACACTGATTACATTCATAGGGTTTCTCTCCAGTATGTGTTCTTTTATGCTTTTGAAGACTACTTTGATATGCAAAGGTTTTACCACACAGATTGCATTCATAGGGTTTCTCTCCAGTATGTGTTCTTTTATGCATTTGAAGTGTATTGTGATGTGCAAAGGCCTTACCACACTGATTACACTCATAAGGTTTCTCACCAGTATGTGTTCTTTTATGCTTTTGAAGACTACTTTGACATGCAAAAAGTTTACCACAGTCATTACATTCATAAGGTTTCTCTCCAGTATGTGTTCTTTCATGCATTTGAAGATGATTATGACATGCAAAGGCCTTACCACACTGATTACATTCATAGGGTTTCTCTCCAGTATGTGTTCTTTTATGCTTTTGAAGACTACTTTGACATGCAAAGGTTTTACTGCACTGACTGCATGCATAGGGTTTCTCCCCACTATGTATTCTTTTATGTATTTGAAGAGTACTATGATGAGCAAAGGCCTTACCACACTGATTACATTCATAGGATTTCTCTCCAGTATGTGTTCTTTTATGCATTTGAAGATTACTGTGATGAGCAAAGGTCTTACCACACTGTTTACATTCATAGGGTTTCTCTCCAGTATGCGTTCTTTTATGCCTTTGAAGATTTTCATAAAGAGCAAAGGCTTTATCACATTGATTGCATTCATAGGGTTTCTCTCCAGTATGTGTTCTTTCATGCATTTGAAGATGACTATGACGTGCAAAGGTCTTACCACACTGATTACATTTGTAAGGTTTCACTCTAACATATGTTCTTTTATGCATTTGAAGATGACTGACATAAGCAAAAGCTTTACCACACTGATTAATTTCATAGGGTTTCTCTCTAGTCTGTGTTCTTTCGTTCTTTTGAAGGTAACTGTCATAAGCAAAGGCTTTAATATATTGAGTATATACTGAAAATTTCTCTCCAGTTTGGTTTCTTTCATGCCTGTAAAGATAATTGGCACATGTAAAAATTTTACCACATTCAATATACTGTTTAACCTACATAACTGTATGAATTAATCTTAAAATGTTTTCCAATTGTAAAGAGGAATCAGATATTAAGGTTTTCTAACTGTAAAAACTCATGCTTTGCTTTTCAATTAAGAGTCATTTTGCATCTTTGAAGATACCTGTGATGGTAAATTCCTTCATTTCATGGGTCTCCTTTACAGAAATGTTTTTCTATATGAAGAGAACTAGATAAACACAGAGCTTTACCATCTTTCTTGCATTCATAAATTCTCCTATACTGTGAATCATATTACCTTTGCTAAGTGAATTAAGACACCCAGAAGTATTTGCACAGACCTAGAACTCATAGGACTTTTTTACAAGTTTTTTTTTTTGCACATGTTTTAACATGATGGTGCAAATTCAATTACTTGTAAAGGAGAAACAAATTCAACAAGTATTCTCAACACGAGGACCACTGCTTATCTTATAATTGTTTTTAAAGAGAGGTATACTACATCTTTCCATTCCCCTATGCTCATATGCTTGTATGGCATTCATAGTAAAGGAAGAGTTACAAATAAAAGATTTTTACATTTGACTTTCTGTTCCTCAAAGACTTTTGGTATAGGTATTAAAGTTCCTCTACAACAACTGGCCCTTGACTCTTGACTCTTCCTCACAGCAAGTATATGCGCAGTACAAGATGTACTATGGACTACTGGCTTAGTAGAAGGCTTTGTATATATACTTATCATCTCTTCAATGCGTATAACTCTTGTATTCTGAGTAACAAAAAATAAATGGATTGGCAGATCTACAGAAGAGCTTTCATGGTGCTGTGATTCAAATGGTGATATCTATTTGGGCATTGTTTTCTTGGCTTGTATCTTAGAAGAATGACTTGCAAATGCAATTCAACTACCTGCAATTGAGTAGTTGCAACGGATTAGTGAGAATTTACTAATCATCAATACACTTGAAGCCATGCTTATTTACACTGTTGCTTTTGTGTAAAGCTTCCAGGACACATTACAGTTTCATCAGAGGCACACTGTTATTAGCTTGCACAGGAAAATTACCTTTCATGTCTTCTAGAAATTTGACAATGTTCTTCAATATTATGGTTTTCCCAAATGTATCCTAAAATAGAGTACCAGAAAATGTATGTTACATTATTGAAAATTGTGCAAAATTTAAGTTACTATCTTCCATGAACCTTAGAACTATTTATTCACCTCATTCTTCTTTCTCAGATAACAGATTATCAAACACCAAGGAACAGTTGTCCCCTTATTTGGAAACAAAAAGGAAATTCATTTTTACCTACAGTAGCGAGGTTCCTGTAGGTCTCCAGCATCACATCTTTGTAAAGAGTCTTCTGGGAAGCATCCAGCAAATTCCACTCTTCCCAAGTGAAGTTGATATGCACATCATCATAGGTCACTGCCTTCAAAAATATCCCATACACGTGTACAACAGAAAGCATGATACTGACAACATTGTAAATGTATACTTCTTTGAGAGTATAGTCATATCATTCTGGTATTTCATCTCTTATTCCGTGACATAAACATTATAGTGTAATCACTAAGTCACTTTAGACGAAAACTGGAGGGTCAACTCTGTTGTTTCTGTACCCTTTGAATGGGACATCACCTTATAAGAGATATGTCTATTAACAGAGAGAAAAGTAACCAGATCAGCAGTACAGAGTACACATAATAAAAATTGTATGAAGAGTTACTAACTACAAAAAGAAAAAATAAGATGGACAAACTGGGTGTATTGTACCTTTATGCACAGCACTCAGAAAGCACAGGTGGGTATATTTGTCTCTGAGTTGAATGCCAGTCAAGTCTATGCAATCAGGTCCAGGACAGGTGGAAGTACACATTAAGACCCTGTCTCCATTGCAAAAATCAGTAAAGCAAACAAAACAGATAGAAAGAACTCAAGAGGTTTTTACTGAAGTTCCTACAAATATATTCACTCCAGTTCTGTGTTCATCTTCCCGAAATCTGACATGCTCCAATTTAAACTGTTACACGAATGACATTTTACAAAAAGAAACTCCATGTTTAAAGTTACAAATGGACAAATAGAAACATTAGCAATATAAATGTTGGTCATAAATAATCAACACAGGCCTGGAGAGATGGCTGAGCAGTGCTGAGCTCTTGCTGGATAGGCAGGGTTGGCAGGCAAAGAGAATAAATGGGAGGAAAACTCTGGGAAGAAAAAAAGGAAGAAGTAAGAAAAGGAGAGGACAACAGGGGTCATCACCCAGTTATACAGCAAGCTGTAGAGTAAGAAATAAAGAAAGGAATACAGAATAGAGAACGATAAAAGCCCAGAGGGAAAAGGTACATTGGATAATTTAAGAAAAGCTGAGTCAAAACAAGCCAAGCCAAGGTCAGACATGTATAAGAAAAAATAAGTTTCTGTGTGTAAGATTTATTTAAGAACTGGGTGGCAGGCCCTCAAAAGAGAAAAGAGTAAAATACACAACCAACAACACCAGGCTTCAATCCTCAGAGCTTCATGCAATCAACTCTCACAGTCTCCTCACTGAGCTTGTGATCCTGCCAAACACAGATGCCTAAAATAATGGTAAACTGTAACCATAAACTAAAAATCCATGATCTTAAATTTTGATTCTTTTTTGTTTCCAAGACATGATGGGTGATGCTGAAGACTGTGATTTCTTAATTGTGAAGGACATTAATGAGCTTCGACCACAGGTGCAGAAGGTTTTGAAAGAAGTAGCTTCCTGAGACTACGAATCACTTTCACAAATTCCCTACATTGAAGATTTATGTGGATGGAGTCTTACCCTTAGGGCACCTTGACAAGCTTCCATTCCAAAGTAAGGGTCTTCTCCGTAATGGTGATAAACTCTGAAAGTTCCTGTCTGTTTCAATACATGACCGCCATCTGAAGCTACATTTCCATTTTCATTATTTCTGCCCCACTTATTTTTTCCCACTGTACACCTGAGTCATCAGTAAAACCATTGAACAGATTTAATATTCCATTTATGAAATTAGCCCATCATTTTTTAATTCACCTTATTAAATTTCCAGAGCACAGGCAGAAAGATTTTGGAACCAAAATATCACACAAATAACATCGGGCTTAATTTCTTATGGAGTTTATCTATTTCTAACTGAAATTCTATTATCTCAATCTCCACTTCTGCCATTGCTCTTAACATTTTCATTTTCCTGGTCCTATAAGAATAGTCTATGTTCTATGTACAGCATTCTGTTTCTGCCACCTAAAGTCTTCCAAAAGTCAATATTCCCAGATTCTATCTTGCAACAAAATCACTTTTTGTGTTTCATTTTTTGTTCTAAACTACTTTTATGCTTTAATCCTCTAACTGATTTAATGACTTTATGATTTAATCCTCTAGCTGAAGGCATCTCAGATGATATATGGGTTTATTTTGGTTGATTATGTCAGATCACACTCTATCATTTTGGGAGCTTAGGAAGGAAACTCAAGCCAACAATTGAAGGGAAAACCCATGTGCACAGACTGTTTACAGGCTTTCTCTCTTTCCTAGTCACTGTCTCATACTCAGAATGCTCCATATCCCAGCACAGGTCCACTTTCTTAGGGACTTCCTACATCAATCATCAATCAACAAAATCTCTCACAGACACGGCAGTTTCTGGTTATTAGGAACATAGTTGAACAAGTGACAATGTGGTAGGATGGAGGAGCAGATTTTGGGAATATGCCCAATAGTGGTACAGCTGGGTCTTGAGATAGATTGTCTCCCAATTTCCTGAGAATTATATATTGATTTCCACAGTGACTGTACAAGTTTGCACTTACAACAGCAATGAGTCTCCTTGTCCCGTGTCCTTGGCAGCATTAACTGTCACTTGTATTATTGATCTTATCCATTCTGTCAGGTTGAACATTTCTTCACATGTTTTTCATTTTAGATTCCTCTACTGAGAATTCTGTTTAGAGGTGTACCCCCATTATATTTGAGTTCTTTGGTTGTTGTTTAGTTTTATGAGTTCATTACTATAATCAATGAGGCAACCCAGAAGCAATAGACCAATATAGTATACTCACTTAGAAGTGGACATTAGCAGTTAAGTAAAGTACAACCACAGTAATCACAGTTAAAGATAGTAAAATCCATAGATGCTGAGAGGCTAAGTAACAAAAATGGCTTTAGGGGAGCTGCATGGATCTCTCTGGAAAGAAGAAATAGAATAGACTTTGTACAGTGAAGGTAGGTGGGGATGGGAATAGGAAGGATCAAACGAGTAAGGAAGGGACAAAGATGGAGAACAGGAGGGAGTGATGACAGGAATCGGGGAGCGTTTTGCAGGAGATGTAAAAACCGTGCAGTGCACACTTCCTGGCACCTATAAGGAAGGCACTATGGAGGACTCCTAGCAATGAGGAATACAGAGCCATCTTCTGGAACCACATAAGGCTCCCAATGGTAGGACTGGGACATCAAGTCAGCCACTAAACATTAGAACCACACTTGTCCTGCCTGCAAGATATGCTGGGGCAAAGGTGCCTCAGAGTTTCTGAAGTGACCAACCAATGACTGGTCTAACTTTTAGTCCAAGCTGTGTGAGGAAGCCAATGTCTGATACTGGATGGCCAGGAACCAGAAATTGTTGGCTTTCAGAATTAGGGTAGAACCAAATATAACTGACCAGGAAAAAAAAAATCTATGAAATGATTCACATCTATAATTATAGACTGATTCCTAGCACAGTTGTCATCAGAGAGGCTTCTTCCAGCAGCTGATGGTTGCACATACAGAATTCCCTACCCAAACATTAGCTTGAACTCTAGGAAGCCTGTGGAAGGAAGCCTGTGCAATAAGAATTGCAGAATCTGGAGGGTTTGAGGAACCCAGAAAAACCTTACCCACAGAATCGACTAAACAGGTCTCATAGGGGCTCAGAACTTAAGTGGAAATCATGGATACTGGATGGCTTTGCTCCAGGCCCTGTGCATTGTGCTGTGATTGTTTAGCTTTGGGTGTCTGCGTAATTACCAACTGCAGAAGTTTTGGTGTCTCTGACTCTTTGGCCAGTTCTTGTGTGGTATAGGTATGTTGCTTTCATTGGTTAATCAATAAAGAAACTGCTCAGCCTGATAGAGCAGAACTTAGGTAAGTGGAGAAGACAGAACTGAATTCTGGGAGGAAAGAAACAGAGTCAAAGAGAGACACCATGGAACCACCAGAGACAGACATGCTGAATCTTTCCCGGTAAGCCACAGCCTCATGGTGACATACAGATTATTAGAAATGGGTTGAATTAAGATGTAAGAGTTAGCCAACACGAGGCTAGAGATAATGGACCAGGCAGTGATTTAATTAATACAATTTCTGTGTGGTTATTTCAGGTGCAAGCTAGCTGGGCAACCGGGACATAACAAGGGCCCTCTCTCAACACTTGTGGCTTTTTTCTTCCTATTGGTTTGTTTTGTTCAGCTTTGATAAGCATTTGTACCTAGCATTTTTGCAGATTATAATTATGTGTATGTTTGATATCCCTTGCAGTCCTGCTATTTTCTGAAGGATAATAGAATAGCAGTGGATCTAGGGGAAGATGTATTGGAGGGAATGGAAGGAGTGGAGGAAGCAAAAGCTGCAGCCAGGGTGCTTTGTATGACAGAGGAATAAATACAAAGAGAAACAGAGAAAATGAAAATGCATTTAGTCTAAGTTCTTAGATCCTCACAAACTGTAATAGCCCATATAACACAAATGTCCAAAAACTTTTCTGACATTCAAGACAATCTCTTGACACATCTTGTAAAATCAAGAAACAAACTAAGGTTTTCCAACATGCAATGGCATAGGATGCATTTCCGTTCGGAAAAAAAGAGGAATATGGTTGTGTTCCAGTCCCAAACTTAAGCAGACAATCCCTGCCCATGTGCATATCACCCCAATCAGAAAAACAGGTAGGCAGTCCACCAACCTATGAGACTAACACACTCACTACATTCCCAGACACAATCCCCAACCTATGAAACTAACACACTCACTACATTCCCAGACACAATCCCCAACCTATGAAACTAACACACTCACTACATTCCCAGACACAATCCCCAACCTATGAAACTAACACACTCACTACATTCCCAGACGCAATCCCCAACCAGCCCCACAGCTACCACCACTGAAGTCATGCTCTTCCCCCACAAACTGAATGGACGGCCTCTGTACAAGAAAAGGCCACACCAGCAAGAAGAACAAATAGGCAAACTGAGGCAAAGACCACTTGCTGGACCAGAAGCCATGGAAGCCATCAGAAATTCACATAGGCTACTAGCCTATGAACCTCTTACATTCTTTCAAAAAAAAAAAAAACCACCAACACTATCCCAAATTCCACTTCCCTCCTTCTCCCTATGTTGTAGCCTGCAACATGGGTGGAGACCCTGTGCTCAAAAGACAAACCATCTGGTAGAAGTCCATGTAGGCCACCCACCCCCAGAACCTCCCCCATGCTCTCACTGCACCCTCAACACTATCCACAAGCTCCCTCCCCTCTTCAAATTTTCAGTCCCAATCTCCTTGGGCAGATACTCCCCTCTAGAACAAAGGCCACACTTACTACAAGACTTTCAGCCCCAAAATTGGGGTAAGAACCCCAGTTCAATCACAGACCAGATTACCAGACAGCAAATATAAACCAAGGAAAAAAACACCCATGCAACAAAGACAAACAGAAATTGGCACATATACCCACAATCACCTCAAACCCAGATACCTGGACACCAGCATAAAAACATGATCAACAACAGACAGAGCAATATGACACCACCCAGATTCCAGCAATCCTACTGCAGAACACACTGAATATTCAAACACAGTTTAAGTGCAATTAAGGAGGAAGTAAATGAATTCCTTTTAAAAAAGCAGGAAAAATAATATATATTAGAGAATATATAAAGCCAAAAAGGAAACAAACAGTTGACAGAAATGAATGAATCTATTCAAGACCAGAAAATGGAAATAGAAGCAATTAAAAATGCAAACTGAAGGAATTCTGGAAATGAAAAAATCTAGGTTATTATTTTAGAGGCAAATGCCACTAAAAAATACAAGACATAAAACAGAAATTTGGGCTTTGAATGTATGATAAATGAAATAGATATAGCAATTAAAAATATTAGATATAAATAAGAATTTTCTGAAATATAACATCCAGGACATCTGGACACTATGAACAGAACAAATAAGAATAAAAGGAATAAAAGAAGAATCACAGCTCAAAGGTCAAAAAAAAAATTTTAAAAATTAAGTCAAAAATTTTCCTAACATAAAAATGGACACTGGAGAACACAGCCCACAAAATCAACTAAGCAGGCCTCATAGGGACTCACAGAGACTGAAACTGCAGTCACTGAGCGTGCATGGGTCTGCACTAGGTCCTCTGCACATAAGTGATTGTGTAGCCTGGTGTTTTGGTGCCAGTGGGAGTGGTGGGGAGATATCTCTGGCTCTTTTACTTGCTCTTGGAATGCTTTTTCTTCTACAAGGTTGCCTCATCCAGCCTTGATATGAAGGTTTGTGTCTAGTCTCATTGTAACTTGCTATGCAATGCTTTGTTGATATCCCTAGGACACCTGATCTATTCTGAAATTAATGGAGGAGGAGTGGTCTGGTGGAGAAGGACTGGGAGGAGTAGAGGAGAGGAGGAGCTGCAGTTGGAGGTACTGTATGAGAAAAGAGTAAATTTAAAAAAAAGAAAGGAAGGAATATGGAAACAGGGAAAACTTGAACAACATAAGACTAAAATTCATCAGGGCAAACAGCAAATCTTGTAGGTCTGTCTCAGGCAGTTAGGTCTAGTCTCCCGCCTTTTTATTAAAAAAAAAAGAGAGAGAGAGAGAGAGAGAGAGAGATGGGAATGTAATGATCTGTCCTGTTCCTTTAAGAGACAAACCATGCCTATAATCAAGTACATGATAAAGAATGGCTATAGTGGACCAATAGGTATTCTATTAATAACACCTTAGGAGCAGGGACTCAAACCAATGCATAATATGATGCTATCAAAAGGAAAATTAACAGTGTTTCTCATATTTCCTCTCTAAAGGGTAATGAATTCTGCACTGCCCTTAGGCAGGTTTTCAATTGCTGTGAAGAGACACCATGAACATGGCAACTCTTAATAAAAAAAAAACACTTAATTGGGTGTCTCACATTTTCAGAGGTTTGGCAACTGTCATCATGGCACAACATGGTGGAGTGCAGACAGACATGTTGCTGTAGAAGGAGCAAGGTGCTGTACATCTAGACCCACTGGCAACACAAAGTGGTTGGGGACACCGCATGTGCATTGAGCATACATGAGACCTCAACGACCACCCATACAGTGACACACTTCTTCCAACAAGTCCATACCTACAGCCACAAACACATACCTCCTAATAGTGCCACTCTCTACGAGCCAATTATATGCAGACTACAACAGGTACTAAGTATTAATCTTCACAAGGAAGTATGAGATGTCTTCCTGTGCGTGGAAACAATGAACCCATAATATTTAGAAAGACTAAAAGTATAAGTTATTTACACCATAATTATTAGACTATGAACATTTTGGTAGGGCCCACCTAAGACGCCATGATAGACTGCATAAAGTATTCCACTTCCATTAAACCCAATGAGGGAATAATGACAAAGTTATTCCTTCTCCTTAAACAGGACAGGAAGGCTAGTGAAGCCCTCCTTTAATATCAGTTATGTTTTTGAGATGCCTGCTTTAATAACTTTATTTCCAGTAACTTGCACATATACAACTTTTATTTTTTCCCATATTTTAGGTACCTAAAATATGCCAAACTATCATTAATCCCAAAGCATTCTGGCATATTTTAAGTTATTCATGGTCAAATATATATGTGCATCAGAAGCCTCATTGTAATGAGCATAGTAAAAAAATTGTCTTTTAGACATGTAAAAATAGCTTAGTCAATAACACTACACTCAACAGTGCTCCTGAAAAACAGAACTTAGGGACATCACTATCTCATAACAAGGAGACAAGGAGACACGGTCCTAGAACTCTATGACATACACTGGGCAGTATATAAGCAGAAATCAAAAGCAATGCTCTGTTCTGTATGTATGGGGAGACACCACCTTGATCTACACTGCGTCTGGAAAGTCTCCCCCAGGTTTCTGACCTTCAAAAACAGATTTCTGTTAGAGACTGTACCCGACCTTCAGCTAACATACTTAGCACAGGAGAGGGAGAACAGCCTAGGTGGAGGAGGCTTAGGACCTTAGTAAGGAATGGAGAATGTGAACCTTGTATGATGAACATAAGTATAATAAAATATAACATTTGTTACACTAACTTCACATGTCTCCATTCTTGCTCATGATATTACATTTTCCCTCAGTTCCTCTCCAGTATTTTTTGTTAATTTTTGGTGGCCCTTTGCCATTCTGACTTCAATTATCACAACTCTTGTCAATAGACTACAAGCATAATCTATAGAAACAGCCAAAATTTATAATACCAACAAGCTCCATGATTCTGTGAATAGCTAATAACCAGAACATTAAATACAAAATAGCAAATACCTCAAAACAACAGTTCAGTTTGTTTACCTTAAAACATTTCCACTTTTGCCAAGGAGTTCACCTTTAAGGATAGGATCACACAAGCTGTGCCTGAAATATTCCAAGACTCTAGCAAGATCTGAAGTCCAAGAAGGCAATGGGGGCACCATGGAGAGAGCTCTTCAAAGCAGCTGGACACCCGGAAGTATTTGAAGGCATTCAGGCTCAAATAAGCGTCCTTGCATCAGTGAATAGTCCACAGCATAAACAAAGGTAACACATCCAACATTCCACATTTCCCCTTTGTATCTCAATAAAAATGAAAGGTCTTAACTTTAATATTGTTAAACTACATACAGTAAAAACAGTTATCAAGAAGAATTATATTTACAATATTCAGTACATTTATATTTAGCAAATTTAGAGAAAATAATCTACTATCTATCCTATCTTGGTGATTCAAAAGTTTTACACCTAATTTACTTTCTTTTTTATTTGTTTATCTTTATTTATTTTTTTTAATGTGCATTGGTGTGAAGGTGTCAGATCCCATAGAACTGGATCTTCAGACAGTAGTGAGCTGCCATGTGGGTGCTGGGAATTGAACCCGGGTCCTCTGGAAGAGCAATCAGTGCTCTTAACCGCTGAGCCATTTCTCCAGCCCCCTAATTTACTTTCTATCTTAAGTTCTAAAAATTATTTACTCTTTAGTTCCATCAAAGACTCGAGAAGAATATAATATTACTTATTATAAGAGTAGAAACATACAGTGTAACGGAATTAACTTTAAATTTGATCATTATACCAAAAATCCATACCAATGTAAAATATATGAGATAAATAGTCGTCTTTTTATCCTATATTTCCCTAAATAACAGCAAACATCCATGACACACCAAATAACCAAAAGCCTCCCACACCGTAACTCTTGGGAATATATGTGTCATTTTCTCTATACCAAGTCCTGTTGCCTGTGGGTGGAGGCATCTCTACAAGTCCCTAAGAAAATTTGAGAAAATAGCCAAGACCAGGGAGGACCAGCTATAAACTTTGTTGATATATATCACCTATCAAGATTCAGGGGGTATTCCCTGATCAAACTTGATCCATATCAACCTGGAACAAATTCACAGCCTCGTGTTTTCCATGGAAACAAAAGCAAAACTTCTTCTCCAAAGAATTTTGATTTCCGCCGGGCGGTGGTGGTGGACGCCTTTAATCCCAGCACTTGGGAGGCAGAGGCAGACGGATCTCTGTGAGTTCGAGACCAGCCTGGTCTACAAGAGCTAGTTCCAGAACAGGCTCCAAAACCACAGAGAAATCCTGTCTCGAAAAAAGAAAAAAAAGAATTTTGATTTCCATTTTACAAATACATTTTTTACTTCCCTTTTAAAGATAGACCTAAAGAATGGAGGTTGTTTGAATTTTCCAGTCATCCTACTACAAGAACACCTGCTCAACTCAACTGTGTTTATAGTTATTGGATATAGGATAATAATAGCCAGAAACCAGAACAAACTAGATGTAGATGTCCTTCAACCAGAGAATGGATAAAAATGTGGTACATTTACACAATAGAATATAAGTCAATTATTAAGACAAGGGCCAATCAGGACATTCATAGAGCATCTACAATCGATGACCTGACTCCCCATAGCTAATCTCAACTACTACTGAAGGAGGAAAGCTCTCACCCTCCCTCCATTCTCTCCTTTCCTGAACTGTCTGCACCAGCTTCAAAGAGTGTCAATGAGCTCAATTCTTGCACAGGTTTCTCTTCTTCTAAGTCCCCAATAAAAGCCAGAAAGATCAGTAGACACTCATGAACTGCTCTATTTTTATTCTCACTGACTAGTCAAGTCCCAGTTTGGAAAAGGATGCAGGACTGTTTTCCCAGCACTGGGCAGCAGAGGCAGGATTGGGTATTCACAATGATTCTCAATTACATAGCATGAGGCAAGCCTAAACTATAGGAGACATTGCTCTACACAGAAACCAATAATCAACATCACTTGAGAGAAATAAAATGCAACTATTAATGACTTAGAAACATTGGGGAACAGAAACAAATAGAGATAAGAGCAGCAATACACTTAAAGTATTTGAAAATAAGACCAAAAAGTGATTTTTAAAAATGATAGGAATAATGCATTTTTAAGATTAGATAAAACTTTACTATACTGACTTTGAAAAAGAGTAGGCCCTTCCCTAGGAGAGGGGATGTCATTAATAAGAGATAGGTTGATGGTGCCCATGTGCGTATGCTGGCTGCTGAGATCTGTAACCTGACGCATAGAGTTACAGTCAATGGCCTGTTTCTCAAATCTCTGAGCTGACATGACTGTGTCAAGCAAGATCAATCATATCTGCAGAGGATAGCTGCCTAATTGCAAATTCAATATTAATTAGTTCAAGATAACCTTCCCAATCTATACACCCACACAATCTGGTCTATATTCAGTCACATGACATTCATTAAAACATGCTGGGAAATTACAAAATCACTATCCCTACTACAATTGGGTCCTTTTTCATAGTGGTGGCTCCAACAGCTGATTGCCCATGCTGTGCCCCCTGCAGTGCACACAATAATCTATTCTTCCTATTGTGGTCTGAGGACAGAAGGAATGCTCTGTTTTCATATGCAAATCCTTTCCCTGCAACTGCACCGGATAGTCAACTACGTGACTCAAATGTATAATTTTAAAACTGTAAGGTGGTACAGTCTTTTAATTTAAGAATTTTGAAAGTGTAATATGGAGGACAGCAAGGTCATTGCCCTGGACAGCAGCAGAACAAGGCCACCTGAGTCAACATAAGAGAAGTTGTCTCAGAAACAAGTTTTCTAACAGGATGGAAATGCAACTGTTGTAGAACTAATATGCCTTTCCAATGACAAATCACTTCACACACCTAGGAGATTAATACAGAAAACTCTATTTAATGATGGCATGCATCCATCTCCAGCTAATGCTCAAAGAGGAGCCAGATACACAGATTTTGCATTCCACATAGGCTGTTATCCTTAAGTATCCTTTAGGGTCCGGCTCCAGGTTACTCTTTGAACAACTGAAATAGAAACAGGCACTTTGCCGGCTAGACATTTAGGCAGACAAGAGAGTTACAGAACAAAAACCTTGCCAGAATAATTTCTAAAGTATACCAGTGAGCGAAACAGCAGTCCACTCTTCAGTGACAGGGTTCTGAGGAAATCACAGGGGATGACAAAGATAGCACAAGTAGAAGGTAAGAAACAGAAAAGCTAGGGTGGGGAGGTCTTGCAGAGGGTATGTCCCAAGAATAGGATTTTCCCGGGTGCTGGTGGCACACGCCTTTAATCCCAGGACTCAGGAAGCAGAAGCAGGTGGATCCCTGTGAGGCCAGCCTGGTCTACAGAGTGAGTTCCAAGATAGTTAGGACTAACCCACAGAGAAATCTTGTCTCAAAAACAAAAAACCAACAACAAAAAGAAAGAATAGCATCTTATATCTTATATCTTCTAGGGGGGATGGAAGGAAATGGGAGAATTTTATGAAGTCAGTAGAAACTATCACACGATGGGACAAATTTAGGAGAAAGTTAGTCAAACAATTCTACACAAGGAGAACACAGGGTATCTCAAGAACTTTACTAAGTGCAGAGTGGCCTTGGGGACTAAAAAATCAAAGCTCTATATGCTGGGAAGACTGGGTTTCTCAGGACCTGAAGCAACCCCACCTCCACAAAGGACTTAGCCCCAGACCATTACCAGCTCTTCCAAACACATTGCTGGTTTTAGAGAAGGGGCTGTGTTTTATTATCAATACATCGGCCCCTTAGGGAATGCTCCCAAGAAAGTTCTTTCTCCCTGCCTGAGGCCCTAAATGAAAGCCTTGATTGATCAGGTCAGTCCTCATCACAACAGTGTTTTACTTTTCATATATGTGTCACCTGGTGTCCTATCGCCCATCTGTCAGAACTGTGCTTTTCTCAAAAAGAAAACAGGAACTTTAAGGCACACCAGGCCTTAAGGTTGGCTGGGACCCTGTAATGCCTCCTTGCACAGCTTGGTAGAGGCCTTTTCTTTGATATGGGGATTGGTCTAGAGACTGGTTGTGAATCAGGGGTGGCTTCTTTGTAATGGTTTGGAGCTACATATCTGGACAACCCTAATGAACAATGTGTGCCCTAGCATCCTAATCTCTACCAGCCCTAATTTACATACACTTAATCTTTTGAGTGTTTTAAACGCAGTCTTCCATCAGCTAAATTCTACTTTGTGAGACTTAACTATTTTCTGAGCATTAGTAAATCCTTTATATCTCTAATTCCACTCTTGTACATTAAGACAGTGCTACACAACACGTGAGATGCCTTTGATAACCTCCACAAACTTAAATATAAATGGAAATTATTTGTAAAGGTGAAATGCAAAGTGCTCAGTGTCGAGAAGATACTGCAGCATCTAGGCCTCTACGAGTTTGGCAACTTGTTTCCATGAATGCATGAAGCCTGTAGAAGTTGACTAGAAAGACGTTTGTACACACAGCTCCTGCTCCCAACTCTCTAAGCAAATTAAGCCCACAGAGCAGAGTTATTCACAGCCCTGCCTGCAGTTCCACGAATTAGCAAGAACTGCATGGAATCTGGCGGCAGGTTCCCACCCACATCCAGGGAGAATGCATCCTCGTGTCTCCCGCACCTCACCCTCTGCTGCTCCCCATCTGGAGACAGCATTCCCCCGCTCACCATGCTGTGGTTCCCCAGCTCGCCAAAACCCTGAGCTCATCCTTTCCCTGCAGCAGCAGCAGCTCCACAGCATACTAAACCACTGGCGCCAGCTCCTCTTCAAAGCCAAACCTGAAACCGGGTGCCCGGAAGAGCCCTGCACGACTTCTGACTGGCAGGTCATCTGGAGGGCCTGATTGGCTAGTGCGGCCTGAGTGACAAAAACACCTCCCACAGGGCTATTGTGTGCTTAAAGGCACAACACAGTGGTTTCTGATCATTCCACACCAGTCAAAGATCTTTTCTAGCTTGGCCAAGATATGCATTTCAAAAGCACTTGCCCCTGGCTCCCAAGCAGATGCAGACTTCTTTCACTCCGTAGGAACTTTCCCTTTTTCCTACTGAACACAACTTGGCTAGCTAGCTTTAACAGTACACTGTATTAGGAGGGCGGAGAGATTTTCTGCCCCACAGGGGGAAGGGTCCCCAGAATATTAACAGGTAGAGAGTTTTAAGGTCACAAAAGGAGATGTTTGTTCTCTGGTTTCACGGTGAGGTCAGATGAACTGAAGCTACTTTTTACCTGGTTGTCACAGCAATTTCTCAAACAAGATAATAGCTATTTTCCCCATCAGAACGCTGGATGACAGCTCCATAGCTTTATGAGTTTTATTCCTGAAATTCAGAGCAGATTCCAGCAAATGAAAAATAAGAGAGTAGTGTTCATGGAAATTTGGATACGTAGGGAATAACAGAGCCAGGGAGAATGTCTTTATGAGCACTGCTGTTAGCCAACACATTCCTCCATGGACTGGTGCATAAAAACATGCAGCTGCAATATTCAAGATTCTCCACATGAACAGGACTGATAGAATGAATCTCACCATTCCCTGTATTGTCTCTGCCTCCCTAGTTCTCCCTGGTTCCTATTCGCTCTGAAACAGCCATGCAGCCTCTGGGACTCGCTGGTCCCGCCCACCTCTCTTGTCCTCTTGTGTGGCCTGCTCTTCAGTTAGGAAGCCAGGCACTTTGGGGTGGCTGAGGACGCAGCCAGCTGACTCCAAGGCAAGTGCGGTGTGTCCCTGCCTCTGCAGGAGCCAGTAGTGACACGTGACACTCAGGCAAAAGAGATTTTGAATTGGTTCCAGGGCTGCTTCCTGGCTGCAGCCTAGATGGTGCTGCATGACTGGCCTAGGCCTGAGGCCCTGGAGGCCAGAGCCCAGCTCTTCTAGGGAATGGGCTTTGCAGCAGAGTGGGCGTGGCCGCGAAGTGCTCTCCAGGGAGGGCCTTGGGTCGTTCTTCACAACAAGGCAGTGAGGGGCGCCAGCGATCCTCGAGGTCTCTTGTAGGAGTCTGGGAGGGGTGGAGGCACAGAAGGCTGCAGGGCTGTGTACTTGTTCGACCGGTGCCGGAAGGAGTCAGAGCTCAGGAGCGCGCACTGCAGGTCTCAAACTGCATAGGTTATGCAGAGTTCAGTGCTTCTGTGCGTCAGATTCGCCCCAGGGCCCAGGAGGGATGACTGCCAGGAGGTGGGGGTAGGCGGCCCAAAGCCTGATTGGGTAACTGCCATAAAATTGTCAGAAGGCCCTGGTCCTGCAAGTGGGGAGGGGCCCTGGGGCAATGGAGAGTTCTTCCCTCTGTCATTGGTCCTTAGGGTCATGGGAAGTGGGAATCCCAGCCCTGAAGGGGCGTGGCTTGGGGGAGACAGCATGCTGCATCATTTGCCCAGCCCCTTGTCCTATGGGACTCGCTGGTCATGCCCACTGCTCTGTTCCTCCTGTGAGGCCTGCATTCCAGTTAGGAAGCCAGGCATCCCTGGGTGGCAGAGGACCCTGGGAAATGGGAGTTTTACCCCTTGTTACTGGTCCCCAGGGGAATGGGATGTGCGAATCCCGGCCCTTTAAGGTCGTAGCCTCTGGAGATCATGTACAGCCCTGCTCTACTCTGTTCTTCTGTAGAGAATGTAATTAGTTCCCCATGGAGAGTCCTGTGTCACTACAATCATATCGCCTTCCTGTATTGGCTGGTGTCCGTGGACTGGTCATGCATCATGAGATACTAAGCATCCAGACTCTCATCAGATGTTACTGTCCAGACCTCTCTGATGCCCCAGTTTCTGATATTAGCAAACATGGCTGAGGTCAGCATCTCCATTTGTCTATCTTAACTGCTGGGAGACATCGAGGTGACGCCTTTAGCCTTGACCATAGTCCCTGTGCCAGGCACCAGATTGTAAAATCTTGACAGTCCTCTAGTGCCCGTGCCACTACAGGAAAGGTTGCATGAGCTTTAGGAACGGGGCTTGGAGATTTTAAAACACGTGCACACAGACAGAAACACGGACAAAGGTCATCCTTTATATAAAAGTGCCAAATTTATTGTGCTCAGGCCAAGGGGAGTATTATAAAAAGATAACTGGTAGCCACACCCAGCTCCTGGGATTTTCATCTGAAGGCCTCATCAGAACCCACTCCCCTGCCATCAAGGTCTCATACTAAGAGCAGCTGTAGGTCTTGCTTGGGCTTAATTCACTCCAGCAGGCAACGAATCTGAGGCAGGGAAAGAAAGTCAAGGGGCCAGGGATCTGCAGCTCCCAACATCGGATTATCACATTAGATTCCATCTGGACATTTGTTCCTTATGCACAACAGCTTCCTCTCCCTTCTCCATCCCTTGCTCAGGTAAGGGAATTTTACTTCACGCTTCCAGCTAAGTTCTATTACAGCAACAACAGTCCACCATTCTTGGTAGTCAGACAATGATGTGGGAGTGTCATATATCAATCTGTTGATTTCATTGGTTAAGTAATAAAGAAACTGCTTGGCTCTCTGATAGGGTAGAATTTAGATAGGCAGAGTAAACAGAACAGAATTCTGGGAGAAAGAAAGCTGAGTCAAGGAGTCGCCATGATTCTCCCATTCCAGGCAGACGTAGGTTAAGATCCTTCCTGGTAAGCGAGCTCATGGAGCTACACAGATTAATAGAAATGGGTTAGATCGATATGTAAGAGCTAGCCAGTAAGAGGCCAAGCAGTGTTTAAAAGAATACAGTTTCCATGTAATTATTTCGGTATAAAGCTAGCTGGGTGGCGGGAAGCAGCCCGCCACTCTTGATACAACAGAGTGGCGCCCAACATGGGGCTCGAACCCACGATCCTGGGATTAAGAGTCCCATGCTCTACGGACAGAGCTAGAAAAAAGAGTAGTTGGGTGTGGTAGTACACACCTTTAATCCCAAGACTTGGGACGCAGAGGAGATTGACCTCTGTGACTTCAAGGTGTGGTAGCACAGGCCTTTAATCCCAGTGCCTAGAAGGCAGAGACAAACAGATCTCTGTGAGTTCAAGGTGTAGTAGCATACACCTTTAATCCCAATGCCTGTGAGGCAGAGACTAGCGGATCTCTGAGAGTTCAAAGACAGCCTGGTCGACAGAGTTATTCCAGGTCAAAGATACAGAAAACCTGTCTCAAAAAGCAAAAAGTTAAAAGTAAAAATAAATAAGAGGTTAAAACAAAGCTGCACAAAGATGAAAAATACACAAAGAATCTTGATACTGTATGCTATTATGTTCTGTTTGAATTGTTTAAATGCTGAGGAAGGAGCAACAGCTGCTAAAAGGTATTTGTTTATAAATGCTGCTAAACTAATCCCACATAGATATTTTAAAAATGTCTTGACTTTAAAATTTGGATCTAAGGATATGATACTTTGGAAAGGAGTTTCTTATTTTGTTTTCACAGAGGATAAGACCCTGTTCATTTCTTCTATTCTGATATGGTATGATAGACCACGTCCTCCTGAATGGTTCCTGTGAACGCCTTCAAAAAATTGCTTCGCTCAACTGCCGACTGAGATGAACTTAGCAGACAGGTTATACCATGAAAGACCTAATTAATGACGCCCCCATTCAGCAGGAAGCAGTTTGAAGAGAAAAAACTGCGCCCATGTTCCCAAATATGGTTTATAAATGTTCTTTTACATTAAAAGGGGGATATGATATAGATATGAATAATTTGTATTAGTATAGATTTTGCTTTATTGATAGTGATTTAAGGTCAATTTTGTTATAAGTATTTGCATATTTCTGCTATTGATTAAGATATTGTGATTGTGTAGTTCACTTAAAATGTAATATATATAGCTTGTTAATAGATAATCATAATAGTCAAGCTTGTAGTCATGTTAGTTAAGATTTTCTAGATGTACATAGATATATTTTAGTTAGGCATTCTTCATATTTTTCAAAGATTATAGAATATGACATTTTAAATGTTTTAATAACTTAGGACTTTTCATGACAGTGAGACACTCTGCTCCTGGCAGCACCAATCTACTTCAAGAAGAAGATGGGCATCGAAGAGGATCCTTATGGAGTTTGATAGACATTTGGGCAAGAAACTGTTCTTGACTGGACTATTGCATAAACTGGACACAGAGAACCCGCAGAGAGAGGACTACTGAACTTGCCTAAAGGTGAGATGATCTTTCGGGTTCCTGATTCATGAAAGAGTCTGCAAGACATTCTTCAGGACAAGCAGATAGTGACTGCCTTTGAAATTTCCTGCTTGATGAAAATGTCTGCTGGAAACTATGGGCCTGAAGGCTGAAGATGGATGCCCCAATGATACAAAGGAACTTTGGGTGACTGTCCAGGTAGCAAGATGTCTTTGTCATTTCTAGAGTTTGAAGTTTCTTAATTCGTGTTTACTGGGGGCTGGAGAGATGGCTCAGTGGTTAAGAGCATTGCCTGCTCTTCCAAAGGTCCTGAGTTCAATTCCCGGCAACCACATGGTGGCTCATAGCCATCTGTAATGAGGTCTGGTGCCCTCTTTGGTCTGCAGACATACAGACAGAATATTGTATACATAATAAATATATAAAAAATTCTTGTTTACTTAGGTAATATTATATCCTTCTGGAGTCTTTGATGGAGTTGAAGAATGGATAGTTATAGTTTTCCTTAGTTATGATAAAAGATAAAGTAGATATAAATATTGTAACTGTAATTCTTGCTTTATAACTGTTTTGCTATTTGTAATTGTACTATGTTAAAATGAAAGCCTTCTTTTTTGTTTAAACAGAAAAAGGGGAAGTGATGTGGGAGTGTCATATATCAATCTGTTGATTTCATTGGTTAAGTAATAAACTGCTTGGCTCTCTGATAGGGTAGAATTTAGATAGGCGGAGTAAACAGAACAGAATTCTGGGAGAAAGAAAGCTGAGTCAAGGAGTCGCCATGATTCTTCCATTTCAGGCAGATGCAGGTTAAGATCGTTCCTGGTAAGCGAGCTCGTGGAGCTACACAGATTAATAGAAATGGGTTAGATCGATATGTAAGAGCTAGCCAGTAAGAGGCCAAGCAGTGTTTAAAAGAATACAGTTTCCATGTAATTATTTCGGGTATAAAGCTAGCCGGGTGGCGGGAAGCAGCCCACAGCTCTTGATACAACAAGACAACCTACAAGTAGGAAATAATTCAAAGGTATCACAGGAACATAGGTCATGTCACATCGAACAAATCCATCATCGGGGCTCCTCAGATATGGAAGACTGAGGGTTGGAAAACATGAGTGCTCAATAGGCAACTCTGTTCTTTGAGGGCATGCTTCTGGAATGCCCTTGTGAAGAAGCCTCTGGTACTGCAAACAACTCCTCTAGATGGGATTACAGGGCACAAGGAAACTGGGAATCCAGGTCGGCCTCCCCATGTTGGTCTTGACACTGTGATGTCAGGTCTCACCAGCTCAGCACACTCTGCCTGTAGAGACAAACTGTAGGGAGACGTTGAATTGGCTCCTTTGTGCTTTTTTCACTGTCCTTTTCCAAAAACGAGATCCCTAAGCAGAGTTTCCCAATCTGGACAACTGTTCACAGTGGTCAACAGATCCACATCCCCCATGCCAGTACTAATCAAAGTCCTGCTGCCTACTGCTCATCCAGCTGCATGAGATACCTCTTAGGCATGTTTCTTCAGGATTTCTTCCTGAAGAGGTATGCTAAGTAGCAGGTTTCGGTCCAACTGGTATAGCCCCATTTTTTTAAATTTTCTAATGAACAGACATGAAATATAAATGGTGAAGATTAAATATAAAGTACGTATGCATCATTTCTTATGTACTTGCCCAATTCCTCACAGGCTCTGCCTCCTGACTCTGAGGAGCCACTTTGTTGTTCAATACACACTTGGTTTGTGTACTTGGAGCCCTCGGGGAGCCACACAATCTTGACAGGCAAGCTATGATTCTACTGCTCACTCCTGAATTACTCCACGTCAGAGTCAGGTCAAGGTGGCAGGGTATTTCCAATTCCAACACGCAGCTGCACAATCATGGGGCAGTCACAGCCTTGGCCAGCAGGGCATAGCTACAAGTGGAATTCTTCCTGTTGACAACATAGAGGCACAGAGGTACATCTGGTCATCTTCTGCCCTGATAGTGTCAGGACAGCAGGCAGGTGCATTAGGAAAGCAGGGTGTGGAAAAGGACAAAAGGGCTCACTGGCTCTTTGTTTTTGGTGACAATCAGATATAAAAAGAGGTACCAGAGATGGCAGAGGTGTAGGGCCAAGTTTTGCCAACTTGACTAAGTTGGGGGAAGTCAACCACCAGCCCTGTTTACCTACTCTTCGAGTATTAGGTGTGACACATTATCTCGTCGTACTTCAGTTTTTGGCATCAAACCCAATGTCAAAGGGCTTGTCTATGATCTTAGGATCTGCATAAGGATCACTGGGCATGTTTCCTTCAGAGTTCTTTACCCATGGATGCTAATGAAGACCTTCAATAAAGGGCCTGCTCTCTGGAGTAACCGTTAGCATTTGATGAATTAGGTTTTCAAGATATCCAGAGATGTGAGCTGTGACACCAAAGGTCCCATTGGTTATATTTTCCCAGTCTCTTTCAGGATGCTTCCTCTGAAGGGGTGGTGCCCAGTGGCGATAAAATAGAGCAGCACACCAAGACTCCACACTTCTCTCTGCCTTTCTCCCATAGTAGCCTTCCCTCAGAACCAGTTCTGGAGCATTGTAGCTCTTGCCTGAGAGAGAGAGATCATTGTCAACAAGGTCCTGAATAAACTGCTTGCAAGAAGAGCTCCAGTGTTGCGTCATCCTTGCTGGTTGAGGCGGTTGAGACAGGAACTCACTGAAATCATTGCTGTTGCTGCTCCTCCTACTGTCAAAAGCTAGTCCATGTATTTGAAAACATGAGTTTTCTAGCCTCAAAGCAGGCAATTTCTATGTAAGAGAAGACAGTGCCTAGATTTCAGATAGAAGACCAGGTGAGGAAGACCGGAAGCTCCCATGAAGCTTATGTAGTCCACTTCCTTCTGTCCCAACCTCAAACTAGCAATAGTTCTGGGAATGAATATGCCCCTAATGTACTGGGAGTAAGGGATCCCTGAATCCCTGAGTGGCATGTCTCCTGCAGGGGCCTTTCAGATCCCTCTGCATGGAACTGTTTCTCTTAATTCTTTGAACATCAGGGTGTAGGAGGTGTGGTTATGAACTCTTCAACCTGAACACTCCAGAACTCATTCTCTGAATATCTGCCTTTGTGGATCCCAGCTGCCATCTCCATAGAAGATATTTTATTGAGGCCAACAGAGAACCTGCTGAAACAGTGCATTGAGCGCCTAGACTTCCCTGATGCCAAGAGCCTGCACCAGACAGGGCACCTAGATTTGCATCACCTGTGTCTCTCACCAGTGAAGACGTTGTGATTACTGATTAGCTTGGAAGACTCAGTGTTCTCTGCTTCCATCTTCAGTTACCCTTGTCTTCTCTGCAAGGCCATTGCCTGATCCTAGGGTAAGCCTTGCTAATCCAGGAATATGGGAATGTCCTATACTCCTACGCCATCTGTGCAGTCTTTCTGCTGTCCTCTCTTTGTGATTACTATGACTCACCATGTGGGCAATTCTTCCCTTTGCCTGTCCCTCATCATCCTTCAGGATCTATCTGTTCATTGTTAGGGCCTCAGGATGGTATGGGAATCACCGTCCTTCTCATCCCATGGTTTTTCATCTTCTCACTTCTCCCTCATCTGCATTATCAGCACCATCTCTAGTATAAATGTTAATGGGTGCTACAGAGCACAAGTTGGGAGCTAAGCATGAAGAAGTTATTGTTGGAACTAAAAGAACCATCAGATATCTGTCAATGTTATCCCTCGGCTGTCAGTGTGATGATCTGGAAAAAAATACTGTTCTAGTTTCTTTGCCATTGTTCTGATTGGAACTTACAGTTCCAGATTACACTGCATTATCACAATGAAGTTAAGGCACAAATATATAGCCCCTACTCATCCATAGCCACAGTCAAGAGCAAAGAGAGAAATAAATGCATGCATTTAAGCTTGCCTGCACTCCACTAGAGCTCCCCCCCTCTCCTATGCAGTCTAGGACCGAAGCCTAGAGAATGGCACTGGCCTAAAGAGTTGAGTCTCTCCATGTCAATTAAGATAATCAAATACCTCCTCTATAGGCATGTTCGTGAGCCTTTCCTATACTATTCCTCAGTGCAGACTGGAGACCAAGGTCACTCTTAGCTGCACCATTGTTCCCAGTGAACATCATACTCCAACACTGAAATCTCTCAGTTCCATGGCCAGAGGCTTCAGCCCCTTGGCTTTGCCTGGTTCAAAGCAGACACCCAGTAGCACATCCTCTTTAGCCTTCGCATCTCCCCCAGAATAACTGACTTTGTCCATAGTCAGCAAACATCACTGGGCTGTCCACACTGTGTCCTGGCCCAATGCTTCCTAGACTTAGATTACCTACTTTCCACTGGACTGTGCTGCCTTTTGATGAATCCTTTCTTCTCTTTCCTGTTCTGTGTAGATCATCTCAAGTCATGACACACGTCCTTCCATGAACAATTAGCGATTTCAGCCCACATTCCTACTACTAGCCTATATTAGCTTGGACTTAGCAGAGTCAGTCAATATCAGCTCCATTTTGGTATGTATGTTGCCTACAAACCTTAGCCTATTTCAGAAAGATGTTTGAGCTCTGAGAGCCCAGGTCACCTCGTTAATCACTTAAAATCATTTACACTGTCTCACTTAATTCTCTGTCTCTCTCTCCGCTCTTCTCTCTGCTTGTCTGTTGTGTGCATCCGTCTATATGGACAGCACCTATATGCTATGTTTAGAATATGGAGGTTGCACAATAACCCAATAAACTCATTCTCTCAAACTGCTTTGTAGATTGAAGGAGGAAGCAACAGAGTTCAAATGTTTTTGAAGGTGAAGACCCTCCCTGATGGACATGAAGCAATGCCAGTACTTGCTGGAGAAGTCAAAGACAGCTAAGAGGAGTGGGAGCCTTGGCCTTGGCACACATGTGCTGCTGTCCTTCATTGAATGAAAGGCAGCAAGATGTTGTATTAGGAGTGGCGGGGCTGCGTCCCCAGCACGCCGGCCACCTGGCTAGCTTATGCCCCGAAATAACACACAAATTGTATTTATTTAAACACTACTTGGCCCATTATATCTATCCTCTTCTCGGCCAACTCTTGCACCTGGACTAGCCCATTTCTAATCTGTGTAGCATCAGTCTTACCGGGAAAGATTCTAGCCTACGTCCATCCTGGGTCAGAACTTCAATGCATCTGCTTCAGAGATCAGAGCTATCACGTCTGCCCGGGAGAGGGGAGCATGGCGTCTCTGAGCTCACTTCCTCTTCCTCCCAGCATTCTGTTCTGTTTACTCCTCCCACCTATGTTTTAACCTATCAGGGCCAAGCAGTTTCTTTATTGCTTAACCAATGAAATCAACAGATTGGTATATGACACTCCCACATCAGCAAGAGACCTTCTCCATACCTCATGATTGCCTTGGATTTTTCTCAGGAGCTCACCAAGGATATAATTCTTAAGTAACCATAGAATGGCCAACTTAGAGTCCCTTAGCTTCTGGTACTAATGCCCTGGGTTCTGAACAGCTGTGTGGGGAGAGGGGTGAGAGTGATGCTCAGGCCTGTAGCAGGTGCCTGGTTTAAGTGAGGCCCTGGTTTCTGTTCTCTGGAGTCACTCTGGAAAAATGTCTATTTTCTGAAAAAAGGAACTTCCCAAGCAATGTCAGGTCTCAGGAATGTAGGAGCTTAGTTTGCACCAAAATTCTGCACTTTCCTGAACAGAAACTGAGGAGGGGTTGACTGTTAGTGGAGAGAGATGGGGTGAAGGGAAGGGAAAATGTGGCCCTGATGTAAAATTAATTTTTAACTGCATCTTAAAAATACCCTAAAAGAAGTATCCGCCAAGACCCTTCCTATTAAGGTTGCTTTGAGGGGATGTTGAGAAACTCTTTGCATATACCTAAGCAGAAGGAGAGACCCCAGTTTCTCATCAGACTTTTCTGCCAGCCTTTCTAGAACCAGTTTTAGGACTGTGATCCCAGGCCAATGGGTTAGGGCTAGGAGGGTGGAAAGTGGCTGCATATACCCAATCCTAACCCTCTTGCTGGAGCTGTCATTTAGTATGGTCATCACGGTCCTTTCTCATCTAGTGCCATCCTGCTGTGGGATAAACATCTCACTAGAATCAAATGACAATACTTCTAAACTCTCACTATTGGAAGGACAGGGTACTTGGAAAGGGGCATTGGTGCAAGGAAGAAATCTGATCAACAGGTGGATTGCACTCAAGAACACAGCCGCCATTACACATACCTATTCCATTGTTCTCACTGCCAGCACCTTGGCTTATGGTCCAGACCTCAGTCACCTTTCAGACCTCTCCCTCGTGTAACACATCAGACAGTCACCACGTCCAGTGTCCCACTCAATACAGCTCTAAGGTGACTCAGCTCTCGCTACACAGATAGGGTGGGAAGCTTTCCTTTGTAGCCCTGCAGCCATTCTTGGTCTCTTCCGTACACTTTCCTGGTAAACTCAGACCTAGGGAATGTTATCCCAGGATTCCCTCCCCTTGTCAGTACTCACAGCATCCAGCACGATGTCCTTTGCATTTTCAGGTGAGCCTATGCACCAACTCCACCCATCAAATAGAGCAGCTAAACCACACTGTGTTTGTTTTCTGAACTGGCCCACGGCTCACCTCTGTGCTGCTCAGGAGGTTTAATGCATCTCTCAATTTTCCAGGGTCCCCTTGGTGAGATGACACTCGGAAGGGGAGCAGAGCATCCTAAGGGAGCTTAGCTGCTGATGCACACATGGAGGGAACTGGCCTTTGTGGAACCCCATATGCTCTAGGAATGTAAAGCCGTGAGACTTGGGTTCCTCCAAAGTGGCTGTATCCCATGTTTTCTCATAGGAAAGAGAGTGTCTCTAAATTTTACATGGGAGCTTGCCTTCTCCTATAGGCCTGAGCTGGCTGTCGTACAGCACACGCTGGGGGACGAGAGTTCAACAAGAAAGCAGCCCACTTCTTCTGGCCAAGAGAGACCGCCTGACTGCCAATTCTTTCTGTTGCCTGGAGATCCCAGATACTCCAGAGTTTATCAGGTGGGGAGCACATGGGCTACAGGGCAGCTGTGGTGTCTAATGCACAAGTGCCTCCACTTCCTGCTCATTCTGCCCTCCTTCTATCTCTGCTCTCTGCCTTCACAGAATGCTATGCTGTTCTTCAAGCTTTCCCAGTCTTCCTGGAGAACTCAATCTGCGTGGTCATTAGAACCTCCTGCAGAGCGTATGACCTGGAAACACGTGAGCTTCCATTATTATCCTTGCATGCTTTTAGTGTGCTGACTGGGTATATGTAAACATTAATGAAGTTCAAGTTCAAACTATGCAGACAAGACACTTTAGAAAGCTGTCAACTCTCTTGTCCCTTGCCATTCCGGTCCACTAAGCACCTCTGACAACTCATCTTGTTCCCATCCTTTCCTCCACCTTTCTGGTCTTTGTCAGTTGCTACTGACACATGCAGACTGGTCATCCTTTTCCTGTCTTCTGGCAATGACCTGGTTGCTTTTAGTGGGCTGCCTACATCATTCTCCTCGGGTGCTTGTTAGGAAGACCATCCCACCTGTCCTGTCTGATGGGCAATTAGCATTGGCAAATGATTTGTGAGAAGAGTCCTTGCCCAGATGCAAAGTGGTATTGATGGGCTGAACCTTCAGGGAAACTCCCAGAGCTGGGCCTGAGGGTTTCAAGAGAAACACAGTAAGTTGTTACATGCTATGGAATTCCCATCTTGCTGTATGCCACTGTGATATGTTCAAGAACTGAAGGACTGTGGCAAGCTAAATTTTGGAGTACTCATTTGGTACTGAGAAGCCTGGATACTACTTTTCCATAGAAGGCTGAATTTAGGACTGTCCAGGCAGAGTTCAAAGAATTCCATGTTCAGGTTTCACACATATCCAGGGCTGAAAGACAAATCTTCTAAAGTCCTTGACTTTCCCACAGACTGTCAACACAAGCTACCAGCACTAGGTCTCATGAATGGTCATTCACTTGACTTTCTCACAGACTGTCAACACAAGCTACCAGCACCAGGTCTCATGAATGGTCATTCACTTGCAGCTAACTTTTCATCAACCTTTCCTTCTAGCGTCCTTTTTTGTCTCATGTGCTTGCTACATCCTGGCATATGCCATGCTCCCCTCTGCTGATCCCTTGTTCTCCACCAGGTTCTGGGACAGAAGAAAGCCTGGATGCTGCTGCCATGAGCTGTCTGCTGGCATGTACACTGGAGAGAAGCTGACTGGTTTGTGGGCTTTTCCTGACGTCCACATGTCTGCATGGTGAGACAGGCCAGGTTCCCACAGTCCTGAATCAGTAGTCATGACGCACCACACTCTGTTCTACTGTGGAAGGAATAGGATAGGAAAAAGGAGAGCAAGCCTGGTCCAGCGTTGGCTTACTTCTCACTATAGTCTCAGGGCTTCTCAGCTCTGCACCACATTTGCTGTGGCCAAAGGTGCAGCACAGGCTCACTGTGTTATGAGTAACTGTTCCTGGCCCGGTTGTTGAGTTGGGACTGTCCTCACTGGATGCTGTTTGTAGACCAATCTGTACCTCTATTTTCATACCTGCCTTCAGTCTGACCAATCATATGATTCCTTCCAGAGAACATTCCTCCTCTTATCATCTTCAGTAAACTCATCAACCAGATGCTGGAATTCATGTGCCATCTCTGAGCCCTCATGGCCCAGTCCTGACCCACGGTGGAGCTCTGTCATCATTGGAGGAATGGGTCCAGGCTGATTCAAGACAAACATCATCTATGAACATTTATCAAGATGTAATAAGATGATCTCAGCACTTTGACTGGTAAGTAAGTCTAAAATGTGTTCCTTGCTACCCTTATTGTTCGAAGTAGGGGAGAAGTCTTCTGAAGTCCTTTTAGGATCCTGGGTACACGTCTCAGAGGACATCTCTGGACAGTGGCATGTCTGCAGTGTCTCATCATTTCTTCATGATGTTCATCATCATACTGGGACTTGACGACACAGTACAGGAACGCTCTAGTCTATGGTGTATGAATTTGCCATGTACACAGCAGAGTAGGCACTCATGTGAAATAGTATTTGGACATGTTTTCTATTAGGTGGAAGAGTCATTTGTCTACTGTCCTCATCCCTGGATGAACTGACACATGGGTCTCTACCCTTGTGATTTTCTCTGCCCTTGTGGTTTTGAGCCACAAGGATGGCAACTTTGATGCAGGTAGCTCTAAGGACCTGCCTGGGTGCTTTTTGTCTGACTTCTGCAGATGGATAACACAGGTGATGTTCTCTGGAACTGCTGACATGATCCTTGCAGAGGCAGCGTGTCACTTCCTCTCCTGGGAGTACCTGGGTTCCTTACACAATCTGCTCACTTACCCCAGTCCTGAAGCACTCCCACACCTGCTCCCCTCCACGTGATTACACGCTTACTTAGACATTACGTGTGACCATGGGAACAGCCCTGGCTGGATATTTCAGTTCTCAGCCCCATTTTACATGCAGTGTAAAAATGTCCGGCACTGAACACCAGAAACACTGAGGGCTAGGACCCTATGACTTCACACAAAGTCACCCAGTATGACTCTGGATAGGGAGTATGGCAGAAATCAACTCTGACATAAAAAGCCAGTTTGACATAGGACACACAGAGGGGGAGAGAGCCCACAGTTCCTTGTCTCAGTGGCCTTCTGTTTTCTGTTTGTCTATTTGGCCAACACTTGAAAGAACCTCTGATTCTTCATGCTTCAAACGGGGGTGGTCTCAGACAGGAAGGGCCACCAAAAAGCTCAAAGATCAGGCTACAGGAACAAGTATAGCAAAGATGGGTTTTTGTGTGTGTGTGTGGGGGGGGGGGATTGGTAGGCCGCCACACTGCTTATAGGAAGGACAGGTGAGTATGTGCTAGGAACATATCTTCTGCAAGGAATATTGCTCCCCTCACCTTATATGAGCCCCTCTATATTGTTGTGCAGATTCAGCTCTGACACCGAACATCTTGGCCTCCCTGATGTCCCCAGGTTAGCATATGGATGCCAGCTGAGAGGCCTGGCTAATGTAAGGATGAATGACTTCTTTCTGAACCATTTGAATAGCATCTTCAAGGAGGAGAAAGGTGCAAGGAGAAAAATTCTGTACTTTGCTGTTATTTTCCCTTTTTGCACTGGTTTCACTCGGAACAAGGAACGGAGCCTGATGTTCCAGAATCCAGTACTGTGAAACTCAGAATCCCACGGCTCAAAACAATACAGACATCATTATGGGGCGAATCCAAGCACAAGAAATGTGAGGTGGGAATTATACAGACCTACAGATCCAGGATGGAGGAACACTTAACCTACAGAGAATCCTCCAGGGATTCCAACACGGTGGTGGCATTACAGAAAAGGAGCCACAGCAGCCTCAGCTGGCCATGGCGCGGACCCTGGGTCATGGTGCTGCCACTGCCATCCTCTCTGGCATCCTCCCCATATGGAGACTAGCAGTGCAGGGTGGCTGAGCAGACCCAGTGGCTCTAGGGAGGTGTAGTGGGCGGTTCTAGTAGGCACGACCCTCATTCCATCCTCTGGGTCTAGTAGGAACCTGAGAAAGCGTGAGGGCTGAGGGAGGGTGAGAACTTCCAGACCCAAGTCCAGCCTAGGTCTCACCTTACCATGCTGGAAAGCCTCAACCGCCTCTGCACAGAAGGTGGCCAGGTCAGGATGTACCACGGTCACAACAGCCAGTGCTGGGGTATGACACACTGCACCCGAGGTCTGTGATGACAGGACGTGGGCAGGATAGAAGGACACACTGCACCTGAGGTCTGTGATGACAGGACGTGGACAGGATGGAAGGACACACTGCACCTGAGGTCTGTTGCTGGGAGCCGATTTAAATAGCTGCCATTACAAGTTGGCATTTGGCCCCAGCCTCGCTTGATAGATTACTCCATATTAGGGTTGCAGTTCTTCCACCGGAAAACAGGGTGAGTTGTTGTGATCTAGCTGCCCACACTTCCCCTGACCGGCAGGGGAACATCCTGGTCTGTAATTGACAAGGATGTTCCCCTGCTTTCATTCCTGCCGGTGGGTCTCCAGAAAAATAGTTAAAGTATCAAAGTATCAAAAGTTGCTAGGCAGACTCCCTATATAAGCAGCTATAGTTCAGAGCTCCGGGCCCCTTGCTTTCTGCTCTCCCTACAACCAAGAGGCTCCAATAAAGCGTGATTTGAGAAGAATCCTCGTCTGGTGGCTGTTCCTTCCTGCTGGTCAGGGAGCTCGCCGCAACTGGTGCCGAAAACCCGGGACGCTGGGACAAGCTTTGGTACCGAGTGAGGGGCCAAATAGGATTCAGAACTCGACTCGCGGAGCGGCGACGTCAGTGAGTTCCCAAGTATGATGATTGCTGGGGTTACACCTGAGGTACTTTGCTTGATCTTTGTGGCCCTCATCATTCTGGCTTTTCTGTGCTGCTTTTGGTTGCGCTGGGAAAGGAGGAGGGCACTGTAAGCACACCAGGACAGCCGATCAGAGTCTGATTTAAAAGGGGGGGACTTAGGCAGGTCTAGACTGAAAAGAATAAACATAAAAAAGGATAGTAAAAAAGGAAAAGGGTAAAAGGATAAAAGGTATACCAAAAAAAGAAACTCAAGAGAACCCTAAACGGGAAGAAGGGGATGAAAAGGAAAAGAACCGGCTTTACCTAGTCTCCACAGAGTTCGCTGACTTAGATTTGTCGGGCGATGAACTCAGCTCACAGGAAGAGGGGAGCTAGAGGAGGAGGCTGCTAAGTATGAGGAAGAAAGGTATGAGCGGGATTATCACCGTCCCCCAGCCTATAACCCACCCGGTGCTCATGCGCAGATGGAGGGTGTGTCCTGCCCCTCGGCACCGCCATTAGGTGCACAAGCAGCTGAACCAGGAAAGGGTTGCCATTATATCAGCCAGAGCACTTGGGCACGCTTGGCCTCAGCATACCCGGTGATGGAGGATTCTGTCACCCATCATAGGTGGTATGAGCCAGTGCCATATAAACAATTAAAAGATCTGGTAACAGCAGTTAATAAATGGTATGGCCTGGACCCCGTTATCCGGAGGTCCAGGGGAGCTATTTGTGTTTTTCCCCAGGATCGAGAAGTGCCTCATTGGGTCCCGAGCCGCCTGACCAGAACTGTTAAAGTCCATCATGACAATGACCCAGCCCCTCTTCACGATGCTGATACTGCTGATCTGGTCGAAGATGATGCCACTGCTGTTCCTGATGACGATGGCGATGACAATCCGGATTCGAGCAGAGCAGAGATGGGGAATACTGTCTGCCTTCTTCCCAGTGGCAGGAGATGGCACCCTCTTCTGATGGCAAGGCATGCTCTGGACACTCCAGACAAGGGCTTTCAGACGCCTCAGACTTGAAGAATCCTGGCGAGCAGGCTTGGCAGGCATCGGCAACCTTCTCATAGCCCGCCTGGCACAGACACTGCCCAACAGCTACCAGCCACAGTGGCCTGGGGGAGCTGGCGCCTCCCGGGAAGCTGTTGCAGTCTCACACAGTGAACTTGAGCTCAATGAAGATACGTTCAGCTTAAGTCCCACCCTTTGCCATAAGGGTGTGTGAGCCAGCCAAGTTCCCCTTCCATTGCTGTGAAGTCCAACAAATCAACTTCCTTTCCCTGTGTCGCCGTGACTGCCATCGCGCAACCCCACAGCAGCCCAAGGAAGAAGCCGGTTGCCCGGAGCTCCATGCCGCGCCTCTCGTTCCCCGCAATCTCTGCTCTACCGCTGGTCCGTTATGTGCCTCCTGGAAAAGAAGTTTCTTCATCTTTCGATCTTGAGGGATTTTCTGGAGGCAAGAATCTACAAAGTTGTGAAAAATAATCAGACCAGTGATGCCGTTTGTATGGTTGCGTGATGGGACACTTGAGGTGGAGACGGTGGATCCGATGCTCTTGTTCTAGGATAACAGAACCATTAGACATCACTGTACGGTCTCCCTCCATCATGTCAAGCTCATTCTTGTCATTCGAGGTATCTGGAAGACTGTTAACACTGCTGCTTTGGCTGCAGGCACTGATAGACATACTGGGAATAGACTGATTACTTCCAACACTATTCACTGTTCCTGTTCGCCACAATGCTGCGGTTTTTCTCCGTTTATTGAAGCAGCTTCTTTGACCCTGGCTCGACTGCTGAGTCCTTCACGGGGACGTTGCTGCTGTGTTCTGCTCGGTGCCCACTTCAGTTTCGCAGGCTCCAGCTGAACCTGTTTGACACTTGGCGTGTAGTGTTTTCACCATCTGGCACTTTTGAACTTTGCTCAGAGGGTAACACACTGGTGGATTCCTTTGGGGCAACAAGTTCAGTTTGGCTCTTGCAGGCCTCCTCAGTCCCTACTTTGAGGGGGGCTATTCCTTCCCCCTCAGAGCTGTGTGCTCAGCCTCTCCTTCGTCTTGATTTTCCGGGGAGACGACCTTTTGGTGGTGGGCCTGACTTGAGGGGGTGGTTCCATGACAGTGAGAAGCTCCCCCCCTTTTTTTTTTGTTTGGGATGTATAAAAATGCCGCCCCCGAGCTCACATTTCAAGAGAAGGTTGCGGTTTTACAAGCATTAGCCGCTTTGGAGAATGGCGATTCACCCCAAGTATAGTTTTATCTGTCCTAAAAGGCCAGTAGATTTGTTCCTTGCATAGCCTTTGCACTCTCAGGGAGAAATTCTCCATGGCACTGAGGAAGGTATGCATTTTTTACTCTGAGTACTGCCTTTGCACCTCCCAGTTTATTCCATTGCACGGGAGAAGGAGTACCAGGAGTTTTGGGCCTGCTTTCATCGGTCCTCGCATCATGAGGTGAGGACCTGAACGGGAGTAAGACCTTCTCACTGGCCTATAGAGAAAAACAGAAAGGGGGAACTGCTGGGAGCCGATTTGAATAGCTGCCATTACAAGATGGCATTTGGCCCCAGCCTCGCTTGATAGATAACTCCATATTAGGGTTGCAGTTCTTCCACCGGAAAACAGGGTGAGTTGTTGTGATCTAGCTGCCCACACTTCCCCTGACCGGCAGGGGAACATCCTGATCTGTAATTGTTCCCCTGCTTTCATTCCTGCCGGTGGGTCTCCAGAAAAATAGTTAAAGTATCAAAGTATCAAAAGTTGCTAGGCAGACTCCCTATATAAGCAACTATAGTTCAGAGCTCCGGGCCCCTTGCTTTCTGCTCTCCCTACAACCAAGAGGCTCCGATAAAGCGTGATTTGAGAAGAATCCTCGTCTGGTGGCTGTTCCTTCCTGCTGGTCAGGGAGCTCGCCGCAGTCTGTGATGACAGGACGTGGACAGGATGGAAGGACACTGCACCCGAGGTCTGTGATGACAGGACGTGGACAAGATGGCACACCAACATCAGGAACTTACACAGGTGTGGCACAGATGAATTCTCTGGAAGATACAAGATTGGTTGGATATACTGGAGGACTGACAGCCCACACGAGTTACATGCTGCACGCTGAGGCCATAGAGCACGCAACATGACTTGTCTGAACTCAAATAAAAGGACTTGAATTAATTCCAAAGAGAATGAAATGATAAAGAGCCATAGCCTAGACACATCAGAGTTCAACTTCTGAAAATCAGAGAAAGAAACCAACCTGGCGGATACGTGGATAATTCCACAACTTGGGAGGAAGAAGCAGGAGGACTTCTGTGAGTTCAAAGCCATCCTGGTCTATATGAGACTCGTCCTCAAAAGCGAGTGAGAGCAGAAGAGAAGGAAACATCTCTGTGCACTAGAGACAAGTCGGCAGTAAGCCAGACTAGATTGTTATAAAGCAAGGTGCTGATCATACCTAGAAAAACTAAAAACTGAAACGAACCACTGTCACCTGTTAAAAATGTATTAGTGGGACTGGACAGATGGCTCGGCAGATAAGAGTACTAGCTGCTCTCTTAGAGAGGACCCGAGTCTGATTCCCAGAACCGGCATAGTGGATCACAATCATTTGTAGTTCTAAGATCAGGAATCTGATGCCCTCTTCTGGCATCTGAGAGCAATGCACAAATGTGGTGGATTGACGTACCTACAGACAACACACCCATACATGTAAAACAAAATAATGTATATATGTACATAGGTATATGTATATATATACATATATATATAATGTTCTTACATGAATATATAGGTATTAGGAACTGAACATGACTCACAACTAACTATAACTACAACTCTAAGGGATTAGACTCTCCTGAGTCCCATAGGTACCTACACATACATAGTAAGGCATACACATATGCATAATATAAATAAGAACGGATGCTAGAACTTGCGGGTGGGTATATTCACTATAGAATTTCAACTTATTGCATGTTTGAAAATATTCACATAAATTATTAAGGAAATTGACAGTGCTAAGGAAGATTGTCAACCATTCTATAAAAATTGAATTCTACCCCACCCGCAAAAAAAGTAAACACACACACACAAACCACACAAACATCACTCAAAGAATGAAGGGGCCTGGATAGATAGAAAAGAGAAAAAAAATCTAAATAAAACACTAGAATAGATGTGGGTGAAAAAATGGAAAGACAGATGGATGGATAGATGATAGCAGATGACAGACAGATATAGATAGACAGACTAAGAGACAAATGACAGATAGGTTTCTCTCTCTAGAGCTGGAGTTGGCCCCCAGCCATGGGTGCTAAGAACCAACTTTGGTTTTGTTAGGTTTCCTTCCTTCATCCACCAACCTACCTGCACAGTCTCACACTATGCCGCAGGTTAGCCGGGTAATCCTCACTCCTTCAACATGAATTGAGTGTACTGGGGACTAGAGAGATGGCTCAGTAGTTAAGAACACTTGATGTTCCTGAGACTCCTGGGGAACTGCTATGGGACATTCCAGTGGATGTACCGCAACAGGCTCGAGTCATAGGCATGCATTAAAAGTGGGTTTCTTGCAATTCCTAGTCGAATTCAAAATGTCCTTAAGCAGGCATTTACAAAAAATATTTAAATTGAGACTAACGTAAAGCAAATTACACTCCAGTGTCAGTGTTTTTCTAAGTGCTTGCTCTTTTTCTTGCCCTCTCCTTCCACTTTTCTTTCTCTGTTCATTTGCAACCAACTGGTTGGTTCCACCCCCATTTCCACCTTTGTCTGCTCAATTGTGGATGGCTGTTTGAAGAATAAACTCAGAGGAATTTGCAGGATGTGAACACAGGATTTCATGAGGGAATCACTGAGAATCTCCCTCCTGATAAAGCCATGTGAGTTGTCTACACTTCCCCTCTGGTCCAGAGAAATACTGTTGGAGAACAACAAAGGCTACATAGAGTTCAGCCGCCAGGACCCACATAGGGGAAGGCAAGAACCCACTCCTACAAGCTGTTCTCTGATCTCCATACATGTGCATAAACACACACATATACCACACACATTCATAGAAATAAATCTCATGGGTTAAAAAAGCAGTATCTTGCATATTTGAAATCTGCTAGAAGTAAATTTACAGTGTTCTTGCCCCAAAAGTAAAAAGACATGTATGGTAAATGGTATGATTTAAGATGGACACTGTAGCGATGTCTGTAATCCTAACACTTGGAGGCTAAGCAGAAGGTCTGCTCACAGTTTGAGTCCAGCCCAGGGTACAAAGCACATACTAAACCACAGCTAAAAACTAGTGTGCTGTGTCAACAAGAAAGAGCAGGAAGAAGTGGAGGTAGCAGCAGGAAAAGGTAAATAACAGTACAGCAGTGTAAGGGAGATTTTTTTTTCTTTGTAATCAAACTGATCTAAGCTATGGAGGGTGAGACAGCAGGAGAGTTCACGGCCAAGCAAGACTACATGTGTGTTCCAGACCAATTGTGCTTCATCCGTCACAAACAACAAATGACCAAGTCTGCTGATCTTACTTCTTGTTAAGCTCTGTGCTGGTTAGTTTTTTGTCAACTTGACACAAGCTAGAGTCATCTAGGAAGAAAGGCTCATCAGAGAAAATGCTTCCACCAGACTGTCCTGCTGGCTAGTCTGTAGAGCATTTTCTTACTGCTATGGCAGGACCCAGCCGAGCATGCGTGTGTGCACATGTGCATGTAAAAAGCAAGCTGAAGCCACGGAGAGCAAGCCACTAAGCAGCATTCTTCACAGTCCGTTTCATTTCCTGCCGTTACTTCCTGTTGTAACAAGAGCAGCGGGCTGCTTCCCGCCACCCGGCTAGCTCTATACCCGAAATAATTACATGGAAACTGTATTCTTTTAAACACTGCTTGGCCTCTTACTGGCTAGCTCTTACATATCGATCTAACCCATTTCTATTAATCTGTGTAGCTCCACGAGCTCGCTTACCAGGAAGGATCTTAACCTGCGTCTGCCTGGAATGGGAGAATCATGGCGACTCCTTTACTCAGCTTTCTTTCTCCCAGCATTCTGTTCTGTTTACTCCATCCACCTATGTTTTAACCTATGAGGGCCAAGCAGTTTCTTTATTACTTAACCAATGAAATCAACAGATTGATATATGACACTCCCACATCAACTTCCTGCCCTGCTCCCCTCAATGATGCACTGTGACTGGGATATGTGACCAAATAAACCTTTCCTCCCCATGTTGCTTTTGGTCACAGTGTTCTATCACATCAGTAGAAAGCACACGAAGATAACTATGCAATATTGTATGTAATTGAGGTACTTGATTCAGTCCATCTGTGTGATGGGAACGATGTCACAGGATGTGTAGGGCGTAACAGGCAGATCAAGGGACTCTGGTGGCTCCGTGGTTAAGGAGCCACCTGCTACTCTTGCCGAGGACATGTTTGGTCCCCGGCACCCACAAGATGGCTCACAATAGTCTGTAATGAAGTTCTGGGGGATCTGACGGCCTCTTCTGGCCTCCACAGGCACCAGACATTTATGTGGTACACAAACATACGTACAGGCAAAACTTACACATAAAAGTAAGTTTTTTAGCAGATAGAGTGATTTTTAAAAGTTAGTCTTCCTATCTTTAAACCTTTTCTTTTTATTAGTTCTCTACTCCCCTCACTTCGGTTCAATTCTAACCTTCACCAGCTCTAGAATAAACAAGAAAAAGGAAATTAAAAGAAATATCTTCCTTGGTGTTTAGCTGGAAATTAAAAGGGTTGCAAAAATACATGGTTCCTGTGAATGGTGGTGGCGGTGCACGCCTTTAATCCCAGCACTCGGGAGGCAGAAGCAGGTCGATCTCTGTTAGTTTGAAGACAGCCCGGTCTACCAGAGCTAGTTAAAAAAAGTTTACAAAATAAAAAGGAAGCAGAAAGATGCAACACAAAGTACAGGGCGTGGATACTAACTCACCTTTTAGTACGCAATTTATCTAAGAGAGTTAGACGTTTATTTCACAGGGGATAGGAAGAAATGGTTATTTCCAGAAGAAAATCTTTTTTTTTTGAAAAGTGATTTAAAAATACTTATCATACATAGCATGGTGCCTAACACAGAGACACACCTGTAACTTTGACACTCTCAAGTCTGAGGCATGAGGAATGCCACAAGTCTGGGGTCAGCCTCGGTTACAAAAAGGAGAAGAGACCTTGTCTCCAAAGATTATTAAGAAGAAAAAGGGGGCACGGGGGTGGTCTGGTGATGGAGCACTGCAGAGTCTGAGGACTGAGAAGAAAACAACTAGCTTGCTGCCCTCCACGAGGGCCACAGCACACGCAAGGGAGGGAACTTTAAAGATGCTCCTGAAACAACGAACAAAAAAGATATGAATTCAAAAATGCTCATCGTAGCAGTACCAAAAATTACAATTCTGAAAGTAAATTCCAGTTGTTACATGAATAGTAATACTGAAGAGATTCTGTGAATTCTGCATTAGGATGACACTTCTGTGGCTGGAGAGTGGGCTCTGCACTGAGAGCACTGGGTCTTTGCAGAGGACCATGTTTGGTTCCCAGCGCCCATGCCTGCTCACAAGACACCTCTTCTGCTCTCTGAAGGCACCAGGCATGAAATCAGTGCACAGAGACATGCATGCATGCAAACACCCATACACAGAAAGTAATAACTTTGTTTTAAAAAATAGACTTCCCTGACAATATTAACTGAAAAAAGAAACTATATGTAAAACATGTATTACATTGGTATAAAAAGAGGGACTCATAGGAGTAACACTGAGGTTTCATAATTTTAAATTGCTGGCAGTGGAACACATTCAGAGCTTCTGGTTAGCCTTGGCTACAGAGAATGAATTGGAGTTTTTGTTTTGTTTTGCTTTTGGTTATTTTGGGGAGGAGCAGTCTTTTTTTTGTTGTTGTTGTTGTTTTGTTTTCAGATAGGATTTCTCTGTGTAGCTTTGGAGCCTGGAACTTGTTCTGTAGAAGGCTGGCTGGCCTGGAACTCACAGCGATCCACCTGCCTCTGCCTCCCGAGTACTAGGATTAAAGGTGAGAATCAGTCTTAAGACAGACAATCTACTATCACATACACAGGCATAAAATGAACTTCAGTTTGCCTACTTTTCTCCTAGCTCATGTATCCATTTAACTGTGTTCCTATGTGACAGACACTGGGAAGAGAGCTACAAACAGAAGAGAGTTCACCCTGGCAAAGCCCATCTCAATCTGAATTTTTTCATTCACTGTACAAAATTATATCCTAGGCCAGTGTTTTTCAACTGGTCAAATGACTCTTTCTCAGGGGTCTCCTAAGGCCAGAGGAAAACATAGATATTTACAATTCAAACAGTAGCAAAAAAAATCAGTTACGAAGAAGTAAAATAATTTTCTGCTTGGGGTCACCACAGATTGAGAAACTGTGTTAAGGAGTCGCAGTATTAGAAGGTCGAGAACCACTGTCGGAAGCCATTCCTAAACTTCTCAAGTCTTCTGAAGGAAAGACATCACCTCAAATGTCTTTCTTTTGGAGCTGTTTCTGTGGTTAATGCAGACATTACTATATTCTTTCTTTGAAAAGCTCAGAACTCAGAACTGTGGCAGTCAGGCCTGTGACCACCAACACTGGGCAGCAAAGGCAGAATGGTGGAAAGTTTGGGGTCAACTTGGTCAATATTGGACTTCTAGGCTAGTCAGAGCTAAACAGCAAGACCTTGTCTCAAAACAAAACCTTACAACACCCCTCCCCAAACGTATTCACAAGCTCAGGAAACAGTAACACCACCAGTCATAAAGCATCACACAATATGAGGCAGGTTTTGCCACATAGCCATTCATTTCTGAAGCCGGTACACACGTTCTTTGTTGTCCCTATGGACACTAAGGGCTAGTACAAGAACTCCCAAGGCTGGCACTCAGAAAACCAGGAGGGCATGCAAAGCTAACTGTAGAGTTATGCTGTAGAAGAATCACAGGCAAACCTTTCTGACAAGACGACCCTGGAATTGACTACATTGAACCCGGGCCGCCCGGACTCCCGGAATTTCACCACCTCTAACATCGCAATCCTCGCACCTCTGACTATACAAATTTGTAAGTTACAAACTAAAGACAAACGCAGGTTCCTCTGCTACAGGATGACGAACTGCTTGGCAGCGATCAAGCAGTTGCTAACCCGATAAGCGCCCTATAACTTCGAGGGCCCTAAAGTTAGGCCAGCAGAGGGCAACGGAGGGGCGGGACCCCGTGCTTACTGGCCAAAGCCAGGCCAGAGCATATTCCAAAGCGGAGGCTGGGAGGGGGAGGATCATCAGTAACGCGGGCCCCCAGCATAGGCCAAGGACACAGGACCAGGGTCTGACAAGTTTAAGGTGGTGACCCACCCTGGCGTCGGGCCGGCTACCCCCACCTCCTGGCAAGCATCCCTCCTCCTGGCGGCTTACCTGACACAGAGAACCGCAGAACCCCCGCAATGCCTGCACAGTTCGACACCTGCAGTGCATGCCATCGACGCCTCCACCCCTCTCAGACCCTGCCGAGAGGCCTCCAGGATCGCTGGCGCCCGTCGCTGCCATATTGGGGAGAACACCCCACGGCCCTCCCTCGGGAGCACTTCGCGGCGATGTCCACTCCGCACGTGCGCTCAGCTCCAACCGCCACAGCTCGGGCCTAGGCAGGCCTCACAGCACCTCCGCGGCTGCGGCCTGGAAGCAACCCTGGAACCGGTTCAAAGGCTCTCTTGCTGGGGTGCCCCGCGTCACTTCCGCGACCCACGGAGGCAGGACGCGCTGCGCGAGCTTCGGTCTCTACTGACTGCGACCGCTGCCACCCAGGAGAGCCAGGCTTCGTGACCAAACCCCAAGAGCAGGCCACCACCAGGCGAGCGGTGGGCGGAGCCGAAGAGTACCGTGGGCCACGGGGTGGGGCGGGGCTTCCTGCGGTTTTCCAAGGCCACGCCTCTGGAGGGCGGGGCTTCGCCCCTCCCACACCCTAGACCTCACAAGGACTTCAGGGACTGTTGACAGAGCAAAGACCCTCTTCCCAGGGCCTTGGTGGCCCTGGCGGGAAAGCGACTTGCAGGCCAGGGATGCAGGTCCAGGGTCATCTGAGGAGTTTATGGCAGTGCCCACCCTGGCTTCGGGCCACCTACCACCATCTCCTTGCAAGCATCCCTCCTGTGCCCTGGGACTTATCTGACACACAAAAGTGAGGAAAACCCCGCATAGCCTGCACAGTTCCAGACACGCAGTGCGTGCTCCCTGATTTGTTGTTTTTCTTTTAGAGACAGGGTCTCATTATGTAGTCCAGGCTGGCCTGGAGCACATCGCTGTCGTCCTGCACCAGCCTTTGGATTGTTGGAATTATGGATATGCACAACTGGCTATATTCTTTAAAAACAGACAGCCCCAAAGTTCCCTAAGGTGGCCTCTTTTTTTAAGATTTATTTTTTTGTGTGTGAACGTTTGGACTACATGCAGGTAAGTGCATCATGTGTGTGCGCAGTGCCCATGGAGGCCTGAAGCCAGTGTCACATACCCTGGGACTGGAGTTACATGCCTGTGAGCCACCATGTCTGTGCTGGGACCTGACTAGTCCTTTGCAAGAGAAGGCAGAGCTCTTAATCACTGAGCCATCCCCATCCTCATGAGGTGGCCTGTTTTGCTCCTGAACAGCCTGTGTTCTCTTCCTTTCTCAGAAGAGCACACCTTACCCTCCTCCCCTCACTCAGTTGTCACATGTCCCTGTCTCCATTTGTGTCTTAACCCCGCTAGTGTAGGTTGGATGAAGCGGCCTGCTTTAGAGCTGATCCCTCTCTTCCATTCAGAGACTGGAAGTCTGTAAAGGATAAGCAGCCCCAGTACCATTGCCTTTCACAGATTTGGTGTAGCCTGCTCCCCAGCCACCCACTCACCCATTTTACCAGCCCATGTTTAACCATGTCTTCCTGCCCTGCTAATCACACCCTTGGTTAGTGTACCGTTCCTTGGCAACATGCAAGCTAGTTGAATAACCTTTAGTTTCTTTTGCTTTGTTCATGTTGCCATTTTGCTCAATTAGGCTTTTTGAACAACTGCTTGATTTCCTGGATACCTTGCAAAAAAAAAAACTGCTCTGCTCTCTCTCCTTTTATGTGAGTTCTGGGATTAAAACTCAGGTGGCTGCCCTGTACAGCAGCACCTTTGACCCAGCTCACAGCCCCAGAGCCAACTTACTGACAGGCTGGGAAGCAGAAAAGCTATCCCAAATTCTCTTGGTATGAGGCAAATATCCTCGAAGAAAATGGTAGAATTGACAATCTAATATCGCTTCCAGGTACTCCTTGTTTGTTTGTTTGTTTGTTCTGTGGTCTAAAGGCTTATGGCACAGATCTCAAAGTGCATTACATTCCAGTATAATCTCTGGTGGGATGGTAGTGGAACACAATTAAACCATGAGAGTAGAACCCTCATGAGTGGCACTGGTGCATTTACCAGGAGGACAGAAGACAAAGCATCCCTTCTGTCTGGTCACTGCAGGAAGTCAGGAGCTCTGCAGTTAGAACAGCACTCTCACTGGACCGGGACTAGACTGAGGTCCCCATCTCAGACCGCCAGCCTCAAGAACTGCTACTAGTAAATACAGGACACTCGTAAGACACCAGGACAGAGGATTGTGCGCCACAAGACTGGAGCAGCCAAAGTCGTCTCTGATGTCACTTATGTGAACTCCACGAAACCTTTAGAGAAAACAACGGAGGAAGGAGTTGCGAGTGGGGAGTGGGGAAGAACGCCACTGGGTCTGGCATTTCATTTTAGGGTGGTGAAAATAACAGGAAACTGGAATCTAATCGTAAAGTATTAGAAAAGCAAAAATTAATCGTGACTAACAAGAGATCCTATCACTGAAGGAAAAAAAAAACTAGACTCTGTCATTTAACAGGAGCAAAAACAGACATTAGTCATCTGGCCTGGCCAAGCTTCCTTCTTACATTCCCTGGGCCCAGGTGTCCCTACAGTGTAACTGCAGTTCCTTATAGTGTAACAGGAGCTCGAGGTATTCTTACTTGTGGTAAAAATGAAAAATTCAGCAACATTCTTAGCACGATGTAAGTAGACAGACAATAAATTCTGGAGAATGCCTTGAGAAAGGAAATTACTCTCTAGAGCTGTTGATAAAGCAGCCACTAGGTCCATGGTGTTTCCTAAAGGAACTGAGATGAAAAGTTCAGTTCTTCAGTCCCAAAAGTCACCTTCCACAGAGTGGACGGGAAGAACCATATAAGGGCTACATGATTAGACAGTACGGGTCTAGATCATCTAGAAAATGATCATGAATACGGATCCAGAAATCTCTGCCATTACCGCTAAGGGCTACATGATTAGACAGTACGGGTCTAGATCATCTAGAAAATAATCACAGACACGGATCCAGAAATCTCTGCTGTTTCCGCTCTAAGGGCTACGTGATTAGACAGTACGGTCTAGATCATCAGGAAAATGATCACGGACACGGATCCAGACCATCTCTGCCATTACCGCTCCTAGGGCTACATGATTAGACAGTAGGGTCTAGATCATCTAGAAAATGATCACGGACACGGATCCAGAAATCCCTGCCGTTTCCGCTCTAAGAGAAGGAAAGATGCTCTACCGCATTTCCTACTCACTTTGAGCCCTTTATCGTAGCTTCAGTTCCAAGCATTCTTATGGAAGGTTATATAAGGAAAATTAAAATGTGAAGAAGAAGACTGAATTAACAAATTTCACTGAGGCCGGGCGGTGGTGGCGCACGCCTTTAATCCCAGCACTCGGGAGGCAGAGGCAGGCGGATCTCTGTGAGTTCGAGACCAGCCTGGTCCACAAGTGCTAGTTCCAGGACAGGCTCCAAAACCACAGAGAAACCCTGTCTCGAAAAACCAAAAAAAAAAACAAAAAAACAAAAAAAACAAAAAAAAAAATTTCACTGAGAATATCTGAAAAAAAAAAGGACTTTGGGCAGAAATAAAAATAAAGTTGCAAACTGTTGTCTACAAAACAGATTTTCCCATCTATTTCTAGTCATAAGTATAAAAACACTTCCTGTTTATGACTTTGAGTAAATAACAGGAAATAGAAAGTTGTTCCTCACTGCCAATCACTTTCCTTGGCCACATGGACAGCGCTGAACACTGGAATGCACCTAGGAACTGGGCATGACCAGCTCAAGAACCTCAGAGCCCTCCACAAACTTGAACGAGAGCTTATTTACCTCATCTTAGGCTCAGCAAGATTCTAGGCCACTGTATATGACGTAATGAGCTACAGATGGGACAGAAAGAAATAGGAGTTTAGAAAACATCTTTGCTTTTCTTCATATCTATCATACCTTTCATTGAATATTTCTATCATGCCTTCCATTGAATATATGTATGTCTATATATGTTTATATGATTAATGTTTAAATTTTTCACAATGAACAATGAGTTTTCCTGCAGTGACATTTGAAGTTTCCAGGAAGAAGATGGGGCCCCATAACAACAACTCCACCTGGTTGATATGACGTCATGATACTGATAGCGCTACTACAAGACCTGTTTTGGGTACCAGCTGCACAAGACAGTCCCAACTTGGTTAGCTGAAATGCTGCACATCTTGTACAACATTCTGACCAGACCTCCACAAAATACTCAGAGACTATTTGCAATTTTAAAAGACATTGATCTTGAAATTTAACCATCATTTTACTTTCACAGAATCCCCCAGAAAGAACGTCGCCCCCATGACAGCTAGAAGTAATTCTAGAGGACGACGTCCCCTCTCCCGGTAAAGTTTGCCCCTGGGTTTATGGACATCATTTAGGGGCTGATTAGAATTAGTATCTGTGCTTGACGGAGCTTTCTGCTCTGGCACCTACAAGAACTAGTAGCATTTCCTCAACTCAGCCAAGAGCCTTCCCTGGTGCAGAGGGGATACGAGGCACACCCCTTCGGCCTTCGGACTTTGTGTCCAACCCCAAGGTAAATGCTGAGAGAGACATTCTCTTAGATCCATAAGTCCCATTATTTAATCCTTCTAAACAGCAAGCACAAAACTGTCAGAAGCTTCTTGCAGTGCTGGTTCCTGGTCTAGGGACCATAACCTCTTCCAGGAAGTCCAAACACACCGCCATGCTACTCACTGGACCAGCATCAGGTTTCACTCACGAGTACGACCTCATCACCATGCCACCACTCTGCACACCCCTGTATCAGCCACACCTCTTCTCCCATAGGGTACACAGCCCAGGCAGCACACTTGGCCATCCTGAGGGGTCTGATGGTAGGCCACCTGGCAAGCACAGCCCTTGCCACAGAGTCACGTAGGAAACCTTTCCTCAGGAGAAACCTCCTCACCGTATCGGGAGAAAGTCACTAGTATTGTGGATGACCCAGTAGATAGATCTTGAATGAGCATTCTACATAAATAAACTGAATATATGCTTAGCACACTACCAAAACACAGGATGCTCCTCCATTTTTTCTGTATATTTGCTTTGTTTTTTGAGACAGGGTCTCTCTATGTAGTTCTGGATATCTAGGAGTTCACCACCTATACCAGGTTGACTCCAAATCTTCCATCTTTTGAAAACAAATGGTTGTAATCTACACAGACAATGTCTAATAAGGAGAAGAAAATAGTAAAATACATAAACTAATTCATAAGCATTGAGATAATTCTGATGAACTTCCAGGCCATGATCGTCAAAGAGAAGTATAATGTAACTGTCATATTTTTCCCTATTAGTCAAATTTTAAAATAAAAGAAATATAGCCCCTCTCCATGCAACCTCATTCACCGTGTCTCTGAGCAATGCCCTGTGTATTCTTAATCCTGAATACAAAAAGTAGAATAATAATGCATAAAACAAATGTGGAAATTATCCTTTGGAATGTTTTCCTGTTCTTTTTTGTCTTCAAAATGGTCTTACCACCATGCAGGTGTCCTACTGGTCCTCATAATCCATGAGGTAGCATTTGTCACACTGGTGGTTACTTTCCTACCAAAGTAAGAGTTCGAGTCTGGGCCTCAGTGGCCACAGATATGTAGAGAGACTTTTAATTTTGGACGAAAGATTTCTTTGCATGAATTCATTCATCGTGTGTGTGAGATCAGCAGAGGAGAGGCTGGCTGATGGAGTGTGCTCTGACTATGGCAAGGGCTGGCAGTGTGGCAAGAGCTGTCACCCAGCACAGTTCCTGCTGCACATGCTCACTCAGAAGCCCCGAAACCCGCTGAACACTGTGAATGCTGTGTTTGCTTGTGTTAGCACTTGGTTCTGTTTTGCTGCCCAGTTCCTTTTCAAGGTCTTATAGTTTTATGAAATAGGCTTGGGTTTTGGTACTAGCCTGCCATCTCATGTTTCATACTGCACCTTGATCTTTCCGTGTCTCTTCAGTTTTCTTCTTGGCCAGTGATTATGAAGTGCCGAAGGTGTATGAGTCTCCAGTGTAGGTGGTCGTGGAGGAATTTCAGCCACTGGAGGATTTCCACGTGGCCTATGTTCTAGGCAGTGCATCCCGGGCTTTGATGAGGAAAGGACTCTGGGGGGTCTGGTCCATGAGATGTGATGTAGGAGGTTTGAGGTGGGCTTTGTTATGTATACAACATTCTGCCGCCATGTATGCCTGCACACACCAGAAGAGGGCCCCCTGATGTCATTACAGATGGTTGTGAGCCACCATGTGGTTGCTGGGAATTGAACTCAGGACCTCTGGAAGAGCAACCAGTGCTCTTAACCTCTGAGCCATCTCTCCAGCCCCGACTTGTACACACTTAAAGGATACAAAAAGCCTTAGCACTGACTCTGGTTACCCCAAGTAGAGTCGGGCCGAGAGGCCTACACCCCAATCCTCAGGGGATAGAGAACTCTCTCCCTTCCTCCTCCCCTCCCAAGAGCCACTGCGGCTTCATAGCCCCCATGCCATAAAACAGAATAATAAATACCCAGAGAAAACTAAGTTAGAGTCACTGTCTGTTCTTAAAAGAACTAAATTATAGGGACATACTTCAGTTTGTTTCCACCAAAGCATACGCTACGGTTGATAAGATTATGACTGACACATTCTCATTGGCAAACCCTGGGATGTCGCAAGTTTGTGGTATTATAATTATAACTCTGTCCCCTTCTTTCCCTTCCCAAAGCACCATTAAAATACACTGAAAGACCGGCATCAATCTGCTATATTTTTTTAAAGAAGATGAATTGCACGCTTCAGCCTTTAAAATGACTGGGACACAGAGCTGCGTAGCACGTTCGAGGGATAGCAGGACAGTATTATAATTCCTAAACCAACTATGAAGACACCGTCCAAACATCATACCATATAGACTCCTCACATGTGAAAGTTGTAGGACTGAAAAAGAACTAATAAAGACATGGAATTGAGCATTCAAACACTCTCTGAGTTCTCCGCCTCTTTCAGTACATACATGTAATGTTTATATGTTTAAAGCAAACCCAGCACTCAGGAAGCTGAAGCAGGAAGAGCACTATGAATCCAAGGCCATCCTAAGTGACACATGCTACCATGCTAGCCAGGGCTATACAGTAAGACCTTGTCTCAAACAAAATAGAAGAAAAAGCATTTTTATCACTGAGAAGACAAATATGAACTTTCCTGGGAATTCAACTACATATTGTTGAAATATTTTCTCTCTTCTATCTGCTCATAAAAACCATAAAAGATTTTTCACCATCGATGGAGAAAACAAGATATTCCATGACAAACACAGATTTAAACAATACGTATCCCCAAACCCAACCTTACAGAAAATACTAGAAGAAAAACCTCAACCCATAGAAACTAACAACACCCACAATAGCACAGGCATATGATAAACCTCCACCAACACAACTCAAAGAAGAGGAACACACAAACACTACCACCAAAAAATAACCAGAGTTAACAACCACTGGTCATTAATATCACTTAATATTAATGGAGTCAATTCACCTATAAAAAGGCACAGGTAAGAGAATGGATACGAAAACAGGATCCAGCATTCTGCTGTTTACAAGAAACACACCTCGCCAGGCGGTGGTGGCGCACGCCTTTAATCCCAGCACTCGGGAGGCAGAGGCAGGCGGATCTCTGGGAGTTCGAGGCCAGCCTGGTCTACAAGAGCTAGTTCCAGGACAGGCACCAAAGCTACAGAGAAACCCTGTCTCAAAAAAAAAAAAAAAAAAAACACCTCAACCTCAAATGCAGACACTACCTCAGAGTAAAGAGTTGGGAAAAGGTTTTCCAATCAAAGGGACCTAAGAAACAAGTGGGTGTGGCTATACTAATATCTAACAAAATTGATTTCAAACTAAAATCAACCAGAAGAGATGAAGAAGGACACTTTATACTCATAACAGGAACAATTCATCATGATGAAGTCTCAATCCTGAATATCTATGTCCCTAATATAAAAGCACCCACATATGTAAAGGAAACATTACTAGAACTCAAATCACACATCAAACCCTACACACTAACAGTAGATTTCAACACTCCTCTCTCAACAATGGACAGATCAACCAGACAGAAACTTAACAGAGAAATAAGAGAACAGATGTAATGAATCAAATGGACTTAACAGACATCTATAGAACAACATTCCACCCAAACAGGGAAGAATATACCTTCTTCTCAGCACCTCATGGAACCTTCTAGAAAACTGATCACATTCTTGGTAACAAAGCAAACATCCACAGATACAAAAAAATTGGAGTAACCTGTGTCTTATTGGATCACCATGGAGTAAAGTTAGAATTTAACAACAATACTACCCCACAGAAAGTCTACAAACTCATGTAAACTGAACAGTCAACTACTGAACCACCCCCAGGTCAAGGAAGAACTAAGAAAGAAATTAAAGCCTTCCTTGAATTCAAGGAAAATGAAGACACAACATACCCAAACCTATGGGACACTATGAAAGCAGTGTTAAGAGGAAAGTTCATAGCACTAAAATTCACACATAAAGAAAACGGAGAAATCTCACATTAGAGACTTAACAGCACACCTGAAAGCTCTAGAAAAAAAAAGAAGCGAAGGAGCAGAAGACTGGAAATAATCAACTGAGGGCTGAAATCAACAAAACAGAAACACAGAAAACAATTCAAAGAATCAATGAAGCAAAAAGCTGGTTCTTTGAAAAAATCAACAAGACTGACAAACCCCTACCCAAACTAATCAAAAGACAGAGAGAGAACACCCAAATTAACAAGATCAGAAATGAAAAAGGGATATAATAACAGACACTGAGGAAATTTAGAGAATCATTAGGTCTTACTACAAAAGCCTGTACTCCACAAAACTGGAAAATGTAAAAGAAATGGAAAATTTTTTAGATAGATACCATTACCAAAATTAAATCAAGACCAGGTGAGCAATTTAAATAGACCTATAAGTCACAAGGAAATAGAAGCTGTCATAAAAAAAAAACTTCCCAACCAAAAAAAGCCCAGGACCAGATAGTTTTAGTGCAGAATTCTACCAGAATTTCCAAGAAGAGCTAATACCTATACTCCTTAATGTGTTTCACATAATAGAAACAGAAGGATCATTGCCAAACTCTTTTTATGAAGCTACAGTTACCCTGATACGAAAACCACACAAAGACTCAAGCAAGAAAGAGAATTACAGACCAATCTCACTCATGAACATCGATGCAAAAATTCTAAATAAAATACTGGCAAACTGAATCCAAGAACGCATAAAACAAATCTTCCATTATGATCAAGTAGGCTTCATCCCAGAGATGCAGGGCTGGTTCAACATACGAAAATCTATCAATGTAATCCATCATATAAATAAACCGAAAGAAAAAAAATATTATCATTTCATTAGATACCGAAAAAGCATTTGACAAAATTCAACACCCCTTTATGATAAAGGTCTTGGAGAGATTAGGGATACAAATATCATATTTAAATATAATAAAAGCAATATACAGCAAGCTGACATCAATTTAACATCAAATTAAACGGAGAGAAACTCAAAGCCATTCCACTAAAATCAGGAACAAGACAAGGCTGTCCACTCTCTCCATACCTCTTCAATATAGTGCTTGAAGCAATAGCAATAAGACAACATAAGGAGATCAAGGGGATTCCAATTGGAAAGGAAGAAGTCAAACTTTCGTTATTTGTAGATGATATGATAGTGACCCCAAAAACTTTACCAAAGAATGCCTACAGCTGATAAATACTTTCAGTGATGTGGCAGGGTACAAGATCAACTCAAAAAAAAAAAAATCAGTAGTGCTGGGCGGTAGTGGCGCACTGGGGAGGCAGTGGCAGGCGGATCTCTGTGAATTGAAGACCCGGATATTAATCAATACACCTTTGAACGGCTGATATTTGATAAAGAAGCTAAAATTATACAGTGCAAGTATCCTAAACATTCCTTGATCTTTATTGTCGTTTGTTCCTTGTTAAGTTGGTTGCTCTTTTTAAAAGACAATAGCCTCTGGACTGTACTACCGCAGCAAGTTCAGGAGACAGACGTATTCATAGAGTCCCCACAACAGCAGCTGGAAGATTCAGCGTCCCAAGAACTGAACACCCAAACCTCCATTTATAGAGACAAGAAGTCTCAAGGCATCTGTCCCACTTCCTTTAGGCTGGCTACCTTAAAGGACATCAGGCACACGTCCACATGGTGGCGATTCTCAAAGCTAGATTACTGCTTAAACACCTAATACCAAAGCACTTTTAACAAGTAACCTGGGTGGCCGCAGAACCCCTATGGCGGTGAGGACCTGGTGTCCCCTCGCTGTCCACTGTGGGTGCGAAAGATACTAGTGGCTGAGAGGAGGAACCCGAATTAAAGCCTTGGGAAGGTCCACGAATGAAGCCCAGATCCTGGTGAAGAAGGGGCAGCCCTCCCAGCGATGTTCCCCTCCATCCCTGGTCCACAGCTCGCCTGGAGGTGGCAGATGCCTGGCAGGTGCTGGAAGCTTGGGGGGCGGGGGCGCGGAGCCAAGGGAGCGAGCCCAGGGATAGCTGGCAGCGCAAGGGGATTGGGGTGGGAGTGGGGGTGAGGGTGGGGTGGGAGTGGGGGTGAGGGTGGGGTGGGAGTGAGGTGGGGTGGGAGTGGGGGTGAGGGTGGGGTGGGGATGAGGTGGGGTAGGAGTGGGGGTGAGGGTGGGGTGGGTGGGGTAGGAGTGGGGGTGAGGGTGGGGTGGGTGGGGTAGGAGTGGGGGTGAGGGTGGGGTGGGTGGGGTAGGAGTGGGGGTGAGGTCGGGTGGGGTGGGGTGGGAGTGCGGTGGGAGTGGGGTGGGAGTGGGGATGAGGTGGGGTAGGAGTGGGGGGTGAGGGTGGGGTGGGGTGGGGAGCCATCAGAGCGCACTCACCTATGCTGCTGAAACTCTCTGACAAAGTTCTCCTCAAAGTCTTCATCCTGCGGATCTTCTCACTTGGCTGCGGCTCAATGAGGTCCCATATCTGGGCGGCGTGGGGCCCCAGCAACTTCGCCAAACTGGTCCAGCGCGCAGCACGGACAAGGGCGGACGAGGGCGCGCGGCGCGGCGCGGGAACCGGAGCTCCTCGTCCTGCTCCTCCGCCTCCCCGCGGGCCACGGGCGACAACGCAGCGCTTGGCCGCCTGTGGGGCTCGGGCCTGGGCCGAGGCCGGGCGCGCGGGGGCGTCTTAGGTGATGCCGGGGGCGGCCGCCATCCCCGCCGCCCAGGGGGCCCCGGGCCGCGCTGCCGCCGCCTCATTCGCCCTCCTTTGTAGGACAGAGCAGCGTTTGCAGAGGCCGGCGAAGGGAATTGGCACGGCCGCCGGACGAGGCGTGGGCTGCTCCGGGAGAGGCGCGGGAGGGACAAGTTCCCAGCCCGAGGCGCGGGGCCGCCCCGGGAGCCGCGACTACTCTCGCCCATGGCCCCTTGGCGTGGCGCGCGGGACCCAAGCGCGACCCCAGCGCGACCCCGGCGCGACCCCGCTGCCCCCCCCTCCCTCCCGGACCCGCCACGCCCCTCCAGGCCGCCGCAGCCGCACTCCTCCCGCGCGCTCCTCCACCGGGGCCAGCGGAATGATGGATGGATGGACGCATGGACGTTTGGCCGGCCACGCTGGACGCTGCGTAGACCCAGCCCACCTGCTGCGGAGCGCTCCTTGTAGTCCCCTTCACCGAGCCACTATATTAATGATTTGTCTCATGGTTAGAACAACTTATACTACAAAGTGACATAAAGATGTAAGAGCTAGTTCCAGGACAGGCTCCAAAGCTACAGAGAAACCCCGTCTCAAACAAACAAACAAACAAACAAACAAAGAAAAAGCCTAAAAAGACGTAAGAGTTTGTGTGAGAGTGCGTGGAGGCAGGAATGTAGGCAGCCGGTCATATAGCAGTAGCCAAGAAGCAGAGGGCATCGGATGCTAATGTTCGTTTTTTCTCCTTTTCATTTATTCCCGGACACATCCCCACACTGCCCATAAATGATACTGCCTACATTCAAACTGAATATTCACTGTTCAGTCAACTCAATATAGAAACCACCTCAAATGCATGCCCAGAAGTTTGTGTCCCAGGTGAACCTAGATCCTGCCAAGCAGATAATCACTCCCATCCGTCACAACCAGCATGCCCAAGTATTTATGAATATGTGGATGCTGTAATGGCAGCCGTTATTGTGCAATATAAAAGAAAGAGATATAGTAGAGTCTTAGAGTTGTGGACTTTTAAAATTAATTTGCTTTTGAATTCCTTAAAGGATGGTCTGTCCAAAGGATTTGTATTGGTATTGGTCAGACTGTCATAATTAGCCTTCTTTCTGTTTACCACAAAGCTTTTCTGTTGGTTTCCATGACACTAGTTGAAGAGAGGACAGCCATTTCTCTGTAGGATATGTGTTTAGACTTTTCTGAAAGTTACAAAACTCAGTTCTTAATTTTCTTGAGGTTAATATATTGAGACACCTCTATACATGAAATACATGTAAATCAACAAATATAAATATATTCAGTTGCTATACTTATGATTCTGTGTATCACAGAGATTTCTTCTGAGTAGAAAAGATGAAATAAGGTTGTTTAACTGGGCATGGTGATTCACACCTGCAATACTAAGACTCAAGAAGTTGCAAACCTGGGACACAGAGTTTGCCAAATCCACTTTTTTTTTCTGGTGTTTTTTTTTTTTAGTTTCTATTTCTTTTTTTTTATTGAGAAAAAAATTTCCCCCTCCTCCCATCCTCCCACTCCTCCCCCACCCCCCTCCCCCCACTCCTCTCCCCCTCCCCCCACTCCTCTCCCCCTCCCTCTGCAGTCTGAAGAGCAGCCATGGTTCCCTGCCCTGTGGAAAGTCCAAAGTCCTTGCCCCTCCATCCTGGACTAGGAAGGTGAACATCCAAACTGGCTAGGCACCCTCAAAGCCAGAACATGATGCAGGATCAAAACCCAGTGCCATTGTCCCTGGCTTCTCAGCAGCCCTCATTGTCCGCCATATTCAGAGAGTCCGGTTTTATCCTCTGCTTTTTCAGTCACAGTCCAGCTGGCCTTGGTGAGCTCTCAATAGATCAGCCCCACTGTCTCTGTGGGTGGGTGCACCCCTTGTGGTCCTGACTTCTTTGCTCATGTTCACCCTCCTTCTGTTCCTCATTGGGACTTTGGGAGTTCAGTCCAGTGCTCCAGTGTGGGTCTCTGTCTCTATCTCCATCCATCGCCAGATGAAGGTTCTATGGTGATATGCAAGATATTCATCAGTATGGCTATAGCTGTCTTAATTAAGGGAGCCATCTTAGGGTTGGCAAGAGACTTGGACCTAGAGGTGCTTCCAGATGCCCAAGGCAAGGTCCCCAGTTAGTTCCTGGGGGCAGTTGAGTATAGGGAACCTGAAATGATCCTATCCTATAGCCAAATCCACTTTTAAAAAATACATAAAAATAGTCTATTTTATGAACTCTTAAAATTCCATTTTTGTTATAAATACCATGTCATTATGAAGTTTCTAAAATTTAATATCAATAATCCAGAAGGAGTAAGATGTGATGGCACATGCTTGCAATCCCAATCAGAGAGACTGAAGCAGGAGGATTATGAGTTTGAGGCCACTCTTACAAAAAGCATTCCCTAAAGACAGAAATGAAAATCAATACAAATGAACAGTATTCTTCACTGCTGTATGGCATGTTTTCATAAAACAAATCAATTAATTAGCTCAAAAATAAAACAGGTCGGGAGTGGTAGTGCATGTTTTTAATCCCCAAATTCCAGAGGCAGAGGGCAGAGACAGCCTGATCTCTTGTGAGTTAGAGGTCAGCCTGGTCTACATAGTAAATTCTAGGTCAACTAGACCCCACTTCTCTGCTTCCCCCCTTCTCTGTCTCTTTCTCCTCTTCTCTCTCTGTCCCCCCTTCACCTTTCCTCCTCCATAACCCCCTGAATAAACATTCAACCTCACCCTGCATGTCGTGTCTATCCATGTTTCTGTCTTCTGCCCACCCGCCATGTGTCTCCCTGCCTGGGACCAGCCATTGCTAGGGGACCAGCAGCCGTCTCTGCCTGGGGCCCACTGCCTGCTGCCACATGGCCCGCCACCACTGCTCTGAGACCAGCAGCTGTCTCTGCCTAGGACTGGCTGCTCCCAGAGCCCGCTGCCTGCCACCACATGGCCCGCTACCACCATTTGGGACCTACAGCATTTCTGCTGCCTACTGCAGCGGGGATCTTGCAGCATTTTTTAAAAAAGAATATTAGTCATAACAACTGTCCTGTTATGTCAAGGGCAGAGTGTCCTGTGAGCAAAGGGTGTGGCAGCCATCAGACTACGGCCTCAGCCTTGGAGTACTGAGGAGAAACTGAGTCAGATCAGTAAGATAAGGTGGCCACCTAGTAAGCATTAAAACAAACAAAAGTAAGGCAGCATCCCGTAAATGACTGACGAGCTCTCCTCTCTTCCATATTGGTAGCTGATAGGTGGGCTATTGGGCATCAATTCTGTGTATATGAATTATGGGATAATTGCTCTAGGTCAGGGGTTGGGTCTGTGCTTTTAAAGGTGTCCTGTATTCCATGGCTCTTGAAACAGACACAAAGTGAAGGGTGAAGTGATTTAAATACAGAATGAAATAGAAGACAGGTTCACGTCTATGCACTTGCTGCTCAATTCACCAGCTGCGCCAGAGTGAGCAGGGAAGAGAGGCGAGGTCCTAGCCATCAGTATTACTAGAATATAAGTCATACAACAGATTTCACTTTTCACTTAAATTTCTATAGGGGGATTAATTAATGACCCAGGGAGATCCATTCAGGTCTTCTGTCGCTGCTGCTGTGTGTTCCTTCTTTCACGGGAGACTCTCTTGTCTTACTCTACTACATTAGGAGTCTGGGTTTAATCTAACAGCATGGAATAAGCTAAATTGTGTGGCATGTTCTTGTTTTTGTATTTTGTTTTTGTTTTTCGAGACAGGGTTTCTCTGTGGCTTTGGAGCCTGTCCTGGAACTAGCTCTGTAGACCAGGCTGGTCTCGAACTCCCAGAGATCCGCCTGCCTCTGCCTCCCAAGTGCTGGGATTAAAGGCGTGCGCCACCATCGCCCGGCTGTGTGGTATGTTCTTAAGAACACTAAAATACAGCTCTGTTCTGACCCGTTTCCGTCTTCTGAGGGCAAGCTGTTCACAGTGGGGAACACTAAGGACTTGGCTAAATTTCACAGAGGTAGGTGTTCTCTAAGCGGAATTGCTCGTGCGTGTGTGAGTGCGTGTGCATGTGTGCTGGGGAGAGGAGTACTTCAGCCGTACAAAAATGAACAATTTAATTGTCTGCACATACACACAGGGAGACCTATAATGCAAGAAATTTACACATAAAAAACACCCACAAAAACACTGACTCGGAAACCATAATATACAAGCGAAAGACTTATAAAAGAGAAAAAATGTTCCAACAATTCAGTATGGAACAGAATGTCTACAAGAATAGCACTGAGTCTGTTTTCTGTTAGTGATCTCCTACTGACGGGGCCTAACCTCCAGCGCTCTCACTACCTGCTCTCTCTACTCTTGTTACCAGAAAACGTGAGTGCTGGCCTCTTCAAATCTTGAAATTTTTACTAGATAATATTTGTAGGAATTTTTCCAGGTATCTTCAGCTGTCAACTTGACACAACTGAAGAGTCTTTGGGGAGTGGGGAACCTCAGCTGAGGAGTTGTCTAAATCAGATTGGCCTATGGGCCAGTCTCTGGGGCCCTGTCTTGATTGATGAGGGAGGGGCTGGCCCACGGTAGGCAGCATTAGTCCACGCAGGTTGGCTTGGGCTGAATAAGAAAGCTAGGAGAGCACAGATGTAGGAGTGGGCTAGAGAGCCACGTTCCTTTGTGGTTTCCTCTTTAGTTCCTGTCTTGAGCTCCTACCCTGAGTTCTCTCAATGAGGGACTGTGATCTGGAAGTATAAGCCAAATAAACCCTTTCCTCCCCAGGTTGTTTTTGGTCATTGTGTTTATCACAATAGAAAAGAAATTAGAACCAGTGCCAAATACACACTTCCTGAAAAATCAATGGATAAATAAGGTATTTGGAGAATTACTCATGGTTAAAAAATCACTCCCAGGGAAATATATTTCATAGGTACCACGTAAAGAATATGAGCATGGGAGCTGCATATTTTGTGAAAATGATTTTAGCTGAGCTAATATATAAACCAAATTTCCAGCCCTCCTTTCTAGGCTATCAGGAGACAATGGCTGGGTCTGTTTTGTGCAGACGAAACAGCAGACAACGTGACAGAGAAGGCTGACAGCCTCTGTTCGGGCTTCATGCTCACTGCAGGGCAGAAGTTCAGTCCGCCATGCCCGTCGTTTATAATTCATGAAGGACTGCAGAGTTGGAATGATGCTGAGGATCCCAAGGGTGGCAAATTAAAATTCAAGAAAACCAAAACAAAGGGGAGCAGGTCACACATCTGAGCTGTCAATCAACAATCACCAAGTGCTCAGGGGTACAGCTCCCCAGTGATGCTTTGTTTTCATATCAAATCATGAGTGTCACAAGAGCAACGGCAGAGATTTCCTATAATATAAACAGGCAAAAGAAAGACATGCACGGCTTCTACTTTACAAACTCTTTCAATCTTTAATAAACTTCTTAGAAGCACAGAGGAAATTGTCCTTTAGGGAGTGATCAGAATGTTTTGTGTTTCTGTGAAGAGGAGAATGAATGCTTGACAATAGAAGTTGAGATGCAGATTTATATTGCTAAATTTTTAAAGTCAAAAGCTCAGTAAAAAGAGGAACAGACAAACACAGGATTCTGGATTTCACTTCACAGCAACTGTTGCCTGTTAAGCTAAGATACTGGACACTGAAAATAAAAGGACTGTGACAGAAGCATTCGTGGCATTGTATGTATGATGTATGTATGTATGTGTGTACGTATGTATGATGTATGTATGCGTGTATGCGTGTATGTATGTATGAGCATGCATGATGGCATTGGTAGCCGTAAAGCACATGGGCTGTTGCTCTCAATCCTCTGGAAGATAATATAAATAGAAACAAAGTTCTCATGGATTAGACATGAGATTCATCGTACATTAGGATGGGAGAAAAGGTCTCTACACAAATCAGAACACAGCACAGGCACCGACGTAGCTTTGTTATGAGAGGAGTAACCTTGTAAAGTGCTGGGTTTTCTTGCTTGGTATCGTGTATACAGCGTGATTTTGTGTAATTATGAAAGACTAACATTTCCTTGATTTGATAGTCACCAAAGAACACTATTTGGTTTTTCCCACAAAATAGTTCAATGGCCTGAAAATCAGTTTTCCAAATTCCAGTTCTTACCAGGTATGATATGCATGTATGCGCTTGCCCGTGTTTTTGCATCCCACACATAGATATGTCTCAGTTTTTAGTCAGAGTAGTGATATTTGAGTTACCAAGAGAAATATGACAGGACATAAAAAGGAGTCAGAATAGCCACAAATGAATTAAGTATCCACCCACTCTAAGGCTCGGGGAATGCTGAGGAAGCAAGGTGGGGCACACATAAGAACTGGGCGACAGGTTAAAGGATTGTGAAAAGACATTGCCTACCTTGCCAGAATTATTGTGATAAGTAAGCTCTCACAGCAGCCGACTCCACGCTCACACACTGCCAGACCCATCAACAACAGTGCACAAAGGGTTATCAACAGACTGGGGAGGAGACAGCAATCACTCTCCTTATTTATACATCTTGTGCTGAGCTCCACAGGCTCCAATGGACAGGTTCAGACACAGATGGCCCCGTTAGTCTTCATGGGACACAGAACAGAATGAATAGACACAGTGCAAGGTGAAGGAAGAGGGTGGGCACAGAGATAACAAGGTGGCAAGCGGCAGTGGCCCGCATGCAAAGCAAACATGTGGAATTGTTAAAATAATAAAAATGTAACAAGTACGTCTAGTTTGCTTTCATGAAAACCACTGGAAATGGGTATTCCCAACCTGCTTTCTGCCCATGAGTGAATTCAATATTCGAAGTAGAGCAATGTAAGTAATCTAGCAGAAATACCAACTATCGCCAAAAAATAGTCTGGAATTTTTTGAAATGGATACTCTGAAAAAATTTCCTCTTTGAAATTGTTAGTATTTTCAACGTATGTTGTTTTCGAAAAAAATAAAGAGAAATACAAAGCAAAAAATTACCCATTTTGAAGCTGTTCATTGACTGCCATTATTCGCATTTTTCTTTTTTTTTAATCTCTAAACAGACCTTTGCATTCGTGTGTGTGTGTGTGTGTGTGTGTGTGTGTGTGTGTGTGTGTGTAAATAAGATCATTAGACTAGCCGGGCGGTGGTGGCGCACACCTTTAATCCCAGCACTTGGGAGGCAGAGGCAGGCGGATCTCTGTGAGTTCGAGACCAGCCTGGTCTACAAGAGCTAGTTCCAGGACAGGCTTCAAAACCACAGAGAAACCCTGTCTCGAAAAACCAAAAAAAAAAAGAAAAAAAGAAAAAAAAAGATCATTAGACTATATTTTAGCAAGCGCCCAAGAGGGAGGGTCGTGGGTTGGTCTCCACAATAAGGCAGTGACGTTCGCCAGCAAACCCGAAGGCCTTTTGTCAGAGTATCAGAGGGAAGGAGGCATAGCTGGCTGCAAGACAGTGTAGTTGTTTGACTGGTGCGGAAAGAAGTCTGAGCTCAGGGAGCAATCGCTGCTGGATTCGAACTGCATAGGCTATGCGGGGCTCGGTGCTTCTGTGTGTCAGGTTCTCCCCTGGCACAGGAGGGATGATTGCCAGGAGGTGGGGGTAGGCAGCCCTAAACCCGGTTAGGTTACAGCCATAAACTTGTCAGAAGGCTTTGGTCCTGCTTCCTTGGCCTGAAAGTGGCAAGGGTCCTTGGGGCAATGGGAGAGTTTTTCCTCTGTCTTTGGTCCCCAGGGTCTTGGGATGAGCGAATCCCCGCCCTGTTAGGGGCGTGGCGTTGTGTGTGTTGGGGGGAGGGGAGAGCGTGCAACCCCGCTTTGCCCCGCCCCTCCCTGTGGCCCCCTGCGCTCGCTCTCTCTCTCTCCCCTCTCTCTCTCTCTCTCTCTCCTCTCTCTCTCTCTCTCTCTCTCTCTCTCTCTCTCCCTCTGTCTCCCTCTGTCTCCCTCTCCCTCTCCCTCTCTCTCTCCTGCTCTCTAGTTAAAAAGCCATTAGGAAGCCAGGCTCTCGTGGGTGACGGAGGGCGCAGCCAGTTGACTCCAAGGCGCGCACAGCGCATCCCTGCGGGTCGCGGAAGTGACGTGGAGCACCCCGGCAAGAGAGCGTTTGAATCGGTTCCCGGGTTGCTTCCAGGCCGCAGCCGAGGAGGTGCTGCGCCGCTGGCCTAGACCCCGAGCCATGGCAGCTGGAATCGAGGGCACACGCGGAGTGGACGTCGCCGCGAAGTGCTCCCGAGGGAGAGCTGTGGGGTGCTCACCGCAATATGGCAGCAACGGGCGCCAGCGATCCCGGAGGCCTCTCGGCGGGGTCTGGGACAGACGGAGGCGTCGACAGCTGCAGGACCGTGTACTTGTTTGACTGTGCGGGAAGGAGTCTGAGCTCGGGGAGCGCGCACTGCAGGTCTGCAACCGCGCACGCTCTGCGGGTTCCGCGCTGCTGTGTGTCACGTACACGCCCGGGCTCGGGTGGGAGGCTTGCGAGGAGGTGGGGGCCTGAAGTCTGGGTGGGTCACCGCCATTAACTCGTCCTGCTTCCTTGGCCAGCCAAGGCTAGGGCCCCTGAGGCAATGGAAGCTGTCTTCCTGCTGTCGCCTGTCGTCCCGTCCCCCCCCCCCCCCCCCCCCCCCCCCCCCCCCCCCGCCTCCCGCACTCTTACTCCTGTGTGTGTTATCCTCTGCCCGCAGGCTGGCTAGGGTTAATGACTGAAGTTTTACAAAGTCCAATACAGAAGTCCTGATCATTATTTGGATGTTGGACATCGAAGCCTCAGGGGTCCTCCTCAGGAAGACCACTCCAGGGTATGGGGACCTTAGGAACGGTTCCTTACCCAGAGTCTATTTTTGTTTTTTAAGCATGGCCTCTGTCTCTCTTTCTTTTTAATGATTTATTTACTTTTATTTCATGTGGTTTTTGGTTATTTGAGACAGGGTTTCTCTGTAACTTTAGAACCTGTCCTGGAACTAGCGCTTGTAGACCAGACTGGCCTCAAACTCACAGAGATCCACCTGCCTCTGCTTCCCGAGTGCTGGGATTAAAGGCATGTGCCACCACCCCCAGCTTATTTTGCCTACTTGTATGACTGTGAAAGTGTCAGGTCCCCTGTATTGGGGTCATAGACTGTTATGAGCTTCCATGTGGGTATTGGGAATTGAACCTGGGTCCTCTGGAAGAGTAGCCAGTGCTCTTAAACGCTGAACCATCTCTTCAGCCCGGGCTAAAAATCCTTCAATAGAAATCAAATCTAAAAGTAGGACATAATATGGTAATTTAAAAGTCTGGAATAAATGTCACATTGACGCATGTAATTCAAAGGATGAAAAATTTGAGATAGAAATCTCGAGAAAAGTTTAGCTCCAAAGGTAGCTAGAAAGGTAAAACAGCAGGGAGACTCCCTTTCCTCTCCTCGCAGAGTACTGTCCACAGGGACCACATTCAGAGCCCTGCTCAGACCCCTCCGTGATGGCAGAAATACACATCGTGTTGCTTTCTTTACGGGCGCTCACACTCAGTTATGTTAGTTTTTTAGATACGTGTCTCGTGTAGGCCAAACTGGCTCCTTTTCTTTAATGCCACCACCATGTTGGAATCCCATAGACTAGAGCGTTCCTGTACTGTGTCGTCAAGTCCCAGTATGATGATGAGCATCATGAAGAAATGATGAGACACTGCAGACATGCCACTGTCCAGAGATGTCCTCTGAGACGTGTACCCAGGATCCTAAAAGGACTTCAGAAGACTTCTCCCCTACTTCGAACAATAAGGGTTGCAAGGAACACATTTTAGACTTACTTACCAGTCAAAGTGCTGAGATCATCTTATTACATCTTGATAAATGTTCATAGATGATGTTTGTCTTGAATCAGCCTGGGCCCATTCCTCCAATGATGACAGAGCTCCACCGTGGGTCAGGACTGGGCCATGAGGGCTCAGAGATGGCACATGAATTCCAGCATCTGGTTGATGAGTTTACTGAAGATGATAAGAGGAGGAATGTTCTCTGGAAGGAATCATATGATTGGTCAGACTGAAGGCAGGTATGAAAATAGAGGTTCAGCCGGGCGGTGGTGGCGCACGCCTTTAATCCCAGCACTCGGGAGGCAGAGGCAGGCGGATCTCTGTGAGTTCGAGACCAGCCTGGTCTACAAGAGCTAGTTCCAGGACAGGCTCCAAAGCCACAGAGAAACCCTGTCTCGAAAAACCAAAAAAAAAAAAAAAAAAAAAAAGAAAATAGAGGTTCAGATTGGTCTACAAACAGCATCCAGTGAGGACAGTCCCAACTCATCAACCGGCCCAGGAACAGTTACTCATAACACAGTGAGCCTGTGCTGCACCTTTGACCACAGCAAATGTGGTGCAGAGCTGAGAAGCCCTGAGACTATAGTGAGAAGTAAGCCTGAGACTATAGTGAGAAGTAAGCCAACGCTGGACCAGGCTTGCTCTCCTTTTTCCTATCCTATTCCTTCCACAGTAGAACAGAGTGTGGTGCGTCATGACTACTGATTCAGGACTGTGGGAACCTGGCCTGTCTCACCATGGACAGACACATGGACGTCAGGAAAAGCCCACAAACCAGTCAGCTTCTCTCCAGTGTACATGCCAGCAGACAGCTCATGACAGCAGCATCCAGGCTTTCTTCTGTCCCAGAACCTGGTGGAGAACAAGGGATCAGCAGAGGGGAACATGGTATATGCCAGGATGTAGCAAGCACATGAGACAAAAAAGGACGCTAGAAGGAAAGGTTGATGAAAAGTTAGCTGCAAGTGAATGACCATTCATGAGACCTGGTGCTGGTAGCTTGTGTTGACAGTCTGTGAGAAAGTCAAGTGAATGACCATTCATGAGACCTAGTGCTGGTAGCTTGTGTTGACAGTCTGTGGGAAAGTCAAGGACTTTAGAAGATTTGTCTTTCAGCCCTGGATATGTGTGAAACCTGAACATGGAATTCTTTGAACTCTGCCTGGACAGTCCTAAATTCAGCCTTCTATGGAAAAGTAGTATCCAGGCTTCTCAGTACCAAATGAGTACTCCAGAATTTAGCTTGCCACAGTACTTCAGTTCTTGAACATATCACAGTGGCATACAGCAAGATGGGAATTCCCTAACATGTAACAACTTACTGTGTTTCTCTTGAAACCCTCAGGCCCAGCTCTGGGAGTTTCCCTGAAGGTTCAGCCCATCAATACCACTTTGCATCTGGGCAAGGACTCTTCTCACAAATCATTTGCCAATGCTAATTGCCCATCAGACAGGACAGGTGGGATGGTCTTCCTAACAAGCACCCGAGGAGAATGATGTAGGCAGCCCACTAAAAGCAACCAGGTCATTGCCAGAAGACAGGAAAAGGATGACCAGTCCGCATGTGTCAGTAGCAACTGACAAAGACCAGAAAGGTGGAGGAAAGGATGGGAACAAGATAAGCTGTCAGAGGGTGCTTAGTGGACCGAAATAGCAAGGGACAAGAGAGTTGACAGCTTTCTAAAGTGTTTTGTCTGCATAGTTTGAACTTGAACTTCCTAAATGTTTACATATACCCCGTCAGAATACTAAAGGATAATCATGAAAGCTCACATGTTTCCAGGTCATATGCTCTGCAGATGATTTTAAGAGTTTGACAAGGTCACCTGGGCTCTCAGAGCTCAACCATCTGTCTGAAATAGGCTAAGGTTTGTAGGCAACATACATACCAAAATGGAGCTGATATTGACTGACTCTGCCAAGTCCACGCTAGCACAGGCTAGCAGTAGGAATGTGAACTCTCCGGAGTCACTAACCGTTCAGGAAAGATGGGCGTCACAACTTGACATGAGCCACACAGAGCTGGAGAGAGAAGAAAGGGTTGATCCGAAGGCAGCACGGTCTGGTGGGAAGTAATCTAAGACTAGGAAGCATCAGGCCTGGACACAGTGGGGACAGACAGCCCGGTGATGTCTGCTGACTACAGACCAAGTCAGTTATTCTGGAGAGAGGAGAGTAGAAGAGAGGACATGTTACTGGATGTCTCCTTTGAACCAGGGAAAGCCAAGAGGCTGAAGTCTCTGGCCATGGAACTGAGAGATTTCAGTGCTGGGAGCTGTGGTGTTCACTGGGAGCAATGGTGCAGCTAAGAGTGACCTGGGACTCCAGTCTGCACTAAGGAATCATCTAGAAAAGGTTCACCTGTGAGCATGCCTGTAGAGGAGGTATTTGATTATCTTAACTGGTATGGAGAGACGCAACTCTTTAGGGCAGTGCCATTCTGTAGGCTTCGGTCCTAGACTGCATAGGAGGGGGGACCTCTAGTGGAGTGCAAGCAAGCTTAAATGCATGCATTTATTTCTCTCTGCTCTTGATTGTGGATATGGGATGAGTAGCCACTTTGTACTTGTGCTTTGACATCATTGTGATAACGCAGTGTAACCTGGAAGTGTAAGTCACAATCAGCATAATGCAAATGAACATAGAAAAGTTTTGTTCCAGATCATCACACTGACAACCCAGGGATAACAGGTGACAGATGTCTGATGGTTTTCTTCGTCCAACAATATCCTCTTTGAGCTTGGCTCCCCACTCTGTCTCTTGAGGGCATGCTCCTGGAATGCTGCTGTGGAGAGGCCTCTGGTCCTGCAAACATCTGCTCTAGACACATATGCAGGGCACACAGCAACTGGGTATCCAGCTCGTCCTCCCCATGTTGGCCTTGACACTGTGATGTCAGGTCTCACGAGCTCAGCACATTCTGCCTGTACAGACAAACAGTAGGGAGACATTGAATTGGCCCCTTTGTGGTTTGACCGTTGTCACTTTGCCAGTCACTGGATCCCTAAGCAGAGTCTTCCAATCTGGACATCTGTTCTCTATGGACAACAGATCAACATTCCCTGTCCCATTACTGATTTCAATCCTGCTGCCTACTGCTAGTCCAGCTCCATCGGATACCACCTAGGTATGTTCCTGGAGGATTTCTTCCCGAGGAACTACGCTAGTTCCAGGTTTCCATCCAAATTGTGTAGACATCTGAACAACCTGTTGGATACGACAAACATACACAAAATACATGGTGAAAATGAAATATAAAATACATATGCATCATCTCTTACGCACTCGCCTACTCCTCACTGCGGCTGCCTCCTGACTCTAATACGTATGCATCATCTCTTACGTACTTCCCTACTCCTCACTGCGTCTGCCTCCTGACTCTTTCAGAGGAGCCACTTTGGTGTTCAACACATGCCCGGTTTGTGGATTTGAAGCCCGCGGGGAGCAACACAATCTTGACAGGCAAACTCTGATTCTCCTGCACAGTCCGCTGAAGCACTCGATGTTCTGAGGGAGGCATGATTTTTCCATGTTAGAGTCAGGTCCAGGTGGCAGGGGCATTTCTTCTTCTACCCTGCTGTGGTAGACACATGGGGCAGATGCGGCCTTGGTCGGTGGGGCATGACTCGAAGTGGGGCTTTTCTTCTGGGAGCACCATAGAGGCATGGAGACACTCTGGTTTATCTTCTGCCCTGAAAGTGTCAGGACATCAGGCAGGTGCTGTTGTGAAGGTTGTGTGTGAAGAAGGCCAAAGGTGGGCTCACTGGCTCTTCTTTTTAGGTAACGACCAGATGTTAAAGGAGGGACTGGAGATGGTGGAGGTGCAGGGCGAGGGTCTGCCGTAGTGAATGAGGAGGTGGAGTCAAGCCCCTGGTGTTCCTGTTCTTGTAGTAACAGGTATGTCCCCATTATCTCATCGTATTTCCGCTTCTGCAGTGAGTCAAAGATCTCGTTGGCAGCAAACCCATGGTCAAACAGCTTGTCAACAATTTTAGGATTTGGGTAGGGGTCACTAAAGATGTTTCCTTCAGGGTTCTTGACCCATGGATGATGTTGAAGGTCTTCAATGGAGGGCCTCCTCTCTGGGGTAACTGTTAAGATTTGGTGAATGAGATTTTCAAGTTGCCCACAGATGTGAGCTGGGATGTCATACATGCCAATAGTGATCTTTTTCTCGGTCTCTTCCAGGGTGCTTCCTCTGAAGGGGTGGTGCCCAGTTGTCATAAAGTACAGCAACACACCCAGACTCCACACGTCTGCCTTCTTCCCATCGTAGCCTTCCCTCAGAACCATTTCTGGGGCATTGTAGTTCTTGGTCCCACAGCACCCATACAGCACAGTGCCAGCTCCACACCTGGTAGCAAGGCCAAAGTCTCCCAGCTTCACATTTCCATGTGCATCTAGCAGGATATTATGGGGCTTCAGGTCTCGGTGGACGATGTCATGGTCATGGCAGCACCTTATGGCTGACACTAGCTGCCCAAATATTACCTGTGCCTGTTCCTCCTGCAGCCTGCCTTCTTCCTTAACCAGTTGGTACAGATTGCCTCCCGGCACATACTCTGTTATCATGTAGCAGTATTTTGTGGTCGTTAAAACCTGGAAGAGGCGGATGATGTGTGGATGTCGCACGGTTTCCAGTACTGCTATCTCTGATAGGACGAGGCGCAGGTGTTTCTTCACATTTTCTACAACTTTAATTGCGACGGGCATGCCTGTGAGGCGATGGAGGGCCAGTTGTACATAGCCAAATCCACCCTGGCCGATGGTGTACAGCATTTTGTACTGCTTGTTTAGGCCCCCCTTTCGGGGGAAGCAGGCCATGAGGCTTGGTGTTTACTGGCCTCCTGTCCAGAAAGGTTGTGCCGGAGATCAAATAAACAGCTCCAATTAAGATATGAATGAAGGAGTCCCACAGGTCACAAAAATCAGCTCGCTGGTCTCTGGATAGAAATGCAGCCCAGGCTACAGCCTTATATGCAGGCCACTCATTCTTCCATCTCAGTGACTGTTTGTGAGGTCAGAGCAAGAAATGGACCAATAGCAGCAGGCTGTAGCCTACAGCAACTGTCTCCCTGTCTGACCACAGGCAGCTTTCCCCTACTTAGGAAAAGGCAACTAGCGTCCCCCAGCTTCGGCGTTAGTGGATCAAAGAGACAGATGCTTACTCGTTGAGAGATTCCAGCCAGCACAGTGGCAGTGGCCTTTGTAGCTGCATCCTGAGGACCTCAAACTGTGTCTGGCCCTTTAAGGATGGGATACAGTTTGAACAGGTATCCTACAAAGAGACAAAGTCCTTAGGAGATTCTGTCAAGGCCATGTTTACAGTCTTCCATTCTTGGTGCTAGGGGAATAAAGGGATGGGTATGGGGAGCTCTTGGTCACTCTCTATCCTGAACCTGTTAGTCCTGGTCCTGGTCCAGGGGCTTGCTTCTGGTGTGATGGAACAGGGCACTTTAAGTATGAATGCCCAGAAAGTAGGACGCGCCCCCTGGGGTCTCTTGGGCATGGGTTTACTTTCTTCTTTAGGAAGCAGTGGTAGTTGGAAGAAGAGGGCCCTAGGCTGTTTTTGTGCCTGTTCACCTCATGGCGTCCTGGGCAACCACTGTGGCGACTCAGCTCCTTATAGATAGGAGATCTGATTTCTCTCTTGTGATCCTGAGTGTTGATTGGCCTTCTGACTAGTGACCAGGAATGATCAGGGCAGCTGCTAGAGCACGGTTGCCCCCTCTCATCTGCTTCTCGGGCCATCTCCAGTCAGTCCTATCTCACAGTTCCTGAGAGTCTCTATTTTGGATCTTGCCTCTGAACCAGATTTTAATCTCTTGCTGTCTTTGAGACAAACATAAACTAGTTCATAAGGAGTGGTGGGAACTGAGAGACCAAAGTAAAACGTCCACTCTGTCCCGACTCATCTTCCCAATCATGAGCACCTCCTCCTCCTGAAGGAAGGAAGTAGGGCACTCCATGGCAGTGGGGCCAGCATTCATGAGCTTGCTGTCCCACACCATGAACAACAGCATCTTAGGGGGGAAGGGGTTTATTTAGCTTGTATATCCCAATCAAAGCCCATCACCGAGGAAAGTCAGGGTAAGGACTCAAGCTGGGGCAGAGGCAAGAGCCCTGGGGTAAAGTTAGCTTGCTCAGCTTGCTTTCTCATATGAAACAGGACCACTGCCCAGGGCTGCCCCCCCCCCAACAGCGAGCTGGTAGAGCCTCATCAATGATGAAGGAAATGGTCCACGGACATGACCACAGGACGAAGTGATGGAGGCAATTTCTTATTGAGTTTCCCCTCCCCTGTGACTCATTTGTGTCAAATTGGCAGAACTAACCAGTACTCCTGCCCTCTCTGTTAGAGACTGCTTCCTTCCTGTTCTGCATACTGAGAAGTGGCAGTGACTCTAAGAAGTTGGTGGCTCCAGGATCAAGATGTATTTATTATCCACACAATGTCAGCAACATCTTCCCGGGCAGGAGCTGACTCAGCTTGAGTCCACAGTTTTTTCCAGATCATCCTTCTGTGCCCTCCCCTCTCCTTGTTAAGCCCTCCTGTTTCTTGGCCTGAAGTGATTTTTGTGAAATATTTTTCTTCTCTTTAAGCGCACCTTGGATTCACAGACCTGAACCTGCTCTGGGTACTATGACAGGCTCTAGGTTTGCTTAAGAGGCAGATATCTGGGGCACATATCTGAGGGTGTTTCTGAAAGAAGTGTCTCTGAGTTAGTAAGATCTGTCCTGAAGATTATGTGTTCAACAGTTCCTCAGGCTGCATCGCCAGCAGTGAAAATCCGAGAAAACTAACCTCAGCAGTCAGCTCAAAGGGACTCCTGACTGTGACACAATGTGACCAGTTGCTCTCTCTCCTTTGACCTGCTTTCCCCACCATGATGTACTGTGGCAACAAAGTCTGAGCCAGAGCATACCCTCCTTGGGTTGCTTTTCTTAGGTGTCTTCTCATAGCAAGAAGAAAAGTAAGTCCCAGATGCCCCCATCAAAGCTGGAGATGTGCTCTTGTCCTTCTTCCTTTCCCTTTTCCAAGTCACAAAGAGATGACCAAAACCTCCCTAACTGTGTACAGAACCTCACCCTTTGAGACCACACACATTTCCACCGATTTTCCCTCCCTCTCCTTGTACTGACCCGGAGGCAAGTCTGCTGCAGACCCTTACATAGATCTACACTTGAGGTGGACAAAGGAAGGTGCTCACATCTTGAGATGAATTGCCTCCTAGACTGCTGTATCTGTGTGCGATTGTCTGCGCATGAGCTTGCGGTTCTCCTATGAACCAATGCCCTAAACGGAGGCAACTGGCCCACTATAGCTGGTTAGTGCTTTTCTCATTTGGCCCTCAAATATATAATATTTAGATACTAAGCATGCAGCATGATCATTTCAGAGAGGAGGAAGACTCAATACTAGGAATGCCAGAAGACTCAAAAGCAAGGAAATCCTCTTAATGGAGCTATTTCCTTCCAGCCATGGACGCAGTCCTGAGAATCATGACCCTTCTGACATCACAGGAGTAGAGAAAAGCCCATTAGTCCTAGCTCTTGGTCATGGCCTGGGACAGACTGCAGAGCTCAGCAGAGGTGGAAAGATGTCCTAGAATGCCAGCCTATTTAATGAGGACAGTCGCAGCGCCCCCTGTATGTGTCCTGGGGAAGCATCAGGAATAGGATTGGTAGACAGAGGCTGGTTTCTCCAAGACACTGGAGAGTAGGCTCAAGGGTTTAGATGTGTGTGTGTGTGTGTGTGTGTGTGTGTGTGTGTGTGTGTGTGTTTGTGTGTGTGTGTGTGTGTGTGTGTGTGTTTGGATGTACATACATGTGTTTTGTATGTGTGTCCACTCAATGGAGTCCAGGCATCTATGAACCTGGTAGATGAACAAGGAGACTGAGAGCATCCTAGAGCCCTCTCTCTGGTTTCCCACAATAAAGACAACTGCCAGGGGCCAACCCAAGCAATTGACGGGTTTCAGAGAGCAGACAAGGAGGAGGCGATGTAAGAATTGAATCAGACCGTTGATGGTTGGAAAATCTCGAAGCCTGATTGGGTAGAAATCAGGGTGCTTTCTATGTATATCCAACTTCTTTATTTATATACAACTCAGTTGAGAGCTCTAAAACATAGATCATATCATTTTGGTCCCTAGACATGTATTTAACTTTGTCTTGTGTGTCTGAGGTCATATGTTTAGTCATCATTAATAAACTGTGATAGAACATATATAGCATTTACAGTCACTTTCCATCACCATTCACATAACCCTACATCTGGGCCACTCTTGCTGTTTCCAGGATGCTAGACACAAAGAAAATCTCCAAGCCAGTCTGGCAGATGGCCATGTCCCAAGTAGTACATTATTAAACCTGAATGGACACAATGCCAATTTTCAACAGATCCAAGAAAAATCCTCAGGCCAAAGCTACTGCAGAAATTATTCCATTCCTGGCATAATGCAGTGTTTCCATTTTTATCATTATAGAATGTTCTTATATGTCTAATCCGAATACCATTTTGATTCTACAAACCAATTTTAGATTTGTGGAGAAAGCAACCAGGAAATCCAATCCTACACAAAAATCTCTTCAGAGGAAATACTACAAATAAGCCTAACGACGCAGAGGAAATGTGTACCACGCATCCCAGCACTTGAGAGGCAGAGCAGGCGGCACACCCTTGAGTGTGAGGACAGCCTGGTCTCCAATGTGAGTTTCTTGACAGTCAGAGCTACACATTTAGACCCTGCCTCAAAAAAAGAGAGAGATGAAGAGGAGCAGAGGAAGAGGTGTAGAGTGAAGAAAGAAGGAAGACAAAGAGGAGGAAGAAAAAACATGGTGCTGGAACTATCTCAATACCACACATCTACAGAAAAAAGACTTGTCACTGGAATCAAATGGAGGACTGAAAATAAGTCCACATGCCAAGACTCACCTGACTCTATCTAGTTGATGAAGGAAAACTATAGGTAAAGGAACAGCTTTCTCAACAAATGCTGTAGGGAAAACTGAAAATCAGCGTATAAGAGAGTGAACTCCTCATGACCCCACATCTGGATCGTTCTGAATGCATCAAAGCCACAAAGATAAGACCTGAAGTGCTACAGGAAATCAGAGCACACTTTACCACATAATCTAGGAAATAGTGTCAGGAATTCACAAGCGGGCTTATGTGAAACGGAAAAGCTTCTGTACAACAAAGGGAAAGTGGCCACTGTAAAGGGACACCTGTAGAACAGGCGAAAAACAAACAGAAAGTCGTCAGCTCTAGATCTGATTGATACTTCTAACACATGGAAAGCTGTAAATGACACAGCAGAAACCACTTCATCCAATCCACGAACAGGACAGTGAACTGAGGAGATGGTCCTCGGAGGAAGAAAGACAAACTTGAACAAGTGTTCACCATACTCAACATCTGTGATAGGAAATAAAAAGTATTTGGAAATCACCTCTCACCCCGGTCACAATGGCTAGTACCTAGGAAAGCAAGGCCAACAGGTGCCGGGCAAGGTGTGGAGAACATGGATGTTTACACACTGCTAGTGGGAACTGAACCTAGGGGCAGCCTCCTTGACTGCCAGCACTGAGTTCCTCAGAGAAACTAAACTAGGATTGCTGTCTAACCCATCAATGGACGACAGGGATGCTTACATAGCCAGGTTCACAACAGCTCAGAAAAGGAACAGCCAAGATGTTCGCCAACACATGAACGGGGACAAGAAATCTGGAACACTGGGACATGGGGTAACTGCAGAGGAAAATGAGATAAGCAGGAATAGGTCTACCTGAGATCACTGTGCTAAAGTGAACTAAATAAACCAGGCTCAGAGACAAGTGTCAGGTTCTCTTTAATAAGCTGAAGCTAGATGTGTGTTTTCTGTATTCCGTATGCCTTTCCGGGTGAGTGAGTATGTGAGTGTGTGCGTTTGTGTGTGTGTGTGTGTGTGTGTATGTGTGTGTACGCGTGTGTGTACGCGTGTGTGAGCATGTCTGAGTGAACATTTTGACTGTTTGACTGTGAGCACATGTGTTTGTGTGGATGTGGCTAGGCTTGGGACATGAAAGCAAGAGTGGGCCAATGTGAGAGGAGAAGAGAAGAACTCTTGTGGACAAGACGCAGGAGGCATAGTATGAAATACGTAAGATGTAAATTCAGGCTGAGGAAATACTTGAGGATGGAAGGAAACCCACACAAAGGAGTCAGGAGGAGTGAACAGAACAGGCAGAAAAGGAAAGGAAATGGTGCGTGCAAAGGCATGTACACCGAGACATAACCTTAATGAAGGCCATTATTTTTCTAAATGGGTGTGGAAAATCACTTTAACGGATATATAATACTCCATTAAAAAAATACCCACAGTTGAATACAGAGCTAGGATGTAGACAGGATGGTTGCTGAATCTCAATGACACCTTTCAAATCACAAGATTCCAACAAAAAGACATACCGGGTGATACATATGTGTAGAGAAAGACATGGGGACATGCTATTATAGCAGCAAGCCCTGGTGCTGCCCTTCAGGTGGTACTCAGCCTTGATGGGACCAGTATTGACTATTAGTTGTGCCCTGAGAATCTGCCCCAGGCCAGGCCACCACTTCAGGAACCTGAAGTGACAAACTGTAGGATGCTGGCTACTGAGCTCAAGTGCACTAGTGCCAGCCTGGACACCCATCTCTGAAGAGGATGGCTGGAGTAGGCAGCATGACTGATTAGTACTGGGATGGGGGATGTGGAGCTGTTGTCCACTGGGAACAGTTGTCCAGATTGGAAGACTCTGCTTAGAGATCCAGTGCCTGGCAAAGTGACAAATGCTCAAAGCACAAAGTGACCAATTCAATGTCACCATACAGTTCACCTAGACAGAATGTACTGAGTTCCGTGAGGCCTGACATCACAGTGTTGAGGCCAACATGGGGAGGACGAGCTGGATACCCAATCCCTGTGTGCCCTGCATGCCCAGTCTAGAGGAGACATTTGCTGTGCCAGCGGCTTCTCCACAGTGGTATTCCAAGGGCATGCTGTCAAAGGACACTGCTTGCTTACTATATACTTCATCATTATTCCAATCCTCAGTCTTCCACATCTGAGGAGCCTGAGGGAAGGACTCTGCAGATTTGTCAGAAGGTAACCACATGTCCTATGCCCCTCCAGTTCCAGTCAGGACAACGAGACCATCTCTGTCCCTCAGAATTGCGTTGGTTGTTGTTTAGGGGAATCTGCAACTACCCAGGCCCATGCCATTGTCTACCCTATCTGTGATCTGTTGGAGCGCGTGAAGGAATGGGTCCTGCAGATCCAAAGCTGCAGGATTTCCACAACACAGAACAACAGCAGGATTAACAATGAGGAGTTCCAGTGATGGCTGGCCCAGCATCAAGAGTATAGCAGAAACCAGAGGCCTTGAACCAGACCAATGACTCTTTGCAGTGAACACTTGCAAGTGAAAATATATGAATAAAAAGGTCTACTGCATCACTCACTACGTCACATTGGTGTGGGAGGTCCTATATATGTGTTGCTTTTATTGGTTAATGAATAAAGAAAACTGCCTTGGCCTGTTGATAGGGCAGAGTGGAACTAGGCAGGGAATACTAAACTGAATGCTGGGAGAAAGAAGGAGGAGTCAGGGAGAAGCTACGAAGCCCCTTAGGAAACAGACATGCCAGACATTACCTGGTAAGCCACAGCCTTGGGGCAATACATAGATTAATGGAGATGGATTAATTTAAGATATGAGCTAGTCAGAAATATGCTTAAGCTATTGGCCAAACAGTATTGGAAATAATATGGTTTCTGTGTGGTTATTTCGGGACTGAGCAGCCAGGAACAAACAAGCGGCCTCCTACAACATCACATTACAGCTTCTGTGACTAAATTGATTTTTTCCTTCTCTCTTTTCTTTTTTTCTCCTAAATTTTATTTTATTCTGGGGAGGAGGAGGTTATAAGGGCAGAGGGTGGATATGAAGGGATGGGGAAATGAATGGAGATGCATGATGTGAAAGACACAAAGAATAAATAAAAAGAAGAAAAATATTGAGAGTAGACGCAGTTGGCTCTTCCAAATCAAAGGAGTGATGCCATCTTCTCAGTGCTTAGCATACTGTTGCCTATGGGTTTGCAACACTTATCTTTACTATGTTTAAATATGACTCTTGAATTATTAGATGTATGTTTTTGTCCAGGAATGATGGCACAGACCTTTACTCACAGTATTCGTGAAGCAGAGGTGGGAGGATCTCTGAGTTGGATCCCAGATTGCTCTACATAGTGAGTTTTAGGACATCTAGGGCTATATAGTAGACCCTGGCCTAAAAAGTAAAAGAATAATAATAAAAAATAACATAACTTCCATTTCAATCTCTCTCATATTTCCCAATTCTTTGTTAAAATTTCTGTCACTTCATACACCTAAAACACGCAAATATTTCCTTGTCCTCATAATGCTGAGATGAAATAATAGCTACTTTAAAGTCCTTGAGCTGGGCATGGAGGCAAACTTTGAGAATCAGATGTGAGAAGCTGACTCGGGAAGTGTGCTCAAGGCCAGACTGGGCTACGTAAAGATGTATGTGACTAAATCATAGAGGAGTGAAAGTTTTGTCTGATAAATTCTTTCCTGAGGATGGCACTTATTGATTTCACTCTCTTGAAAACTTGCTCTTCTTTCCCTGGCTGCTTGTGAGGAGAGGCATTAAGTTCTATCCCAACCCGTGGGCCATCACATGTCTCAGACTCTGGATCCTACCGAGAGTCCTTGACAATGTGTCTGTTTTGGTAGGAAACCAATTAGACTGTGTCCTAATTGCTACCCAGTGAGTACAGTGTATGAAGGTTAAAAGCAAAGAGAGAAGAAATGAAACTATCCATATGCTGCTCTGATCTAATACTGTGACCTGCCACCCCCCAGGGAACACTGTCAGGTCTTCAGCAGAATGTACCATGTCCACAAAGATCCATTTGGACAACCTGAAAAAGGAGACCATGGATTCAACTGACACTTTGGACTATTTAATAGAGGTATCTGTTGTACATGTGGCTTTAGTTCAACATAAATACAGCATTTTTCTCTGGAAACATAACCTGAGTTGGAAATGAAACCTGAAGAGAAGACACTTGAGTTCACCAGCTTGTTTCTCCTTAGCATGTTAGCAATGATCCCAAAGGAGGGTTTTGGCAGCAGTTCAGGACTCAGGCCCAGGGCAGGAATGAGGGAAGACTCCTTGTATGTCAAAGGCCCTGCTCAAGTCCAAGGCCTGCACTTGTGTTCCCCTGCTCAGCTTCAGATTCCTCACACAGCCCCGGAAAGAGGTCTGGCTGGTCAGACAGTTCTGCTTGACATGGGCTGTTGAGAAAACAAGAGATAAGCCTTGCTCAATTTTGTTGATACAAAAAGTTGTACATAAAAGACAAAAATAATCTAAGTAGATCTTCTATCAAACTAGGCTATTTCCCACACACGTGGCTTTAGTGGATGGCAGAATTCCTCGGAACTGTTAACACTTGAAGACATAACCGCGACTTGAAAAATCATGCAACAGGCGTTAAGGATTTGCAGTAATTTCTCGGGACATCTTAAATCCTCAATTCAAAATGCAAAACTGGTGCAAGAGGATGAAGCCTGCCTAACCCTGTGACTTAGAACCCGACCTTGGAACCATCTAGGGAAGAAGTACGATCATCCCACCTGCTTGCCATCAGAACCAATGTTCTCAGTGAGAAATATGTGTGTGAGGGTTATGCTAAATTCCCCAAGAATGTTTAGGTATGATATTCCAAACAGTTTTTCTAAAACGGTGAGACTTGTCACTGAACCGTGTATCTCTCAATCCATAGCCTGTATTCCTCTGAGGTTCTACCTTCCCGGGACTGGGCTTCCCGTAAGGTAAACAGACTGGAGTCATACATACCAGGATAGCCGCCCACATAAATGGGATCATTAGTGTCGGCCGAGGTGGAATGGGTGTGAGGACTTTCAGTCCTAACAGGATTCCCATCCACAGTCAGGACAATGCGGTGTTTGCTTTTCTGGGCTTGGAGCGTGTGCCATTTCCCGTCACAGAGAGTTCTGGAGGCTCTGGGCTCGTATGTGGCTGTTATCCTACCAGCGCCATTGTTGACGTGAAATAAGACCTGAAGAAAGCAAACACTTGGGTGAGGTTTTCTGTTCAAGACCACGGTCTTCTTTGCACTAGATCTCAGCCAGAAGACCAAGAAGCCATGGAGCACAGAGCATTGATGAATTGTTCCCACTGTGGGAAATCTAAGGGCCAAGAACCTGGAAATGAAATGCTAAAAACAAGCAAGTAGGTTCATGGGAGCCTGCAAGGAGACTTCTGTTCCACTGGACTTTTCTGTGTGCCCTGGTGCCTCCTACTTACACGGACACAGTCAGATTGGCTCAGAGCTCACGTCAGTGACCTCACTTTAATCCTTTCATTCACATTTATTTATTGTGTGTATCTGTGTCCCCATGCATGAGCACATGCAGAAACCACAGAACAACTTGCTGGAATTGGTTCTTTCCTACCATCCTGTCGATCCTGGGGGTTGAACTGAGGTTGTTAGAATTGGCACCTGGCATTTATGCCCAGGAAGCCATCTCGCTAGCTCCTAATTACCTCCTTAAAGTCTAAACAAGATCACATCCTGAGAGGTGAGAGTAGGTAGGGCTTTAGCGTGTGAATTTGAGTGACACCATCTTCGTCGCCTTCCAAAGGGAACACTGAAGCATCTTAGAATAAAACTAGTGTCAGAGCTCACCAGGAGGGGGAAACCCAAGATGCCAATGTCCATAGTTTCTGTGGCTTAAGTGTGGCACAGCATACATGCCCATTTCTCTCATGTGCCAGACAGTGGGATGGATGGTTGCTCCAGCTGAAGATGCAGCCCTGGCGAAGACACTTGGGAAGTCTAGTCTCCAAGGGTTGAAGTGTACATGATCTAGGAGGTGTCACCACCCAGTGGCAACACTGAGACCCCAGGCCATTTGTGCCAACAGTCAAACGTATAGGGGTCCCTGAGGACCAACTTCAGGGGCCCCAACTGACACCCCACAGAAAGAGAGGGGACCCCAATTCCCCTCTGCATGCTCACATGGCCCCAAAGGGGAGGAAAGGGAGAATGAACACCAGGAACAGCTATGGCACGGAGGCAGGGCACCTACCTTGCCGTCTACAATCTCTAGGCCAATGGCATCCACTTTGGCACTGCTGATTCCCAGGAGGACGCCATTCTTAGAGGAGGTGCGGAACTCCAGGGTGATGTTTAAATCTAATCGCACTCTGTAGCCTTCCTTGACTGAAAAACACGGCACACTGTTACTGAGAGAACCCACAAGATGGACTTTCCAGGCTGCCTTTGGCTGTCTAAGCATTCATGGTATTGGCCAAGTTCAAGATCATGCTATGCTCCCACCCATCCTCTGGGTCTCAGCTCTTCCATTCCCCAGTAAGAAGAAGCATTGCTTTTTTTTTTCCCTGCTTCTGTTTGTTTTAATGGAGTCTTGCTATGTAGTCAAGCTGTCCTGACTCTGCGTCCTGAGTGCTGAGATCACAGATGTACACAACCATTGGTACATTGGTACACTGCCATTGAAGAGGGTGTTCAATCACAAACCAGAGCAAGCACCGGCAGGGACTTCCGTCATCTGCAGCCCTGGGGACATCTCGTGCCTTCAGTCTGGTGATCTTTCCATGTGTTGTAGATTTATCCCCCTTAGACTTTAGCTTCTTAATTTGTATGTACCTTGGATAGCATCATTTACTGGTTTGAATCAGCCTCTACAGTAGGTGTTTTCAAAGTGGGAATTGAATAATTTTATTCTTTAATTCAAGGGACAAAAAGAGTTGGATATTGTTAATAGAAGGCATTTGTCACCATGCCTGGGGTTGACAATAGAAGGCATTTGTCACATGCCTGGGGCTGAATAAGATGGGAAAGGTGATGCTATCATAGCCTAGACAGAATAAATGTCCTACTTGCATATGTTGGAATTACAGATGCACACGCCTGCTTTTTTTGTTTGTTTCTCAAGATACGGCTTCTCTATGTGTAGACACGGCTATCCTGGAACTCACTCTGTAGACCAGGCTGGCCTCGAACTCACAGAGTTCTGCCTCTGCCTCCTGAGTGCTGGGATTAAAGGTGTGCGCCACTGCTCAGCTGACACACCTGCTTTCTAATTGAAAGGTCTTTATTAACTTGGACAGGGAACATGCCCTACATAAACCTGGGGAAGGTGCAGATGAAGCCAGGAGCTCGTGACTGTCCAGATCTGCAGGGAGAAGGCCTCGTTAGGCCTCCTGCAGTGCACAAGACTGGTGCAGGCTTCTGCACCAACAGGCAAAACACTAGAAAGAGATCAGAGCACTGAATGGAAGAAACACAGTCTTTGGCAGTCTTTCCAGCTGAGTCCTAGCCTCTCAGTGTTTCCTGGATCCACATCAGCTTAGAGTACACACTAAACCCAGGGCGCTCCTTCTAGATGTCAGCTTAGAGTACACACTAAACCCAGGCGCTCCTTCAAGACATCAGCTTAGAGTACACACTAAACCCAGTCACTCCTTCTAGACGTCAGCTTAGAGTACACACTAAACCCAGGCGTTCCTTCTAGACGTCAGCTTAGAGTACACACTAAACCCAGGCGCTCCTTCAAGACATCAGCTTAGAGTACACACTAAACCCAGGGCGCTCCTTCTAGATGTCAGCTAAGAGTACACACTAAACCCAGGCGCTCCTTCAAGACATCAGCTTAGAGTACACACTAAACCCAGTCGCTCCTTCAAGACATCAGCTTAGAGTACACACTAAACCCAGTCGCTCCTTCTAGACGTCAGCTTAGAGTACACACTAAACCCAGTCGCTCCTTCTAGACATCAGCTTAGAGTACACACTAAACCCAGGGCGCTCCTTCTAGATGTCAGCTAAGAGTACACACTAAACCCAGGCGCTCCTTCTAGATGTCAGCTAAGAGTACACACTAAACCCAGGGCGTTCCTTCCAGACATTAGCTTAGAGTACACACTAAACCCAGGGCGCTCCTTCCAGACATTAGCTTAGAGTACACACTAAACCCAGGGTGTTCTTTCTAGACGTCAGCTTAGAGTACACACTAAACCCAGGGTGCTCCTTCTAGACGTCATTACACATTAAACCCAGGGCATCCCTTCCAGACTGTTAAGAGCACGTACCAAGAGCTGCATATCCACTTCCTTCAAAGAAAGTTCCTTCTTGGGCCAATGCATAGCACCTGTCCACTGCAAAGGCAGACGTGGGGCTGTCTTTATCCAGCTGTTTGCTGTTTACTGTCACTTCCCCAATGCAGGCAGGGATGCTGTGGGTCGTCTAAACCAAGAGAGACAGGAGAGGAGGTGGCAATGATGACACAGGGCATCTTTCTCTTGTACTTCACTGAAACTGTCTCAACAACACACATATCTCCATTTTGGTTTTTAAAGCGTAATTGTGGCAATCCCTCACGTGAATGTTTCACTTTCTCCCCTCACTCCAGTACTTTGGTGATAATGTAGTGGAAGTGTGTTCTCTCTTTTTCCTAAAATACTCCTGGAATCCAGACTGCTGCTCTCACTAAAGTACCATACAAATTGTCTGGACTTTTCCCGAGTAGCTTTGGGACTGCATGCCTTCATTAGCTGGAAGGCAGAAAAAGCTGGAAGGATGGCTCTGAGGGTAAGCCCAGCACATGACCTATGCACATGCGCTGAAGGGTCTGCACCTTCCGGTGAGCCCCAGGTTCAGGCAGAATAACTTAAACAGAAGCATCAGAGAATGATGGCCTTGTACGAAAACACAACCCCAGCAAGGTGGCCGCTGCTTACGTTCCCAATGTTCCTGGCCCTGTAGTGGACAGGAAGGCCTCCAAGGTACAGCTTCCCTTCCACATCCAGTGTGGTTGCATTGCCCACCACAGTCACAGTCGGGGACTCTTGGCCATCAACAGTCAGGAAGCCCTTTCTTTTAACGTACTCCGTCTTGACCTGCACGAGATGAAAACATCCGGAACTTGTAAACTATTTGAGAAAACTTTAACAGTCTGTGCTTACGACACATATTTCTTAGATCTTTAAGAGCCCAGGTTCTGTGGAGGGCTCGGCCTGTGGCACAGCCAGAGCTGAGGATGTGGCTGACGCTTATGAGAAACGGAAAGACTACAGCCAAGCTCCAGAACCCTGGTTACCAGCAGACACCACAGTGAGCAGCTCGGTCCTTTCAGGCCACAGCTGGGCTTCACTGGCTTCCTGTCAAGTCAAAAACATTTTAGAGACCTTCAATTCATTCCGAAACCAGCTGTTGAGTGCTTAGTGGGTATTCAGAACAAGTGCCTGGAAGGATTCAGGAAGCAAAAAAGGGCCCTACTGACAAGATGCTTACATCACTTGGAGGTGATGTCAAACATAAGGCCAACGTGGGATCAAAATGCATAGCTTCCCTTCAAGAAAATGCAATCAGTACCAGAGATGGAGGGAGAAAATTTGGGACAGGAGACAGGGCCTCCCGAGAACTTACCGTGTGCCATTTGCCATCACTGAGCAGTGTAGGATGAGAGACCTTGGTCCGGCCCTTGCCAAGGTCAAACATGAAGTGGAGGCGGCCCTGGTGGAGCTGGAGTGTGGCATAGTCCATTTGGTTCTGATTTGCTATGTAATAAATAAGGCCACTGGAGGCAAATGTCCGAATGTTCAGCTGAACCTGGAGCCTGAGAGAGAACAGGAAGTCAGCGCCAGGGATCAGGAAGGTCAGCTTCCTGTGTTACCCACTTCTGCTTCAGCATGTGTATTTAGCTTCTCAAGAGAGAGTGTTCATTCACTTGTGTGCCCATTCATGGCACAGAGGGCCACTCTGATGGGAACAGGTCTATGACAGTCAACGGGGAGTCCTTTAAGTCTGAAAGGAAGGCTAGACCATGTCACAGTTGTCCTGTATCACTGAGAGGCCCACGGGTGGCTGTACTAAGCTGTTAGGATGGACCCAACTCTGAAAAGATTACAATTCAGTTAAGCTCCGAATGTCAAAAATGGGCAAGACTTCCCCACAGGCCAAGAGGAAAGCCTTCGTTTGCTTTATGACAATACAGAGTATGTGACCAAGGGAGCCTGATGAGAGTTGACAGATGGGACCCTTGCCTGGGTCCCTGTGGGCACTGACCCTGTCTGGTACGAGCATGTTTCAGAAGTCAACACCACACTTGCCTCATCGTCTAGCAACGAAAACCTCAGAGGGACCTCAGGAAAAAGCTTACCTCTTTCGGACATCGGACTGATTCAAAGGCAACACTAAGTGGCTGTTTTCTGAGAGGCCAAACTGGTGAGCGCCTGGAACAAACCCTGGAGCCGGGTCCACTGTGCAGAGTTCCTGTAAGAGGCGGATGAGGACCCTCAGCCACTGTAGCAGGACCCCGCTGACATGGGCAACGTGTTCTTCCACAAAGAAAATGTCACAGAAGCCGCTGTGTTAGAACAGCAGCAGCTGCCACTGTGCTCTGACTTTGACTTATCCCGAGATCTGTTTTAAACCGTGTGCCTTCATGTCCTCTCTCCCCAGAGAGCAGTCTGAGCTTCCTTCCATCTTTTACCATCACCAAAGTTCACTTTCCCTCAAATAGATAAGGGAGTTCCTCTGTGAACCTTCCTTGGGCACAAGGGACTATGGGGCCAGTCCAAGGACAGCAGTGGCCCAAAGGGAGCCACTACTAGGCGACGACAGCGCCCTCAGGTCTCACGGGGCAGGGTGAGGAGAGAGGAGCCGGACTGGAAGGAGCCCCAGACTCTAGCCAGAAGTCTAAGAGCATAAGGTAGAGAGGGCCTTGGCAGTGGTGGCTGCCCCTACAGCGTCTCATCCAGGACCCTGAGTCAAGTGAGTCCCAGACTTAGCTTCGTGACTCAAAGAAGACACATACAACTAGGAAAACTGTCCTGAACTCCTTGGCTCTCCATAGCCGATGCTCTTTTGAGAGAAGCATACCATCTTCTAAATTATTACAGTGCACCAGGAGACAGAAGCCACAAGAGGAGAAAATGAAGAGTCACGACTAGCGTTTGCTTAATGACTCAGAATCTGACCTCCAACGCTGAAGAGTGCGCGGTAGCTCACAGAAGTTGCTTATTTCCTGTTTCCCCCCCACCTGCCCCTAAAGCACTAAGGAAGATTAAGGAGACTCTACCAAACCTCTTATGGTGTGCTAGCCACTTGGGGTGCTGAGCATCAGGGCTGAACCCAGGGTACCCTCAGACAAGCACTATTACCTAGTCCCTGCTGGCTGTTTATCACAGGAAGCAAGATCCAGAAATCTACCTCCCAGTCTCCATAGACAAAGGGCTCTTGGGTATTCTGCCATTGAGGGCACAGCTGGAGAACTGGAGGGCAGGAAGAGGGCATGGCTGGGCCACGTTACCCTCCTTGGAACTCAGTCCCACTTTCTCTCTATCCCTGTGCCTCTCTAGAACTGTCCTGACGCCACTGAAGGAGGTCGTACTTACAGGCTGTTGTAGCGTTGGGGGCTCTGGAGGGAGTTCCTCGTGTTCTTCATGAAGCTCTTGCAGAGGCTCTTCTGCCAGCAAGCAAGTGTCCAGCTCTACTAGTTCAGAGCCAACCGCATGGGTGAAATCCAAAAGTCTACAGACAAACAAAAGAGCAACTAAATGAAAACACCATGAACCAGTCTGGGGGCCCAACTATTTGAGTACTGGGTAGTTAACCCCATTTTAAACCACTGATCCACTTCTCTTAGAATAACCAAACTGGCCATCCTTCATAGTGGCCAAGGCACATTGTTCTGTTGGATTGCAGGCTGGTGACTTGGGCATTCCTGAATTCAGAGTGGACTCAAGCGTTCTGCAGGCTGGGCTCTTTCTCTTTCTCTCTCTCTCTCTCTCTCTCTCTCTCTCTCTCTCTCTCTCTCTCTCACACACACACACACACACACACACACAAACACACACGCACACACGTCTGGCTCCCACATCACCGCACAACAGCTTCCATTTAACACTGGTTTCTTGTTCTGATCTGTGCTTGCCATGGGTCTCTCTACTTAGAAGCTCTAGCTGGATGTCCTGTGCCAGCCTGGCTCCCACTGCCACCTCCCAAAGGTGGACTCCACCTGTCTGCCTATGGAGTCCAGAGTATTGTGGCTTTTAGGAGCATGAAGTTTCCTCAGCAGTGAAGGGATGGATGAGCAACTGCTGAATGTGTATACAACGACAGGTAACTGAATAAGGCCCTGCTATTGGAGTTCATGCTACAGGCCTTATTCTTTCTGTGTTCAGGGATTCCTGGGAGGCTGTTTCTCAGAGGAGGACACCGTGGCTGTGTCCCTTGCTCACGGTTACCTACAGGCCAGCAGCCTAGTGAGGATAGGCTCAGTGTCTTCTGCTGCAGAGCCCATTGTGAACTCCTATAAGCAGATTCTGGCCTGTAGATTCAGTCACAACTTTACCCATCAACTCAGTTTAGCTAGAACTTGGGAGAGGTGAGACAAACAGCCACTTGTACAGATGATAATTCTCTTCGTCACGGAGAATGGAGACTTGCAATATTTAATAATATAGCAACTGTTTTAGGGAAAGCCATTAATAAAATGTAGCCATTAGTAATCCAGTTGGGTTCTTGCTACAGAAGTACACTTGGGGAAGGGATATAGGTCAGTGGTAGAGTGTCTGCCCAGCACGCATCAAGGCCCAGTTCAATGCTCCATACTACGCATGCACACAGGGTTAATGGTGGTTATTTTATTAATAAGATATGATGGCCAGATCAATCTACCACATTAACCCTTCCACTGGAAGAGACTATCATTATAGATCAAGTAAATTCACTTGTTACAGAAGAACTTGCAGAACTCACGACATCTCAAGCAGCAAACTCAGAAAGCAGTTGAGAAAGTGCAAGGTGCATGACGAGAATCAATCACACTTACTCAGAGTCAAAGACCAAGTTTTTGATACAGCCATGGAAAGAAGTCCTCATCCTGAGCATCGGCGTCCCCTTGTCCATCGGAAGCCCCCCTATGTACAAGTTGGCTATGTCGATTGTCCTTCCTTCGGCTAATGGACCCAACTTCATTTCGACAGGACTGCTCTCGTCCATTTGTATGGTGATGACTCTGCCAGATGAAAAGAGAAAACGGACTTTTCTAGCACAGTGAATAGCGCCATTGTCATCGGCAATTCTAGCAAGTTCTTTAGGACTAATAGATTTTGTCCTAGAGACAAATTTAGGCATGGCATCGTATGTGAATCCCACATACAACATAGAAGAATAAAATCAATGGATACATCACTGAATTTGATTGGTTATTAGAGTAAACGTGTGTGTTCAAACACCTCTTATCCTACTGTGAAAATAGCCAGTGTGCCTCAAGCACAGGTCTCCAGCTGAATTGGGAAATACATGGAATGCTGATATGATAGCTTTAGTTGCAGGCAAGATACTTCCCACCAAAACCAACCTACTGTTCACCATTAAATTCCTCCACTTTGTAAACAGTTTGTATTGGGCTTAAGGAAAGGAAAAGATTCTCAATTAGGAAAATTTCAAAAACATTACTACAAAGTAGAAGAAAGCTGACTTTATTGTAGAATTCCAGCAAATTCCTAGGATTGTTTTGAAACACTAAGAACTATGGTTGCTAATGACATCGTGAGAACCATCTCCGCCATCTAAAATCACACCGAGTATTCGGCAAGGTTCCTACGGAGGCGCTTCCTCATCTCAGCCTCCCGACACAAAGACCTGAGAGCTACTAAGATACCTTCGATTCCTAACCAAGGAGATGGAATGTTCTTGTCCGTCACCGTAGGAGCCAGTGGGGGCATGCAGCAGGGCCTTCCGCAGACTGGTCCCATCCCCGGAGTTGACATGCACTTCAATGCGGCCTTCACTCAGCATGATGGAGAAGAAGGGCTGCGGAGGATGCATTTTCCAAAACAAAATACATTACTGAAGGATTTGCGGCGCTTCCACCCTCCATAGATAACGTAGGCGTGCTAACGCAAGGCCAGCAAGGGCACATGTCACCAGCTGTCACACGTACTAGACTTAGTGTCTGCTGTCTCATCTGTGCCCCTGTGGTTTATCCTCTGCATCATGCTGACACTGGTTCTCTCACCGTTTCTATTCCTGGAAAGCCCCATACACGCTAGTTACTGCTACACGATGCACCACCAGATAGACTATTTTTTCAGCAAGAACTTCGAATTTTCTATTGCCATACACATAATTTGATGTTTCCTTTGCCCGTGGACTGCTTCTAGCATTAAGAGTTAGAAGGGTCTGAAGACATTTAAAGCTCTTAAAGCTCCCTTGCCTCGTTGACAAAAAGCACAATAGTTTCCCCAGAACTGAAATGTGTTCCCAATGCCCTTGCCACAGCAGTTGCACCTACCCTTTCCACCGGCTCAGGAAGAAAACTTGGAGGGAAGGAGTTCAGCAGTTCCCCGGAAGGTAAAATACAAAACCACTCTACCAGAAATCCCACTTGAAGGTCTAGGCCCAGAAGGAAGGAAGGCAAGGGCCTACACCATAGCAGAATTATTCCTGAGTGCCCCAGAGTGGAAAGAACCAGGGCCAACAGTGAACCAATGATGACCTCTGGGATATACATACAGGGAAATAGGAAGGCATACAGCCGATCAAATATGCAGTTGAATGTGTATCCATTCAGGTTCCAACCTGAAAACCTGCTAAGCAACAACTGTAGAAGGCGATATTGTAAAATGATGCAATAGCACACACTATCTAATGTGCAAGCCATCCATAGATACAGAACAGGCTGATGGCGGCCAGGAGTGGGGAGGGGAGGATGGAGAGCTGCTCCTTGGGGGACATAGGCTGCTAATTTGGATGATGAAAACATTTGCAATTGGATGAAGAAGGTGATGTCATGACGCTAAGTGCACAAAGTGCTACTGAATGAACTACTGAAGTGGTTAATGTTATATGAATTTCACCTCAACTTAAAAATAGAACAGAGAAGCTCACAAAACCAATTCCAGTCCCAAGCACTTTGGTTAAGGGACCCATGCCACGTCCGGGGTTCATAGACTGGAATTCCGACCTTGGTTCTGACACACAACAGTCACGTGACCTTGGGTGGCCTAATCAGGCTCTCCGAACCTATTTTTTGTTTTTGTTTTGTTTTTTGGTTTTTCAAGACAGGGTTTCTCTGTGGTTTTGGAGCCTGTCCTGGAACTAGCTCTTGTAGACCAGGTTGGTCTCGAACTCACAGAGATCCGTCTGCCTCTGCCTCCCGAGTGCTGGGATTAAAGGCGTGCGCCACCACCGCCCGGCTTCCGAACCTATTTTTTATCCCACAAAGTTTAGGCAGCAGTACCGCCGTGCAGGATGCATGATGAGCTACAGAACCATATCTGGAGCAGCGGAGCACACCTTTCCATAGACTGCCCATGCGCAGGTTCTCCTTCACCAAGCCACACCCATGCGTTCCCCAACATTTCTTTTAGTCATGTGATTACAGGTCATCCTCTTGCAGGGAGTCTAACTCGGGAAAAATGCCTTCGTCTCTGCTTTCTGCCACATCTGGACCACCATGTCCATCACAGGCTACATTGTCTCCTCCCTTCACATTTAGAACAACAAATCCCCCAAAGGATGTAAGGAAGGAGCTTTCGCTCCGCTGCGAGCACTGCACACAGGGAAACCAGGACTCAGCATCAAAAGTTGCTTTACTTGGAGGGCAGCAGCCTTTCACCCACGCCTAGAAGTGGGACATTGATCACGAAACTCTGGAAATCATGGCGTCATGAGCAGAACATTTGGCAGTAATAACTTATCCTCAAATAAATTAAAAAGCACTCATGCATAACCATTCGGAAACAGCTGCAGTGAACTTGAGTCAGACATTTCCCACGCATGTTTCTGGAAGGGAAGGCATCTCTTACTGTGGGTCACAGCTACTCACCACATGTGCCTGAGACCAACCAGCCTTCTCCACATCCTTGCCCAGCGCAGCCACGATGATGCCACTGCTGTTCTTGGTGGTGAACGTGGCTAGCAGGGATGATTCTGGTGACAGAGATTTGGGTGGTACCTCCACGTAGCCACCTCTCAGGAAACTCACACTCTGGATGGGCTGGTGACAAAAGGGAGCAGTGAGGTTGGCCTGCTGCTGCAGGTCTGTCTGTCTGTCTGACTCCCTGCATCCTACCCGTTCGCTGGTTGAGGGCTTTCAGCTTTATTATAGAGATAAACCACTGGGCATTTACAGAAAGCCATCCAGACCCCCACGGCAATGCTTGCTTCCCACCTCCAATGCACAGCCTTTCCTCACGCCATAGGAGTTCCTCAGCAAATCAAAGGTGGACCTGGATATTTCCAGGTTCTTGATACAGCCCACATAGCTTCTGCTGCTGACCCCTTTCCTGGAGGCAAGGACAGAAGACCGTTCACATCCTGGGTAAAAGAGGCCTGAAAACCCCACGTGACAACCCCACAGAGGGGCGACCCCCAGTTTCACATCATACCTCACAGCTGTAGAGTGGGGTACTCCACCCACGTAAATCAGGTCTTTCTCCAGCCGATTGAGGTCGGAAGAGGCTCCTGGGGTTTCTCCTTGCTTGGTCTCCTTGTCGCTCGAGTCATAGGCGTGGAAGACAGCCAGCAGCCCTGGTGGGAAGTGGAAAGGAACGGTTGATGTGATTGTAAGCTCCGGTTAACAGTCTTATTATAAACACGTTTGTTGCGGACATTTGATGCACAGAAACCCCGGAACTGTGTTAATAAAATTAACCTTGGATCGGGGGACAAAGCCAGAGACCAGTCGACAAAAATTAGCCATAGAGAGTTCGGAGGACCCAGGGACACAGATAGAGAGTCACTGGAAGGAGTAGGGAGGGACTTAGAGATTCGTGGTCTTTACAGTCTGGGACCTGTGAAGAGAGACAAGCTTGCTGGGTCTCCAGGACAAAGGAGAAGGCCAGCTGGTCGCTCCTCCTCCACATCTGTGATCTATCAGACTTTCACCCCAATATCTGACTTCCAACAAATTGGATTAAAAACAACACATGTTCTTTTCAATTCTGCAAATTTGACCAGGGCTATTCTTCACCATTAAAAAGCAAAAGTAGGCAGATCCAGAATATACACAGCTGAATGCTAACAGTAGGTGTGTGAATTGGCATTTAATGAGAAATACTGAAACCACAGACAAATGGAATAATATTGTTCTTCCAACAATAAGCAAACCCCATTGCTTCTTGCTTCACAGAAAAAAAAGCTGCTTTTCAATCAGAATATCACTGGAGAATGTAGTTGCAGCCAAGTGGTGAATGATGAGGGTGGTATACTCTAATATCATAAGATGTAGCTGGAAAGCTAACGGAGCATAACGCCTGTTGTTTCATAGTGCTGTCTGTTCTCAGAGGGGCAGCCAACACCATAGACGTCTACCCTGTGCACCCACCTTGCTTCCGGTTTCGCTGGAAGGCGATCTTGTACCAGGTTCCGTTGTTATAGCGTCGGTCTGTCATAAGAGTGAGGGGTCCTGATCCCAAATCCACCATCACTTTAACCCTGCCACGGACCAGCTCGATGGACAGAAAGTCCTTCTGTGAGGGAAAGGACATTTCTTTGCAGATACGTCTTTACCTCTAGACTTTTCCCACCCAAGTTAGGGGGAGAAGTAACCTCTTAAGAGTCAAACTGCGGAAACTGAGCCTGGGGCCCATAGCTAGTATGTTATATGAAAGTAAAAATGCCCCTAGTGGTTTTGTAGAATATTATTGAGAATTAAATGAACTACTATCCTTTGTGAACCCAAATCCATATTTTAGTAGGCACACTGGGCTTTTCTGTGCTTTTTATTTAATATTTTTTAAACATTTACTTATTCATTATGTATACAGTGTTCTGCAGGCCAGAAGAGGGCACCAGATGTTACTACAGATGGTTGTGAGCCATCGTGTGGTTGCTGGGAATTGAACTCGGGACCTCTGGAATAGCAGGCAGTGCTCTTAATGGCTGAGCCATCTCTCCAGCCTGTCCTTATTATTTAAATTGACAAGTGGGCTGTTTCTGAAAATGACCAGCACACCAGACCAAAAGGGGAGAATTCCTGGAGATGAGATTCAAATGAGGATACTGTAGTGGACAGGTGGCTTAGCAGTGAAGGATACTGGTTGCTCTTGCAGAGGACCAACACCTACTTGGTTGCTCACAACCATCTGTAACTCCAGTCCCAGGGGATCCAATGCCCTCATCTGACCTCATACATATGGTGCACAGACATACAGGCAGAGAAACTACTCATACACAGAAAATAATAATAAAAATAATTTAAAAACAAGGCCACAGTGGTCACACAAGGAACAGGGCACTATTTGAACTAGGACTTGACAGCAAATGTTCCACTGAGACGGTGCCAAGTGGAGGCACACTTTTACCCAGTGCTTCCTATGTTCTGTGCGGATCTTCATGGATTTGTGTCAACTGATAAGTGATTTTAAGTGGGAACCTATACAGCATATATGTGTAAATTACAGTAGCATGTGGAAACTGGCTAAGATAAGTTTGATATATTATGTTACCAAGTCTTAATGAGATACCTCTGTGGAACTCCATCCTCATGCTATAACATGCTGTCACCGTGTTCCTTGCAGTGGTTATGACTACCCAAAAGAGACCTCGACGAGCTCGGGCTGCTGATGCTCCCACAGAGAATGTGGAGACCCTCACCTGATCGTGCAGCCAATCACTCCCCGCTTCTGTGCTTTTCTCCTCCCTGTAGTGACCCCCAAGCTCCCCGCAGATTCAGGGGGTGGTGGGATACTTAAGAAAAGCAGAACTGACAGCAAGAGTTTGCGCGCATGCAATGTTTGGAAGTTCATCACGCACACTGGGGTGAGCCGTCTCAGCCCTGCAGCTGTCCTGGGGACTCTCCTGTGATTAAGTCCTCATTCACACTCCTCTACACAAACCCCATAAAGACATCAGTTCTCCTAGCGAGGTGTGGTGGAGGTATTCCTCTGGTCTGGACTGAACGGACATTTGTCCAGCTCTCCCCAGGAAAAATCACACAGGGAACAGGTCAGAGAGCCAGGTCCTCTGGAAATACTCACGGTGCCATTGGAAGCCAGGTAGAAAAGAAGCCCGTTGGGAGAGAAGGTGCTGAAGAGAACGAGTATCTGTGTCACGGTGGTCCGCAGGGTCTTCTCCACGACCGCGTACCCACTTCCATCAAAATGGAAGGAAGAGTCTTCGTTTTGCGAGCTGTGAAGTAGAAGCCATGACATATCACCCGCCCTCGAGAGGGCTGGGAGACAAAGGAATTCCTTAATCCTAAACCACGACAGAATTTTATCTTCATCACTGATAGTAAGATAGTACGGAAGACAAGTCGCACCCCTAATTTGAACTCGTGAAAACTGAAGTGATCTGACATCTGAACAGCTCCGAGTACAGACAGACACGGTAACATGAGGGAACAAGTATGCACCAAGAGACTTTGGTTTAAAGTACATTAGAACCACCCCGGGCCATACGTATGGTATGATCGTAACATAAAGTCTGTGTCTGGATTAGATCCTACCTCCAGGATACTTCATTATGCATATGCAATTATCCACAATTGGGAGTGGTGGGGAGGTGGGGGATTGGAGGTAGCAAGACAAGTCTGGAAGACACCAAACCTCAGGTGAAGAGGTTCATTAGCCAAAGTAACCAAGAAAAACTTAGAAGATGGCCTGGGCCAGCAGCCTGAGAAAGATGTACTCCAAACCCAGTGTTCCTTTTACTTCAAAGGCCGCAGTAACCAAGATTCCATGCATAACCTTTCAAGGGGCTATGGAGTATAGAGATAAAAGACCATTTAAAATGTGGGGTTGGATTACCTTCCAAAGCAGCCATTGCACTTCCCCTCTCTTTCAATATAATTCCACAGGCCGATCGATTTGCCATTCAAGAAGGCCTCTCCCATGCAGCCCTTAAAATGAGTAACCTTCACAGCGGGAGATTTCTGATAAAAAGACAAAAGTAAGCACACAATGCGCATCCTGTTGGCTGGAAGCATACATTCTCCAAATCCAAAACTGCCCTGGAAGCTCAAATCCCGAAAGCCAAATCCCAAGAGATTTGCATTGCTTTGTTTTGTTTTGAGGGGAAAGGGGCGCTGAGGGAGACTCTTGCTTTGTGCATAGATCACGCTCTCAGTTCTCTTGCTTCAGCCTCAAGAATGCTGGGATTACAGGCGTGTGCGCATGAACCAGACCCAGCTCTGGACAGTATCCTAAAGATCAACTCAGTTTCTAGGGGTCTGGGGAAAGCCTGCTATCGGTGATCATCAGACCAGACAAGGATGGGTGGTTTAGTCCTTGGATAGAGACCTTCCTTTCAAACTCAGAATGCTGAATCCAGTCTAACTAGGTGATGTCATAAAACAAATGCAAGGCACTCTCGCCCAACTCCCAGGGGCATAATTACCATGAGAATTAAAACAGAGAAAGGGACTTCACAGAAATCACTATACATTTATTTAATCCCCCATTTCATCACCGGAAACGATCTCTACATGGCAAACAGCACCACTGATTTCTCTTGCATTCATCTTCATGATTGAAAATGACCCTTTACCCTGGCAAAACCAGCCCAGCTTTGCGGACCCATTGCCAAAATGAAAACTAATAAAAGCGGACGATTTTGGTTAGTGAAGGATATACTAAACCAGGAACAAACCTGTCAGCCAGTGGGTCCTGCTCAGACACGCTCGGAGAATATTACCTTGATCTGACCTCCAAGCCCTCCCACGAAGATTCGTGTTGAATTGTTTACGTCCAGAACCTTGGCCATCCCAGGAGATTTGCTTGTTTTGACTGGTGGGTTCTCAGCTGAACTTAGTTCCTTTACACTCAGCGACCCCACGTTTCCAAACCTGAGGTCAAAAGGGTTGCGAGAGGAACATTGAACATTTTACATTGTCACATGTAGAAGCATGCCTCTCATACCCACTCTACCTGCCTCTCCAGAGTGGCTCCTGCAACCTCCACCACCTGCTCTCGCGCTCCCAACTCATGTTAAGCAGTTTTTGGGAAACAGACATTTCGTCATATCACTCCCCTATTTAAAGTCATTACTGAGTTAAGCTTCCTCTGAATAAAAATTACTCCTTTTGCTATGACACCACTTTTTTATATAGTGTCAATATTTCCAACAATGCCATCCACCCCCCCCCCACACACAATATTACAGGGAAGGAATAACTTTATTAAAGGAAGTTATTTCTGGGGTGGGGGCTTTAAGAGGAAGAATTTGGCTTTGTATTTGAATTTTAAGAAAGTACGTTTCTCATTTTCATCGCCCTCTCCCGCCTCTTCTGTTGCTTTTTACTGAATTGTCTTCGGTGGAAGGAGCCATTTAATAAGGCTGGTAAATGGCTCCCTCTGGACTTAGACTTTCTAGAAATATGTTACAAAATAATCTGGGGGTTGGAGAGACAGCTCCGTGGCTGAGTCCTGGCTGCTCTTGCAGGGGACCTGGGTTCTATTCCCAGCACCCACATGGTGGTTCGCAACCATCGGTAAGTAGAGTTCCTGTGAATCTGATGCTCTCATCTGGCTTTTGAAGGCTCTGCACACCCATGGTGCACATACATATATAGAGACAAACACTCATATACATAAAATAAAAATAAATCTTAAAAGTGAAACAAGATATACATGTTTTCCTTCTTACGACCCTTGCTTCTGGCAAAAAAGGATTATTTTAATTTTAAAAAACCCACCTCATTCCTATAGTTAATATAAAGTTGTTTATAATCCAACTTTACCAATGACTCAAACCTGCTTATGATATGTGTCACAAATGTGTTATAAGGTACGATAAAAGGAAGAAAGATGCTGGAGGACCTCCTCTGCTACCTGGTTATGTAGATGCTGTGCCACCTGTTGTCATTGATGGAGACATCTGGGAATTCCAACCTTGTGGACCCAGAGCCCAAGTCCCAGAGAAAGGCCACCTTTCCCCGCCGCATCTCCACTGCGAGAAAATCAGACTGTGGGGTGGGAAATGAGTAGGGATGAGTTACATATTGCTATTTACACAGCCAGCCCAATGCTTCAGTGCTCTTCTGTCAATAATAACCCCGGGGCTGGAGCGTGGAGATTCCTGAGGCAGAAGGCAGATCTGACATTAGTGTTCTTACAGACTGACCGACCACTAGGCCTCTCGGGAAGCTCCCAAGAACATTCAAAGGGTTTGTCACCAAGCAACAGGAGGATTAGGCAAAGAAGGTTCTGGCTTCCTTCTCTTTCCAAAGGCACTGAGAGGTGTGGTGTGCATATTGAGACAGGAGCCACAAAAGGGAGTGAGCTCTGCTTCATGTCTCCTTTATGTCTTAACATCTCCTCCCTGACATCCCCAAGACCCAAGGGCTTGGATCCCTCCCAAAAACAGCCACAGGAGCAGTGGTCTTCTCTAGGAATCTCGTCATCTGAGGACCACAGGCAGCTCCTTGGCAGGAGGAACGTGGGTGATGCCGGACAATCTGAGACTCACCTCACATCGACAGAGGCATTATTGGTACCCGAGGTGTACCAATAAGGTTGCAGATGGGAACACTGGTCAGATGTGTCACTTTCCTACTTGTGAAGTTCTCTGTATGTGTGCGTGTCCATGTGTGTATGTAAGTTCACATATATGTATATTAGCATGGCATGTTCACAGGGAGGTTGGAAGACAGTCTCAGGTCTATGCCTATGTGCTATCTACATTTTGAAACGGCCCCTAGTATTCACTGACCTGGTACTTAGCTAAGCAGACTAGGCCAGCTGACCAGGGAACCCCAGAGATCCGACAGCCTCTACCTGTCCAGTTTTGGAAACACGAATGCACACCACAATGGCCAGGTTTTGTTTGAGTGGGTCCTGAGAATCAAGCTCAGATTCTCAGACTTATCCACAGACCTATCTGCCCAAACCTCAGGTGGTTACTTTTGCATTTATTTGCAATTCAACACGACAACTGTAGCAAACGTTATCCCTGACGTCAGGGTGGTCACTGTGATGTTTCCACGAGAGTATCATCCCCCAGGAAACACCTGTATTCCCAAACATCTGGGTCGTTCACTTACACTGGTGCTGCTGCCAAGGTAGAAGAGAAGGTTGTCAGGCTCTTGCGTCTTAACTGTCAGCGTCAATGTGTTATAGTTGGCAGAGGAAATCTGAGGCTGGTAGGCGCGGATGCAGTCTCGGTCCGCAGACACAGCAACCTTGATCTGACGGGGAAGAGAAAGCGTCCATGACTTGGTGACACACAGGGGCAGGTTTTCAGGATGCTGGAGATGCCCATCTACTGTGTCTGTGAAACATTTCTCCTGTACATAATTCATAACACTTTTGGCGTCACAGAGCGAGACATCGCAGGCTGTTTAGATACAGGGCAGTCATTTAATTTAGGCTTTGCTTTATTTGTTTATTTAGAGACAGTGTCTCACTGTGTAGATCAGGCTGGCCTCCAACTGAAATGTATAATCCTCCTTTTCTCAGCCTGGTGTTACAGGTGTGTGTTACTATGAAGAACTAATTTTTCTTGGTTTTGGTTTTGTTTGTTTAAGATTTACTTGATTTTTTTTTTGTACGTATGTGTGTCTATGTCTGGATATATATGCATGTGAGTGCAGTACTTCCCAGAGGCCAGAAGAGGGCTTCAAAGTTCCAGGAGCAGGAGTTACAGTCAGTCACCACCCACCTCCTGACCTGGGTTCCTATCTCCAGTCTTCCGCAAGAACAGCAAATGCTTTGAACTGCTGAGCAGTCTCTCCAGCCCTTTAGTTTTCCTACTTTGCTTTTTGTTTTTTGAGACGGGGTTTTTTTTTTTTTTTGTGTTAATAGCCCTGGTTGTAGACCAGGCTGGCCTCGAACTCACAGAGATCTGCTTGCCCCCGCTCCTTTAAGTGCTGGGATTAAAGGCATGTACCACCAAGCCTAGCTCCAGCTCTTTAGTTTTCAATAGGCTCAGTTACACAGGGAACTGTCTCATTTACATAAGAGTTAATCACTTGTTCCTGTGGACCCGTACCACCTGACCCACAAGTAGTTGTTGTGAAATATTATTTTAACTAGGCAAAGATGTGTTACCTTTGTTTATGCAGTGGACTAATTTGGTAACTGTGTAAAGGTGTGCTCTTTTGTTTATAATTCGTTTGTTTAATGATGTAAGGATGCGTTGAATTATGTAAAGGCATGCTGCATCTGTTCCACCTTGCCTGTCCTAAGGCACCTGATTGTCTAATAAAGAGCCGGACAGCCAATAGCTAGGCAGAGGAGGGATGGGCAAGGCTGGCAGGCAGGAGAATAAAGAGGAGGAGTAATCAAGGCTTGGGAGAAGGAGGAAGAAGGAGAGAACAAGAGACACACCCAGGCAAGAAGCCAGGTAGATGCCAGGCAGACACACAGAAGCAGTGAAAGTAAGTTATACAGAAGAAAGAAAGGTAGTAAACCCTGAAACAAAAGGTAAAGAGAAACAGGTATATTTAAGTTAAAAGAGCTAGCCAGAAGTGTGTCTAAGCTAGGCAAAGCATTCAAAACTAATAAGTCTCTGTGTCATGATTTGGGAGCAGTTTGGTGGTCCAAAAGAAAAAACCTGGTACAAATATTTGATATCTCTCTCTCTCTCTCTCTCTCTCTCTCTCTCTCTCTCTCTCTCTCCCTCCCTCCCTCCCTCCTTCCTTCCTTCCTTTCTTTTTTGAGACAGGGTTTCTCTGTGTATCTCTGGCTGTTCTGGAACTCGCTTTGTAGACCAGGCTAGCCTCAAAATCATAGCAATCCGCCTGCCTCTGCCTCCTGAATGCTGGGATTAAAGGCATGCGCCACCATTGCCTGGTTGTGATGATCATTTCTTAAACAAATGCAGGGGTAATGTATTATTATATCACAAAATAAAAGCTATAAAGTGTTATTAACTATATATTGCTCTCTTCATAATTATCTGTGTATAGATTTTCTATTAATATCAATTCTTGATTAACCAAGTCTGCACTAACCATGAGATCTTGAACTATAAGTTTGGTTTATGTTGACTTAGGCTCTCCATGACACAGAGGGAGGTCAGAGCCCGTGTGAGCCTGCATCCCTTTATAGAAAGGCAGACTCTAGGAGAGACCAGAGTGCCTTTGTCTAGAAAGCTGAGAAAGACCAAGCTGGGATCAGGGGTCACACGCTTCCTTTCTAGGGACCCACACTGTGGCAACAGCACTCTCTCTCAGGGGTCCTACTATGTGCTTGAGAATGAGTGAGTTGACCCCCGGGTAGTTACTGAACGATCCCCCTACTTTGACCTCTCTGGCGTATCAGGTATTTAGTGAAGTAGACTTGTACAGCATCTGTATGCATTCAAACTGTTTTCTCAGAGACCTGGAGGGCGAGGCCCACGCTGCTCAATCTGGAGAATACCCCCACCATTAAAAATTAATTGGTGAATGGAAGGAACAACATCAGATGGAACCACTCAATGGCCAGTCAATTCTATACATAATTCATAACACTGCATAACTTACTTTCATAGCCGGAAGGTTAAGCTATGATCAGGCATTAACCATAAATTCCCATAAAGTCAGGACAGCTTTTTCTTAAGAATCTTTGAAGTACACTAAACATGAGCGGGATTCTAAGAAAAATGGTTTAACTATCCCAAGAGGAGCCTAAGAGGACATGGGGTTATCGAGAACTGGAAAGTTGGGGTGGCTGAGCCCATGATTTATGAGCAGGAACCAGGACCTGTGAGCAGGAGGAGCCCAGGACCTGTGAGCAGGAGCCCACGATTTGTGAGCAGGAGCCAGGCTCTGGGAGTCGTGCTATCACAAGCCACAAGCCCAGCTCACCGAAGCTGCCTGTTTGCGGGCCCGGCTGATCAGAAGCTTGATCTCCGACAGGTTTCGGCTCAGGTTTTCTTCCAGCGATTTCATAGGCTTCAGTCGATCGAATAAGAGATTGGCTTGCATTTCCATGTCTTTCATTTTCCTTCCAGCCAACAGAGCTGATGATGAAGACAAGGAGGAAAGGGGTAGCAGGAGAGTTAGGCAGGAGGGAAAGCAGGGAAGGGCAGTGCTCATTATTAAGACACCGGGTAAGACAGGACACAGTGATCAAACCCCGGAATACATGAAGAATTCACACATTGGCAATGTGCATGACCCGGGGCCCCTCTCCTTCACAAGTGGGAATCTACATGGTAGGACATTTGCATTCTGCATCCTTGTGCCCCCCCCCCCCCCCCCCCCGCTCTCCCAATCAGCAGGCTGCTGGCTTTCAAAAGAGGGAGGAGGCCCACCAACGTACTGGTCATTGAGGAGCTACGCAGAAGGTCATTTGTCTCCTGCACTGTGGCATTCACTCTGGACAGGTCCCCTGATGTGTTGACAACCCCCAGGCTTAAACCCAGGACTTCCTCTAGTGTCTTCGCTGCACTCTGGTTGGCAGCTGCAGCCAGCTCTCTGGCTTTCCTCCCCTTCTCTCTCATACCTAAAATAAAGACACGGACAGTCAAGCGCCCTGCTGGGACAAGGGTGAAACTACAAGCATCGTTTTACACAGAAACACATTCCAACCATCGTTTTTCCTGTTGACTACAAAACAAGGCTTCTTGCTTTGTTAATGTCAGTTAAGGCTGCATGTTCCTATGGTCCATCTGTCACCTCATTAAAGAACCAATGAAATAACTTGGATACTTAATTCCCTCGAATATGAGTTTAATGGCACAGTGTGACTACGGAAGCAGTGGCTAGTGGCCATGGTCTTAGTCTAGTTCTGGGGTGATAAACTGAAAGGACTTTAATTACTTTGTGTATTTATTTAGTGTATGCACATGTATGTGTGAATGTTCATGCACTATGGAGCACATACAGAAGCTAAAGGACAACGTGTGGGAGGGGGTTTTCCCTTCCAGTGTGTGGGTCCAAAGATGAAAGTCAGGTCTCTAGGCTTGGCAGCAGGGGCATTACACCCTGAGTCATCTCTCCAGCCTCAGGCTTCTCTATTTAGTCCCTTTCTGTAAACCTCATCGTCACCTCCACGTCACTTCATGTCTGGATAAGGCTCTGGGACTGAAACCTGGAATCAAGGGGGAAGTGGCCGTGGCTGGACAAAGTGGTGTTAAAGACACAGCCTGGACTGGCTGCTACAAGGAACAGCAGCACAGGGAGGACATGGATGCTAAAGGAAAAGGAACTCTGTTATTCAAGAACCCCTGGGTGAGGACGTCTTCATGGAGCTGTTATTCACTTGAGACTGCCTCAGCACACAGAGCAAAACAGCCATCCCGGAAGAAGCCGTATAAAAGTATACAGCAACCAAGCCAGGCATGGTGGCACACGCCTGTAATTCCAGTACCCAGAAGCAGGCACAACACGATCATGAGGTTGATGCCAGACTGGGTTACATGGTAAGACCCCAGAAAATAAGCGTGAAAATCCCTAGGCAATTCTGCCCTTCTCTCTGAACTTCTCTGTAAGTTGGAACAGGCCCAAATAAAAATGTGTTTTACTAAAATAGATGAAGGATAACTTTCCTTGGGGTGGTGAAAATAAAGGAAAAGAGAAATTCCCAGGTGAGGAAGCACCAGGTGAGTCTTTGAAGCAAACAAGGGGACAGGGCCATGTACACAATGCAGAGAACGCCATTCATTGGGTTATGACTCAAACTTAAAGTGCTGGAGAACCATCAGCGTTCAAGGATGAACAGGCTGACTTTACCATGTTTCCTCGCCTAAGGGAGGAAGATCACAAAACAAAAATTCCTACACTTGTCACATTCACAGTGAGCATGGTACCCCATCCAAGGAGAGGCAATAACCTTCTCTTTTCTTCTTGACCTCTTTGGAAGGTCCCTCTGTCCTTGGAGTGCTGCGTCAAACCCATTTTCAAAGTCAGTAACTAACATGGTTACAAAAGGCCGTAAATCTCTTCAGAGTGTAATCATAACCCTCGAAGAAGTGCGAACTGAGGCACCTGGTTTAAAGCGGTTCGTGGTTTTCACCTCTGAGTCACACTCCTTCGCAAGCTGGAACTTAACCAATCTTGGTCTCACTTCCGACTGTAGTTCCTAAGGAGAGTTTAGGCAGGTCTTCCTCATGCTTACGTGTAACGCTTTTACAACGAGAAGGTAATTGCACCATGGAACTCGTTTCTGCTTACCTCCAGGAATTTCTCTAAGTATGGAGAGGGAGTTGTTGGTTTGCCTCGTGATGTTATCCACACTCTCTTGAACCTGACTCATGAAATTTTTCAACTCATCTAGCTTCAGTGTAATACCTGTGTGAAGTGGGAAAGAAAGGTCCACGTTAGGTTAGTTTGCTAGCATGCTGCCTAGGCAACAGCTTGATCCTTCCTCATCCATTTACAGCAACGCTGAGAGTTTTCCCAACAATTCTTAGCAATAGTCATTGCGGATACTGGGTTTGGTTGGTTTGATCCTTTCGTCAATGTTGCTAATGCCTTTTGTACCTATTACTTGTCCTTGAATTTTGTGCCTAAGCTCCTGAAAGCAGAAAGGCGAAGAAATGTTTAAACTGTCAGATTTCATGATTTTCTCCCCATGCTGGAACCCGCCACCTTTCTCATCAAGGCTGTCAAATTCTGATGGTGGTCCCCAACCTGTCACTCTGACCAATCAGCTCTTTTCTATTCCCTTCACCTACTGAGTCTGGACTCATCTCAACTTCCTTCAGTTTTAATTTACACTGTTGGATCAAAACTTTTACAGTCTCTGTTCACAATGTGAAACCACAGCTAGCATTCCGAACACATGATGAAAGCATGGAATTATAATTGCCAAGAATCCAGGGTTCAGTGTACCTTTCCCTGTGCAAACTGAAGCCAAAGCCCATCGGCCTTTATGATTGAATTGGTGAACAAGAACTGTGAAGATGTGACATTCAGAGGACAGGGGAGTTTCTAAATTGTTTCCTTACAGAGAAACAAAAAAAAAAAAAAACAATGCCCAGGCCCAACCCTTGGTTCAGTCAGCTACAGTTGGGCCTAGCTCTTGATTCTGACAGTTCATGGAGCTACGGGAGGGTCTAATACTACCTCTATAAATTACCTGCATCAATGTTGAGAAGCAGATTATACAGCCACAAAAATCCCATGCCTGCATATTTTCTCACATAGAACAGATTCTTGACATTTTATGTTATGCTCTTTCATGTCCCAAGTGATCGCTTGCTGAAATTCTTGAACCGAATAGGTATTTATGGAAAAGGACTTATCATTTATGATTTAACTCAGTAACATTTCAATGAGGGCCTATCAGGTTCGAGTCAGATGGAAAATATAAAGATGGCACTGGATAGAGCCCCTTTCCTCAAGGATTTGGGAGGCTTGAGAACAAAAGAGAAGCACCCCACATCCACCAGGAAGAAGAGCGGCAGTGCCAACTCGGGCAACCCCTGGAATTTGGTCATAAGGAAGGCTTAAGTACAGAGAAGTATGCACGTTCAAGTAAATGACACTAGAATAAGATTGAGAACCACACGAAGTTGAGATGAGACAAAATTACTACATTAAGGAGAGAGAGACACGAGGAGCTTCAAATTGCTCTAGGAAGAGATCAATCTCTGAGGATGCTCATCACCACGTGACCACTCATCCCGCTCGTCCAAATGCAAACTGACCTTGCTGCTTCCTCCTGGCACTGACGCTTTCCTTTAGAAACCTGGAAGTGCGATGCAGAACTGTGTTCCCCTGAGAAACCAGGGGTTTCGAGATCTGAAAAACAGAACAATTCACACATAGTAACCCCCCCCCCCCCGAGAGCAGCCCTATTGGAAGATCCAGAGCCAGCTTCCAGAACGAATCAGAGCCGGAGGGGAAATTCAGTGGTTGAGAGGAAGAACACAGAGACATGGTTGCGCATATAAAGAAGGAACTTGGCCATTATAAAACTGTTAGTGGGTAACGGACGGCATCAACGTCTTTATCAGAAGAAACTGAGGTTTTCCTTTGTCTTTAATTGCAGTCATTAGTCTTCACAAAGAAGCAAAAAATGACTTAAAAACATAGGTGAGATGGTCCAATGTATTTCTAACGATCCAGAAGGCTGGGGCAGGGGGCTCACTTGAATTCAGGATTGAAGGCCAGGCTGTACTGCATAGTGAGAACCTGTTTTCTCAAAATGATTTAAGAATTAAAGGGCATATAATATGCCGGGGGAAAAAAACAAAAAAAATACAAACAGTTTCCACAAGAAAAGAATGTAGGTAAACATAGTTGAGCCACTGAGTGTATGCTCAAACAATTCTAGAGTAGTGGTACTCAACCTTCTTAATACCACAACCCTTTAATACAGTTCCTCGTGTTGTGCTGATTTCCGTTGCAACCTCATACTATAATTTTGGCGCTGTTGTGAATCGTCATGTAAAAATCTATATTTTTCCGATGGTCTTAGGTGACCTCCATGGAAAGGATGTTCAACCCCCCCCCCCAGGGGTAGTGACCCACAGGTTGAGAACTGCTCTTCTAGAAGCCATACAAGGAATGCAGAAAAGGAAGATGCACAATGAAGCCCTTGGCTATCTCTCACCAAGGCTGTCTTATTCGCGGTCTTGTGAGCATCAGCGGCCAGTCTCTCTGCTTCTTCCATCATGATCTGGATGTTGGCGTGAACGTGGGCTGCGCTGGTGGCGTTCAAGGACACGTTTCTAACGTTTTCAAGGTCACTATCAAGTAAGCATTATGTAGAGACGTTATTAAAAAAAAAAAACCTAATTAGTGGAGTCACTCATGAATACAGTGGGTGCCTCTACTGAACTTGAAAGCTTGCTAGTTTCTTTCTTCTTAGGAAAGAAGCCAGAACTAGGGATCAATGGCTTCCCCTCCACACACAGAAGATATGCCTGAGAAGCTGCCTGTCATGGCGACTGCTTTTAATCAACACAAAGTCATGATGACCATTTACCTTAGTGAGCCATCATCAGTTCCCACCATCTGTCCCCCACTTTCCATGTTAAGTTCAAGGTACGTGTTGGGGTGCCCCTGCATGTGTGCATTGTGTATAATCTCTCTTGCAAACCATTTAATTTTCAAAAAGCTTTCTGACCACAGGAAGGGGTGCTGAGGTGGTTCCCAAAGGCTGTACCCCAATTTGATGAGATTTGCCTGGCTTTCAGATAATATGTCAATCAGTTGAACTTCATTCTAACAAGCAGGCGAAAGGTTTAGGAATTTGTCAACTGGCCAGGGTGGGATTTCACTAGCACTATGGGGACAATGAACCGTGACAAGGAAGCACTTCATTTTCTCGCCAACCTTCTCGAACTGAGCAATTCCCATCCCAGACATCAGCAATTACTGTCTGCTGCTATTTGACTGGAAAACCCAATGATTTATAAATTAAAAATAAGTTATTTAATGTTGACTATCATACTCAAGTTGCTTTTACTACTCTTAGATTAAATTATAAAGATTTTAATCTAACCGTAGATGGAGCCCAAATTTCTTCTCTTTACAGAATGATTGAAGAGGATACAGAGAAGCAGAGGCTCTATCTCCATTCCCTGTGACTGGCTGCTATGGTACTCGTGGCCATTCAATTCAGCACATAAATTAGGCAATCATCTATTGGGTCAGTTTTAATTGTTTGTGTTAAGTAACCTATTCATGACACTGTTTCTCGATGCCTATTTTCCACATTCATCCTTTATAGCAAAGTTTAAAGTAATAAATTCACCAAATAATTAACACCCCAAGATTAGCTAGGCCTCCTGGCCTAGACTAGGGGGCAGAGTCAGGAGGATCACATATGCAGAGCTAGCCTGGGCTACACAGTGAGTTCTAAGCAACTCGTGAGAGCTTGTCTCAAGATAAAAGTACGAAGAGGACTGTGGATATAGCTCCGTGTTACAGTGATTGCTTGGCATGCACGAGGCTATTGGTTGGTTCAATACCCAGTACTCTAACTCTCTCTCTCTCTCTCTCTCTCTTTCTCGGAAAAAAACTGTAAACCCCAAGCCATAAGCCATAACCCAAAGAACTGAAGTCACCATCTCGGGGAAGGAAGAACAAGGTACAAGACACCAGTATTTGATGTGGTGTCCTAAGTTGGCACCTGAACTTGGTCTCTCAGCAGTTAGTTAAGCCACCCCTTGAGCTACCATCCCAAAGCTGCTTTAACTAATAGTTGCACTTATTGCATAAACTTTTCCTCACCTTGTTAAAAATAAAGCAAAGCTACAGGCCAGCAAGGTTCCTAGACTTATTTATACTTATTTACACTTCTTTAACTTAGGGCAGTGCTCAAGAGCCTGGTACTTTAACTCCTTTGGATCTGATGCCCTCTTCTGGTCTCTGTGGGTGGTAGCACACACGGTACCTCACACACACTTTTGGAAAAATAATTATATGACAATATTACAAGCATAGACCACCAGGAGGCAGATAATGCCGGATGCGGTTCTTTGAGCACTGGCAAAGAGTCTCTCAGCACTTCTACAGGTGGAGCATGGGCAGCCACATCCTCAATTTGAATCTCGGACTCCACGAACACAAGATGTGTAGAGAACACAGTGTCCTTGTGCATCTCGTACACAGAGCGCTTGAGCACTGTAGGTACTTAGAAAAGCCTTGCTAGCCTGTCATGCAGCACAGTGTTTCTGTCTGTATTTCCCCATCATAGATGCATGCCGGCAGTAAAGCTGGCAGATGCAGGAGGGAATCTAAATTGCCACACAAGTAAAATACGACCCTCAAATTTTCCATGCACAATGCTTGGTTTGATGGCATGAGCACTTTCCTACTGTTTCCCAGAGTCCGTGTGAAAAAGGCAAGCATAGTCGTTTATAATCCCAGCACTAGGGAGGCTGAGAGAGACAGCGCTTACGAGCCAGCTAGCCTAGTGAGTTCCTGGTCACCAATGTGTGTTCAACATTAAGGGTGACCTCAAAGATTGTCCTATGGCATTCACATGTGTGTCTACATATACATACACATATATGCATAGGCATACCTGAGTGTGCATGCATGGGTGTGCCCACAAACACAGCATCAAAGTGATTCAATGCTGTCATCCAAAAAGCCACCCTCGCCCTGGTCGGTGGGTTGACAAGCACTTCCTGGATTATGAAAACTCTGCACCCCTACCTGTCGAAAACACCTGCAAGGCTCTGTAGCTCAGAGGCATGGCTCTCAGCTCTGTGGACCAGGTCACGAGCTCTTCGTTTGGACATCTGCATGACCAGCTCATCGACGTGGCTCCGGAGCTTACTGGTCCACAAAAGGAGCTCATCTCTGTGCCGCTCCAGCTGCTGCATGGAGAAATGAAAACGTAAATAAATGCATGCTGATTTGTTCGTGTGCATGTCTACACATGAATGAGGTGTGTGGCTACTCTGGACACTGGCATAGCTGCCCAAATTGGCACTTACTGTGAGGGTGTCTTGAACAGTATCCACGTGAGCGGTGGCGGAATCAACCCATTCTCTTCCTTTGGCGAAGAGCTTTGAGGTCAAGTTTTGTTCTTCTTGAACACTCAGCTTTTTCTCCTGCATCAAAAATCACCAATTAAGGATGTATAATGAAAGCAAGCCCGCTTCTTTCTTGGTGACTTTGGCACCAAGTGCCACCGGCTGAAGCCAGGAGCCAGGCTCCCTTTGTCAGAGGCTAAAGCTGGCGCTGTTTACAAACACACTTTAAGCAGTGACTGTCCTAATTGAGGAGGAAGGAGATACTGAGACTCACGCTGAACTCCTTCAGGTTGGCCTTGATGAGGAGCAGCAGGCTGTTGCTCTCCTGGGTCTTGGTCTCAGCTTCCCTCAGGAGCTCCTCTCCCGCCTGCATTTCTTCGCTGTGGTTTGAAAGGAGGCCACTGGCTGCCTCCTTCAATGCCTTCAGCTTTTCCTGGGGCTTCTGGAACCTCTTCTGAATTCGTGACAATAACTCTTTAGCGGCCCTGATAAAGAGAAATGGTCCACTTAGGAAGTAACACTTGGGTCTTGAAACCCTAATAAGAGATTTTCAAATGATCACAGTTCCTTCTAGGAATATAGAGTGACTTACTTCTTGTTTTGTTTTTTATTTTTTTGTCTTTTGCTTTTTTAGACAGGTCTTAGCTATACTCCTTAGGCTGGTCTTGAATTCAAAAAAATTCTCCTGCCTCAGCCTCCCTCATTGTTACGATTATAAGTGTAAATGACCAAGCTTAGCATGGATCCTGATCGCTTAAGACTAGAAGCAATTTTTCTTTCTTTATGTGTTTTGTGTGCATATGTGTGTGTGATGAGGGAAGGGATGTATAAGTGCCATGTCAAATATGCAGAGTTCAGAGGACATTAAGGTCTGGCCCTTACCATACTTGCATGGATGCCTGCATGCCCGAAGAGGGCATCAGATCCCACTATAGATGCTTGTGAGCCACCATGTGGAAGCTGGAAATGGAACTCAGGACCTCTGGAAGAACAGACAGTGCTTTTAACTGCTGAGCCATCTGAGCCACCATCCAAAGGTCCTGAGTTCAATTCCCAGCAACCATATGGTGACTCACAACCATCTGTAATGACATCTGGCGCCCTCTTGAGGAAGAGACCTGGTCAGTCATCCTCGTCAACTTAGACCATGAAACCCAACATGGACAAGTGCAACAGAACCGCCATATACGGGCTGCCCATGTAGGCCTCAGCATCGACAGGGATAGATGACCTCTCACGCACTCCTTCCCACACTTCCCTGCGGTTCCTTGTCCTTTCCCTCATCTGAGCCATAAGTGCTGAGAATCCTGGGAACTGCAGCAACACATGGAATCCTGGGAGTTGCAGTAGGTCGCTGAAGATGGGAGTGGTCTGGCACTGAGTGAATGACTGGCAGCTGCACCAAAGCTGATTACCCAGACTCAAGCACGGAGCATGAATTTTATAATAACTATGATTAGTAATATCATGACAAGTCATTCCTGCAACAACCCGTGACATTGGAAGAGGGATTACCTTGGAAACTAAAAAGTGGAGGCTGGAAAATTCATTTTGAATTCCTGTTGTTTAAAATAAAGGCCCCCTGAGCCATAACTTCACTTATAGATGGAAGAGAGAAGTATAGAATCTGATTGACAGTTATATTCTAAACAGAAAGGGAGATGCAATTATAGAACCGGCAGTCCCAGAAGATCCAGCCAGTTGGGAGGGAGAGGGGCTGGCCCTGCCTTTCCTGCTTTGTTTCAAATGCATTCTCAAAAAGTGAACTCTTCTTAAGTGGTCTAGAAGCTCTGGTGAGCACAAAGGCTCTACTGTCTCTCTGGGTATCCCCAAATCCTGCTATCACATTTGCACGTGGGGCTCACATCTGTCCATTGAGTGACCAAAGGGTGGTGTGAAGAAGGGGACTCCCACAGGTGGCTTTGGATCTCTAGGATGACCAGCCCGGGAATCTACGTCTCACTAAGCTCCGTCATAGGCAAGGATTCTGTCCTACGTGGGGCAGCAACAGGAGACAGAGCTGCCACTCGCTGGCGTAGCTGGGCACTCTGTGGTCTTGTTACCTGCTCTGGCATCTTGCTGCCATCACAGCATTCAGTTCGGTTTTCTCAAGGCCTGTCCAGTCTCTCTGAACCAACATTCGAGTGACTGTATCATGAGATCTCATCCCAAACCCTATCCAACCAAGCCTTTCCTTTTAAGTTCCACCCAAGCAAAGCAGCAGGCCAAAGATATGTTCAAGGGAAAAAGGAATGATGAACCTAATGTGTGTGTTGCTGGGGAAAAGCGTACAGTGTTTACATTAGCATCCTTGTGGAACTGATCTGGAACTGAGCGCTAGGGAGCCTCCACGTGCAGATCCTGGGACTAAATGATCTGGTCCTGCTGTCTACTCTGGTAATCTACTGTCCTGAAACCCAGACAGGCAGGGCAGAGTGTGCATGGACACATACTGTAAACGCAGCTTTCAAGAGGTTGAGACGAGACAATTTTAAGTTCTAGACCAGCAGGGACACACAGTGGGACCCTGACTCAAAGGAGAAAGAAAAAGAGGAGAGGAAGGAGGGGGAGGAAGAATAGGATAGGAAGGAGAAGAAAAAGGAGGAGGGGGGATGGGACAAGAAAGGGGAGGGTGAGGGCAAGAACTTGTAGTATAAATATCTATATGAAAACAAATAGAAATATGGAAAATAACAGAAAATGCTTGTCCAAGTTATCTATCACATGATAATTTACAATAACAAAATTTACAAACACTTCCATACTATACTAGAAAGAATAGAGCATGAGCGAGTCTCATGTATCTGGTTAAAATGATCCTCAAACTACCGAATGGAAGGACAATACTAGCTAACAACCATGTGGGAAAAAACTAGAAAAGGGTCAGGAAGGAAACTGCAAGCTCCCAAGTCTACAAACAACCATTCTCTGGGGCTGCACACTGTATGGTTCTATGAGGGTTTCAGGACCGAGCTCTGTGATGCTGACAGTGTCTGTCTGTCCCAGAGTTGATCATCTAGGTGTCTCCATTATTCTTCTTGACAGATCACCCTGTGTGTGATCTACATAACAGTTTACTACGCTCTCTGGTTTGCAGTAGATGAAATTAACCTACAAGTCACAGGAAAACAGAGCCTATTGCACAGTACGCAGAGATGGACTATACTGGTTTCCCTGGTCTGTTTTCTGTATATGGAGGGGCAGGTACCCATCTCTTCATTTCCTGGACAGCTGGGCCTCTCTCCTCACTTAACTTATTTATTCTCAAACATCATTCTCCCCACTATTTCCTCTCTTCCAGTACTCAAAAGCCTGGTTCTCATTGATGGTAGTTTGAACAGTGCTCAGGACTTACTTGAGTTCAAGGGTAGCATTTTGGTGCCACTCTGTGAAATTCTTTTTCCTTATAAGTTCCAGCAGAGAAGAAATGTTCTGGTGCATGCTCTGAAGAGCAGAAATGGGTGGCTGGACATCCCCACGTGCGGTCTCATTCAACGCTGCCACCTTTTCCATGATGTCTACAGAGAAGATACGTCACTAAGTAAGTCTCTTCAATGTAGACAAGTAGAGATCCCAGGCATTTCAAGGGTCCCCGTGCTATGGGATGGTCCAGTCCCTTGGTATTAGGAAGCCCAGCCCAACCCTGTTCATGTGCTTCATAAGGCGATCGTGACTCTTTCTACCAACAAAGCACAAAGTCCCCAAAGGAGAGCCTGTCCGCACTACCTTTGATGTTGGCATGCAGCTGCTCAATGAACGTGGCCAGAGCTCGAGTCCCATTGACAGTTCTTGTCGTTGCTTTATTCACCTGCTGACTGCTTGCTAAGACTCTAGTGAGCTGACAGGGCAGGAAGGACTAGGTTAGTGAGGTTTAATATTATATGAGCTTCTGAACACAAGCTGTTGCCTCTTTAAAGGGACAAAATATATCCAGATCATAAAGATGCATGATCACGCACACCAAGGTAAATATTTCTAGGCTCAAATTTGACGGACTGGATACTGAAATCACCTAAGACACACTCACTGTGAGAAAGGTGGTTTATTTTTACAAGCAGTCTAGATGACCAGCAAAGCTTGTGTCCAATTGTGAAAGCCTTCTTAAGACATTAGCACCCAAGTAGTCACGTGTCACCGAGTGACGAGAAAGGACTCCTTAGGAGATATACTGTGGTCATCCATATACACTGTGTGCTTCCTTACACTAAAAGGCATTGCGTACTATACCTAAGCCAAATGGTACTTCTACGTGTGCAAGTATAACACACACATTAATGTGCAAGCCCACTGCTTTGCTCCTTGGGCCATGAAGAATACAATCATGTATGATTACAGCAAGCTGCAGAGAATATGATAAAATCCAGGAACTCAATGAATAAGGGATGTATGAGCCTGATGGCAGAGCAGGGATATACTGCCGTCAGGGGAAATACCATCCTGTAAACACCTCGGTTGGCAGCAGCACCATCTGTCACTGTCACTGCAGCAGTATATACTTCATACAAGTGTGCTGGACTTGTACACAGCTGGCGGTGTGGTAGGCTGCTCACAGCAGCACACACATGAGCAAGGCATGTGCCACGAAGTTGGCACAGTTAAGAGTTGACTGAACAACATGTACTTTTCTGAGATGGGAGACCAGAATGTCAGTGTACAGTGCAGGATCTCACACTGACTACCGGGAGTGGAACCTCACTGCCTGGGAGGTTTTAGTTCCTATGAGACAAGAACAAGTTGTCAGGAAGATTGCCTAAGGCCTGAATCTCGCAGCCAGTAGAGCTGCCCACCTCCAGCCTGATCAGTAACATGGGGGTCACACCAGCACCTCCTTAGGAGTGGGAGTGAGGCCGTGACCACAAAACTCTCAGGCCTGACGCTGACCTAACTGCCCTCAGCTGTCATTTCTTTTCGGTAATTTCAGAAGTCAAAAGAAGATTGTGATTGTAATATCAAAGACTATAAAATAACAGGATTGGGCCAGTAGGTATTTTCTCCTTAACACCAAAGAGAAGCTTCTTTAATAATGAGAGAAAAATTATTTTAATCAGATTATTTTCTACACAATATCTGCTTGCTGAAGGACCCAAAGTCCTCACTTAAACATGCAAGCTCTTCTCAAATCATCTTTGGTTTCAAATTTCCTGGTGTCAGGACAGTACTTTCTTCTGCATGCATGGCTGTGTACATCTGAACATATCGAGACATCTATAATAAAATATATTTGATAACAGGCCCCTCTCACCCGCTACAAATCAGAAGATGTTTTGGTGGTTCACACCCTTCCATGAGGTAAACAAAATAAATAATTCCCTGCTGACATGAAGACCAAGCTAATTTTATCTAGGACCTAAAACCATCAGATTCAACGGGCATGAAACCTGCAAGTTAAGGACCACTAAGTACCAAAGCCACTCCACCTCACAAACCCCACGATGACTGGATTTAGGACAAGGAGGAAACTTCAACAATCTTATAGTTCCCCTTAGGTTAAGGAGAGAAGGCAAACAGCTAAGTGAACCATGCGCTTCTTCCTTACCATGCATGGCAACTGTGATCTGCTTAGGAACCTTTTTCACTACAGAGGATCGTGGGGTTAGAACCATTTGATGATCGACATCTGGGGCCTCCTAGAACCCACTAGATGGAGCCCAAAGGCTCCCAAGAGCTGCCCTGTGATGTGGGAGTTCCCTCTCTGTGCTGTGATTACCATCAACGAATAAAGAAACTGCTTTGGACCTATAACAAGGAAGGACTTAGGTAGGTAGGGAAAGCTAGGCTGAATGCTGGGAGGAAGAATGACAGGGTCAGAGAGAAGCCATGGAGCCACAGGAGACAGACGTGCTGAAACTTTGCTGGTAGCCCATGACCTCTTGGTGATGCATAGATTAAGAGAAATGGGTTACATCTTAAGATGTAAGAGTTAGACAATAAGAAGTTAGAGATAATGAGCCAAACAGTGATTTAATTAATACAGTTTCTGTGTGATTATTTTGGGTCTAACCTAGCCGAGTGGCCAGGAAGAACAAGCGGCCTCCTTCCAACAGCCCTGGGAAGGTGGAGAAGACCTGAAGGCTCCCAGGGGCTGCCCTGAGAGGCTGGTGGGAAGTGAAAGGCTTCTGTGGGCTGCCGTGCAAGGCTGATGGGAACCCAAAGGCTTCCAAGGGATGCCCTGGGAGGCTGGAGGGGAGGTGGGTTGTTTTTTTTTTTTGTTGTTTTTGTTTTTTTTTCAAAGAACTTACCTCCTTTTGCAGGTTTTCTGTTTGTTCTGCAACACCTTCAAGCTGGATTTCTGCCCGAATCTTCTTAGCATTTTCTTTTAATAAATACCTCTAAGGGGGAAAAAAAGAAGCAATATTACATTGTTTACTGTATCACATTAAAATATTCCATTCTTCAGAGAATTAAGGGCTAATTGCTTGTTGGTTTACGGAAAGACATTGTGATTGCTTTTAATAGTTACTTAAAAGGAAAAGGGCTCACTCATTCATCACCAGCTGTCAATTATAGCAATGTTATTCCTTGCTATCACTTTCTGGGTTGCTCTCAGACAGACATAAATTCAAACTCTGGTCTAGTAAGCAGACTCCGAACAGATGGCATCATAGACCAAATACTGCTTGGTTTCAGTGCCAACGTTATAAATATTAACTATAATTGTCGATACATGAAAAAGTACTTCCTAAGAAAATTAAAATGTATTCAATAAGGAAAAGATTATTTGTAACTAAGTGCTTAATCCATCCTAACCTCTTGTTTAGCTATGCAAACCTTTCACAGCGCTATGAAATAGCTACATTACTATTTAGGAAGAGTGTGTTTACCTTGTCCAATTTCACTGTTGGTAAAAATAGAAACAATTCAGTTCACATCCCTGCCCTCCGGAGAGTATTGGGTACGAACACAAAGCATTGTTAAGGGGATGGATGAATGGACTACATTAGAGTAACCACTCAAGGTTAGTTACAGTCTGAACGAACTATGCACTTCACCTGATAAATTCAAAGTACAGTACTATCCCTGGGACCTAACTGGCAGGGCACATCATGTATTGACTGTGTAGATGATGGCTGGAGGAGATATTAGAATATCTTTTTCTTTCCTTTCTTTCTGTAGGATTTTCTTAATGAATGCAGAATCACCCATCTTTTAAAAGCCTATTTTGCTATTTGATAAAAAGTAATATAAAAATATTTCCTGGAGTCCATAAGCTCCTCCTCAGTGTGTATGTGTGTGTGTGTGTGTGTGTGTGTATATATTTGAATGTGTGTGTGAGAGAGTGTGGGCGGGTGTGATTATAAGTGTGTGTGAGTGTGTGAATGTGAGTGTGAGTATGTCTGAATGTGAGTGTATGTGAGTGTGTGAGTGTGAGTATAAGTGTGTGTGAATGTGAGTGTGAGCATGTAAGAATGTGAATGGGAATGTATGTGGGTGTGTGAGTATCAGTGTGTCTGAAAGCGAGTGTATGTGAGTGAGTGTGTGTGTGTGAATGTATGAGTGAGTGTAAGTGTAGGGGGGAGAGAGCACACACAAGAAGGCCCTCTTTCTGTAAAATACTTTTAGTAATGACCATCCATTGTCCTACTGCATGCCATGGTGGATAGATTATTGTAAATTGTAATGTGAAGGTAAAAAGTATAATCTAGCAATATTTTCCAATTAAATTAACATTCCAGAGAAGGTACTGTCTATGATTCGATTTCTTAACTTTACTCTCCTTTTGGTCAGAACTTTTGATAAAACACAAACAAAAGATTGACCCTTTGAGACTTTAACCATCTTCTAAGGAGGAAGACTATTTTCATATCCTTGAACTCCAGTTAAAATAGCAACATGTAACAGAAGATACTCATGTTTGGCATAAACCAGCACTAACAAGGGACAGATTTATTATTCCTGGTATTTGTATCTGAACAGCTTTTTCAAATACTCAAAGGTCTGTCGAAGAGGAAGGAGGGCTGCTGCCGACTTCTAGAGAGTGGGACAAAATCCATGGGCAGAAAGTCCAAGGAGGTGTCCATGAAGCAGCTCCATCAGAGCTCCACAGAGACCCCAGTGAGGTCTGGGATGAAGACACTGTCACTTGACACCCATGGGGGATCGAAAAGCAGGGCAGACAAATGACCACCCCCATACTCCTTCTCTCTCAGAGACAGGTGTTTCTATCCACCATCTCCACACCCTTAGTACCTACCTGGAAATATTTAGTTGTGTTTTCCAGACTTGACAAGATCCCATAAGGAGCAGAAGAGACGCCAGTGAGGTTCAGAGACAGAACAGCGTTGCCAATAGTATCCAGGTCATTCAGCAAGGGGCCCACACACTCATCATCACAGGCTTGAAGAGAAAAACGGGGAGAAAACGAAAGTTAACGCAAATAGCCTTTGATCACTGAGCGACCGAGTCAGGGTGTTATAAAGAGAACACACAGCGGGGCTCCATGCACCACACACCTCATTCTCACTCCAGGCACAGGGGAGCTGCAATCCTCCTATAGTAACGGAAACTCAGCAAGTCAACAGGGAAAGGAGGAGCCGAGCCTCAGAGTGGCCGAGGCATCATGCCTTCCCGCCACTTGAACCTTTACAGTGCCACGGCTCATCTAGAATTGGGCCTGGCTACAAGCTGTCTCGGTATTCCCCTCCAAAGTCCACCCCCACGGTCTCAAGAGTGTACCAGTACTTCCTCCTCCAGCAGAGAGCAGCAGAGAACACACCGAGGGGAGTGCTTGCTTAGAACAGTCACAGAATGAAAGGAAAAACCTTTCCCAATTCCCTGATACTCATCCCCTCTAGCCCTCTCCCATCACCCACAAAGAAGACACCCAAATGACTTTCCCCTGAACTCGACAGGGACATCCATAGAAACTGGAGAAAACTAAAGAGACCCAAAATTTGGGCAGTACAGATGACAACCTCTCTTCCACACTGATTGATCCTTAGTTTCACTAAAAGGAAGCATTGATACCGCTAAATTATGAAATAAAAATTATTAGCTGGGTGTAGTACATGTTTCTGTAATCCCAGTCAATAAACAGATGAAGCAGAACTGTGATGTGTGGAGTCAGCCTGGACCATTGCACGAGACCCTACACAATCCAAGCTGTGTTGGCTTATCTGCGCACAACTAAAGGTTTAATTCAAGGAATTGCAATAAAGTGTAAAGTACAGTGAGATTTGTGGTATCCCACTGAGCCCGTGGGTGTCACAGCCAGGTCAGCAAGGAAGACCTAACATAAGATACAGGAGAGTCACCTACACACACAGTCGCTCTCTGTCAAGATGTGTCTTGGCCGGCATTCCTCACAGTGGAGTCCCGTGGCTCCTGGCTTGCAAACACACTGCCCAGATGTGCGGTCACAGTCACTGTGGACAGAGCCTTGGGGGTGACAGTCACACTTCTGGCAGCTGCCACCTGCTGCACGAGGGTTGCCATGATAGCCTGTAGAGCACCTATGAAACGGGGACAGTAGGTATAGGCAGGGCAGTCTGCACCAACCAGGAACCCACGCACCAGCTCTGCCCAGAGGCTGTCATCCCTTTTGCAAATGAAATACAGAGCCCACACTGTAGCACGAATGATAAAAACCCGGAGACAGATACTGGGGCTCAACCTGGAGATCAGAAAAGCAAAGCAGCCATCCCGGGGCTCGTATCTCGACCCCGGACTGAAATGGGTGATCCTGCCTCCAGGAATCCTCAGTCTGAGACTGAGCGGAGACCTGTCTCCTCCCATCTTATATTCCTCTCTAGTGCTGGGGTTCAAGGCGAGCACCACCCTCCCCCAGCCTCTATGGCTAACTAGTATGGCTGCTGGGATTAAAGGTGTTTGGTATTACTGTCTGCCCTGTATGGCTGATTAGTGTGACTGCTTTGCACTGACCTTCAGGCAAGCTTCATTTATTAAAACACAAACAATATCCCACTATAACACCCTCCTCTTAGGAGACCTTGCTATGGATTATCAATGTGGCCTCCCATCTGCACAAGCAAATGTGTAGGGGCTCCCAGATCACTATCCTGACTACAGCCCACATGAGATACAACGAGCGGGCGTCCCTTGCTCCTTGTGACCGTTCTCAGTGCACCTTTCACAGTATTGTCCTTCATAGCCAGGGATGCAGGCGTCGCACCGGAAGCCACCATCACCTTCCAAGACACAGGTGGGGCTGAAACTGAAAGAAAAATGGTTTTACAGAAAACTTCAGACATTAGCTTCAAATCTTTATCTTAAAGTATTTATTCCTCACCACGTTCTAAACACTGAGTGATTATACCAGGTGGCTGGACAAGCGGCTAGAGCTCAACTCTGTAGAACAAGAGGAATGGAAGCCTGCAGACAACGCTATGGGACACATGGAGGTCTCCTGTATCCAGCGTCAGAAGAGGCGTTTGCTGCAGGGTGGCAGCAGGTGAGTGCTAAGTAGATCAGTCTCAGAGAGCATAGCCAGCTACCCAGGAAAACTTTCTAAATCAATTTGGAGAGAGGGGTTGCCATATTTATTAGACAGCGATTGAGCTGACAAGGCATGGGAAACAGGAAGACAATGTTGCTGGTTAGTACAGTTCCACAGACTGCGACGATGTGCAGAAAACAAGTCACAGAAAATCTACTTGGCGGAACAGGGAAACATGACTGGCAGCCACCAGGTAGACCGGCAGCAGTAAACTGATACAGCCCAGATGGAGCTTTGGATTAGTATCATTTTTTAAAAATGTTTTGGTGCCACATGGAGGCTGAAATGGGTAACTGCAGGCTACCGGACCTGACTCGAAGTGGGAAATTAGGTCTGGTTCCTTGCAGGGAAGTAAGCTGGACATCCACAGCGTGAGTTACCAGCCCTGAACCACCTCCAACATCTCTCTCCTTAAATAATCAGGCAGACTTCAGGAAAATAAATATGGGGAAGATGAACCAAGCGAGCTGTGGCTTCTCAACTTTGTAAATTCTCGCATCTCATAGATACGACTAAGGGACTGGAGGCATGGTTATCTCTTTTTGATGGAGGAAATAAAGTGCATTATTCCACAGTGTGGAAATACACACAGTAAATGGCGAAACAGCCACGGACACATTTCTCTGGGTGCACACAGCCATTGGCCACAGATGTGGAATATATGTATAGAAATTATCTTTTTCGACCTAGGACAGAGAGAGCCTGAGGAAGCAAGGTCCACAGGGAGCAGAAGCCAGGGGCAAATCCAGTCCTGGGACACTGGGGATCAGAATTGAGCCAGCGACCAGATCCAGAGTCAACAATCTCCACCAGAACAGGTACAGGGGAGTAACCGCTGAGCGAGTGAGCCAGAGCCAGAGACCACTGAGGGTCCGGATGTGAATCTGGGACCTTCAAGGGAGTAGACCTAAGCCAGGACCCCTGTGGATCTGGGCATGAGTCTAGGACCTCCCAGGAACTAGGCCTGAGCCAGGACCTCAGCCAGTCTGGGCATGAATCGTGGACCTCCGAGGGAGTAGGCAGGAACCAGAGATCTCTGCGGGGCCAGGCATGAGTCTGGGTCCTCAGAGGGAGTAGGCCTTATCCAGGACCTCTGTGGGTCTGGGAAATGGTCTGGGACATCAAAGGGAATAGGCAGGAACCTGGAACCTCTGTAGGTCTGAGGTGAGTCTGGGACCTCTGAGGAAGTAAGCCTGAGCCAGGTCCTCTGTGGTTCTGGGTGCATCTGAGCCTGGGAACTCCGAGGCAGTGGACTGGAGCCAGAAACCTTTCCAAGTCCATCTCCAAGCCAGGGACTTCTGCAGAAGGGGATCCAGACCAGGATTTACAGAAACAGGTCAAAGCCGGTAACCAAGGCCAAAGTAGGCCTGAGACAACAAACTCCAAGAGAGCAGAGCAAAGCACAGGAAAGATGAGCTATTTCCAGGAACAGGAGTGACCAACAGGGTAACTAGAACTGTGACCCTGACTGTACCATGAGGAACAACCATCTGAGCTTTGGATTCACTGGCACCTAGAAGATTATTCAACAGAATCCCAGACAGCCCCAATCACACCTATTAGAGGAAAAGATGAGTAGAAAAGGTAAGATCACATGCTACACCACAAAGAGCAACACAACACCAGTAAAACCTAAAGACCCTACAACTGCAAGACCTGAACAACCAAATATGGATGAAGCAGAAAGAAATGACCTAAAAAAATAACATTAAGAGAATGTTTGGAACTCTAAAAAAGGAAATGAGAAATTCCCTTAAAGAAATGGAAGTAAAGACAAACAAAAAATTGGAAGATATCAGCAAATCACTTAAAGAAAACCAAGAAAAAGAAATCAAACATATGAAAGAAACTATTCAGGACTTGAAAACTGAAATAGAGACAATAAAAAAACCATAAGCCAAGGAAATTATAGAAACAGAAATCATGCAAAAATGATCAGGAAGCACAAACACAAGCATGGACAGGAGAATATAAGAGATGGAAGAGAGAATCTCAAGCACTGAAGATACAATAGAGGAAGTAGACTCATCAAGAGTTTAACCCAACATATCCAGGAAATATGGGACACCATGAAAAGGCCAAATCTAAGAATAATAAGTAGAGAAGAAGAAGTTCAACTCAAAAGCACAGAAAATATGTTTAACAAGATCATAGAAGAAAACTTTTCCAACCTAAAGAAAGATATGCTTATGAAGATACAAGAAGCTTACAGAACACAAAACAGACTGGATCCTCTCGCCACATAATAATCAAAACACTAAACATACAGAGTAAAGAAAGAATATTAAGAGTTGCAAAGAAAAAAGGCCAAGTAACAGACAAAGTTAGACCTATCAGAATGATACCAGACTTCTCATTGGAGACAATGAAAGCCAGCCTAGGAATGCAGGAAGCGGCTGTGTCAGGCTGCCCAGCATGGACTTACCTGAAAGGGGGGCGGTGAGGACAGGTACACGGGGTGCAGTCTCCAGGCAACCCAATCACCTTCCCATAGAATCCGGGAGCACACATCTCGCAGTGGTCACCAGTCGTGTGGTCGCGGCAGTTCTGAAGGTCAGCATTTCAGTGGAAGAGAGAAGCAATGGGAAGCAGTCAGATATGACTCTCACCAGGGAACAGCTTTTTAACCAACTGTGTTTCACATCAGCAAGCATTCTTTAATGCTTAAGGAAGATGGGGTATGTTTCTTTATATTTTCTAGAATTCTGGAGACCATAAGATTACATAAGCCTAGAAACTGCTAATACATTCTCCTGGAGGGAAACAGACCCAGGACACCAATGCAGTCAGGACTGAGATCCTTAGAGCTAAAGTAGATGGAGACCAGTGGCGTGCCCATGGGTCTCTAGGGCTACATGTGGTTGGTACGAGAAAAGACTCATACATGTGGGTGCTTGCCCCCAGTTGTTGATGCTGTTTAAGGGAAGATATTGAATATGGAGCGTTGATGGAGGAAGCAAGTCACTGGAGGTGGCCTTTAAGAGTTTAAAGTCCTGCCCCATTCCTAGGTCACTCTCTGCTTCCTGTGTACAGTTGACATGGGAGCCCTCAGCTCTGGCCACCTGCTGCCATGACCTCCATATGGCAAACATATGGACTCCCCCTCTGGAACTGAAAATCAAAATAAACTCCTCCTTCTGTCTCATCACAGCAGCAGGAAAGGCACCAATCCAGGATTCCATATTCACACGCAGAGAGAGAGAGAAAACAGAAAAATAACTACTCCAAGATCCGACATTCACACGCAGGGAGCTGCGGTGGCAGAAGCGAACAGGCAGGTGGCTTGGGAAGCAAACCAAGGAGGGAGGAAACTCGTGGTCACAGAGTGCCACCAGCAGGTTCTTGTAACAAGCAAATGAACAACAGTTAAGATTTTATGCCATTAGTTGAACCAGCGACCTGCAAATTAGAAGGTCATGTAGAAGCATTTCTAAGCTCAGAGTGCAAGCGATTCTCATCACAGGTCTATTTAAAATCTCTGCTGCTCGGTCCCCCACTATTTGCTTGGCTGCTGTGCACAGGGCTCTGCGTATGATGCAGCCAAGGAGGAACAAACAGCAAAGCAGAGACCTTGTGCAGCTGGTCACCCCTGATCTACCAAGTCCCTCGGTAGCAAGAAATGACAGAGCGAGAAATCACTACCAAAAATGTTTTTAAAAAGCCTATTTTTACAGACTCTTTGCAACTAGAAAACACCCTTTCATCTAAAAGTTTTATTCCTTTTTCATCTGATAAAGATAGGTTTGATTAGGATCCGTTCAACCTCCCAAATGGGTCTCCCTTCAGAAGAACTATCTGCAATCTCTTAAAAAATAAGGTGAAATAAATACTCGTTTCATCAACATGGCACAACACAGACAAGAACTGAGTACTAGATGACGAGCTAAGATGGAAACAGCTCTAGGCGTTGGCTCTGCTGACTGTCAACCCCAGCAAGATGAGCATGAAGTGCTTCCCTTAGCAGACCATGGATCCTGGCTTCCTGGGGCCTGCATTCCCACAGAACGAGCCACCCCAAAGAGTAGCAGAGAAACAAGGACCAGCTACTGAGGACTAGAGTGAGGGAGGCATCCATGGCTGAGGGAGACACAGAAACAAACCCTGCCAGTTTCCCAGTGACAGGAGGAGGAGGTTTCAATGTCTTTGAGACTGAAATGGCGGCAGCCATGTGGCAAGGACCAGCTGGAGGGTCTGCCTGGTTCCTGGCTGTCTTTCAGGTCTCACTGATCACTCAGTGTGAATTGAGATCAGTTCCCAAGCAAACATACCAGACACTGCCCAGTTTCGGGGTCACAGACATCACTGTGGTTGTTGCAACTGCAGGGCACACAAGGAGCCAGCAGAGGGCGGGGTCCCCAGCCACCGCTTTCTGGGAGCTTCCCTCTGTGGTAGCCAGGAGCACAGTCCTACAGGGAGGCAAAAGGGACAAGAAAGTGGACACTGGTTAAAAGCTGAGCAAAGGTAAATGCTCTTCAGCAAAGACAGGTGGCTAAGGAGCTCTGAGAAGGGCAACACCACTATTAGAAAGAAATGCAGATGAAATCCACAGTCAGAGCTGAGCATGGGGACTTAGACATACAATCCAGCTGGGGTAAGCTGCGGCAGAAGGACTCCTGTGAATTCCACTCTAGCCTAGGCTACACAGTAAGTTTCAAGCTAGCCTAGGCTACAGAGTGAGACACTGTCTCGAAACACTCCCACCAATAAAACAAGTGTCCTGCTCATCACAAGACCCATGTCTCCAACCAAAACAGTAGGCAGAACAAGCATTGAGGAGAAAGTGGGGTGCTCGTGCACAGCTGGTGCGGAAGAAAGGCAGTGTGCAGTCCTCCAAAATTAAAAATGGCACTAGCCGTGCCTAACAAGGCTACTTCACACTCCCTTCTCCACAGAGCTATTCACAAAAGCAGCCCACATCCCCACAGAGGAATGGACAGATGGGCAAAGTGAACGTGTCCAAGTGACGGTGTAGTATTCAGCTTAAAAGGGAAGAAATCTCAGCCTGTGTGAAACACGTGCTGAGCAAAAACGAAAGTCACAAATGCAGATACACTGCAGGATTCCTTATGTGGGGATCTTGGAGCAGAGGCAGACAGAAGAAAACAGCAGATGAGGGGCTGGAGTGAGGGGCAGGTGGTGGCTGCACAGACACAGTTTCCATCTGGGAAGAGAAAGAAGGCTCTGAAGGACAACTGTCTACAGAACCATGTGAACACCCTTGACATTGCTGACTTCCACACTTAAAAGTTGATGGAGACAATAAGTATGAATTTATGTGTATTTAAATGAAAACTTATATTTTTAAAGCTCTAAAAACAATAAAAAGTGACACTATAGATGTTCATACATTCCATTCCTTGGGCTGGATTGCTGTAAATGAACACACTTCAGCTGGAAGCCAGGAAGCAGATGTGAACTGGAGGCTCCTTACCTGACAGGAGAATCCCGTGGTGCCAGTAGGACAGACACAGTGCTCTAACAGGGACGCGATCGCTCCCCCAGGGGGCAGCTCTCCAGCCTTCCTGCCAACCTCCATGGAAATATTGGCAATTCTGAGCCACCATTGGGAAAAGAGGTGAGGGAAGAAGCATTAACATGTGACACACTCCCAGAAACCCCGCACATACATGGTTTAACATTTGCATCTGAGGCCCATCATGTGGGGTCGTTCGGCTCACAACCAAAAAACACCTTAGCGTGCAGGAGTGTGTGGTTGCAGAAAAAGGCCACAGCCAGCATGTCAGAGCCCGACTGCCTTCAAGCCGCTTGTCTCGGGTGCTCTGTTACAGCGACAAAAAGTTGACTAAAAAGCTATTAATGTTTACCCAGGTTTGGCTAAAGAATAGAGATGCATCTATTAATAAAGGTGTCAGTAGGGTGAGGGGACAAACCTTCTAGTTCTCGGCCAGATACTGAAAATATTCAAAGCTCTAGAAACGGTAGTTCTTGACCTGTGGGTTATGACCCCTTTGAGACGGTTAAATCCCGTCACAGGGGTTACCTAACACTATTAGAAAACACACATATTTACATTACGATTCATGACCATTGTGAAGTAGCAACGACAATAAGGTTATGGTTGGAGGTCACCACAGCTTGAGGAACTGTATTGAAGGGTCTCGGCGTTGGGAAGGCTGCGGACCACTGCTCTAGGGGCTTGCCATTACCTGCTCTGCTGTAATCCTTGACCGTACGATGCCTTGATGAGGATATACTCAATATTGCTCAGAACAGACATGAAATCGGAGTGCGTAACGTGCTCTTCGGACACAGAGTTAAAGTATTTCCAAAACTCCTGTGGATGAGAAATAACGTTCGATTACATTGAGAGCTCAAATCGTCACAGACCGACAGCCTTAAAAAGAGAACATGGCTCTTTCTTAAGTGACTTCAGACATGAGCCCTGCTCAGGCTGATGAACTGACAAAGAGGTGCTGTGACGTAACGAGCAGGTGGCATACTGGGAGGATGTGCTAGCTAAAGGGATGAGATGCATCTTAGGCAGGACACACGATTTCATCATCTCACTAGGAACAGTATATAATTCAGAGCTAAAAAAGACTTTCTGGAATTTTCCATTTAATTTATCTGGACTTCAGTTGAACTTGCATATCTAAAACTGTGGACAGCAAAGCTGTGCTTTTGTGAGGCCATGAAAGGTCAATCACGCTTAGAACTCTTGATAAGCTCACTGGAGCTTAGACCAGGGCCTTCTTGCTTTGTCTTTTATTACATTCTAGACTTTTGTTACATGACAGCCAAGTTCACATCCTTAATGAACGCACGTATGTGGAACAACCACACATTACCTCTTTCATTCCCACGTCGTAAGCCTGTCTCACTCCATTCTCTGGCGCTGGGGCATCCATATAAATGACGTGCTTCCTGGCCCGACCTCCTTTGATGAGAACTTGAGGTTCGTAATTGGATGTGCCGGAGCCATGGGTAGAGTAGAAAGCCACACTGTACCGCAGTTTCCCTCCGTAAGCCAAGAGCTAACAAATGACAAACTCGTGTTATTCTGGTGATGCCAGCCTTGGTTTAAAGACATTTTGTGGAAAGCTTGTCATTATACAAAAGGTATTACATGTTATGATGTATCCAATAATAAACATGCATTCTGGGATCAGCCTTCTAATCTGCACATTAACGGTCTATGAGATAGAGCTAGGCTAAGCTTCCCAGTGATTTCCCCAAAGTTGGTGTCGCCAGACACCTCCTGTGCACACAGGGCAAGGATTCTAATTACTTTCAGGCTCCTTTGAATTAAAGTCATCCTTATCTATACAACCACTGGAGATTTATAAAATTTAAAGATCAAAGTGAGTCTGCAGGGTGGAGAGGATCAATTACCCTAGCATTCAAGACGCTGAGGCAGGAGGATGGAAAATTTGAGGCTATCTTAGACTTACACACTGAACCCTATCCCAGGAAACTCAGCATGATATAGAGATCAGATTGAATTTAGAAGGAACGGCTCTCAAAGCCTGCAACGGCCCTTTCATAGGTCGGTGCTCACCAACCGACCGCTGCTCTCCCCAGGGCAGACCTAGCGCTGAGGAGCACCTTCAGCAGCTACTAGTAACTACAGTATGGGCTTCTTGAATTATTGCTTTAGAAGGAGAAAAAAATAATGTGAACTAAGGAAACCATAAAAGATTTACAAATCTAAACATCTGAAGACCCACACCTCTGCGGGGGTTTTCTATAAGTGCTGGATGTCTCTACCCTCACCCAGAAGAGCCATTGAATAGCCAGTCCTTTAATGATGGGCAGAAGCAGGGCACTCTTGATTTTCTCTCTGGGAAGGGAATGGGCGGGGCTGACGTGTGCTCACCTGATCTCCCTCAAACTGTTTTGGAAGCCGCCAGTAAAATGGCTCCCCATGGACATGCTGGCGGACAGCCTCTGCATCCAGCAAGGTGTCAGGGTCCTGGAAATGCACACCTTCAACCGTGCCCTTGAGGTTGCTCTGGGAAACCACATGCAGGAGGAGCTGGTTGGAGGCAAGCATTATCTAGGCACGGAAAGGAGAAAGCCGCGCTTCAGGTTAAGTACCCAGACACAGTGGGTAACAGTACTGGCGGTGTAAGGATGAGGACCCATGATGTACCAGCATTCATTCAAAACACTGGGTGAGGCTGCATGTGTGCCCATACCCCAGTATAGGGTACAGAGAAAGGATAACTGTGGTTCACAGGCCACTAGCCAACTCCAAGTGTAGTGCAAGACCCAGGCTCGAGGGACTATAGTGGAAAGTAATAAAGCAGGGATACACACACTCGCATGCACCCACTACACACACATGCACACACTCATTCACATACACACACATATGTATGCACGAACACATGCATACACACATGAACACACACAAATACACACACACACATTTAAGAGCCCAGATCTGATCTGTTAGATCCCCGTGTAGTCCACAGATGAAATAGCGTCATTTTAAGGCTAGAGATTAAAGCATTTTCCTTTAGATTGTATATCTGGATCAGGAAGACCTGAAGCACCGTGATTAGGTTCAAGCTATTGCTCCCCTGGAGCAAGTGTCAATGACAGTAGGTACTTCTCGGAGATGTTGCAGTTGTTTCTTGTTTCCAGGAAAAGCTTTCGATAGACCAGCTGAAGGCTGGCATAGAAAGCCTTTAGCTGTTTACGTCACTGGATGGCAGAAGTTCTCAAAGCACTCTCACTGTATGGCCAAGTAAATCACTATCCTACAATTTCTATTGTCTTTGCTCCCTCCCAATGTCCACCTGACTCTCAAAGGTGAGAGAAGGCTAAGACCTTTTCCACTGTGTGTACGGGACTTACCGGAGCCCTCACATACCCCTCCAACTCTGAACAGAGCTGGGACAGACCAAAGCAGAAGCATGGGCTGCAGCCTAGGGGGTTGTCAGTTTGCAAGGCAAAGGTGCCGGCTCGGCACTCTCTGCACTGGAGTCCCAGGACATTCTCCTAAAGGTGAAAGAAAAAAGAAATAAGAAATTAACATCTGAAAAAGAAGAGATGTGATTTTATATATAGATACAATATTATAGACACAAAAGATATATAGATACAATATTATAGATATATAGATACAATATTATAGATATATAGATTGTATATATACAATATTATATATATATACACAATATTATAGATACAAATGAATAAAAACAAAACTGACTTACAAGCATTGTTAAATTCAATCTTCTAGGCCACATCCCTAACTGAAGCTTGTGACCATTAGTTCTCTCAGACACCAGAGCTCCCCAAGTATTACCGAGGATCAAAACTGCGGTGCGAGGAGCTGGAAATAATGTATTCCCTAATGTGATTCTCCAGTGGTCCCTGAGGTAGAGCGTTGGGCTACGTGAAGACAGTCCAGGTCCTTGCCATTCTGACTGACTGGAGCAAGGACGATTGCTATCAGATGTGGGCAGATTCTCAGAAAGTGTGCCCCAGTGACTCTTTCTCCCACTACTTCTAGCTGCACACCAACCCACCACCATCAGGCTGGTACCTCATCCTCCTTGCAGAGACGACCAGAGAAGGTGGCAATGATCTGGCTGCAAAGCATACTGGGAAAGCCAACGGACACATGTGCAAATCAAAGTGACATGAAACTCCTACCGCGGGGGCAAGGTACGCATTTTCTCTTTATTTTAGCACACATATATAATAATTACCTGTCCAAGAGCATGGCTAATCCCAAATCTTCCACAAAGCCCTGTTATTACTTTATTTCTTCAAGAATGAATGGCTACTCAGTCTATGGATGTATGCTAGCAAGCTGTATTCAGAGAAGTTAGGTCGCCAGACATGTGGGAGTGGTAAAAAAATTCTATTCTAAAAATCTTCCATTGTTTCAGGAAAAGAACATAGAGGGAGACTCTAAAGTCAGAAATCAAAGTAGAAATCTGTTTGAAAAAAGTATTTGAAACTATGCTTCTAATCACTAGAATCTAAGGTAAATAAATAGTCAGAAGCCCAGGGGTGGGAATGAGGAGGCCAGAGGAAGGAAACAGAGGCTCAGTGGACCACAGTACCTTGCAGGAGCAGGCACCACTGTCCTCTGTGCAGCTGCAGAGACCCTGTTCCAGGTCACAGGTGTCGGCCAGTGTCCCCCTCGGGTCGCAGCCACAGGGAACACAGTCAGGAAACCTCCTGTAACCCAAGGAGCACTGATCGCAGCTCTGTCCACCAAACCCTTCTTTGCAATGGCACTGGCCAGAGAGAACATCGCACTGGGGACCTGTGGAGCCAGCAACGCTGCAGTTGCAAGCCTGTGTAGGGGGTGGATAATGAAATTAATATAAGGGCAGAACCTATGTCCTCAGAAAGCAGACAAACTGAGACACCAGAAAAACACTGTGTGGGGCAGCAATTCAGATAAGCTGACCTCGTACTGTTCCTCCATGGTACCATTCTGTCAGGGACCAATGGGACAAGGGCTGCACAGCAGGGCATGCGCATACATTGGTGGCACGTAACAATGCATCAACACTGTGAACTAGAACTGGATCTAATGGTGCTATCAACTCAGCAGAATTATTTTAGAGACCAAGCAATGGCCCCACTACATTAAACCCCAAACTACACCTAATTCTATCCTAAGAAAATTATTTACAGAAAACTATAGCTCTCAGATTCAAGCTAATCCTCTAATGAAACTATTTATAACTCCATTGGAAAACAGAATATAGATTAGACTAAAACATATTTAAAAGGCAATATCTCTAGTTATCTAGTCTATCAATAACTATATCTTTCTATCTACAGATCAATCTATTTAGATATATAGATATATGTCGATATATATAGATATGATAGATTTATCTATAGATAGATATCAATATCCATCTCCCTATATCTATATAATAATAGATATGGATAGATATCAATATCTATATCTATCTATAGATATCCACAGATAAACCTATAGATAGATATTGATATAGAAAGATATTGTTTTGGTTTAGTCTATATTTTATCTATAGATAGACAGCTATCTATAGATATTGCTTTTTATATAGCTACATATATAGATATTGTTTATATATTTATTATAGATAAATATAGATGTTACCTTTATGTTTTAATCTAGTCTACATTCTATCTATGGCTATTGCCTCTTATCTAGATAGATGTACAGAAATTGCCTATGTAGACAGTTCTAGCTATGAATTTCAAAGCTAAATTCTTGATGAAACCCTGAAAGTTGCTACTTTTCTGCATTATCCCTGAGTCCATTATGTATGTGTTTATTTATTTCACGGTGGGGGGGTCCCCTTAGTCTAGCTCCCCAGGCTATTCTAGAACTAGGCTCAAACAATGCCCCTGCCTCAGCCTCCCAAGTAGCTGGGACTACAGGTGCACCACCAGTGTGTCAAGCTGTACTCATTTTAAATATAAACTATGAAGTTATTTAACTGCTTAAAACCAAGTGACTGGATACAAGAAATCTTGCTCCAAGGAAGGCACTCTTATCCCAGCGTGATGACAGAACCCACCTGGCACCCCCGCTCTGGGTCCAGGTTCCAGTACCCCTCTTCACACTCCTCACACTTCAGACCCTGGGTATGAGGAGGGCAGAGGCACTCTCCAGAATCAGGGTGACAGTTATTCTGAGTATGTGCACAGTCGCAGGCTAAAACAAAAGAAGCATCACAGAGTTAGATGCTTGATGGAATTCAAGACTGACAGCACAAGGGACCTCTCTTTTATATCAACTATCAGAGCCACTGTTAAAGGAGATGTAATCATTCCTGAGACCTCTTCATAGCACCTGGAGGTAGGTGCCCCCCACGTCTGAGAGATCATAAGCGTGAAAGAAGTGGGACAAACATGCCTTGATGTCTGGAAGAACAGATGGTTCGAAGACAGTGGTTCTCAACCTGTGTGGTCGTGACCCCTTTGGGTCCAAATGACCCTTTTACAGGAGTCACACATCAGATATTTACATTGCAATTCATTACACTAACAAACCTCTAGTTATGAAGTAGCAATGAAATAATTTTATGGTTGGGGTCACCACAACATGAGGAATTGTATTAAAGGGTCGCAGCACTAGGAAGGTTGAGAGCCACTGTTCTAATGTCATCAAGTCCTCATCATCTGCCAACTGTTGTGTTAGATGTGACCCTCAGTCCTTGCAAAAGTCTCTGGATGCTGACTGCAATCAAGGTCTCAAAAACTAAGACTAGGCTCACACAAGTAGGAGGTGACCCAGGACCAAATGCTTGTATCTAGAAACAGAAAAAGAGTATGGGGACCCACTGTAAAGACAAGAGAAAAGTAATGTCACAGAAGTTATTCTGACATCAAGGAAAGTCACAGAGGAGGCTTTACAGGGAACATAAGGAACTCGAGAGCTTACGTGTACAGCCACCATCCTGGTACCCATAGAAGCCGTGTGAACACCTGTCGCATGTTTTCCCACCGACGCCTGGCACACAGGGACACTGGCCATCCTCTGTGCAGTTGTCTGATGTGGAACCCTCCACACTGCAGTTGCAGGGCACACAGCCACGCCCTGTGTCCAGCCCATAATAGCCAGGCTATGTCACAAGAGAGGAAGGATCACGGGTTAGCAGCATATGCACACACTGGAATGTTCTCCACGTCACACACAGAAGATGTTCCACAGACTCATCATGCTCTCGGCACATGTCTGTTCCTGGGCACGCTGCATGCATGCTCTTTAGATTGGAAGGTACAGAACAGACCAGTCAAGAGTGCGCTCGTCCCACATCAATTCAAGTTCCCGTGGACCTAGGTTAAGCGTCAGTCATACAACAATGGCAAGCAACTGAACAGCCTGCAGTGATTGGCAGATGTCTTACCAGGCACTGGTCACACTGCTGGCCTGTCACTTGAGGTTTGCAATCACATAGCCCAGTCTCCAGATGGCACACGCCAGAAAGGGAGCCGTTTTCATGGCAGTTACAGGCTAAAACACACAAGACACATAATGCTTTTTTTTTAAGTATGGCTTAAAGTCCTTTTAATTCCCAAAGGAAAAGGCTTAAACATTCAACATGCCAGATCACAGAGCTAACATACTTCACAGAGCCCAGCCAGGTTGTGAAGCAACCACAACAGAGGGAGCACTGACCCTGGACACTGCAGACTTGATAGCCTGAGCCAGGGCTGGATCAGCTTCTTGGCTAACCCCAACTTGCCTAAGAACCTGGCTTTTTTCTGGCCTTTGGTTTTCCTTGGCGTATGTGGACAATGCCAAGCTTTGCCTGATATCCTGAGGGCCTGCAACCCTGCTGCCCCATTGCCTGCTGCTCTAGAAGGGCTTTACTCTTTCATTCTGTAGCTTGATTCCAATTGCGACTCCTAACTCCTTGCCCCAGGCAACACATGGACAGATGCACTCTGATGGAGCGCTCCCTCCCTTCCTCCTTGCCCCCTTTCTCCCCTGCCCTATCCTTCTGAAGGCATGTCTCTTACCACTCCTCCTCTTCCCCATCCCTCTTTCCCTTAGGATGTCCATCAACCTCAACTCTTATTTTGTGTCCTCCTGGTCTCTTATTTCCTAATGTGTCACTTTTAGAAGTCTCTGGGACACCGCAAGTGTTAAAGTCAGTGAGCAGAGTTGAGTACTCATCTTACGGGATCTTTCTTCAGACTGGAACCCACAGACCTCTCACTCCCTGAACTTTAAACCAAGGTGTCCATGTAGTTCAGACTGATGGGTCAAAGCCATGACTGATTTCATCTCCTAATGTGTGCCTACATTATTTTTTTTTCTGTATGGCTGGCACCACCTTTTCTTCAAGCTGTAATATAAGACCAACACATTTACCTGGAGTTATCAAAAATATTTAAGTGGCATTATTTTTCATGATTACTTTCCTAAGACTGTGCAAAAACATGGCCAAGCCAGCAGAAATCAAAGCGGGAACCAGGGAAGGGACCCATGAAGCTGAGGAGTGATCAGCAGTTGACGGCTACTAGAAAGTTTTCTTCAGAGATGCAACCCCTCTTTTTACTGCCCTTGCTTCCGTGTATGGCCCCAGTTCTGAGATCCGCATAATAAACAGTACTAAACAGACTCAGTAGGTTTAAAAACAAGGTACATAGGGCTGGAGAGATGGCTCAGCTGTTAAGGGCATTGCCTGCTCTTCCCAAGGTCCTGAGTTCAATTCCCAGCAACCACATGGTGGCTCACAACCATCTGTAATGAGATCTGGTACCCTCTTCTGGCATATACACAGACAGAATATTGTATACATAATAAATAAATAAATAAATATTTCTTTAAAAAAAACAAGATAAAGTTGTGAGGGAGAAGTCGTAGGGAGATTGGAGTACTTGGTGGGCCGGATTTGATCAAAGTACATTATATGCATGTTTAAAACATACACAATAAGCCAGGCGGTGGTGGCGCACGCCTTTAATCCCAGCACTCGGGAGGCAGAGGCAGGCGGATCTCTGTGAGTTCGAGGCCAGCCTGGTCTACAAGAGCTAGTTCCGGAACAGGCACCAAAGCTACAGAGAAACCCTGTCTCAAAAAAACCAAACAAACAAAAAAAACCATACACAATAGAATTTTCTGAACAAAGCAACAATACAAATGCCGAGGGCTCCAGTATTAGCCCCAAAGCTGGGTCCCCTCAGGCACGAAACTGACTGTCTTGGTGAGTGGTTTTACCACATCCCTATGTTCAAGGCTCCAAGCAGAACTCAGCACATCAGGGTGAGGCAGCACAGGAGCAGACCACCAGGATACTCCACCACCATGCTTGAGAAAGCCTCCTCCCTGGTCATGAAGGATATGCATTTTGCAGACTGCTGACCTTAGAGGTGACAGCGAATTAAGCCACTGAAGAATGCAGAGGAAGGAACTGAGTATCAGATCTACATCTGTCCAACTGAAAACCCACAATCAGTACACAAGACATTAAGGTCTCCTCCAGGCTGAGTTCTTTTGGCAAGTGTTAAGAGATTCGTATGGCAATATATAACAGCTATGACCTCATTGCTCACACACTCACCCCGGCAATTTTTGGCAGTTACAGCATCTCCATAGAAGCCATCTGCACACCTTTCACAATGGGCGCCATCTGTGTTCCACAAGCACTTCAGACATTCCCCGGTGACAGAGTCACAGTGGCCAGCCTCCAACGGATCAACATTGCCGCTGCAGTTGCATGGTACACAGGTTCCCCCTGGCACTGTTGGGTTTCCATAGTAACCGTCTGCACATCTGTATCCAGGATGGAAAGCAGGATCTAATAAATAAGAGGGTTTGAGATAATACCTCACTAGCCAGGGCCTCCCTGGGTGGCTAATAAATCAGACTCTGTCCCTTAAGATTTGCAATGGAAAAAGGGTGACTCTGTCCAGACAGTCACAAATCTTCCGTGCCTGTTGTGAGGTGGAACAGATCCAAAACGAACATAAACCCAGATGCTGTGCAACCACGTCCAGAGCCAATTCTGACCTCCCTCTGGCCACTCAGGATGTCACCCAGCTCTTGACAGGATGCACCAGGGGCAGAGACACCAAGGCTTATACGTGGGAAAACACAGACGAGCTTTTGGATGCCAGAGATGGCTCCTAAATCAAACCTCCCAATGCCTTCACTATTGTCTGGACAACTGAATACTCAGACACATGACGACTGTAACTACTGACCCCCCCCCCCCATAGTCTTTGGTGTGATCACAGATGCACTCCAGGAGGTGAAACACTGTTCTCTCCATGGTCATCCTGCTTTTCTCCATGACCTTATGCAATATCAGCAATGCACCGAGATGCCACAACCACACTTAAAGCTATAGATTTTAAGTGTCCACCACTACACATTATATACATACAATGAATTATCACACCACATCTACAGGGTCTGGATAACTGCTATGCATCCACTAACATTATAGATTTGTAGATATTTAAGAAGAAAATACGGACTTTCTGCTGGACTTTTGAAATAGTTGATTCTGCTTTGTGAAACTGGGGGTTGGAGAGCCACAAGGTACCTCTCACACCAGGATCCTGAGTAACCCGGAGCACACTGGTCACAGACCACATTCTCTCCATCAGTAAGGTGGCAGGTGGGGCTGAAACTGTGAAAACATGTGAAATTAATGTGATTTTTCCAGTGGACGCTGCTCCTTTCTAAATATTTAAAATGGTTATTTTTGGATACATCTGTCCTAACAAATGCTCTGCAGGTTCTCGCTCAGTCTTTGGTCCTGAATCCACCCTGGCACAGCCATTAGCCTCCTTTGTCCATCATCTACTGCTTCCTCTGCGTGTGCCCTGCAGCTCACAGTGCACTCACATCGCCTACTTTGAAACTCAGTCTACAACAGGCACGTAATATATAGTTGCTGACTCAGTGGATAGACTCAGCTTCATATTTTCACAGTTTGATCATCTGATCAAGCCTCATCAAACCCAAGAACGTTGTTTAAATCATCACTGTCTTGAGCACCCAATGGATTCTTGTGAAAGACACACGGCAGACATTAGACAAGATGAAAAAAGTGTGTACGCATTGTTGCTGTCACATGCCTCCCATTGTGTTATTAAATTCACCAGGTTTTTAATAACAACATTCTCCCTCTCAGCCTCTCATCCAATCTACTGTCACTCATGGCACGGAACATGTATGACACAGTCTTGCTTGACAACATCAGAATGCACAGCAGTGGGGATCTGGCCACACCAGACAGAACCAGCTAGTGGAGGCTGAGACTTACTTGTTGGAGTCAATGAGGAGGGGGCAGGCACAAGGCTGGCAGTCCCCTGGCGTCCCGTGCAAAGGTGTCCCGTAGAAGCCGGGCAGGCACTGTTCACAGTGATTCCCTGTGGTGTTGTGTGTACACCCCTAGGTCACATGCATGAAAAGATGAGTCAGTTCAGACTTCCTGAAAGGATTTTCTGATTCATCCACTAAGAAGCTGAATTTCAAGTTAAAACAAAAACAAGGAAGGGTTAAGGGCTTAAACCCACGTGGACCCTGAGCGACGGAGGGAAGAATTCCCTGTTTCCAGACAGACAAGTCTTACATGTTTTAATTATGCATATATGCATGTATGTCCACACGTGGGTATAGTCACACGTGTGTGCAGATGTCTGCAGAGATCAAAAGATGCCATCAGATCCCCTGGGGCTGAAGATACAGGTAAGGTTGGGAGTTACCTACTAGGAACTCAACAAGTCCTTTGGAAGAGAAGATCATTAACTTCTACCATCCAAAATCTAAGTGTGTCAGCAGACAGCAGCTGGGGCTGCAGCAGAGAATTCCCCACTGGGTTATCTATCTATCTAGGTTTTCCAGCAGCGGGTTTGAAGAGGACCTTGATGTAAGACCGTGTTCTGTTACTACACAAACTTCTATTGCCATGCTAGAGCATGGATTTGGGGGTAGCCAAAGTCTGCACTCTTGGGCCGCCACTCATCCAGCTTTGACGCCAACATAAACTTTCTCTCATCTCCTTTGAGGCAAGAGCAGTGTTTTTATGTCCACACAAGTCTATGGAGTGTGGAGTCAGATCAAAGGGGCCAGGCTGAACTTTCTTTCTATTTGGGTAAACTGTTTTGCCATTCTGTTGATGATCCCAAGGAGCACATGTCTTGGTGTTTCCTTGGGGATGGACCACTCTAGGTGCTGATGCTGCTGGTGATCTGGATGCTGGAGGGTGAGAGCATCATCTCTTTTGGAAAGAGAAATTTCTTCTTTCATTGAAAGAGCTAAGACATAAAGAGCCCGAGACAAGAAAGAACTGAACCACTGAGCCTCAGCCCTGCTCTTAGGCAAGATTTTGGATTTCCTTCAATTTTCATCTAAGTTATCTTTATTTCCACCCATTTCCCTTCAAAATAGGCATTACCTGTCAAAAGGGGAAAATAATAACTTGGTGGAAAAGGCTAGCAGGTACTATCTTATCTAGGTGGACCAGGCAGACATCCCCAGAAGCAAACACAGTGATGTCATGGTCCCCTGGATGTTCAGAGAAGCTGTATTATTTCCACAGCCTTGTGTCCCAATGTCCAGTTTCAGTGAAGTCACAGGGAAGCATCATATGTGACATATTATGTGACAAGTCCTTACGGAGGGCATTTGGCAGAAGGTCTAGCATTCATGAAGAGCACTAGAAAGTGTGAGCTACCACAGGAGAGAGGAGACAAGGGAAACATGGCTTTGTTAAGCCAGAGGACTCTTGGTTTTAACCCGAAAGAGAGAATGGATGGGAGTGGAAATGCTGATAAGATGAGAGGAGAGCACATGGTTTAATGGATGGTGTGGTACCAACAAAAAATGTCACAGTTATGTGAGATTCTAGCATTGGGATGCTGGCCAAGTTCCCCAAGTGCGGTAGTTTGAATATAACTGGACCCCATACGCGCATAGGGAGTAGCACTATTAGGAGGTGTGGGCTTGTTGGAGGAGTGTGTCACTATGGGGCCAGGCTTTGAGGTCTCTTATGCTCAAGCTACACTCAGTGATGCAGCCTACTTCCTGTTGTCTGTAGATCAAGATGCATCCCTCCTTCTCTAGCACGTCTGCCCACATGCCACCACGTCCTGCCATGATGATAATGGACTGACCCTCTGAAACTGCAAGCCAGCCCCCAATGAAATGTTTTCCTTTATAAGAGTTGCCACGATCATGGTGTCTCTTCACAGCTTTAGAAACCCTGATTAAGACACCAAGGGACTCTCTAATGTGCCATGGCTTCCCTCTAAGTCGAAACCAGTTTCTAAAAAGTGTATTATAAGTGGAGAATAAAAGAGTAGTTACCAGACATACTAAATAGGTGTCATTCATTTAGCTCTAGTTCCTTTGCATCTGAATGCATTCGGTAGATGAGTACAGTTCATACACACTGAGCTTATTTGAAACATATTTCTGTAACTATATATTTATAGAAGCACACGAAATCTTTATATGCAGACGATCTTTAATTAAGCTAACCAATAGAAACACATCCTCAACACACTGGCTACCCTCAAATGTTGGTGGGAAATCTGGGGCCAGGGGTGGGCGGGAGCTGGCAGACCCACGCGGCAGAAGACATATGAAATGAACAACAACCTCCCCTGGCCACTAGAGCCAGGTTCTGAAGGAAAGCCATCCCAGAGGGACTGAGATGCCCATGCAGTGGCTGTGGATACTTAGCAGCTAGAATAAAGACAATAAAGAACAAATGAAGGTTTGCTCAATGAACAATGAGAAAGAAGGCAATCCAGGATGTCAGGCTTTGGTCCTTCTCCTGGGGCCTGACAATTACCTTCCCTTGGTCCTGTGACTCAATCAACCTTTCTTATTAAAGAACATGGGGCTGGGGCCTCCTTGCCCAGACAGTAACTATATATATATATACACTGACACACTCCCTGAGCAGTGAATCCATCTAAACACAGGGTGAGGGTAGCTTCCTTAAAGGCAGAAGGAATAAAGAATTCCTGGTTGAACTTAGACAAGCATTGCCTTGCGCCAGCCACAAAGCTCATACTTAAGATTAACTGCCCATTTGTGGAACTCTGTTCCTACTTACAATGCTCATGAAAGAGGCTCTTGTCTGTAGGATTCAGCTGAACTAGCTAAAAATTTACATATGGCAAATGTGATTTTATCAAGGTTTATGATTCTATTTGTATATTAGATTTGTAAAGTTTTACATGTACATTTGTATATAGTATATATGTATATATATAATATATATGAGGTGTGTTGAGGATCGAACCTAATTCTAAGCATGATGTTTTGTGTATGCCTTATACACACAGGCCGAAAGCAAAGACATACAATAATTTTAACATGCATGTGTTTTGAGTGATTCATCACAAAAGAATGGGTATGGGACTTCTCCTTCGTGATGGAAAGCCACAGGTCACAAGGTTCAGGACTTGGATTTGTAGATAAATTTTCAGATGCTCAACTCATCCCACTAAAGCAAGGCAGAAAGCAAAGCAGGTTAAAGAAAAACAGGTGACGGCTGAAGACACAGACTTGAATTTGATGTCTACCGCGTCAGAGCTGAGGTCGGGAGCCACAGCTCACAACACGTGGCAATGAGCAAGTCAGGGTGAGGGACGTCCAAGTCAGCAATAGACTCACGGAGCAAATTCCATGAATGTCACACTCGGATGCATGGCCGTGGCATTCGCAGGGCTGGCAGATTCCTCCAAAGAGTATCCCATCCACTCGATAATAGCCCGGGAGGCAGGACTGCAAGAGAAAGGGACCAGTCTGTAGCCTGGGCTCCTGAAATACGGCCTTGTGTGTGTGTATCAGGCAACGTGTGGCTTCGCCTATTCTGCAATCTATCTTCTGTCCAATGCACTTTGAAAAGCAAACTGCTTAATTTTTCACACAAGGAGGGAAACATTTTTCCTTTCTAACTGTCGAACGTTTTAACCAAGACAGCTTTTCCATGTCCACTTTAATTAAATGTGCAACCCCAGTGCCTTTCAGCAAACTTACTAAGGTGTGCAACCATCTCAGCTAGCACAAGGTTATTTAGTGTATATTTAATGTATTCCGTGGATGAATAGAGCTCACACACATTTGACATATTTGGTACATATGTATGTAAATATATATTTATAGGTGTGTGCAAAATGGACTTGTTCAGACTACCTATAGGTAACTATCACACTATGTTCTCAACATGCTGGCCACCCTAACACACTGGCAGAAGGCCCAAGGAATTGGCCTTGGAGACCCACATGATAAGGCCACACATGTTTCCCTTTGAAGTAGAGTCAGGCACACAGGAATTTAAAGGCTATGCCCTGGGTCTTTACTGAGCCTTCATGGACTCTACCGCACCGACCCTCAACGAGCATAGGTGGAATCCCGTCTTGTCGGTTTTCCATCAGAGGACTTCTTTTCTCTCAACTCCCCTCCCCACCCTGCCGTCCCCTTTGCTTACAAATCACTGAAGGCTGCTATCAAACATTGACCATGCTCAAGCGCAGGCCTGGGTCAGAGTGCTCCAGGTGCACCTTCTGTGGGATCAAGTCAGAGAGGCCGTATGGGCACCCAAGGACACGCACTGCTCCTGAACCCATGGGCTTTCCACACAGCGGTGCATTTGGCTCTCAAGGCCTCCTCAAGAAAAGCACTTCTGCTTTAGAGACAGCAAGTGCAGGGCCCAGGACGTTAGGCAGCACCTGGTGTGGCCTCAGGGCGACAACTCAAAGGCAACAGTACCCATCTCCAAAACCGTGCCACATCCAGTTGCCAAGGGCTTGGCTTTTTCACTGCCTGCTCATCTGTCTCTCGAAGAGATGGGGTGGGAGAAGGAGGCTTGGATAACACTAGTTTGTATATATACACACATACACAAATATGTGGGGTGTGTAACGTGTGTATGTACTCGGGATTGAAGGCGGGACTCTGCACACATATGCACTCTGCCACAGAGCTATATGCCAAGTCCTCTTTCTGTGTGTTTTTTTTTTGAGATAGTCTTGATACCATTCCCAGATAAATCACGAATTTGCAATCCCCCTGCTTCAGTCTCCTATTACAAGCCTGTGCAACCAGGTCCAAGGCAAAGTTTTGAAAGTATACAAACAATAAATACAGTCTCTCACATGGACCTCACAGAAGTCCCCTAAAGCCTCCATCCAACTGGCTACCCTTAGAGAGTGTCGGTCCATAGGCAAGCAGCTTCAAGTGCTGCAGAAAAATCCATTCGTAAAAGCAGCAGCCTGATGCCAGTTTCTGTGTATGAGTTTGGTAAAAGAATGAACTCGGCTGCTTAGTAAAAACACTGGAAAAGGCATTCAGTTGAAGGCTGCATGTCTTCAGGGACCACAGGGATAGAGTCAAACAACAGTGAATAAATGTGTTATGGGAAAAGATGTACACACATGTCTCTGGGCATTATCCCTTGAACAATATATTTTAACAACCCTTTTCATGACATTTACATTGCTGGGTATTATTAGTAATTTAGAGGACATATAAAGCATGCAAAACTCATGTTGCTGGGGTATATGGAAATATCCTATCACTTAAACTCTATATATGCAATTGGCAGGTTGCGAGATTTTCCATGGATCATTGGACCAGTTCCTCAAGACTACTGAGCACAGCCAAGTCAAGTCTCTCATGTTTGTATCAGTCCACAGCCCCCAAAGCCCAGGGAATTTGGAAAGAGTCCAGCAGCAGTTGATCTCTCCTACATGAGAGTTACTTGTCAGGGCACATGAATCATGAGGGAGAATACAGAAGAGCTTAGAGCTTGGCTAAATACACAGCATGTACTCATCAGTGGTTATTATCAATACTTATCCAAAGTGTGTGTGTGCATGCTCACGCGTGTGCAAGCATGACCTGTTCTCTGCTCCCATTATTGCTTCTCAGAGATCAAGCTCAGACCATCAGGTTGGGCAGCATGCACTTTTACAGGCTGAGCCATCTGGTCTACCTAAATTTCAAGAATTCTATTGATAACATATAAACACATCTTCATAGAAAGTCACCTCTTCATCTCTGTGGGGAATTGGCTCGAGGTCCCCAATGGATGCCACAATATTGAAGCCATTTATATAAGATGGTACTGTATTTGTATGTAACCTGTGTACATCTTCTAGATATTTTAACACATCTCTAGATCACTAATGACAATTAGTGAAACATAAATGTTATGCAAGTAAACATTATACTCTCTTGTTTAGGAATAATATGGAAAAGATCTATACATACTTGGTGAAGGTACAATATTATCAATGGGGAATATAGCCATTCAGTAGTTGATTCAATCCATGGGTGCAGGACCTGCACTGCCATATAAGGTCCAGACAGCCAGAGTAAACCAGAGGACTATGTGGTCTCAAGATGGATCTGGCTTGTGCAAATATGCTGGTCTTTCATAGGTAACTGGAAATGTTCAGAGAATCAAGTTGATCCTCCTCAGAGATGCACAGCCAGTAATAAGCATTGCAAATGTTCTATTGACTGAGGCAAGAGAGTGCACAGAGTCCAGGGACTTCAAGGTACACCAGTCAACCCCTCCAGAGGAATCTAGCTGTCTGTTTATTTTTAAAGATGTATTTTATTCATGTGTGTGTGCACGCGTGCATGTGTGTGTGTGCGCACGCGCACGTGTGTGTGTGCATTCACGCGCGCGCGCACACACATACACACACACATGAGTACAGGTGCTGACAGACACCAGAGGCATCGAATCCCCCTCAAGCTAGAGTTACAGGAAGTTACGAACTGTCAGATGTGGGTGCTAGGTATTGGATTTACTTCCTTTGCAAGAGCAGGATTCACTCTTGAAAACACTACAATGCCCAATGGTCCTAATTTAATAAAGTCTCAGCCACATGGGAGTTTTCTAAAGTGAACATACACATGTTCATCACATCAACTTTAGCACACACTTCCCCTCTGGAAGCTAAAGAAAGGAGGAGACTGGCAGGGGCCAGCAGTACCTCACAGGAGGTCCCCGTGTAGCCTTGGGGACATTCACAGTGCTCCACATCAGCGGCTACTGCCAGGTCTATAGCATTAGGGCTCGCTACGTCCAGAGAGACGGAATCCAGCCTGCAAACAGACAAGGGACATCATATAGCTCTCATCCTTGCAAAAGATCATCCCACTTCACTGAGACAGGCCCCTAAAAGGTTTAGTTGAAGGACATGGGCAAGCAGTGACTTTGAGTACCTAGAGAGTCTCCACCAGGCACTGCAGAAGCCACCATTTTCCTGTGGGAGTCTTCCAGCAGTTTACAAGTGCTACTGCCCCTGGGCTGCCAAGGGAAAGCTCTGATGGAGGCACTGCCCCAATACCAGCTGCCTCATTGCGAATGCAGCGACGAGCCTCTGCTGGGCGTTACCAGGCTTACTTCAGCAGCGTCCTATTTTACACCGGGCTTCCACAAACAGACCCCCGCGAGGCAACCAAATGACCAAATGATTCAGTAGTTCAAATAACTGTGTACAACTAAGGTCATTGGCGTCAGGGGAATGAAGGGAGAGAGGGAGAGAGAGAAGGGCCAGGGAGACTAAATGGCTCAGGTACTGTTGACTCACTAAGTTTTGCTTGGAAGCACTACACCTGAAGGATGCTGAACCTAAAATCATCTGTTTCCTACCAGACGCATTTGTCATTATACGTGTCTCATGTCTTCACTGTTACATGCGTGAAGGCAATTCTAACACACCTACTTCAACTGTATCATTCTTATTTATATTAACCTTGAAGTATACAACATTAAAGACAGGACTGTAGTACTTCTGTGGAAATCTGTTTCCCTCCTTCCAGTACATACCTGTAGAGTGCCATTTTCGCAGAATTATAATTGGCTCTGATCAAGAGATGTGTCACATTGGCCAGGACGGTCATTAGCTGGTCGCGGTCAATCTCCCTTCTGGATTTAAAGTCCCGGAAGTTCTCGGGCACAAGTCTAACCACGTTGAAATATTCCTCATAGGGTTGCAAGGACAGGCCCTCTGCCTTTGTGCTTAGAGTGAGCCCGTTTCCCTAGCATATAAAACCGAGAGGAAAGACATTTGTAATCCAACTTAGTGACCAAAAGTTAAAATTCTGTAGCCAGCAACCAAGTTCTTACATCAATCATGTAATGGAGCATGTTTCTCAATCTGGAGTTACTGAATAAGGGGGAGTTAACTACAGTTTTTATTTTGTGTGTGTATATGCAGTTGTGCACATATGCTACACGCCCACACATGTATGTGTTCATGAGTGTGCCACTCCCAACAGGCCCTAAGCTCTATAGCAAATCAATGCACATTCGTCACCTTGATGATGACGTCAGCATGAGACATGAGGTCACCGTCGACTGTCTCCACCGGGATGTCATAAGACACCGTGTACTTCAGGAACCCGCCAAATGCCGTCAGCTGGAAGAGTACAGTGAGGTTAAGGACAATGGCTATAGCCTTGAGTCAGGGGAAAGTGTTGCTAGGATCCACCTGGGTACATCCATCCTGAAGGTGACAGGGAGGAAATTCACAGTAAAGGCATATCATATACAATATCTTGGATATGATCATGATGAGGAAACCCTTGACATTTGCAGAAGAAAGAGTCCCCAAGGTAAAAAAAAAAATCAAAACCAAAGGTTGGTTAGGTAGGTAGGTAAGGTAGGTAGATAGACAGATAGACCGACCTTAAAAATAATTTTAAATGCATTTATTTGGGTATGGAGTGTGTGCCGTGGCATAGGTATGGAGGTCTGGAGCAACTCGAGGAAGCTGGTTCTCTCTTTTAACCATGTGGTTCCTAGGGATTGAACTCAGGTCAGACTTAGCAGCAAGCACCTTTACCTGTCGAGCCATCTTGGCAGCTGTATTTATTACACTTACATGGACCTTTTCATTTCATTGCTAAGCTTATTAGATAGGTCATTTAAAGGAAGCGCTCAAAGATTTTCGCTTTTAAATGTATATAAGGGATGTCCATCAATGTATACTAGGAATGTCCATTAACATATGCTAGGGGCAACTACTGTATATTGGAGAGTTCCTTCCTAAGGAATAGGCCATAAAATTCAGACTGCAATGGTACAATCATAAAATCTGAAAAATATTTTTTTCAGTTTCTCTGGTGATAAGATGTCTGTCTGATAGAATCTATTGTATAATGATAATTTACAAGTTAGGCCACATATGAAGGTATACACTTATACCTCTGGTACTCAGAAGTCTAAGTAAGGCCAGAGTATAAATGCCAGGCCAGCCAGGGATACACAGCAACTGTCTGTCCCCCAAACAGATAGACAGATAGACAGGCAGGTAGCTCTACATATTTATTTATATACAAATTAGAGCCGGGCGATGGTGGCGCATGCCTTCAATCCCAGCACTCGGGAGGCAGAGGCAGGCGGATCTCTGTGAGTTCGAGACCAGCCTGGTCTACAGAGCTAGTTCCAGGACAGGCTCCAAAACCACAGAGAAACCCTGTCTCAAAAAAAACAAAAAACAAAAAAAACAAACAAACAAATTAGAAAAAATGGTAATAAAATTAACTAGATGCTTACTAACTACTATTATGAAGGCGTAGGGTCACCTTAAAACAAACCAGAGTTACTTAAACAGGCCACCCGGATGTATGTACTAGTTAGTCAGAATCCAAAGAGACGGGGCATAATTGGCTGGTGAGTGAAAACCAATCACTGATGGGAAGAAGGTTCAATCTTAAAAGTCAACCCTCTGGACAAGCAACACTGTAGATCACTGTCTTACATTTTCTTTATATTAAAATGGTCATTGTTTTGGTTTCCTGAAACCTTCAGTGAGCATCAGTTTGTCCTGATGTGGAAACAGGGAGGAGAGCAGACACTCTGCTGGAGGAGCCATTCCCTGGGTGTCCTGTACCATTACGTGGGCCACTGGGACGTCTGCTGCTAACCGGGCAAAGTGGGAATGCAGCCAACACTCCGTAAAGGTCTGACTTATTCAAGGACCCAGAGGAATAAAGGAGAAAGCCAGTGATGGTGAAGATTGACAAGGTACACTGTTGAGGAAGAAGATGCAGAAGAGCAGAGGGTGATGGGATGTTGTGCTACAGAGTTCAAAAAGGACCGAAGAGATCTAGTGCCCAGTGTGGTATGCATAAAGGCTGTAAGCACTAACTTGTGGCAAGTCTGCTTTGCGTTCTTCATGTTCTCTGAGATTTCTAGCTGGACATTGTTCCTCCCCCTGCCTTCCCACACGTACCTTGTTTCCGAGGTAGGCCTCTGGAGCTGCCCAGTAGTACGTGGACCGCAGTCTCTGCATGACGGCCGTGTTGTTGATGCTGACCTGATGGCGCCCACCCAGGGCATCCTGCTGAGACTGGATCATATTTGGACTGATGAAGTCAGTGACCAGCCACCCTGACATATTGGTCACCTCAAAAAAAAAAATTAAGAATTTTAGAATATGGCATAAAGGTCTCCTTAGAGTCCACCCAATCCTGTGTAAGTATCTTTGCAACAAGGAGACAGGTGGAGCGAGTTTATGCTCAAGACAGGGCTAACGGGACTGCTGTCACGGAAGCCCACTGAGGGACTTGTCAGAGGATCCAGGGAGGCTGAGCACACGGCACACACCTCAAACCCACATCGGTTAACAGACAACTGAAGGGCACGAACATGCAGAACAGGGTTACAAACTTTAGATGTTTAATAAGAACAAAGACGTTACTACACTAATCTACAACACCACTAATCTACAAATGTCCCCAAAACCCAGAGTTATTGGAATCACAAATGGAAACCTTCACACCTGACCTCACCTGAGTCATAAAACAGGTACATTCAAAACATTACATAAAACCTATATTCAGGCTATGTGGATAAGGTGTATATGAGACAAGAATATATATATATATATATTCCTAAAGGGAAAAATCCAAAATCTTCTGTTCCCCAGTATCTTAGCTTCTTAGATGAGGGATGCTCAGTCTATAAATGTCATGATTAAAGTATCCTCCTGTTTCTATTCTATCCTAATCTATCCTATTTCTAATGATCCTTGGACCTGCCTTATAGCCAAAAATGATGAAAAATGTATAAAAATCTCCAACCTTGTACTGCCAACGAGTTGCTTGCCTAGGGGTGATGAGAAGCCCCCCTAGTGTGTTGACCACAATGATCACTAGTAGCTAATCCCAGAGCCCAGAAGCCCCTCCCTAGCTTCCAGTCATCTCACAGTGAACCCTTCCAATCCCCTGCCCCAGAACTCCCCATACCCCAACCCTGCCTGTCCTTATAATTCCGGGCCATCTGAGGTCGTTCTGCTCCCACCGCTGGAATGCCTCCCACTCCAAGCGTCTTTGAAATGAAAAATTCCTGTGACCCCAAGTGTGTTCTACAGACGGAATGCAAACAAGGAATGTTCTACAGCACCATTCCAGCCAATTATTCCAACTAGAGAACGTATATGGAAATAAACACACATATTAGAATGCAAAGACAGCAATGCGCTTACGAGTGGGCTGCCTTGGATCTGTGCCTTGGTCTCTCCAAAGGGAAGAGAATGGTTCAGGGGAAGCTGGCCTCCTGGCATCCTAACACGACCACAGATGGCCTCCCTGGCCCACTTACTAACCAACTCGCAGCGTCTCTCACCTGACTAATGGACCACGTGAGGCTGTCACAGACATCAGAGACGCCAAAGCAGAAGCACTCAGAGCAGCCCTGGGGGTTTCTTTCCTGCAAGTTATAGAATCCTGGCTTGCAGCGATCACAATTCTTTCCTTCAACATTTTTCTGTAAAGTTATTTTTTAAAGAAGGATTAGCTGGTGGGGGCCAATGTATCCAGAGAGACAGAGGAAAGATGACACGTCATGACACTGGGAAGGAGAGGGCCACAAAAACAGGTAATAAATCCTCCACTAAACAAATATTCAAAGTCCGTGAGAAACCTCAAGCAGTTGATGTTTATGAATGGGGAACCCACAACAACTGGCTTGCTTCTGTTACCAAGACCAAGTCTCAGATGTTGGAGCTTGGTCATCGCATCAAAAAAAAAATTGTTTTGTTTTAGATCTTTCATTAAGTCAAAGCTATTCGCTTATTTATTTATACTTGCATTTTGTTTTGTTTTAGTTTTTCCCCCTCTTTGAGACAGGGTCTTACTGTATAGCTGAGGCTGACTGGCCTCCATTTCTCAAACCCTTCTAGACACCGGGATTTCAGGCATACACATCGTGCCTTGCCTGCACAACCATTTTAGGATTTGAAGAGGGCTATATGGTTATTTGTTTTACTTATAGTCAAGCTTATTTTCATAGACAGAAGACTCTGCCTTCATGGGAATAAGATATAAGGTACATACAGGAAATTGCACGAATTCCGGGGAAACGGTTATTAATATCCCATGACCAAATAAGACCCTCCTCGGGCACCACATGTACACATTCCTACAATTACACAATTCCCATTGAAGAGAAATTCGAGATAACCGATCTGCATTTCATTAGGGTTCTGGGAAATTCAGTATTTACCTGGTTCTCCTCCAAACATGAAACTGGGAGCCAATGCCCCAGAATTAAAGCCAATGCCAAGGAAATGGCATGCAAGGTTGGGCTTCATCTAGAAGTCCCAGAAATGCCTCGGGAATACATGGCTGCTACCCAGAGGTGCCACAAAAGAGGAAGCCAGGTGCCTATCTCCATTCAAGCTTGCTGCAACATGCTGCTTCTACTAAACCCTCCCTGTTCTGCGCAAGACCTGATCATGTGATCCAGCAGACCGGAGAGCCCCAGAAGACACTCAAAGCTTCTTTGGCTCCACATTTACCTTACAAAGACATGGCTCTGAGCATGGGTCGTCATTCACGCTGCCCACGGTACTGCAGTCACAGGGCGTGCAGTTCGGGAAACCCCGGTAGCCAAATTGGCAGCGATCACATTTGTCTCCGGCATAACCTTCCTTACATGGACACTGGCCTGGCCACTTCCCTGGGGGAGAAAACAGCAACACTGATTCAACATGAAGTTCCAGGGTTTAAAGCAGGGGCTGGCGAGTGCAGATGGCGCCACCTCTTTGAGCAGGATTTCAGGTACAGCTGACTAAACCGTGCGCTCTTTCTCAACGCCCTCACACAGCCATGGACCATCATCCATATGCGAATGTCCACAGCTTTCTCTGGGCATATAAAACAGTTTGCAGATTGGCCTATAGGCCACAGCTTGCTATAGTGTTGGTGTAATGAGAAACACTGAGATTGCAACCCACAGGGAGAGCCACCATGTGATACTAAAACCCCACTCCTGATCCCACAGTGAAATAGAACACACACCCAAAAAAGTAACTACGTGAATGCCCACAGCAGCGTTATTCATCATGGCTGGAAGGGACGAAGAAACCCAAAGTTCCCCACTAATGGGCCGACCACAGCTGCATTCAATGTCTTAGCCAGACTCAGTAAAGAGAAATACCAGGCTATATATATATATATATATATATATATATATATATATATATATATATATTCATCCATTAATAAATAGTATCCATTAATAAATAGTATCCATTCATCCACTAATAACTACTTGAACATATAAAATGTGACGTAGCCAAACAAATATTAATCATAAAAGAAAGAACCGTAATAGTCACATGCTGCCCATATAGCACGACCCTCCTGGAGCCAGAATAAGAGAATAAAGTGACTACCAAAGCCCTACCCACACGCTAGATGGCTGTTTGCATGCAGAAGATAATAAATAGTTAGGGAACAAGAGAATCCACACAAACCCTCCAATTTCTCGACCCTAGAAACAATTCTGCACAACACAGACAGTTTATACATACAACCTAGATCAACTGCGCATGTAATTACAGACCAAGTTCTTACCATTGGCTAAGTCAGAATGGAGGTCATCTTTGATACAGACAGCACTCAGGGACCCCACTGGGTCACAGTCACAGGGACGACAAGGCTGGTCCTCATAAGGAGACACCTGTAAGGCAGAATGTGTCCTGGATGACCTCACCAGGGATAAGGGCATGACTTGAAATAACAGCCACCATGTCAAGGCAGCAGCTTCCAGGTGAGACTATCGCAGAGATATGTGTAACCGGGAATGTAGGTGTCAGGAAGATAATACATCCTCAAGCAAGAGGCTCTAAACATCTCTTTGATGCTGACAGCAGTGAGTATCGTCAGCAAGGTGTCACCCTTTCTTGTTTCCACAGTCCCCCTTCCCTCTCTGCTATTTACAATTGCCACTCCAAGAGTCTGACTCCATAACAGTCACAGAAGGTTGAATGAATGCATCTTACGGACGAGCTATGGCCCCTTTAGTTCTTAACCGAGTCTGCACATTTATAGTTAGAATTATCTGTAATCACATAGCCCGTAACCCCAATTCAAGTTAAATATCAATGCAGGTAGACTTCCACTTTGAGCAAGACAGCAAACCAGGGTAGGAGACAAAGCTGGAGGACTCTAGGACCTTGAAGAAAGGAAAAGTCCTTCACAACAGAGGTCCACCCTTAAGGAGGTGTGTTTTCTGCTGTGGAGCTGGCTGCAGGAAGAAGGTCAAGAAGGTCATGGAGCTCGGCTGCAGGAAGAAGCACACCTACCTTGTGAGGTCTGTAATACTGATCGACACAGGTCTCGCAGTTGACCCCTGTGGTGTTCTGCCGGCAGTTGATACAAACGCCCCCTCCAATGTACTGTCCAGCCATGTTCAGACTTCTCTTCTCCTTTGCAACGCTCTCGTCGTAGTAACAGTCTTTGGCTTTATTGTGACAATTGCATTCTAGGAGAATAGTTGAATATCTCAATTAACACACATACTGTGTCCTATCTAAAGAAAACCCTCATTCCATAATGCAAATGCCCGTGCCTTAAGATCCTAGCATAAATAATTCCATTAGATATAGGCAAGGGCTGGACAGATGGCTCAGTGGAAAAGGACACTGGCTGTCCTTCCAGAGGTTCAGGTTTCAGTTTCCAGTACACTCATGGTGGCTCACAACCATTCTTAACACCAATCCCAGGGGATCCGATGCCCTCTTCTGGCCTTCCTGGACACTAGGCATAGACTACATGCAAGCAAAACACCCATTCACACTAAATAAATAGATGCTTTAAAAAAAAAAAGATACAGACAACATCCTAGAGGGAAAAATGGGAATTGCTATCAAAATTATTAAATGTACTGGGTGGAAATGGCAGCGCATACATGTAATCTCAGGGTTAAGAGGCTGCAGCAGGACGGGGTCTGACTCAGCCCGCACTAGAGGAGACCTTGTTACCCCTCAAAATGTGATATAGTTGCCTTGGAGGGTGGGTCCACTTGTTTGATAAATGTGAGGCCCAGGTCTAAAATAAAAAAAGCAGTTCTGGGGTTGGAGAGATGGCTCAGATGTTGAGAGCACTGGCGGCTCTTGTAGAGGACCCAGATTCAATTCCCATGCCCACGGGGCAGATCATAACCATTTATAAGTCCACTTCTGGGGCTCTGATGCCCTTCTCCTGGGCACTAGGTATGCAAGTGACGCATAGATATACAAGCAGGCAAGATACACCTAGACACATGGAAAAGCTGAACTAAAATCAAGTTTGTAGAATGGCATGCATTATTATGTCCTTTTACATGTAAGAAACATTGAACATAGGAACATATTAATATATACCATAGATTATTAGAAAAAAAATACTAAGAAGTAGAAAATTGGAAGGAGGGAGATAAAGTGAAATATTGTTTTGTTTCAATTTAACCATGTTTTCAATTTGCTGGTGCGGGGGGAGGGTGTTGTGGGAGGCATGTGTAGCCCAAAGCTGCATGTGGAGATCAAACGACAGCAAAAAGAGAGTTGGGTTTTGTGTGCCACCACGTGGATCCCAGAGCTCAAAATCAGGTCACTGGGTTTGGTGGCAAGCGCTTTTACCTGCCGAGATCTCTGGCTGGACCAAGTAACTATAACTAGGGATGTAAGTCAGGGGTAGAGCTTCTCCTAGCATGGTGGACTCCTTTAGGTTCAATTCTCAGTACCATAATTAATTAATCTCACCTTCACATTTATAGCTAATAACAGTACACATGGGGAAAAAAACGTAGGTAAAATAGTGAATCTATAATACTTTTAGGCCTTAAATGTCACCAAGGATACGCTGCTTTGGGCAGTATTTGAAATGCAAAACAAACCCAAAAACCAAGTGATCCAGTCATCCTAATAAGACGCCACGACTTAAGCACGCAAAGCAGGAGCCTTCTCTGTCCAGGCCAACAGTGTACTCACCCTCACACTCGTTGCCCGAGGAAATGGTCCCGGGCCTCCAGGGCTGCTGACGGAAGCCAGGACAGCAGCGGTCACAGCTCTCCCCACAGGTGTTATGCTCACACTGACACTGCAGTTGCTGGCAGAACAGGGACACGGAATGAAAGCTGAAAACTTTACCTGTGTGGCTTTCTTAATTTCATTTAAGAAAAAAGAAAGTGATCCTGTAAAGTGGCAGGTCTTGACAGCGAGGCATCTGGGACTGTATCAAACCAGCTGACACTGGACTTCCGGAGAAGACACACACACATAACCTGATTACAAACACAACTGAAATATGTGTTAACTAACAAGAATGTCCTTTAAAAGGATGCGCCGACTTTAGGGTTGGAAGTCCCGGTCAATAGTTCGACTCCTTATTAATAGATTTCATCATTGCTTGCTTGACGATTTTCTAATGTTTATCAATACAGTTTTCAGTACCACTTGCCACCAAGCCGGAAAGCTACAGTTGTCATCCCAGAAAGTCACATGATGGGAGGAGAGAACTGTGGTCCATGAGTTGACATCTACATATGTATCCTGGCATACACCTCATTAAGTAAATGTTAAAAATGATTTCACAGTAGAAGGTGTGGGCTGAGGGTGTGTCTCACTGGCGGAGGGCTTGCGTAGTATGCCGAACACCAAGTTCAGCCCCAAGCAGTGCGAAGATCAAACACATATAATTAACAGTAGCACAGAATACTCCTGCTCAACCGGTACAGAGCTCTAAAGGTTGGGAGTAACTAAGTGTTTTGAAAAGAGTTATCCAATTATTAATTTAGCATTACACCCAAAGAGACAAAGTCTATTTTATCTTGATTTAGTACCACAGAGATGGAAAGAAGGGAATCACAGAAATAGCAAATATAATTTATATCAACACATGACATTTACTTGACTCTCTTTTAAGAACACGGACGATCATAGAGTTGTCAGTCTCTTTTCATGGACATATTATTACTAAACAACACAGGAGGGGTTACTTTAAAATATGTCCTCCAAACAAAGCAAAAATCAAACCAATCAGGTAGTCTAAATTTTTTTTAACATGGTTTGATGCCTCTTACTGTCTGCTTTGGATAAATAAAGACAGGAAAACATTGCCACTTTAACTGCTCCATTGAGGTTTCAGTAACAGTAAAACACCAGAACTAACCTTAGCTTCTTCGTCCCATGGGCAGCTGCTGGCGTGGCCGTAGCAAATGCACATGCCTCCGACAGAAATGTCTTTGATTGAATAGTAATACTGGAAAAAGGGGTGTAACAAACAGAAGTTAGAAACCCTCTGATTTTGGTGCAAGGTAAGGGATGGCACCCCACCATACCAGCTGGGCTCATGGCTTGCTTTTGGAATGCTAAACTTAATTACATCTACATTTTAAATGTTATTGCACACACACAAAAAAGTCTTCGTTTGAACCAATAACGCTCGAATCAGCTCATGAACAGAATCTAGAAGTCTAGAAGAATTTTCCAAGGTGGTTTTGCCTTAAGCCAAAGCAGTCCTCTTCATTACTCTCGCTGCTGAGTTCCGTAGGACTGCTGAGGTGCACAGACGTGCACAGGAAGGATGATGCATTATCAAGACGTGGACTCGTGCATGCGCGCAAACCGTCTTTCCTTGGACGTCACACTGCATCGCTGGCTCATACTTCTGTCGCGTCGTACTAGCAGACTTTATTTTTTTAAATTTTATTTTACATTGTTTGCTACCATTATTTTGAAATGCCTTTCCCCTTTATGGATTGATTTGGCATGACTGCCTTGCCAACCTCAGTGTTATTTCTGGTAGTTGTTTTGTAGATTATCTGTGCGAATGATCGTGCCAGCTACGGACGATGATGACACACCCGTACTGCTTATCTTTGCTTTCTTCTTGCATCTCTGAGTAGCAGGTTCACGAACCAACAATAAAATATTGCCGAGGGGACTTAAGGCAGAGTCACCTAAGTGCAGACAGTACCGTTAAGTGTATGGACTGGATAACTCAATATTGTTTAAAAGTCTTCCAAAATTCTTCCTATGTTGATGTGCTCATCAAAAGTTATAGTTTCAAAAAGTACACAGAAAAACTCAGTGAGAAGATATTCATAATATGGTCTAAACAAAAAATACGTGAAAATGGACCAAAAAAGGTCAACTCTTAACAGGCTCATCCTAGCCATCAGGAAAATACAAATGAACCCCACCAGGGTGCGTCATGGGTGGCATTCCAACAGCCGGCAGGGCTTGACAAGACTGGCTATTATAAGATCAGGGCTGCAGAACTGCTGAGAACTCAAGAACAATGGCAATGGGTTTTTGATCCTACTGCATGTACTGGCTTTGTGGGAGTCTAGGCTCACCTTACTAGACCTGGATGGAGGTGGGTGGTCCTTGGACTTCCCACAGGTCAGGGAACCCTAATTGCTCTTCGGGCTGAGGAGGGAGGGGGACTTGATCGGGGGAGGGGGAGGGAAATGGGAGGCGGTGGCAGGGAGGAGGCAGAAATCTTTAATAAGTAAATTTAAAAAAAAAAAAAAGAAAAAAAAAGATCAGGGCTTGCAAATGTCAAATGACTAAAATGTGGCATCTGCTTTTAAACAAGTTTAGCTGAGTTATACACACAGCTACCCCCACAAGCTAGTAATTCACTGCGAAGTGATGGGGGGGGTCATAAAAATGTTTGGCCACAGGTGACCTTAATATTCTACTGTACATTTAAAAGCTTCCTGAATATGTCTTCCTGACTATTTCTCCAATTTTATCATTTCAGAAGAAAAAAATTAAAATGACCGAGTTGCTAAAGCTCGGATGTGGTACCAGACTGGGATCTTTAGGACAATGGCCATGCCATTCTCCAGGTGCGCACACTATGGGGACAGGTAAGAAGGAGAAAGGAGATCTGCGGAATGGACGCCGGGGCCATCATCTACAGAGCTTTGCCACAAATGACAGGAGGTAGTCATAGCAAGCCAAAGGAAACAAAGAATACGTCCTGAATCAAGTCCTTCAAGGTGGTCAGGGCCACAGCAGATACTCACACGTCTTGTGACGATAGGGTCAAGGTCTCTGAGGTCCCGGTGGCTAAGGGTCATGAGGTCTGCATTGAGCGTCCTGATACGCTGCAGACGAAGCCGTATGTACCGTGCTGAGGTGAACTCCAGCAGCTTGGGTGAAGGGTCATCAGCGCTTGGCCTGCCGTTGATGAGTGATGTGTGAATCTGGACACAGACAAACACATGTCAATTCTGCGCGTGTGTAACATGTACACATACATGCATGCTGGCTGACTGCATCAGAATCTTTACAAAGATAAACCTAAAAACTGGGTTCTGTGTAAAACAAAAACCAAACGAAACAGCCCATCTACCGCATGTTAGGTACTCATAAACCATGATCCCCGTTTTGTCTCAGTTTGTGGGTTACCCACTCCACTACCTCAGAGACGACTGGAGTCCCTTCAATGGTGCCCTTCTGCACGCATTGTGAGGGTCTCTGAACACCAACCAAGATGCTGCATCTCCTCAACCAAAGACCTAAGCCATGAGCAGGCTAGAGAGGGTAAAAGAACTGTGCCCCAAACATTAAGGATGCCTGCTGTCTTAGTTAATCTCTGTGACTGGAGAGTTTTCTGCCCAGCTACGGCTACAGAGCGCGCTTGTGAGTTCTACAGCGTTCGCTCATCAAGCAAGGTGCCAATGAAGATTGTATTGCTTCTGTTTCACTCCGGGTTTACTGAAGCATACACTGAGTAGCTACTTCATGGGCCGCTCCACACCCCTGAGGAGGAGGGAGACAGAGGAACTACACCTTTTAGAAGCACTTTTGCTATCCTCCTTTTCATCTACTCATGTTCTTACTACTATTTAAGACGTTTTGCTACGTATCCCTCCAACTCATGATCCTCCTGCCTCAGCCTCTGGAGTGCGAGAATTACAATTATATACCACCATCCTGGCTTCTCTTTAATATAACACATGTTCTTGCCCTGATCTTATGGAAAGATTCTGTGGTGGGTAGGGGACTGGTGAGGCTGTGCAAACACAGCAGAGTGAAGACCGAGGGAATTGCATGCTGGGAAGAAAACAAGAAGCTAAAGCAGACACCAGTCAGGGAGACTTTAAATAGTGAGGCGGCCAGAGGCACACCTTTGAATTAAGGGTGACTGATTCTGAATGTTCAATATAGACTCCCATGAAGGATACCATGGTGGCATCTGAGGTAGGGGTCTCTAATAACAGGCAGCCATTCCTGCCGTGGATACAGTACCTCTCCATGCTCAAGTGGTACAAGTTTCGAATAATACGAGGTGCAGATCACTTCATTGTCGGCTCTGTAAGTGGGAGGTCCCCGCCTTGGAGATATTTTGTAGCGTGTCAAACACTCCGCATCGCTGATTGCGTAGTACTGCCAGGGTTTGAACTTGATGCCATCCACGGATCGCTCCAAAATCCAGTTTCCGGGGCGAGGGGCATTGGCGGCTTTAATGATGACATACGCAACCTGAAAGACCTGAAACAGAGACACTAGAAGACTTCAATCCAGAATTAATAAGTCAAACGCGAGAAGACAAACCCTACAGGAACTCGCTCGCGTGTGAACCCAACCCAACCCAACTCACAGACACCTTGCAGAACTCTGGTTACCAGGGGCTGGAAGAAGGACAAGAGACAGATGCCGGGCACAGTTTTTCAGCTGTGCAGGACAGACAGGTCCAAAGTTTAACAGTGTTGCTATGGTAACAATCCTGGACTCTGTTGGAATTTGCTAAACAGAAAGACCTGTGCTCCAACACACATACACACACACACACACACACAAACAAAGATGATAAAGCTGGAATTACAGACTACTGTGGTTATTTCATGGTATGCATATGCAGCAACTAATGATGTTGTACACATTAAATATTAAATATATAAAATATTAAAACAGAATCAGCATTTGCAAATGCTCGAAGGCCAGAGTGTTCGATGAGAGGACCATCATATGATGACTGTCTGGGTATTTCTATACTTGTAAGTACAACTGTTCACATCTGACAGTCAGGAACATGTACCTCCTGAAGGTATTGTTTCCAAAATAAACAACAACGAAACAACACATACTTAACTCTTATCACTAACAGTGTTAATATAGGATTTCTCCACTGTTTCCCATCTTCCTGTTAGGATCTGACAATAGCAGTGTTATTTTACATTAATGGTAATGTTAAATCTATTTCTTACAGTGAATTGAAGATAACGCTGAATGTGAGAAAGATAACTCCTCGTAGTCTGTTAGAATGGCCAAAATACAAAGCACAGACAATACCAAATGTTGGCAAAGACGTGGAGCGACAAGAACACATGAGACACCAGTACCACATTTTCACATAAAATTGTAAGTACCCTCTGTATGACCCAATAACCATGCTTGTCAATAATTACCCAAATGAAAACTTGAAAAGATGGTCCCAATAGCTTTGTTTATAACTGTCCAAACTCAAGAGGCAATAAAAAGTGCTCCCCTAAGTAAACAATGTACCCAAATGGCATGCTAGCCAGTGGACAGACAAACAAATTATATGCAGTGTCCAAAAAGACAGGAAGGGGAGTTAGTTGCACACCGCTAACTGAAAGAAGCCACTCTGAAGAGGCAACATGCCACAGGTTCCAACTGTCTGACATTCTGGAAAAGGTAAAGCTACGGAGGCAGTAAAAACATCAGAGGTTGTTAGAAACTCAGAGGAGGGAGGGATGAGCAGAAAGGACAGGAGATGAAATGACCCTACATGGTCCTTAATTGCGGACGTAGGCCATTATACAGTGGTCAAAACATGCAGAACACACACAGCTTAGAAGAGCAAACTAAACACCAGTCGATGCGTGGGTGAATGCAGGACCACTGGTTGTAAAAACGCCCCACACTAATTCAAGACGATAACAGAAGAACTCACGGTGGAAGAAAGAAGAATGACCTGTACACTCTTTACTGTGAACCTAGAACTGTGTAAGCTGCTGATTAGAAAACAATGCAGCCCAACGGCGACTATGCACACAGGAGGAAGCTGTGTGTGGTGTGATTGAAGCAGGCAGATGAAGGGTAGATCTGAATAGGATTTTTTAGATCTAGCCCCAGATCCAGCACGAACGAGGCGCCATCTCTCCACATCAGCACCACTCTGGGCGTTCCCAATCATGGCAGACTCACTGGTCTGAGATGGGGTTTGCTTTCTGACAACCCCTGTTTCTGTGCGGATGAAAACATCTGTCGAATCCTATGCGATAGTGAGAAGATGCCAGATCCCACTGTCACATGACCCCCACCAACTATTTAAACTGCACTCTCAAACATCACTTCTAGCATCCAAAATCTGTGTGTGTGCTCGCGCACACACACACACGCGTGTGCATGTGAACCTGCACACCTGTGGAGACCAGAAGTTGTTTTCAGCAGGGACTTTGTGGAAACACTGAAAAGTTACTGACAGACCAGTATCTGTGGATTTGAGATGTTGAGGGGACTCTGGAGTAGTGCTATCAGTAAGTGGGAGATTTTTACACACATAATACATATATGTGAATGTGTCCATAAAATCTTTTGTATGCTTGTAGCTTTACACACATAACATTTGTGTATGAATACGTAAACACAGGGCGTAAAGTTGTCTGCCTCTGAAGTTCTTGCTTTCTGTTTCTCTGCCTAGTGCGCACTAATTTTGGGACACACGAGCTGGTCAGAGTCAGTCCATCACACACCAGTTATGTGCCTACAACCATCTCTCCTTATCTCAAACAATTGTTCCCTCGATGCTGAGTGCTCCCTTGCAGAGGCTAACCCGTGAAGGCCACGGTTGCCTGACATTTTAGCTCTCTGTGTTCGTGTGGTATGTCCCTCTGTAGGGCAAGCACCTTTCTTTTTATCAGGAAACAGGTCATTGTTCTCACAATCTCTCCACAGACCTCAAGGTCCCCAAATCAGAGACCAGGAAGCAAGCTAAAAGAGGAATGCGGGCTGTAGCTCTGATAGGAAGGAAGCAGATGGGATGAGGACTCTAAACACAACTTTATTGGCCACTGTTGCCTCAGTATGTCTCGGGCTCCCCAAAATGGGAACAAGAATTGAAAAGAACACTGGCCTGAGCTCCAAGCCTGATAAGGAGGAAGGGGATGCTGTCAAGAGTCTAAATATAAATGGGCGCCACCAAAGCCATGCTGCGGGCTGACTTACGGACTCCCCAGATTTCCTGGGTAAAGTCCTGACTTGTCACTCCTGACCACCAAATGCCACTGTGTTTGGAGATAAGGTCTTTGAAGTAAAAGGTGGCTGCCTGACCGTGACTGGCGTCCTTATAAGAAGAACCGAGCGGTGTGCGAGAGAGCTCACTCGGCTAAGAGCTTGCTGTGCCGCACAAGGGTCTGAGTTCAAGCCCCAAAACTCACATAAAAACAAACAACAATGAGATGCTAAGTATGCCCTTGTGATCACAGCCCTGCTCCTAGGTAGATTTCTAGGGCTCCAAGGCCAGCTAGCTAAACCAACTTGGTGAATTCCAGACCAGTTAGGTGGAGTAGGAAGACAGATCTTTCAGCAAGTATGAGGAACTGAGTCTGGTTCTTAGGGCCCATATTTTAACAGCTGGACACCATGGTATGTCCTTGTAATCCCAGCACTGGAGAGGTTGGAGTTGGGTGAAAAAAAAACCTGTGGCTTGCTGGCCAGACAGCCCAGCCTAGTCTATGTGTCTAATAAAATGAAAGATACTATAGTATCACAAACCCAAGATGGTTAGCTCCTGGCGGAATGACTCTTAAGGTCACCTTCTGGCCTCCACTGTGCATACATTTACCTAAATACATTAACTCACACACGAAATAAATTGAAAAAAATCTAAAGACGATTGAGCTGGAGGAACGACAACCGAGGTTGTCGTCTGGCCTTCACATGTGCAGGTGTGCAAACATGGATGCATCTGTACACACATCATATACACACATAATAAATGAAGAACGTGGGACAGACACACATGAGGGAATACCGCACGAAGACACAGAGTAGAGGCAGCCACCTGCAAACAAAGATACCTTGATCTGGGACAAATTTCTTTCCTTTATGTTGCCCTGTGGTACCTGTTACAGCAGTCTCAGCTAAGAAGGTCCTAACTTGCCAATTCTAGTTGAGAAGCAGATCTCACACACAATAAAGCAAAATCGAGAGATTCTGCTAACAGATAGAATCTTAAACCTTTGTCCAAACCAAATCCATGAAACTTCTGCCGCCAGTATTCTGACATGCTAGAGACTAAACTGTCTTTTCTCTCGGTGTAAGGTTGGCTGAACACACACTGTTGATGCAAGCATTTCCACGGGAGTCTGAGTCATTGCTGTGCTGCCAAAGCTGCAGCTGATCCAGCCATTTTCAAATCCACTTCACGACAGCTTTCCACTTGCTGTCCTTCGTTAATTGAATACTTGGATACACATAAACATTGTCACAGAAAGTATTGTCGGCCCACATCAAACGCTGCAGCCTTTCTACATGAGAATCCAGACAGAATTCTGGTGTGAGCCTCAATCTTAACTTAAACAGAGTAAATCCAACCCAAGCACAGACATCTGAGAGCACAGATAACCTCATTCGCAAGGCCAGAGGTTCATCCTCCACTGCAGGTCTCTGTACCATTGCGTTCTCTCAGAATCCATGTGGAGAGGCCCACCCCACCTGCATCTCTGACAGCGACTGAACAGGGACCACTTTATGGCTGACAGTCTCAGGGGAAACAAACTCATCACAAAGGGTATCTAGGTGAAGAGTGTATTTGATAAAACCCTATCACTTGACTGATTCCCTACCGAAATGACGAGTTTGCTCTTTGTAAGCTCTGCTGCTTGTGAAACCATCATAAGGAAATTTCAAAGCACCACTTGGATTCTCATTTCTTACTCGAGAATGAAGAAGCAGTCGCTAAACAGAAGAAGGGTCATCCGTGACTCGAGAACCTGGCAAAGCGATAGGGAGGAGCCTCAAAGCGAGGACATAGCAAGCCGGGGAGCTGAGACTCTTGCTGGGGAGGCACACTTGCAAAGGTGATTCTAGACAAATCCCTCAGGAGTGATTACTGTAAAGTGAGGGCTGGCCGTTTCTCTCTAATCCTCCAAGAAGACCAGCCTATACAAATGAGGACGAAAAGACAGCTTCAAGAATGAGGAGGGAACTTTTCTTGGATTTCTTTTCCTCTTGCTTTGGCGCTGATATTAACCCGTGAAGTAAATGGGTCAAAGTTCAGTGACTCCCAACTCCTTCCTATTCTGCCTTTTCTTTGGGGGGGGGGACGGATTGACTGCCTGTGTGGATAAACTCCGACCAAGCAGGTTTCTTACCCTACAACTCTTAGGAACATCTCAGAGCATCAAAGAACATTCACTTTTGATCCATGCTGAAATATGCAAATGCACAAGTCCTTGGCCAGCAAGAGGGCTCAGAGATAGGAGCCCAACAAGAATCAGCTTTAATCTGTGATCTGAAGGTGGGAAAGGAATTTTAAAGATGTCTGTCAGCGGTGGACCTGTTTCCCATCAGTGGGGAAAGGCTATACCAATGAGCCCAGAAGGCATCCTCCTGATGCCACCGTCCCACCCAAAGATGACTAACAGTGTTTACTATTTCAATACAAAAATGTTAAACCACTTTACCAGAGAAGAGAGAACTGAAAGATAGGATGTTCTCCATCCCAAGTATTCTATCTCAATGTATTTCTCCAAATATATGGCTTAATTCTACTATGTATTCTGGAACCTTCTTGTCACCAAATGCTCTTTGTGGGGCTCTTCCCTTTTCTCTTTCTATTGAAAGCTCCCCAAGATAGGATGGGATGAACATGGTCAGTCTCAGACCCATCAATACAGAAACAGCGCTCCTATCCCCCAGTCAGATAGGCCCAGGTTCCACCTACGGAGGTCTTCACCTTTGAAATCAGACTAGGTTTTTCCCCAGTAACGAAGCTCCAATTTGCTCTTGTTAAAACAGAGGTGATGATATATAGTAACCCCTTCAACTTTTCAGGGAAAAAAGGGCAAAATTGGAGGCTGTGGCTTAGTGGGATGTTTTCTGGAAAGCGACATTCTCTCCTAGTGCACAGCTGAGGGACACGGGTGCCTCTCAGCTTTGTCCCGTGGTTGGGACCAAGTGTTCTGATGATAATAACCTGTTCCTTAATAGAAGGGCACTTAGAACTCCAGGGCAGCACATCCTCTCTTCCTCAGAGGAGAAACTGCTTTTCCATGAGAGGGGGGAAGACCTGGGCAGTGGAGTACCCCACAAAGACACATGTGACATTGAGAACGGGGACGCCAGAACATCTTTCCATGTGCGCCTCATTTGAAAAACACTGACCGTGTATCTGCTGTGTCAGAGGGACGGTGGTGGGTACCACAGCAGCAGCAGCAGAGGGGCTGCTGTCTGTGGATGAGGTTGCCCGAGTCATGAGGAGAATGAGAGGGCGGGGAGGATATTCAGATCAAGCAGGGGAGTTTGATCTGGTTTGTAGAGGTGGCCAGAGAAGTTCCAAAGGTGAGTGTGAGAAGAGACAACAGGTGTCTACAGAGCAGGGCAAAGAGGCAACGTGACGGAGAGGAACAGCTCACACCATAGAATATAGACATTGCAAGCAGGTGGCCTGGTACAGACAGCCAGAAGGAGACCGGAAAGGTGATGGGTACCTCTCCTAGGTAGGTCTTGGTATCCCATGGTAGTTTTCTTAGACCACCGAGAATCATAAACCAGGGCAGGACAGGGCCAGCGATGATCGTGGATTTGAATTCTGACACATGGGATTCATAACAGAGGGTCGTGATGACTTTGAAAAGATCAAATGAGCAGGGCAGAGATGAACAAGAAGTCCTAAAGAGTTTCCTGAAAAGTCAAAATGTGAGTGAAAAAAACTAAAGCCAGAGGGCAACTGAGAACTTCCACACTCTGGACTATAAGAGAAGGGGGCTTGCTCCCTGCTGTCCTCCAGTCTCGGTGCAGAGAATCTGGGCTGAGAACTTGGCCTTTGAGCACCTTCCCAGTCTGTGCACTGATTTGGTGCTGACCCAGCAGACAGAGCAGCGATGAGAGGCTTCGGACCTTCTCTCCCTCCACATCTCTCCTCGAAAGAAAACACCACGGTGAAGGCAGTGGCAGCAAAGGGCCTCCTCATTGCGCCCCACAAACCCAACTGAGGGTTCTGCATGAAAGAGCTGGGAAACTTGCTACTGAACCATCCCCACAACACCGCCCTGCGAGTTACACATTGACCACTGCTAAGAACGGGAGCAGCAGGTTTTCTTTCCCTCATCACCGACTGAATCATTAACAGCTTTTTGCACTGGCGAGATCAGAGAGCCCCTTTGTGGGTAAGCAAGATTTCGCTCTGGATATGAATTCCCTCATCCGGTTCCTAAGTGAAAACCCTTCTTTCGGTCACAAGACATCTCACTTCACTGAGCATCTGAAAGCTGTTGGACATTGAGCTGACAAATCAGTACATTTAGAGATCATCAAGGAAAACAATTTAAATATGAAGACTATGTAGGAAATATTTTGATTATTTTCAAAGCAGCATGGTGTGAATCAAAAATAGTGAGCCATTGTGAAAAATAGTATGTATTCCCTTAAAAAAAAAATCAAACAAGAGAATCACTATATGGTTCAACATTTCCCATACTGGTATGTGCCTGGAAGATAGAGTGGATGCATTTGAAGTTATTAATCACCAGTGTTTATAGAAGCATTATTCATAATAGCCAAAGGTTGGAAACAACTCAAATATCCATCCATGGATGACTGACTAGGTGAAATTTGGGAAAGACATACAAGAGAAAGTTATCTTGTCTTAAAAAGAAATAATATTTCAATACAGTCTGCAATATGAGCAATCCTGGAGGCCATTACACTAAGAGAAATAATCCAGACACAAAACTACAAAAAATAGTATTGTTCTACTTAAAGAATGTCTGGAGTAGTCAGATTAGCAGAAGGAACTAATGTCAGGCTGGAGAGATGGTTGAGGGATGCTATGGTGAGGACCTGAGTTGAGGTCCCTGCACACACATCAGATGGCTGCACTCACTGAGGACTCCAGCTCTGGGGAAACCCAAGCCTCTGGCCTCCACGAGCACCCAGACCCACATGCATAAGTCTACTTCACACACATGCACATAAAATAGAATATTTATTTTGAAAATAAAAAGAAAGAATACTCGTTGCCATGGCCAAGAGTGTGAGAGATAAGTAGAGCTGGTGTTGGATAAAGCAGGAGATTAAAAAGGATCTGGGTTGGGGAATGGCTGCGCTGGAGAAACTGCACACACTAAGTGCCTCTGAATGCTACACTTCAAATGTTTACAGTGGCAAACTTTATATTCTGTATAATTACAAGAACCAACTTAAAAAGGAAGAAAGAAAAGCACAGCGAGACGGGAGTGGGTGAAGTAAAGATGCATCTTTTCATTGCAGACTGAGACGTGTGCACCAGAACGAGCAGGGCGCAGTGTTTCCAGGCGGGGAACCAAGTCTAGAGAAGCCAGGATCCCAGTGAGCTAGGGGTCAGGAGAACAGTGCAGAGGATGCTTGGACAGCATCCTTTTGGTGACACTGTTTTTGACAGGGTCTTCCTAAGCTCTGGCAAGGGAAGAAAGACACTTTACCCGGAGCAAAACCCAGTGCCCACAGATGCTAGGGGACCTGAGTGGCCCGACAGATGCCATGCCAGGGGACCCCAGTGGCCCCACAGATGGTCCGTGTGGAAGCCCCATGGGTCAGCAGAATGCTTACTCCTGGGCGCTGTATCCTGAACAACAGCTAAGCAGCCAGGGAACCCATGAAAGGCTAGAACAGAGCTGCGGTGACCCTGAAAGTCTGTGGTTCCGATACAACCCTGCTGCATGGTCACTGAAGCTGTTTTTCTGTGCGTCCATCAGAACAACAGCAAAGGTGTCTATCTCTGATCCCATGATAGTGAAGAATGGAGCAAACAGAGGAAGTTAAATCTGAGGACAGACAATTCCGGTTACCTCAGTACTGCAGGGGAGAAACATTTGGACTGCTGACCATACACCAGGTTGGCCGCTTTATAATGTTCTGTTTAAAGGTCGGTCACGAAAAGCCCAAATTTGACCCAAGCACAGTGGTACTGAGGCTCTATGGAAATTCTTTACACCTCTGTCCCACTTTCCTATGAATCTAAAACCTTAAGAGACTATTAATTTCAAAAAGGAAAACCATTTTGAACATGCTATAGTGATTATGAACCCGGAGACACCTTAGCCCACCACCGTTGGCGGCTGAGGCTGGAAAGTGATCTCCCAGCCTGCCCAGCTTTCCCAGGACGTCTTGGTTTGTACAGCTGTGCCGTCCAGCTAATGATTCACAGTCGTAACACTTGATCTCAGGGCTTCCTGGGCTTCATTTCCATACTGCAGCAAGACTGAGATGGAGGCTCGAGTGAGGCACCTCTCTCGAAGTCCAGCCATGTGCACAGGGGGCACATTCGGAGACATGGGTAATTCGGTGATTTTTGTGAACACCGGAGTGCGCTTACAGGCCCCTGCACGGTGTTGCCTACTACACACTCAGCCCTCTGTTCAGACAGCTGTTCCTGGGCTTTTCATCTATCAACGTGTTCCCGCACTGACGGATTTAGGAATCTAAGCATAACCAGGCAGAGAAAGGAAAGAGCACAATGAAGAATATGGGGCACAGACTGGGAGTTCAGGTCCGTTCTAATCTGTTGGGAATGTTTTCGTGTATGAGCACCATCCTTGGGCAAACAGCATTATGTCCGCATGACATTATGCATGTATAGATTTCAAAGGGACCCCGGTGCTAAGGAAATGCATTCCCAGTAACAGCCTGCCCAGTCTCTAGTGAGTCTGTCCCTATTGCTATCATTTCACCAGAACTAAGGTTTACTGTTGGATTACCTTGGTCACTCTGTCTGCCAAAAGGTAATGCATTATTAGAGATTAGCGTTCTTTAAAGTTCCTTCAATCTAGGCAATTATAAAACTCAATCGAATGCTTTTCATGATATAGCCTGCAGGTAATAAATCCCAAGAAGGATTTCCCATAGCCCACTGCATTATTCACAGCATACAATAAACGTGATTTCCGTATTATAAGTCTCAGCTGAAACAGGGATAAGACAGCACTGAGCCAAAGGCACAGTGGGGACACAAGGCACCTGAAGTCCCATCACTTCCCCCAAGGGCCACCGTTCTCATCTGAGAACGTCTCAAAATGAGGACGCGGTTAATCTTCTGTTCTCTCGATTGTTAGAAAGAGAGGTGGAAATCCAGGCACTGATCCTCGAGCCCTGAAATACATCACTGCCAGGTTTCAGAACAGTTTGACAGCCCTGATGGAGATTAATGATCGAAACATAATTAATGGAGGAGAAGATAATTAAGAAGACCAAACACTGTATTCAGTCCAGTGCTCCTAGACAGATGGCCAATATCATGACAAGATAAAAGTGTGTGACTGATGGGTGAATTCTCTGCGATTCAAAAGGAAAGAAAGGGGGAGGAGAGAAGGAAAGAGGTGGGGTGAGGCAGAGGCCCTTTTAAACACGATGTTAAGGAGTTGTGAGGCTCTCAGTCACCATGGACACATAAAGCAAATAATATTTTTGAAAAATAAACCAAACTAGTAAAGATTGCATTTGAGGGCTGGGATGTAGCTCAGTGGTAGAGCACTGGCCTAGCATGTACCAGGCCCTGAGTTCCAATCCTTGGTACTAAAGACTCCACAGTGAGAAAAATAATCAACACACAGCCACAGAAATATTAAACTGTGATTTATAGTAGTCCCAAACTAGAAACACATTTTAGGTGTCCAACTGTCGTAACACATTAAATAAAGCATTATGTACCGATATAATAAAGTATTGTTCAATCTTTAGACACTGTTAGAGGAATTTAGCTGATGGCCCTAAAGACAAAACCAATACTCCCTGGCCTTGGCAGAGTCAACAATGATCATGTATACGACAGACAGTCTTTAAGTATTGGTCAATAGGCTGGAAGGTACCTGGACTTCTGGAAGAAGAGTTACAATTCTGTGCTCTGTGTTGCGGTCACCTTCCGGGCTACAATTTACTCATCTGTCCTAGACTTAAACATACTCTTATCTTTGGTCGATTCCGTCCCTTGTAAAACCAAAAATATACACCCAGAGAAAGATGTTTACAAGAACACTCACAGAAGCTCTTACACAATGGAGAAAAGCTGAAAACAGCTCTGCCAAGGAGCAGATAAACGGACGTCAGTGTGCTCGTAAAGTGAAGCGTTGCTCAGAAAGAGAAGGCGCAAACCTCAGCAGGGCTCTCAGAGAAGGAAGCCAGATGCAGGGTGAGATCTCTCGATAGGAAGTTATCTATCATTGTGTAGACTCATCGAAGGGAAACAGTCAGAGCAGAGGGTTCTCTGGCCAGAGAGAAGACAAACATGATGAGTAACAGCCAGGGAAGGGCATGGGGAACACTCTGGAGTGACAAGAATGGCCCATAATTGATTAGGACGTGGCTTGAATCCATCCAACTGAACACTCGCGATCTGTGTAATTCACTGCCTGCAACTGACAGCGTGTCCTTCTCATCGGAGCCCAGCACTCTGGGAAGTCCCCACCAGGACTGATAACACATACTAATTGCTGGGCCCCTGCCTTGTCATGGTCTGTAACGGCTCCAGCACACACGACTCGACATCACACATGAGCATCTGCTCGTGTGTTCTTGTCAGGCTTTGCCGGCTGCAGCTGGACTGACCCCAGGCAGGTTTCTCCTTATCCTGGTTCCCTGAACAACACAGTATAGCCAATGCTTACCCAGCATTCACGCTGATGCCTGAGGTATGACATGTCAGCTAGTGGTGATTCCAAGTACACAAGAGGATGTTATTAATACATATGTAATGTGCCTTATAACATTAAAAAAAATGGGTCTGGGGTTGGTATCCTGATAACGGAGAGTTAGTCCAATCCTGAAATCAATATCCTATGGAGAGCAAGAGAGTTTGCATAGCTGCAGTGCAGAAAAGTGAGCGAAAACATTTCAGACGGAATGTGTTGTCTCAAACCCACACATCTCACTTTCTCTGCTGCAAGACTTTCCTGGGCTTCTGTCTCCCGTTTGTTTCCTCCTTCCTTCCTTCTGTGAGAGGCCTGCCCTAAGCCCCTTCCTGTGTGTTCCCTAGGCATCGGCAGAAGTTAACTGCAGACCATCTATTTCCTACACTAGAGCACAAGCCTCGGGAGGGAACAAACCAAAGAGACGTTGCTATGTTGGCTGGGACAGATAAGGAGCTTACTTTTTCTATACTGACAGTTTTGCGTGGGCACAGCAGTCGTCTTGTATATCAACAAATCCGGAGACTCCAGAACCTAGTGAGTAGCAACTCCACGATGTATTTAACTAGTAAATACGTACAGCAGACCTGAAGATGAAGAGCGGGACAGAAAGTAAACTCTGGTTGTTAGAATTGCAGGTGATTAGGAAAAAAAAATCCTTTTCCATCCTCTTTCACATTTGTGGGATGTGTGCATGTGTGTGTGTGCATAATTTTGCATATGTGTGGATACATGTTTATGTATATGCCTGTGAACAGAGGCCTGGGATTAAAGCCAGGACTCTTCCTCAGTCCCTCGTCCACTTTGTTCATTGACACAAAGACACTCAGCCAAGACCAGAGCTCACTGATGTGTCTAGTCTTGTTAGCCATCTTACTGATGTGTCTAGCCTTGTTAGCCAGCTCACTGATGTGTCTAGTCTTGTTAGCCAGCTCACTGATGTGTCTAGTCTTGTTAGCCAGCTCACTGATGTGTCTAGTCTTGTTAGCCATCTTACTGATGTGTCTAGCCTTGTTAGCCAGCTCACTGATGTGTCTAGTCTTGTTAGCCAGCTCACTGATGTGTCTAGTCTTGTTAGCCAGCTCACTGATGTGTCTAGTCTTGTTAGCCAGCTCACTGATGTGGCTAGTCTTGTTAGCCAGCTCACTGATGTGGCTAGTCTTGTTAGCCAGCTCACTGATGTGTCTAGTCTTGTTAGCCAGCTCACTGATGTGTCTAGTCTTGTTAGCCAGCTCACTGATGTGTCTAGTCTTGTTAGCCAGCTCACTGATGTGTCTAGTCTTGTTAGCCAGCTCACTGATGTGTCTAGTCTTGTTAGCCAGCTCACTGATGTGTCTAGTCTTGTTAGCCAGCTCACTGATGTGTCTAGTCTTGTTAGCCAGCTCACTGATGTGTCTAGTCTTGTTAGCCAGCTCACTGATGTGTCTAGTCTTGTTAGCCAGCTCACTGATGTGTCTAGTCTTGTTAGCCAGCTCACTGATGTGTCTAGTCTTGTTAGCCAGCTCACTGATGTGTCTAGTCTTGTTAGCCAGCTCACTGATGTAGCTAGTCTTGTTAGCCAGCTCACTGATGTGTCTAGTCTTGTTAGCCAGCTCACTGATGTGTCTAGTCTTGTTAGCCAGCTCACTGATGTGTCTAGTCTTGTTAGCCAGCTCACTGATGTGTCTAGTCTTGTTAGCCAGCTCACTGATGTGTCTAGTCTTGTTAGCCAGCTCACTGATGTGTCTAGTCTTGTTAGCCAGCTCACTGATGTGTCTAGTCTTGTTAGCCAGCTCACTGATGTGTCTAGTCTTGTTAGCCAGCTCACTGATGTGTCTAGTCTTGTTAGCCAGCTCACTGATGTGTCTAGTCTTGTTAGCCAGCTCACTGATGTGTCTAGTCTTGTTAGCCAGCTCACTGATGTAGCTAGTCTTGTTAGCCAGCTCACTGATGTGGCTAGTCTTGTTAGCCAGCTTGCTCTGGGGATCCATAGTTTCTGCTTTCCGGGTTAGAATTACAAGGAGGTTGCCATGCCCACGTGGAATTCACATGGGTTTCTGGAGAACTGTTGAACCATCTCCCCAGGCCTCCAAAACTCTTGTTTTATGATTTGTTGTATTTTCTTAAAGTTCCTGTTACCTCTACACTAGAATTTTCTGTGTATAAAAGTATACACTAGAATTTTCTGTATATAAAAATATACACTAGAAGCATAAAAATCACCTTGCAGATAGGTTTATTAGTACACACTTTTAATCCCAGCATTAGGGAGGCAGGGGCAGGCAGATCTCTATGAGTTTAAGGCCAGCCTAGTCTATATAGCAAGTTCCAGCCTACCCAGGCAGGGTTACAAAGCGAGAGCCTGTATCAAAAGCAGAGGGAAGCAGAGGGGAGACCTAGAATAGATTCCAAGTTCCAAACTGTTAAGTATGTATCAAATAGTTCTTCAGAAATTGCAATTTATCTTTTTGTTTATCCCTACTATAACAGGAAGAAAGAATGAGTTTTTTGGTAGACTTCCCTCTCTGTCCCCAAACGCACAAGCAGGTTTTGTTTGACATCAAAGAGTTGGGAGAGCGAAAGCATGCTGAGAAAGAATGTCATAAAGCCATCCTCATTCATTTCCCAGAATCCCTCTCAGGTCCCAGCCAGAAGCGCTGATTCTGAGCCAGATAAGATGTCCAAGCTGCTTAGAACCCAAGAAGAACAGGACAGGAGTGTTTGGTGAACTCCCCAAGCCAACAGGGTGGTTGGTCCCTGATGGCACACCACAGCTGGCGACACCGATTTCTTACACACCACTGGGCAGCTGTGGATGGAAGCTAAGATGAGACGGAAGACATGGCTAACAAAAACAAACGTTTGTGGAGATTACCAGAGACCACCCTGCGTGAACAAGGGACAGTGTGGGTGACTCTAAACCACCATGAAGAGCCATGGATTCCTTCTATTTATTCTGCCAAACAAATGCCAGGAAAGCTTCGTGTCTGAGACTGGGGAGGTCAGTATGCACGCTGAAGCATCGCTCTGACCTAACAGCGGTGCTGTGGTAACAGCGGCCTCTGTGACCCCGCTTTCAGAAGGGTAACTGCTTTGCTGCAGGACTTTTGTCTTTATTTGTTTAATGCACCAAGCCAAGACCCATTTGTTGTAAGAGCACAGTTTACACGTTAAGGGTGTCTTAGCAATCCACTGTGTGAGTGTTCTGACCAACCTGGTCAATGTGCTTAGCAAACGGCGCATGTGTCTAGCAACAGCGTCTACCACCCAAGTCTTGTCAGTTTATCAGGGACTTGTGGGGACCAAACACAATGGACTTCTAAACTAATGAGACTCTATGACTGTCCCCAACCCCGAGCTTGCCCACGACAAAGATTCCTCTGTGAGCCTGTTCCCACAACTAAGTGCCACTTCCTAATTAAACCTACACACACACACACACAAAAAAAAAAAAAAAAAAAAAAAAAAGTGGAGCGGTTCCAGGAGGCAGCGCCTCTGCCGGTGCCATAGGGAACACTTCCTTTCTCACGAAACAGATTTTATCTTAAAAGGGATTCTTTTTTTTTTTTTTTTTTTTTTTTTTTTGTAACTCACAAATCTGACCCTCCTGGAGAAAATATTTGAACAGGCTTTAAAATTTCCTTTCAAAGGAAAGACAATATATCGGTTCGTTTTCTCCCCAGTCCCACACTATGGGATCAAGAGCACCCAATTCTATCTGCACTGCCAGAGCAAGGAAGCAGTGCTGATACCTGTAGATTTGCAGGGATGTGGACCCTACCGGGCTCCACTAAAGACTAACAGAAGAAGAGAGGCTAGAATCTCAGTACCCTCAAGATAGAAAGAAAATAAAAACCTGTAAGGACCCTTGGCAGCTGCATCTTAATGTTGTGACCTGAAGGACAGCAATGACTGGGGATCTGGTGAGGGAGCGTGGACAGTGTGGAAGGAGCTGAGATTTGGAGGAATATGGAGCAACAGGCTGGGGGCCTAGCTGTTCTGTCCTGACATTTTCCTTCCTACAATGGAGAGTATCTCTGCATTGCAGGACAGTCAGGACATCAGATGGAGGAAGTGAGCTGAGGAAGAAAAGGCTGGACCATCTCCAAGTGACACCTCTAAGTTTCTGTATATTTGTCAGTAAACAGTCCTTTTAAAGTGACCCTCAAAACTTCACCAGGAACCTGCCATTTAAACTTCAAAATATGGCTTCTATTCACTGCGTCATTTCTCTGGCAGGGGGTGAGACTGAACTTTTCAATTGGAAGCTCAAGTTATTATCCATAAGAGAATCAATCCAAACCACAGGACCGGGAACTCTAAGCTAAGGCTGGGTAGCCCTTATAAAAGACCACGCACACAGCTTCTAAAAGCTTTAATAGTGAGTTGTAGTCACACTGGGAAATGCTCAAGTCAAGATGTAAACTAAAACACTGGGGCATGACCTTTTACATCAGAGACTCTCGCTGAAGGAAGGGCCGGGTCTGAGGACACACGCGATGGCCCCGCATCTTGAGTGGCCAAATGCCCACCCTTTCACTAGCTGCACGAACTCTCTTCTCTGTTCAGTAATCTACACAAAGGTAGACACTGGCATGGGATGGAGCTTGATTATGAGAATTCAGTGGCACACCTCAGATCAAAGGACTACTCATCACAGACCTGGCACAGAAAGTTCCAGTAAACATTAACACCTTTGGGGAGGTATTAAATGCATAGGGATACAAGAGGGAAAGAGGGAAGCTGGCCCAGTTTTACAGTGGTCCTCTCAGAGTAAATGGATGGTGAGCACCTCTCCCTCTGCATGACAACCTGAACCTTCTGTCTGCTTTACAATGTTCCCATTCTATTTCACAAATCTAAACACAATTATCCTTGACATGCAAGCTTGTTTTCTCAAATTTGCATGATTGTATTGCTAAAAATCCTATTAGCTAAGTCTAACTAGGTTATCTTAAGGTCTTGCTTAGCATTTCCTCTGGTGATATCTGAAGATCAGAGAGAGGACATTGATGGGGGTGGGGTGCGACTTGAGAGATGGCTCAGTCTATAACGCGCCTGCCACACAAGTCTGGGGACCTGAGTTTGGATCCGCAGCACACACGTTAACAAGCCGGGCACGGTGGTGCCCATGTGTGACCACAGAGACAAGTGGACCCCACAGCTCACTGGTCAGCTTGCCTAGACAATTCAGGGTACCAGGTCTTGGGAGTCACTTTTTCTCAACAAGATGAGGTGAAGAACATTTAAAGAGGCTAGACGTTGACTCCTGGTGTCCATATTCATGCACACACACACACACACACACACACACACACATACACACACACACACTCTATGCACAAAGACAAAGGTCAGAGGAAGAAGCAACCTGAAGTCTACAGGATGGGAGGAATTAGTTGGGCACACTATACCACTCATAATGCTACCATACTCTGCGGAAAGATGACCTTGGTGCCCCTCTCTATGCATCTCCACCATATCATGTCAACAAAATCAACAGCAAGAACTGTTCCCAAGTTCCTCGGTCCTGCCTGAGTCATTCTCTCAGCTGAGATCCAAGGGCACCGGGTCCTAGGCTGTATGTGAAGTCAGTCCATGATTCTGCTAGGATTCCAAAGTTCGCTCTTCTTTTCAATGTATTTGGGCTCTGGATGACCACCGTATGCCAGGGCACCTGCAGCGGCTTCTCTGTGCTGACTGGGAACGCAGCAAGTGAACACCTGCTGGCGAAGACGGACCTAATGGCTAAAGGACTGACAGTGTCCCCTGGATTCTGTGTCTTGAGGTTGAGTCTAGAGCTCTGCAAATCACCAGGTGTCTCCTCAGGAGGCTGCAGGGCTGAGGCCGGAACCCAAGGAGGGAGGCTCCATTGCTCCTGTCTCCTGCTTTTCCTGTCAGTCTCATCCCTGCAGGTGCCCCTGACTCTAGCTTCTGAGTATTTCCCAGAGGAGCTCCCGACTCCCTCCTGAAGTCAGGGGAGGGGTGTTGTCTCTTGCTCCAAGGGTCCAGATGCTAATGATTCCACCCCTCCTTTGGTTCCTCCATGGCCGTCACAGTCTGAGAGACTTTCTGCCCCCCCCCTTCCAGTTCTCCAACAGTCTAACCAGTTCCTGACAGTGAATATGCCCCTCTGCACACGCAACTCACATAGGGTGTTAAAATGTTTACTTGTATAAAATACAGGTAACACTGAAATTACCATTTTAGCCATTTAAGTTGTATCATTCGGTGGCATTGATCCATGCCGGTTAACTATCACCATCACCCATATACACGGCATCCTTATTCGACGTTCCCATCGAACACTAACCCCCCTCTCTTTCTTCTCCCCACACCTGCAACCACCAGCCTACTTCCTACCTCCAAACCAGACACCATTTCTTCTTGGTGTGCAGCTTCACGGAATGTTTTCAAGATACGCTCACATTAGAGTATGTGTCAAGTTTTCGTTTGCTTTCAAGGCTGGGCAATATGTGTGTACCACAAACAGTTTACAAGTTCATCAGCCGATGGAAATCTGAGCTGCTCCCGCCCTTTGGCTGTGTGGGTGATGCTGCTGTATCGTTGAGTCTTCCCTTCTGTTCTGTGGGTTTTTGAGCTGGAGGGAGACTAGCTGGGCACATTGTGAGTCTATACCTAGATTACTAAGGAACCACTATTTTGTCTTCCTCGGTGGCTGCATCCCTTCAAGCCAACCAGGAGTGTACAGATGGCCTTCCTCCTCTGCACCCTGGCTATACCTGCGACTTTCTGTCTCTTTTATAACAGTTATCCTGATGGGGGTGAAATGCTATCTTCTTGTGCTTTTTCTATTCACTTCCCTAATGGGTACTAATCTTTAATCGAGAATTCCGCCAATCAGAAAGTCTTCTGTCCTGCTGAGGGATGTCAGCATAGGAAATGGACTTCAACATAGCAAGTGGGACCTAAAGTAAGTCTGAGAGCCGTAAAATTCAAGATTCAAAGAAAATGTGCAGGCTTTCTCAGAATGATTTATGGTCAGTTTAAAAACATCCAAAGTCATCAGTGACAATAGAGGCGCTCGGGCAAGGGGGTGTGTCCACACCACCCGACAGCGAGCAGAATTAACTAGAATGCACGGCCCCCTGTAAACTTCGGTTCTACTCTGACTGTACTTCACCAGATCAAGACACATTTCTTTTTCTTAAAAGCAAGACTCCTACATACACTGGGTCCCAGTAGGTTTTGTTAATGGTTGCTCTAATAGCCTAACAGCAGAATATTTCAAATGCTACCCATCAGTGGAAGAAACGGGCAGAAGTTACCTGTGTAAAATAGTAAGGAACTAACTGCAGATACCACAACCAACCTCTTCAGCCAGCCCAGTCCTGTATGACCTTCTCCAGGGTCAAGCCCGTGAGTGTGCCTGACACTCGCCAACCAGTCAGAGACAGCCTCTGCCCCATATCGGTGATCTAGTCTGGTCTAGCCACTCCTCCCTGTACAGTAAACCCCTAGGTTTCTGTCAGGGCCTGCCTTGACTGCCCCTCAGGTGCCCATAGACCCTTCCCACACCACGTTTAGCCTCTCCATCCAGCAAGATCTACCCCCACACTCCTGGCTGAGATCACAACCAAATGGGCCAGGAAATGGTGCTATGGAGTTTTGTGTATCACCTACCTCACACCTGGAAGGAACGGCAGGACGAGAGCAAATGTGTTAAGAAAGAAGGCAGACGTCAGGGGGCTACAGAGCTCCTCCAGCAGGACCGGCCCCACCTACCTGCCGTAAGTCCAAGGTGATGGTGACCCAGTGATACTCTCTCCCGTTCTGGATACTGGGACTCTGCCACCAATTATTGGTGCCGTCTATCGCGTGTGATATCGGGTGGCGCTCTGTTAAAAGAACACAAGAGCATACGCAGCTCTCAGCTCTGGACTTTCATTCTTGAACTGCTAAACTCAGCGCAAAGGCACAGCCAGCAGCCAAGGTGAGCAGCTTTTGAGGATCTCAGTGGAAGTCACTGTTACTTCAGAAAGTATAAATTCCCACGGGGAGCCCATGGTGGAGCTCAGAGACGGAACACATGCTAAACACATGCAAAGCCCTGGGTTCAATCCTAGAACCCACAAAGTAAGTTGCATAAGCATCTCCCTGTGCACTTTTCTATGAACAGAAAGGCTGTACTTACCTCTAGGATTTGTACTGTTACCGTCGCAGACCCGGCACTGGGAGTGTCGAACAGGTCGGCCGGGCACGTGCTCCACGAGTTTGCAGAACATCTCAGGCCCCTTCTCGCCACAGGTCGCATTGGCACTGATGTGGGCACTGGTGGCCAGGTTGAGAATGGCAGGGAACAAGCCTGGAAGTCAAAGTTCAAAAGCCAAATCAGTCAAGTTAAGCTATGCAACCCACGTCACAGGCAAATCCAAAAAAGCTTGTAAATCCATGTGCTGAATGAGGGGCCCTTCCACCAAAACTGGGTACACCAAAGGCTTTCAAGGCTCACTGATGTGGAACTCTGAGACAAACAAGACACATCTGTAAGAAAAACCAAGAACACTAGCTAGAAGACATGAAGGAATTTTCGGGAGTAAATATTTTCCACACTTTCATCCAGGTTTGGGATTCTTACTTAGGCACATATGATTGTGAAAAATATAGTGTGAAAACACGAAGATTTGTGCATGTTGCCCTAGCAACAAAAACGATTATGAACAGGTAGCCTCAGTGTTTAGGAGCGGGTGTTCTTCTGCCTTGAATTCGTTTTGAGGTGCAGCAGAAACTAGCCTGGACAGACACAGAGACGGACGGACACACGGAGGGAGAGTCACTGAAGAGGGGAGAGAACAGCAATTGTCGAATCCAGGTTCTCAGTGCACAATTCTAGATCGTGGGTTGCAATTTTTCTAATAAATTTTTTAAACAATATGTTTAAAGACAAGTTATAATTCTCACACTGCCCAAAGAAACTGGCCTCTGCCCTCAAAGACAGCCGCCAGCTGCCTGTCTCTGGCAGGAATGCGGGGTCTTCCCTGTAATTACATACAATCTTCTTTTTTCTTTCTTTTGTCCCTCACGATGGCTTGTTTCCTTGGGTGAATAAAACTTCGGAACACAAGGATCCAGACTGTACAGTTCTCCCCACACGGATAATCCCTGCTTGGCCCAGTATCTCTGTCTTAGCCGATGTTTATCTCCAAGCAGCTGGGCTCTGGGCAGGTTCAAAGAACTCAGTGGCAGATTTTGCGCAACTCTGAGACCAGGATCCCCACTAGACTTCTTCTGAGACTTAACTTTATCTTGATAAAGAAGGGCATTAGCAGCAGAGAAGCTATAGAGATCCAGAAATAACAGTGTGCACGGGGTGGGGGAGCCATCGACCTAAACAGACCGCGTAAACAGTTCTGACAAGAGCTTAGCCTCCTGCAGATCCCAGCCCACTAGATGTTGATCTTTAAGGACCACAGACTCTGATATGCCCTTTGTAAATAACATACCCAGCTCTGGGAGTGCAGCTCAGTGGTAGAGCACTGGCCTACGACATCCAAAACCCCTCACAAGCACGCATACCCACACCTGCTTTTTAGTAACACAAAACTGTTTTAATTGTATAGACAGAATTCTTGTCTTTAATCTTTGAGTTCTACCTAGTATATTCGATGGCGCTTTATTGTAAATATTTAGGATTTTAAATCAAAGAAAATGGCTCCCTTGAAAGACTTACTCTGCACCGGCTCGAAGGGAAACAGCCAGATGTTTGTTGTTGCTGTTTTAATGATGTGGCCCTGGTAGGTAGCCTGACCACACACCTGAGCAGGCTTCCATCCCCACACTAGCGGGGGCACGCAGACTAGACTCGGTAGGGAAAGTAGGGCTCTCAAAATTGGGTGGGAGGGTAGAGAGGGTGGTGAATACGTTCAAAATACATTGTGTGAAATTCTCAAAGATTTAATAAAATACAAAAAGGTAGTCCTTTTATTTTTTTTCTCACATAACAGATTAGAATTACCTAGCAGTTCTACTATAACAGAGGGGCTGCACTCAAGACTCTAAGCGGCTCAAAATTGTACATCACATACATATATTTTACTCCCATGATAGAAAGTTATTACCATTCTCTGTTGTGTCTGGTCACAAGGTAGAAGGCAAAAGAAAGTCAGACTTAGTGTCTGTAGAGAACAATTTGAACAGAGTGGTTTTGTGTGTGTGTGTGTGTGTGTGTGTGTGTGTGTGTGTGTGTGTGGTGTTTTAAGTTCTCCCGGGCAATTGAGTCATCTTTAGGTTTGCAGAGATACCCCAACCCAGGACAAACGCATGGGCGTTAAGCAGGTAGAGAGAGAGGAACAGGAAATTCACTGAAAGGTCCTGAGAAGGTGAGGTTGGCTTTGCATAGAAACGTCCAAGGTGGATGGAAGGCTGGCGCCCAGCACGTGCAAGCCGCACACAGAATGTATGAGACTCTACGCTTTTGCTGGGGCTTCATTTCCTCCAGTTAATGCCGAGGTAACTGGGACCTCTTTCTCCCCCATTCAGAACGCACTACAGAATAATCCACCTGCCCATGCATTTAACCAGCACTTGCACCCTTGGTCACACCAAACCCCACAGAGCATGAAATAGATGCCTCCCTGCTTGCCGGCTGCTCTGCTTTCAGCCCCCTTTACAAACTGAGCACGCCTGGCCTCCCAAAATGTCCTTCAGGGTCAGGTGACTGTACTGGAAAGTCCCCTGACTACAATTAGGTTAAAAAAAAAAAACTGCCACCAACCTATGGACAAAAAAAAAATAATATTATATAATTACCATCGCTTCCTCCCAGACACTTCTCGCTTGTTTAATAATTCATCATTCAGGGCTTTTGAGTTCTTCCCTGTACTGTAATTTTTCACCTTAAAGCATCTTCCAATGTTGATTGAGCTGACAACAGCACTTTCTTCACGGATTCTGATCAAAACTACAGAGTCAATCCTTTGGACCCTTGAGGTAAGAGTGTGTGTGTGTGTGTGTGTGTGTGTGTGTGTGTATACAAGTGTGTGTTTCCATCTTGGGGAGAAGAATGGTTTGTGATGTCGATAGAATGTTATATTTATCTAATACATACTATAAATCAGTGTGATCATCGGCAAAGAAAGGATTTGCAGTTTCTGCTGAAAGGAACCTAGTCAGCTTGTTCCCATAGCTTTTTCCAGAATTAAACCATGATTAGGAATGTATTACACGGATGAATAATCAAATGGCTTCTAGTGTCACGAGCGCTTTTCTTTTCGGGAAAACAAAGAAGACTTTGAACAAGACAGTCAAAGTCACCGATCCAAACCTCAGAAGAATCTAAGACAAGTAAGAACTCAAGTTCCTGAATTAAAGTTGGTGATTTCTTGCTAAGTATTAAAACACATTTAGTCTTCATTTGCCAAATGCTATCTTGCTTCATCTCGCATTTACCCATGATGCATCTATGAAGTCACTGCAGACTCCAGAGATAAGGAAGAAAGCTCCCAGCTTCTCAGCACTCCTGGAACATGACAGTGGCCAATGTGACAGGGCTCACAGTGCAGCCCAAGACCACTGGCTCTGAAGATTTGACAATTCTGGTGACCTGAGCATTTTCCTGTCTGGCTCCTTGGGCTTGGCTGGTCCACTCCCTCCCTCCCTCCTTTCCTCCTTCCCTCCCTCCATTCCTCCTTCCTTCTCCCTGTCCCCTTCCCTCCCTTCCTCCCTTTCTCCCTCCCCCCTCCCTTATCCCCCCCCCCCCCCGTCTCTCTCTGTCTCTTTCTCCTTACTTTCTTATCTTCTTCATGTCCTGGCTCCTTTTCCTTTTTTAGGTGTGTATGATGTAAGACAGAAGAGGGGATCTGATCCTCAGGATCTAGAGTCACAGGTTGCTGCGAGCAGCTTGTCATGGGTGCTGGAAACCCACTGCAGGTTCTCTCCAGGAGAGTATGCTCTCTGAATCACTCAGCCATCTCTCCAGCCCCAGCGACCATTCTTGAACTATTTATTCACCTGTTCCTTCCATTACGGCTGCCAGAACTCTGGATACCTTCTATATCGACACAGAATATAGGATCAGAGCTCAGCTAGGGCAGCTGCCTGGAGCACCTAAAGAACTTCAGAAACTAGATGCTCGATGCAGATTGCATCAGGCGTTTTTCAAGCATCTCTCCCCAGCTCTAGCTGAGCAGAATCAGCAGGCATTTTTGCAGAAGTGGCATTGAAGCCTTTCACAGGGCAGATTCAGGCCTGCGTGCAGCTCCTACTGGTGGGCCCTCAGTCTTCCCGCTCTGCGTTATTTCAGTTGCCGAGCAGTGGCACTAAGGCCTCCATCCAGCTTCTTAAGCCGTCAAGAGGCAGCTCTGTGTGGTGCTGGCTGGCCTGTGTCAGGGACCTGAGGAGCGCCAGTTAGGAAGCTGCTGGCCTTGGCCTTGTGCTTTCTCAGCCATTAGGTCCCGAGTCATCCTCACTGTCTTCATTGTTTATACTGTCTCTGCATTCCAGCCTGCACCACTGGGAACACTCAAGGAAAGATCATTCTAGAGTTTTATTGGTCCTGATGTTGCAATATCAGGAATGGCAGCACAAGGAGCTGTCTCCTAGGGGCCTTCCTGATGAGCCTGAACAGCCTGCTTATATTGCCTGAGGGACAGCTTGGACTTATCTTTGCAGCAAAACACAGCCATTTGTTTGGACCAATCAGGGTCATAAAAGCTTGTGTTTGGGGCCAGCTATAATGGAATCTACTCTAGGGGGCGTGCTCCCCCTCTGGCTAGGAGACAGAGGTTCACCCAGGTTGTGAGCTTTTGTTTCTGACAGTCCTGGGGCTATGTGCATTTAAGAGCCAAGCCCATCAGCAGTAATCCTTTGCATATCTGTCTAAGACGTGGCTGTTCCGCCAGTTTGTTGGAACCACTGGTCTTTTGCTCAGGACAGCTCAGCAGCAAGACAGGGTTCACCTGTCGACATTTCAGAAGTCCGATTAGCCCATACCCAACAGCTTTGCCAATTTACAAGAAATTGAACACCAGAAGGAGTAGGTACTATATTAAGTAAGAGAATATACCATTAACAATAACAGCAAGTTTAACAGATTTTAGTAATGTGTACCACCTGCTCAGTGACCAGGATGAGGAGGGTCTCAGTGACACGGTAAGGTTTATACTGAAGTCATTCACAACATGTCCCCAGCATGATCTGCAAGCTGCTCACAAGCTGGGCAGAGCTCATTCTAATCCGATCGTTTTTCCTCAAGAAGACAGTACAGCTATGCCAGCACATGGTAAAATAAGCGTGCTGAGAATCCAAGCCTCTGTTACAACGATGTGTGCAAGCTTCCAGATCAAAATGAAACCACCAGCCGAGTGGTGGTGGCACACTCCTTTAGTCCCAGCACTTGGGAGACAGAGGCAGGGGAATCTCTGTGACTTCAACGCCAGCCTGGGCTATAGAGTTCCAGGACAGCCAGGGCTACACAGAGAAACCCTGTCTCAAAAATCAAAACAAAAGTATAATGAATGAATGAATGAATGAATGAATAAATAAATAAATAAATAAATAAAACATAAAGGACCAAAGAAAACATGACAAAACCATATGCCTTGTACCACACAGCCACCATGGAGTGAGACAGGCTCATTCGCTGCTCTGTAAGAGACAGAGCCAGTGCCACTGGGCTCTGGACACCACCACATTCAAGTGCTGTTCCCCCTTGCTTTCAACTCAACTCCGCAGGGTCTTATCAAGCGTGAAATAACGTAACTGCTATTACTCCTCAATTTGCTCTCGAAGCACACTCAGGCTAGAGACAGGATTCATTATATACATGCGTGTACCCAAACACACACACACACACACACACACACACACGCACACCACATCTGTGTGGTAAGAAACAGTGATGAATCAGAACAAGGCTTTTGTGTGTGTATGTTCATGTAAATGTGTGTGTGTGTCCATGTGTGTATATATGTTTGTGTGTGCACACGTGCAACCAAAGGTTGCCATTACGTGCTTTCCTCAGGCTTAAGACCATATTTCTCACTGAGCCTGGAGCTCGCGGGATGAGTGAGATGGGCTAGCCTGTTCATGTCCACCCTGCCCCATCAGTACTGGAGTTACAGGCGTGCACCAAACCCCACCGTGCCTTTGTGTGGTTGCTAGGGATCTGAACTGGGCCCTCATCTCTCCAGTCCCAGTGTAGAATGAGTCTTAATAACCAAATAAATAAGTACCGGTATGAAATTTTTGTCTTTGATTTTTTTTAATATTAAAGGGGCCAAGAATGAAACTGACCAATCCGTGGTCAAGGAATGAATGTGAGACTAAGTTTTGCCATGACAATATCAAATTCCTGCCAAAGGATCCTTGCTTGCCCACCGCAGCGTCCTACACATGTTCAGAGAGGCCTCACTGTCCATCTGAATGGCGAGGGTCATGCAGGCGCTCCCATAACCTGCACTTTTAGCTCACCTGCTCCTTTGCTTCTGAGACACAGCCAGGGTTTGCCTGAGTGCAAGTATATCATCTGAAGAACCTCTATTTCCAGTGCAGTCGTGCATTAGAATAAAGCTTACAGAAACACGGGAGCCACACGAGAGCCGGCGATCCCATAAATTGCGTTGGAAACTGGGTATGGGGACACACTCGTGTAACCTCAGCCCTCTGGAGGCTGAGGCATGCCCCCGGGCTACACAGGGGGACCAACCAAGTCACATACACAAGAAAGGGCTGCGTATGTTCAGTGGTAGAGTGCTTGCTAGGAAGTCCGAGGTCCTGCATCCTGACGCGAGAACCATATATGTAGTGTATAGCGGGCCCTCAAAGTGGCCAATTACTTAGTCCCTCACAGCGCATTACGTTCGTGTTTATGGCGTTGCTGACATAAACTCGCTGCACCAACCAAGCACTTACTGGATAATCATCATGACGGCTGCCAGTTTCTGTCTTCCTCAGTCCACCCCCCACACTTCTTTACTGCCGTTTATTTTCTTTCTTTTTTTCTTAAATATTTATTTATTATGTATACAATATTCTGTCTGTGTGTATGCCTGCAGGTCAGAAGAGGGCACCAGACCTCATTACAGATGGTTGTGAGCCACCGTGTGGTTGCCGGGAATCGAACCCAGGACCCTTGGAAGAGCAGGCAATGCTCCCAAACTCTGAGCCATCTCTCCTGCCATTTATTTTAGAGTGTGCATCATCTCCTTCTTAAACATAAGCCTCTCTGTCAAACAGTGCACCACGTGACGCCAGCAACACATCCTCTTGTTTACACTGTCTCTTGACTGTGACAACAGGCCTGTGGAGTGGCTAATGTGTCCCGTGGAAGCCTGTGGGGGAGCCTTAGCCCTACTGGGCCCCAGAATGCAGCTGCCTGCAGTGCCCTTCCCAGAATGCAGCCCTGTGGTTAAATGGCCATAACTGTGCTCGTTATAAAGTAAAAACTACTCAGATTGCTACCAAATGAACTGGCTTTGTATATCAAAGATCGGTATTTCACATGTTTGAACACTAAACATCAAAGCTGAGCTTTAAATAAACATGAAAGTCTTGTTTGTTTAATGGAAATCAGGGCATTTACTTCCAAGGACAATTATCCAAAAGTTACCAGTTAGCTATTTTATTACTCAGCTAAAGAAGCAGATCACATGTAGGAGTGCTTTTTTTTTTTTAATTATTCTTTAAACAAAGGTGACCTGCATCACTTTAGGGACAGGATGCTTTCAGCCACCAGAAAGAGAAAACTCCACTGCCGACTCTCCCCTTCCAAAAGCACATGCTTGTTTGGTTTTTGGAAGGAAGGAAATTTAATCATTGATGATTTTAGTAAAAGAAAAAGGGCTGACGCATTCCCGAGATAACACGGGCTGAGTAGCAGGACCCACTGCAATGTAGAACAAGACACAGAACGAGGGCGAGGTGGGGAAGCAGAGAAATAGAGGACGGAAGATAGACGGAGACAAACAATGGAAAGAGAAGAGAGGGAGCGTGGAAGGGAGAGAGAAGGAAAGCATGAGAGAAAAGAGGGAAAGGGAGGGTAGGAGGAGACAGAGATGGACTTAAGAGAGAGACAACTGTAGGGAGGAAAAGGGACCCACGCAGACGGGGAAAGCCCAGGCCAGGGTCCTGGGAGCGCATGCTCAACACAGCCCACTGCTTTCTCTCTCCTGTGGGATGAAGGGAAGTTTGGTCTCAGAAAGGAGAGTGGGTGCTGAGCAAAAGGCAGTAGGAGGGCTCTGCTAAAAGCCCGTTTCCATAGCAACGCTCTCAAGGTGTCCTTGACAAAGTCAGATTTATCGCCTTGCTAAAAACAAAGGGGGGGAAACAAGTTAGGCACAGACGTGGTCTGTAGAGGACAATGTCCAGTAGTACAGGCCTGCTTCTCTCCGTGTGCGTCACTTTTCAGACTGGGTTTCATCTGTGTGTATGTGTGTGCGCGCATCTGATGTGTGCTCACGTGTGCATGTGTGTGTGCACGCCTATGTGTGCAAGTATGTGTCTCTGTGTGCCTGCAAGTGTGGTGTGTGTGGTGTGTGTGTGTACAGGCACATGCATACCAGAGTGCAGGTGTAGAGGTCAGAGGACACCCTTGGGTGGCAGTCCTCACCCTCCACCTCGGCCTGGACTCTCTTGTCCCCCTCTACGTACAGCAGACTAACTCCCATGGGAGCCTCTGGCATCTCGACTTTGCATCTTGCTATAAGAACACTAGGATTACAGACACGCTACAGAACCTGACACCACGTGAGTACCAGGGAACCAAACTCAGACTTCCACGCTTGCACGGCGAGTGATTTACCCACTGAGCTATTTTTCCAGCCCCCGTGGGATTTGATTAATAATATTTGGTCATAGTGAAGGTTTGGGTTCAGAGTTTAAGCTTAGTTGCAGAGAAACCACACACACACACACACACACACACACACACACACACACACACTCCCATCATGATAAAGTGCCAAGGGCAGTAATTTCAACATTCTACCCAAACTTCACAAAAACACAACATCCATATACATTTCAAACTTCAATCTTGTCCACCGACCAGGGACACCCACGCCTCATTCCTTCCAAATCCTTAGAGGAAGGAGATTGTCTTGAGAGTCAGAGCAAATGGGACCTTTGAGTCAGAAATGGGCATTCCCTCCTGATAAGGAGATTCGTTCCTATTCACAAATCTATCTCACTGTTCACTTAACAACTAACTCCGTTTTGTTTAAGGCAGGGCCGTGCTGTGTAGCCGCGGTTGGCTACACACTCACACTCTTCAGGTCTTAGCCTCCCAGGTGCTGAACTAAAAGCCTCAGCCACCCTGCCCAGATCATCCATCACTTCCTAGCCAGCCTAAACATTTCCCCAAACTGTGCACTCTTCTAATGGCCTTTTACGGTCTTGATTATTTTTTTTCTAGCTCTTTTCCCACTTCTGCACTGTGGTTATGATTTAAATTGTTAATATCCCTGATGTTACCCCAGGCATGCGCTCAGAGTGATGCTCTGCGGGGGTCACGTGTACATTTGCCCTTGGCCTAAACAACCTTGGCATTTTTGGTAATTTCAAGCTGCCTCTCCCTTACTCCGTTTGCACTGACTTGTATCCTTAACTTATGTGACTATGCCCGTGCCTGAAGAAAGCTTCAGGGGGGACTCGCCTTCCCGGTGTACGTGGACCATAGTGTCTGATGAGGTCATCTGGCATTCGAGAAGTGCCACACGTCAACACGGTCCATGCTCACCCCCAAGGTACCTGAACCCACTGGCTTGACACTACTTTTAATCTGGCACACACTGTACAAACCAAAAGACTTTTGAGATGGTTGTCAGTGACACGCAGAGTTACGAAGGGAGGCAGACGCTCCAGTCAAAGGTGCAAAGAGTTAGGTGACCCGTTTCATTCTCACGGCCTCCATAACACTGTCTCCTCAGTTAAAAAGGCACTGTCCTCTAACACCGAGCAAAGTCGTTGCCCGATCACATACATTACAGGAACCGATCCTGTCTCCAGAATCTCACATTCTCTCTCTACTCAACTATAAATTTATTTACCTTATGTTTCTATGTTCCACTTTTGTCACTGGCTGCTATTAATCTCTTGCCATGTCTGCTTCACAAATTGAAGTTACTATTGCACGTGTACAGAGGGAAAACAGTATGTTGGGCTTCCGTGTTACTCGGTTTCCAGCAATCCCTTAAAGAGACCTGAAACGCACCCCAAGTGGATAAGATTTCTTTTTACAAAATGAGGCTAGTTCTGTGAAGAGTGACCCCCCCCCCAGTCATAATCAAGGCTGCTGTGACTAGGCGGTGCACATGGTGCATAGAGAGGCGGATACAAGTGAAGGCTTGGCTTTATTATTCCCAGGTCACTTGGGGATCTTGCTGAATCAGGACTGGGGTCACACTGGGGCCGCCAAGCTCTGTGTCTAACCGACTCCCTAGGGAACGATGCTTTGAGTTCACAGGAATGGACCTTGTGGGCCTTCCTCCAGCTCTGACACTGAGCTGAGCCAATCTTGCCAAGTAAGCGTGGCATAAATTTCACCAGGGTGGTCAGCAGGCAGATCCTGCCTCCTTCAGCAATCCGGGAACTCTTTAACCAGAACTGCAGACACCGACTCGGCATTCTAATCGGAGACCTTGAGCAGCTATCTTTGGGAGAACTGCTGAGATTTCATGAAAACAAAGATCTGTAGCTTATTGTTAGGAAAGAAAAATGTTAAAGGCTCCAAGCAAAGATGGCTCTATAAACAGAGACCACTGGCAATCTGTTAGGGCCTTCACACAGGACGCTAACAGTGGCGGCATCTGCCACACACTTGAATCACAACACGCAGACGCACTAAAAACTAATGAAATAAATTCAAGACCAATACACCAAAAAAAGACATGAATTTTCTGAGAGAAATCAAGGATGGTGATAAACAAAGAGAAATATGATTTATGGAAGGACAGATTCAATATTGCTAAGCAGTAAAAATGGTCCACTGACTGAACTCAACTGCCGGCATAATTTCCTGACTGGCAGTTTTGTAGAAATTCTGAAGCTGTCCCTTGGGTGCCCTGAGACCTTGAGTTTCTGCTTCATGGAGGGTTTGGATATAGGAGACAGAAGGAGGCCAAAAGCTTCTCCAAAGACATCCACATATGTACCTTCCCACCTGACCTGCACACATGTGTACGTACATACACAGACATCCACATATGTACCTTCCCACCTGACCTGCACACATGTGTACGTACATACACAGACATCCACATATGTACCTTCCCACCTGACCTGCACACATGTGTACGTACATACACAGACATCCACATATGTACCTTCCCACCTGACCTGCACACATGTGTACGTACATACACAGACACATGCTAAATTAATTCATTAAAAATTAAGTATAGGTTCCAAATCCACTCCCCCCCCCTTTCAGGACCTTTTCACTTTCTGATGAGCTTTAAGAACCCCACTCCCAACTGTTTCTATTCTGGTGGCACCCCTGAATAGATCTGGTCTTGTTGTCTCCCAGAAAGCATAAATCTTTCTTTTGAGGTGCAGGGCCCAAAGTCCAGGTAAGATCATCTGTTCTTCCTTTACCTGTGCACCTGCGTGCTCTGGTCTGTTCACCTGTCTGCTTTGACTTATGCACCTTGGTGTTTTGACCTATGCACCTGTGTGCTCTGACCTGTGCACCTGGCCCTGACCTGTGCACCTGAGTGCTCTCTGGTCTATGCACCTGCATGTTCTGACCTGTGCACTTGTGTGCTCTGACTTATACATCTACCTGGGTGTTTTGACCTATGCACCTGCATGCTCTGACCTGTGCACCTGGCCCTGACCTGTGCACCTGGGTGCTCTAATCTATGTATTTGCATGCCCTGACCTGTGCACCTGCATGTTCTGACCTGTGCACCTGGGTGCCCTGACCTATGCACCTGGGTGCTCTGATCTATGTACCTACATGCCCTGATCTGTGTACCTACATACCCTGACCTATGCACCTGCGTGCCCTGACCTATGCACTTATGTTCTCTCATGCTGAGATTCTCAGCAGCCCTTTGCTTGACTATACTGACAAAGACTCAAACTGAGGTTTGCCTCACAGTGAAAAATTCTGCTAAATGTAAACGTTAATAGGTCTCATAAATAGAATTATTTTAAAGATACTTTGGGATGAAGCCAAGATCGTGTGTGTGCGTGTGCGTGTGTGTGTTTCAAGTTAAAGAAAGGCTAACATTAGACCCATAGCTAGAGTAAAGTCATTATGAATTGTCCTCAGGAAAAAGGCTCTTTTTCCCCAGACACCCAGTCATCTGCCCCGATCAGCAGCTTCCCTTCGGTTTGGAGTAAGTATATCTACCATGGCCACTTGTCACATGTAACTGGCAAGATACACTTAGAAATGCATCCTCATTGAGAAATCCATGATAACCAAGGCACGTATAGCAGCTAAAATATTGCAGAGGGACACCTGTCTGGGACAGAGAAAAGGGACCAGCAGGGACCAGCAACATAACCCCCCCATTTGTTATGTAGCTGAGTGACATTACAGGCATCTCAGAACTCCAAAAATCAACTAAAAACAAACATCAACCGGGGAAGTTCTTCTTCTAGTGATGCTGCCAGCATTTCTGGTAAGGACTCCCTGAGAGAACGGCCCTCTATCCGGAGCTGCTGCATCCTTGCCCTGGAACAGGATGCACGCACAACCAGGCACAGAAGCCTGCTGAGACACTGAAAGAGACACTGGCTTGACCTGGAGTAATGAGAGACAGAAAATACAGGCCACCTGATCTTAGCAGAAACCACCATCAGAAAGCTCTCAGGTGGGCTAACCTGAAGCCTGGGTCTCAAAGTGAGCTCATGACAGACAGCTAGAATGCACAAAATGTAACCAGGACATCTTAGGAAAAGAAGGGCCAACTTAGCTCTGCACGAGGCTGTTTTATTTTAAAGGGAAAAATCCCTTTTTTTAAAAAAAAAGTGCATAAAAAGTTCCAAGGGAGCTGCAGAGACAGCTTCATCAACAAGTGTGCTTGCAAGACAGCATTCAATGCCCAGAACCCAGATGAATAAGCCAGCAAGTGACATATGCTTATAATCCTAATGCTGGGGACACAGAGACAGGTGAATCCCAGGAACTCAGTAGACAACCACTCCATTCTACTTTCTGTCTCCAGTTCAATGACAGAGCCTATCCCATATCCCACACACAAACAGGCCCCCATGGGCACGCATGCACACCCACTTACACTAAAAGTAAATTGCTTATAATCTTTACGATTTTTGATATTTTATTAAATCGTTTAAGTGGGGAACAGCTGTCCCTCCACTTAAAGTCCTAAAGCCAGGTAGGTATGATCCCTAAAAACCTCAACTTTATACAAAAATACAGGAAGTCAGCAAATGCCAACAAGCTAGCCAACCAGTGCCAAGTCTGAATCACACAGCAAATGCTGACTGTATTCCAGATTGTCAGGAGACTCTGTATAGCACAACTGGAGTGCTTCTGGACCCACACAAGGAAGGCTAGCCTGTCCCCTGCTCAAGGACGGCACACAGATTCTCAGTGTGTTCCACGTTGTTCGTATCGACCGTCACTCTGGTGACGGCTGCAAATGGCCCTAAATTCTTGTGACCTGGTGATGTGGTTCCTGGTGGGTGCTCTGGTTTGAGCATGTCTGTTACTATCCTTCTTTGGGCTGTCTGGCTGTTGTTATGGGAAGACAGACAGTGTGGGTGTCATCAAAGCTGGGAGCGAGGAGGCTGCTGTAGCAGACAGGGTCACCAAGTCTGCGAGACAGGCTAGCAGACTCAATGCTGCCACCTTGGTCTTAGCCAGTGTGGAGGAGTAGCCTCTTAACTATTGTTTATACCCAATGGCAGCAGGTTTAACAAGACTGATAAATGATAGCAATGTTTAATAACACCTTTGGAAGGCAAGAATGATGTGTCGTGGACTGTGTGTGTGTGTATGTTAGATATATAAGGGCTACACTGGGTATCTTCCTCAATCTCTTCATACCTTATTTTTTTTTTGAAGGCAGAGACTTCCTGAATTTGAATGGAGCTCTTGGATTTGGCGACCCTGGGTGGCCTGAGAGCTCTTAAGACCCAACTTTAAGCCAAAGCATTTCTGAAGGTATTTCTCCTGCCAGATGGTCTCTATTCGTGTGTGCTGTTCTAGACTGTGAACTCATGCCTGGGTCCTAAAAATGCTTGGTCACTCCTGGCCCAGTCCTGTCATCCAAATCCTTCCTTGTTCTCTTTCCAAGGTCTATACGAGTGTCACACAGAGGTTCCAGCCTTCCTGGGCTAGCCTGGTCTTTTCAGGAGATTATCGCTGATTCTCCTGACCCCAAGCAGGTTACCTGTCTGGATTTCTGCATGATGTCTCCCATTCTCCTTTCTGGCCCCTGCTGTTTGTCTGCACGGGGACAGTCACTCATCCATCAGTCACCAGAGAACTAACATCACTAGGTGCCCGGTGCTGGGTGAGGTATTCAAATTACAAGTAGAAAAACAAACAAGCAAAGAGATAGTTACAAAACCTGCCCGAGAAGAAGGAAAAGGAGCAGCGAGCATTCTGGTAAAGTCAGAGTGACCCAGGTGAAATGGAGGGATTCTCCTGTGGTAGAAAAGCCAGTCAAGGTTCATAGACATGAGAACTATAACAATACAAGATAGGTAACAGTCAGCATGGAAGGTGAGTCAGGTCATAGCTGAGAGCCCTGGAAGCCTCACTCAGCAGACAGCATGAGGCACTCAACAGGGTCAATTCGTTCTTCAGGAATGTCGGGTGCCAACAGCTTCCTGGGGGCTTTGACTGTCTTAGAGGCTGCGGTAGACACAGCCCAGCACTCACAGCAGGGCAACGTTGCCACAGCAGGTGGACCCCACTCCCAGCTCTGTGCCCTGTCTGGAACAGTCATTGCAGTACCTTCTCACATACCTCAGCAGAGAATCCATGGAGGGAGCTGCTGCGAGGTCAGCCTAGGTACAGGTGGGGTTGGGGACGCTCCGAGTTCTCCAAGGAAGAAAGGAAACAGGGACAAGGAACGCAGTCCACAGGCAACACTGGTGCCTGGACTCCAGAGCCTCAACTCCTTCCTTGAGAATCATGGTAAGGAGACAATCCCTTGTCAGGCACTTGAGTTTCTCAGACAGGAAAGCAAATCCCACCAGAACATGAGAAATATCCTTGCAGCCCTTGATTCACAGAAAGGAAGGCAGTCAGGAGCAGAGTGTCTTAGAGTTTCTATTGCTTCAATGAAGCATCATGACCAAAGCAAGTTGGGGAGGAAAGGGTTTATTCGGTTCATACTTCCACATCACTCTTCATCACTGGAGGAAGTCAGGACAGAACCTCAAGCAGGGCAGGAACCTGGATGTAGGAGCTGACGCAGAGGCCATGGAGGGGTGCTGCTTATTGGCTGTTTCTCATGGCTTACTCAGCCTGCTTTCTTATAGAACCCAGCACCACCAGCCCAGGGATGGCACTTACCCACCATGGCTGGGCCCTTCCCCCACTTATCACTAATTGAGAAAATGCCCTACAACTTGATCTCATGGAGGCATTTTCTCAACTGAGGTTCTCTCCTTACAGATGACTCGTGCTTATGTCAAGTTGACATAAAACTAGCTAGGGCACAGAGCCTCCACGTCACAGAGTTCCACCATGACCTCAGTGCACAGACACGGATGTGAAGGAGTAAGACACAGAAAAGAAGCAAGCAACCTGGGTAGAAATGACAGCAACCCCATATGGAATGCTTTTCTGTGCCTGAGGAAGTACTAAGTCTTGTACCTGCAGTCCTGCCTACTTAGGAAGCCGAGGCAGGGGGAATCACTTCAGCTCGGAAATTCAAGACCAGCATAGACAAAATGCAAGGCCCAATTCCAAAACACAAAACCAAGCCACAACCCATCAGTTAATTCCTTAAGAAAAAGTGGAAGAAATTTCCAAAAGCACACCTCTTGAAACAAAAGGATACCCCTTGAAACAAAAGCATATCCCTTGAAACAAACATCTCCAGTTCCCTCCACTCCAAACATCTAGAATGAATGCACGCCTTCCATAAAGCCTGCAGTAGAGTGGTGATGAGTTCGAGAAACATTTCCTCCCAAAACAAAAAAATTAGAATTAGAGATTTGGGATAAAGGGGTTCAGGGTCAGGAAAAGAATGCTACCCAAGCGTGAGACACAGACACAAAGACAGAAAATCAGCCAGAGACTGCTCTGGGAAAAAAAAATATTTAAACTAGGAAATCTAGAATGTAGAGTCGAAGATGGAGAGAAAGGTCTGTGACTCCGAACACCAAAACGGAAAAGGACTTTTGAACCATCAATTCCGCCTCTCATCTATTGGGTATCAGGAAATCTAGGATGCTCTAGGGGTCAGGGGTCACGGCTGAGTGTGCCATCTTGGAGCAGGATGGGTCTTACATGCCACCTCTGGAGAGGTGCGCAGCTTTAAGTGGTTCCACACCGTGACTACGTTGCTAGGAGACGCTATGGCTCCGGAGCGAGAGTTTTCTTCTGTTTCTGTTTCGTTTAAGGGGAGACTTCTTTTCAGGTCCCAGGTGTGAGACCCCTCGGAATGCGTGCCACATCTCATCGGCTCTCAGCTACTGGATTTCGAAATCACATGAACTCAGAGTTCAACCAACACCTGGAGAGGACCCTGTTCTCCCTGTTGCAACGGAAGGCTTGCCCACAACACAGGGACAGCAGGGACCTCAAGTGTCACTGCCATCAGTGTCCCCTGCTGTGATGGTCAGGCCAGTTTCCTCTGAAAGCCCTAGAACTTTAAGTAGAGCTAAGATCCACGGAAGCACCTTTCTTCCCCAGACTGGAAGCCACTCGCCCCGTGACTGATGTGCCTGGGCTGACAACTGGCTTCCGCGTTACCTTAGCTCACACCGCTCGTCCCCAATTAAACTGAGAACCCGAGAGGCATCTAACAAGACGGACCATCTAGGAAGTGCCTCTGAATATCTAACTCTTCGTCTTCACGTTGCGGCTCTGTGGGTGTTGCTGTCACCCCGACCCAGGTCCTAGAGCCAGGACTCTGATTTTCCACGTGGACTAAGAAATGCCTGGAAGTGTAAGAGAAGTGTCCTTTCTTTTTGACTCTGCCTAATGGCATTCTGGGAAAACCACCCAGAAGTGGCCCAGGGAACAACCATGACTATGTGGGAACCCTGACTGAATAAGGAATCCAGTGCAGATTCAGAAATGAGGCAGCAGGCACAGGCTGTAACAGAGTGAGGAGATGCTGGGCTGCATCTCAGGTGACGGGATGCTCAACAGCTGTGCCGCGGAGAGGAACAATTTCTAAGACAGAAGCAGGATGCCAAGCTAGCATAACAGCTGGTAGCTGGGATGGAACTTGGGCAAATTATGGTGGACCACGGTAGGAAGGCAAAAGAAGGAATCTCAGGAGGCAAAGAGACGCTGGGTGTGGTGGCGCACACCTTTAATCCCAGCATTCCAGAGGCAGAGGCAGACGGATCTCTGTGTCTGAGACCAGTCTGGTCTACAAAGTGAGTTCCAGGACAGCCAGAGCTACACGTGGAAACCCAGTACTGAAAACAAGCAAAAGAGGGACAGGGGCAAACGATAACAGTGGGGAGTTCTTTTAGCAGGATTAGTCTAACTGCTGCAAGACAGGAGATCACCTGGCTGATAATTCAGGTAGCTCAGGGCTATTTGCAAAGGAAACAAATGAGAGAGAGAGAGAGAGAGAGAGAGAGAGAGAGAGAGAGAGAGAGAGAGAGGGAGGGAGGGAGGGAGGGAGGGAGGGAGGGAGGGAGGGAGGGAGGGAGGGAACGGGAACGAGGGGGGGAGGGAGGAATATTTTAACAGAAAAAAAAAACTTCAAAGAAACAAGTTGAGCAAATGGTTTAAAGAAAAAAAAAAAAGGAAACCAACCAACCGGGAGAGTTGGTAAACCAAAGTCACAGGAAAAAAAAAAAAAACTACATGAATGTTTAGCAATGAGGGAGGGAGCCATTCTGAGAAGGAAGCATTCCTTCCCCTGTGCTTGCAATGGTAAGTCACCACTTTGTATCAGTAAAATTCTGTCTTCACCACGAGCGTAGAAGACATTTAATGGGTGATCTATTACCATCAGCATTGTATATGTGTATGTGCGGGCATGTTTGTGTATGGACACAGGCATGTCACAGCACACATGTAGAGGCCAGAGGGCAACTTACTGGAGTTGGTTCTCTCCCTCCAACACTTGAGTCCCAAGGATCAAACTTGGGTCATAAGGAAGCATGTGATTTACCCACTGAGACACGTCAATGGCCCTGAATGTTCTTTTCTAAGTAAAAATGATCTATTAAATTTAAACGTCTCCTTTAACATCTCTACTATTGCTGAGAATGTCCTAAGGTTCTGGCAGGAAATTCCAGAACCATGGGGGGAAAAAAATCCAGGAAATACCTCCGGGAATTGAGAGAAGCTGGTACTGTCCATGCATCCCACTGATCTAAAGGCGACATTGCCACCAGAGATAGCAGACAGAGGTACAAGCGTTTAAGGCCCGCTGAGTCAACAGAGCAGACTTCAAAGATAACTTCTGGAATGAATGACTTTTTTTTTTTTAAGTGGGCATAATCTGCAGTCACGCTCCTAGCAGCTTGGTGGCAAGGCCACCATTTCTGAGTTAACACTTGGAGATAAGAGCTAACCAAGACAAGAATGTTATCCACCGAGCTCCACACTGCTCCCATTGTCTGCTGCCCCCCGGCCCCCAGCAAGAGTGGGAACCAGTTAACCCACAGAGAGTCCTCCTGACCCGGCCTTGAGAAAACAAAGACACAAGTGGAAGGATTCCCTGTTCTTTATTAGTAAATGCTTACTCTGAGCAGTGACTGTCACCCCTCCTAAGCAATGAACCCAGCTGGTGTGTGGTGCTTTAAGCTGAAATTGCTACCTGACGGGCAAGCTCCAACAGAACCGAAGTTCATGACCTTAACTAAACAACGCATACAGAGAGGCTTTTTCCTGCTCATTAATTTTGCGATGCATTGATTGACCCAGTTGTCTGGGGATGCATATTATTATATTAGAAAAGAAGCACGTTAAGAGATTCCTGACAAGCGCTCATATCTTCTAGCTCATGCATCCTTTGCTGAGGAACGGGACCCACTAAACACTGCTGCTCGGGTGTAGCTTCCACACTCTCTGGTGGTTGGCTTCTGATAATTTCAGCCTTCCCAAGGCAGGCTTAGCTTTCTTCGTTAACAATAACTTCTTCAAAAAACTAAGCCATCCTGTCCGCCTTCGAGTTGCCATGTTGTCATTTCTCTGCGCCAGAAAAAGCCTCAAATATGTGTCAATCAATTCCTTAGGACCCAGAGGAAAGAAAAAAAAAAACAAAACAAAGCCCATTAACAATACAGGGAACAGTACCTTTAGAAGTCGTCTAAAACTACAATCCAGTTTGAAACTTTGAGAGCTCTAGAAAACACTGCTCTGGTAACACCTGTCTGTCCAAGGCCTCTTTGGAAAGGACAAGCTCAAAGGTAGCAATTTCAAAGTGCACACGTTAGTAAGTGATCAAAACCTGCCCAGGAGACACAGAGGCAGCTTGCACAGGCAGAGCAGCGAGCGGGGACTAGTCATGTCTCCATCATCCATGCTTTAACTGCAAACAATCAGTACAGTTACTAGAGAAGCAATTTTCACAAACCGTTTGCATAGAAGCATTCCCAGGAGGAACCGCGATGCGAGGACAGCCAAGAAATAGCAGGCAGTGGCCATCTCAATAGAGAGTGACCAAGTCCATTACCAGTCATTTCTTATGTATCCCGTAGTGCACTCTGAAACACTGGAGTCTGGGGCAGAAGGCATGCAAGAGTCCCAGTCTCTAGAACCCAGACAGCAGACAGACTGGCAGAACATTTCCTATTCGTTCCTGGACACTGCTGGTTAGCCTGGCACAGGTATAGGTTTGCCTAAGACTTTAGGCTGTGAGACAGTAGGCCAGGGTGCCTTCCAGCCTCCTGGGTTTTACCCCAGTGTGACATAGCACCGTGTTAGCATTTTTGGAAAGGTGGGTCTGGGAAGGAGAGACAAGGTCATGCCACAGAAGGATCTGGGAACATATAAGGAGAGACAAGGTAATGCCACAGAAGGAGCCTGATTCAGGAGCTAACTCTCGAGCGTCAAGGAAATGGGAAAGAAATCCAAGCGGGAAGGCAAGTGTTCCCAAGCTAGTCTTTCCAGAAAAAAGAAAGATTATAGCAGGCTGAGGGTGGGGACAGGATGGGGATGGACTCTCCTCGAAGTTAGGAAGCAGAATTGCCAAGGTCAATCAGAGCGATACATCTGAACAGTTGCGCCCAGCATGATTTGATTCAAACCTAACTTGGATAGTTTTAGAACAGTATAGAGACAATATAGTTTCAGAAAGAGCCTTCCCCAACATAACTCTGTAGATAACAGTAATACCAGTATTCATAGCAATGGCACACATAATGTTTATCATGGCCTGGCTGTATTTAGTACACTCGTGAACTCTTTTCCTACATTAATTTTCCAGAGAGTAAAACTAAGTATGAGCGATGTACCTAGTGAGTAGCCGTGATGCTGCAGAATTAGGTACCTAAAGGCATAAGGTATCACATCACTTGCTGATGAAGTTACTGTAAATCGTAATGAATGTCCATAGGACCTTATGAATGAAATGGTGCTTCAAGCATCATTATCATGAAATAAACTAGCACACACACACACATACACACATGCACACACACACACACACAAATTGTGCTAGCTAATAAAATAGCACAATTCTAAGAGCTACCCAAGATACTGTGGTCAATACAGAAGATTAACTAAAAACGCAGGCTTTATACATGAAGTCTAGGAAAGGAAAGAGAGAGCTGTCAGCACAGGCTTCATGGAGGGGGGGAGTTAGTCATTTTTAAGCATGCACAGCCTCCTCGTTACCTTACAGTGACATTTTACTGCCCTGTGCCTAGAATACAGCTTCAGAAAGGGAAGCAGCGTCTTTGAAATCAGTTCGTGCAGCACAGCATGGACTAAGCGTATGCCTGCTAAAATGAACACACCACTGACCGAAACGCACACTCTGCCCCCTAGGTCTTCTCCGGCGCCTGCAGTAGCCGGCTCTGAGGTTAGCATATTATTTTAAGAAACACAGCAGCTTGGGCATTCCTTTGGGCTGTACTAGAGTTTGAACCTAGGGCCTTCTGCACGCTAGACAAGCACTCTACCACTGAGCTACACCCAGTACTTATTATCCAGTACTTATTGAACAACTCACTTCAAAGTTTCCATCACAGTCAGAGGCGCAGTTATAAAACAGTCCCCGTGGAAACGACAGGAATGTGTAATGTTCTAACACTTTTAGAACCGTGATCGGTTTCAAAACTACAGGCTCCCCACTAGGTGTGGTTAGTACCTATGGTCCAAGCTGCTCAGAAAGCTGAGGCAGGGGAATGACTTGAACCCATACTTTTAAGACCAATCAGGGCAATGTTACGAGTGAGACCCAGGCTAGCTATAAGACACACACACACACACACACACCAGACCACACCACACCACACCACAGCACACACACATACACACACACCCAAATCCCACAGGTAGTTAATTAAATGGATGATTTATAGGTCAGGATTATTTTTATTACGTTGTCATGCCATCTCACCAACCATCCAGGCCACATACAGGGAACAAAATTCCCAAGGATGTTCATTAGGGAAGGTGTGGATTGGCAAATACAGACTAGACAGGAGCGATTCAAAGGCCCTGCCCGAGGCAGCTTTCTGCCGCATCTCAAAGCAGGAAAGCCCCTTGCAGTCCACTTTCTCCAAACACCATTCATAACCACCCAGGCCAGGCGCCCGGCCCCCGGGGGATCGGAAAGCATTCAGGGCACCTCTTCAATCTAAGACTTTCAATTTCTTGAAACAATAAACCAAGGCAAGCTGCTTTCTCCACCCTGTGGGAACCGTGATTTAGTCACTTTCAACAACCTCACAGACCAGGAGTTGGACTCTCAGAGTCAAAGGCTTCCCTCCTGAAGGCTGGCTCTTTCTTTCCCTGATAACTATGTAAATTCCCCTCTCCCAGCCCCCGCTCGCTCCGGAGCTGAGCAGCCGCCTGGCTATTCAAGGCTGTGTTTCCAGCTCGGTCCAGCGCTTTCATCATGAATGCATGCATGAATGAATGGGATGCTCACGGCCTGCACAGCTCGCAGCTCTGCACAATGCCCAAACACACATTTTCCCACGAGGACATTTCCAATTGGGCCTTCTACTTTTAACCTGCGCTCTTAGAGCGCAGTCTGTGTGGGAACACACTCATTGTCACTTGTTGCATGCACTGAGATGTTTTCAGCAAACATTTGTGACTGGCTAGTTAAGTATAAGCCAGAGGACAACTCTGGGTGGCACAGCAAATTCGCTCTCCCTCCACCTTCCACCCTCTGCACCCACTGAAAATTCACTTTGGGCTGGGTTCTGTCCCCAAACCTTGCAAAAAAAAAAAAAGCTACTGATTCCACGCAGAGAGGACACTCTCTCCGTCCTTTCTAGCGCCTCTCCCCACCTCATGTGTAAACACGCGTGGGAAGTCCTTGTGGTCACTCAAGGGACTACACAAAGACCACGCTTCAGAGAACACATCGGCGTACTGGATACCATATGCGCGCCCCAGTCGCCCAGGACGGCTGACCTTGGGACCCCTTCTCCATCAGTCTTTTCCCACTAGACCCACCCCGGACCCAGAGGAGCCCGCCTTTCTCCTACCAGGGTCTCTCCCTCGCTCTCTCTGTAGCACAGGACAATGAGGAGAAAGCAGAACTCTGTTCCCATTCATTCCGGGATCGGTGCAAAAAGGCAACTAGCCTGGAGGTCCCCGCCAGTCACAACCACTCAGGTGTTGGGTGAGAAGTCTATGGCCCTTCTCACCTCCGCGATACTCACTCTCGCCACTCACTAACTGCATTGCTGGAACGCAAGGTCCCACAGAAACTAGAAAGCGGGCGACCCCCACCCGCCCCGCCCGGAACCAGAAGAAACCAAAGCCGAAGGCTCCGAGAGCACCAGCGTCCTCTGGGGACGGTGGCCCAGCACCGTGCGGCTCGCAGTAGGTCCGCGCTGCGCCAGGGTGCGTGCGCCCACCCCACGCCGGAGCTCGGCGCTTGTCCCGCGCCACCCGCACGCCCCCGCTCCCCAGCCCGCGGGTCACCCGTGTTCCGGTCGCGGGGCTCACCTCTCTGCTGGCTCTGCACGGTGACCCAGAGCACCGAGGCCAGGAGCACCGGGAGCGCGGCTCCCGTACCGCCCCCGCGCATATCGTGGCCGCTCCTTGCGCTCCTGGGAAAAGCTGCGTCCACTCTCGCTCGCTGGCACCGCGCAAGTGTGCGCTTCCCAGACCGACCCTCGCCTGGTGCGCAGGCCTCTCGGACACACCCCCGCTGACCTAGCCGCGCCCCGCCCCTCCCCGCCCCTATCTCTCCCGGGGTCCCTCCCCCCAGGAGGCGCCCTCCTTTGCTGGGATCCTTCCACGGGGAGGTTCTGTCCTCCAGGGGATTCCCGCCCTGCCTGGGTCCCTCCTGGGGGTCTTTTCCCGAAGGGGACTCCCTGTCTTTCCCAGGTCCTTCTTTAGAGGGTGGTGTCTCTCCCAGGTGGCACTCTGACCCCCCAGGCTCCAGTTGGGGTGAGCTGTTTCAGCAGCAGGGTCCAGTTGGAAGTGGAGAGAGAAGCCTCAGAGAAGAGACTTTTTGCTAAGCCTGGCTCTGGACCGTGGATTTCAAGAAAGTATTTGCCCTGTTGACCCTTAATCTGCCTGTTGGACCTGTGCAGTCTTGGCCAATCGCGGGCCGCAAAAACTATTATCAGAACACAATCCGTCTTTGCAGAACCCTGTGCCTGCAGAGGAAGCTCTTAAGGTTTTAGTTTGGAGTGGGTTCTGTTTTTTTTTCCTTCAAAAAATGAGTAATAACTTGTTTCCTAACTTATTTACCTAAGAAAGGCACAGATGGTCGCAAGTGACTTTTTTTTTTTTTTTTTTTTTTTTTTTTTTTTTTTTTTTTTTTTTTTTTTTTAGTTTTTCGAGACAGGGTTTCTTTGCAGCTTTGGAGCCTGTCCTGGAACTAGCTCTTGTAGACCAGGCTGGTCTCGAACTCACAGAGATCCCCTGCCTCTGCCTCCCGAGTGCTGGGGTCGCAAGTGACTTTATCCGTATGTATATTTGCTATTGAAGAAAGGGGGAAGTCCAGGTCTCAACGTTGATTTTGGAAAAACTACTTTCAATCCTAGAAAAAAAAATTAGTTTTCTCGCAAAAGTATTCATAATGCATTTCCACAATATAAGCATACGTCATAATGCCTTGTGTAATCTCAGCACTATTTCCTCTTTCCTAGAGGAAAATCATTTTTATAGCCATTTGTCTAAATTAATTTGATACCTCTATCAATTCCACTGTTTCTAAGCACGGGTCCTTAGTCACTTAATGAGTAAAATTCAATGAGAATGCATGGCTATTGTTTGTTAAAAGGAAGTACAAAACAGGCCTGTAGAGTTTGTCCCTTTTAAAAAAAAAATACCCAGAGGGCTAGAGAGATAGCTTGGTTGTTTAGGGCACTTGCTCTTGCAGAGGTCAGACTTCAGATCAGGCTCACATCATCTATCTCTAGCTTCAGTTCCAGGGACCTAACTCCCTCTTCTGACCTCTGCAGGCACTAAGCAAGCATGTACGTGGTGTGTGTGCACACGTGCAGGCAGAATATTCACACGCATAGGAAAGAAAAACACACTCTTGCTCAGTAACGCCACTCAGCACGTCACTCGATTTAAATCCGGGGCTTCTTAACTATTTCGATATTAAAGTGAATACCTAATTGTTAAATAAATTATTAGGCAAAATAAGTACTTAAAAGTAATTATTCAAACATTAAACATTTAGAATGTCACAACTGTTTTTGCATGGAAATAACTGCCTGCCTAGGCTTATGTGTTACACTCCTAAAACACATTCGCACACTGTGACTTCTGTCTATATGTTCTATGTGACTTTTGTCTATGTGTTTTTTAGGAGGGAGGTTAGCAGCTCTCCCGTGAGAGAGAGAAGGAAGTGAGTTCAGGCCTGTCTTAGGGGCTCTCGTTAGGTCCAGGGCTAGAGTTCAGATCTGATATCTAGCCCTGTTTCCCACACCTCATGCCACTGACATGCCAGAGGACCAGATCTTAGGCCAAAAGTTCCAGAAAGCTTCCTGAACCCTAGCTCCTCCAAAGGCAGCCTGCAGGTCAGTCACACCTGGTGCCTGAGCGATGGACAGGGAGCTTAGGCTGTGCTTTCCAGGCAGGGGTCAGTCAGGGAGCAGAGCAGACAGGAAGCATCAGGAGTCACGGGTCATGATTTACCACTGCTCAGAATTAGGCAGCAGTGTTTCAGCAAGAGAAGAAGTCATAATAACGCATTGGGAGAAAATGGAATGGTAATAGCATCTTAATTCCAAATGTTTTATAAAAAGTTCATAGTACAGATTTTTCCACTTTTTACCATACTTGGAAAATACCTAAATCACTTCCAATCCCATGAGTGGGTTCACCTGTTGAGGGCAGAAAATTAGTTTAATAAAATGTTTGATTTTCCTGAGGGCCTATGAACTCTGCCTACGTGGGCCAGAAATAGCCCTGTCTTTTTTCTTTCCATCCTGCACAGCTATGATCAGTCTTCGAGGATGGAGATGCAGCAAAAACCACCTTACTACCTGGGCTGCGATGTTATTCAAGAAATAAAACATTATCCTCATCAGGCATGTTGTTATTGTTAATGTTGTTATAAAGGCGACCTAGCCTTGCTGCTCCGGCCAGGCTTTTCCTGTGCAGTTAGCAAAAGCAAATCACCCTGTTTGTCCCGCAGATGGCCCATCTTCCAATGAAAAGCACAGATGCATTAGTCTTAATTAAATAATGAGGTTGCTACTCTAGGAGAATCATTTTCAAAAGAAAAGAAAAAGAAAAACGGAGTCTTTCTCCAGGTTGCAGCCCTAATTGACATTTTTCCAACTCAATCAGAACAGCTTCCCTTAGTTACATCCATTTACATATTTAGCCCTCACTTCAGTGTTTTTCTTTTAAACAAGGTTTCTCAGTATCTGGACGGATATCCAAAATAATATCCATGACTTTTTCTTCACCTCAGAAGTTGGGGTTTTATTTTTTGTTTCAATTTTGGGGGTTTGTTTTGTTGCTGTTTTCTTTGCTTGTTTTCTTTCATCTTTCCTTCCTTCCTCCCCCTCTCTCTTTCTTTCTCCCTCCCATCCTTCTCTCTCTTCTCTCTCTCTCTCTCTCTCTCTCTCTCTCTCTTTCTTCCTGAGACTAGGGTATTGCCAAGTAGCTTTGGCAGGCCTTGAACTCAGCATTCTTGTTTGAGCATTCCACAGGCTGGGATTATATCACCATGCCTCAGCTGTGGCTCATGAATTCTGTCTTAATTTTTCTTCACTGTCTGGACAACTCTTACACTTTTAAATTCCATTTATTTGTAAGAGAACAGAACAAAGTAAGCACAAACACAGGGTCAGGAGGTTCTCCCGCCTGGCCCAGGACGGCCTTATCTACCCAGGACACTTCTCAGAATACCACTTAGACCTTGTGTTTGACAGTAATTCTTAGAGAATGCTTCTCGAGATATTTCAGAACCTCTCCATTGTCCTGGACATCAGTGGGATGATCTAAACACACACCCATATTCTCTATTGTCCTGGATTTCTATGGGGTGGCCAAACCACACCCACATACTTCTTGATAATTCTCTCCCTTTCTTGGAGCCGAGGTTACTAGAAGAATACTCAGTTCCCCGCCCTACCCTCACCCTGGCCACTGAATGGATCACTAACAAACTTTTGTTAAAGGTGACTAAGCTCTAGGGCTATCTTGGTTTCTCCTACCTTCAGTTCACAAGCCAAGGAACTCTCCTCTTTCTTTAAATGGCTTGTGTTTGTGTCACTTGAGATGGAGCCCTGATGCACCTTTAAAAAAATATTAGTATATCCATCTTTCATAAACCACCATAGAATGTGCCATGGGCCATCTGCTTTCTTGTGACTTTTTATTTCTTTTCTTATTTTCTTTCTTTCTTTCTTTCTTTCTTTCTTTCTTTCTTTCTTTCTTTCTTTCTTTCTTTCTTTCTTTCTTTCTTGTTTGTTTTTTTGTTGAGACAGAGTTTCTCTGTGTAGTTCTGCTGTCCTGGAACTCGCTCTGTAGACCAGGCTGGCCTCGAACTCACAGAGGTCCGCTTGCCTCTGCCTCCCGAATGAGAACTGGGATTAAACAGGTGATGCACCACCATCACCCGGCTCATGGTTTGCTATTTCTTAAGGGATTTAAAATAATTTTATCTTATGTACCTTAGATTTCAGAGTATAGATACAAAATATATTGAAGTAGAAATAAACGTAAATTTACATGAGAAAAAGCATAGTAAAAAGTGACATCACAAACTACTTGTGACAAGCAACAGCTTATATATTTGCTTGATGGATTCTTTATAAAATTATTTAAGTTTTGTTCATTTTTAACATGGGGGATAAAAATAAGATAAACAGGAAAATAGGGGGCAGAGATGGAGAGGGAGGAAAAAGGGGGCATACTGAATGTAAAACCCTAGTTTTTTTCAGAGAAATGATCTTTCCTGTCATCCCACAAGCCTTTCTGGTCCACCCCCAGGACCATAATCACTGGATTAGGAAGTAACATGGGACAGTGTTGGGACACTGTGATGTTACCTGTAATGCAAGGGGATAGATTTACAGCAAGCACATGGTTCTTTAAGAAAGTAGGACCCATGGAGAGGCAAACTATCACCAGATGTGGTGATGCATGCCTCCAGAACTCAGGAGGCTGAGGCAGGAAGATCTAATTCAAGACCAACTTCTCCTACATGGCAAAGACCCTGCCTCCAGAAAATAAAATAATTCCTCTACTCTTCCTTATTTGTATGACGGGAAGCCATGAGATCTGGAGGAGAGTCGGGAGGAAAGATCATTTCTCTGAAAGCTAAGAATGGGTAGAGGTTACAATAGAGTAGCAACCAGCTCTAGCTCATCAGGAAACTCGGTGTGTGTTTTCCTTGTGTAAAGGAAGGGGAAGCCAAATTGATGGGGTTCAAGACAGCTGTTCATAGAGACATGTAAACAGCATTTGTCCCTGGGACTCTGCAGGACACGTCTGCCTGCTGGGTGTCTGGGACAATAAAACCCTTCAACAGGGAAATCAAAGCTGGCCATAGCAGCAGCACACGAGATGCCTACCTGGGTACCAATGATCTGAAATGACTTAGAAGGGCTCATCCTCCTTTAGCGTCCTGTCATTTTGCTCTGCTACCCTGTTGGAAGAGACACTTAGAAGCCGTCCTGCTGTTTCCATTTATTCCTGGTAAAGACAAACATTCTACAACTGTTGGGTCTCTGAGAGCCTTTTATCCAGAAGTCATCAAAAATCCCGCAGCGAGTCCAGGGCTCACATTGCAGCCGTGGTCCAGCAGTGACAGTGGGCGAAAGCTGGAAAGGAGACATGACTAGGAAACAGCTTGTCGGCCGAATACTCTGCGTTCTTTTAATACAATGTGTTCAAAAGCTAATCTTGAGGGGAAAACACGAGACACGGGGAACTCAGAAGCTTGATAGTAAAATATGTAATATTTATTAACTATTTGACTTTTAGACAGGTCAGTTGCATTCTCCAAGCTTGTGTCTTGTGCCTTCGTCTTCCTCTCTTACTCCTCCTCCTCCTTGTTCTCCTTCACCTTCTTCTCTTTCTTCTCACTTCTGAGACAAGCTCCCACTCTGTAGACCAGGGTGGCCTTGAACTCACAGAGATCCACTTGCCTGTGCCTCCCGAGTGCTGGGATTAAAGGTGCATGATTATAATACCTGTTCTAAATGACCACATTCCCTCTGGACGTTGCGTGTCTATGGACTCCACTCTTTGTTTTCCCACCTTTGAATTCCTACTCATCCTCCAAGCCCCAAATTGAGCATCTCCTCCTCAAGACATCCTTCTGCTTCTTTCAGAATGCCAGCTACTCGCTTCTCTGTGTCACCAGCACACTTTGAAACCCAGGCTGTGTTGCCAGGATCCTGCTGCTCTTATTGACATACTTCTTCTATTACATAAGGGACTCTCACTGCTTCTCACTCTGTTGTCTCCACATTTCCCACGACTGAAGCTCGAGATTTGCTGACTCCAACACTAATGCCCGCGGTTGTAGTTGTGCCTTTGCTATCCTAGGCTACGCTAAACATATTGCATAAACTGTTCCCAAGTGCTATCAAAGCCCCACGGTTAAGCCAGATGTGGCGGCCTGCACGCACCTGTAATCCCAGAACTCCCAAGGCTGAGGAAGAGGAAATAAAAGTTTGAGACCACACTGGGCTCTGCAGTGAGTTCCAGGATAGCCTCGGCTTCATTACATGTCAGAATCTGACATCTAGGTGGATGGAAGGAAGAAAAGAAGAAAGGAAGGGAGGGAGGGGAGGAGGGAGGGAGAGAGGGAGAAAAAGAGGGAGAGAGGAAAGGAGGGAGGGAGAGAGGAAGGAAGAAAGGAAGGAAAGTGAACTATAAATACAAAAAAATCCCAAGGTGACAGACAGCAATGTAACCTATAAAGCAGTATGTTCTGAGTTACACAAGGCAAACAACGGGCTCTGACTTCATGGAACAGGCCAAGACCCTCAGAAAAATAGCAGCCCAGCAGGGAGGAAGGGACTCCTCAAACCCACAAGATCTTGGGGGCAAGAGGGCTTAGAAAGCAAACAGGAACCAAGGCGGTTACAAACCCTTGGCTTAAGAATTCACAGCCAAGGTCATCCACCAAAAGCAGATGGCTAAAGCAGACTGCAGCAGTGGGAGCTGTCTGCCCTTCTCATATTTGTTGTGTCTTTGCTACACTAGCTCAAGGCTTGCCACCTGGAGAACCAGGAGCAGGCTGGCTGACTTTACGCACTGAGCCCAAGGTGGGGCATAGGAAGAACCAGGAAAATCGTGGACCCTTTCTCTTTCCTAGCAGGAGCAGGAATGAGTGAAAAAGAGAGAGCGAGGAGAGAGCAGGACAAAATCAAAACAGAGCCTGTCTGTCTGTATATGCACACATGTTTGGATGTGTATGTGTGCAAACGTGCTTGACCCTGTGTGCACATTTGGAGGTCATGAGTTGACACTGGGTATTTTCTTCTATTTCTCTCGAGCTGAAGTTCTTGAGACTGCTTCTCTTACTGAACCCAGAACTCAGCATTCCAGGGAGACTGCCGTCGGTGAGCCCTTGGTGATCTGCCTGTCTCTGCCCCTTCACCCACTTATGAAGATGTGGAACCCCACCAGTCACTAAGAATGGAGTGTACCATCGTCCTCTCCAGTCATAGGTCCCAGAAAAGCAAATGCAGACAACCGTGGAGTGCTATCACTGTGTTCCGTGTGGTTAGGTTGATAGTGCCTCTGCCTGTACTGAAGATACAGAGATTTGTTCTTCTAAATACATTCATGAGCATAGGATAACATGACATGTGGCATTGATGGTGTGCTAGGTCTTGTCAATCATTTAGAAATGATTGAAAACATATGAGAAAACGCTGGGAATTTCTCCTTTTTACAACCCTGGGCTTGGATGAGACACCACACACTCGTACTATGGTGCAAGACTTCTTCTTAGGCCCAAACTAGCAATGGATTGGAGCCGATGGGGGCAGATCTGAAACACAGGACTGAAGGGCAGTGCGCTGCACAGGAGGAGAGGAAAGACAAGGAGACAGACTGACAGGCTACTTTGGACTTCCTCCCACCTTGGAAAGGCCAGTGTGTCTGTTCTGCCTCCTGGGAGTTTCTTCCCCACGAGGTGGACCATAGCATTGCTTCCTCCTCTCTGGCTTTCTACTCTTATGTTCCCACAGTTTTGCAATTTTTCAGTCAGCCCTCAGCATTTTCATCTTTGCTTTGGATCTTTTTATGTTGGTGCTGGACTGAGAAAACCCCTCCTGATTTTTTTGTTTATTTTTGCTTTTCGAGACAGGGTTTCTCTGTAGCTTTGGAGCCTGTCCTGGAACTAGCTCTTGTAGAACAGGCTGCCCTCGAACTCACAGAGACCCGCCTGCCTCTGCCTCCCACGTGCTGGGATTAAAGGCCCTCTTGATTTTTTTTAATGGTTTTTGAGACAGGGTTTCTCTGTAGTTTTGGAGTTTGTCCTGGAACTAGCTGTTGTAGACAGAGATCCACCTACCTCTGCCTCCCAAGTGCTGGGATTAAAGGCATGCCCCTCCACCCGGCCTAAAATGCATAGCCCAGGCTGGCCTCGATCTTATGATCGATCCTCCTACCTCTGCCTCCTTCAGCAAATCCTACTGGCAAAAAAAGACCCTCCTGAACAGCGCACAGAACGCTAAGAAAGCAGCGGTGTTACAACACTACAACCATGCTGACGCTTAGAAAGGAGGCACCTGGTGAGGATCTGGGACTCCAGGCTCTGAGCAGAGACAGAATGAAACTGTTATTTTCTTAAGCAGAGAAACAAAGGGGCAGGGTTTTCTTTTTAAGGAGAAGTTATTGGTAGGTAAGTAGTAAACAGCAAGGAATGAAGAGAAATCAAATGGGTGTTGTCACCGTGATTTTGGTCTCAGGAAGGAGGACTGGGGCAAGAAGGGGCAGTGGAAGAGAAAGAACAAGGAGATTCCAGAAGGAAACCACACAGTAGTCCTTAATTGGATACAGATGGCGAAAGAAACCGGGGGTTGACATTTTTCTTCCTGAGACTGCAAGCTATTAGGTAGGAAGGTGAGCCAATGGCACAGGAAGCAGCGCGCACAGCTTGATTGTTGTGCTTTAGATGTTCCCAGATAGTCAGATGGCCGCGCGTTACAGCAACAGCTGGGAATTCAACACAGATGGCCATTGGGGTCAGAGTCCCATCTTTTCTGTCTGCTGTTCCTCATCAATGGAGCAGCAAGGAGTGAGTGGCTGCCCTAGAGAAAGAGGCACAGACGAGAATTCTAGCAATCAGTTGAAAGCTCTGGCGGGGAGGAGGGCAGGGGGATCATACATAGTGAAGCGGCACTAGCATTCATGGCTAACACGTTCAGCCGTTAGAGGTTGAACAAGGATGTGTTTTACTGAGTGTGTACTAGGCTGGCCTATTTAGTCCTTGGGGCTGCAGGTAACTCCCTGGGAAACTCGGCTTGTACAGCTAATAACGTGCGTAGCTGTGGCCTCCAGTGCCAGCACCCAGGAGATGGGACCTGGAAGACCCAAAGTTCAAGGCCAAATGAACCACAGCAAAACTCGTGTCCAGAAACAAAACAGCAGCAACAATAACGCAAGACCAAACAACCAGATAGAGGTATCACGGTGTGTCTACATCTTAATGAACAGAAGAAAGCCTGAGCTGAGGTAGTTCATAAAGGGAAGACCTTTGTTCTGCCTCACGAATCTGGTATATGCAGCGTCCGTGAACATGGCCTTGGCCAGAGCCTTTTGTGGCATCTACTCATGGCAGGAAGTGGTAACAAGTAGCTACCTGCAGAGCAAACAAAATGCAGGGATGCCCTGTTTCATAACTCATTTTGAAAAGGAATCTCCTCCTCCGAGAAAGCCATTAAGCACGTCAATTCTTTGAACTAACATAACCACCTCCCTGAGGCTACACTTATGCGGGTCAGATGCAGTTGAAGTTCACCAGGCTCTTCAGAAGGGACAGGCCATATTTAAACCACAGAAGTAAGTTCCTTTTGCCACGTTGCAAAGCCATGCCCAAACCCAGTGGCTTAAAAGCAACAGCCATTATTTCTCCCTTCATTTGATTGTGTGGGTGAGCCCGTGAGAAGCCTTTCCTGCATCTTTCCTGGCCTTACCCAGGTGTCTGCAAAATTTGGTGTTTGGAGGAGCCAGGGATGGTATTCAAGGGACTAAGGCGGGTGTCCACCATAGCCAGATGTTGCCAATAGATATTAGGATTAGAACAAAACAGCTCAGAGAACAAGAATGGGCATGAATCTATTGTGCTGGGTAGAAAGCAGGTGCCGACTGCAAGTGATCATGACAGTAATGAACAGAGCTGCCAGGCAGCCCATGGGCTGTCCTGCCCTGGCTCCTCGAATCCCCGGAGAAACAGGGTCAGAGTGCGTGCTTATTAGCACCATTTTCAAGAAGGAATCATGTACGAACTCCTTAAGTATTTCCATCAAGGTGAAACCCAGAGGCAAGCAATTTGAAACAAAGGCTTGATTTAATGACTGTATTAGTTTGAAAAATAACATTCTAAAGGTGAGGAGGGCAGGGCTTACAATCTAAGTAAGATGTTGATTCTATGCAGAATAATACATGATAAACTATGACACACAAAGAATGGGAACCAAGCCCCTAAGGATGCACTGAAACATAGGATATGACCAAGATTATACGATACTGAGAAACGGAAAAATGAAAGACAAATGCTGGAGAGGGTCTGTCATTAGGACACGCTGGTTTATGTTGCAGAAAAAATTCCTCAAACTGCAGAGACTCAAAACTACAGAAACAGCTTTTGTGATCACTGGAGGTTGGTACTGAGTTTTCACCGTCAACGTTGCAGGGGTCCAAGCTGACCTGATGGATATGCCTGCTGCTCCTCCTCTCTTCCCCTGCTTCTCTTACACCCTTCCCTGCTCCTCCTTCACCCTACACACCCCTCCTTCCCTCTCTCTCTCTCTCTTTTTCCTCTTTGAATGATGTATCGCTATCTATCACAGGCTGTTTTGATTTCTCCATCCCTCAGCCTCAGCCTCCCACGGGTTAAGATTGCAACGGGTAGGCCACAAAACCTGGCTTTGCAGTTTTATTTTTTAAAATAAGCTTTTCAAATAACGAAGTCAGGAAACGGAGTCAGTCATTTACTGGTCCCTAAAGTTTGCATGTATTTTTTTTTTTTTTTTGTGGATTTTTCGAGACAGCGTTTCTCCGTAGCTTTTGGTTCCTGTCCTGGAACTAGCTCTTGTAGACCAGGCTGGCCTCGAAGTCACAGAGATCTGCCTGCCTCTGCCTCCCGAGTGCTGGGATTAAAGGTGTGTGCCACCACAGCCCGGCTGCATGTATGTTATATTAGCCACACCAGGTCAAAACATTGAAGGAGAGTAGCCTGCTATCCTGAGCCCATAGTTGAAAAAGAACTACACATATGGGGATGGGGGTGGGGAGAGCAGGGTTAATGCCGGCCACAGAGAAACTCTCAAGACTATGGCAACACTTGGATGGGAGATACAAGCAAGGAAAACTCAGCTGAGCGCCGATGGCACACACCTTTAACCCCAGCACTTGGGAGGCAGAGGCAGGTGGATCTCTGTGAGTTCGAGGCCTACAGAGCTAGTTTCCCGGACAGCTAGGGCTATTAAAACAGAGAAACTCTGTCTAGAAAGACAAGAAGAAAAAAAAAGAGTAAGAACTCAGGCCTAGGAATCAAACCTCTGAGACGGGTGTGTGGGTATATATAATACACCTGGAGCATCATGCTACCAACAACTACAAACAGCTCAGGGCTTTTCTTGAGTGCCGATTCCCCCAAGGCCCAATCTAAGATATTCTATTCTGTGCTGGTCTGGGGAAAGTTTTACACACACACACACACACACACACACACACACGCACGCACGCACGCACGCACGCACACACGCACACACAAACGCAAGTATGCAAGCACGCACGCCGGCATGCCCACCCGCCTGCCCACACGCATGCACGCACTCACGCATGCACGCACGCACGCACGCACGCACACCAGGCTCCCCGTATGGCCATGACTCAAGGCTTAGGAATGAGAGCTTGGGACAAGAGACGTCGTAGGTGAATGGAACCTAGAGAGCACTTTCTATGGACATTTGTCCAGGGCTCGGTGGAGGAGACTCACGGGAGTTGGTATGCTGGCTGCTCACAGGTATCTACGCTACGTTCATCATTAGAACTCCGGGGTGGCCGGGCGTTGGTGGCGCACGCCTTTATTCCCAGCACTCGGGAGGCAGAGGCAGGCGGATCTCGGTGAGTTCAAGGCCAGCCTGGTCTACAAGAGCTAGTTCCAGGACAGGAACCAAAAAGCTACGGAGAAACCCTGTCTCGAAAAATCAAAAAAAAAAAAAAAAAAAAAAGAACTCCGGGGTGGCCGCACTGGAGAGATGGCTCAGTGGTTAAAGGGACTTGCAGCTCTTGCAGAGGACTCAGGATTTGTTTCTTGGCACTAATATGGCTGCTCACAACTGTCTGTAACGCCAGTTCTAGGGGATCTGACACCTCCTTCTGGCCTCTGAGGGTACCAGGCGTGCACATAATAGCAGACATACATGCAGGCAAAACACTCATATATATAAAATAAAACTATTTAGGACATTCCAGTAGGCTTAGCTACTGTTTCCTGACATCCACATGGGATTTAAAATATCAAAGGCCAAGCATTTTCATTTTTCAATAAAAAAGGCTGTGTCCCAGGAGACAAACACTTAAAGTGTAAATAAACCCGAGTGTTATTTGCTGTGTGTGATTTATTCACATTGTGAACCATTTTAGTTACAGGTTTCCAGAGTCCAGAACTACTCCATCCCGTTCTCCGAGTCACCTTCTTTGAGCCCAGGGCAAAACTTTCAGTGTTTATTAACTCTGAGATAATGAAACCAGACTTGTTTATTTTTTGATTACCCACATTCCTGAGGTACGTAGGGCTCGAAAGCATGGTGGGGGAATGCACGGGGGGGGGGGGGGCTCTTGTTCTCTTAGGTTATCTTTCTCAGATGGTAGATGTTTAGAAGGAGCCTCGACCGGATCTCACGTCATTTAAATAACCCTCATTCTTTCGCAAATGCCAATAACGCGTGAGCAGACAAGAAGTTAACGTGCAGCCCTGAAACTCACTCATACAAAACAATTGTCCAGAAGGTTAGCTAGAAGCAGGGTGGGGGGCTAGGTCCCCTTTTAATGAGAACCACTGGTGTTAGGCAGACTTCTTACATATCAGGAGGATATTAAGGAAGGATGCAAAACAGATGAAGCTGAGAAAATAAACATTTCGAGAGAAGAGCCCCATATGCCTTCCCTTTCTTGTGTTAGCCCAGAAATGTCATCCTTTCAAAGCAGAACGGGTGAACTGCGCCGCCAAGGACAGAAACTAAAACAACCCATATGGGGGAAAAGGAAGGGAGGTTTAAGGTCACACACCACATGTGCCAGAAACAATGTCACAGCGTAGTCCCGGTCTTCCCTGGGCTGCCACTCACCCAGCTGGAGGAATGGCTTGGTATGCGCCTTTCAGCTGGAGAGCTGGTTTGTCAGTAGCGTCGCGCTCCAGATTGGTTATCTGGAACAGTTCAATGCGTAATTATTATTCATGAAAAATTGGCTGTTAATTATAAGATGATTACATATGATTAATTTTAATAAGGGCGTTTGTGTTCTTCGGAGCCTGCGTAGGAATGACCCTGGAAAAAGGATACTGCTGATTGTAGCCCGCTTTCTTCCTTGTCAGTGAATACCCAGGTCAAAGGCAGGCAGTACTTGGGGAGGGTTAGGCTCTTTCCCATCCCTGGGAATCACTCTAGACAGGTCGAAACTGGCCAGGGTAGTTCTTATGTTGGCCAGCAATTAGCTGAAGACCCTGGCTCCTGACCTAATTCTTTTCCTAACTGAGATGATGGGGGTCTATCTTATGGTATTAGAAAAGACAAAAATGGTATGTGATGATATGATGAAATTGATTTATATATATGTAAAACCTTCACTCCCAATGAGAAACATTTTCCTCATTCACAGAACGTTTTCTTTCTTTCTTTCCTTCCTTCCTTCCTTCCTTCCTTCCTTCCTTCCTTCCTTCCTTCCTTCGATCCCATCCTTATTGAAACTGCTGCCCTGTCTTATATCACTGATGTCAATTATTCTCACATATAGTAGGCCTTCCACGTTTATATATTTTACATCTAGTACCAAACTGCAGATTGAAAATATTGAGAAAAGGGCTGGAGAGATGGCTCAGTGGTGAAGAGCATTGCCTGCTCTTCCAAAGGTTCTGAGTTCAATTCCCAGCAACCACATGGTGGCTCACAACCATCTGTAATGAAGTCTGGTGCCCTCTTCTGGCCTGCAGACATACACACAGACAGAATATTGTATACATAATAAATAAATAAATATTTTAAAAAAGAAAATATTGAGGAAAAATATTTTGTGTCTATGTGGACCATGTACAAGCAAGACATTGGCTGTTGTAGGTATTCTAGAGACGGCTTCAGTACATGGAGAGTGTGTCTCGGTTCTAGGCAGATATTATACTATTCCATATGGCACAGGGGCTTCCGCATCTGTAGACTTTGGTGTCTGGGTGCACATGTAAAAAGACACCTGTGATCCAACCATATCTGTTAAGTAATCATATGGCTTCTTTTTTTTTTTTTAAAAAAAAAGTCTTCCAATATATTAAATTGGCCCTTGTATTCTTACGGAAGCTCCCTGTGGGGATCATGGCTCATTCATTCCATGTGGATTCAATTTCTTGACATTTTTTTATAAGGAATTTTGCGTCTCTGCTTTTGAGGCCTATGTATTCTTTAATTTGTCATGTATATTCACAGTAGTGGTATCCGTATGCTACTGGCCTCAAAAATAAATTTTTAGGTTTCTTCTGTATTTATGACTGTTTATAGAAAAGATTATTTCTTATTTATATGCCTAGGGCCAGGGAAGTCATGGCACCATAAGTTTTTTTTTCCTGTGAAAAGGTTTTATTTTTATTATATGCATATACACACATGCATACACACACATATATACATATGTACATATATGGTGTGTGCTAGCATATGTGAAGGTGCACACTTATGTGTGTGTGTTGAGTGGGAGCATTGTGGAAGCCAGAGTGTAACCTGGGTTGTCTGTTTTGATGGCTTTTTTTTTTTTTGTGGTTTTTCGAGACAGGGTTTCTCTGTGGTTTTGGAGCCTGTCCTGGAACTAGCTCTTGTAGACCAGGCTGGTCTCGAACTCACAGAGATCCGCCTGCCTCTGCCTCCCGAGTGCTGGGATTAAAGGCGTGCGCCACCACCGCCCGGCTTGATGGCTTTCTACTTGTTTACTGAAGCAGTTACTTCTCGGGGAACTCAGAGCTCATCATCCAGCTAATGTAACTGTCGACCTTGCCCAGTGTATACTCTGCTTATATTTCCTGAGCACAGGGCTCACACAAACATTACTATGCCTGCTGGGCCTTTCTGTGCGTGCCGGGGACCCCAGCTCTGCCTCTCATACTTGCATGGTAAGCACTTTGCCCACTGAGCCACCTTTCCAGCCCCATGAGGTTTTAAACTTTAAGCTGTGTTAATAGAGAATGATCAAGGGGTTTGGAAGAAAGTTGCCCATTTAATTGAAGCTATGACTTTTGTCATAATAACATTTACATTAATGTCCTTATTATCATATTGGTAGACGATCTTGCTCTATCACCTCAATGCCAATTACTTTACATTGATATAGCGCCCATCGATGTCTACGGCTTCGATGAGCTTTTATCCCTACAATCGAATGCTAGTAATAGTCAGTGTGTTTCTGACTTTAGTGATTTTCTTGATCTCTAGAAACTCCACTTGAGGCTTTTCACTTCTTCAGTCTTTCTTTTTATCACATCCATTTTTTTCTTCAGTTTTCGAGCATGCAAATATTTCCTAATCCTTGATATCCTTTGTCGTGACTGGATCTTTTTCTCCGCCAATCGATATTCCTTATAGCCTATCGTCTCCTCTCTTTGCCTGTGATTTTCAACTGATTTTACTTGCATGGATGCTAGATTTTCTTCCGTCTCTTTTTCTTTCCAACTCTTGACTGACAGTTTCACAGCAGTTAAAGGTCAGGGCTGCCTACACAGCGAGGCCCTGTAAAATAAGTAAACGATCCAGTCATGATGATGCGGGTTCATAACCCTGGCTTCTTAGAATGTTGAAGCAAGAGAAACTTAAATTCAATGCTTACAGACAATTTAGTGAGAACTTATCTTTTAAAAAAAAAGTTAAAAAGAGGTCTGGAGATATGATTCAGTGGTAGAACACTTGCCCACTATGTGTAAGAGGCTCTGGGATAAATCCGAGTACCTCGGGGCTGGAGAGATGGCTCAGAGGCTAAGAGCATTGCCTGCTCTTCCAAAGGTCCTGAGTTCAATTCCCAGCAACCACATGGTGGCTCACAACCATCTGTAATGGGGTCTGGTGTCCTCTTCTGGCCTGCAGGCATACACACAGACAGAACATTGTATACATAATTAATAAATAAATATAAAAAAAATCCGAGTACCTCTAAACAAACAAACAGCTAAATAAATAAAATCAGTCCAGTCGAGGTTTCAGGTAGCTCTACAGGGGCTCAGACATTAGGTGACACTGGATGAAGTGACCTCTAACTTGTCCTCTACTTTCTTATGTAGAAATTTCTGTTTGATAGTGTCCATATACACTAAAGGGGGAACAAAAATAAAAGTATTTTATTCCCAATATTACACTTTTCAAAACAATAAAGTTTCCTTAGTTTATGTATTGACCATAAGATCAGGCTTCTAGAGAGGTGAATGCAGGTGCCACCCTTCGGGGACATATGCTTCAGATGGCAGCAGGGCCAACTTATTTCCTTCTGCCGTTACCGGTTTTTGCTTGTTTGTTTGTTTTCATTACTGAAAAAGCTATAAAACGATCTTCATCTTTTCGGAGCAAATATAAAGTTTTTTTTTTAATTTCAAAAGTAATTATTGTTATCCTATTTTTTTCTAAGTCAGGTTATGGACAAGAATAAATTTAAATTTAATTCATTAAAAAATAATCTTGATCCCATTTTGGATAAAAATGTCTAGAGAAACCATGAATTTGTACTTTCTTGTCCCAAGAATCTAACTCTAACAATGCTCTTTCTCTTCCTATTAAGTGCATAGCTGGTCAGAACATGTCCACAGATGGGCTTAAGTACTGTGGAAAGTGTGACAGAAAAATTACCAAAGTCCTGGGTTCAGTGGAATGCCTTCCCAGCACTGGGCACAGGGAGAAAGGGGCATTAATAAGGCTATGAAATCCAGGAAGGCTGTGGGGGGACGGGCACACAGGAAGCCCGTGATGGGAGGAAGCGGGGGTTTCCGGAGAGATGCCAACAGAACACAGGAAGCAAACGGTTATAAAAGTCATCTCTAATAAGGACAATTGTTTTGCTTTGTTGTTTCGAGTGAGGGTCTCATAAAGTTCAGGCTAACCTTGAACTTGGCCAGTAACTGGGGATGGCCGTAAACTTCTGATTTTCTTGCGTGCATCTCCCCAACTCTGGGATTGTAGTCGTAGGCCGCCATACCCAGCTTTGGGAAGGCAATTTAAATTGCAAGGGGAGAGAGAATAAGAAGCATTTGTGAGAAGTGTGTTTCTCACAGGTGCTTTCCCGTGAGCTCCATTCTCAAATGCCAGCTGTCAGGGAACTGCTTGCCTTTGGAAACAGAAAGGGAAAAAAGTATGTGGTTTGGGGTTGCAGATTCCAAAGTTGGAGAGTGTCCTCTGCTTGTCCCTCACCTCAGCCACAACCTCACACTGCTCCCTCTTACCTGGAAAACACGCTGACTGAAGGCCAGCTGGGCCACGTTCAAGAGCATGCTCAGTCATGACAAGAGAAACACTTGCAATGCTCACACTTTGTAGTCTGCAAAGTCTCCCACATTCCCTAGTTCACAGTTAGCCCATCTGCAGTCGTGTCTCTAAAGATGAGGCAGCCAAGGCTTTACTCAAAAGGACCCCAGCATCTGTGCTCTTCAGATAGGAAGGTCGTTGCAATAGTCCCGGCAGTTCACTGCCTTGCCATGGATGGCCACATGTCAAGCACTTGAAATTATTAGTCGATGGGTATCAAGACTACATGGGTCCACTTGTGTTCACTGCTTGATTTTGTAAAAACCGAAAATATGTCAACCAGGCTGGACTCTTGCTAGAAACTAGGGGATTGCTGCTCTCAGCCTGTTTGTATATCACACATTCTCTCTCCGATGTTGTCCAGGCTGCAAGAGGTAAGCTCAAAGTAGAAGAAAGTGGAATAGAAAATACTAAAGGCTACGATGGGAAGGTAGAAGAGGGATGGATAATGGGCCAATAATTTCTAGTGTGGCATGGTAATATGGCTATAGTTTACAGTAACTATCAGGTTTTTTTGTAAGAAGAAAGAAGTGCAAAACTTTCTGACACAAAAGCACAACATGGTGACACAGATATAATCCCCTTGACTTAGTCAGTGTATACATATACCACCACTCATTGGCAGATTTCAGGCCCAATTAGGTGAAGGCCAAGGTCCAGGTTTCCGTGCTGTATGCTGCCTAGTGATTACTCTCAGCTTCTAGAAGCCACTCTGTGGTTCTCTTAGAGATGGAGGCAGTCCATTCCATCTTCAGCCAGCGACACTGGACTTGTCTCATGCTTCATTTCTTCTGACTTCTGATTCTACCAGCATCCCAAGGAAGTCTCTGTACTTAAGGCAGTCGCATGATGTCGGAGTCTCTCTTTGTCCATATGACATAACAAGTCACAGGGTGGATGATAGACCATATTCTCTCCTCACACACTAGGTGAAGGGTTCCTGGAATATGATTTTCAGCTTAACTTTCTCTTTGCAATTGACAGACAGCATTATACATCTTTATGGGAAATATTATGACCTCCTAACACCCGCATATAAGATACTAAGTCAGGATAATTAGCATCTATGTCCTCAGTGCTTTTTGTTCAGAGCCTTTGGGTTGTTATATTTTAGTTCTTCATAAAATATGCATTGGGTTATTATAGGCTGTCTGCGATAGACGTCCTTAAACAAGTATGTTTGCAAACATCCGGAAGCACAAGTTCCTTAGTGGTGATATAGACATGAAATTTAAAATGTTTTCATAAAGATGCCAACCAAGAGATTTGTCATTATTTTAATGTTTTTTCCTTATGTACCCTTACGAAAATGTGCGCTGTTAAAAGTGTAACTAAAAGCTAACAAAAATTATCATATTGCATGACAAACCATTGTGGGGCATAGGATAAGCCAGGTTTCCCAGGGATACACTCTCCCATTAGACTCGGTCTTTTCAAGTACTAGTCACAAATTGGGGCTCAGGGACACCCTTACCTTCTGAGCAGCAGCTGCAGATTCGGAGCCTTTGTGGCTTTCGTTTGGTTATTCATCACACATGGCAAGGAAGCTATGACTCAACCAGAGAGAAGGCCGGGATGTGAGTCTGGAAGGGTTCTAGACTGCCACCTGCCTACATCCCCAGGGATGTAGAGTTTCCCCTCCCACTCTAAGCATGTTGCTGTGTGACAAGGCGGGCAAAACACATGTGCTCTGATTTAACGATGGATACGCATCCAACAAAAGCAGCATCAACCACAAGCAGTATAAGGTCATTGTGCATTCAGCCCACCCAACCCTGCCCAGCCCAGGTGAGAAGCAGTGCATTGCAGAATAGCAAATGTTTCCCCGGCTGACCTGGACCTCTGGCTCATGCCACTGCCAGCGTCAGGAGAGGATGGGTTACATATGAGTAAGCAGGGAGGACAAAAGTCAAACATTTAAAGCGTGGCTTCTCCAAAACCAGAATTATCGCCACACTACCATGGAGTTGGAAGTTTGTCAGTGAGCCATCATAAAGTGGAACACTTCTGTGGTCTCAACCAATAATGTTATTGTGCGCCTCGGCGTTCAGAGTTTTTACTGACACCTCATGTTGAATCTCTACCCGTGGGACTCAGTCTGTAGCTTCTCTCACGTCCCCCATGATCATATGGTTGTCCTGCAGATCAAAGCCTCACTCCCTAAGCTCCTGCTTATTGTTTGCTTCTGATGCCTGAAGTATCAAGCGGCCTTCTACCTCTTATCCCTTTAGCTTAAACTACCAGGGGTAGCCTCCTGCCCCGCCCGGTGTGATAAAGAAAGGTGGGCCGGAAAGCTGGCTCAGTAGTTTAAGAGCCCCAGTTGCTGTCCCCAGAGTTCACGGTTTGGCTCCCAAAGCCTGCTCACAACCACCTGTAACTCCAACTGTAGCGGATCCTCCAATATCTCTATTTTCCTGGCCTCTGGAGGCTCCTGTAAACTTCACATACGCAGTGACAGGAGTTGTGTGGTGGTGGTGCATGCCTTTAATCCCAGCACTCAGGAGGCAGAGGCAGGCCATTCTCTGTGAGTTCGAGGCCTATCTGGTCTATAGAACAAGTTTCGGGACAGCCAGGACTACACAGAGAAACCCTGTCTTGAGAAAACAAAAACAAAACCAACCAAAAAACGAACAATGTGAAATATCAGGAAAAAAACTCTGAATGCTGCCTCTCACAGTAGCACGAATTTACACAAGTGCACACACAGACACATCACATATACGGGGGCGGGTGCACAGGGAGGGAGGAGAGGAGGGAGAGATAATATATTTTTAATGTTAAAAAGGAAGTCTGGTCACTTAGAATGAAGGAAATTGGAGGTCACCTCTGCAGAACTGTGGATAGATATCAGACAAGCTATCTTCTACACACGGTAAGATGTGGCATGCTTAAAACAGCGTGCTCTGACTCGGGAGGCAGAGGCAGGCGGATCTCTGTGAGTTCGAGGCCAGCCTGGTCTACAAGAGCTAGTTCCAGGACAGGCTCCAAAAACTACAGAGAAACCCTGTCTCGAAAATCAAAAAAAAAAAAAAAAAACCCAGCGTGCTCTGAGCACAAGCCAGGAATATGGCTGCTTTGTGGTCCGTTTGGCTCTTGATTCTGTTAGGATTGACATCAGAGGTGTGCCATGGCTACGCTGACACTCACTCCGCTTGTAATTTTCCTCAAAGGATGCAAGCGCTCCACCAACTATATCCGGAACACGTGCCACTCCAGATTTCCTGCACGTCGTTTGCTTCAAATGTACGGAGATTGTTGTATGTGTACCTTCACAAGTATGTAACACATATTATCGAAAGAGAAGCGCAGACGCCACTGGAAACCAAGAGCTACAACGGGGACTAGGCAGGAGTGTAGACGTTGCGTCCTTTGTTTCCTGACAGCCACTTTCTAGACTGGGGTTGTGGTTACAAGGGACATACTTTTATTTATGAAGCAGTCACCGTAGAGTGTCAGTCACAAACAAAAAAAAGAAAAGAAAAGAAAAAGGAAGAGAATGACACATGATCCAGATCTAGTAATCCATACTCAAGATGTGCAATCCAAAGAGCTGAAAGCAGAAACCTAAGCAGACATGGGTACAACAGTGCTAAGGTAGAGTTAAACAAACCTATCCATGTGCGCACACACACACGCGCACACACACACACACACACACACACACACTTCTTTCACTTATGTTGCCATCATAAAATACCCTGACCAAGAGTAATTGAGAGGAGAAAGGGATTTATGGGGCTTACAACTTTAAATCATCGTTGAGTGAGGTCAACGCAGGACTCACGGAAGGAACTTGAAGGCAGGCCTGCCTGCTGTTCCACACAACATTGCATCTACCAAGGAACTCACTTGGCAGGCAAGGAAGTAGAGCATGAACATAGAGGATGCCGTTTGCTGGCTGGCAGGCAGGCAGGCGGGCAGGCAGGTGGGTGAGCGGGCTTATCGTCAGTCAGCTTTCTTCTATAGGTCAGAGCCACCTGCCTGGGGAATGGTGGCACCCACAAGGGGCAGGGGCTTTCTACGGCAATTAGAAATCAGGGCAATCCTCCACAAATATACCCACAGGCCAACAGATGTGGGCAATCTCAGAATCAAGAGCCTTTTGCCAGAAAATTCTAGGTTGTGTCAAATTGACAGTTAAAGCTAACCAGAATGGCGTATAATGGAATATGATTAACCCTGAAAAAGGGAGGAAATTTTGATGTATGCTACAACACGGGACAATTTGAAAACAGTAGTATAAGTGTGAGTCTACTTGTATGAGGTTCTTGAGTTGTCCAACTGATAGAGACAGAGTAGTGGCTACCAGGAGCAAGGTAGAGGGAAGACGAGTGGATCCAGAGGTTCAGCTTGAGGTCATAAAAACGTTCAAGATATGGAGAATGACGGTGGCTATGTGTGGTGTGGGTGACGGTGTGTCAGGAATCCTGAGCTCTGGACTCCTGCTCTGATCGTATGCAAACAATGTGCTATTGACTCCTTCTGAGAGGGAGAATAATTTGCCCTGGCTCAAGTTCAAAGAGAACCTTAATTTCAAAGCTCTAGCCAGTTCTTTATGGTCCTAGGATAGAGGTCTGGGAATCGTGTCCCTTTTGTCTTGTGAAACACCATGTGACCTCTGACTGTAATGGTGTCTCCCTGGAGATATCTATGGGTGTGGGTGGCAGAAGAAAAAATCCAAACCTCCCTGCTCCCGAGAATAGGACTTTCTCTTCTTTTTGAAGAAGCAATAATTTAAATCTTGCTCCATTCAAAGCCTGAGAAGATAAAATTTTGGAATGCTGGGACCAGATGCTGTTGATTATAATAAAATAGCCCCACACTAGCCCAGAATGGAGCATAATAAAGCTTTCTTTATTTGGGGGTATAATCACAGACCAGCAGTCCTCTACAGGAGTGGGGAACTGAATCCAGCTGCCAAGGGGCCACGCACGCTTTCACATCTATATATCTAGTACATGTGACCACGCCCAAAGTGGGCCACTATCTAAAAGGCTCTTGGCTGAAGGAGTTCCCACAGTACCTCCCCCTTTTGTCTAAACAAAAGAGTTTTAAGCCTAATACAAAACTACATACAATGAGAACAAATATTAAGTATAAAAATTAGAATTATAACCAGCATGAACACTATCAAGCAAGAAACATATGTTAAATGTTTTAATAGTTATTCTATCCTAAGTAGTCTAAGTCTTGTATTAGAAATGGCTTGGCTAAGTCAAGAGAGGAAAGAAACTATGACTATTTAGTCTTTAACCCCATCAAAGACCTGAGAAGGGAAATAATATTACTTGAAGCACAATCAAGCAACTTTTAGAAGGTGTAATAAATGACAGAGACATCTGGCTACCTGGGCAATCACACAAAGTCTTATTTGTAGCATTGGAGGAAACAACTTGGCTAAGGCCTAGAGTAACTGACAGACCATTTTTAGAGGCAGGAGAAAATTAAAACCATCTTACCCTGTCTTGACAAGGTTTGGCAGTCTCTCTCTCTCTTTGTATCTTGCTTGTCTAATCTGGACACCATGCATTTTGTCAGCGGTCAAGGCATGGGTAGTTTTTTGCCCAAGGGCTGGTTTTGCCAAGAAGAAAACAAACTCCTAATGGAGTATCTTTAGTGCCCAACATTTTCTTGGGAATAGATCGGTGCTACCAGGAGTAAACGTGTATCACATCAGCAGAATCCTGAGTTATTTAAATGCCATATTTTACAGCTACAGTTTTTGAAGTGTTTGAAGAATGCCTATCTATGTGGAATACAATCTCTATGTATCTAAAGAACCTGATTAGTCTAAGTATGACAAACATGGGTGACTATTGACCTGTAATTTTTTAATACCTATAGCTTAAAGACTAAGGCTTTATGTTAAAATATTAAACAAATGTACAGCAAATGACCTCAAAATGTAAACAATGTATAAGTATCTTGATCAGAGGTAGAAATGTACAGTGCAACAGAATAAATATACCCTAAAATTCTATTAATATACAAGATATCTTAAGCAAAGATAGAAACATGCACACATAAAATATGACAAAATAATTTTGCATAGGTGTAAAATATTGTAAACAGAAATAGGAGCATATTCAATATAACAAATATAATTTGAACTTGTATCAGTATACAAGAACTTATAATAATGTACATTGTCTGTAAATAATAGCTCACAAGTATTCACTCTATTACTCACTATTAATATTAGTGTGAGTAAGCTTACACTAATCTACCTATTATTCCATCCAATTCCCTTTGAGTTCCCACAGCAACCAGACAGAAGAGTAAGGAAAGGGAGGGAGAGCCTTGGTAGGGCTTGGGAGACACCCAGGAAACATGGCAGCAGGTTGATCTATGTGTTAGTTGATGGGTGTCAGGTATTCTGTAATTAAAGATGGAGAATCTGTCTAGCAGCGATGTGTTAATTTTCAGATACAACTCTTCTGAAGTTGCTTTGTCTTCAGGCCAGACTTTTACAGGAAAGGCTCTCTGCAAAGAGGAAAGGTGACATCTTAGATTAGGAGAATGAGCACAGAGGGAGATGGCAGCCTGGAGCTGCCTGATGCTGGAGTCAATGAGGACTTCAGGGTGACATTTTCTGAGTGGGAGGTAACTGCACGACCATAAGAGACTGTCTAGGGAATAGCTCTAGAGTGGTGATGGGACACAGACATCCTGTGGTAGATGAGTAGATAGATAGGTATTGGTTAATTCAAATTGCTCTTCAAGGAACAAGTGACTTTTAAAGGAAAGATATAACAGGTCTTTCTTTGTACTGCTAGTTCCCAAATAGTGACTTCTTATTAATTATAAAAGTGTTGCTTTAGCTAAGGCTTGCTCCCAACTAGCTCTTAAAACTTAAATTAACCCACTTACATCAATGTTCTGCCACATGACTGCCGACCTCTCCTCAGTACCATATGTACAACTTCCTCTACATTTGCTGGTGAATCTCCCACCTAGAATTTTTTTTTCCCAGAGTTCTTCTCTCTGCCCTGAAGTCCTACCTATCCTCCCCTGCCTATCTATTGGCTGCTCAACTATTTATTAAACCAATCAGAAGATGCCTTAGGCAGGTGAGGCAAAACAGAGACACATCCTCACACAGTGTACAAAAAGATTACCCCAAAAGAAAGATAACTAGAATACATCAATGTGACAAAAATTCAATGAAACTTGTCAAAAAGCATTTCCCTCCCTATTGCTAGAGTAATGCATAGCCTATCTAAATACCTCTTACTCTCTGCGGTAGACCCCTCACCTTCTAGCACTGGGGTTCTGTCCCTTTTCTGCTCGGCATTATAGCCAGACATATAAAATTCAGTTGTGCCTAAGAGAAAAGCCCAGATGACGATGGCTCAGACACACAAGGCCTTATGCACAGAAGAATTCTTGAGGCAGCTGGTCCAGAACAGATGTGACCTGCCAGGAGATCTCTAGTAGCTTTTGATATTTCTATTTTTCTACTATATAGTTTCCATCCTGATGCTTCTTTTTTCTTTTGTGTGTATGTACACACGCTTGTGTGTGTGCTCACATGAATATGTAAATATATGCATGGGTACATATGGGCATGTGTGTATATACAAGTGTATGTACACACGTGTGTGGGCATGTGTGTGTGCTTGTGTGTATGTGTACATTGCATGCGCACATGTGAATATGTATGTATATGCGCATACATTTGGGTGTGTGTACATATATATACACACACATATATGTGTATGTGTGTGTGTGTGTTTGTATGTCTGTGCGCACGTATGGAAGCCAGAGGTCAACATTAGTTGATGCTCCTTAGGTGCCGTCTTTCTTGCTTTTTTAGATAGGGTCTCTTCTTCACCTATTCAACACCTATTTGGCACCTATTTAACAATGTCAGCTGGCCAGCAAGCCCCAGGAATCTCCATATATCCACGCTTCTCCAATGCTAGGGCCATAAGTGCACCTGGATTTTTACAAGGATTCTGGGACTCAAACTCGGGTCCCCATGCTTGTGTGACAACTACCAAAGCAACTGAGCCATCTCTCCAACACTTCAAGCTTCTTTTGTAAGTTTACCTCATGACTTACAATGGTCAGCTTTAACTTTAAACTTCATTGGCACAGTCTAGAACCGTCTGGGAAGAGAGGCTTATTGAGGAATTAGGTAGATTGTGCTGGCCTGTGGGCGTGCTTATGGGGGATGGTCTTGATTACTGATAAAGGAAGACCCAGGACAGTGTGGGAGAAGCATTAGCTATGCAGAGAGTCCCGAATGACATAAAAGCAAAGGAAGTTAGATGAGTAGCAAGCAGGCAGACAGTATGGCTGCTGTCTTAGAGTTTCTATGGCTGTGAAGAAACATCATGATCACAGGAACTCTTACAAAGGAAGACGTTTAATTGGGCTGGCTTACAGTTCAGAGATTTAGTCCATGGTCATCATGGTGGGGAGCATGGCCGTGCTCAGGTAGACGTGGTGCTGGAGAGGTCACTGAGAGTTCTACATCTGGATCTGCAGGTAGCAGGAAGAGACCATGAGCCACTAGGCCTGGCTTGAGGTTCTGAAACCTCAAAGCCCAACCCTAGTGATGCACTTCCTCCAACAAAGCCACACCCACTCAACAAGGCCACACCTCCTATTGGTGCCACTCCCTATGAGCCGATGGGGCCATTTTTATTCAAACCACCACAGTTGCATTTGTGTCTTTCTGCTCTTGACTTGTAGGCGGTGCCTTAAGCTCCCGCCTTGACTTCCCTGTAATGACTGACTGTGACTTATGATTTTAAGCTAAACAGACTCCAGTCTCCCCCTCGTTGTCCCCCTCCCCAGTATGTTTCATCCCACCAAAAGAAAGGAAACTAGAACCTGGCTCAGTACAACTACAGAGGCTTCAACAATCATTTTTGCATCCCCAGTTAAGTCACAACCCCTAGATTCAGCTCCTATTAACACTGCTTTGTTCCAAGTCCTGTAATTTCACTCATTTGGAAGAGTCCAGAAGAAGGCTATTCCCAGCAGTGAGAGAGGCTGGGAAATGTAGTCTTTGAGGCAGAGACACAAAATCAACGTTCCTTAACTAAGCAACAATGCCAAGATGAATAATTACAGCATAGGTGAACAGCACTCTCTATCATGAATATCCATCATCTTATCTCTAAAGATGGGATTAGCTCAAGGACTGTCTTGCAACTCCATTCGTCCCTTTCTCCACACTCCATCTGTATTATTTTTATCTAGGACTGAACGTCACCGCTTTGCTGTCTTGTATCTAATGTCTCTTTCACTCTCTCATGTAAATGACTGTCAGGAGCACCTTAATGCCACCCACCCCTTGACTACCAGGCAAGTTTAATGCCTCCTGTCTGGTTGTTTCCCAGTGCACCTCTGTACATTGGATACCTTCTATCCACACATAGTTTCTAGGGTTTTTTTTCAGCCATTTTTTCCCCTTATAGACTTTTCCCTCTGTACCTGTCTGTTAGCTTATTTTCCTTTGCTGTAACAAAATATCCAATGCTGGCTAACTTGTAAAGAAAAGAAATTTATTGGGCTCACAATTGAAGAGCTAAGAGACTGGCATGAACATCTGTTTGGTTCCGATGAAGGCTCCCCTGTGTGTTACATGCCTGTTAGTGCTTTGTGGAATATTATTAAGAAAGAGATACCACATGGTGTGCTAGGGAGCCAGAGGACAGGTGCACTGGTATTTTGTTTGTGTGGTAACAAATAAAGCTTGCCTGAAGATCAGAATGCAGAGCTAAGCCACTAGAGGCCAGGGAGTGGTGGCACACACCTCGGGAGACAGAGGCAGAGGGATCTCTGTTAGTTCAAGGCCACCCTGGTCTATACAAGATTGAATATGCTTAAAAGAGGAAACAGAACTCACACAAAGGTGATCCCAGCACTTGGGATCCCACACTTTTTATCCCAGCACTAAAAAGGTGGAGATAGGAGTGGATATAGATGGACAGAGAGAGGAATATAAGGCAGAAGAGACCGGAGAGCAGAGAGTCTGAGCTTTGGTGGAGACAGCTGCAGTCGAGGCAGGCGCAGTCTGAGGACACAGTTGCCCCTGATTGGTAGGGGTAAAAGGGTCCTACTGAAGGAATTTAGATCTACACACATTCCCCCTTCGTCCTTCCCTCCCTCCCTCCTCTCCCTCCCTCCCTTCTTCCCTCCCTTCCTCCCTCCCTCCCTCCCTCCTTCCCTCCCTTCTCTCACATATACACACATTCATACTTATGTATTCACACTAACTCTCTGTCACACACATATACCTTCCACACATTCACACACACACACACACACACACACACACACACACACACACACACACACACGATAGAGAGATGGAGACAGAGAAACTTTCCAGTGTTTGGGTTGTACTTCATCTACAAGGCGAGTGTGACTCTTGCTAAGCATTTCCCACTCTGGGTCACATAGTCTTCACCTACACAGGGAGTATGGTTCTTGAGATGACTTGGTTGTTCAGATGAAGAACTCAGGACCGGGTAAAGCTAGACGGGGTTAGCCACGACAGCAATGTTGCTGTAGCTCCTTTACTGCTTCCAGGGGCCAAGTCTAGAAAGGGCTAGAAGCTACTGTTGCAGTTTTCATGTCCAATCGCCACACGAATGCCCTATTCATCAGAGCTGGCAGACCCCCCACTGGGTGACTGAGCTTGCGTGTCACTATGTGGAAGACCCCATGCTTGTCAGCTTTCCGTTGCTATAACAAATACCAGAGACATCCGTTTAGGGAGAGAAATAGTCATACTTTGAATCATAGGTTTGAAGGTGCTAGTCCGTGATTACCTGGTCCCGTTGCTTTTGGGGCCATGGTAGAGGAGAGGCATCAGTAGGGATATGAGGGGAGGAACTGCTCGTCTCATGGTAGGAATGGAAGGAGAGGAAAACACCAGATTCTACAATCCCCTCTAAGGGCGAGTCCCCAGTAACTCTGGAGACCTCACACTCAGCCCCAACTCTTAAAGCTTCCGCAACCTCCTAATAGCACCTCTCGAGGCAATAAGCCCTCAGCAATGTGACCCCGGGGAGTGTCCTGGATTGAAGCTGTCTTGAGGGAGCAGCTCTCCTCTGCATCTGTCACCTTCCTCCCTGACAATGAGTTTCTCCTGGACACACACCATCTTCCTCAGTCTGGCTTCTGCCAGAGGCCACCCAAATCCACCAGAGAAGTTTATTTCTGCTTGATACCCACTATCAGATGAACTCCTCTTACCACGGCCTTGATTGCTCTTTGGTTACAATGAAAATCCAGGGGGAAATAGCTGTCCTGAAACAGTGTGCTGGCCTACTGAGCTCCCTAGAAGCAGTTACCCAACTGAAGCATTGTTCCACCAAACAAAATATTTAGTTGAAAAAAACAATGTGGCTCCTGGGGCTATCATGTGACTTGGATGGTGGGTGGAGTACCAATGTTCTGACCCACCTCTCAGAAGCCTGTTTAGAAGCACCAGCCTGCTTTACTTGCTAGGACTGACCCCAGGTTTGAGGGTCCAGTGGCTGGGTATATTCACACTGATGGGCACATAGTGAGAGCTTCCGGGCCTCCTTATCTCCCTGCCCAGCATCCTGTCTCTGTCCTGCCACTGTAGAAACACTCTCTTGTCCGGTCCAGTCCCTCCGCGCTGCTACCAAGGCTGCTTTGGTCCCAGGTGCGAGGCAGGCGTCACACTCATGAGCCTCCATCTTCAGAAATAGATTCCCAGTCTCTGTGGCTGTCCTTAAACGCCGTTTGCAAACGCTCCATTTCTCCTGCAGGGACCTCAGCGGTGTTCTAGTTCCTTGCCTGCCTTGATATTAGAGGAGGCCATTGCTCTCTCAGGGCAGAATCTGCGTGTGCTACTGACGGGTGTAAATGTCCAGAGTTTGTGCGCGAGCTGCTATGCTGCCTTACCCCCGCCGCAGTAGGTGTTGAGAGGGAGACTCCATCCACCCAGGGCTCCGAGAGACGATAGCGGTCTGCTGAGCTCCAGCCAGCCTGACTGAAGTGTAGTCCGAGGGAAAGCAGCCTTGGCATGCAGGGCCACTAAGGCCCGGGATCCTTTGCTCCTGCCATAGGATCACAAACATGCCATGAAATCACACTCTGGCAAGTTTGTAAGTAAATGCAGCTCCAGTCCACACAGTCATTCCTGGGATTGGGATGGGAAGAGACTAGGGCTGTACTTACCCTGTGCATCTCAGCAGAGCAATAGCTGCCGGGTCAACTCAGTATGCGGGAGACATGGCCATGCTCTCCTGGGATCTTTTCCACGTGCCAGTCTCTGGTTTTCACTGCACTGGCTGTCCTCTGTGTGTTAGTCTTCTCTCTGTAAGCTCCTAGAAGGGAGAAATTATATATATGTGTGTGCATATATATAATTACATATAAAATCATATATATAATTATATGTAATTATATGTGCACATATATGTATATACATAATCACATATATAATATATAATTACACATATATAATCACATATGTATGCATATGTACATAATCAGCCCATGAGTTTTTAATTAAGCTTCTTAAGCATGTCTAAGCCTTGGTTTCTTCACCTCTAAAGTGAAAATAATGATAGCACTTAGCTCAAGGTTGATGTGAGAATTTGACAGAACTGCAAACACCAAAGCAATTGCCATCTAAATACTGGTGAAAGTGTAACGAGGACAATACCAGCAACACGAAACACACCTGCACGCGCTAGTCATATTGACTGGTGTCTTTTTCTGGGCGTTCTTCCTTTGCTCACGGATGATGTATGTGTGGTGTGCTTTGAAATATTTAGCTGGGGGCTTTCCAGGGGGAAAATCTTGAGTTGTGGTGTTTGCCGATGATTGTGGTGTAAATATCGCCATTGTGGCTGTCAGTCTACCACCAGCATGATACCACTGCAGGAGGAAGCAGGAAGCAGGCACAGTAACTCATCCCCCTCTTTAGATATGTGGACAGACAGAACTCCAAGCACCTAGCGTAGGTAGTGAAATAATTAGTGCTTGGTGAATTTCAGCAGTCTTAAAAAACATATATGAACATATAACTTAGAATTTATCTTTTTATAAGTTTTTGTTCCTTAGGAAATTTATTTGGTTTTGATTTTTTTTGGTCTCACCTATTAGGGCAGGCTGGCCTAGAGTTCACTATGATAGCCCAGGCAGGCCTTGAATTTATGATCCTCGTGCCTAGGCTTCCTGCATGCTGGCATCACAGGTGTGACTATCATATTTACTTTTAACTTAATCTTTAATAAATGCCATGTTTAACAACTGACTTACAAAATAGCAGCATGTTGAGGCTTCAACACACTATTAAATATGTTCATCCTCCCAATCCCAATGCAGACAGTACCAGACCTCAGAAGCCAGTCTCTGAGTCCCCCACACAGAGTCTCAAGAAGCTCCTGCCAATCTCTTGGAGCGGGCAATCTAGTTTAATAGTTTAATTATCTCTATGTGGCTTCCCACATGAAATATGTTATAAAAATTTGAGCCGCAAAAATTCATACAGCGAGTTCTCTTATTTTATTTTTGAAGTTATTTGTCAACCATTCATTCACCTTAATTTATGATTCCCAGGTTCCACTGAATCACTACCATCCTGCATACTCAAGTGATCTGACAAAGAAAACCGAGAGACAGATGGGCGTGGAGGCATTCTCTTATGATCCCAGCCCTGGAGAGAGAGAAGCAAGAGGATCACAAGTTTGAGGGCAGTCTGGGCTGCATAGAAAGATTTTATTTCAAGAAGAAATAATAATAACAGTAGAAAGACAGTCCAGCAAAAGTGGAACTTTAATGCAATCAAATATCCATGAACATTAAATGTAACAGTTGCTGAAGTCAACATGGTTTTGACTTGGTAACCATTTTACGCTTATTATGTCCATGAGGAGATAAGTTTGGTTGTAACCCTGAATGATCGATGTGAGCTCACCACAGTCCCTGCTCTGGGCCTCAACAAAGCCATGGCTGTGACTATGAGAGAGACATTAGACAAACAACTCCAGCATTGCTGGTTCCAAGACGTGGTGGATGTCTGCACTCAACCAACAAAGGAAAACGAGAAGAGCTCAAGCTTGGGTGCTCTTAACTTCAGGCTGCAGATGACCTGGTGGAGAAGACCCAAACATGTTGGGACGTAACGTGGGCTCTTAGAGGAACTGGTGTAGACTCAGAAACACTAATATGTATGTGAAAACTACGTTCAAAGCTAGTACCCAAGAGCTGAGGAAGACTCCCTAGAGGTCACCCACAGTCAAAGACAGTTGGGAGGAACAAACGTGACTCTGCCATTGGGACCACAGAGATGGTGATTACCATTTCTTTAACACAAAAGCAAAACCCATACACCTAAACAATTTCTAAGCAAACTCAAGATTCTCTCCCAATAATGTCATAGAATGCACATTATGAGAATCAGATTCTCACAGGAACAAGTGTGAACAAATGATTGTGGATACCCCTGACCAAGTGCCCTGCAGGAGTGTGCCTGGGCCGAACTGCCCCCAGAACCCCTACCAACAATGGTAAATTAGAGTTATAATAGAGACCCTTCTAGTTATTCTAATCTTAAATAAATGGCACTGATGTAATGAAAACCCAATGAAGTCATCCTAGCTTGTGGTGTGAAGGATCTCACACCGCATTGTGCTCAAGACCATGACAGTTTGCCCAACAGCCCACTAGATGGTGCTGCTTATCCACACAGCTGGAGAAACCACAGTTAGCAGAACTAGATTGCTAATTTGATCTTGTTTTAGTGCGATAGTTTGAATTCCTGTTTGGCATCAGAGCACAGTTCTATCATCTCATCTGTCTTTGGCAGACATCTCTCTTTGTCTCTGTCTCTTCCAGCCCCCCTCCTCTCTGTATGTCACCACACACACACACACACACACACACACACACACACACACATAAAATCTCTCAAGTGTAGCTTCTTTTTAAAATTGTTTTTATTGAGCTATATATTTTTCTTTATCCCCTCCCTTCATCCCCCCTTCCCTTCTACTCTCTCCCATGGTCCCATGCTCCCAATTTACCCAGGAGATCTTGTCTTTTTCTATTTCCCATGTAGATTAGATCCATGTATGTCTCTCTTAGGGTCTTCTTTGTTGTCTAGGTTCTCTGGGGTTGTGATTTGTGGGCTGGATTTTCTTTGCTTTATGTGTAAAAGCCACTTATGAGTGAGTACTTATGATATTTGTCTTTCTGGGTCTGGGTTAGCTCACTCGAAATGGTGTTTTCTAGATCCATTCATTTGTCTACAAATTTCAAGATGTCATTATTTTTTTCCACTGTGTAGTGCTCCACTGTATAAATGTACCACATTTTCTTTATCCATTCTTCGGTCCAGGGGCAACTCAAGAGGTTCATCCACAATGGCTCCTACTACTCTCTACCTTTCCCCCAAGTCTGCTGCTCCACAAAAGAACAAATAATCCAATAAAAAATGGGGAACAGACCTAAACAGAGAACTCTCAACAGATGAATCTAAAATGGCTGAAATACACTTAAGGAATGCTCAACATCTTTAGCCATCAGAGAAATGCAAATGAAAACAACCCTGAAATTCCAGCTTACACCTGTCAGAATGGCCAAGATCAAAAACGCTGATGACAGCTTCTGCTGGAGAGGATGTGGGGTAAAGGGAACACTTCCGCATTGCTGGTGGGAGTGCAAACTGGTACAGCTTTGGAAATCAGTGTGGCAATTTCTCAGAAAATTGGGAAGCAAACTTCCTCAAGACCCAGCAATACCACTTTTGGGTATATACCCAAAGGATGCTCAATCATATGACAAGGACATGAACTCCAGTATGTTCATAGCAGCATTGTTTGTCATAGCCTGGAGTGTAGCTTCTCTATCCTTTGCACGTTATCATTTAGAAGATGCTCATCCCCAAACCCCATGCCTTCCTTGGGTCCTTCTGAGGATTCTACAAGGGAAGTGGAGCTAAAGAAGCCTCCAGGCATCTCCACAGCAGGTTTCATTTCCTTCTGCTTCTCCTTCCATTTCCTCCCTTCTTCTTCATAGCCTTGTTATTGCCCTAACCCTGTCAGAGCCCAGATCTCCATACCTTTTCACTCTGCTTCCCCGATGGTCAGATACTGCCTGCTAACTTTGGCTTGTCCTCTGGAAGTATCTAACCTCTAACCACATGGAAAGCTCTGTCTTCCTCTATCCTGAAGTGGCAATGAGCTGTCTCCTTTGATACCAACTGTCAACTGATGTACTTTTCTTGCCGGATTTAATGTGAGCTGGTTAAGAACATGGGCACCTAGCCTTACAGTTTGGTCACTGTCAACAAGAAGTCCAGAACCTGAAAGGCAGGATGAAAACAAGATCAAGTCTAGTGAATGGCCTTGTAGACTGCAGACTCGGAGATTGGACAGTGGAGGAGGAAGGCTGAAGGAATACACAGAACTGGAGACAACCTTGAACTTGAGATAGAAGTTCCCTAGCAGAGGGAGGAGAGAGCACAGATCCCAGAAACCACGTGGAGCTGCACCACAGGCTGGTGAATGTGCTGAGGACTGGCCGGCTAAGACCGGAGAGGGAGCCAAGACAAGCTGCGAGGGGCTTGAACACGAAGCCAGGAGGCTACAGCAAAGTTTTCCCCCAAGCTGCACAGGTTCAGCGCTGCCACTCACAGAAAGCCTTAATCCAGCGCTTCAGACCGTGAGCTTATTTGCAAATCATAGGCTGCCATGGCTGTTATTAAAGAGGGATGGAGTGCACACGAATAGGATAGGCTGTCACTCAGTGACTTATCCATAGATAAGGAGAAAAGGGGACCGAGAGCTGGCAGACAGAATCCAGGAATGACACAGCTGAGAGCCAAGACTGACAGCGGCTAACAGAAGCTGGTGGGCGGGGCACAGAAGCTGGGGGCGGGGCACAGAAGCTGGTGGGCGGGGCACAGAAGCTGGGGGGCGGGCACAGTAACTGGGGGCGGGGCACAGAAATGCTTGCTACAGGATGCAAGGTGCACAGCCTTAATATTTTCCTGTCTTAGACTTGGAGCCTCTGGAGCCCTAAGACAATACTTTTCTGCTTTTTAACAATGCCCAGTGTGGGGTACTTTGTTAAAGTAGCTGTGGGGAACCACACTATCGCCTGAGTCCCTGCTAGCTACCTCACACTGCCCTGGAAGACCCTCCCACCCCTACACACCCTCTGTGCTCTCCTGGTTCAGCCAAAGCCCACGTCCTCTTAGACCCGACAGCACCCTCTGCCCATGAGAGGTCCTTCTATAGATACAGCCCACTGTGCACTTGTCTTTTCTGGGTACAGATATTAGACCCAAAGATATTAGACTGGATTTCCAGTGATATCTTAGAAACCTTCAACACCAATTTGGGGTGCCCACTGGACCACAAATCATATATTTATTGTCTTAGTTGATCCACATATTTCTTATTTATTTATTTATTTATTTATTTATTTATTTATTTATTTTGGTTTTTCGAGACAGGGTTTCTCTGTGGTTTTGGAGCCTGTCCTGGAACTAGCTCTTGTAGACCAGGCTGGTCTCGAACTCACAAAGATCCGCCTGCCTCTGCCTCCCAAGTGCTGGGATTAAAGGCGTGCGCCACCACCGCCCGGCGATCCACATATTTCTAAGTGCAATAGTGTGAATATAATTTGTGTTTGTTTCCTAAAGTGTCTCGTGTTGGAAGCTTGGTTCCCGGTGTGATGATGTGATGTGGTGGGATCTTTAAGACATGGCGTCTAGTAGGAACTAATTAGGTCATTGACAACCACCTTTGGCAGGAATTAATGTTGGTTTCTAGGAATGTGTTAGTTCCCAAGGAAGAACATTGTTATAAAGGAGACCACCACGTGCTTGGCCCCTTCTTTATATACTCATTTCCCCTTCCCACTTCTCTACAACCATGTGACATAGTCAAGGGGACTTTTGCCAGCGGCTAAATGGCTAGGGCTATTTTATCTTGGGCTTTGAGCCTCTGATAAATGTATGAGTTAAATATACCTCTTTTTTTTAATAGTCCACCCTCAGGTATTTTTGTTACAGCAGCAGAGAGCTAACTAAGACATCAAGACTTAGAAGATATGGGCTTTGGAGGTGACAGCAGCTTTGGATGCTAGTGCAATGCTATTTTTTTTATATCAATTAACCAATTCAGTGAGCATAAAATTGAAAACCATTAGTTATGCATTGGGCTCAAATCCAAACCACATAAAAGATGGGTAAACATGTGAAAACCACACGACATCTCCAAACCTATTTTCTCACCAGCGAGTAAATGTTTGTTGTTTCAGGTGTGAGATCTGAATGTCTCCAGCGACCAGATGTTGGAGAAGAGTCTTTCAAAGAGACAAAAAGCTGGGACAATTTTATTTTTCTTTTTTGTTGCAGTCAATGATGTCAGAATAGGAAGACTTCATGCCCTATTAGTTTCCACAGTGAATAATATTACCCAGATCCATGATAAGCACAGATTTTTTTTTTTTTTTTTTTTTTTTTTTTTTTTACAGATAATGAACTTCACCGTCTGGGAATTTCAAATGATGCCCTTATACTGGGAACAGTGGGTATCCATGTCTGCCACACACTAGACAGTGGCTCTCAGCTATGGGGATGGAATCTACCAAAGTGTGGTCCAGAGTCAATGTTGTACCGCCTGCCCACGTTCACACTCATCAACATTTAGTGCAAGAGAGATGCATGTGATGGGAAGAGACACTAGGTTGCCACACCTGCCTGTGATCCCAGTCCTTCAGAGGCCACGGCGGGAGCATAGTTAGGGTAAAGGTTGCCTGGGCTACATAGTGAGACCTTGTTTCCAGAAGGCGATGTTTGGGGATGCAGGTTAGGAAACAAGATGCTAGCACACACTTGCTTAGTGTTTGCAAAGCTCAGGGCTTCACCCTCAGCTCAGTAAACAAACTGCAATCCCTGCTTCACTGCCAAAGGTGTCCAACGGGTCTCCAGGCTCTGGCCATGAAAGAACAAGGAAGGGTTTTCTCGGGGAGTTCCAGGTGATCCCCTCATTTCGGTACGTTTGAGCCTCACTTAAAAAAATTCAAAAAGCAAGAGAGAGTGAGGGCCTTCCTAGCAGCAGAAAGATCACTGACCTGGCCAAGGCGGGGACATGTGAGCCAGACTGCGGGACCAAAGGGAATGGACTCTGTGACTGAAAGGGACAGAAATATCCATGCTATGAAAACACCCAGACTTCATTGATTGGATGTTTCCAGCTCTGTATCTCCAAACCATATAGACACGTTCCATAAGATTCTTGTCACGGGTCCCCAACACACAGAGGAGGACATCAGTTCCAGGTACTCCAACTTCATACAAGAAGTCTGCTTCTCCTCTAGGTTCCATCTAACACCTCGCCCTGCCCTGGGGAGGCCAGAAATATATATGCCTAGTGTATCGCCACACCCCACAAGGCCTGAGCTGGGGAACATTTTCTCATTACAAAAAATCTTCCTTTCGGATTCAACAGGGTCTCAGCTTCTCAGGTCTGCAGAGGAGACTGTTCTGTGTACAGAAACAGCTTGGGAGCATCTTCTAGGGCTGGAGGATGAAGATCGGTTAGAGTGAGCACGCAAACAGCCTTGGGAGGGGAAGAAAGTTCCTCGAGTCTTCTTGCTAGCAAGGTCAGTTCATCCAAACCCGCGAGTTTTCTCCCCGCTGACTTTATTATCTTCATTTTTTGAAGAGTTGGCATTTTAAACGATCCGAATGACACCGAATCTATCTTAATTATAACCTTTCCTCTCAGGGCACAGAGTTGTCTGCGGAAGAATTTTTAAAATCCCTTAATTAACCTGCAATGGCTTTACTTTGCCAAAGGTTGTGCTCTGGAAGCACTGGGAGCTCTGTTCTCTGTCTTCTGCCTGGAGTCGTTTAAAAAACAAAACAAAACAACAAACCCGACATAATAAAAATTAGAAAAAAAACCCCAACAACCCTATAGCAGTAAACTGCTGGGCTCTCAGAGGCCAGACAGCCTGAGAAAGCAGGCAGCTCACACATCCAGAGTCTGAAGTTACAGGTCTCAGAGATTAATGTTCATCTTCTGCACACATCATTTCCGAGAGAATGTTTGAGGATAAATTGCTCTTTTTTTAATCTGCCGCAGATCTAATTTTTGATGATGAGGTTTTTACAAGCGGGCTCTAATTCACTAATATGTGGCTTTTTACTATCTACTTTATCTTCCAGACACAGTACTTAATCCTCCTAAACAGAGATTGCATCTGGGGTCAACAAATCGAAGTGAGCAGGGATGCAGTTGGGAGGAAACCCATCCCATGCCAGCTTCCTTCTAGACCCCTGTCCCTTCCAACCGAGGAGGCCTTCCTTGGAAAATAATGCCTTCAGGTTTCTCACCCGCTTAGTTTCTCCTCAGATCCCGGAATGATTCAGCAAACACCTTCACGGGGCCATAGATTTATTGTTTATCAAATTAACAAAATAAACATAATTTAACTGTAAGAAATCAAGAGAATCTCACCTTTCTATTTTTAACTTGCCCCTTTCAGATCTTCCTTGGGCACCGGGTTGAGACAGTTTTGGCCTACTGTGCTGGAACCCCATCTTGGGCTGCTCTTTGATGGGTGACCTAGTTGTACTGTCGTCCCTTTGTGGGGTCCCACAACTGCTAGGGCCCTGTGCTGTGTGAGCATTTGTGCCTGCAATGAACTCCTGCAGCTCATATTACTTCCTAGGCCTTCTACACTTACGAGATATACTCTCCTGCTGACTCTCCTGTGTGTCTGACGATCTTCTGTTCGGCTACCCGACCCATGTCATCCACGCAGTCTCCCCGCTGGGCATCCTGGGTCTGAGTGCCATAGATCCTTGTATGGAACAGCCACCACAGTGGTACCAACCAGAAGACTGCCCCTGCTAATGCTTTCTGGAACAATGACAAGGAGCACAGAGTGGCTGTTTATTAGAGTGTTGTCACGACCTCGTTGACCTTCGCAGCGGTCTTGAGGGATTAAAGTGTGTGCTCTTCCCGCGAGCTTCTGCAGCTGTGTCCCCGTGCACTAGGTGTAGGCCTCCAGGCCTCATGTTGTAATGGGTAATGTATTTGTGCCCTTCCTTCTTGCTGCGACAGCACATCAGAGAAAGATAGCCGAAGGGAGGAAGTTTTGGCTCACTGCTCAGGGGATCCAGTCCCACATGATGGTCAGAGTCAATCCACGGTGGTGGTTGTTTGCAGCCGCGTTTTCTCACAGGGCACAGAGAGCTTAGGGTTTGCTACAACCCTGAAGGTACCTTGTGCTTGCCAGCTAGGCCTTCCTTCTTACAGGCTCCACTGTTATAGCCCTGGCGTCGTTTGAAGATTCACCAACCCAAGAATGACTAAGATTTAGTAAGAAGAGACTTTCATTCAGATACGGACACCAGTTCTGCACCTGAGAGCACTCTTGAGATGCAGCGTTTAGCCATATTAGTTCAGGGCTTATAAAGACAAAAACTACAAAGTCACAGTTTTGGGGGTCCAGTTAACGCGCACCCTGTCTACATGTAGGCAAAGCTTAACTTCTCTAACAGAGGTCAGACAGAGGCCGCAGTTATCTTGAGCAAGCAAGCATTAGTTTTACAAAAGCAGAACTAGCCATTAGCTCCAAGGACCCATTATCTTGCAAGAACATTTGGGACAATAAAAGATTTTTACTTTTATTGTGGGCGGTTTGGAAGAGTATGTCAACTATTCCGAGAGTAGGGGAGAGGGCTGACAGGGTATAGCTTGTACAAGAAGAGGCTTACATGCTTAGACATAATAGACATATATCATAAGCATAATTAATTGACCATCCCACCACGACCTCCCCAGAACAGTGTCATCAGCTGGAGACCAAATAAACACAGGATCCTTATATAGGGACATTTCTCAACCAAACAACAACTGATTTTTATGGCATGCCTTGTAGGTGTCCAGGAAGAATGTGCACAATTCCAAATATTTGAACGCAGTGGCTCATTGATTATGCATTTGTCATGAGACAATCACATATGTCCTCTTTTGTGGGCAAAATAAAAGAACAAAGCATAGGAACCCAAGTGACCAGTGTCATACCTAGGGACCCTGACCCAGGCCCACTTCTAAACATCACTTGGATGATGGGCCACCAGGACTTGACAGAGCCTGCCAGAGACTCTGTGCTAAAAATAAATAAAAAGCTATGCGCTATGATCAAGCTGTGTGGGTGTGAACTGCAGAGACCACTCAGTCAGGAGGGAACTGACACCCAACCCTCAAGGTTACCCTTGTGCAAAGTGGGGCGGGGGGGGGGGGGGGTAGATTGAAGCTGGAGTTTGGGATGGCCCACTGTTTTCAGTGATCTGGTATTTGGAGCCCAGGTTATTCGTGGGCTACATGAATAGCCCAGGAGCTGATATAGATAGGTATCAGGTTCTCGTTTCCTTGACTCTCCGTTGAAGGATGGGAGACTCCTTAGAAGGCATTTTAGATAATATGAGACATATGCTTCCATCACTGGTGGTGAATGAGAAGGTAAGGCTAGGTGTGTGTGTAGGGTGTCTCAAGATTATGCCCATGTTGACAGTATCCCTTTTATTGATGATCTGTGCATGCAAGTATGTTTATGTGTGTAGTATTTGCATGTATATAGCTCAGATTTTTAACTAGAGAGATTCATCCTTGGGGTCCAAAAATGAAACTCAAAAGTGGCAAGCAACCTATTGTGAAGGCCCCTTGGGGTTCATCATCATTTGTAAGCCTAGACCTAGAAGAAGATAGCTTTGTAATAGACGTCAGGAAACAGCTTTGAAAACTGTGGGGGACAGTGACTGACAGGTACCACATGTCATGAAAGCGCTGGGGTGTTCTGGTTTGAGTATTTCAAGGTACCTTTTGGGGCCAGTGAGGAGAAGAGTTAAGAAGGGATCTGTGGGTACCCAGTCACCTGCACACAGGTGGAGATAGTCACAGGGACCTACTTCATCTTCTTAAGGGAAAGTATTCAATTTGCTTGTATTTATTTGTCTAAACTTTGTTGCTGTAACAATACCACCAAATATAGACAAGCAGGAAGAAGTAAATAGGGCTGAGTGTGGCTCAGTGGTGGAACAGTTTGTAAATAAACACTAGGCCCCACGTTTAACCCCTGGGTAACCTTTCTGAGAGTTGGGGAGCATATTACCGATTTTACGTGTACCCTTTCTACAGACATAAAATGTCATTTTGTATTGGGTAGCACTTTCTTCCGAGGTCAAAGTCTTCCATCTTGGAGGGAAACCTCTCAAAACACAGGATGTAAAAGGAAGGTGAGACAATAGGGTGTTTAAGACTGAACGTTTATAATAGGATGCTCTATGAAGAAGGGAAACATTATATCCTGAAGCTCATTAAGACAGGAAGTAAACAACGCAATACCTTCAGGGAGTCCCTGAAACTGACCGTATTTACTAGGCCCCTCCCTTGTCAAGAGTACATAAGCAGTAAAGCTTGGGGAGACACACTCTTGGGTAAGCTGGATTCCCTAGAAGACTCCTGGACAAGCTGATCTGCTTAGGACTGACACAGACTGAGCTGCCTGGAAGAGACTCAGACCGACTGTTGCAATTGGAAAGGCCACTCCCAACCCACTGTGCAGTGGGCTCCAGGTTTCCAGCTTTTTTGAGTTGCCGCCTATGCTGGGGTAAGCTTGTTGGTGATGCTGTCCTTGTATCATTTCTGCTCCTTTAAGTAACTCTCACCCCTATTCGTCTATGTACAGCTCATAGTTCAGCAAGATGGGCTGTATTGCTATCCTTACTTCAGTCCGTTCTCAGCTGCCTATCCGGGGTGAGTAGACATCTCTGCGGAAAGAGTGTCACACAATATTCTACGCCCTGCCTTTCTTAGCGAGGAGTCCCACCTCCCTAAGTTGATCCTAAGACCAAATTCTCAGCACAAAGGAGATTTGTTTGCTCCAGAGCGACAAAGTGTAGGCTATAAGAGACAAAGACGGGATAGAGGACGAGGGAGAAGGGGATGAGAACAAGAGAGAGAGGGAGGGAGAAGTTGTCCTGGAGGGACAAAAAACTGCCTCTGGATGGAGAGGAGACAGATGTGGCCCATGGGAAAATGGTGGTTTATAAAGGTAATAGGGGAAAACCCTGTGTTAGGATGAGGTGGTTAATTTAGATCGGACATGTTAATTAGATCAGCCAAAAGTGGGCCTTTGATTGCTGAACTTCAGTACTGCGATAGCTGGACCTTGGCCGTCAGCTTCAGAAGGAGAAAGTGGCCGAACAAGGCACTAGACCTTGGTGGCTAGTGTTAGGAATGTAATCTAACCGGCTAGCAAGGCAGAGGGAATGGGGGGAAAGGGCGGGGCCTGCCAGAATCAGCTTTGCCTTGCTCAGTGCTGATAGAGCCCTTCAACGCCCATCTTACCTTCTGTCATCCTCTTGGAATTTTCCAGACTTCTCAAATTCCTTTTGCTCCTGCAGTTAATCCCAACCACCAATCCGAGGTCATAAGTATCTTCTGGGAATGCTGCTAATCTAGAATTCTGAGCCTTGCCTGGGCCCAAGAGAGCACACATCCTGAATGTGTCTGCAGTCACTCCACAGGGGTGACTTTGAGGATTAGATCTAATGGCTGGGTGACTTCAGAGGAGACATTTGGGTTGGAACCCTAGTTCTGTCATTTGAACTGAGCTCAGCTTCTCTGTTCGTGTCAGAGACAAAATCTTACATGAACCACACCTGCTAAACAGAATGGCTTCTGGATGAAAGCTCCTTTCTTCTCTTAAATATTTTTATGCTTTTGCTTCCTTTGTTTATTGTTTTTATTAGCCTTATTTTTTAATTTTTTTTGGCAATCTGTCAGAGGCCTCCCAGACAGGAAACACCCAAAACAAGGAAAGTCTTAAGTCACTTGAACACTGCAGAGTGAATAAAAATGGTATGCTTTCTCGTGTGGGAAAGCTCTCAGGGACAATGGGAACCTCCACATGCACGGAGAGACCACCCATTATGGTGACCAATGGACAGAGAGACTTCTGGGAAAAACTAGGGACTTTGAAATGCATGGCTTACGAATCAATTAAAACACACAGCCAAAAGCTGCGATGGGGTGATGGGGCATGGCATAGGGACAGGAAGTTGCCAACGTGGAGGCCCATTGGCTGCTGCTTCCAGCTTTTCCTGAGGGTGGTGTGCTTTAGGAAGCCAGGTGGTTTGTGTGCAGCTAGGTTTGGGGAGCTGTGAAGGAACAAAATACCCCTCACGTGACACTGATTTCAGACTTACAAACCCTGAGCACTTCCCAAGTAGGCCAGCCTCCTGCATCTGAGCCCAGCCCTTCGCTCGCCTCTCTGCTATGCTTGGCACACATACACACGTCCCCCTTGTCGTGTCTACAGCTGTGGGTCCGTAGTCACTGTGGTGATGCAAAAGAAAACGGCCCCCCACGGGGAGTGGCATTATAAGGAGGTGTGGCTTTGTTGGAATTGGTGTGATCTTGCGGGAGGAAGTGTGCCACTGTGGGGGTGGGCTTTGAGGTCCCCTTTGCTCAACAAGCCTGTGGATGAAGATGGAGAACTCTCAGCTCCCTCTCCAGCACCATGTCTGCCTGCACATTGCGGTGCTGTAGCATCTCTCCATGATAAGAAAGCACTAAACCTCGGGAACTGTAAGCCAGCCCCAGTTAAATGTTTTCTTTTATAAGAACTGCCATTGTATGGTGTCTCCTCACAGAAATGGAAACCCTACCTAAGGCAGTTACTTTCTGCTCTTCCTTCTCCCATCCCCCATCTCCTCTTTTTTTCGTCCCTGCCTCTCCTTTGTAGAGTGCTGCCTAGGTTGGCTCGAACTCAGTTTTCTTGCCTTAGCCTCCTCAAAGTATTAGCGTCACAGGAGGGCAGCACCTGTAATAGTTTTGTGACTAACCCATAACAGACCAGGTGCTGCCCATCACACAGCGCAGGCTCATCACCAAGGCTACGATCTTATCCACAAAGCAGCCAAGTATGGGAATGGCAAGCAGGGCTCAACCCTGCCTCCCCTGCAGTAAGGATATTTATGGCATGAAGAAGCAATGGAAGTCAAGATGTAGGGAGGTGAGGAAAGACAAGTGGGGTGGTGTTGGGAGCAGTGAGACCCCAGATCCTGAATTTCTTGTAATCCCCTGATCTGAGTGCCTACAGCTGCTCTGAGCACGAGACCTTCAGGAGTTCCTGATGGCAGGAGAGTGGTTTCTGGTGGGTTTGGCTGGGGCGTGGCTACCTCTATATAATCTACCCCTGAACACAATAAAGGGGCATTCTTGGGGAATTCAAGGATGACCCGTGTCGCTGACTCTTCCATCTGTGTGTGTTTGTGTATTTCAACCTCCAGCTCCCTTGCCCGAAGCTCGCGAACCCGGTAATAGCGCACAGAGCGCAGACACGGGGGCGCGGTGCGTGGCAATTGGAGGTCTCCAACGAGATATCAGGCAGGGTGGTTTTGCAGCGGCAAGGGCACTTCATGGCTATCCTTTGGGCATGCTCGGAAAACAGTTGCAGTGTTGGGGTTTTCAGCCCTCTGGAGACTTGAGCTGGCTTGAGTCAGGTCTGTGACTTCCTGGGTTTGAGCTACCCAGATGTAGCCTCCAGGTGCCTGGGCACCAACGTGTGCAATCATTACCATAATGACCCTTGTGTTAGAGGCGTGATTATCTGCTGCAAAGCCCAGAGGAGGCTGATAACAAACTGCTTAGTTCAGCCAACTTTAAAATTGTTGCTTTGAAAGGCAGCCGAAAGCTAGTGGAGCGGGCTAAATCCGGAGGGCTTATTAAGGTTTACCCTCTGCTCAGGGCAGCCTAATACATCTCTGCGCTAGATTAGAAACTCATAGGACGACGTCTTAGGCAGTGCTCAACCCGGTTCTGCACTTAAAGAATCGTCTCCTACAGAGTCGAGAACAATAGAATGCGGCTTGCGTGGCAGATGAGTAAAAGAGGAGGTATAACTGGGTGGGGAAGGATCACGCCACATGCGTGATGCCCCAGCTGGGCATATGGTCACAGGTTACAGGCATGGATGCTTTTCCTGTATCAGTTCACCAGTTGCCCAGTGAGGTAGATGCTATCCCACACAGGGAAATCTAAAACACGGAGGGTGTGTGCAAATCTAAGTTCACGTTGTTAAGTAAGGAAGGGGGGGGCTGTGTGGAGAACTTAAGGGGGGGTTACCAAAACGTCAAGATGAATAATGGTTAAAAAAAGTCATGGAAATTCATTAAGAAATAACCTACCAAAAATTAAAAATAGAGGGGGCTGACCTTGCCTTTACAAAGACTAGCTGGTCTGTGTTTTTAAATCATGCATTAAAGTATGATCTACCTTGGTCAGGGCACGATGATACACACCTGTGATCTCAGCTAATGGGGATATTGAGGCAGGAGAGTCACAACATTGAGAACACTCTGGCCTATACAGGAATGCTTTCTCAATTTCTTAAAATAGAGCTGAAGGGGCAGCTAAATAGCCCATGAGGCAGTGAGGTCTTAGGTTAGGTCCCAGCACTACCAAGAAAAAAATTACATTGGGTATGAAGATTGTTTTTAGGGGGTCTATTACGCATCTTCTGCCAATTGGAGAGTCTTGCCTACCCCACCTATTAGCAGAGTCTTGCCTACCCCACCTTGTCCTGGCTTTTGGTGGTGGAGCTAAAATGTGAATAAAAACATCACGGGCCATTGGGTTGAGTGATCCTCATGCCCCATTGTGTGTGTAGACCTTGGGAGTAAAGTAGGCATCCATCCATGTGTTCTGGATAATATGATGGCATCTGTATGTATGGAATCAAATATTCAGCTTTGAGGCACATACCTGGGTCTACACAGCTAGTACATACACAGACCAGAGCTTAACCCAAGGATGGCTTAAAAGTCAGGCTCTTCCCATGACCTTTTATTGGTGTCATTACTGTGTGCTCTGTATCTACTGTGATAGAATTAGGCAGGTGTAAGACTGCAACCAGGGTTTAACCTTGAAAAAAAAACAAAGACACTCAAGAGGTAGAAGTAGGCACAGGCAGACCAGTAAGGTAAAATGCCAGAAAAATGAAGACAGACTAGGGGAGGTTTGTGAGAGACATGATAAAGAATGGGGAAAAGAAAGACCCCTAGGGAATATGTCAGCCAGGAGAGTTCTTCAAAACAGAGAATATAGTTTTGGTTTAATATAATTTTTGCTTATGTGTGTGTGCCTGCTTGAGTTTATGTGCGCTATCACATGTGTGCAGGTACACATGGATGCCAGCAGAGGGCACTGGATCCACCGGAACTGGAGGTGTGGGTAGTGAATTACTAGAAATGCATCTTGGAAACGGAGCCTTCGATCTCTACGAAATCAGTAAGTGCCCTCAACCACTGAAACCTCTTCCCAGCCATGTCAATTCTCAAGTCATGCATTTGTATATAATCTCCATTAAATCCTTATATAGAACAGAAAAGATACAGAGTGGATTGAACAGGGAAGCACGAAGGCTGAGCATACCATAGTTTAAATGTTCAAGGTCAGGTAGTGGTCACCCGCCATGCCCAGGCCTGCCTCTGGTGATCTTGGGTATCACTGTTCCATGTCTATTGAGCTTCCAGTTCTATCGTAAGGAAATCAGTGCGTATAGCATAGGGTTGGAAATCTGTGTTCATTGAGACCCAGATGAAGCCCCAGTGGTGTGGGACAATTCTGTATTCTGTCAATTATATTTTAAATAAACGCTGATTGGCCAGTAGCCAGGCAGAAAGTATATGCAGGACAACCAGACAGGAAGTAGAGGCGGGTAAATGAGAACAGGAGAATTCTGGAAAGGAGGAAGCCAAGCCTATTCTTCTGAAGTCCTGTCTAGACACTGAAGAAGGAGGATGTGACCTGGCCTGCTGAAAAAGGTACCCAGCCAGGTGGCTAACATATACTAGAATAATGGGCTAATATAAGTTATAAGAGTTAATAAGAAGCCTGAGCTAATGGGCCAATCAGTTTATAACTTATGGAGATCTCTGTGTGATTTTCTTTGGGGCTAAACAGCTGTGAGACCTGGTGGGAGGACAGAAACCCCTAAAAAGCAGGCCCTCATGTTATACCCCAAGAATCAGGCCAAAGGAGAGGAAGAAAATCCCAAGGCAGAAAACAGCAAAGACCTCAGTCATGCTAATGATATCCTGTCTGTCTTGGTCATCATTGGACTTCCATTAAATCTCAGCTGTCCTTCCTCGAGACCCCAGCTCAGTACAATTCCTCTCTGGCTTTTACCTGACTTTCTGCTACAGTGTGTACATCTAATCTCTCCACAAAGTTGAGTTTCTTAGAGGATTTTTAGCAGATTTTGGTAACATGAAGAGCAAGAACTTGCAGTCTTTCATGAATTGAGGTGAGGTGACCAATACTGGGTCTTATACATGTAAGTATCAGAGCCCTGGGGACCTGTAAAAGAGAGAGAGAGAGAGTGTGTGTGTTTGTGTGTGTGTGTGTGTCCATCCACATGCACACATGAGCTCATAATCACTGGTCCACACTGCTTTATCCACGTCTGAACCAGGGCCCAGGGCCTTTATCATAGCAGATTAAGCACCCCAGCCGTCTACATCCCAATGCACTTTCTATACTAACATGTCCTCATTAGTCTACTAAGCATTCTTCATAAAAGTGTATCACCTGAGGGAATTCTGGTCTAAAGAGTTAGTATTGATGCTTCCAACCTAGAACGGCTTCCACCGTTTTCAACCCTGTGATGGCGAACAAACCATACACAGGGAGTTGAAACCATGCTTGGAATTTTGACTTTGGGTCTTTTCTTCAGCTAGCACGGGGAGTCATGTTTGATAGGCTGCAAGCTGCAGGACATGGTCTGTGGCCCCCTCTCCCTGCACTGTGTGCCGCTGGGGTCACTTGAGTGGTTGGGAACATGTGTAGATGCCCTTTGCTTTACACTCTCAAACAGGGCCTGCATTTTAAGGATGTAATTCCATGGGAAAAAGGGAAGCATTTAACTTTGCCATTCTAGAATCTTCCAGAAAAGATCCATTTACTTTTCAATAGGAATAGCAAAGGCACAGCTCCTCCCAATACCGCCTCAAAATCCCAGCCTTGTTATGCTCAACAATCTGGACTCATGGCACTATTATCCTTGTCTACCCCTAATCAACTCTCCTTCAATGGGACGACCCACCTTAAATGAGGCCTCCATAGCTCAGTGAGGACCCTGGAGGGCCCCTCTGCTATCTGACTGTGTCCCTCCCAATGAGAGCAAACACAGTCTTGTGTGCTTTTCCACACACAGTATCCAGGGAGCCAGCATTTGATAACCCAGAAGGAAAAGAAAGGACAACATGACAATGGGAACAGTTCACTAGAGTTAGGGTGGTCATGTCATTTTCTAGAAGCAACAGTTCCTACATAGTACTGAGGGCACCTCTGACATGTAGCCAGAGAAATGGTCAGGTACATGTAGCGCCAGGGTTATGTTTGTTGTCCAGGTCTGACAGGAAAGTTGTCGGCTTACTTCCCTGCTCCCCCCAGTAGAAGGGGAAGTTGTCTTTGTAAAGCAAGCTCTTGCGGTTTCTTTCAGTCTCCTACTAGGTGGACACTCCCCTCTTCAGCATCTCTTACTCACAGTCTCTTCTTGTTGGCAAAGGGGAATTCATGAACCTTCATGGAAGTAAAGCCCAGGCTGCTCGGCTCTGAGCCCAGAACCTCTCGGCTGCTCTGTGGGTCACAATAGTGACTTTCCACTTGGTCATGTCTCACTCTGATGACAATTCTGATACTGACTCTGGCTCCCAGTTCACTGGCCTGGTTCTTTTCTGCTGGTTAGACCTCTCTTGCCCTTTCTAGGGTCAGTGTAACCTTCCCGTTTGTCCCCCACTTGTGCTGCCGCTCCACCTGGCTTATGACGTTCACATGGGTCCCCACTGCAGCCACTGTCTTCGTCACCTTGTCTTCTGGGATATCTGTGAACTTCCACACCCTTCAGAGTCCCGTGCCAGTGTAGGGGATGTCACAGCTTTTGTGACCCACTGTCCTACCAGCTGTAGCAAGGAGAGTCCTGAAATGGATAAAGGACTCTGAGGGACTTTCTGTCAAGTGTCCCATAGGACAAAAAAGTCTATGTTTTTAAGTGTCTCTTCAAGCTATCAGCATGTTGAATTTCTTCCATTATGTCAGCCCAGGGAGGGAAGTCAGGTCTGAGTCAGTTTACCTGGGTGGCCAGAACAAAGTATTGATTTCCTTGTAGTTTTGGGGGCTGGACATTGAGATCAGGTACCAGCAGGATTGGTTCATTTCAAGACCTCTCTCCAAGAATTGCAGACAGCTATCTCTTTCCTGTCCCTTCACGCCATGGCGACCACTTCCTTCCTTTTGTTTTATGCGATGACAACCACCTCCTTCCTGTCCCTCCACACCGTGATTGCTGCTTCCTTCCTGTCTTCTCTTGGTATGTCTCTGAGTCTGGATTTCTGTTCATCTAAGGGTGACAGTCATATTGGGTGAAAGCCCCCCCCCCCTTTAGTGAGCTCATTTTTTCCCAGCCACCTCCTTAGAGGTCCTGCCTCCATGAAAAGTCAGATTCATATTTTCTCACTATCTTTTTGGTCTTTATGCAAAGACTGAATACAGCCATGGTGAGGCCTGGGAAGTGGAGTTGAGGGAAGGAAGCTGTAAGAATTGAACTTGCCACCGGGAAGGGATGTGCTACAGGAACAGATATAATAGGCTTTCAGGTCTCCAGGGTGTGTGGGGACAGAGTCCTTTCCTATTGCACTCTGGGAAAGAGGGGCTCAGGACCTGCTGGGGTGTTTGCGCTCTGTGCTCTGCCACCATGTGGACCCCAGGAAAGAGAATCCTAAGAGACAGAGGGTTCACTCTGTCAGACAGGTTGAGAACTGATTCTATGCCAAGACAGCCAGGATTCTCAGAGAATCTTCTAGAATTAGTGAAAGACTTCCAACTTTCGGGACATTTGGCTCCACAATCCAGTAAGTATTAAGATCTCAGGGATCCCCCGAGTGTCTCTGTGCCCTGGGGTGGCTGAGGCTTCAGAAAGACCAGGTTCTTTGAGTCAGATTGAAAGGGCAAGGCAGAAAAGTGGGAAGAAATCTGCTTGTTGATTGGCATTTTCATGGCCACTTACTCTTCAATAAGCTGTTTGGGGGCCGTTCATCATGTAACTGCTAACCTACTCTTCCTTTTTATCTTTAATGAAACTGTTTCTTGTGTGGAATTTTTATAATTTGAGTTTCTCTTTTTGAGTAGCTGCTGGTATTTGATGGTAAGCCTCGAGGCAGCAGAACAGCCCTCAGAAGTTTTCAGGGTATCTGATGCGGTTTATCAGCTTCTTTATTAGCGTCTTTCTTGCCTCCCCGGATGATTAGAGAGTGCTTTCGTAATTATGCCAAGCCTGAAGTGATAATGAGCTGCTCCCAATGAGAAAGCCGCTTGGGGGGGGGGGGTCACCAGCGCCTCCTAGTGGCAGAACAGGGCACCATCCAATCCTCCTGGCTCACTCGGGACACCCCAGGAAGACAGCACAGAGCCCGTTTTCCACCTCGTTTGCTCCAGATTTTCACAAGCATAACTCCTTGTGGCAATCACAAGGAGCAGGTATGAAGAGCTTAACATACCACTTATCTTCACATCTGAACTTGTAGTATCCCACATGCCCCTGGCTCTTCAATTGGACAGATCTCTCCTGGATAAAATGAGTTCGGTTAATTTATTGAAAGACAGCCACCATTAAAAGAATGTCAGGCATTGATTGACTGGACTTTGGTGAGAAGTTGGTAAATAGTGTTGAGTATTTGGGAATAGCATTCAATTGACAATGAGGAACATGGCCTGCTTTTCCTCTTTGAATGCTTTTCCTATGTCTGAATATGCTTTCTGTCATTCATAACTGTCTTTCCCAGCCCTCTGTCCATCTACATGGGAAATTATTCTCCCAAATTCCAAGTTAGTATAAGAGAAAATCAAGTTCTTAAAAGTCTGTACACTGAACTGAAAGCCATTCTAAGACCAGAATTATAACAAATGTTATAAAGACACCGATAAGTATTGGATAAATTAACAGAAAAAAACTTGACAAGCACAGAAACCAGATCTCCAGACAATGCCATGGGTGAATACTCACAAGTTAGTGCTAAGCCATTCACACACTGAATGTTGTCACCAAAGAAAAATTCAAAATGTGAGCCATAGACAGTTGCTAGATACTTGGTATTAACCCAGAATGCCTTGTGTTCTTCACCAAACGGAAGACCAAGCTTGGAGCCAGAGGGGAAAACAAAGTGGTTCGGGTTTGTAAACGGAAGTTGAAATCCAGTAAGCCAGGGTTAGCTACAGAGTTTACCTACAATCATCTAGGTGATGGTTCTTCAAGATGGTTTGTTTCTCCGATTGACTCTAGTGAACCCCAAATAGTGCACTGTAGTTTGGCACTGCCTGGGACATTTCCTAATTTACCATTCGAGCTTCTTTCCGCAATGCTTATCTTGGGATACGTATCCTGGGCACGCCTCTCAAACTCACCCATCATGGCCAGAGAAATGTGGATACATGAGAAAAGAATTACCCAAGTTATCTTCCCCTTGCTCCACTAATCTTGGATAAGTATCTTCACTCTCTATATAGTCTTTAAAAATCTTAGTTATCAGGGAAAAGAAGAGGAAGTCTGTTTTCCATAAACTAGCACCTGTCAACTGTTGTAAGTACGCCTATGCTGACATCATATGGCAGCTCTTAAGTTGGCCATGAAGGGATGGAGGGATGCAGTAGTTAAGAATGCTTATGCTCATCCAGGGAACCAACCTTCAGTTCCCAGCATCACTTCAGGTACCTAACTACAACTCCAGCTCCAGGAAACTCAGCACTCTCTTCTCATCTCCATACCGGTATGCATAAATGCACCTCTGACATAGTAAACGTGAAAACAAAACCTTTAATAAGTTGGAGATGAGGGGATAGTAAGAGAGTTGTGACCTAAAAGTCTGAGTACTGCACACTCTGGTCACTATCTTCTGTTTATATATAGTACATCAACACGCTAGGCTACAGAACAATAACTGTAAAGTGTTGACAAACCTGTAGGAGCAAGTGGTGGTCCAAAGAGAAAACAGACTCTAGAGAGCATCTAGGAGGCAAGTTTAGACTTGAGTTCATTTGCCACACCCTGGCCTCGCTCACTGGAGGAACCCCTGACAATAGACAAAGTAGATTAGTAGTTCCAGTGGCTGTGGGGAACTGCGGGACTGCCTGCCTGCCTGCCTGCCTGCCACCTGCCTTTAAATGGTTGGCGTAAAGAACTGCTGGTGTGTTTTCTTTGAAAGTTTCTTAGTAGTACTGGGTGGCCTCGTACAGATCTTCACCTTCGAGAGCTTTGGGCAAGGGGGCAGGAGGGTAAATACACAGACACACACAGACAGAGAGACAGAGACACAGGTCATCCTTGAATTCCCCAAGAATGCGCCCCCTTTATTGTGTTCAGGGGCAGATTATATAGAGATAGCCACGCCCCAGCCAAACCCACCAGAAACCACTCTCCTGCCATCAGGAACTCCTGAGGGTCTCGTGCTCAGAGCAGCTGTAGGCACTCAGATCAGGGGATTACAAGAAATTCAGGATCTGGGGTCTCACTGCTCCCAACAATCTTCACCTTGGGATTATTCCATGTCCACGCTTTCCCAAACCATGCCATGACTTGGTGAAGCCCGGAGCTGAGAGTGCTCTGAGCCAGCTGAGGAAAGTGACCAACACGGTGTCGGCGGCCACCGACCTTCAGAGAAGGCCCCGAGGAATTCCCTCATATAGAAGTCCAAGAACTATCAACCTAGAATTACAAACGACAAAACACACAAGGAGTCACTGTCTCATGATCAAATAAAAAATAATACACAACAGAAGTATTTTGGAGGTTTTAAGTGACTTACAACACAGAGAAATTCATAAATAAAATATGTATGGTGGTTGGAACATTTAAATAGTTGAAAGGTTGAACAGTAATTTTTATACTAAAGAGAGAAACTGCAGAATAAAGGTAGCTTTGGGGCCCGGAGACATGTCTTAGCAGTTAAGAGTGCTTGCTGCTCTTCCAGAGGACCTGGGTTTGATTCTAGCACCCACAGCATCTCACAAGCATCTGTGAGTTACAACTCCAGCTCCAGGAGATTCAACACTTTATTCTGGTCTCTGAGAATACTGTGTACATGGGATGCACAGATAAATAGGCAGAGAAAACACCTAGACACATAAAATTAAAAAAAAGAGAATTCATTGTGCACTTGATGACAAAATGAGAGATCAGAAGGTGCAGAATCTAAAGAGCAGAACTCTGACACGCTGAGGGACCACAGGTGACGTTTCAAGAGGTGTGGATAAAGACTTCCAATCAGAGATTAATTGAAGCCGACAATTTCTAAACACAATTACCAGAAAAATGCATTCACAGGTAGGACCGAGGGTCAAGGGCTGTGTGGAATATTCCTTTACACTGTGTGAATATATTGCCACGATTGGCTTAATAAAGAAGCCGACTGGCCAATAGATGGACAGGATAAGGTTAGGGGGAGGGCTACACAGAGAATTCTGGGAAGAAGAAGGGCAGATGCTGGACTAGGGAGCAGACGCAGAGAGAAGCAAGATGGGCATGCTGTACTGAGAAAAGGTACCAAGCCATGTGGCAAAGCATAGATAAGAAATAGGGGTTAATTTAAATGTAAGAGTTAGCTAGTATTGTCACTGAGCTATCAGATGAGCATTTATAATTAATATTAAGCATCTAGGTGGTTAAATTTCTGCCCACAGTGATGGCTGTCCATACGTGAAGACCTGAGCTCTGATGTGAGACACCATAGAGAAAGCTGAGTGTGGCCACTAGGGGGTGCTCCAGGGCTAGGAAGGTGGGTCGGATCTTGCTGGCCAGTCAGACCACTAGAGAGGTTCAGTGGGAGAACCGCTCTCCAAAACTAAGTGGGAAGTGACTGAGGAAGACACTTGGTGTCAACATTTGACCTCCACCCACATGAACACCTAAGTGTATATGTACCCACAGGCACATAGGCACACATGCAAGTAAGCATGCACTTCCAACACACACACACACACACACACACACACACACACTAGGTGTGGGGGGGAGATATTTAGTGAGATCATGATACATATCTTTTGAAAACATCGTGAGAAAACAGATTTTCAATGAATGAATATTTAGTCTAAAATCTAATTTTTCCTTGAGACGATGGAAAACCTAGACCAGTAAACCACCATTTGTTTTCAGTGTTCCACAGAATGGAGGTGAGCCTGGTACTGTACCTTAGCAAAATGGATTGCTTGGGAATTAATGCAAAGTCAAATAATTTCAAATTAATCAACGCGGAGTTTCGCATCCACTGAATTTCGTTAAGGAAATTCTGAAGGATGCACGTCATGTCATGAAAATGGTGGAGCAGAAGTGTGAAAATGCGTGTTCAAGATGTGTATACAATCAATGGGGCTAAATAAGCATGAAGAACAAAAATGGAGCCCCACTGCCAAGAGTGACGAGTTCCCAACACGTGGAGAGTCTGTGAAGACATTGCAATAGACAGTCTCCTACGACTATCACAGAAAAGCCGGGGTAATGAGCTCACAAAGTGAAAATGGGTCACAGTGTCGGAAGCTCCAGTCCAAGGCCAAGGAGCTCCTTGATTTTGAGCCTCTCACGAAGCTACTGTGGCAGGTCAGCACAGTGGAGCAGGAGCAACCCATCTAATGACAAGCCACAAAGCCAAGGGACAAAGAACCTGGAGTTCCACAGCCACCCCCAAGGACCCAAGGAAGTCTTAGTAGGCTCCAACTCCTAAAAGTTCTACCACCCCCAATCCACCACCCTGGTGGTCCAGCCAAAGGCTCCGTAATCCCTTAACCTAGTGCAGGCGTCTGTCCATCCCTCCACGTTCATAGGTGGAGCTACTGACTTGACACCACTGACTCCATGTCCTAACTTGATCCCTCACCTGCCTTTCTTAGCAAACGAGACACAAAGTAAACCATGGCAATGCAACAGCAAACCGTTGCGCTGTCCCTACCAGTCCCCGGGTTGTTTGTGCACGACCCTATACTTCTAGTTGACCACCGCAAACCCTTCTGTCTCGGTGCATCTTGCATTGGTAAGAGTCTGTCAGTCCCCCTCATGCTGCGGGTAGAACCCAGGGCCTTGCATGTTCTGGGCTAATAGCCTGTCATTAAGCCTGACATCTCTAGTCTGCAAGTCTAGCTTGTTACCCCTCCCAGACTGTATTCACAGGTTACTGTCTCCGCCTTGTCTGAGATGCCACCACTCCTCACCTGGGGTGCTTTAAGACATCTGCACCCCTACCTTTAACCCTCAAGATTGTTTTTTACAGCATCTAAAATGATCCTTTTGAATGAAAGGAATTGCTTTTAATTGACATATACTATGCACAAATGTAAGAAACATACAATACCAATTTGGTGTAATATGTAACATGTAATGATCCAATCTTACATGGGAGAGGACACGGAGCCCTGCTTCCTCTGTGCCTGGCTTACTTTACCTTATGTCTACAGTTCCATTTGCATGGCCTCATGTGGCAGTTTTCAAGCTTCTTCTATGGCCAACTTATATTCCAGTGTGTGTGTGTGTGTGTGGTGTCTGTCTGTCTGTGTGTCTGTCTCTCTTCAGAATGCCAGAATGCTAAGCTAGGTGTTATCAGACTCCTGCTCAAATATCTGCACTGATGTCCTTTGATCTCACCCAGTGTTAATGGCAGACTCTTACAATCGTTGGAGAGGCCCCGACATGGCATTATGGGCCACCATCCCGACTCTGTCACCTTCTGCCTCCATCTTCTGCCCTCCACCAACCCAACTCTGTCACCTTCTGCCTTCATCTGCCCACCTTGGCCCCATTGTCACCTTCGGCCTTCATCTGCCCACCTTGGCCCCATTGTCACCTTCGGCCTTCATCTGCCCTCCATGGCCCCTCGTGTCGTCTTCTGCCTTTGTCCCTGCTTCTGGAACTTTAGCACACTGCTCTGAGGCTCTCAATGGCACAGACACTCTTCTCTTGGAATCTGTGTGGCCAAGTCTCCTGTCCCCTTTGTTTGCTCTGGGTATTTTCTCTCTGAGACCCACACCAAGTAACCGCTCAGATTCTTCCCCACCCCTGCATTCTGTATTAATCTTCTCTTTTTTTTTATTTTTCATAACACTTATCACTTTCTACTGTGTAATTTAATTTACTTTTTATTGCATCTATTGTTGATTCATTTTGCATGTTAAGGCACACAAAGACGAGAGTCACGAGAATAGGATGTCATTTAATCTTTTCCCAAGCATCTGTGTCAGTACCTGGAATACAGCTGATTATTATCTTTCTGTCTCTCATTCTCTTATTTAGGATCTCACTATCTCTCTCACTCTTTTCCTCCAGCTTTGAGTCTTTTTTTTTCATCCCTGGAGACTGAACCTAGAGTCCCAGAAACACTAAGCAAGTGCTCTAGCAATGATTAAAAGCCCCTTCTTAATTTATCTTTGATTAAACTTAAAACAGAGTCTCACTGCTTGACCACGCTCCTCTTGAAATTGCTCCACAGCCCAGGCAAGTCTTGCATGTTCAATCCTCCTGCCTCAGCTTTCAGAGTAGAATAGAAGGGCTTGCATGTCCCCACCACCAGCCCCATCTTTAGTGCTTAGGAAACTTTAATGTATTAAACACATCACCTACAAAATAATTGAAAGAGAAATCAAATGAATAAAATAGGAAATTGACCAAAGACAGAAGAAATGACAGAACAGTAAACTAAGCAAGAAAACAAATCTGGACAGACAAATATAGGTGATAGGAGCAAGCTCAACTCTAACTCATTTTAATGCAATAAGAGTCCTAGTGAAAAGCACGTAGAGTATGCAAGACCTAGGGGTGCCCAAAAACTTAAGAGTAAAACACCTGGGAACTTATAGACAAAAAATAACCAGGATGAGTCCAGTGACAATAGAAAACAAAAGAGGCATCGTGGCCAAAACACTCACAGATGGGAAAAAAGAGGGATCTTTGATTCAATGTTTTCTAAGATTGAATTTTATTGTAAATTGACAACTGGTAAGTGCAAATGCTTATCAGAGAATGTTTCATGGCAAAATGCTGAAATCATGCTAACTAACACCCCTACCACTTCACATGTTTATGAGTCCAATGGCCCTCGTTCAAACCCACTGGATGTCTTTGAGGTGTGGGACATCGTTGTGACAGTGAGCTTTAGTGAGTGGTGAAATTGCAGTTGATGTTTAGGAATGTTTTATCAGTGTGTGACAATGGTGCATGTCACTGGGTTCAGTGTCCCTGCATGGCTGACAGTCCACACTGGTCAACTCCAGTCCCATAGAAAAGGGCAACCAGGGCTCAGAAGTCACAAAGATTTCTTGGTGTGCTGTCTGCCCGTGGATTCCTGCGTGGCTGCTCTGTCCGTTTGCGTCTGCTCTCAGTCACTGTTCCCTAAACCTCTTCTTAATTTACAACAAGGATTTGCTTCCTTGTGGGGGCCCACAGTTTTGGATCCATTCCATCTTGACTAAAGCTCAGAGAGTTCAAACCTATTCTTGCTCCTCAAGGACAAACACCAGGATGTTTGACCAAAGGCGTGGCTACTGGATGCTTTGCTTCTCAAAAGCCAGAAAACAGGATGTTTAACTTAGGGTGTGGTTACCACGAGTTCTGAGATGTAAGGAAGCAATTACACTTCCTTGTTCTTTGTATCACGGAAGTCTTGTGTCCTCCCCTTTTGGTTGAGGTATATAAGGATGGTGAGTATTAAACTTGGGGTCTTTTGCTACAGTACTCACTGGAAGCTCTCCCGACTCTATCTTCTGTCTCTTGTCTATTTCTTTCCTCAATCCACACTCCCCTTCTCAGGAATGTATGGACCAGTTGGGCCAGGTCCCGACACTTCCTGGGAATTCTCAGGGTATGGGGGGGGCGTCAAAGGCAGGGAACCCTGTGCAACCCATGGTCACACAGAACCTCAGCCAGACAACCCAGAGAAGCCTACTACACAAAAGCATTGCTTAGGCCACAAGCATCCATGGTCCATCCCCTCATTTGCAAACCTACATTCCTGCAGAAGTGACACAGTTTCAGCACGTCTGTGTGTCCATGTTCCTTTCCGTGGTTAACTCTGCCATCGCCTGATGTCTGTCATTTTATGTCCCTTCATTCTCATTCTTTAGACAATGCCAAGGATTGAGCCCGAGCTTTGTATATAGCAGAAGTGATGGATAGCTTCGCTTGGTCAATGTGACGCAATCTAGAATCACAAGGAAAGAGTCTCAGTGAGCGACTGTCTACGTTGGGTTGGCTGGTGGGCATATCATTGGGGACTGTCATTGTGGGTAGCACCATTCCTTAGGCAAGGCCTCTTAAATTGTATTAAGAGGGGAGAAATTAAGTCGCTCACAAACAAGGAAGCAGCGAGATGAACATGTGTGTGTTCGTGTATTTCTCTTTACTCTTGACTGTGAATGTCACGTGGTAGCTACTTCAAGTTGCTGCCTAGATGTCCAGGAACTATAACCTGGGATTGGGAGTTGAAATTGTCCCTATTTCCGTAGCTCATCCTGCATTCTTGCTACTATCTGCCACTCCATAGTCACATCATTTCTTCCTCACTTCCTATCCATAAATCCTTAGAAAATCCTGGCTTTTGAGTTATGACCTCTTTAGTCTACCCCCAAAACCTTTAGATAACTGGCTTTAATTTTCTTATAAGTAAATAAATAATATTCAAATAGCTTTACCAAGAAGTTATTATTTTTTAAAAAATACCAGAAGTATTCAGGTAAACCATATAAGGCATTTTTATATATTACTACATATTTAATTTGTATGTTATAAAAATATTGTATTTTATTCCTATATGAGATATTGTATGTTTTTATATGATATTATATATTATATGTCACTGTGGCAGTTTGAATGAGAAATATCCCATAGACTCATGTATTTTGGCACTTGGTACCCAGTTGGTGGCGCTGTTTGAGGGAAATTGTGGCCTTGCTGGAGGGAGCAGTTCCCTGGCAACAGGCTGTTTCCAGATCTACTTTGCCTCCTGCGTGCTATTTGCAGTTGAAGACATAGTCTCTCAACTTCCCTCTGTCACTACCTGTCCCCATTATGGACTCTCCCTCTGGAACCGTAGGACCAAAATAAACTCCTTTGCCTGACGTTCTCTTACTTACGGTATTTTATAGCAGCAATAGACAGGTAACAATACAGTTATACGTTATTATACATTTTCATAACTGTTTACCTAAGCCTAAAGAGACTATCATGCGTGATTTATAAAATGCATCAGGTTTCTCCCTAGCCACAGAGTTATCTGCAAAGACAACAAGGGAGGAGACACAACTGAAAACGGCGGTACCCATGTCCCAAGGCTACCTTGGAGGGTGGTACAAAGTAGCCACGCAGAAGGTGGAAAGGGGGGGCCTGCTGGAGGCTGAATTGGAGGGAGCAAACTCACAGGGGACAATGGAGTGAGGCCAGTAAAAACAGTTAGTGAGCTACACCAACACACACATACAAACATAATCATACAACACATATACGCACACACAAAAACACACAATCATACATATGCATACCAAAGCACAGAGTCACATACTTCAAAATGCAAACACACATACAAATATCCACGCACATCATCACAAACTGTGCCCCTGCCCCACCTCTTCTACTGCACGGGGTCCCCCAAGCCCACCCTGTGTTCAGCAGTGAGGTTGTATTGTGGAACTCTGTTCTCTGGGAATGACATGGCTGGACCTGCCATATTGGAATCAGCAACTATAAAGGACTCCAAGAGTCTCCCATAAGATTATGCCCAGTAACGACCTACCCTAAAAGGGAAGATGCTTGCGGATGGAGCACTAGGTGCTTGAGGCTCATGCCTCCTCGGGTCGATAAATGTCAGTGGCTGACAGTTGCATGAAAGGGACACTTTGGTGACTTGACTGTCTGTAAGCTGGTTGTTCTCCTGAGTAACCACGGCTGAACCCATTGTTTCTGCACGGTAGGCTTGGGTGGAATTGCGTCTTGGGCATGTCATTGGTACTCTCTCTGGGATGAATAAAGATTTCTTTACATCTGCCTGGGAGGATTCCTGAAACAGATTAAATAGTAGATTCTAAGGGAGAATTGGGTCATTCCCTCTTCTGCCTGTAGCCTTCACGGCACGTACAGTGCTGGCATCTTTCCTTGAATGGTTTAGAAGTATCCTCTCCAGGACACATGAGCATCCAGGCCTATCTGACCTCACCAGCGTAGGCAACATCTTTTTAAAGTATCTCATCTTGCCATTGGGACCAGGCCTTGTCTTTTAGTTCTATGGAGAAGGGAAGTAGGAACTCCTTTTGTTAATGAAAATTGGTCCTTGTTTTTAAGGCTCAGTAGAAGACAGGCGTTGAACTAGTACTGGGCATAAGCAAAATCCGTCAGTGTGCAGGCACGCCTGGCAGATGCCATCTCCAGCTCACGCATGAGAAGGGTGTGTGACTTAACCAGTGTGCCACAGGAGGGGGAAAAGAGAAAGTATTAGAACTGGGACTGGGGGGTTATTCCTCAATAGAACTGGGTCTCAGATCAATGATTTATAAGCTTGGATGTAATAAACCAGAAATCCAAGGGGCCTTCTAGCTTTCTTTGCTGTCTTCTTCTTCTTCTTCTTCTTCTTCTTCTTCTTCTTCTTCTTCTTCTTCTTCTTCTTCTTCCTCTTCCTCTTCCTCTTCCTCTTCCTCTTCCTCTTCCTTTTCCTCCTCTTCTTCCCTCTTCCTCCTCTTTTTCCTTCCTTCCTTCCTGTATCTGTTGTTAACCCCAAGACACCTCAAGGGTTCTGAACTGGGAGATTCGAGGCACTAACGGGAGGACATGGTTCTTCTGTGTGGGGACCTGCTTCAAAGAGTCTTCAGTGTCTATTGGTTAAAAATAATTTGCTTGGCTTCAAGAAGATAGTTGTGAAATGTTCTGGCAGGACTTTATGTAATGGCTTGACCAGGGTTAGCCCATTCCAAAAGATGCTGAAAATAAGATCCCTGAATCATCTTCTGAAACAGAGAGTTCTCTGTTGACTCGATTCTGAATGTCCTTTCCTGCAATGGCTTCCAAAGGGGGTCACCTCCTGGGTGTCCTTGGCGCTTTCCTTCAGTAAGAGCTTGAGAACATTGGTTCTCTTTCCTGCCATTCCTTTGTACTCTTTTCTATTCTCTCCCCTCTTCTCCCTCCCCTCCTCTCCCTCCCCTCCTCTCCCTCCCCTCCTCTCCCTCCCCTCTCCTCCCCACTCCTCTCATCTTCTCTTATCTCCATTCCTTCTTTTCTTTGTCTTCATTTCTTTCTGCGGTCTGTCTCTCTTTCCCTTGCCCTCCGTGTATTTTCAATTCCACTTCTTGTTAGCTCTCTGCTTCTCTACTCTTTGGGAAGGTGCCCAGGGCTCAATATCTGCTTAACTCAAGTTAAACTTGACTTTTATTATGTCACTGGGGCTAATTTTGCTGGTCGTTAGGAACAGAGTCTCTTCGGTCTGCCAAATCTCACTCCTAGGATTTTTCTTGAACCTCACAATTAGTTAATAAAAAATGCTGTACTGCAGAAAGCACAAACCTCCTGATTCCGACAGTACTGTTGACTTCCCACCTCCCTTGCATCTTCCATCTTCCTCCTGTAGGTTGCTTCCAGGAGCACAAGCATATACATGCACTAATAATTAATGATACGTAAAATTTTTATTAAACAACAGAATCAACAAATGTACCTAGGTCTTTCTCCAAGCACGCCCTTACCTTCACTTGTACAAGAAATGACACTGTCACTAACAAGGCATGAGAGGTGTCCAGTGTGTGGACAGGTAGCAACACTGTCATGAAGAGACTTTGATGAACAGCTAATCCCCACCGTGCCTTACCCCATACACTGATTCCACACTCCCAAAACATTACAGATAAAGGCAGAATCTGTGAGAGCTTGAAGACCAGGTATACTCAAGTACAAACAAGCCCAGGGGAGATAAAATCCAGTTCTTGGTCCAGGCTCACCTCTGCCCCAGCCTGCTTGACCCTGAGCAAAACTAAGAGCTTAAGACTAGCCTGGGATGAGCTATATCGTAAGTTCCATGCCAGTCTGAACTATAGAGTCAGACTGCTAAGATGAAAGAGAGAAAAAAACAGAGAAGGGAGAGGAAGAGGGGAGGAAGGAGGGAGAAGAATGGGAAGGAGGGGAAGCAGGACCTGGAGAGAGTGCTCATAGTGGAAGGAAGAAAAAAAAGAAAAAGTTTCCAGGTATGATAGCACATCTGTAATTCCAGCTTTTAGGTCACAGGAGCAGGGACGCTGGAGTCTGTTGAGTTTGAGATCGTCCTGGGGTTTGTCAAGAGCCACAAGGAGGAAGAGGAGGAAGAAGAGAAAGAATTTTAGGTGGTGGAGAGAAAAATAGAAGAAGAAACAAACCCTGACAGAGATCAGTTCAGGAGAATGAGTGGAAAGGTCAACTGTTCTGTGAGGGAATGGTGAATGGGGGCCATTTTCCTGTGCTGTTGGTGTTCCCACTCTCCCGGGGCACAGATGGGGCAGCAAGGGGGATTTGTGGACTGGAGTGAAGGCTGTCTCCTCCAGCGGTGGCTCCAAGGGACCTCCCAGGTCCCCTGGCCCAGGCAGGGAACATGTCACTAAGAGGCTTTGATGAACAGCTAGTCTGTCACCTTTCTTAGCCACCTCAAGAATTGAAAATGTCCATTCCGGTAAAAAACAAAAAACAAAACATCTCAGTTTCTGTCCTCTGGCTTCCATTTCTCTGTGATTCTTACAATGTAGGTCTCACTTCCATCATTGCAATGTGTTCAGCCCCCATTCGTGCTTATTCTAGGGCCTTTAAAAAGCGCAAACACTTCTCTTTGAAGGAACTTCAGACTCAAGACTTAAGAAAAGTTAGAGAACAATATGGAATTCCAGATTTCTATAAGACAGAATAATTCATGTTTAGTTTTCTGTTTTACATATGATGTTTAATGTTTTATACACACACACAATATATATATATATATATAAATTACACAAACATATGTGTATGTATCTGTTCATGTGCCCTTAATCATTTGGTAGTAAATAATAGCCATAATATCCTCCCCACCTAAATATTTTAATATTTTTTTTACTTAATTCATTAATTTGTTTCAGGGTCTCATGTGGTGCAGGCTGCCCTTGAGCTGGCTACATAGTTGAGGCTGCCTCAAACTTCTGACCCTTCTCTCTCCAGCTGCCAAGTATGGGTTTATAGATATGTGTCACCACACCTGAGTATACATACAATTTTTAAAGCATACAATTAATGCCAAAGGAATAAATCTATGGATCTTATCAAAATGTCAGGTTCATCTCACTATAAGTAAAATCTTTCTATAAATTAACCTTTTTTTTTTCTTGTTCAAGATCAACTCAAGGATTCCGTGTGGTCTTCTGTTTTGGGCTCAGTCTCTAGGTCTCACCTCTACCACCCCCCAACCCAGGCAGGCCTTCTTCCTTCTGTTTGTACTTACACAATGCAAACATATCCCATCCAACCGAAATTAAAGGATTCATTGTGGATGTTGTATTAGTTAGGGTTGTCTAGAGAAACAGACCTGGTAGAATGAATCTCTATATAAAAAATGGGATTTATTAGAGCGGCTCCCAGGCTATATTTCAACTATTCCAACAATAGCTATCTCCTGATGGAAAAGTTTAAGAACCTAGTAGTTGTTCAGTCTACAAGGTAGATGTCTCGGGCTGGTCTCAAGTACAGGCCGGAATCCTAACAAAGAAGGTGCTAACACCAGTGCAGGATAAACTTGTCAGGGAGAGCGAGAGCAAGCAGGCCAAGAGCGAGTGCTTCCTTCTTCCATGTCCTTTATATGGTATAGGCTGTCAGCACCAGGTATGGCCAGACTTAAGGTAGCTATTCCCATACCGAAAGCCCTCACAGGTGTGCCCAGACACTTGGGTTTTCGTTAATTGCAGACATGGTCAAGTTGGCAGTCAAGATGAGCCCCCTCAGATGTGGACATGTCCTTTTGCTGGTACTTCCCTGGTGGCCGCCTCATTTCTGCATTCCCAAGGACTCAAGCCTAGCCACACATCAAGGACTTTTTTTCTATTGCTAATGAGTCCATTTGCTTCTATTCCACACGAGTGAATGATGTTTTGACTGCATGCAATGGAATTTGCACTGTGTTCTGCCTGATGGCTCAGGAAGTTCAAGCAAGCCTTGGATGCCCTGGAACTGGAGTTAACAGATAGTTGTCAGCTGCCACGTGGCTTCCCGGGGACTGAATCCCCGTCTTTGGCGAACAGCAAGTGCTTTTAACCACCGAGCCTTCTTTTCAGCCTTGCAACTGCTTCTATGTGTTATTTTGACTGACTAAAGGGACCAGACAGCAGGAAGTCACCTCAGTTTGCTCCTGACAACTGCACACTAGCGGGGCGTTCCCAGTTTGACCTTTTATCTTCTGTTTCATGTGTGCTACAGGCTCACCGCTGGTCAATTGTATTACCTCACTCACAAAAGTTTCAATGGGCTACAGCACAGACATGCATTTTTCTGGATGATTAGAAATAATTATTATTTATGTACAGAGATGATGGATAGATGGATGGATGGGGGTTCAGTATGGTGTTCTTACAAATTTATAAAAGGTTAAACATTATAATTACTACAATAATGTCAAATAAGACTTTAAATTTTCACTCATGCTGAATGCCCAAACACTCTATTTTTATTTTTCTTGCCTATTTTCTTTCCGTCCTTGACCCATGTGAATACAGTTTTTATATAATTTCAATCCTTTTCATCGATGGAGGGCCTTCATTTCATTCTGTCAGCTAACGTGCAATCATTAAAACTCAAGTGACTCTCAGGGCAGTGATGTCCATGGCGATAACAGTGACAGCTGTCACTCACAGATCCTCAATGCAGGGCCTGCAGCATGCATTGCTTTTCTTTATGATTTTCATTTATCTGTCTTTATTTTTAGTGTGCGCGTGTGCACACACACACACACACGCACACACACACACACATGCACACACTCAAATGTGCCTTAGTTCCTGTTTGAAGGATGGAGAGGAACTTGCAGAAATCAGTCCTCCCCTTCCACTCTCTGGATTCTGGGGATCCACTCAGGTAGTCGGATTTCGTGATGTGGCGGCAGGTCCTTTTGCCCACTGAGCCATTGTGCTGGCCTCGAATATCCTATTTGTAATTTTTCTTTTTTTTTGTTTATTTATTTTTTAGTTGTTGAAAAAATTTCTGCCTCCTCCCTGTTTCCCATTTCCCGCCCCCTCCTCCCACACATCGCCCCCTCCCCCCACTCCCCTCCCCCTCCCCCACTCCTCTCCCCCTCCCCCCACTCCATTCCCCCTCCCTCTGGAGACTGAAGAGCAGTCCAGATTCCCTGCCCTGCGGGAAGTCCAAGGTCCTCCCCTCTCCATCCAGGTCCAGGAAGGTGAGCATCCAAACAGGCTAGGCTCCCACAAAGCCAGTTCATGCATTAGGATTGAAACCTAGTGCCATTGTCCTTGGCTTCTCATCAGCCTTCATTGTCCGTCATGTTCAGAGAGTCTGGTTTTATCCCATGCTTATTCAGTCCTAGTCCAGCTGGCCTTGGTGAGCTCCCAATAGATCAGTTCCACTGTCACAGTGTGTGGGTGCACCCCTCGTGGTCCTGACTTCCTTGCTCATGTTCTCCCTCCTTCCGCTCCTCATTTGGACCTTAGGAGCTCAGTCTGGTGCTCCAATTTGGGTCTCTGTCTCTATCTCAATCCATCGCCAGTTGAGTCAACATGTCATAAAATATGACCTTTATTGACAAGAAACATTGTTTTCATAATGTTCCATTTGTTATCTGTATGAAATTACAAAACACTCTTTATTCGAGAAATTATATAAATTTACTAAACAGTTAATAATATCTGTAACTATTCTGAACTCTAACCCATCTAAAACCCCTTAGTAATTGATTAATATTTCTTTTTATTTCCTTTTGTTGAAAATACATTCTTTTTGGTTGTTGTTGTTTTTTTTTAATTTTAATTCTTTTTTTTATTACTTAAAAAAATAATCCAAATTCCCACTCTCGCCCCTCCTCCCACTCTCCTCCCTCTCCCTCCACAGGCCCTCCCCACCCCATCCCCTCCAATCCTAAGAGAGGGCCATGCACTCCACCCTGTGGAAAGTCCAAGGCCCTCCCTACTACATCTAGGTTAAGCAAGGGTTCTATTTGTAATTTCTAAAACAGACTTAGGCGCAATAAAGCAATAGCATGCCTAGAGTCACATGGTAGAGGAACGACACCCTCTACCCAATTGGCAACCCGTGCTCTCCAGGCCAGGAACTACCCATGCCCCAGGTCCACCTGCCTCTCCTCGTTCAAATCCCCTAGCAACCCCAAATTATTATTATTTATAACCATGTTATTTTTATATCCCTCTGAGGAGGAAACTGGAGAGTCGAAGTTCAAAGTAATTGAACTAAATTTACCAACTAGAAAGTAGGAAGGCAAGGAACCCGGTCCAGGGTCTCTGATTTTCAAAGCCAACACTTTAATATATTTATTAAATTTAATCTTGTGTGTGGGGGGGAGGTATATGTGTGTTCATATTGGTGTAGGTGTTCATATTGCACGATGTGTGTGTGTATCTGTGCGTGTCTGTGTGTGTGTGTAGGCCAGAGGTCACGTTGGATATCTTCCTGGATAGTTGTCTTTTTTATTGAGACAGGGTCTCTCACTGAACCTGGAGCTCACTCCATCAACTAGACTACCTGGCGGAGGGCGGGGGGCACATTCAGGATCCCTTATCTCTGCCTCCTTAATACCAGGGTCACATCTGTGCACCACCATCACAGCTGGATTTATCCAGTGTATTGGGAATCCTAACTTAGCACCTTATGCTTGTGCAGTAAGGACTTTACCAGCTGATCTGGTTCCTCAACCTTTGAAGCTAGACGGGAACCCTTAGTCTCTAAGCCTCCGGTCCTATGCTCTCCCTTGGTGCTCCTGCAGACAGAAGCGCCTTCTCTGTGGCTGCCACACAGACCAAATTGAAGAGCTTGGAGAGTCTCAGAAAGAGATTCCAACTTGGAATTTATCAAGCGTACGAACAAAATACACCATGGATATTGTAAACTTCCTATTCAGAATGGTCTACGTCTCAGAGGGACCATATAACTGACTTCTATCTCTCTGGTTTCTAACAGAAAAAAAAATGTATCTTTTAAGCCATCCATCAATTTACACCCTAAAGTGGCACACCAATTCCTAACGTCTTAAAAGGAGACTTGGTCTTTAGCGAAGCTCTGTCCTTGGTCTAAGGGGCTTTCAAGACTCTCATTGCTCTTAAACTCATAACCTTGCTTTCCAAAATAAACCTGATAATGCAAAACGTTGATTCGGTATCTGATTACTCTCCCGACTGGTAATCAAAATGTCTCTCCAAATTTATTTATTTATTTTATGGACGTAGTTTGCAATGCTGTGCATCAAACCCAAGGCCTTGTGGATGGCAGGCAAGCCCTCTGTCATCCTGATTCATCCCCAGCCCAGAGCTTAGTGCTGTCAATCAGAGGATGTGCTCTGCTGGGTCAGGCCCAGAGAAGTCCTGCCCTGTTTGCTCCCTGCACAGACGATAAACAGGAAGATGCAGCCAAAGGAAGCCTGGACCATGGTCAGTCCAGCAGAGGAGGGGCTTCCTGGGAGGAAGTTCTTGGGTCATGAAACGGCTCTCTTTCTGGAAGGAACATTTTCTAAAAGGTAAATGGAGTTGGGGAAGATTTCATAAAATGCTGGCCAGTAAAAATGAAGACTTGTGTTTTCCAAGAGTTGCATCAGCCCTGGTGACAGGCTGGTGTTACAGGATGTTTGATTCCAGAGGGACAAGCTTGCCTTACAGAGGCTTCTCTGGCATTCTCTAGAATGCCAGACTTCACACCCTGGGCAAACTGGGGCTTAATATTATGATTACTTTTTTTTTTCTGTCTAGATGGGTCCTTTAGCAATATTCTGGCCTCAAGGGTGGATAAAGTTTTAGCTCTTGCCCAAAAATGCCCTGTCTGGTGGAGGACACTGGTGGGGAGCTGGAGATGCTCATACACTTCTTCTTCTTCTTCTTCTTCTTCTTCTTCACCACTGGGATTTGGACTGGGTAATTCTTTGCAGTCGTACGGGCTAGCCTGAGTTTAGGGTTAGCAGCTGCTTAATGATTAGAATGACAGGAGCACTCATCACAGTGAGTGGTCAAACACAACCTGTAGATATCGCTAAATGTCCCCTGGTAGACAAAACCGGCTCAGTTGATGCACGGCACTATGGTGATGGTGGTGAGTGATGCAAAGGCGAATCCAGGATGCTTCTGGAAATAAGAAGCGATACCCAGACTCCCCTGGAGGAGGGCAGGTGCTGTAGGGGGCTTCCCAAAGGACCTTGTTTTTATGGAAGCAGGTGTGGCAATAGCCAAGCGGAGCAGGAACAAGCAGAGAGGAGACATTTGCTGTATCAGTACTGCTGGCGTGTGTGTGTGTGTGTGAGAGAGAGAGAGAGAGAGAGAGAGAGAGAGAGAGTGTTTGCGAGTGTGTGTGTGTGAGTTTGCGTGTGTGTGTGTGTCTGAGAGAGAGTGGGTGTGGGTGTGTGTGTGAGAGAGTGTGGATGTGGCTGTGGGTGTGTGTTTGCGTATGTGTGAGAGTGTATTTGCGTGTGTGAGAGAGTGTGTGTTTGCTTGTGTGTGAGAATGTGTCTTTGTGTGTGTGTGAGAGAGAGTGTGTGTTTGCGTGTGTGTGTGTGTGTGTGTGAGAGAGAGAGAGAGAGAGAGAGAGAGATGGGGAGGGGCAAGCATGCTTTTTGTTTGTGCCTAACTTCAGTGTCTAAGGTTTAAGCTCGCTGAAGTCAGGTCTCTTCCTCCTTGGTGTGAGGTCTATAGGCCAGCTCTGCAAGTCTGAGAGAACATCACACGCATGCACAGAAATGTCAGGCATAGCTGGGCATACTAAATCCACTATCCATAGACACTGAACAAAAGACGCACGGCAATGCTTTGCAGCTGTGGCTGTGGCTGACCTTGAAGACAGTGTGGAATTTACAAATGGGGAACGACACAGACATCCAGTGCATGGAGATCACTCTGAGTGACTCTCGGGGCATGCGTGTGGGTGTGGCTTCCGGCCTCCTTATGTTTCCGTATGCATATAGGTATTCCAGTCTGATTTTGTGTGTGTGTGTGCGCAATGTGTGTGTGTAATCATGTAGGTGTGTACACGTGTGTGTGTCACGCATGGGTTCATAGACATGGGTGTCAGTGCATGCGGAGGCCAGAGGATAGTGTTGAATCTCTTTCTCTGTAGTGCAACACCTTAAAAATATTTGATTCATTTAGGGTGTGTGCATGCATGCATGCATGTGTATGAGTGAGTGCAGACATGCATGGACACACGTATCGAGCCATATTTGGTGGTCAGTTCTTGTCTTCCCCCTTGAGGTGGCTTCTCTTTCTGCTGTACTGCCACTGTTCCTTTCCTACAGATGCGCACCATGGCATCCTTTTCATGGTCCCCAGGAATCTAATTCAGGGTGTGAGGCCTGCAGGGCTAACACCTTTATCTGACAAGCCATTTCCCTAGGCCTCCACTTTATTTTGGGGGGCAAGAGTTCTCACTGACCCTGGAGCTCATAATCTTGGCTCTACTGCCTCCAGAACTGGGGTAACAGATGCAGGTCTCTGCACCTGGCTTTTTTTTGTGGGTAACAGAGATCTTAAGGCTCATGTGGGAACTCCTTTACTGATTGAGCCACTGCTCAGCCCCCAGTCTGCTCCTTTACAAAACAAAACAAACAAAATTCAACCTATCTAATTCCAGTTGTGTGTTTCGGGTGAAGTATGTTTCCCTGTGGTCCACATAGGAAGCTTGGGTCCCCAAAAGGGAAGCTCTGGGAAGCATCGTGGAACAGCTAAGATGGGGAGCTAGCTAAAGGCCCTGAGTTCAATGGGGGTGCTGCCCCAGTGGGATGGACTGAGGTAGCCGGAAGTCATGAGAACTCCAGCATCTCATTTCCTGCTTCTCCAAGTAGGTTCTGGGAGTCGAATTCAGACTTGCTAGGCAAGGGTTAAGTTGGCACTTGGATGAGGTCTCTCGGATCCCCAAATGTTTTTGTTTGTTCGGTTGGTTTCTTTGGAGGTGGGTGTAGAAGGAGCTGTGGGCTGTGTTCTTGCCACCCGGCTCCCTGCCGCCTGGCTAGCTTATGCCCCGAAATAACAACACACAAATTGTATTCATTTAAACACTGCTTGGCCCATTATATTTAGCCTCTCACATCTCGACTGACCCATTTCTAATAGTCTGTGTAGCACCACGAGGCAGCAGCTTACCGGAAAGGTTTCTAGCCTATGTCCATCTTGGACCAGAGCTTCATCGCATCTGCTTCAGAGAGGAGGGGCATGGTGATTGTCTCACTTCCCTTCTTCCCAGCATTCTGTTCTGTTTACTCCACCCACCTATGTTCTAACCTATCAGGCCAAGCAGTTTCTTTATTAATTAACCAATGAAAGCGACAGATTGATATAAGGCACTCCCACATCAGGTGGGTGCAGGATCTCTCTGTGTAGCTCTGGCTATCCTAGAACTCACTCTATAGACCAGGCTGGCCTCAAACTCACAGAGATCCGCTTGCCTCTGCCTCTCAAGTGCTGGGATTAAAGGTATGTGCTACTATATTTGACTTAAGCAATGGTTTTTAGTAGACATTTTGTTATTTTTGGATTTGAGAATAGCTTTAAACATGTATATGAGCCTCTATTTTACACTCTCATCACTTTGGTTTTAGTTTTAATTCAGATTAAAAAACTAATAATGCTGGTTTTTCATGTTAGGACAGTAATCAATTAGAAGGTTACTGAAATGTGGTTAAAATGCAGGGTGTGAGCAGTATGGTTCTTTGGCCTCCTTAGACTTTAAAGACAGTCTCATTACAGAATGTCAGAACGAGCTCAGCAGTTCCCTGTAAGTCTTTCCAACCTGACAGCCACCCAGGGAGCCCTTCCAAAGTCTCTGGGGGCAAGCCACGTGTGTGGGCCCTGTAGAGAACCCTGAAACGCCACCGTCCCTTACTGTTTATTATCCCCAAACCTGCGTCAAAGTCACTGTCCTAACATGCTGTCTGCTGTTGTGATAAATATATGATGGCCACAGGTCCCTTGTGGGGTCGAGGCTTTGTTAGGCTTATCCATCGTCACAGCTTGCAGCATGAAGGAAAGTCAGGGCAGGAACCCAGGCAAGAGACACAGGACAACGTTGCTCACTGCAGTCCTCCCTAGGAATTCCTCAGCCAACTTTCCTATAGGACTCAATACCACTTTCCAAAGGTTGGCACTGCCCACAGCAGGCTGGGCCCTCCCACATCAACCATTAATCAAGACAGTGTCCCCCAGAGGCTTGCCAGTAGGTCAGTCTCAATTGAGGTCCCCTCTTCTCAGATACGAAAGCCTTATTGGATTTTTCCTGGCTTTTTCCAGTCAAGCGTGAAGTGGTACTGCGGTTTGAATGTGAAATAGCTCCCACAGGTTCACGTGTTTCGCACTTGGTTCCCGGCTCGTGGCACTGTTTAGAGAGATGGCGGAAACTTTTGGATATTTTACCTAGTTGGCGAATGTCAGACCCCAGAGACAAGACTCTAAACTTAGAGGGACAGCACCTCCTCTCTGATTCCAGCCCCCCCCCCGCATTCCAGCCCAGTGAGCTGGACTCGCAAACAAAGAGTCCCAGTGTCATGAATGCCACCATGCCGTCCTTACTATGAAGGAGGGCACTTGAGTTCTTTCCACTCAGGAGCTAGAATAAAAATGAAAATGTAAACAGTTTGAGCATGAGTTTGCACATGCTGTAATTCAGTATGTTTAATGAGGCATCTGAGCTATGTTAAATTTTTTTTGCTTGTATATATTTTTTTCTTTTTTTTATTAAAATTGTTTTAATTAAAAATTTCAGCCTCCTCCCCGCCTCCCTTTTCCCTCCCCCTCCCCCCACTCCCTTTCCCCTCCCTCTCCAGTCCAAAAAGCAGTCAGGGTTCCCTGCCCTGTGGGGGCAGTACAAGGTCCTGCCCCCTCCATCCAGGTCTAGGAAGGTGAGCATCCAAACCGGCTAGGCTCCCACAAAGCCAGTACATGCAGTAGGGTCAAAACTCAGTGCCATTGTCCTTGGCTTCTCAGCAGCCCTCATTGTCTAGCATATTCAGTGAGTCCGGTTTTATCCCATGCATTTTCAGTCCCAGTCCAGCTGGCCTTGGTGATCTCCTAATAGATCAACCCCACCGTACTGCAGAAACTAAGAGACCATGGATGTGTTAAATATTTTTAACCTCCTCTAGAATCCTTTTGTTTTTAAATCAGGAAAGCAAAAATTGTATTAGCAGGAAGTGAATCCTGTCCAGGCCTCTTTAAATTAGTGTGTATTTCTTCAGCCTTCACGCACAGTTGTTTTTCCTTTGTCTACTACAGTAAGTAAATGATTGCTTCTTTGAGTTTTTTTTTCAAGTTTTAATTGTGTTTTGTTCTGTAAAATCTTGCATGGCGGGCTGGAGAGATGGCTCAGTGGTTTGGAGCACCGTCTGCTCTTCCAGAGGTCCTGAGTTCAATTCCCAGCAACCACATGGTGGCTTACAACCATCTGTAATGAGATCTGGTGCCCTCCTCGGGCATGTGGGCATACATAGAGGCAGAATGTTGTATACATAATAAATAAATAAATCTTTAAAAAAAATCTTGCATGGCATGAAAAATTGCTTTAAATAAAATTTCATGTTTCTGTCTTGTTTAAAAAAAGTCTCTTGCCAGAAGGTGGTGGTGCACACCTTTAATTCCAGCACTTGGGAGGCAGAGGCAGCTGGATCTCTGTGAGTGTGAGGCCAGCCTCATCTATAGAGTGAGTTCCAGGACAGCCAGGGCTACACAGAGAAACCCTGTTTCCAAAAACAAAAAACGACAACAAGTCAACAAAACAACCCTCTTCTCCATTGACTTCTTCTGTTAGGTGCTGCAGCCAGCGCAGCCTGGATAGCCGAGACTGGTGGGGGGGTGCCGGGACTGAGACGCTGAGGCTTTTTTTCAGGTGGAAGAACAGCAACCTTTATTTTGCCCAGCAACCTTTTATACCACTACTCCTTCTGTGGAGACCCACCGGCCAAAAAGAACATAAACATCCTTGTCAATTACAGACCATAAGGAAGTTCCGCTGTCAGGGGGAGTGAGGGCAGCTGGATCACAACAGCTAGGTGTCTGGGCACAGCAGGGAGGAAGGGAGCAATAGAAATGACTTTCACATGTTTCTCACCAGAAGTCTCACTTGCTGCGGGGATCAGATCCATGGAATAGGGAGAGGCTCCGGAAGTCACCACATACTTAATCAATGATGAAACCAAGACACAGGACATTGAGTGTTTAAACTGTGCACACTAAAGTTTTCTGTATTTTTTTTTATACTTTCCTCTTCTTGGTTATCTTGGTATGATGTGCGGGGTTATGGACTGGTTATGGTATTGCTCTGGGTGTAGCAGCAAAGCCAATGATAATGATGGTCTTCTAGTCCCGCTTCACAGCGTTTAAAACAGGTAGCCATGTTCCTCCCCATTCCTGTCTCTACAGGGCTAAGCCTGAAACCTTCTTATGGTTCCCTGCCTGGACTATGAAAGGGTTAACTGAGTCTGCATCCTCTATTCCTCTGACTATCCACTTGACCCTGAACAGCGAGTTGACTCTGCAGAAGTAAGTTGACTTCCTTTTGTCTTTGTTCCTTGCGAATTAGCAAGAATTTAAATACCTGTTCTACACAGGTATATGCGCTGTGCACTGACTTGCACACGGTTAACATTCAGCGAAGACTGACTATTGGGGAAACACGCACAAATGCTGTTGGGGAAATAAATAAGCCATTCGTTACAAAGGAGAAAGTTGTTTCAAACCACCCTGGCTCCTGTTAGTCCTGAAGGCTAAGGTGCCTCAGTGAAGGGCCCTGTGCTCCTGTAAAGGGAGAAGAAGGAGAAGGAGAAGGAGGAGGAGAAGGAGGAGAAACACACTATTTTTAAACAGCAGCTCTGGGTGATTTGATGAAATTTACATGTATAAGATATGGCTCAACCCCAAATCTTAGGGTAAAAACAACCTAACCACACTATGGGATTTTCTCCTTCAGCTAGTAGCCCAAACACTCAATCTCTCATACACAGAACTTCCCAAGTCTGAACCTCTGTCAAAGAATCTTGGGGCTTACTCGGTGCATGCAAACACCGAGTCCCAATGATATTGATATCTGCAAAGCCAAGATGAGGCAGAAGTAACATCCCACTCCACTGTTGTCCTGAGATAGCCCCCTCAGCAGGCACAGGGGTGGACAAGCAGGCTTCTGGCCAGCTTCCAAGCAGAATCCTTCAGAGCTCCTGGACTGGTGGGCATCTGAGTAAGGTCAAGGTATATAGCAGCTCTTGCTGGCCTCGTTGGGACTCCTGGGCCAATCACCAAACACTCCGACTCTTCTCAGAACTAGGCCACCACTTTGCTAGCCCCCGTCCAGTCATAGAAATAGAGTATTTTTAGCATTTCCACTTACACTAAGTGTCTGTCCTCACCCAGAACAGGCACTGCATGGCATAGGTCAACCACAGATGTTTGCGTTGCTCACAGGCCTGAGCAGAGTGCTGAGCTCAGGCAATGGCCTCTTGGGAGACTTCTCCTCGGTTTACAGAAATCCATCTTCTCTTTGGGTCCTCATGTGACTTTGTCACTAAATACATTTGGATAGATCGATAAACTTCAGCCTGCGATACTAGCAATGAACTCTGCACACTTAGGGGAGAATTAGCTTTCGGGGGTAGGTGTGGTGGGGGTTAGAGGAATGGTGGGTAGCCAGGGAGGGGGACACTGTCCCCCCAAAACAATGAGTGTCTTGTGGTTGAAGTGTCTGTCCTGTCGTGGATCAGAGGGACCAGACTCCTGCAGTTGCAACAGCGGTGAAGGAAACTGACCCGCCTCACTGAGTCTCCCTGGCAGGCAGAGTATAAGCCTCTGCCTGTGCTGGGGACCGGGTATCCAGGCTGCTTTTGTTATTTTTTTTTTCTTTTTTGCCAGCACAGTTCATTGACAGTTGCATTGCACACAGTGACAACATCTGATGATCCTTGGCTCTGGAAACCTAACTCCACCGATAGCGCCCAGGCAAGCCACAGCGGTCACTCTCTCTGGGATCATTTCCCTCAGCCAGGGGGATCACTGTTGGCCCCGGTCAGCTGTATTTTTCTACTTTTGTTTCTTTTTCTAGCTGCCTTTGTTAATCACCCTGCTCAAATGTGATACCCGAAGAAGAACCGAGAGGGAGTAAAGTTATACGAAACGGCCCTGTAACCCATGCGCATGCACCGGGTCACTAAAACTTAAGCAGAATTGACAGTGACAGCTGCCTTGTGGCGCACGGAGGCAATCGAGCAGTTCTGTTTGGAAACCTCAGAGACAAGTGTATCATTACAGCCTGTCCACTCAGAGAGAAACCTCCTCAACACACCCTTGGGAACAGGCACAGCTTGCCCGCAGCCAGGCAGTATTCCACCTTGGTCATCAGCAAGGCCCGGCAAGACAAACTTTCTCCATGCTAGGATCCCTTGGCTATACTCTGTATTCACCTCCACACCGTCCCTTCCCACCACAGTCTGACGTTTTGGAGCTCAGGCAGAACCAACTCCTCACCTTGAAGAAGGAAAGGAAGATCTAATGGGGGCCAAACACTCAAGGGCCAGCTCCAACGACAAGGACCCCAAGAGTCTTCTGCTGGGGAAGAGACAGAAGTTCTCTTCGTGGGATGACACCCTGCTCTTGGGGAAGGACCCACGGTCCCTGCTGAAGCGTGGCATGCGGCATGTCAGTTTCAGCTTGGTCACCAAAGGAATGACAGACGTTCCCGACTTTCTGTGGGGCTTGCTGGAAGTCCAGAAACTCAATCTGTCCCACAACCAGCTCCGAGTCCTCCCTCCTGAGGTGGGCAGGCTGACCCGGATTGTGGTCCTGAACTTGTGTGGGAATCACCTCAAGAGTCTCCCCAGAGAAGTCAGTCTCCTCCAGAACCTCAAGGTCCTATTCCTAAACATGAACTGCCTGGCAGAGGTGCCCGCCGAGCTCAGCCTGTGCAAGAACCTGGAAGTGCTGAGCATATCACATAACTGCCTGTCCCAGCTCCCGGCCAGCTTTGCAGACCTCTCCAGACTGCGGAAGCTCAATCTCAGCAACAACTATTTTGCTCACATCCCCGTCTGCGTCTTCTCTCTGAAGGAGCTGGATTTCTTGCACGTGGGCTTCAACCGCCTGGAGAACATCGCGGAGAGCATCCAGTGCCTGGCTAGCTTGCAGATCTTCATCGCAGAGAGCAACAACATCCACTCCTTCTCCAGGTCACTCTGCCTAGTAACCAGCCTAGAGCTGCTGAACCTGAACAACAATGACATCCAGACCCTTCCGGATGAGCTCTACCTGCTTTCCCGACTGGGGAGGATTGCGTGGAATCCCATGGACAAAGGGTTGCACATTTCCCACAATCCCTTATCCAAGCCCCTGCCAGAGTTGGTGGAAGGAGGCCTGGAGATGCTCTACAGCTACTTGAAGGACAAGAAGCACAATTGATATGGGCGGCGGATGCACGGACATCAGACACAGACACCAGTCAGCTCACGTGGACTCCGTCAGCTGGGGTACTTCTCTTGACTAAGCGGTTCAGTGTTAGTGTCTGTCAGTGTTGGGTTCCTATTTGCTAAGTTGCTGTGGAACAGCTGATCAGGTGAGATACTTGCTTTTAACTTTGTCTGTCCTTAGTAATGAATATGCTCACCTCACTCAAAGCATGGTTGGGGGCAGGCTTTTGGGTTTTACCAAAAGGAATAAATGACTCTAACAGTGAGATTTAGCTCTCGGTAAAGTGAAGGATGGGGCAAACTCAAGATAATTCCAAGCTCAGATGCACGCTACTGTGTACTCTGAGCTAAGTATTGTACAAAGGATGGAAACCATGTAGCTTTGGGTGGTTTCCACTCCAGCCAGTAAAAAACCTGCAGCAAGGTGGCAACAGCAAGACAAGTTCCTATGCCAGCCTCAAGCAAGCTTCCCTCAAGACGACCAAAGGGCACGGTGGAGGTGGTTCTGTGCTGTCTGGGACCAAAATCAGGCAAAGCTGTCCCTTTGGGATTTGGGGAATGGATCATAGGAGCTTTTCCTTCAAGATGCCTACGGGATGTGTATCGGGCTCGTTGTGTGTGCTGGTGGCAATGGGGATGTTATGATAGTTTTCAGATAATAAATGTGGATGGCTTCTATCTGGAGTTGTTGGCATTCTTCCCTGGTCCGCTCCTGCCCACAGGTGCCCACATTGCACTTCTTTGCTGTGGATATCAGCCCACGGTCCGTGAACCCCGTTCTACGCTCACTTCCTCTCTCAGAGATGAGGTGAACCGTAGGGGAAAACAGTCACAGCGAGGGAGTGAGGGGATGGTAAGGACAAGCCAATACCCAAAGTAATTACCCATTACCCATTTGGGAAAGATGAATATTTGCTGTTGGAGTTTCACATCAGGGCATGTTCAGGCGCCTCAAGCAAACGCCTCCAGTAAGGTCCTACACTGGTCGGTCCTTGTTCTGATTTTAAGAGGGCACAGCTGTTAGCTAAATGGATGCCAGGGCAAGCAGTGACAGTAAGGCAGGGTCACAGGCTCTCACTGTCATCGTGGCAGCCAGGCACCTCAAGAGGTCAGTATTTATTTAGGATTAAAGAGTTAAGACGGGTGGGCCAGAGAGATAGGTCAGCACTCGCTGTTCCTGTAGAGAACCTGGGATCCATTCTCAGCACCCATACACTCCAAACCATTGGCAACTCTAGTTCTAGGGGATCTGATGTCTTCTTCTGGCAACCTCTGGCCCCAGGCATCCACGTGGTACACATACATACATGCAGGCCAAACACTCATGCACAAAGATATATCCGTAAAATAAATAATTAGGATAAAAATAAGCGAAAATGGAGAAAGTTCCCATAGGTTCACTGAGAGCAGATTGCTCTGATTTTTGGCAAACCGTTTATAGAAAACAGCAAAAATAGACAGCCAGATCTAGGATCTGTGATTTCAGGCATGACTTTCTAGTTAACTTTATATTAATGCTTTTAGCTCAGCTGAATTAAGCTTTTATGAAGTAGCCCCCTCTACAGCCAGGACATGGGGCTGGAACTCTGAGAGAGATGATACCCTGGGCTTTCTCAAGTAGATCAGAGTTTGGGAAAAGACACAGACCCTCACGGACCCTCACCAAGCCTGTTAAGCTGAGATCGCCAAGAGGCAAGTATGCCAAGGTCCTGTGTAGCTTTTCCTGAGCCTGAAAGCCTTGGTAGTGAAGCGAAGCAGAGAGCACAGGTGGGGTGACTGATCAACTTCTCCTTGCCCTGCAATCGCCTAGCTCCAGCGACTCAGCTTTCTCCCCTCTCCTTGCAAGGAAAGAACAATAAAGCACTGGGGCAGGAACTGGCTGCCAAGTCTCCCAGCTTCGACACTTTCTGTGTGCAGCTGCCTCCCTTCTTCCCCCTAGAGATGCTCCAAAGGGAGGTCCACACAACTTTCTTCACGTAGCAAGGGATTTTCCCTCAACAAACTCCAATGCCAATTTTCTTCTCCACAAAAGAAGGGAGCCGGTTTCTGCGGGCAATAATCCAGTCAACGCTCATCGTTAACATATGTGTGCACGCGATCCTCTCTTGAAACACTGCAGGCAGAACTTACCTGTGTCACTTACAGGCAGCTGGAGAGAAGCTTGTCCCTCTAGTCCCCAGTAACAGGATACCTGCAGCTCCCCGTCAGCCCGCATGGGTGCACTCCAAAATCTCCACCTCCCTGCTTGGTTTATCGGAGCCAGGACTATTTAAAAACATCAGTGGAATTCTCACTTGACCTCCTGACTCGGTGGGAAATTACAGGGCGAGCCCTGCTCTACAGAACTGGGCAGGTCGGTCGTCTGCCGAAGCTGTGAGCCGAAGTGCGTGCAGCTGTCAGGCAGGCCCCGGCGTGTGCCAGGATCACACCCGTGAGTGGTCTCTGCTGTGGGCAGCTTTGGCTCACACTGAGCTTTCGTGACCTTGCTCTGAGCAGAGCCGCTGGTGGGGCCGGTGGCACTGTCCTTACCCTGCTGAGCGATCACTTTGTTTCCTCTGCCGCCTTCTCCGTCATTTGATCCCTCAGTCCTCCACTCCTGGGAAAGGCTGTACCGGTATTTTGAAGGTGACCTGTGAGCTCATTGTACTTTTTAAAAAGAAAAAAAAAATAATAATTTGGTTGCCAGCTTCTGCTGGCGCCTTTCGGATGTGTGGCGGTGAGATATTTTTCTCTGTTCACACTCATTGGGGATCACAAAAGCAAAGTAGTTGCCCGTTGATTCTTTGTAAATACTCCTTTTTTTTTTCGATACAGGGAAGTGTTGTGCCCAATACCAGCAGCTAATGGACTTAGTGATTAAAAACACTAACATGGAGGGACCATCACCCTTTTTATCTGTTGTCTCACTCCACACTGATGTCTGTGGAACGCCTCTTGCCTATCTGTCATGCTTCCCGTGTTGCCACATTCAAGTAAATTCCAGGTGCTCCAGAAACTCCTAGAATCAAAGCGCCGAGGACGACTGCACTGGCTGTGAGCGCACACTGTCAGAGAATAGGAACTAATTGGTACTTGATGTGGGGAGCCGGCGGCTCCATTCCCAACAATGTTGTGTTCATGTCTCTGGGCTCTCCGTGCACAGGGATGCCAGCGTGGGCTCAGAAATACCTTTTGAAGCAGATGCAACTTATGAACACACAATTAGGCAAAAACCCTATGCGCCGAAGAAAGCAGGAAGATTGAAAAGACACATCTGTTTGTGGAATAATAGCGCTAAATGTGTAATCCATTGCACATTAGATAGGAAAAACCATAGTCATCACTCAGCTCGTTGACTTAATTCATGGATGATAGAAGTGATATATCCCATTCTTGGGCTTTGGTTAATAAACTGATTCTGCAGTCACCAGAGAGAGAGACTTCAGGATGGCACACCTGGGTTTCAGAGGGAACTTGTGCCTGTATTGGAAAGCAGCAAATGTATTACAGATGCCATTATCCATAGGGAAGGATCATAAAAGGAAATCAGATTTTTTTTCTCAAGCAATGGATGTCTGCATCTTGGAAATACATCTCCGTGAGGCCTCAAATCACTAAGTGGGTGTGTGTTTTAATAGCCAAGCACAGGGAATAGGACTTAGAAAGGACTGGTCACTGGAAGCAGAGTCTGATGTTAATAGTCTGAGACCACAGGATCTCAGGGAAGCCCACAGACTGGGAAACCACAGGACAGGTGATGTCTGCAGACTGGGAGATCACAGGATGGGTGAAACCCACAGACCGGGAAACCGCAGGACAGGGGAAGCCTGCAGACTGGGTTGCCATCATATACACAGGCTCAGGAGGGTTCTCACTTGTTTGGCTGGAATAACTGAGATTCTGGTTAATGGCTAAAAAGCAGAGGATGATGGTGTACGCCCTTAATCCCAGCACTCAGGAGGCAGAGGCAGGTAGATCTCTGTGAGTTCGAGGCCAGTCTGGTCTACGGAGTGAGTTCCAGGACAGGCTCCAAAGCTACAACAGAGAAACCCTGTCTCAAAAACAAAAATAAGCAGAGGTTGAGTTCAGGAGATGATCTCAAAAGGAAGCTAACAGGAAGGCAAGGGCATAAGCTGCCAGGTGAGACCACATGGACACACCAGATACCGAGCGATGCCTTAGTGTCTACTCTCTACGTGTCCAGGGATCACCTGGTGTCTCAGAAATCCTCTCCAATCTTCTATAACACGCATTTGAGAAACAGAATCTCCAGCTTGGTTGCCATGTGCATCAGTACCCTTGATGCCATGGCTTCATCATGATGAATCCAGGAATACCAAAATATGACTCTTCCATGCCCTTTAAGAAAATAAGCTACAGTGTGTGTGTGGGGGGGGAAATTTTAAAACAATGATGGGGACCATCTTGACCTTGTACCGAAAAGAACTCTCCATAAGTGTTGCTTTTAAGTTACCCATCAGGTTATAGGTTGAATCCAAAGTGTTGCTAATTAAAAAAAAAAAAACAGATAGCGCAGTAATAAAAAGGGGCAGCAGAGAGGCCTTGTAATGAATCTGCATGAGTTTGGGCGCCATTAGGGCAAGCATAAGTGGAAGCCATTAGCATGTAGCTTGCTATGCAGATTCATTAGTCGTGTCCTAGGAATCTATTTACAAGGAGACGACATATTTCCTAAGGCAGGTCCTACACTTACTCTTCACCTCGGCATGGGGCAGAACATAAAAGGCGAACTGGATGGATCAAAGCGTGCCCTGGAATCACGGACAATGCGCTGGTGTTGTCTCTGAAGGCGAGGGCCAGAGCTGCCGAGGGAACGGCACACGGTCGCCCATATTCTTCAGTCTTCAGTGACTTGAGTTCCCTCAGATGTTAGTGTGATGACCGTGCCGCGTTAGGACGTCTTTGGACTCTTTTAATGTCACTGCATAAGTGCACCCACACTGTAGAGCTCAGGACAGAGCCAAGCATCTGAACGGCACCAGCACCTGCTTCGTACCAATGTGCCCTGAGACTGTTCAGATGCTATTATTACGAAGGCGGGACAGGCTACCAGCTCCCGGTGCTCTCCCATCCCTGGGCGAAGGAGATGAGGCATGCTCAAAGGATGGATTGCTGTGGCCCAAACTACCTAAGAGATGTGTACCTAAGTGGAGAATCACTTGGGAAAGATGGGAGGTGGCAATGGTTTTATGTCGCTCAACAGTGTTGAGTTGTGTAAAGTCTAACGTGACTTCCTTCGTTTTGACAGGGGAAAAAAAAGTGTCTGAAACTCCTTCTCCCAATACAAGTCCACTTTATAATACTTTGGTATCATTTGTCCTTTCCCTTTATCCTAGAGTCAGCATGTTGGGGTGCCGCATGAAGAGAGGGGAAGGACTCTGTCTGAGCTAGAGAGGTGCTTCTGAGCCCTTCCTTTGCCATCTTATGGGCTGACAGGGTCATGGAAGGATTCAGGTTCTCAAAGATCCTGGCTTCTGACATCCCCTCAGAATCCCCCATGAGATTCGCATAAATGAATCATAAATAAACATCAATGGGAGAAACTGTGAAATAGCTGGTCTGGGTGAGACCTGTGTTTGTCACTCTGTAAAGTTCTGTGGGATGTGATTCTGTCGCTCTCTCTGGCCCGACAAACTCTTATCCAAGAAGGGCAGCTGAGAGGATGTTTAGCCAGTGAGGGTAGCAGGGTCTGGCAATAGGACAGCTGGCAGGGAAAGACAGAGGGGCCTTGAACCTGGTCTGCAGATTGGAACCCTACTGGGGCTCTGTCACTAGACTCAGCTGGGCAGCTGTGAAAAGTTTAGGTTCCTCCCTCTGTGGAGAAGCTGTCTATGTCATGGGGGTGGAGGAGGGCCAGGCATGGCCTGCTGGGACCTGCAGCTCAGGTGTTTCCATCTCAAGGAAGACAGGAAAAGAACCAGAGCCAGCAGGACGTGTTCAGTGGAAAGCAGAAAGCCGTGGGGCTTGTGTCCAGTTGTCCCATGCATGCTGAGGTGATCTTAGTCAGTTTGTACCCTGGGAGGCCCTGAACCCCTGGGTAGCTGTCACCTTGTAACCAGTCCAGAGTGGACACGGTGGTGGCAGGTGGCGTGAACGAGTGGACAACAGAGAGGAAGCCTGCCCACCACTCCCCACTCCAGGCCTGGGTTTTTCTGCAGTGAGGCACACGCACTGCAGGGCCCCTTTCACCTTGCAGATTCGATGAGACTGTTTCTTCTTAACTGTGTTTTTCTCTTACTTAGTGCCTCAGTACATAGATTCCCTGAGCTTATAATAATTTTTTATTATTTTAAACAGGCAAAACCAAGTTCGGAGAGAGACCAAGAGCAGTAAGAATGATTTGATCTCTCCTTGCACAACATCATAGGAAATGTGATTTGACTTGATTCAAAACTTAAAATGGGGAGGAGGAACCAAAATGCAGCCCAGAGATTTGAGTGTCTGCCTAGTCTATCCAAGGCCCATGGTTATATAAGTAGCACAGGGTTCCTTCAAATTTAATAAGCTACAAAATGAGCGAGGCCAGAATTGAGGGGTACACAGCAAGGCCAGAATTGAGGGGTACACAGGAGACTGTGTTGGCATTCATGTTGCCTGGTTTCTCTCTCGTTCTTATCAGTAGCTGGAGACTTGGAGGGAGAAGTCAGTTTAGCATCACTGACTGGTTGATTAAAAACTCCGATTTAAGTTTCTAGAAGAGATAAAAAGTCCTAGTAACCTCCTCATTGGATTTGATTCAGCGATAGCTTTGGAGCTTATAGTGAAATATTTGCCTTTACAAGAAAGCAAACTTTGCAATTCATACTGCTAGGGAGGAATCTATTACAGAGTTCACATCGCTTCACACATACACGTGCACATAGGCACACACACACCACACACATACACGCGCACATATGCGCGCACACACACCACACATGCATGCACACACATACACACACGTGCACACACATACACATGCACACGCGCACACACACACACACAGGCTGATTTTGGATTTACAGCAGCTTCTATAAAGGAGTGTGCACGAGGATGCAAGTGACTCCTCCTTTGAAGGTGGCTCTCAGTGTCTCTTCTCCCTCCACTTCAAATGTCTGGCCAAAGACATGAACTGATGTCAACTGCATCATAGAAATCACAAGTTGAAAGCTTCAGTCTGGTTTTGACTATGTTTAGATGTCTGTGAGATACAACTGTGCTTGACAGGAAACCCTGAACGACACTGCTGCCACAGGCCTTGGAGAATTCAAAGAACAGTTCTGGTGTTACCCCTCAACCAACGTACACGAGAAGCCTAAGAATTTGCAATCTCAAACCACAGGGATAGTGCCATCAAAGAGCTGATTGAAAAAGTCTCCTTCCTCAGAATTGACAATCAAGAAATTCATTCCGTCTCCCAGAAATGTGTGTAATATGGTATCTACTTTTTTTTTCATTCACTTAGTCATCTAACATGTTAGGAGAAATTCAGTTTATGTTGTTTTTGCAAATTGACTTGTGAGCTTCCTGTTTCTATTCTGCCACAGGAGATCTCTTTTTACTGCGGCTTATTCCATAGCTGGAGAAGGTGTCCGGCTCCATCTCTGGTTGGTCGGAATGCATCTTTCTTCCAATCGGCACGAGGTCAGCCTCGCTGTCACACCTGTGGTTCAGAGGCTGAGGGAGAGTTTGTTCAGCAACACAGACCATGAGCGATAAAAACTTGAAGGTCCAGATTGACATAAGAAGGTATAGTCTAAGAAAGACTTAGATCCTGACCATCTCTTAGAATTGACTTCTCCGGTACTGGAATGTCCTGCCTGGATAGAGTGTCTTGTTTGAGTCATACAAACCATATAATCTATTCCCAAAGTAGCATTTGCAGTTAAGGGGGCCTGGGCAGCATGGTGACAGTGTGAACTTGGGAGAGGCTGAGGAAGACGAGGCCACAATTGTAACATGTTGTTCCTCCAGACCTCCACATACCAAGACTCAGGTGACCTTCCCTGGTTAGGGACACTCCTCACGTGTCAGACATTCTTGCAACATCTCTGCCACTCCATTGAGAGAGGGAAGAGGAGGCCTTGTGCCAGGGTCCTCCTTGAGTTTGTCAGATGTTCCCCTTGTCTTTGCTAACTTTAATCTTCGTCTTTAACTTTTGCTCTGATAAACCGTCATCTGGGTACAACTGCCTTTGATGACATCTGTGATTCCCTTTTGCAAATTATCAAAGGGGACCACCGAAAAGGCAAGCTCTGAAAAGGTTAGATTTGAGGAACTAAATTTTGTTTAGAAAACAGTAATTCAAACCTGGTGGTGGCGGCGCACGCCTTTAATCCCAGCACTCGGGAGGCAGAGATAGGCGGATCTCTGTGAATTCGAGGCCAGCCTGGTCTACAAGAGCTAGTTCCAGGACAGGAACCAAAAGCTACGGAGAAACCCTGTCTCGAAAAAAAAGAAAAAAAAAAGAAAACAGTAATTCATAAGCCAAGAGCAGCAGAAGAGAAGCTCAGGTGTCCAGCCCCCGACTGTCAGGCGAGGGGTGCCAAGGACACAGCCCCCAACTGCCCACACACAGCGGGTGGGGCATGCCTTCAGAAAGAAGCCCAGTTCTCCAGGACTTCTCCTCTCCAGTCAGAAACATAGCAGTCATCCCTTGGGGGACTTCTTAGATGGCCTTTGTGCTGGGGGCTGCCAGAGGGAGCTAAATGCAAGAACATCAGGAGACCTCAGACATCAGGGCTTTACCACAGCGGATGGACATGATCAGCCCTAGAGGAAAAAAACCTGGCTTCCATTTTGTCCTTTGAAAAATGGCATTACCCTGGCTTCTCTCATACATTGTCCAGTCAACCTGGAAACTTCTGACTGATATTAGACGTAGGATAATGTCCTCCTGGCTGTGTCATGCTTCTTGATTAGGATATCATGTGTGTGTCAATCTCAGACACTCACACCAGAGCTAGTACCATGCATTTTATTCAGTTGTCCACTGGCAACATTTTTAGGTTGTGGGGTAATCAATTAATGACTAATATAAGCATATATAATCATACACACTTAATATAGCAGTCCCCCTTACCTATAACTAGGACTTTTGTGGTTTAAGTTTCCTGCAGTCAATAATGTTCTGAATATATTACGTGGGGAATTCCATACATGAACAGCAGGTTTTAAAACGTGCTCCATTCTGGGTAGTATAATACCGCATACCGTCTTGCTCAGGGAGTGTGACTTATCCCCTCGTCCAGTGTATCTACCCTGTGGTGCTACTTGCATTGAGCCGCTTAGTTATGAAAGACACCATCTTTATGTAGCTCTTATGGTAGTGTCGTTAAGCTCTTGCCTAATCTACAAGTCACACTTTATCAGAGTTATGTCTGAATTTAAAATAAGAGTATGGCCGTATGGGATTCACTACTATGCATAGTTTCAGGTGCCCATTGGAAGCTCTGAAATGTGTTTCCCAAAGGTAAGATGGATCATTGGATGGATCCTGGCTGTCAGCATGGCTGGATCTGGAATACCTGTGATGGATTTTATTGGTCAGGGTATTTGAAGTAGGAAGGTTCACCTTGAATGTGGAGAGCAACTCCCTGTGGCAATTCAGATGGAAGGTGGTGGAGAAAGGAAGCTTTGCCTTAGCGTGTGTCTCTTCACTCTCGCTGACAACTTCATCTACCCCGTTGCTGCCACTGCTGCTACTTCCTTTGCTGCTATCTGAGACGAGTCTCTTTGCAATTCCAACATGGACTAAGGACAAGCTGCTCTCCAGGAATCCTTCAGGCCTTCATCACCAGATTAGAACTGCCGAGACATTCAGCCTCGAGGACTGTACACTGCGAACCACGCAGACCATACCATGTAAGGCCATGCAACAAACCTCCATTTCATGTATACTCATTCTGTCGGTTCTGTTCCTCTAGAGAACACAATATAGTATGTCAGGTAAAGGAGACAAACAAGGAGGAAGAACAGGGCTGGGGTGGGTATTCGATACCGGATTGCTCAAGAGTGGTTGAGAAAGGCATGTTTGTGCAGAATCCTGTAGTACTACCTGGCAGGATAATTCCACAGAAAATACCCACAGGAAGAAGAGAAAACGCAGGATCAGGTGATAGCCTGTGGGATGTGTCCACGGAACAAGGATACCAGCATGGATGAATGGAGCAGGTTCAAGAGGGTCACGAGGGCACAGTGACATCGGCCACAGCCCTTAGAAGGCTCCAGGCCACCACAAGCATCTTTGACTTTACCCTGAGTGAAGTGGGAGTCTGTTAGACTTTTGAAGTGGGGATGAAAGCTGCACTGTAACTTAGTTTGAGAGGAGCTACATGAACTACTGGGCTGAGAAAAGACCGGGGAGTGGAGTCATCCCAAAGAGGACTCTGCTTCAGTATTCCAGGGGTGGATGATGATCATCACCTGAGCTAGAGTGGAGGCAGTGAGCTGAATCACGAAGATGTTTAATAACAGAACCAGCAGAAATTGCTGATGGACTACATGTGGAGATGGAGAAATCCAGAAATACCTCCACTGTGTTTGACATGAGCAACAGGAAGTCTGAAGACACTATCCTCTGAGGGAGGAAGACTCCTGGGGAGAGGAACAAAAGGATTTCTCCACACAGTGGCCATTATGGACGATAGACAGACCTTCCAATGGGTCTGCTAGGGAGGAGCTCGGGATTGGAGGTTCAGAAAGGATTCGGAACTGGAGAGAGGTTTTGTGAAGCCGGCCAAGCAAAATATACAGGATTTGTCAGGCCTTTCAACAACAAAATGGCGCGTTTGTTTTCCCTTTGTGTTAGGGCTTTCAAGCTGCTGCGTCCACTCATCTGGGAAACCACCATATGCTTTTATCTCTTTTCCTTTTGCAAACTCTGGCCAACCGAGGTGTGACTGTGTCTAGATCTCACAGCTGCCGCTGTGAACCCCTCGAAATGATTGTCTGATGGGAAGGGAGAGGTCCTTCAATCACACAGACATTTTAGGTGGAAGGGACAGGGTCCCAAGTGGACACTTAAGCCCATCTGCCTTGGCTACTGTCTCAAACTCTCCCTCTCCCCACAACAATTTTAATCAGCCACTGAGCGTCAGTCCATGCTGGTTATCAGCCAAGCATCTCAGTTCATTGGATGGGTTTCAGTTTATCTTCCTTCATCTACTTCCTCCATTACAATGTTCCTATCTTGGGGAGGGTTTTATGCTTTCAAGCTACATGTTTGAACCGGGAGTGAAGGATAACAAAAACAACCATCGCACTATATTTCTTCTTGAAATTTTGAGGAGGAACAGTTTCCTTCCATCTTTCAATCTAACACACACCTTTTGGAAGGATGCATTTGATGATAGAGCTTCCGCATTCCCCTTGAGCCTTTTTCTGATCACGCACCGTTTGTACTGATGTCAGCATCCTGCCCTTGCAAGGGCTTCTCCATACCGTGTGTCCCCCAGAACAAGCTATTATCCATTTTGCAAGGAGTGACTCGTGTTTCTCCAGGGCAGACACGGGTGAGCTTCTTGAGGCACCCACACTAAATGTTGTCTTCCTCCAACCTCATCCTGCATTTTCTTCACAGGTAAACGAACCAGATAGAGCAGACAGAAGGAGTGTTGGTGGAGTTTCTATTAGAAACCTGCCCATAATCTGTGGTTCATTTTCACACAAGATGCTGAGAACAGGGGTGGGAAGATCCCTTGGGGAATCAATGGCAGGACAGCATGTGACCTATTGTTTCCAATTCTTTTTCTTTACTTCTTTCTGATTCTTTCATATGTGTGCATGCATGTGCGTGTGTGTGTGTGTGTGTGTGTGTGTGTGTGTGTGTAGGAAATTTATTTGAAGGAAAATAACGCAGATAGATAAGCAATTCTGAAAACTAAAGTCGGTTTTCCGATCATGTTTGTGCACTTGCTTTTTGTGACGGCTGTTAATGTTTTTGCTAACACCAGTCTCTATGGCAGATTCAGCATGCCTCCGGTGGCAGGTAAAACGGAGATCTGTGCCTTCTCTCTGGGAACTTACTTCCTCCACATGTGTTCTGACGATGACGGGCCCCTTTCCATCTCGCGGTGAAATGCAAGGAGAACCTATGAACTTGTCATTGGCCCCTCTCCTCATGTATCACAGCAGCATATAAACAACCTGTTAACTTGTTAGCAGCTTCTGCTGAAAACTGCACTTGAAGAACATGAGAGGTAAAGAGGAAGAGGGAAACCAAACAACCTCTTAAAATAATATGTTGAAGGGTAAGTGTAAATATTTGGAAGAAAGATTCCCCAGCTCTACTGGGCATGTGGCATGGCATGAAGCTACTTTTGTGGGATAATTTCTAAGCTAAATGATAATGCTACTCTCAAACCATGAAATAGGGAGAGCAGGCATTTCCCCTGTGTCTCCAGTGATTCAGGGCTGCCTTAACTCATCACTAACATGAGAGGACAGCATACACATCTGCCTATTGACTAGAATGGCAGAGTCTCAGGACTTTTGCGCACACACACACACACACACACACACACACACACACACACACACCTTGTGAAGTTCATGGACCTTACCTCCTTCAGAGTGTTTAAGTGTTCAGAATTCACATCACTGTGCCCAAATGAGAATTTATGAATATTGCCATCGTTACTATTTTAAGTCTTTAAAGTTCAAGTTTCACCATGGTGTAACGAGGTGTACAGTTCACAGACGTATTCCTTGATTAGAAAAGGCAATAAAGAGTGACACACTACTGCGCCCCAGTCCCTAGCTCGAGGGGCAGACAAACACTTAAGACTTTTCTCAATATGACTGGTCTAGCATCTGCCCCATAGTTTTTTATTCTAGAGTCAAAACAAAACAAACTTTAAGACTGGCCAAGTCTTAGCTTACCTCCTTTGTGTGTGCTTTTCCTTATTTGAGTATCTGTGCTCGGAAGCATAGGAAGGAGGAACTCAATGCACACAAGCTGTCTGGTCTGACTTAGCCACTATTTAATTTTTCAAAAATAGACATTTATTTATTTTATGTTATGTTTTAATGTTTTGCCGGTGTGTATATAAGTGTGTGCAGTGTCAAAGGAGGTCAAAAGAGAGGATTGGATCCTCTGGAGTTACATATGGTTGTGAGCTCCCTTGCTGGGAATCAAACCTGGTTCCAGTGTTGTTCCATGTTGGGAGCAGTGAGACCCCAGATCCTGGATTTCTTGTAAACAACTTGTAATCCCCTGATCTGAGTGGCTACAGCTGCTCTGAGCACGAGACCTTCAGGAGTTCCTGATGGCAGGAGAGTGGTTTCTGGTGGGTTTGACTGGGGCGTGGCTATCTCTATATAATTTGCCCCTGAACACAATAAAGGGGGCATTCTTGGGGAATTCAAGGATGACCCGTGTCGCTGTCTCTCTGTCTGTGTGTGTTTGTGTATTTTAACCTCCAGCCCCCTTGCCCGAAGCTCGCGAACTGGGTGCCAGTGCTCAGAGCGCAGACACAGGGCTGTGGTGCGCGGCAGTTCCAGATACCTTTAGCTCGCTGGCCCTTTCAGCTTACTCCTTCAAGTTCACTCCTTCTCCCAGATTCTTCCCCTACCCTCTCTCTAGCTCTTTCATACAGTCCGAAATTAAGATTAGTTTCTGTCCTTGCTCAGCCCGCTGACCTAATCTGTCATCTGATTTTAAGACTCTACCTCCAAATCCCTTCTCCCCATGTCTCCTTCTGCCAGCACCCTGTCTTATGCTGGGCTTTCTTTTTTTTTTTGGAAGACTCCCTTTTCATCCATCCGTCTCACAGAGCCAATGGTTTTATGCACTTAGCGTGGTGTTATGTCGCTACCTAAAATCTAGCCCCATTTTCTCATTGTAGAATCCAAAATCCTCAACAGGGTCTTCAAGACCTTGGAATCTCTGGGTCTGGTGATGTGTTCAGGTCATTGCCTACCATGATACCCTCTCACTAATGTCCACCATGCTGAACTTCTTTAGCTCTTGAAGTCGGTTAGCACTGCCCTGCTGGAGGACCCGGCCCTGGAACATCTCCTTTTAAAAGGGTTCATTTTGTTTGTGTTTGTTTGGTTTTTGCTATTGTTGTTGGTCTGCTTGTCTGTGTATGTACCATGCGGGTGCCCGGTGTCCTCAGGGGCCAGAAGAGGGGATCGGATTCCCTGGAAATGAGTCATGGTGGCTGTGAGCCACTATGTGAGCCACCATGTGGGTCATGTAAGAGTAAACAGTGCTCACGCCAGCAGAGCCACCTCTGCAGCCCAGAAACATCCCTGGAATACCTTGCTTGAAGAAAACACGTTCTTCCTTCCGGCTATGGCTGATCCACGCTTGCTTAGACACCTTCTGCCTTCCTTTTACAGCACATACCACAGCTGAAGAGCTGTATAAGCGTGTGTCTTCATCTATGTGTGTATAATTGAATGTAATTAAATCACGTGTATGTGTGTGTCATTATGTGTTGCTTATGACTTACTAATAGAAGGTATAATTAAAGTTCATAGATGTACTCCTGTATTCCCAGCAAGACCAAAAGTTCAGATGCAGTCTGGACTTCATACTGAGTTTAAGGGAAGCCTGAATGATGTAGTGAGACCCCCCCACATACACACAGCGCCCCAACTACACACAAACACACATACATCTTGATTAGTACCTTCCTTACTCTATCCTATACCATGACGACAGTATCTGCCTCATCTCGGGATTGCATTACCCAGCACAGAGCATTAGCTGTGTTAAATACTATCAATCACCTTCAGATTGATTGACATTTGTTTTTTTCTATCCATAGAAAGGTATGCCTTTGCGTGCAAGTCAGAGTTACGGCATGCCAAACAAACTCTCTTCCGCAGAAGAGAAAGATAGGTTCAGGAAGCACCATCAGGAGCGTAGTTATCCTTAGCATTATCAGGGCATACATAATTAAACGTGCAGTCATGAGTTAAATAAATCAAGCACTTGGGGACAAAATGACCATCCGTATTATCTCATTTGCTGTTTCTTGGGTGGAAGACATCAGCCTGCCTTGCGGTTCAGGCATAGTTGCTTGTGTGTGGTATACATAAAAATAATGATTCCAAAAGGATAACAAGACAAGTATAAATGACATTTATTGGCTGCTTACCATGTGTCGGGCCCATTTAAGTCCTGACAAGTTTGTTGCATAGTTCCCATTCTACGCCATTGTACACATTGGAGAACTGAGGCTTGGAAAGGCGTCAGTGGCTTGCAAGGGCTCTAACTAGTTCTATTTAATCCGGGTCTTTACCCAGTACTGCACCCACACTGTCAGAACAAAAGGAAGCATTGGGGTGTCCCCCTTTACTTTTCTCTTAATAAATGTTCAAAAATCCCCCCGTTCCCAGCTTGGTAAGAAGACTGAGTCACAGTGTACCGTCACTGGGGAGTGAAGTGCCCATGAATGTCCCCTAAAGGAGCGAGGAGCCGAGTGTGGTGGCATATGCCTGAAATCCAGAGATTCTGGAGGCTGAGGAGGCAAGAGCACAGGTTTGAGGTCAGCCCAAGTTACAGTGAGACCTTGTAACAAAGATAGAGACATGATAGACAGACAGTCTAGGGAGAAACCCTCCTCCTTGGAGTGGAAGCTGGCAGAAAGATCTCCATTGGGGTCCAGGTGGCTCCCTTCTATGTCCCCGTTTCCCTGGTGGACTCCCTGGTTGACTCGGTGGAATCGCCCATCCCCGGGTTGACTCATGTGCTATGGCTGGAAAGCCATCTCCCCATATGGGGTGTTGTTTGTGGTTTGCTTCAGGACCAGAGTCTACCGGATGCTGAGGTTGCTCACAGCAAACAGGACCCCCAGAGCACCTTCCTCACACATGGCTAAGGATGCCAACCCAACCCCATGTAAGGGTTATTGTTTCTGGTTTAACCAAGGCTCATATTCTATGGCACCATTTTACAAAATCATATACATATATGTATACACACATACAATAAAGATAACATATATATGTGTGTATGTATGTATATATATATATATAAAATGAACACGTAGGGATGTTTTTACATTTTCATTTCAGTAATAACAAACTCCGCTAAAATAATTGGCTGTGAAAATCCAAGACAGTGAAGGGCTATTGCAAACCTCCACTCAACCCTTCAATCATGCGTTCAATACCTCTGAAAGTGACAGCCAACCAGGGCTGAAATGAAACAGCACACAGCACAGGCAGGTTGGGGTCTAGTGGCATCTCTCTCTTTCTGAGCTTCAGACAGAATGCTGGATTAAAATGCCGACCCTGACGGATGACACCCCACGTCCCAGATGAGTTGTTTGCACTGCTGGCAGAGAGCATGCTTTTTGCACTAGATATTTCAAGTTAAAAAAAAAAAAGTAGGGCAAAGTTGATCTTGTGCCCAGGAGACTTCCCTGCTCTAGGATAGTCTCGTAAACGGTGGGAGTTCAGACGCACTGTTATCCGTTGACTGGTCAATCAAGGAACACAGACACAGGACACGAATTGGTGTGACATGCACATGGGGCACAGATGACAAGATTCCGTCTAGGGAGTCTGGTCTGGCAAGGCTGGGCCGCAGCAAAGCCCTCTCTGAGATGATCTGCCCCTGCCCCCTACCCCCGCCACTTCGGTTACTAACTGGAGGCCTCTTCTTCTGGGCTTTTTTTATGCATCGCTTTCACAGAGGTCTCCGTGTGCTAATGTTTGGGTTTCCCCACCCCAACATTTCCTGTCCTGTTCATTCTTTTCATCCCAGCATCCCCTGTTTCCACTTATGGCTCTCAATTTTTACTCAGAGTCCCCTGAGACCCTCCCTGCAGAGGTCCAAGCGAGCCTCTGACCCCTCTCACTGCAGGACCTGCCATAGGTTCCCCTCCCCTTAGCCAGGAGCCCTGGCTCTCTGGTTACATATCTCCACAGGCTCCTCGCTTGAAATGCTGTTCTGGCATCCCTAGTTAAGTGGTTTCAGGGGATTAGAGTCACTCACCTGTTATCTGCTTGCTGTGCCTCTAATTTAAGGAGTGGTGAGCTAGAGACACCTGTCTGTCCTCTCCTGTGTTTATTGATAGATCGAGACAGGGCTAATCCCACTACTGTACCAGGCTCTTACCCAGCAGTGTTCCTGCAGCCTTTGAGGCTGACATCACAGTCCAGCCGGAGCTCAGCTCTCACAATGTCCTGCGAGGAACGCCTGTCAAAAGATGACACCTAATTGAGTGACCAGACTCAGTCATGCCGTCTGCTGCCAATTGCTGCCAAGTCGCAGCGTGGAAGCCATATGGCAAGGTGTGAATTGCCTGGCACAGCTCGGCTGCTGCCCGAAATAGTGGCTTCCAAGTGGCCATCGGGGTCAGTTGCCACCGAATTGATATCGCAAGAGCGGTTTTCCAAGTGCATTTAAAGTCTGGAATTAATGTTGTTAGACGAGGTGGGGCTTCTGTGTGACAACCCCACGGGTACACCAGCAGCCTGAATGGGTTTGTGACGTGGGAGAGTCCCCTCCAACGGTTGCTTGGTCCCACACACTTGGGCAGAGCACCATGGTGGCAATCACGTGCAACAGAACAGCTTCCTGACATCTAGATATGCATAAAGCAGGGGTTCCCAACCTTCCTAAGCTGCAACACTTTATTTAATACAGTTCCTCATGTTGTCGTGACCCCCAACCGTGAAATTGTTTTCATTACTTCTTCGTAACTGTAATTTTGCTACTATTATGAATCATAATGTAAATATCTGATATGCAGGATATCTGGTTTGTGATCCCTGTGAAAGGGTCGTCCATCCCCAAAGGGGTCATGACCCACAGGTTGAGAACTGATGAGATAGACAGACAGACAGCAGAAAAAAGGGCAGACAGGGAGTGACCAGGGCAAGCTATAGCCCCAGGAACATGCTCCGGGGACTGGCTAGGCCCAGCTATGGAGACTGATAATCCATTGCTTTGATCAGCGCTCTCAGGATCTAATTTTTGGTGGAAACACACTCAAGAGCTCAATTCCGGTTTTGCCTTTGTAACCACCTAGGCATTTCTTATCCCAGTCAAGTTGACAGTCAAGATGAAGTTGTTCTGCCGCAAGTGCCTGCCACCATAACGCTCCCATGATGCTCTGCCCTAGCATAAGGGACCAAGCAGCCATCAGAGGGAACTTTCTCAGATTCCGAACCCACACAGCCTTCTCTTACCGTCACAGTGGCGTGAAATCAGGGTCGGCAAAGGGGAGCTGCTGTTCAAACTAACTTGCTGCCATTTGTATAAAGTTTTACTGTGCTACAGTCATTCATTGAGTTATACATTGAGGATGGCTGCTTTCACCCTGCAATCAAGTCTAGGGATTGCAGTAGAGACCTTAAAATATTTATAGAACAGTATCTGGCAATTTTTGAACTGTGGTTTTGACTATGAGGCTTGCTCTTTTTAGACAGGGTTGTAGTCTTTTTCTTGTTGCTGTAACAAAATACCCAAACCGTATAATTTAGAAAGAAAAGGGGTTTGTTTTGGCTCAAAGTTGTGGGTGCCCAAGAGCATGGAGCTAGTGTCTGTTTGGTTTCTGGTGGGAACACGGGTTGCTCCAGGCCTGGCAGAGCAGAAGAGGAGGTGCATAAAGGAGCAGGAGACAAGTGGGGGACAAAGAAGCTGACTGGTAAGTGACTTGTTCCCACAAGACATAACCTGGTCTCTCATGAAGCACTTCAGCCTGGTAGCTCTCACAGCCTAATCACTTCCCAATACTGCCACACTGGGGATTGTAACAGACGGGAAAACCTGTCAGGTGGAGCCTGTTACTAGTGTCAGCGTGCAGAGACGGGAGCTGAAAACTTAGACTTCCTTTAGAAAGCCTGTGGTTTGAGAAGGCACCGGGTTAGCTGCTCCCTCCTGTATGCCTTCCCTCTCCTCTCCAGCCAGCAGACTTTATAGGGGAGTGGAGTGGATCAAAGGCAATTGTGACTCCATAGTTGAGCCTTGCTCCTCTAGCCCAGTGGTCAGTGACATTTCTGAGACTGGTGATGTCTGTGTCTCTCTCGCTGTCCTCCCTGGCACGCTTTCCTCCTTCTCTGGATGTCTGGGTTCACTCCTTTGTTAAACACTCCGGAGAGTTAGTGTCCTTGGCCATCAGCCTTTCCTTCCTTCCATGTGCATCTGGGCTGGAGAGTGACTTCAAAACACGAGAGCCCTTACTATGTGTCTGTGCTACGCGATGGGTAATATGATGTGAGGATAATGTCTATAATACAGAATACAAAAATAGGGATGACTCTGCCCCACAGTGTGAAGGACAGAGTCTGGTCCTCCCTCCATTCCCATCAGAGTCAGGTATCTGATGTGGGAAGAAACCATCTGCCAGACGATGACTGACTGGGAATTCCTGTGTTGGCCGGTGAGTCCTAGGGTTGTGGTGTTCTCCAGAGAGTGGGTCCAGCTCATGTGGGTCTGTGAAGATGTGTCTCAAAGCATTTCTGACGGTCACATCGTGGGTCAATGCAGTCAACTCTTCATTCGTTCTGTCAGCAACACGGGAAATCTCGCCATTCCACACGGACACGGGATTTTCTTCCTACTGTTGGGCCCTGCTTTCCCTACAATCACGACATTTCTTCCTTGATTTATTTTCAATTGATTTTTTTTTCTCATTTCATTTTTCTCCTCAACTACTTGAAAAGTTTTGAAGTGTGTTTTGATGGTGCACCCTTGTTAGTCTAACATTGATCCATGTCTCTAGAGTTCTCCTCTTCAAGACCTTTCAAATGCTTTGAGTCTGATGAGGGTAGTTCCCTGTTAACCCCATGGACACCTTCTGAGACCCACAGTGGATGCCTGAACCCCATATACAACCAAACCCTATATAAAATTATGATAGAGCTTATTGTATAAATTACACTAAGCAGAAGAACAATCACTACTAATAAACCATAACAGTTATAACCTGGTTTATGTGAATATGGGTGCTTTCCTCCCCCAGCCATCTCTTCCTCCCTACCTTTGTGCCATGTGGACAGTACAGGGGCATCCACAGTGGGGTTGTGCTGTGCAGAGGGACACTTCCTGTTCTAGGTGCCATGGAGTCAGGTGCATGAGACCTCTCCATTCAGAACGGCGAGAAAAAGGCATTTGTTTAATTCTGAATTTTTTTTTCATTAGTCTTTTTGGACTGTACTGAGCCCCAGGTAACAACATAGAGAACAAAATCACACACCACGTGAGACCATTGTACCTATTTCTTTACTTACTGATGTCAACACAAAAAACACAGCTCTCACCTTCAAGGAAATGAGAGATGGTTTATTCTGGAACCATCCTCAGTGACCATTTGCGTTGCTCTAAATTGTGTGTTCTATTGTGGGAGTAGCTTCATCAAGCTTTGGTAGTTTTACAGAACAAAGGAAGCCACAAATCAAGGCAAGTTTACCCTACCTTGATGGGTATACCCGAGAAGTCACAGCAGTCTAGAGACCTTAAGTGTTGTCTGAGTTTTGGGGTTGGTGGAAGCTAGAGGTTTGCTAAGTGAACAGATTCCAGAAGGTTTTATCTGTTAGCTACAGGATGTTAGTTCTGACAGAGAGACGGGCAAGGAATGACCCATCTAGAACTAGCCCCAGGTAAGGCGACTAGCCTGTGGATCTGCAACATTCCAACCTCCCACCGTCCTGGATTCTAATCACTCAGTCTCTGCAGGTACATGTTCCTCCCAGGAGTTCTCAAACACACCGGATGCCTGAGTCACAGGTCCTGTTTCAATTTCTCCACTTTCTCTTTTACAAAACATGGACAAACCCCTCAATAATTTCTATGAAGTCTGCTCTTTTAGTTTACTCGCATATTTAGTTCAGATTGTATTCTTCGCTCTGACTTCTAGCTTAAGCACGCATTCTAGCAATTACACAATTCTTGAATCATTGTGTGCACATTTGGAATTTCTTTGATTTGAAAAGCATGTTAGTGATGACCGAAGAATACTCTTTGTTTTTATTTACTTAAAAGATTGATGTTATTTCCTTAAATGAGTGTGTATCTACGCCTGCATGTGTGTACGTACATACATGTGTATAGGTACATGCATGGAGATCTGAGAACAGCTTGAGTCAGTTCTCTCCTTCCACCTTGTGTGTTCTGGGGGGTCAAACTCAGGTCATCACGCTTGTAGCAAATGCCTTTACCTACAGAGTTATCTTGACAACCCAACACTTGCTATTTCCAAGCCCTTTCAATTTTATATGATATATTAATAACACTCATTCTATACCTGCTGTGGTTTTGATGTGGTTTGTTCCCTGAAGGTCTGTGCACTGGATCCTGGTCCCCAGTGTGGTGCGTTAGACACATGCTGGGACTTCACAGTGTGTGACCTAGCCGGAGGAGGCAGAACTTCCCCTGGAAGGAATTGCTGCTGGCTGTAGGGACTCAGTTCCTGTGGAAGTGGGATATTACAAAAAGAGTAACATAGGACCCTCCTGTCTTGCCTACTCTCTGTTCACTCCACCGATGTGACACCTTCTGCCACGGGTTATTACCAAAGCCAACAGATGTTAATGCAACAGCTTAGACACCCAGAACTAGAAACAGACCTCCTTTCTTTACACATGGTTCAGCTGCAGGTGCTGTGTTATAGTAATGGACAACAGCCATGTGCAGCCCAATACCCATTGCTTGCTATCTTATTTCAGTTATGATTTTGAGCTGTGGCTTCATGCCAAAGCCCTGTTTCTTTGTAAATGTGTTTCGCAGTCTTGTTTGGTTGCTAAACATGGGTGAAGAATTCTTCTGAGCCTAGGTTTTAGGATACAGAGAGTAGGTAGGCCCAGGGAGGAGCTGAACTTGTTTCTTCTAGTCTGTGGGTGCCTCACCCACGTGAGACTACTTCAAGCTAACTCAGGAGTCAAGCGTCGAACGCCCCCTTCTGGTGCGGATGTGCCCTGCACACGTGCCTGAGACCCAGCGTGTTGGGTTTGTTTTCATCTCCTTCCCAGTCTACTGATTTTATACATTTAGCCTGGGGATCAGGCACAGATTCTGACCTGGGGATGAGTTTTCACTTTGGGTCGGGGAAGAGGTCTGGTTTGCGGGCACATCTCAGGTTCTGCCCTCCTTTCCCCATGCTCACAGATGCCATGAAAACATGGCTCTCCTGCTCATCCCAATCTGGTAAATGTCTTTGTTTGGATGACGACTGCTTCAGAGACCATCCTCTCTCTGCATTCCCATGTAAGAATGCTGCTATGTCTAACCTTCTTCTTCAAATGTGACACCCAGGACTTTTGGTTGTTAACACAACTGAAGGGGCCTCCACTCAGGTTGTGTCATGGCCCTAGAGACAAAAGCCCTGACACTTTCAGGAGACGTCAGTTAGCGCGTCGTCTGGCTTTTAAGGGATTTCAAGTGTGAACCACACAAAAACAGTCTAAACATGGATGTTTCTGGCAACATTTTATAAATTAAGATTTAACAAAATGTCTACAGTGTGTGCTTGGAGCATAGTAAGATGCCGGCTCACTATGGGCATTAATGAAAAGAAGAACGGATAGATAGCATCCCCATCCCACCATGCCCGAGTAGCTGACGCACCTCAGCAAATCAGATCCACCGCTTTTGGTGCTCTTGTTACTAAGTACTTTAGAAAGCATTGTTCCAGCTGACGTTCATTTAACTGGAAGACGAGAATTCCCTCTTCTCAAGTATGAGTCATAGGCGAGCATAAGCTCTCTCCTTTTCTATTCTGAGGTCGCTGCAGATCAGTTAACTACTTGTAAGATAGGCTATGCTCCTCCATGTAATCTATCCTGGTGGATCTAATCAAAAGAATCCACTCGGGAAACCACAAGGGAGTCGTAATCGAAGGAGCCGGAGCAGCCCACGAGTCGCTCGTGCGTCCAGCTATAAAGGATGAAGGCTGCGTCCGAGCTTCATCTAACAGAATGATAAGGGTAGGAGGAGGAGTGAAAGGGCCATTTGTATTTTACAAATAACGGGCTTCGGTAAGCTTCACGCGGCTTCAGATCATCGGGTGAGGGAGCTATCACGGAGACAGTGTGGAAACCACACACACCTCGGGTCCTTTGCAAAGGCCTTTCTTTGCCTGGCCTTCTTGACCCACACAGATGGACTGCAGCGTGTGTGAGCATTTCAACCAGTTTACTAAAATCTCTGAAAAATAATGAAAATCGCCTGTCAATCTGAAGTAGTCCACAGTCATGCTGCCCTTTCCATGAGAGCCTGGAAGAAAGACTCTGGGGGACGGGGGCAGGGGGAATGAATGCAAGTGTGAAGTGTGGAAGGGGAAGGGTGTTGGGAAATGTGGGAAGAGACCCCCACTATAGGCTACAGGGAACATTAAAATGAAATCACTGCTGTAGTCACGGGAGAAATGGAGGTCGTCCCACTCGTCCGTCTGTGATTTCTGAGACCCGGATCACCCGTGATGGCTAGTCTTCGACGTAAACCTCACTAAGCTTGTAATCAATGAGGAGATTGATTACAACCTTGGTGCCTATGTTGTACATATAAGGGTGTTTCCAGAGATGTTTGATGAGAAGAGAGGAGCCACCTGAACGTTGGTGGGGACATTTCAGGGGCTGGGGATCCCAGACTGAATGGAAAGTGGGAAAAGCCAGCTGAGAACCCGTGTCCACCTCTGTTCCCGCACGGCAGGTACAGTGTGAGCCGCCTCACTTTCCCATAACGATAGACTGTCCTGTGGCTTTCTCCAAATAAAACTCTTCCTTTCTTAAGTTGCAGGCGTCACAACAGTGAGGGGAAAATAATTAATATAGCATTCAATATGAGGGTAAGGCACTTAGGGATTGAATGAATCCAGGCTTCCATGGGGCCGTCCTTGCATCTAGACACACCCCTGAGGACCACTCTTATACCAAGCACCTTCTATGGGACTTTCTTGTTGAAGGCCACTAATGACGACATTCCAACTACCCAAGGATGAAAGTATGTTGTAACAAGAGCGGCGGGGCTGTGTCCCCGGCACCCAGCCTCCTGCACGGCTAGCTTTTCCCGAAATAATTACATGGAAACTGTATTGTTTTAAACACTGCTTGGCCCACTTCTATCTAGCCTCTTGTAGGCTAACTCTCGCACTTGGACTAGCCCATTTCTAATAATCTTTGTAGCCCACAAGGTGCGCTTACCAGGAAAGATCTTAACCTGCGTCTGCCTGGAATGGGAGAATCATGGCGACTCTCTGACTCAGCTTCTTTCTCCCAGCATTCTGCTCTGTTTTCTCCGCCTACCTAAATTCTACCCTATCAGAGAGCCAAGCAGTTTTCTTTATTACTTAACCAATGAAAGCAACAGATAAGATAACAACACCCACCTCCATCAAAAGTAGTTCATTCTTAACCTGTTCCAGCCTCAGCCATGGAGGTCTGAAGAGATGTTTCCTGCCGGGCCTATTGCCAGTGTAGAGACAATGACATTTGTCCTCCGTCTCTTGGAAGCTTGCTGGAATGAACTGGCAACAGAGAGATCAGTAAGTGAAAAAGTCATTGTAGGACAGCAATTGCCCAGGAACCAAGGCCTGGTAACGTATACACTCTTCTTCATAGACAAGGGGGAAATTAGGCAGTATAGGCCATTTTGGGAAGTAAAGGATTTTTAGAAGATTATGAATGAACTCAGAGAACAGGCAACAGATTGGGACAAAGTTCCTATGGTGTGCTGAGGAATTAAGGGATGGTGGATGTGGAAATTCACCCAGATCAAAGAGAACTTGATTAAGAATAGTAAGTCTGCCTCCAAGAGTTGACTTCAGAAGAATAGAGAAAAGGACTGTCTGGGTGTGGCGAGGATCCTCAGCCTCCAGTCTTCTCTTCAGTGGCTGTCTTCCTGGTTGTTTGATGAGAACCACTGGGAGAGAGCTGAGGGGAATTGCATTTCTTATGGGAACTATTTCATCCAGCAGAAAACAAAAAGCAACCCCAAAGTAAGTTCATCTCCACCTGTGAGGAAGAGAAATGAGAAGTCGAGAAGGTTCTTGGTTTGGAGGGTTCCCCGGTATTTTTTTTTAACTAAAAAAGACATCACTAATTCACCAAATCTTTTTCTGATCCCCAGGATCCTTGCCCAGATTCTCACCACCAGACTGACCTCTGACTCTGCCTGTGGTTACTGGCTTGATTGAATCCCTGCAGCCCACATGCTTTCCTCCCCGTTCACCTCTTGCATTAGCTTTGTATTTTTATCACAAAATATAGAAACTAATCAACTTACAAGAAGAGAAAGGTTTAAATTGGCTCACGTTTCTGAAAGTTCTAGTTTGTCACCAAGCAGTCCTATTCTTTGGGGCTTTAGCAGGAAATTTGCACCATGGCTGGTCTGTATAGTGGAGCAAATATCTGGCCTCATTAGCCAAGGATCAGGGCAAGAAGGGAAGGGATGGAGAGTCAGTCCCCTGCAGTGCATGCCCTCAGCAATCTAAATCATCCCACGAGATGCTGCCTCCTAAAAACATAACCACGACCCACTAACACCATGCTGTGACCATGACTTTGACATTTTCTACTCTTGGGGGCAGGGGCCATTCACACAAGCCACCCTACAGCTCAGTCTGCCCACTAACAGGGCATTGATGTGGGATTTCCGTCTGTATGTTGTGAATATCATTGGTTAATAAATGGGCCTATAGAAAGCTATTGGGGTACAGAACTAGACGGGGAGGGGGAACTAAACTGAATGCTGGAAGAAAGGAGACAGAGTCAGAGAGAAACCGTGGAGCTGCCAGAGACAGATGTGCTGAAACTTTGCTGGTAAGCCATGACCTTGTGGTGATGCACATATTAATAGAGATGGGTTAAAATAAGATGTAAGGGTTAGACAATAAGAAGCTAGAGCTAATGGGCCAAGCAGTGATTTAAATAATACAGTTTCTGTGTGATTATTTCGGGGCTAGGTGGTCGGGAACTAACTAGCAGCCTCCTTTCTACAAGACATCACCTTCCACATGTCAGATGTGGGAGAGGAGCTGCAAAAAAAAAAAATCTCATTTTCAGGACCTTGAGAGGCGAGCCCCACCCTGAGAAACTACAGAGCCATTTCTATGGGAAGCCAGTTTAATAGAATATAGCCATGAGTCAGGGGGAGTGATGTCAGATAAATGAAATATTTAACGCCATGTAATAACCCCTCCAGTGATGCTAGAATGATCTCATTTGCTAATCTAAAGGACTCCCTGATGAGACAGCTGAGTGCTAGAACATGCTGGAAGGCTGCTCTTTAAATCATGGCAATCCCCTCATGGAGAGAGGTAGCCTTCATCTTGCTCCTTCTAGAGGTAGATGTAACCCTCAGCTGGCCTTTAATAAGAAGTGGGTTTAACGATACCTACAAAGGACCTCTCCTCTCGTCTTGTCTCCTCTCCTCTCCTCCCCACCCCTCCCCTCTTCTCTCTTCTTCCCTCCCCCTACTTACTCCTTCTCTCCCTCTCTCTCTACCCATTTCCCTTCAAGTCCAGGAAGCTTCTGGCCTCTGCTCACCTCTGCCTTGCATTCTCTGCCACCTATAGAGACACACAATAGACTTCCCCAGCCGGGGCTGCGTGCCACTTGCTCACAAAGCGGAGACCTGCTCAGACTTTGTCCACTTTCGAGTTTCTAATTTAATGGCATAAAAGTCAAAAGAAATAGAAAGCTAGATTCAGAATTCCCAGTGTTGTGCGAAAGAGAGCTGAGCTGTTACATCTAGAAGAAACTGCTGAGAGATAATTTGGGTGTTAAGTAGTATCACTTCTGCTTTCGTTTTATTCTACAGTTATCCAGCGTCACTAGGGCCGGAGGAAACAAAGACAATCATCTCTGTGTCCCGTTCCTCTCCTCTGCTCCTGAGTCCTTCCTCAGTACAGTTACAAATGCAACTGAAGGGACAGGTGGTCTGTAGGTGGCAGGTAGGAATGTGACCCCTGGAGCTGCTGGTAGTGCTGGGTTCTTCTACCCACCCTCTCATCCCACTCTCCCCTAGGAGCAAACTGCATGTGCCGCCCCTCCCAATTTAAGAAAAAAAATGCTAGAGGCTATGGGAGGTGAGAGATCTAGTTCTTGGCGTAAGCACTTCATTGCTTAAGGCTTTTGCGCTGGGGCAGACTTTTGGGTTATGCATTTAGGTTACGAAAATCATCTAATTAGCCTGACCCAAAGAGCATGTCTGTCCCCGTCTGGGCATTCAAGCAGACAGTTTTTGGGGTGGTGGCCAAGCAGCTATCAAGGGCTAGGGAATAACCAGCCACTCGGTTGGCAGTGCTGCCTGGGCTCATTGAAGCCTTCAGAGGCCAAAGATTATTGATTTTCCTGGCTGCATTCTGAACTGTTTGCGTTAGACCAGGATCCGATCGGGGCTACATTATCCTATTTAGTAGGGCTGTTGGCAACAGTTGTTCTGAAGCGCCCCTCCTCAGCAGCGCTGATGGCAAGCCACTGACCTGCCCCGGAGCTTCTGAGAAGGCCAGGCATAGTGGGGGTGAGCCAGCTGGACAGGAAGTTCCTCCACAGGTGGTTAGTTGTTTGGTCACCATGGTTTCTGTTTGTCTGTCTGTTTGTTCCTTTGTCTTAAGCCTGTAGACCAGGCATCCTGGAAACACGAGCCATAAGAGAGTTCTGATGTGGGCTTTGGAAATATTTTTATTCCTGCCGCTCAGCTTCTCTCCGTAACTCATTTATGTGACATGGGAATACTCCTTTGGCTGCTCCTGCTTCCCCAGACCCTGCTTTTCCCATTGCCTCTTGGCCTGACCCTTACCTCCCACAATGGCCTTGGTCCCTACCCTGTGTTCCTGGGAGACCTGTTCTCTACCCTCTCTCTTTTTCATGGTTTCCCCTTTATATAGAGTCCACTATATATCTCTTCGAACTATAATGCAAAAGTAGTAGAAAACCATCAGAGGCCCCCAAGGAAAACATGTTTGAAATAGAGTTGACCTTCTGTGTCTGTGAGTTTTTGTTTGTTTCTTCAGTCTGATATTTAATCAAATTTCAAGAGTGAGCACAGGAAAAATTAGAGCTCATTAACTTTCACCTATTTTCTGGGGAATTCTGTTTTAATATTTATTTTTGTTATTTTTATGTACATGGTTATATCTGTGTAAATGCATGCTACTCCAATTCAGTATGCTTGGATCTTGAAAAGGGACACTGGATTCTATGGAACTGGATTTTCAGGAGGTTGTGAGCAACCAGATGTGGGTGCTGGGAACCTCTGCAGGGGTAACCCTAAGCCCTGGACCCTTGGGTTTTGTATCCACAGACTCAATCATCCCTGCTCGGGAAACACTGAGTAAAAGAGAAAGTAACTAGGGAAGGAACAAAATAAAACAAAGAACAAACAACCACAACCAAAACATGTTATACATGACTGAAAATGTCACGGCAAGCCCATAATTATGCAGAACTGATTTTTTTTAAAAAAAAAACCTATATGCATACTGAACACATAACCACCTTTTCAGCCATCATCCCCTAAGCAACATAGAATACAGAAGTCTATATGGACCGAGGGTGCCACAAATGGCCTCAGAGGCTGGCTCCCCAGGTGTGTATGCAGGAATGTGGAGGCCAGAGGTTGACCTTGAGTGGCTTCCATATTCACCTTCACCTTTCTCTTTGAGACAAGATTTCTCACTGAATCTGGACCTCTCCAGTTCGGCTAGACTGGCCAGCCAGCTCCAGGGATCCTCCTGCTCCTGTGTCCTCAGCACTAGAGTTGTCGGTGTGGTGCATGCTGCCATGTCCAGCTTTCATTCTTTCTTTCTTTCTTCCTTCCTTCCTTTCTTTTTTCTTTTTTCTTTCTTTCTTTTTTTTTTTTTTGAGTTTTCAAGATAGGGTTTTCTCTATGCAGCCCTGGCTGTCCTGGAACTCTCTCTGTAGACCAGGCTAGCCTCAGACTCACAGTGATCTGCCTGCTTCTGCCTCCTGAGTGCCGGGATTAAAGGTATGTGCACCACCACCGCCCTGTCATACCCAGCTTTATAACCATGGGTCCTAGGAAGCCGAACTCAGACCCTCACGCTTGTGCAGCAGGCTCTTTACCAACTGAGCTGTTTCCCCAGCATCAGGACTCAAGTTTCTTGAAAGCCCTAATACTCCTGTTGACTCTCAAGCCTCTCCCACCCCCTACCCCCACCCCTGAGAGTGCTGAGGGATGCAGAGGGCCCAGGGCCTTCCTTTGAAGGCGATGCTCTGTGGTTCTCTTCCTGCTGGAAGATCTTTAGGACAGAAGGAATGTGGGTGGTCTTAATTCTACCACATGGCCATTTGGCTGGAACCTGGAGTCCAGCCCCTATATCAAAGCCAAAGGGAGGCAAAATGACCTATGCTGGGCACTTTGTTCTGTGCGAAGCTGCTGGGAGTGTCTCATGCATTTCGTGACGACAGAGTCACAGTCTCCTGAACTCACAGATGAGGGACTGGAGGCTGAACGTAATCATCTAGCTTGTTAGTAGCAAATAAATGTCAGCTAGGTGCCTCACCCCCACCCCATCTCCGCCGCCACATACACACCCCATCCCCGGATAGCAATATTCTTCTAGAAAACTGTCTGAGGCTCAAGTGGGTCAAGAATCCAAGTCCACAAGCACTGGGCAGGGGGTTTGAACCTGATTGCTCTAGACTGATCCGGTTGCCAGGATAAACATTATGACCCAAAGCAACTCAGGCAAGAGGGGCTTCTTTCAGCTTACAAGCTACAGCCCATCGCTGAGGGAAGTCAGGGAAGGGGCATGAAGCATAAACCAGGCAGTATGTGTGTGTATATGTGTGTATGGGGGGACTGGTCACTGCTTGCTGGTTTGCTCTCTGACTTGCTCTTAGCTAGCTTTCTTATATGGCCCAGGCTGCATAGTAAGTGGTGTTGCTTACAGTGGCTTGGGCCTTTCTGCATCAGTTAACAAGACCTCACAGACAGCCGGGCGATGGTGGCGCACGCCTTTAATCCCAGCACTGGGGAGGCAGAGGCAGGCGGATCTCTGTGAGTTCGAGACCAGCCTGGTCTACGGAGCTAGTTCCAGGACAGGCTCCAAAGCCACAGAGAAACCCTGTCTCGGAAAAAAAAAAAAAAAAAAAGACCTCACAGACACATCAACACAAAAACCCAATAAAGACAGTCGCACAATCAAGACTCCTTTGTGGCGACTGTGGGCTGTGTCAAGTTGACAGTTAGTGCTAACTAGGGCAATGACCTTGGCTGCCATTTCGACTTTTGATCCTGTACTTTTGTAAAGTATTTAGGACTCTTCCAGGACAGAAGAGAGGGGTGATCCCACACCTAGCAGACAGACCTGGTCTGGGGACACAGGCCTGGGAAATGGGGAGCCTAGCCTCTTGGCCTCAAGGGATGACAAGGCAGTGGCTCAGGTCCAGGCAGTCACACCCTATTGTTTGACTTTAAGCATCTAGAACCTTTGATAAGAGCAGGTGGAACTGGCAACCACCCCTAATGATTCTAAAGTTAGAGCTTGACTTTCCCTCTGGCTCTCTCTCTCAGCAGTGAAGAGGACATTGGTTGGTTGTTGAAGCAGCACATTTAACTCAAATACACAGTACAAATGCTGTTGCTGCAACACGAAACCTCCTCCTTGGCTGATAAGCAGGCGTATTAAATAGAGGGAATCTTCAGGGCTGGGCGATTTGATCAGAAGTTACTCACCAGATTTAGTACAATGTAGGCCTGCCCAGGGCTCCCAGTGGGGACATTGGTGGGGAGGGCCTTCAGTGAGCACACATATCTCTGGAATTATGCTTATTTCTGGTGCTGTCTCTACACTGACTAGATGCTCTCCATTCTGAGTTGAGAACTAGGGGGCCACCACTCCCTGGAACTTCTGCACAAAACATTGAGCCACCGCTCACTGGAACTTCTGCACAAAATCATTGTCCTGACTGTGAACTGGCCAGGCCGAGCCTCTGTGTTTGTCCATCACTCTGTGTTAATGTGGCAAAGAGCAGAGGAAGTAATCTTAGGAAAGTCAGTTGTTGGGGTTGGAATGTCAGAAGTTCTAGCCCTGACACTGTAGGTTGACCCTGTTACTTCTAAGCTGGTGACATCACACTAAAGAGGCATTAAAGACTAACCTAGAAAATTTCCTTATTCCGGGCCCTGGAAACAAAAGAAGGAAGGAAGAGGCAGGGTGTCTACTAACCTTGTCCAGGGAATTCTCTAGCAACCCGAGAACCTTCCACCAGACCCTGTCATTTGAAGATTCTGTTACCTCCCAAGATTACCATTGTAGGGACCAAGCCTGGCATACACGGACATTTAGGCATATTTTAGACCATATTATTCTAAATGACATCATAATTCCCTTTTATCTGTGTATTGATTATACACTAAAGCTTAATTCAGTTCTCTTGGAGTTAGTTGGTGACTCAGTGGCACTTTATTGGGAGTCAGGGAAAAGCAGAGGACTTCCCATTTGAAGGTCATCAGCCCACAGTTTCTGCTTTAGTCCTCCAAAAGTCCCAGGAGAAGTAAGCACCAGTTTATAAGAAAGGACTGTTTCTGCAGCCTGGCAAACCAGAACAAACGGGCTCTGTCCAGAATGAGGGAAGGGCTTCCGAAGGTGACAGTGCCCGTGTAACCCAGAGTAAAAGGCAGCTGGACCTCCGGAACGGGCTGAGCTTGTTTGTGTCTGTGGTGTGGACTAGGGATTCACCAATATAAGAAAACGAGTGATGCGATTAACATAAGGAGAAAGGTTTCTTTATCCCTTCATGCCTCTGGCGATTGTAGCTCACCTTGTTGGGAGTACATGATGCAGCAAGGTCACAGGTCACAAACCAGGGAGTAAAGAGAAGGAAGGCGCCAGGGTCCCTGATCCCACTGACAGGCCTGCCTCTAACAACCTAAAGATGTTCATGAAATCCTACTTACAGGTCCTCTACTTCCCAATAGTGCCACCCCAATGACCAAGGCTTTAATCCTTGGGGATCATTCAGCATCCAAACTCCAGCATCCTTCCTACCACTGCCCCTGTTCAGAAACTTGGTCACTTGTCACAGCCAGAACTTGTCATGCCTTGGCTTTCTAAGCACTACTTGTTGGCACAATATAATTCTGTTTTCCTTGTATGCTTAGAAATACTTATTAATAGAGTGGAAACATCCCATTGTCTGTTGAAACAGGAGTAAAATGTCGGAGGGAGAAGGGACTGGGAGAGAGCCAGCGCAGGGTGCGGAGGGAATGGGGCACCGGGGAGAAGGAGCACTAGGGGGAGATGAACAATCTGTCGCTGAATTAATCCACCTGGGTGCTGCAGAGAGCAGAAAGGACACTTGGGAAAACCTGACGTTCAGCTAGCGCGACGAACCCGAGTTGTTGCATTCTTAAACGGAGAGAGAAGAAACGCAATCCCGTGCAAAAGGTGGGCGGAGGTGCGGTAGGCAGAAATGGAGGCGTCCACAACAGGGCCTGAGTTTTAGGGGACGGTCAACACCCACAGCAGGTGTGAGCTCGGCAGAATTTTCCATCTGAAGAACACAGACAATGCTCCTGCCTTGGATTGGCAAGGTGAGGGAAAGGAAGCTATTATGTGTGAGAATTTAATACAGCCTATGACTTCTAAGGAACACTCAATACATGTGGTCAAAGGAGACAGAGAAAGAGGGAGGAGGAAAGAGGGAGAGAGAGGAGAGAGGGGGGTCGGGATTAATGCAGTTCCACAGGAAGGAAACTAAGCCAGGGAAGTTGGCATTTTGTCTATAATAACAGTCAAAGACTTGGTGGGGCATGGTGGAGCATGGCTTCTCTAGGCTGAAGGAGAGCATCGAGTGTCCATTCAGAAGGCGGTCCCTAAGAGGAGATGTTACGATCGTAATATACCATCATAATATTTATGAACTGCTAGGACTAGGAAAATGAAACCCAACAAGGCTTTGGGCAGAAAATATAGGTTCCTCACAGCATTCCAGAAACTAGAATGACCCCAGAATATCACAGATGCCAGAGCCAGATGAAGTAACTTTCCCCATTTTGAAGGGGCCCCAAAATATATACTCTGCCGTATTATCGTTTTGCACAAAGACAACAAGAAACTATTCTCAAGTGTTTATGGCTCTGGAAGCAGGCCTCGATGCTCTGTTCCACTGAAAATTGGCTGGTGTGATGGGTGCTATGTGTGCACCCTATAATCTCGGCACTGGAGAGACGGACAAAGGAGAGTTATGGGTTCAAGGTCATTCTGGATGGTTGTAGCACCTCTCTAAAGAATCAAGGGTAGAAGGTGACACACAGTACCTCACACGGTGGTAGAGCACTGTTCAGCATGTGTGAGGAGGGGGGGGGGAGAACTATAGGTATCACCCTTACTAAATGGATAGTTTGGGCACAAGAGGACCAGCGCGGTGGCGCACTGCACCCCAACATACTCCTCGCGGTCTCTGCTTCAGGTGCTCCAGACTCCATGTAGATGAAGACAGGTGGTAGTTATTGTTCCGCGTTTGGCTCATTCAGAATAATTCCACCCAGTTTCGTTATTATTGTTGCAGACTCTTTATAAAACTGAACATTATATTGTGTTTGCACGCCACATTCCCTGAAAGCATCCACCCTACGGACACACTCAGGGGCGCCGTGAATAGAGCGGCAGTAACCACGGTGTGTACAGGACTCTTTGGTAAGCCGATTTCCAGTCTTTGGGGTAAACACCCAGAAGTCATTCTATTTGTAGCTTTGTGAGGACCCCTGTGGCTGGGCTAATTAACACCCCCTCCAGCAGCCTGCCAGGAGGTTTCCTTTTCCTCCCTGTTCCGCTCTTGCTTGTTATCTCGCCATCTTTTTGGTACCAACCATCCTAGCAGGTGTGGAGTGATAGCTCATTATTGTTTTCATTCGCCTCTCGCTGATGATCAGCAATGCTGGGAAATTCTCAGTGTCTGAAGGCCACTTGTGCGTCTTCTTCAGACAACTGTCTCTTGCGTCCCTCGCTTGCTTCTCAACAGGATTTGTTTTGGGAGAAGTCAGTGTGATGGTGTTCCTTCTTTGCGATCAGAGATACAGCGTGGTCGGTGTAATAACTGAGTACTGTACATGGATATCTTGTGAGGAGAGTCAGTTTTGAAATGCCGTGGTCATAAAAATATTAAATATTAGTGGTGGTCGATATGAAGATTAGTTTGATTTAAACATTCTACGTTGTACTAAAATACGGTAGTACTTTGCACCTGACAGTAATCTTTGTGCATAAAAGGCAGAATATGCAAATGACTAACGGTGAACAATTGAAATCTAAATATTTGCATAAAATTCATCTGTTGGGCTGGTAGGATGGCTCAATGTGTAAGGCACTTACCACCAAGCCAGACAGCTTGAATTCAGTCCCCAGGACCTAACTGAAGAAGAATGTAAGAATGTAACTCATTCTTGCAAGTAGCATTCCTCCATTCTCTCTCTCTCTCTCTCTCTCTCTCTCTCTCTCTCTCTCTCTCTCTTCCTCCCCCTCTCCCTCCCTCCCTCCTTCTCTCTCTCAAGCACACACACACAATTAATAATAAAAACAAATTATTTAAGAAATTTTAGGAAAATATCTTTCGTATAAACATAATCTGAAAAAATACTAAAAATTGAAATTTAAGATGGAATTATACTGAGTAGGAAAATAGCATTTACTAAGCAAATTTCTCTAACTCTCCAGGTTTTATTAATGAAACTTGGGGTCTAGGAAACACGTTAAAAGAAGGCAGTGATGCACCCTCTTCGGTAGAGTGCACAGGGGATACTACATTGGAGTTTTCCTGTGGTTACAGAGACACACATGAACTGAGGCAACGTGTGTGGCGCTGACTTCTAGATCTCTGCATCAAGCCTCCAAATGAAAAATCAAACACGTTAGCGAAACCTTAACACACCACTGTGGTAAAGAGCCAAAGGAGTTAGTTCATCAGGGTAAAGGAAGACACGCAGTCTGTACATCCACTGTTAGTCTAGATGTACACATGTAGAGACATGTGTGTACACACATGCTAGAGAAAATACTGGAGTTTTCCTCTAATATAAGATACACTGATTTCTCTAAGAAAATCTGCCGTTGTTGTATGCAGAAAATACAAAGCAAACAACACCCTCTGAAGAGGAATGCAAGGCCAGGTGAGTACACAGACACCCAGGGGTCCGAGGACAAAGACTGTGGCATCTTCCCAAACAGCTGTGCGCCAGAAGTGTCCCCTGTCCCCAGGACAGCCTCTACCCTGCCTTCCTATCATCGTCAGAGGCCACAGACGCGGGTCTTTGCTAGTTTGTCTGTATAAACTGTACAAGAGGGTGCTAGCACAAGGTGAATTCTCCCAAAGATGTTTTCCCTAGTGGGTGAAGGATGTGGATGACTGAATCCTGATGGCAGGAGTTCAGGAGCGAGGAACGCCACACTCATGTGGCCCCAGCCAGTGCTGATTTCCATGTTAGGCACAGCGGACACAGGGCCATAGCTTCGAAAGGCAAATGTAAATTAACTTGTAATGTTTTTAAAAAAAACGATTGGGCATGGTGTTGTACAACTATAATCCTAGCCCTAGGGGCAACGAGGCAGAAGGATTAAAAACTCAATGCTAGTTTGGGCTTTGTAGTAAGAAGTTGTCTCAAAAACAAACAAAACCACCAAACACCAAAAAACTCCAATAATAAAAAGTAAAAAGAATATGAAGACAATCACGAGCCCAGCCTGCATTTCACGATCCCTATACAACACAGTTGTGTTGGGTCTTTGTTAACATTTTATATACAGAGACCCAGTGCAGAAATGCCTCATAAAAATTGTAAGGTGGCCCTGTTTTGAGCTCACCACAGCCAGAGCTCACTGAACTCTTTCTCCCCATAAGTTCATTGTACCCCTAAAGGCAGAACACTCTAAACTCACATACCCTTAAGTCAGCATCCTTGAACTCATTACATCCTATGAAAACCCCAAACTCATGTCACCCCAAAGTCAGCGCCCACAATCTCATCATACCCCTGATGCCATAGCACCCGGTAGCCCCTACCCTCTGCAGCCCGCTCTGCCTACTTAGAAATTCAGTCATGAGTGACTCTTTAGAAAACCAAGCAATGGCAGAAACGATGCATTCATAGATAAGAATCGTATTGGTTTATTTAAATAAGATTATCTGTGATCTGTAATAGAGTGTCTGCGTGTGTGACACAGCAGAGTCTGGATTTGGAAGTCAGGAGAGTTTGATCCACTCGGGTCATTTATTGGGCGTCAAGGTCTACCAGTCACCTGGTCTGAGGTATAGCTCTTGATCTTCAAAATCAAACAATATCTATCTTCACATTTTAGAGAGGTAAAATCAACACATTAAAAATGTTGGCTCTCATCACTCAGTTCTCAATAAGGGTGACATGGTAATCACTTAACCTAAATGCCCAGGCCCCGGTCTGTTGAAATGAATGATTTTCAAAGTTTATACGTCTCACTGTGGAAAGCCCGGGATGACTACAAAGTAGAAGGTGCTTGCCTAAGGGGTGTGTTTAATAATGTGAGACACCTAATTTAGTAGAAAACGAATGAATTAGGACGATAGACATGGCTTACAAATGTTTCATTTTTACAAATGTATCATGCATAGTAAGTAAGATGCTCTCTAAATTTCTATAATCATTTTTTCATGAATCGAGGACATCCAAGTTTTCTTAGAATGTGAAAAATATAAAAAGTATTTAAAATTCAAAATAATAGTCTCGTTCAATGTCACTCGTAAATCAACATTCTCATGGCCTGTTTATATCATGATTGTCTTCCCTGAGGTCTTGGGGAGGAATGCAGGCAAGCTGCCCTGTTCACACCTCCCACTCTCTGGGCGAGACAGAAAACCATCAGTGAAGGAAATGTCTTGCAGTGGCGTGTTTACAGGTGTCTGTGTCGTCCAGCCCATTGCTTTATAAACACTATGCCTCATTTCAGGCAGAGTTTATTGGCGGAGAACAACGGCGAATCTGGATTCACGGTGTGGACAGACTAGAGAGAGGGCTGTAGAGGAGGCAACTTTCCCTTTTAATTTAGAAAGGAGATTTATTTATAAACCAAGAAGCTAATAATTGTTCAGCAAAGCATTCCAAGAAGGCCAGGACCGCAGCTTACCTGTTCTTGCTGTCCTGGGAAGCTGATCCTGAGGATAGTGGGGGTACAATGTTGCTCAGTCCACGCAATTCATAACATGGAGACAGCGAGCGTCACTGCCACGCCTTGACGGCCTTTAACAATATTGGAGAGTGAGGCCCTCAGGTCTGTTTCTGTTGCCCAGAAGGCTTCAGTCATCACCAAACAAAATGCACAGAAACAAATTGGACTTCATTTATCCTTAGGGTAAACGATGTTCAGGCCCACTTAGACCCTGCTTGACTGCAAGTCAATCCATGTCATGTTTAGCCATGCAAATGTTCTGCTCAGGAAATTACCTAGCAAGAAAATAGCCTTGACATCAAAATTTCACTGAGCATAATTCAATCACAGGAGACTCAGAAGCTCTTAGGATCCAGGCATCTCCCTGCAAATACCGTTTGATTTCACTTGTGCCCGTAGTTAGGGTGGAGAGGAGTTTTGCGGTAGGTCGAGAGGTGACATGCACACACGAGGTCGCTATGGGGGGGGGGCTTTACTGGGAGCAGGACAAGTAATGAGTCATAGTTCTGCTGCAAATGGGGTAACCTAAATGCCACAGGAACTGAATGGAGATAGTAAAAACTTGGAAAAAGCAAAAGGGTTGAATTATGTTGGAGACCATGTATCATGCCTCCATATCTAAATTATTTAGGATGTGGCTTTGCAAGAAGCACCTTGGCTGTAGTATGTTCTTCCTCACACTTTTCTGGGCTAAGGGACCGTGGGGCTGAGAGTCTGGGACCTGGAGTGTTAGAGGCCTGAGGGGCAGAGGGGCGGCAGGGGTGAGGGGCTGGAACCTGGGGTATTAAGAGGGCTGAGGCGCAGAGGGACAGAGGAAGCAAGAGACGAGCCCACCAAAGCAGCTATATGAGGTTAGCCCTGAGGAGCACACATTCTGAGGCAGGCGTTCTCCTCTGGTTCCTGGTACTTCTAAATTGGTTCTCATCCACAGTTGCTCTTTGGGTTTTCATCTCTAGCTCTACCATGTTGGTCATAGCCTTCATACACATACACCCCAAACTGGTCTTGAGGGGAATTTAATTGGCAACCCTTTGCTCTTTGAAGTAACACGTGTGTTTTCTTCTTTAACAAGTGTCGGTACATGTGTGCAGTGCACATAGATGTTGGTGTGTGCTTGTGGAGACCAGAGTCTGCCTGTTGTTATCATCGATGTTGTCATTATTTCATGTATATGGGTGTTTTGCCTGCATGTATTGTCTTTGCATCACATTTGTGCCTGGTGCTGGTGGAATGCCCGGAAGGGGGCAGTGGGTGCCCTGGAACATCAGGCAAGTTCTAGGAATCAAACCTGGGTCCTCTGGAATAGCAACGAATGTTCTTAATTGCTGAGCCATCGTTCCAGCCTCTACTTTTTGGTTTTCGTTTTTTTTGGTTATTTTGTTGTTGTTGTTGTTGTTGCTGTTTATTTTGTTTTTTCGAGACACAGTTACTCTGTGTAACTGCTAGCTGTCCTGGAAGTTGCTCTGGAGACCAGGCTGGCCTCAAACTCACAGAGATCCTCCTGTCTCTGCCTCCCAGGTACGGGGATTAAAGGTGTGCACCACCACCGCCTGACTGTAGTAAGGAGGCCGCTAGTTAATTCCTGGCCTCTTAGCCCCAAAATAATCATACAGAAAATATATTATTTAAAACACTGCTTGGCCCATTAGCTCTAGCTTCTTATTGGCTAACTCTTACATATTAATTTAACCCATCTCTATTCATCTATGTATCGCCACGTGGCTGAGGCTTACCAGGTAAAGTTCCTCTTACTCCAACATGGTTCCATGGCTTCTCTCTGACTCCACCTCCTCCCTTCCAGCATTCTGCCTAACGAAGCTTTGCCCTGCTATAGGTCCAAAGAAGTTTCTTTATTCATTAATGATAATCACAGCATACAGAGGGAAATTCCACATCACCTGGCAGCCTCTATTTTTTTTGGTGGGGGGCAGGTCTGTCACCGGACTAATACTTGCCAATTAGGCAAGACTGGCTGGCCAAGGTGCCCAGGGATCTACCTAGCTCTGCCCCCCCCCTCAGCTCTGGGATTACAAGCCTGCACTAAGGACCACAATTGGTTTTTCACATGGGACTCACACTCAGTCCTTCCCTGACAGAGCCATCCTCTCAGCCCTCCTTTCCTTGTCTAGACGTTTGTATGTTAATCTTGTGCTGAAGGTTTGCCTAGAAAAGCTTTGTTTCTAGTAGGGATGGGAGAGAAAGGTGTTCACCTCTGCCCAGGAAGAGGGTATACAAGTGAAGCTGCTCACATCCCCAGTTCTCTCTAGTGCCCTAAAATGACACGCGTGAGAGAAACTCCAGCCATGCACAAAGCTCTCCGTGACTCGCCCATGGAGAATAACATTCAAAGGTTCAACGCTCCTATGATTCAGTGATTCCATGGAAAAAGTTTCTGGAAGCTTATTGTATCCAACATGCAGCCACAATCGCTTCTTTGCACACCTTAACCGCTCACTTCCAGTTCCAGCCGCCAAGAGTCCTACTTGAAAGTGTGGTAACCCCGCCAACTGTGTCTCTCCGAGCAGCCTCTGTTTGCACAAGGCCTTGCATCTCCTGGAGTCATTCCACACTCATGGGAAATTCCCCTGCTCTAGAATCAGTCAAATGATTCAGGCGGTCACATATGTGTGCCCTTCTATCTCAGTATCATAGACCTTTGTGTTTAAAACTGTGACTCTATGGGGGCCATCTGTCCAAACGCTTGAGACAGTCCATTTTATAACTAGACAGCAGGTGGCGCTCTAACTTCAGGAGTCCGGCTCCTAAAGCCACCAAAAACAAGGGGCACTTTCAAGTGCATTTAAAAATTTATTCATTTTTTTTCCTCTGCCAAGGCAGAAATGTACTCTATTTTCTTTAATCAGGTTCGTTTGCTTCCTACTGTGTGACTTCAGCTGAGTAATAGGAAGCCAGACTTCTCCCCCTGGGTACTTTGTTTCCTAGGCAGGGTTTTGAGATCTGCCTGAGTTGCGGACTCTGGCAGAAACAACAGAAATGCTGTATTCACCTGCAGAGTTGCTGTCCCTCCTGGTGGTTCTGAGTGGCTTCTTCAGACATAAGGGCATGGCGGCCTATAGCATGCTCACCCTGGAGTGCAGAGACTATTACTATTTGCTGTCCTGTTTGAGGCAAGCAGAGCTGTTGGGTAGAGCATTATCAACAGCCATCCCAGAATGTTAGCTGGACGTCTAGGTGACCAGGCTGCAGGCTTGAGGCCCACTGCTGACTTCACAGGAGACAGCACCTCTGTCCCCTCCTGCTGAGCACACACAGAACATCAACGGGGCAAACAGTTCAAGAAACCCTGGGACACTTCTCTGTTTGTTCATCTAGCACAGAGAGCCTCCTAGACTCCACTGAGTTGTTGGCATGAGCCGGCGCCCAGCTGATCAGCAGGCACTCTTCCCTCCATCTGGACAGGGAGAAGGTGCTGGAAAGACAGAACCTAAGGAGGGGGTGATGGTTCAGCCGGTAACAAGCTTATAATGCTGGCATAAGAACTGTTTAGAAAGCCAACTGTGGTGGTGCACTTTTATATAATCCCAAAGTTAGAAAGAGCAAACATGTATTTCAGGTGTTCACAGGCAGACAGTTTAGGGGAATCTGGGAGCTTCAGGTCAATAGGGAGACTGTCTCCCCAGATAGGGAGGACAGTGCCTGCGGGATGGCACTTAGGGTTGACTTCTGCCTCCTACACACATATCACACACACACACACACACTCACATGATTATACTCAGACATACATACATACATGACACATGAAATACACACCACACACGACACACACACTCACATGACTATACTCAGACATACATACATGACACATGAAATACACACCGCACACACATAACACATACACACATACAAACCGCACACACACACACACACACACACACACACACACACACACCACACATACACAGGAACTGTTAACTAAGCAAGAAGTACTGCAATCCCAGCATGCAGGAGGCAGGAGGGTCAGGAGATCAAGATCAGCTTTGGCAACGGTGAGTCTGTAGGCAGCCAGGGCTCTGTGAAATCTTGTCTAAACCAAACAGAACAAAAAAATGAAAACAAAACAAACTAGACAAACAGAAAGGAAGCTGTAAACTATGGATAAAGTTTAAAATAAAAGCTGCTAAAGAGAGAAAAAAAAAAAGATCAAGTGAAACAGAAAGTGGTGGCACCACATGGTAATGTCGCCCCTGTGGCTGAGCATCCAGAGTCCTAAAGGCTTGGGAGATTGAGACCAACTCCCAGAGAAGCTGGAAGCCCTAGGAGAGTGTGGACTGAGCCTCCGCCGTGTCCAGCCTTGCCTTACAGGGCCCAGTGCAGAAGCCTCCGGGATTGAAGCCCAGAAAACGCTGAGTCATTGTCTCTCCCTTCTGCTCCTCACCCCAGCCAGCAAGAGATGCATGAGTCACCAAGACAGAAGTATCAAGCCTCTATGTGGCCCCTAGCCTGGAGGGTAGCAAGTAGCCAGTTGACTCATTTCCTCTTGTTTTTCTCCAATGAGGCATAAAATCTCATGAGAAGTTGCACTGTGGCTGGACTGGCTTCCTCTCTGAGCACAAGACACATAGAAAGTTCTCTATTAGTCCATCTCTCTGCCCGATGATACCGTCCTCTGGCTTTCTTACCTTGCTCTTACTTTCCATAGAAACCAGATGGAAGGGAGAACGGCAGGGCAAGGTGTCCTTGTTTGTCTTTTGTCTGAAATAGACGTGAATGAGGAACGGAATAAATGTATTTCTGCAGTAGCCCCTACTCTCTCAAGGGCTTCCATTAGTAGCAATTCTGTTGCAAAATCTAATACATTGACACACCAGCATCCTTTCCTTTGTTGGTATGTTTACTTCTGCAGGCAATTTTATTCGGACAAAGTGAAAGTGGGAAGGGCTGGTAGGCTCAGACATACACACAGAAACTGTTAACGAAGCCTGCAGTACTGCAATCCTGGCACGTGGAAGGCAGGAGGGTCAGGAGATCAAGGTCAGCCTTGGCAATGGCGAGTTGAAATGAGAAAAAAGTGAGAGAAACAGGAGGGAAAATGAAAGTGGGTGGGAATTCAATCTGAGGTCAGCCGTGTGTGTGTGTGTGTGTGTGTGTGTGTGTGTGTGTGTGTGTGTGTGTGCTGGCTTCCAGCAGTGATGGGGCTGGGGCACAGGACAGAGGAGACAGCTGAGGGAAGAAGCCGTGATGCTTAAGCTGGAAATGGGCTGGTGTATATCCTGTGGCCATACATCCTGTCTTGGGATTTGTCTTACGTGTCCCAGGCTACACGCTTGTTGGCTATGTCTCCATGTCTCCTCTCAGCTTAGTCAAAAGAGCTCTGCCTACATGCTAACTTCTGTCAGTGATGTGACCTCCCTTGATGTTTAGAAGGCAAGAATGGGAGCCCCTGGAATCTTCCTCTAGACATCGTGACTGTGTCATTGCATGACATTAGTGAGTCCACAGGCTCGCAGAGAGTCAGGGACCCTTGAGAAGCCACCCTGACTGAAGGCAAACCTTCCTGTGATAGAGGACCCTAGGATTCAGAGGATTGTGGAAATACCAGATTCCCTCTGTCCAATTCCCCTTTGCTTTAGCCAACCTAGGATAGTCCTGGCTTTCCTGCTCATTCATCTTACTCTTATTGGGGCTCTTACTGTATAGTTAGGCCTAGAATGGGGTCTCTGTATTGAGTTAGGACAGACAACTGACTTCCCAACAGTACAGTACGGCAGCCAGTCGTTCAACATCATTTCTATTATATAGCTGATATTATGTGTATTTCAGAACTGATATAGAATATACAGCGGGGTCTAGAATATATGGAAATGCTACACAGTTTTATATAGGGACTTCCAATTTTCCTGTGTGCATTAAGGCACAGGTGTCTAGGCAGAAAAGCACATTCCACCCAACGAGCACTTTCTCCAGTGAACTAGCCCATCACTGACTTGTTAATTAGCGTGACAAGTTTCCAGGACCACTGGGAATTGCGTTGTTTACATTTCTTGATGTGCAGACTTATAGCTGATCTGAGAAATATGTTAACCCCTTTGCCATGCTCCAGATTCAGAACATCCTAGTAACCTTAAAACACTTCACTGTGTGGGGGGGTGGTTACTAATTTTTACTAGTATGAGCCAGGTACTGAAACCCAGAAGCAGCGGGGATGTTTCTGGCATAAGGTCCTTACAGCTGACATCAGCCAAGTTCCTTTTCATGAAATACAGGCTCACTTCCTTTGTAAAATGTGAAATTTCTTTTTCTTTCTTTCTTTCTTTCTTCCTTCCTTCCTTCCTTTCTTTCTTTCTTTCTTTCTTTCTTTCTTTCTTTCTTTCTTTCTTTCTTTCTCCCTTTCTTTCTTATCTTTCTTTTTTTCTGAGACAGAGTTTCTCTGTGACTTTGGAGCCTGTCTTGGAACTAGCTCTTGTAGACCAGGCTGGCCTCAAACTCACAGAGATCCGCCTGCCTCTGCCTCCCAAGTGCTGGGATTAAAGACGTGAGTCACCACCCGACTTGTAAAATGTGAAATTTCAAATTCATCCCAGAACGAAGACTTGGCTCTTCAGAATTAACCCTCTCTCTGTTTTCCCCAAGGTGTTCAGAAGGGATGGACTGAGGTGACCCTGTCAATTCTGTCTTCTAAGGATCCCTGCTTGAAGAACTTAATCTGGAGACTGAACAAAACCTCACAACTTTTCTATTTCTCTTCCCTTCTCTCTATCTTGTGTGTGTGTCCATGCGCGTGTGTGTGAGTAGCATTTGTGTGTGTGCTATGTGTGAATGATCTATGGATGGGTGTGTGATGGATGTGCGCATGTGAGTGATATATGTGCATGCATGTGTGCATGTGAGTGGTGGGTGGATGTGGATGTGTGTGAATGTGTGTGTGTGTGAAGCACACACACGGAAGTATGCAGGGGCTTCTGTGTGCCTACATGCAGAGGCCAAAGCAGGACAGGGTTTGTCACTCACCTGCAAGCTCACGGTTTCAACCAGAAGCGAGCTCTTGGGATCTCTGTCTCACCCTTACCATACATTGTAGGCATATAGGGTCATGTTCAGCTTTGGGTGCTAGAGATTTAAAGCCCTCATGCTTGCAGAGAAAATGGTTTATCAATGCAACATCCCTGCAGCCTTTTTCTTTCTGTTGTTGTCTCCTCCTCTACCTCCTCTTTTCTTTCTCCTGTCCTTCTCCTTCTCCCTTTTCACCTCTTCTTATCTATTTAGCTTTTCACCTCTATTTCTCCCTGTCTTGAGTCAGGATCTCCTGTTTTTGACCTCCCTGCATTCTTCTACCCTCCCCTCCCCATCCCATTCATATGTTCTTCATTGCCCAGGCTGGTTTCAGACTCACTATGTAGTGCATGAGGATCGAACTGATGTTTCTCTTCTTCCCGAGTGCCTGGATTGCGGTTCCATACCAGCAGATTTGGCTCTCTTTATTGCTTTCATTAAAAGTTTTAAGTATTTGAGTATGCATGCAGCCGAGAATTTTCTTCTTTCTTTATTATTTATTTGTTTGTTTTTTGCAAGACAGGGTTTCTTTGTATAGTCCTGACTGTCCTGGAACTCATTCTGTAAACCAGGCTAGCCTTGAACCCACAGAGATCTACCTGCCTCTGCCTCGCTCAGGAGAGCAGGCCATAGAGAAGGCTGGCAGTGATGTTCATGATGTCTTCCCTTCAGTCCCCCATCCCTTGGGCTTTTTCATATTTTGACGAGCTGGCTTCTTTTCTTCTTGTCCAGACAATTGATAACTATGTGGCCTGGACCACTCCTGCATAGGCCCATGTCAAGAGGAGCAACTGCAGAGCTAAGGGAGCCCTTGTCTCTGCTCGGTGCATCCTCAGATCATCCTCAGATCACAGAACTCTTGGGATCGTGTCTCAGTGGTCCATAGGGCTGACCCATCACTGGGAGCAGAGCTGGGGTGGTGATTTCTCAGGCAGGCAAGCCAGATGTCCTGGAACTGTGGTTACTGTCCACGTGAGGAACAATGGGAGCTGAGGGAAGACAGTTTTCCAAAGGAAAAGGCTGCTGTTCACACACACACACACACACACACACACACACTGTTTACTATGGTAATACTCCTGAAGAGTCAAATGTTATCCACACACCAAAATTCCTCATAATACAGAGAGTTTAAAGAGAAAATTAATACTTCATTATTATACACACACACACACACTTACCAATTCTACACAGCTATGAGAGTTTAAAGAGAAAATTAATACTTCATTATTATACACACACACACACACACACACACACACTTACCAATTCTACACAGCTACCCCTGGAAGACTCTCCAGGAGTGAGCAATAGAACTCACTTTAGAAGGGATCATCTTTGGTGGCTATCAGCAGGGATGGGTCCCGCATGGCCATTGTCAGATATCTGTCTTAAGTCAACCCTATCTGCCACCCAGCTTCAGGAACACCTGACATATTGCCTCATGCTTAGAGCTAATTGCTCTTCTTCCCAACCCAGACCTGCCCCTCCCGTGATATGTGTCCAGTTGCAGTGATGTAGTTGTCTAGCCAGCAGCATCGCCAAAGCTCTAGCTTTTCTGCGGGCATCGGGGAAGGCGGCAGGGGGATTAGTCACAACACAGTAAACAAAAGGAAATTCTCCCAGAATAAAAAGCGATAACGCAACAGCCCGCTTCCCTTAATAACACATATAATAAAAGTGGTTTGCGATCCATTTTCCCAATCTTGATGAAATGAATACTCTCAATCACGGGGTCCCGCAGGAACTGTTTACTTCAAATATTGAGTGAATACATTACAGAAGTAATTAAGTGAGAATTTGGGAAGAGTGAATGGTATTCTAGCTCGTGTTCCTTTACAATAAGAAAAGAATGTAGAGGAGTCCACAGGTGAGACAGAGGAGGCAGATAAATAAAGGGGGACAACGAGCTCCTGTAAACAAATAGGAAACACTGGAGAATATCAAGTTCAAGGCCTGTGTTTATGAGACCCTTCCCCATACCATTTTATTACCGCGAAAGATGGAAAAATGGGTACCGACTTTAACCCGGTCCTGGGCTCTTATTAATTTATTGGTGATGGTAACTCATCCCTTGCCATATATAAACCACTCTGGCGAGAAGTGCAGAGGACACCCCAAATGAAAACACACTGGAAAGAAAGCACAAACATATCGACCTGTGGTCTCCAGGGGATTAAAGTTATATCCAGGGCATACATAACTGTAAAATTAGGCCAGATGGGATGTGTGTCCCATGTGGCAAATAATGATGTCTTCTCTGTAATTTAGAGGAGGAATTAAGGCAAGACGTTTTTCATGTGCCACTGGCCTTCACTCCAAAGTGTTGGCAGGGATGCTGAAGGGGCAGGGCACAGAAGGTCGAGATATGGGCGGGATAAAATGCGCTGGCCAGGAGCTAAAGTGCAAGTTCGTGGAGGAAGGAGAGGGAGCCTGGCCCGAAGGGCAGAGGTAACAAGAATAGAGCCATAAGCAACAGGAGGAGGCTTTTCAACTCATTGCACAGGTAGAAAAGGCACATTGGAGTGTTTTAGAAGATGGTTGTAGTCACGCGACGGTTTAGGAAAACTGTACACATCCTCATTCATCCTGGTGGCTAACGTTATCAACTCGACAGCACCTAGACCATCACAGTAGCATGCCTCTGGGCCGGGCCTGTGAAGGATTGTTTAGGTTAGGTTAACTGAAGTGAGAAGATGCCTCCTAAATGTGAGTGGTGATGGAGGTGGGTGTTGTATCTTATCTGTTGCTTTTATTGGTTAAGTAATAAAGAAAACTGCTTGGCTCTCTGATAGGGTAGAATTTAGGTAGGCGGAGAAAACAGAGCAGAATGCTGGGAGAAAGAAGCTGGATCAGGGAGTTGCCATGGTTCTCCCACTCCAGACAGACGCAAGTTAAGATCTTTCCTGGTAAGCGCACCTCGTGGGCTACAAAGATTATTAGAAATGGGCTAGTCCAGGTGCGAGAGTTAGCCTAGAAGAGGCTAGATAGAAGTGGGCCAAGCAGTGTTTAAAACAATACAGTTTCCATGTAATTATTTCGGGAAAAGCTAGCCATGCAGGCGGCCGGGTGCCGGGGACGTAGCCCCACCGCTCCTATTACTACTACAGAGTGGCACCATTCCCAAGGGCTGGAGTCTCAGACTGCTTAAACAGGAGAAAGCCAGTTGGACAGCCACACCATTGCCTTGCTGCCTCTGCCCCTGCTGCCATGCCCCACCTCTGGCTGCTGCTCCTCAAGCATTTTGTCACAGTGATGAGAAAAGTAGCCAACACCATCCTAGAGAAGGGCACTGCTATTGAAAGGGGGAGCCCCAGTGATTTGGAAAATGATGGGGAGTCAGAGCAGTGTTTGAGGGTTGTGTTAATCCCGGCTCCCATACCGTAACAAAGCACCGTAGGGTCGGGAAGCTTAAACAGCAAATGTATTTATTACCTTACTTGTGGAGGTTGAGAGTCTGTGATCAAGATGCTTGACAAGGTTTATTCTCAGCTCCCTTGTGTTAACCTTCACCATCTTCCCTGGGGTGTCGGTGTCCCACTGCTCTCTTACAATGACACCAGTTACGTTGGTTTAGGGACCCATGTGACCTCAGTTTAACTCAAATGCCTCTTCAAAGTCCCTGCCTTCAAATACTGTCACATTCTGCCGTATCCGTGTTAGGATTTTTATGTGGGGATTTTTGAGTAGGGATAGTCTATCTATCCCCAAGCAAGGGTAACTGTGGCTTTTATTAGGATGGTTTCCTGTGGCATGAGACAAGCTAAATCTAGACTTGTGAGTGACTCAAGCCGAGCTGGTGCCTGGGGGAGGGAACAGGTGCTTGGTGTAGGTGCAGCTGCAGGTAGAGAGTTGTCTTCCAAGAAGAAAGGCAGAAGCTGTCAGTAGCTGACAAAAAGCTTTGTCTGTCTGCATAGGGCAGGGCTCCTCGGATGCAGACAAACAGGGAAGCAGGCAGGAGACAGCAGGTCCCGGGGAAGCACAGAGGAGGGGCTCACTGCGGCGATCTTACTGGCTTTAGGTAGAGGCAGTTTTTCCTTTAGCCACTTTAGATGGAGAGGCCAGAGGATTACAATGATACAATCCCATGTGGAGGACAGAAACGAGGGTACTCACACATGGCGTGGTGGCCTCGGTTCGCAAAGCCCAAGGCACGAGGCAGTGCATTTGGACTAGTTAAGCAAATGAGGTTTTAAGTTTAAGACTCAGAAACCTGTCTGAATCCAAGTTCTGAGCAACTGGGTCCACTGTGTGTAAACGTCTCTTCCTGCTTGTTCCCTAGAGCAAGGCCAGCACAGACACCGAGGCTATAGAGAGCTGGGAAGCCTTTAAAATTCACTGGGTGTTGCTCTTATTTTATTTCTTTATTGCACGAGTGTGAAGATTACAAGCAATAGAGCAAGCTACCCCCACCCCCGCCATGGATCCACATGGACTCAACAGTTGGCTCTTCCGGACTGGATTCAGCTAGAAGACAATTGTTTCGCACAGATGCCGAGCCCAGGCTGTGGCGACCCTTCCCTGGCGCTGAATCCGTGGCCACTTCCTCCACTGGACCCTGTACCTGGAATCTCATAACACAATATACTGAAGCTTCTCGCCAAAGCCCCCAAAGTAATTTAGTGCCCACACAGCCAGAGTCAATGGGAGGCTGTCAACTAGCACTTCATAAATTACTTCAGCGTCTTGCATTTTTATACGGAGGTGTCATATTCCCTTCAATTCTAATATATCACTTCAGGACACGATGTCACTCTGAATTTCTTTTGAAATATGACATAGAAGATTCTTCTCTGCGCCTCTGGCACGTACCAGCACCTCTTACTTCTCAGGACTGCCCAACTTCATCCCTTAATTGACGAACATTTTCCAAAAGGTACTTTTGAAGCAACTAGCCTCGCCAAGATGAAATTTTCTTTTGTTATGAAAATGATAGGTATGCTGGTTGTATCTTGAGGTCACTCTGCAAAGACCTACATAGCCCCAGAAGATAATGGGCTCTCTTGGCGCTATACCACACTGTCCAGAGAACTCGCGTCTTCTACTAGCTTTCTCGGGTGCAGAGGGAGGAGGTTTCTCTGGCAAACACATCTGTCTCATGGTCGCCAACCTGGGCATTGTGTCCATTTCAAAACACCTTTTACATGATGTGACATGCTATTCGAGAAGATGAGGAAGTGGAGAGGGCTGAGATATCCCGGAGACTCCTGGAATTAAAGAAAAGGTTGTCACTGAGAAAAGCTGAGGGCGGGTGCTGGGCAGCCCCGTGGATCACACCTGCACTATAGAAAGAAGCAAGGGGGGTAAATAAAAATGTCCCCACCCCTCCTGTGAGACCCTCGGACCGCCTACTTTCCTCACCTGCCCTCTTCGGGTTCGAGACCAAAGCGGTCTGCATCCAAACCTGCCCTTGGAAATCTCAAAGCCGAGTAAACCCATTCAGTTTCCCGTCAGCGTGGCTTCGCGTCCCCGCTGCGGCTCTCAGCCGTTCAGATGGAGAGGACGATGCTAAGGTTGACAAGTTACTAAACCAGATGTGTGTTTCAATAAAATGCAGATTTTGAACTTTTAGCCAACATAAGCGTGAGAAACAAGGAGAGAGTAATACATTGGAAGACCTCACAAATGAGCTAAGCCTGGATCCAGCTGCGCCTGGCGTCTCTCTCGGGATACTTTCCTTACATAACCTCCACCGCTGACACCCCGACACCCCATTGCTGCGAGTGGAGCCTCAGGGAGTGTCTGTGACTCCCATAGCAGTGACACCGGGGCAAGAAACTGTCACATTCTGCTCTAAATTATGGATTCCTTCCACGTTCATTTATCAAGTAAAGGCCACGGCGCGGAATTACAGATGAGTTACTAGATAGGCATGAGATAAATGATAGGCATGAACACAGTGGGTTTTGTCAGCTTTAAATCACCGTTGACTAGAGGATGTGCTGTTATTTTATATAACACCAAGAGAGGGAAAATGCTACCAATGGTAGGCGTTCAACTGCAAAGCCCCAGTTTCCATGTTAAGAATGAAAGTAAAAAAAAAAAAATGCATGCTTTAGAAACAACGGGCATTACTTCCAAGATTGGCTTATTTTCCAATTTGAAATAAGTACGTAGGAGGGAGGTGATAAAGGTGTCAAAGGAGGCTCTATGACCAAGCGCCCTCATTTCTGCCTGTAAAAAATGGAAGTCTCATTTCCTAGTACGTCTTCGAGATCAAGTCACCTGGAAATGTGAGCTTGTCCGTCGGTCCAGCGTGCAATCAGTGTGAATGGTCACTATGGAGTCCAGGGGACAGGGACAGCTTCTGCTTTCTAGAGAGGCAGACAGATGGCCTTCATTTCAGACCTCTGGGTTAGACTAGATTAACTGGCCACAGAAGGAGCCTGAGATCTCATAGTATTCCCTTTCAGGAATGTCCCTTAGGGAAAAGAATGAACCATGGGGAAATCTAGATATGAAAGAGCAGAGAAAGAATGCTGGCTGGGTTCTCCAGGGGAAGGACTCAAGCGGGCTAGAGATGAGGAGATCAAGTGTAGGAATTAACTCTGTGGCTGTAAAGGCCAAAGTCTCACAATCTGTATGAGGGACAGGCTGGAGGGCTTGGCGTGTGAGGCTGGCAGACCAGGCAGGTGGGACGAGTGAAGAGTGGGGAGGCTCCTGTTGTGGCGAGAAAACTGGGGCACGGACCAGGCGATCTCTCTCTGTGTGGTTCCCCTGCGGCACAGCTGAGCTTGGCCTTCCTGTTCCTGTTGCATGAGTTTTCCCCTTATACTAAAGAAAAATATAATTGTTTTATCCTTTCACTAGACTGGTTATTTCCCAAATTGAGCTAATTTCTACAAAAGATGATAGACGACCAGCCTCAGAAAGAGAGAGACTGTGTCGTGTTTCCTCTTCCTATCATTCAAGCTGAACCTTCTAGAGAAGGTTCCACCCACGTTGGTGAGAGTAGATAGTTATTAACACATTGAATCAGAAACAGCATTTTCAGAAACACCCTAACAGATGCCCGTAGAATTGCTTTAGAGACTACCTCTGTGTTCCTTAGCCCCGTCAATTTAACACATGAACTGTCAAAAGGCCTGGGGACACAGCTCAATGGTACAGCCCTTGCCCACCATCCACAAAGCCTTGAATTTGATCCCTAACTCTGGAAAACAAATGACAAGAACCATTTCAGAATGAGATGAAATATTCTGGAAAGAAAAAGGCCAAACCTTCCTTTCAAAGAAAGTTGAAAATATGACCAATGAAGGCATCCTAAAACTTCTGAAGCATCCCACAACCTCTTTGTGTGGCTTTGTTGTGGGAGCCAGGCAAATGGAAACAACCAGACAGCATCCAGCCCTGTTCCCCACCCTTCTTAGCCTCGCTGTTAGAAAGCCCCCTCCCCCAGCACACTCACCATTCAACACTGCTGAGTTTGTCTGAAACGTTTAATAACAAGTTTGAGGAGATTTGGAATACCCCTGTTTCAGACCAATCAACCAGTTGTAGAAAATATGGCTACGAGTCACTTAACTCTATGGTAAGAACAAATTATGGGTCGCTTATCTTAAAAAAGAAAATCTAGCTAAAGTATTACCTTTGTGCCATTAAAACAGGTGAAGTAGTAGACAACCGTGCTTCTGCAGCAGCTTTGATAAGCTCCACACACTAGAATTTGAGACTAGCTTCCTCCCTGGACCACAGTGCTCTAGTAAGAACACCCTGGAGGTGAAGGACGGAGCTGACTGGGGATGGGGCATCCTTCTTTTCCTGAGTCAAATGCCAGTCCGCCCAGATGCTGCTCAGGCAGGGAGTGGCGTCCCACGGCTCCACAGATCCTTCCCTCATCTCCTTTTCCACTTCCATTCTGCGTCTTCTACTGTCCCTTCGCCTCCGCTATGGTACCTCATCTTCAGCTGGCTGCTCCGAGCTGTGCTCGCGCCCACCACAGCCAGGTCACGGGTGACATGGAGTTCCCCTTTCTGCTTCAACACCGTCTCCAAATGGCTGACACAGAGGGAAAGAGGAGAGGCCCCTGACACAAGTCCCTGAAGTCCTTTACGAACTACCGAGCATGCTTCCCTGGCTACACACATGGACATCTACAAGAAAGGTGATCAAGACATCAAGGGAATGAACATGGCACAAGAGTTATCAACACACCATGAGAAGTGTCTACAGAATCTCCTAGCGCCATGGGCATTGCAAGCAAGGGCAAGACTGTGCCTAGTGAACTGGGGTGAAGATTGAGGTGTTTAGCGTTGTGAGTGCTGACCCTACTTCTTGAAATGCATGAAGCAAAGTGACCAGCAAAAGCTAGATGTCAAAGCACACACCTGGTCAACCAGTCCCAGCCTGCTCTACCGAGAGAAGCACATTCTGTGCAAACCTAAGCTGCCAGTGCAGAGACCCTAGGAGCTTATGGGAAGTAGATATAACAAGGTAAAACAAAGCAAAACTCGTGAGAGAACACATACACAGCTATCTTATGGCACACATACATACTTACATACACAAGTATGTACGCACGCAAACGCAGATATGCACATGTTTGGTTAGACATGCCTATGTATATTCATTCACACGTATGAAAAAGCACACATCCAGCCACATATCCACATAGGGCTCACATTTTCACTGCCTGCACATTGATGCGTGTCCGCGTGCGCGTGTGAGTGCACACACGCGAGCACACACACCGACACACAGATTTTTAAAAATCTTTTATCATTGGAACGCTTCCTTTCAGAAGCCGATTTCCTGGCTTTTCCTCCTGACATTTCCTGTCTGGATTTACAACAGGCAGTGTTACAGTCCAGCGCTGTAAATAACACTGTCCCAGTAAATGACACCAGTTCAAAAGTTACTTCCTTAACGGCTTCGGGATGCAGGCTTGGGGTGGGGGCACTGATGAAAGATAGATTTGAGCTTTTCTAACATCGCTGTGTTGATTTATGTATCAGAAGGTACAGAACTTGTCAAGGCAAACACCGCCATGTCAAATGTAAAATGTGATCAGGCGCTGGGTAGCCACAGCTGCCAATACATATATTTCAGGAAGTCAATTTATTCTTGAATGGAATTTTAACTTCGGCCAAGGGAGTCACGACGAATCCCTTATTTATATGAAAACTGTCTTGAGCAAAGAACAACACACACGCTCACAGCCTGGAGGGACAGGAAGCCAACAAACTCTAGGAGAAAATACTTTCTTCCTTATTTATCTGCATTCTGGGTGGGGTGAGGGAACTGAGAGCTCAGATTTCACAGTCCACAGCCAACAGGTCCAGTTCCAGGGCCTCCCTGGGGTGCTGCCTGTAGCCTTTCTCTCCAGTGGAATGGGAGTGGCTCCCTCTTCCAGACTTACATCTCTGGTGACGGATGGGCTAAAGTCACCAGCTGAGGCCATGAGGGAAGAGGGCTTCATTCTTTTGTTTTTCACATTGTGTGTGTGTGTATGTGTGTGTGTATGTGTGTGTGTGTGTGTGTTTGTGTGTATGTGTGTGTATGTGTGTGTATGTGTGTGTATGTGTGTGTGTTCGTGTGTATGTGTGTGTGTATGTGTGTGTGTGTGTTTGTGTGTATGTGTGTGTATGTGTGTGTATGTGTGTATGTATGTGTGTGTGTATGTGTGTATGTGTGTGTATGTGTGTGTATGTGTGTATGTGTGTATGTATGTGTGTATGTGTGTGTGTATGTGTGTGTGTATGTGTGTGTGTGTTTGTGTGTATGTGTGTGTGTATGTGTGTGTATGTGTGTATGTGTGTGTGTATGTGTGTGTGTGACTGTATGTTTGTTATATGTAGTGTGTGTGCATACCTGCAGCTCCATGTGCACAGAAGTACATCTTTGTACATCTGGTGTCTTCCTGTCCCACCACCTTTTCTGAGGATCTGAATTCTTCTTTAGAATACTAGACTGGCTACCCAACAAGCTTCAGGGACCTTCTTGTCTCTGAGGCCCAGCCCTAGAGGTTCAGACATGCCACCAGGAGTGGCCTCTACGTGGGTGCTGAGGGTCTAGAATGAGGTCCTCATGCCCACAGTGCAGCTGTCTTACCAACTGAGCTCCCTCACTGCCCCAGGAGACCTCATTCTCTAACCCAGCTCTGTGTGACCCAAAGCCTGCTGCTTAGCCTCTCTGGTCAGGTTCTTCACCTAGCAGGTGCGGATGTCACAACTCCTAAAACTCTTCTCTGTGGATATTTTTTGACAATTAGACAAAGGGGCTGTGTATGGACTTATGGTTATGGATTAGCCAAAAAAAGAAAAAAATCCTACCTCCCTCTTTCTTTGTTCCTGGGCTCAAATGCACATTGTATTGCTCAGAGACCAAAGCTGCTAGGATGGGGACAAGGGACAGGCCCATGGTTGGAGATAGGCTGTTGCCACCGTCCTGTCTCATGGGATGGAGCCTGGAATGAGCCCCTGCTGAGGAATGCTAGTGATTCCTTTGAACTGGTGGAGTCTGCATGCTCAATTAGCTGGAGCCTTATAGTAGTATATTATTTGTATTTTATTAAATAAATCTTGCCCGAAGACCAGAGGCAAAGCCAAAGCCACTAGAGGTCAGGCAATGGCGACACACACCTTTAATCCCAGGATTAGGGAGAAGAGGCAGATGGATCTCTGTGAGTTCAAGGCCACCCTGGGCTACACAAAATCAATGCTGAATCAAATCCAGGTGGGGATGGCCTGCACTTTTAATCCCAGTCCTACGGAGTCAAGCCTTTAATCCCAGCACTAGAGGGAATAGAAAATGGGAAGAGAGAGAGGCTCAGACTGCTTAGTTTGCGATCGCCCAGACTTGGTAGAGGTAAGTCTTCTCTAGTGACTTTAGCTTCGCCTCTGGTCTTCAGGCAAGACTTATTTATTAAAATACAAATACTATAGCACTATAGAGCCTGGTTTGTTTTGGCACAAGTGTACCTACTCTAAGGGCTTGAACAGAAGCCAAGAACAAGGCAGAAAATCCTGCTGAACGTCATGAAAGTGAATAGGTCTTGTGAGGTCTCAGCATCAGAGAAAGGAGGACCCTTTTGGCAAAGAGCCATCAAGTTCTGTCTCTGTGTGGAGTCCCTGGCTGTCCCTGGAGGAGAGCCACAGTGTGGCCTCTTTCAGAGTAATGGCTGGGATAGCAGGGCACTAAGCAGATTTAAGGTCATCCAGCAAGCCCCCCCATCTGAAGTCTCACCTTTAGCATCCTCTGAGCATCCCTGGCGACCTTCAGAGAGGAATCACAGCTCTGTTTCTGTCTGCCACAGGACTGTCCCCAGGATTTGGGGACAGGGACCTTCTGGGAAAAAAACCTGTTCAATGCAAGTGCTCCTATCTCCTTTCTTGAATCCTTTGTAACAACACAGAAAAAGAATTTTCTTAATATTTTAAGGTACAAGCTAACCCACGTGGGTTAATGGGAATTCATAGGCTTGCTTTGGTTCTAATTAGAATCTGGAAACAAATTTTCCACTGTATAATCCGTTATCATTTAATCTCCTACATCGTGGTACCTTTACTATAAATATCAATATAGAATGGATTACATGCTTTTAGTTTGATGAACACCAATACATACTTTTTGGGGGATTATAAAGAAATCCATTAAGCACCACAGATTTTCCCGGTAGCCTGCCCTGTGGTTCATGTAGACTTTGGGGTGATATACCCAGGGCCATAGAAAGAATGGGCCTGGACTGAAAGCATCCAAACAGCTATGAACGCGCTCATGGAGTTACTGATATTTTTTCTGTCTGTCTTTCTAGAAACACAGACCCTAAAAGCATGACTTTCAGAAAATGTACTGCTATCAAAATTATAGATATTTTTCCTTTCCCTGTACACTACATGCAACTTGGTTTATGATGGATTAAAAGCTTTTTCTTTCTGGATCTAAGACACACTTCCACTTGTTACAGATTTCAAGCTCAATCTTCCTAGATAGCCAACTTTGAGTTATCTAACCTTACTATCCAAAGAACAAGAAGTGAACTTGCTACACCGTCTCCCAAGTCTCTCTTCCTCTGTCCCTACCAAGTCCACAGTTTGCATCTAGCAAGCACAAGACTGTATCTCAAACATCTAATCAATAAAGACCCACAGAGACCCGATTCTGTCATATCTCAGCATGACCTTCCACTATGGCTATACTTCTCTAGTCAGAAGGGAGGGCTCAAGACCCTTAGGATGCAGCTCTTCTAGAGATGCTTCTCAAGTGAATAGCACTTGACCTGTGTCTTCAGACTCTGAGCCTACGCGGTGAGTCAACTGAGATAATTAAGTTAATCCTGCAGCTTCTGTCTCAGTGCCTCTAAAATGGCAGTCGATTGTATTTATAGGGGAATCTAATGAGAAACGTTGCAAGGATTCCTTATGACTAACTTCATGCCAAATGCATAGTAAATTAAAACTCAGGTTTCCAAGGACAGGAATCCATCCTTCAAGAGCGTTGCAGAATTCAGGAGTGAAGTCATCTGGCTTGGCATTTTCTTTATGGGACAGCTTTTGGTAAACTGGTTCAGTCTTTTTTTATTTTTTATAATCTAATCAATTTTCTCTGAAGTCGCTTCTAGTAGCTTCTGGCTTTCTGGGGATTTTCTCATTTTTGATTGAGATTGTTTTAATTTGTACACACACTGTTACTCAAAATTCTAGTTCATTTTTTTTTTTTTGGCTTTTGGAGACAGGGTTTCTCTGTGTAGCTTTGGTGCCTGTCCTGAAACTAGTTTTGTAGACCAGGCTGGCCTTGAACTCAGAGAGATCCACCTGCCTCTGCCGTGAGTATTGGGATTAAAGGCACGTGCTACCACCACCTGGCTAGTTCACTTCTTTTATGGTTATGTTTTAATTTCTCATTTGTTTTGAAAGCACAGTTTTTCTGGGTATAGAATTCTTGGTTAAGTCTAGTGATGGTGGTGCATGCCTTTAATCCCAACACTCAGGAGGCAGAGGCAGGGGGATCTCTGTTTGTTTGAGGTCAGCCTGGTCTACAAGAGCTAGTTCCAGGACAAGCCCCAAAGCAAAGATACACAGAGAAACCCTGTTGCAAAGAAAAAAAATTCTTGGTTGATTGATTTCCTTCAATATCCATATATACTATTCTTTGCATTTTGAGGTACATGGTTTGTGATCAGAAATTGGGTATTAAGTTGTCAAGAAGTCAATGTATATTATGAATTTTTATTGTGGTATTAAAATTTTGGTACTTGCTCATTGTCATAAAGATATATGACACATAATTCATCATTCTAATCATTTCTCAAAATATTGTTTATGTCTTAGTGTTTCTATTGCTGTGAAGAGACACCATGACCACAGAAAGTCTTATAAAGAAAAGCACTTAACTGAGGTGGTGGCTTACAGGTCAGAGGTTTCATCCACTCCCATCCTGGAGGGGAGCATGGGGTATGCAGCATGCAGGAGACATGCTGCTGGAGAGGAAGCTGAGAGTTCCATATCCTGCAAGGCAACGGGAAGTAAACTAAGACATTGGGTGAGTATCCTGAAAATTGATGAGACCTCAAAGCCAGCCTTCACACTGACACAGTTTCTCTAATAAGACCACACCCACTCCAACAAGGCCACACCCACTCCAACAAGGCCACACCCACTCCAACAGGGCCACACCCACTCCAACAAGGCCACATCTCCTAATAGCGCCACTCCCTTTGAGGGGGCCTTTTCTTTCAAACCACCACAGTTTATTTAGTTGTTTTACATACACTGGTATTTTACCTTCATTTATGTGTGTATACCGTGTGTGTACCTGATACCTAGGGAAGCCAGAACAAGTATCAGACCCCCCCTTGGAACTTAAGTTACAGATCATCGTGAGCCACCAGGTGGGTGCTGAGAATCGAACCTGGGTCTTCTGGAAGAGACGTGGTACTTCTCACCACTAACCCATCTCTTCTCTACAGCCCCTATCCTAATAATTTTTAATTATACTTTCCATTCCATGGATTACTATCTGTCTCCGACCATTCATCTAGAATGTTCTCATCTTCCTTACCTGAAACTTGGGGCCTAATAAACAGAACCTCCCGATTTTTTCATCTCTCCGGGGCCTGAAAATCATCCTTCTTCTCCATACACTTTCCATACACTTGACTATTCCGGTTACTTCAGATGAGTAGGGTTGGATATGGAAGACTGACTTAAACTCCCTATGTAACCAAGTATGATCTTGAGGTTCTGATCCTCCTTGTCTCTACTTCCTGTGTGCTAAGATTACTGGTACACACTCTCAAGTCAAGCTTATGCTGTGATTCTGGGGAACTAAATGCAGTCAGGGATTTCTGCATGCTGGGTAAGTGCTCCACCAACTGAGCTATTCCTGAGAGGTCCCTATTTGTCTTATTGTAGCTTATTTCACTTAGCGGAGTGTCTCTCGGGTTTATCAATGCCATAGCATGCATGCATCAGAACTCTCTTTCCAAACAGCATTTCACGATGTGGTGTGCTGGCATGTTTTATCTCCTCTGTGACTGGACATTTGGGTTGTATTCACCTTCTGGTTTTGTGAATAGTGCTGCTATGAACATCACCGTTGTATCTATGACTCTGAACACTTCAACAATGCTAGATTCATATACAGATGTCTCTGGCTCCATTTTCTGAGATTCTCGAAAGTATAGACTGATAGTTTTCATCAGACTTGGAGGTTTCGGGTATTTCTTCAAAAGCCGTTCTGCCTTTTGCTCCCCTGGCTCTCCTTCCATGACTCCCCCTGTACATCTGATGGTGTCCCTGCATTCCCAGAAAGATGGTTTCTCTTGACCCTTTCCTCTTTTTTCGTGTATTGGGAAAATATGAGAAATTTTGTGTTGTATCTTTTCTCAAATACACTCTTGAATGAACTGATGAGAGTGGATTTTTTTCCCAGTTACTTCTTTTGTCTTTGAGACAGAGTCTGAAGATCTAACTCAGATCAGTGCCCAACTGGTGATTCTCCTGCCTCAACCTGTTGTGTTATGGAGTGGCAGGCAGGTACAACTGGTGGTTCTCCTGCCTCAGCATGCTGTGTTAGGGGGCTGCAGGCAGGTACAACTGGTGATTCTCCTGCCTCAGTTGCAGACATATACAACCATACCTGGATTAACGTCCTCTCTTTACATTTGATTCTTCTATGACCCTGCCCCCTGTATGTGATGTTGTCTCTTTGGTGACACACTGTTCGCACTCATCAGTCTCATTAATTGACCATAGCTTCTGTTAATCTTTGAGCCTATTTATAATAATAGCCAATTTAAAGCTGAGGCTGCTTGCACAAGCTCAAACCAGTTAGCATTCCAGCATGGATAAGGGAGGGGCTCACGAGGCCCCACCCCCGGCTGAGGAACTGTTAGCATGGGATGACTGCTGGGAGTGAGTGGGATTTTCCTGCAGTGTGTGACCCCTTGCTCATTGCACTCACGCAGCTGAGGAAGGAGGAGGAGGCAGCAAAAGAAGATAACATGGGGATATGGGAGGCATGGAGGGTATAAATATAATCAGAACGCATAATATACACATATGAAATTCTCAAAGGTCCGTTAAAATATTACATTTACAAAACTTTTATCTAGTAAGCTTATTGTCAGTGTCTTCACAAGAAAAGTTTGCAATGGCTGTTTTATAGCCTGTTTGGGCATTGTTGTTTAAATCCAGACATATAGGAACTGAGGATATAGATCTGTTGGTAGCATGCTTGCTTAGCATGCATGAGGCTATGTGTTTGATCTCCGGCAACACAAACTGTTGTGTGGTGCATATCTGTAATCTCAGCACATGGGGGTTGGAGACAGGAGGATCACAAAGTCAAGATCCTATTTGGTGGCTTAGGGAGTCTGGGATTAGCCTGTAATAGATACCCTTTTCAAAATAATTAGAATAGTAAAACTAACTGATTATTTTAAAAAATAAAACTAGAAATTTAAGCCGGGCGGTGGTGGCGCATGCCTTTGATCCCAGCACTCAGGAGGCAGAGGCAGGCAGATCTCTGTGAGTTCGAGGCCAGCCTGGTCTACAAGAGCTAGTGCCAGGACAGGCTCCAAAGCTACAGAGAAACCCTGTCTCGAAAAAACTAAAAAAAAAAAAACCTAGAAATTTAAAATAATATATTATGACATCCCTGGAGACCACCTTTACCCCAACGATCCTGAAATTTTGTGGTGGTAGACATTGAATCTGTGAAATCAGAGTGATTTACTGTTACGTGTCAACTAAATTGTCTGCTTGGTTGTGTCAGTGTTTAGTGATTGGACAGAGATGCTTGTGAATGCCTTGGGCCAGTGCTTTCCATTGGCCTTTGCTGTCAGGCCCATGTTTAGGTGCAAGTATCACCTTTAAGATCCATATGCACAGGGTCTCTCAGCCTTACTTCGGCTTGGCCAGAAGTTGGAGTTTTCCCTTCTATCATTTCTGGGCAGGAATATAACCTTGAACATTTACATTGACCCCTAGTTTTTCCAGGAATAGTTTTTCCCACTTTGACATTTTGGCTCCTCAGGGATCTCCCCGTTAGCTTTAATTGCTCCTTGTTAGCTTTAATTGCTACCAATGCCGTAAGAAGTGGTAGTGTTTAAAAACGGCTACTAATTGTTGCTAATGTCTACTAATTGTTGTGAACAAGCCGCCCTGACATGGAACTTGGAACATGGAGTTCTGGGTCAGGTGAAATAAAGACAAGTCTGAGGAGTGGAGGGTTTTCGTGATGGAAGGGGTATTTCTTGAGAGACTGGGCTCTTTGGTGGTCCGGGCCTGTTCTGTCTCCTTTAATTCCTGAGAAGCTGTTGGTGTCATAGCTATTACTGTTGCAAGGCTGCTGTTTTTTAGTTTTTGAAAGGTGATTAGGATTAAGGTAAATAAAGACATTACAAATGTCACCAATTCTTACTCAGACTCTGCTGTTTTCTTGAGCCAACCTGCTTCAGACCCTTGTAGGTCTTCAGTTAATATCCAGAACATTTTTCCATTCTGTCTACTCTTCCTATTACTTTTATAGAAGGGTGGGTTTATAGAATTCTTTTCTCCAGTGTTCTGGAACATTGGCTCTTGCCAGGCAAGTCCAAGCCATGCATAGAGAAGAGGCAACTAAGGATGCTCCAGGATATGAGGACAGCATGGGTCAGTACAGGTCACTTTGGTTAGAAGGAACAGTGGGGCTCCAGTGGGGCTGGAGACACAGGATTCCCTTGGCAAAGCATTATCGGAAATGAAAATGAAGGCTCAGGCAGTGACCAAAGCCTGGAGACCTTATATCCAGATGTCTTTAAGGAGATCTCTTAATTCTTGTGCGTGAATGTGTATCTATATGCTTGGTTGGTACATGTGTCTGTAGGTTTGCATGAGGACACTAGATTCTCTATAGCCAGAGATACAGGTAGTCGTGAGCCATCTGTGTGGGTGCTAGGAACCAAACTCGGGTCTCCTCAAACAACAGGGGACACTCTTAACTGCTGAGCATCCCTCTGTCCCATAAATCCACATTATTTACTTCTAACTTTTGAGGTTCACATTAGGTCATGAAAGCATAGCAGGAGAGGCACAAAAGCTATTTTTTTTTGCTAGATTTCAGCAACAACAGGAACAGCAAAAAAGCTAACAAACTCATAGAAACTGAAATCACTACCGAATGAAAAATGGGTCAAGATAGAAAGGAAAGATTTTCTAAAACTGGAAGAAAATAAACACACCCAGACTTATGGGTCACAAAGAGCAACCCTAAGAGGTAAGTTCATAGCACAAAGTGCCCACATTTGAAAAAAATGAGAGCTCTCATATTAGCAACTTAATCTGAAACTTCTAGAACAAAACTAAGAAATCATGACCAAAAGGAAGAGATAGAAATAATCAAACTCTGAATTGAAATCAATAAAATCAAAACAAAATAAAATCAATATAAAGAGCCAATAAAACAAACATTTGATTCTTTGAGAAAATCAGTAAGATTGACAAACTCTTATCTAAACTTACTAAAAGGCAGAGAAAAAATATCCAATTTAATAAAATTAGAGATTAAAAGGAGGGGTATAACAAGAGATACAGAGGAAAGCCAGAGAATCATAAGGACATATTTTAAAAACCTGTATTCCACTGTCTTACTTAGGGTTACTATCGCAATGATGAAACACCATGACCAAAAGCAAGTAGGGGAGGAAAAGATTTATTTGGCTTACACTTCCATATCCATAATCTACCCCAGAAAGAAGTTAGGACAGAAACTAAAACAGGGCAGGAACCTGGAGGCAGGAGCTGATGCAGAGGCCATGGAGGGGTGCTGCTTACTGGCTTGCTCAGTCTTTCTTTCTCTTGCCCTCCCTCCCTCCCTCCCTCCCTCCCTCCCTCCCTCCCTCCCTCCCTCCCTCCCTCCCTCCCTTCCTTCCTTCCTTCCTTCCTTCCTTCCTTTCTTTCTTGGCAGGGTTTCTCTTTGTAACAACCTTAGCTGTCCTGGAACTCACTTTGTAAATCACTTTGTAAACCAGGCTGTCCTAGAACTCACAGAGACCAGTCTGCCTTTGCCTCCTGAGTGCTGAGATTAAAGGCATATGTCATCAAATCTGACTCAGTCTGCTTTCTTACAGAGCCAAGGACCACCCACAATGGGCTGGGCCCTCTTCCATCAATCACTAATTAAGAAAATGCCTTACAGTTGGGTCTTATCAAGGCATTTTTCTCAGTTGAGGTTCCTCCTTTCAAATAACTCTAGCTTGTGTCAAGCTGACATAAAACCAGCCAGCATATCAATCAAATTGGAAAATATGAAAGAAATGGATAATTTTCTTGATACATACCACTTACCAAAGTTAATTCAAGACCACGTAAGCAATTGAAACAGACCTATAACCCTCCTACTCAAATAGAAGCTGTCATTAAAAATCTCCCAACAAAAAACCCAGAGCCAGTTGGTTTTAGTGCAGAATTCTATAAGACTTTCAAAGAAGAGTTAACGCCCATAGTCAAATTACCCCACAAAATATAAACAGAACATTGCCCAATTGTTTCACAAAGCCACAGTTACTCTATTTCAACAAAGAAATAGAGTCACAGACAAATTTCCCTTATGAACATAGATGCAAAAATTCTCAACAAAATACTGGCAAACAATCAAAGAACACATCAAAAAGATCATGCACCATGGTCAAGTAGGCTTCATTGTAGAGATGCAGGGATGGTTCAGCATATACCAACTGATAAAGGTAATCCTTCATATAAACTAAGAGACAAAAGTCACATGATCATCTCTTTAGATGCAGAAAAGGCCTTTGGTGAAGCCCAACATCTTTTCATTATAAAAATCCTGGAGAGATTAGGGGCACAAGGGTCATATCTCGGCATAATAAAGGCAGTTTACAGCAAGTCCACAGCCAACACCAATTTAAATGGAGAGAAACGTAAAGGAATTCCGTTAAAATCAGGAAGACAAGGTTGCCCACTCTGTCCACACCTGTTCGATATCAGGTGCCTTATATCACCTTGACACACAAACTAGAGGAGGAGTCTCAGTTGAGGAAAGGCCTCCATAAGATGGAGCTGCAAGGCACTTTTTAAATTAGTGATTGATGGGGGAGGGCCTAGCGCACTGTGGGTGGGGCCACCCCAGGGCAAGTGGTCCTGGGTTCTATAAGAAAGCAGTGTGAGTAAACCATGAGGAGCAAACCAGGAAGCAGCACCCTCGGTAACCTCTGCCTCAGCTCCTGCCTCCAGGTTCCTGCCTTGCTTAAGATTGTGGCCTGATTTCCTTTAATGAAGAACTATGGTATGAAAGTGTGAGCCTACTAAACCCTTACCTCCCCATGCTTTGGTCATGGTGTTTCATCACAGAAATAGTGACCGTAATTAAGACAAGTTGGTACCAGCCGAGTAGGGTATTGCTGCGACAGACCTGAACATATTTTGGGGAGGATTGTGGAGGCTCTTCAGAACTTTGTGCAAAAAAGCTCACAAGAAACAAAACACAAAACCATTGAGTGTTCAGCGCTTGGTGAGCTGTTCGGTAGGATTTTAGACGATAAAAACGTTGAGCACAATGCACACAATACGGGCCTAGCACCCAAAGTTTCAGAGGGAAGTTTAAAGACTCTAGTGGGGCCGTTTGTTAATTTGAATTAGTCTGTTTTTCTGGTTAGCTGGGGCTGAAGAATCAGCTGTGATTAACAAGATACCAGAAACACTAAAGTGAAACCTTTGTTTTGTTGGGGTACTTGATGCTGGTCGGGGGAGCTGAAGAATTAGTGGCGATTAATAAGAGTCCAGCGCTGTTGTGGTGAAATGTTCTGGAACGTGTTTCCTGAGAGTCCACGTGCAGAAGCTGTGTTCCAGAGACAGCCAAGTTCAGCTGGCAGCTGACCTTGGAAGTGTAAGCATCATCCAGGTGATACTGGTTTTAAAGGCACGAAGGGGCCATGGAGAGCAACCGAGACCTGGCACTGTGGAGCAGGGCTGGAATCCCTGAAAAGAGCTCAGGAGAGGCTGTTAGTGAAGGCAGAAGACCTCAGAAGTTTAGGAGATGCCATTACCATGGGATGGCTACCAAGGACAACAGCAACTGTGGAGTGGAGCCATCTTGAGCTCAGAAGACAAGCTGTGTGTGCTGCAGAGGGCGGAGCTGGAGAAGTGACCCCAAGCCCTTTGGAGAGGCCCGGAAGATGGTAAGTGGATCCCAGACATTGGACGCTGGGTTATTTACACTGTTTTTGCGTTTGTTTTTTCTGTGTTCAGATTGTGACTGTGCCCCGGTTCTTCCCTCTTGAAGGGGAAAAGTGTTTAATTTAAATTTGATTTTTACAGGAGCCCACAGCTGGAAGACTTAACTTTTGAAAGAGGTTCTGAGTTTTTAGAGAGATTGCATATTTTAAAGAGTCTGAAATCTTAATGGGTTTGAATGTGTAAAGTCAATAGGACTTTTAAAGTTATTTATGTTTTTAGTGTGAGGTCCTGGTGATGAATGAGAAAGGAAAGGGCTTAATCGTGACGTGTTTGTATGTCAACTTGACAAGGGTCAGTTGAGTCGTGTTGGCTTGACAAACTAGAGTTATCTGAAAGAAGGGACCCTCAACTGAAAAAAAAATGCCTCTCTCAGATCCAGCTGTCAGACATTTTCTTAATTAGTGATTGATGGGAGTGGGCCATCTCTGGCCTGGTGGTTCTGCATTTTATAAGAAAGCAGGCTGAGCCAGAGGGGTCAAGGACACCACCAAAAAGTCCACAGAGTCAGCTAACCTGGGCTCATAGGCACTCACGGAGACTGGATCACTAACCAGAGAGATTGCGAGGGACTAACGGAGCCCTCTGCTCATATATTACAGCTGTGTAGTTTGGTCTTCTTGTGCGGGTGCTAACAGTGGGAGCAGGAGCTGTCTCTGACTCTGTTAACCTGCTTTTAGGACCCTTTCTTCCTACTGGGTTGCCTCATTCAGCCTTAACAGGAGTGGAGGTGTCTTGTTTTAGTCTTGGAGGTGTCTGCAACTTGATATGCCAGGACTGGCTGACACACGTGATAGGAAGATAAGTGGAGGAAGAGAAGAATGGATGAAGGGGGTGAGTTTGGAAGGAAGGACTAGGAGGAGAGGAGGGAGGGAGGGGGAACTATGACTGGGTTAGGAAATAATTAATTAATAATAATTAATTAATATTTTTTAAAAGGAGAAAAAGGAAGGCCTTGTTACTAATGTCACATACCACAGTGGCCTCTGTACTCAGGGTGGCTTGAGATAGTTCTGACCAATAAGGTATAAGTAGAAGTCCCTACGCAAACCTTCTCTTATTTTGTAAAGCAAATTGCTTGTGTGGGCACGCTCACCGACACATGGCCTTTTAGGATTTATAGACACATGAATGGAAGCGTGCACACATGGGGACAAAAGCGTGTGATAGCAGGATCGAGCAGGAGGGAAGAGCAAGTTCGGAATGTTCAATACACACATTTCTCCTGAAATTCATTTGATGAGGGGAAGTACTTCCTGTTGACAAAGTCTTGAGTTAACCAGGTCTGTTCCCCATGCCCAGTGTAACCTCAGTTGATTGGTGGGAGGCTGTCTCAGGTGGGGTTTCTATTGCTGTGAAGAGACACCATGGCCACGGCAGCTCTTAGAAAGGAAATTATTTCATTGGGCTGTCTTGAAGTTTCGGAGGTTTAGTCCATTATCGTCATAGCATCATGGCAGCAGCTTAACATGGTGCTGGAGAAGGAACTCAGTTCTACATCTTGATCCACAGGCAGCAGAAGGAGGCTGTGTGCCACACTGGGGCATAACTTGAGCATATATGAAACCTCCAAGCCTGTCTGCACAGTGACACACTTCCTTCAACAAGGCCACACCTACTCCAACAAGGCCATACCTTCTAATAGTGCCTCCTTATGGTCTAAGCATTCAAACACTTGAGTCTATGGGGGCCATACCTATTCAAAACACCATGGAGGACAAGTTATGGAAGTCCTCTGGGATTTGGATTCTGCCAGATGGGGCAAGGAAGAGGGTTTTAGTGAGGGAGTGGTCATATAACTGATGATGAGGTCAATATAGGATTAAAGAGAGGGAGGTCTGGAGAGACCTAAGATGCTTGGGAGGAGACTTGGGATTTAGTATCCACAGGGGTGTGCTGCTGTAGATAGATGGTCTAGACACTGAGTGTGAGCAAGTTTGTGTTGATCTTGGACTTAGAATCCTATTGTTTGATCTTGCTGGCATTGTATGTAGGAGCCATCACACCTGGCCAAGGTGCTGACTTCAGATTTGAGCTATGGTGGACCTGACATAGCCCAAGAGGGGTGTTGGCCACTGAGGGATCTTGGAACGAGGTACCCACTCCACCTGGGCTCCCAGGAGATACTCGAGAGAGCCCTGTCAAGATCAAAGGTATCTGCTCTATCTCTTGAGCACTTCACCAGCAGGCTGGGAGCAGCCTATGGTGGCTGTTCTCAGCTTTGTGTACCTTCTCTTCTTCATATCTCAATGGAACACCTAGGTCTGGATATGTACCTTGGTTGGCAGGGGATTAGCCAAGCCTATATTAAACCCTAGGTTTGAACCCCAGCAATACATAAACTGGGCGGAGTGGTAATTACATACCTATAATCCAGGTACAGGAGTGGTAGAGGCAAAAGAATCAGGAGTTCAAGGTAATTTTTGTCTATATGATGAGCTCAAGGCTAACCTGGGCTATGTGAGATGCTATCACAAACAGATCCCTATAGCAGCTTCAAAGAATATTTTGGAATCTCTTTCTGGACATATTAGCTGTTACATAATAAAGTGCCAAGCCATAAGATTGAATCTAGAACTATCTCATTGCAGTTCTTGGTTGGGACAGGGAGGGGAGACCCAGCTCTGGTCAGGTCTGCTACTAATCAAAGCCTCTTGCTGTTAAAACCACTGGCTATATCTTTTCTGGAATACCCGACTCCTTACACTCACCCTCTTCAAAAATATTGATGGATTCTTAGCTGTGTTGCTTCCCTGAGCACACATAACACATAATCCTTGGCAAAATCATAAAGGGAATCATTTATATAGTCCGGAAGATGGTGGTTCTGCCCAATGAGTAGTGTCATTTCTTATTTCAACTATATTCCTGTCACTCCATGAGTGGCCCACTGCATGGCTGCCCTGGCACTCACAGAAGGACTCCCTCTCCTGCCTCAGCTGCCTCCCAGGATGGGGCTGCTTCCGGTGTGGACCTGGCCATTTCATCCTTCTCAAGAGAGGTTCTGTTTCATCCCAGGGAACTAAGACCTTGACCAAAATTATTAGCACTTGTGTAATCCTGTCAGACTTATATAGAATATTGTTTTTGTGTCTTATTTGGTGATTTTGAATTGAATGTTTGTATACCCCCAATTCATGAGCTGGAATTCTTAAAATACCTTGGAAAAAAACTTTGGGGTATGACTAGGCCATGACGGTAAAGCCCTGGTGGTGGCATTCAGGTTCTGCTATAAGAATGAGAGACACACTAGTTAGTGAATAAAGTTCCTTGCTGCCTGCTAATCTGAGTTCTGTCTCTGGAAACCACACTGTGGCAAGAGTGTGTGCTCACATATAAACACACAAATATATATATATATATATACACACACACACACACACAATACACATTTTAAAACATTTGCATTATATGAAAGAAGGGAAGGAGGAAAAGGAGAAAAGGTGGGCCCGAAGAATGTTCTCTTGTGTCTCTTTCTGGGGTGCAAGGATTCTAAGAGATTAGACAATTTGCAGCTTGGAGGAGTGTACTTCCAGAGCCTGAGCATGCCACTAAACAGTTAAGCCAAACCTGGGCAAGTCAAAATATACCCATAAATGGCTTCAATTGCTCTACCAATGACAGTGTCCTCAAGGAAGGGAAAACAATCTTGGTCCTGAACCAAACTGAGAACTGGCACTGTTTCTAAATTGCAACCAAACCTGTGATCATTTCCAAAGCCCCTTCTCAGTCTGAACAAGGGCGTGAGAGGGAAGAACTCTGCTCGTCTGTTGGGGAAGACAGCCAAGATTGAGTCTCAATGGAATCTTCTTGGCTGTGGCTGAAATGTGGAGAGGAGGCAGGGATTCCAGGAAGGACTCCATCTCTAGGGGGTAGGAGGGATTCTAGAATCTTCTTAAAGATGGGAGGGGTTGGGAAATTTCCTATGCCACTTGAAGGAGCCTTAGAAACTCCAGTGGCAACCGATGCACGTACTGAAAATAGTTTTGTACATGGTGATAGATATGGGTCTGTTTTCATTTTTCTCCATGTGGATATCCAATTATGTCAGCACCATTTGTTGAAAATGCTTTCTTTTTTTTTCCATTTTATAGTTTTTGCTTCTTTGTCACAAATCAGGTGTTTGGAGGAGTGTGGATTGATATCCAGGTCGAGAAAGTGGTTCTTATGTCCAGAAAAAAGTGAGCAAGAAGCATGTCAGAGGATGTGAGTTTAGAAGGCAGATCGGGTAGGAATTTGTATGTTATTGTGGAGAGGAGTCATCCAGGGTCTGCGCATGGAACTGGTATAATCTGCTTTGCATTCTAAACAGTAAACATTTAATGTTCTGTCCTTAGATGGAAACAGGAATGGCCCTGTTGCACAAAAGAGCATCAGAGGCTTTGTGACAGCTCCCTGTTAGAGGAAAGGGAAAGGTAGGATTGTTACAAACCTCAGATTGGAGAGAGACTCAACCAGCTTCTCTAAAGCCAAAGCAAAGCCATTTCGGGTGCTGAGGACGTAGCTCAGTGGTAAAGAGCTTGCCTAGAATGCTTGCTTAGCATGCTACAGGCCTGGGTTCTATTCCCAGCACCAAAAGAAACAAAAAGAAAAGAACATTGCCAGTTCCTGGAAGTTCCAGTTCCTGGAAGTAAGCTATTTTGATAGTGACTTTAGGAATTTGAGTCTCTGGACCTCTAGTTGAATGCCAAAGTCAACTAACCACAAGTGTGTGTGTGTGTGTGTGTGTGTGTGTGTGTGTGTGTACACAAGGGTAGTGCTGGGGTAGATAGCTAAGGAGATTCAAGAGCAGCCTTTAAACCTCTAAACCTGAGTGGCCCATTATCTCTGGGTCTTGGGCTGCCTGGGTCCTCCAGCAGACAAGCAGGCAGTTACATTCCATGGCATTAGTATGCCTGAGTTCTGAAGACTCGAGAAACAGGCAATTCCTGAGACATTTCGTTCACCATCTTTCTTACCCTGTCTAGGGCTCTGAAACCCTCCTCAGCATGATCAGTTCAGCTGATTGCTGTCTTTTTGAGCCCCCCATGTGGGGCAGTGGGTACAGGGACAGAGTTGGGAGTAAGGCCGAGGACACTATTTCTGGTGTTTCCACAAAAGCCCCAGTGTAGGACCCCTGCTCCTGCTGGCCAGTCCTCTCCTGTGTAGACATCTGGTGTCTCTAGACTGGGCACCCACTTCTCCTGTGTTCTGAAGGTCTGTTTACCCAGTGCCCAGTCCTCTTGGCCTGTGTAATATTCCTGACCTCTGTCACCACCAGTGTGCCACATATCCAGGCAAAACCCTCAGAGTTTATACCTTGTGGCTTCACAGAGACCCAACAACTAGACAGAGGACCTGGGTCCACCCCAGCACCCCAGCATAATCAGAGTGACTAGAAGTTGGGTGTATGTGCCCATGTGAGTCCCATGTGTTGCAAGTGTTAGCATGTGTGAGTATGTGAGTGTGTCCAGGCACATGAGATGTAAAGAAATGGCTATTCAACAAGACGGAGAAAAGATTCTATTCAAGTCCACCTTGGTGAAATGATGAACTCACTGGGGTTATTTCCAGGAGTATGGGTGACTCAAGGTCAGAGATACCACTGGCATCCCCTGGACAATGTCACCACCAACATGAGATTTCCCTCCACTTGTTTCATGTATACTCCGGAGGAGGATGGGGCCTCATGGAGATCTAGTTAACACACCTGACCCCTGTGAGCCTTGTAAATCTTGTGACCTCCCCATCCGATGACAAGGCCATGTGGGTAGGACTAGTCTCCCAAGGGTCTTGGGCTGGTGGTCTCAGCCTCTGTGATTTCAGATGGCAATGGTCATGTTCAGCCTAGAGGAAGCAGCTGCATCAGTGTAAGGATGCATGAATAGCTGTGTGTGTATGTGTGAGCAATGGGGTGTATGATGTGCATTTGTGCTTGCGTGTGTAAGTGTAGAAGTGCAGGCATGTGTAGGGTGTGTATCTTGTGTAGGGTGTGTATCTTGTGTAGGGTGTGTATCTTGTGTAGGGTGTGTATCTTGTGTAGGGTGTGTATCTTGTGTAGGGTGTGTATCTTGTGTAGGGTGTGTATCTTGTGTAGGGTGTGTATCTTGTGTAGGGTGTGTATCTTGTGTAGGGTGTGTATCTTGTGTAGGGTGTGTATCTTGTGTAGGGTGTGTATCTTGTGTAGGGTGTGTATCTTGTGTAGGGTGTGTATCTTGTGTGTGCGCATGTGCACATGCATTCATGTGTATGCATGTTTCTATAGACCTAGGGTCCTATAGAGGCCTAAGGCCAGCTTCATCACCTGCTTTAGACAGATGTAACTGGAGGTTTCTTTTCTGTCCACCAGCTCCCAAATAACCACTCTGAGGCTTAATATTAATTACAAACTGTTTGACCTATTAACTCAGGCGTATTGTTAACTAGCTCTTCTATCTTAAATTAGGCTATTTCTATTATTCTATGTTTTACCACAAGGCTTATGGCTTGTTGCCTCATGTCTTACTTCTTTGGAGGCTGCTGTTGTCTGTCTGACTCTGCCTTCTTTTTCCGTTTATCTTTGCTTGGATTTCCTGCCTGGCTTTATTCTGCCTGCCTGGCTATTGGTCAAATCATCTTCTTTATTAACCAATGGTCATAAGACACATTCACAACATACAGAAGGGCATCCTACACCAGGCAGAATATCACTTCTGGGCAGTGGTCAGCCCTGACTCATCAGGGCTCCCCAGCAGCAGCGTTCCCAATGCAACACTTGCTAACCAGATGGATGCTAACCAGCACTTGATTAAGCCCTCTGAGACACACATTCTCTCAGGTTCTCCGCGGACATCTGTCCTGCACCAGGTGGCATGTGGTAAGAGTTTTGGTCCATACTGACCTGCACTAGCCCCCTTGGTGAAGGCTGGTCTCTCTGTTTTGTCACAGCCATGACAGTGTTCCATCCAGGCCTGAGCTAGGGTCCTACCCACCCAATCACAACTGCTCAAGGGGGTGCTATCCTTCCCAAGCCCACCACCACAAAGGTATGAAGCTCTCTGAGCATTGGCCCTGACACATGAAGCCTGTCAGAAAATGAGAAAGAACGGGGAAGCAGCAAGGATAGAAACTGGAACCTGTTGTCCGCTATATATCCCCAACTGCTCCTGGAGAGTGTATGCTTAACTAACCCAGAGATTCTTCTGCTTAGTGACAGATGAAGAGACAGGGCTTAAAGAGGCTGTCACTTGTTTGGGGTCCCACACTCACATGGTCTCTTTTGTCCATATTGCTGCTCCCAATATGGAAACAGCAGCGATCATTCTAGTATCCCTACACTATCAATTTACTTATCTTCAGGAAAATGCCACCATCAGGGACATAGTGGTGAGTACAAAGGCCCCCTATGGGGACAACTATGGGACTGGAGTCTGCCAGGACCTCAGGTGACATGCGTAATACATAGGGGGTGGCAAGCCCAGTTCGCCCCAGCCTTGTCAAAGCCTTTGTCTGGGCAGTGCTATGTTGGGTTTTACAGATACGCACTTGAGAAAGGCCCTGCTCTCTGGCATTCAGTCGAGCTTTGGTGTGAATACGGTTTGAATGTGTCTGTAAAGATTTATGTGTTACAAGTTTGATCTCCACCAGGGTCCTGTTAAAAGGCAGCGGTGTCTTTAAGAGGTATGGATCAGCAGGTGGTGGCTAGGCCACTGGCTACAGAACTTTCTTCAGAAGGGGTTAGCATCCTTCCAGGAGATCCTAATCTCTTCTTGGCTTACTGCCTCCTTCTGTAACTTTTTCCTTTTCTATACCGCCCCGCCATGATGATACCAGTCATCCTTGGCTGTGTGGTCATTCAGAGTGAGCTGGAGCCTCCCCTCTCCGTAAATCCCAGGCCTCACAATCAGTGGAAAACAGATGAACAGAGAAGCATGTTGGGCACTGTCCTGCTTAGCAACCCACAGGATTCTCTGAACCCATCACACCCCAAAAACACAAAACACAGCAGTAAAAGGGAAAAAAAAGCTGAGACACAGACCTAAGTGCTGGAGAAAGAAAGGAAAAAAAAATTTTCCCTGGCACTGAAACTGGCATGCAAGGGTGTCAAAACCAATCCCTCAATAATTGAAAAGCCCATGTTGATCTATCCTCCCCCCACACAAATGAAAGAAGAATAAAATCAACCGGGGGGGGGAGGGTGAATTGCTGACTGTTTAAATAGACCATTTCAGCTGTCTTTTTAACATCCACCAATGTTTTACCCACGGATGTTGCTAAGGTCAAATTGGATAAAACGTATTTAGATACAATCAGATCATTTTGTATCCAAAGCCTCTTACGGAGACAATGCAGCCTGCTGTCTGTGGCTACCGGAGTTGGTGGGAAATTCACTGGTCTAAGATTCATGGGTTTGCCTGGTGCTGCTGGGTGGAGATGCTTCAGTGACGTCCTCCTGATACCTTTGGCATTTTCCTCCGAGAACTATTTGCCAAGACGGCCTAAGCAAACAGGCAGCCAGAAATGGATGGTATATGTTTCTTTTACAGTTTCTCCTAGCAATCTTCACCCCACTATCATCACAGAGGCAAAGAACCCAGGGTCCCCATTAATCTCCTGCAGAGGGTCCCCTCAATAGCTTCTCCATGACTACATTAGTATTCATTTAAGTATTGGGGTTTACGGCTGAAATGCCCTAAAGACCCATTCTAGGAAGACCTGCTCTTTAGACTCAGACATTTCAAGCACACATTGTCTACTCCTGGAAAAGGACAAGTAAATCTTCATCCTCATACCCTGCAGAGCCCATGAAGAATCAGGAGTCCTGTCTTCCATCTCCTCAAGCAGAGAACGCAGGGGTTTCACTCCGGTAGCCGGCAGCAAGAAGCAGCCTCCAGCTCCGTGTTTATAGGACGCAGCATTTCCAACTCTGTTTATAACACACAGTATCTCCAACCGAGGTACACAAAGTGGTCAGTAGCGTGGGGGGAGAAAATTCACGGACATGCTTGTAATGTAAAGGAATCCTTTACATTTTGTTAATTACACACACATCTTATCTTGTGCTGTTGCTTAGAATGTAAGTAGTATTTGCACGTGGAAATGTGTAGAGTTAAGTTTAGACCGGTTAAGGATTAAGATTTCTTGTTGATGGAGTAGAGCATAAATATTTGTAAAGGGCTGCTCTAATATTTGTGCAGAGCATCTGGGTTGCGTATAACTTCTGAGGGATATTAATAAATAATTAGAACACGTCGGACCTCAGTTGTGACACGTCAAGGCAGTTTCTTCTTCATCCAGTGGGTAACTTCAGCTTCCACAGACAAGCAGGTAGGTGGGTGGATGGGCAGACGACCGGGTGGACACGTGGACACATGATGCATTGTCAGCCTTCATAGCAACACTTTTCACGTGGTGTCTCACGTGGATACTGGGGCTCTGACGTCCTTCTGAGACTGCACACAGCACACACCAAGGGAAAGAGAGCTCAGGAGGCAATGGGCAAGACTTCCTGAGAGGTTCCTATGGCCTGGTATAATTCAAGATACTCGATATTATACTATCCTTCAAGCCATTTTTTTAATGTCATGCTTCACGTTAGCAGGAGCGTGACATCACAGGGCTCTTAGGAGAGAAAAGTAGAAGTAAGGGGAGCATGATTCTAGAACTGATTTCCCTTACTTTAAATTTAATTCAATCCTAAATCAGAAGTTGATTTTTTTTAAAGATCAATTATCTTCCCCCTCCCCTCAATTTACACATTTACTGATACTCTCCTACTCTGAAAAGCATAGCAGAAGGTGATAAGGTTTCCATGGATATACTTAGTATTTATTAGCAAATAAAATCTCTGGTCTAGCAGAGTTCTCGCTCAGTATAAGGTTTTTGAAAAATATTTCTTTCAACACCTGCCCCTTACCCTGACCCAGCTCTGTGACACGAGAGTATAGGATAATTATAGCACTAAGTGACCATTACTGCTTCACAGCAGTGGGTCAAAGAGCCTGGAAGGGTGTCTTCTTCAAACTTCAAGAAATTCCCCGTAAACCACGATGAAGCCATCACGGTGACAAACAGCAGCCTAATTGGTATTAACGGATATTTATGTTGGAATGACTAAGTTAAAGCCCCTAATTGATCACAGACGCTTGAGTAATGGGACCCACAGAGTCCCATTAGTGTCGCATTGACATGTTAGCTTATCTTCGTCCTGATGCCAAAAGGATACGCTCGGGAGCTTGGCACTGCAGCTCATGTGGGGGAGGCCTTCTGGCCTGGGATTTATGTTACCTAAAGCCGCAAACCCAGTTGCCTCCTTCATGCTCGGAATTACAGATTTTCCATTTAGCTGGACACCCGAGGGTCTGCTGCTGTGTTTATGTCTACAATTATAGTCCCCTGGGGTGCGCGTGGCATTGTGATACAGTTGTGCCCTTATCCCGGGGCCTCTCCTCCGAGTGGAAGATCGCCATCAGCTCCTGCTGGAAGGAGCTCCTCTGTCAGAACTCCTCAGTCTGGGCACGAGTTTTCATTCTCTTCGGGGAATTCATACTCTCCGAGCAGAGTCTCTGGAAGCGTTTTGTAGTCATTAAGTGTCCCCTGGCTCCAGTGCTGCTCTGGACTACAAGTCCACTTCCCACGCCCAGAAGGGAGAAGCCTCTCTGTGTGCACATCCTATGTCCAGATCCCGTGTGGCAATGCTAGGTCTGCCCTAGATACGTTTTTGTCTTTTAAACGTGTAATATGCGCGAGCTGCATTGGCACTGCTTTGAAAGCATGCTTACTGTTTGGGTATGCAAACCTGAGTCTCCAGAGAACGCTGCTCTTTCCATTTCTGCGTGCGGATGTTATTCCAAGTATAACAAGAGAAACCCAAGTCAAAACAAAGGAAAATAAAATTCCAGTACAGTTCAGCCTCCCTGATAGGAAAGTCTGAAATCCGGAATAGTTCAAATTCCCAGAGATCTCAGCCACTGGCTACCCTCGAGGAAAGTGCCACGCCTGGCCTCGAGTGATCACTCGCAGTTAAAACACACGTTCATCAAAAATAATAAAAATTATTTCAGGCTAGTGGTAATGTATAAGTAGAGCACAAATACGCTTCCTATTTAGACTTAGAGTTATTCTCAAGGTATTTCATTATGCGTATGTAAATATTCCAGATCTGACGTCTAAAGCATTGCTGGTACCAAGCACATGCAGCGGGTTGCAGAGACGCAGCTGCTCTAATCACGGAGCTTGTCTGCAGACTCGGTGGGGGGAGGGTGACGTATTTGCGTTTGGCCAGAGCACCATCCTCGGCTCTGGATGCAGTCCTCTTCAGTCAAGTGCATGGCTTCTGCTGTGGTGAGAGGAAGGGGACACCTACCTAGCCAGCCAGATCAGCAGAATCAACCCCAGGGACAAATGGGGTGACCAACCGCTAACAGACAGCTCTCAATATACCCTCTGTAAGGTAGATGCTCTACCACTGAGCTATCCCTCCAGACCCTAGAAATCATATTTTTGTTAGCATATGACTTATGTATTTTCCATATATTTCATCTAAACCCCTGTAGACATGCAGTTGGCTAGATCAGGTATGTCCTCGTTGATTAACCATTCCTTGTTAGACTCTTAGAATATTTGTAATTTAATCATGAAAATCATAAAGTGAACATTCTTTTAGCCAAATTCTGTTTTTTTTTAAACTTTTGATTATGAAATACACAAGATAATTGTCCATACAATTAGTAATCTGCGCTATCTACCTTCAAAATCATTTTGTCGAATTGTTTCATCTTTCTCCAAACCATGCATACTTCATTTGGGGGTCCTGGCGTATTGTAAAACAAACCAGCCATTTCTCCACTTCTCTTTAGAGGAAGGGGGACAGATGTAAAAGCTGCCCGAGATGCCCTGCCTTCTTCTCTCTTCTGTGTGGCGATGGCTTCGCCCTTTCTCATTGCTTTTCCTCTGATTTTGGAGCAGCGGGCATGTCAGACCTACTCTGTAAGCGGGAGTAGCTGGGGAGGATGAGAGAGGCAGAAAGAGAAGAGCCCTGTCTCCTACTTCTTTTCATTTATTTATTTATTTACTAATGATTTCTGTCTCTTCCCCGCCACCGCCTCCCATATCCCTCCCCCTCCCCCGACCAACTCCCCCTCTCTCATCAGCCTGAAGAGCAGACCGGGTTCCCTTCCCTGTGGGAAGTCCAAGGACCTCCCACCTCCTTCCAGGTCTAGTAAGGTGAGCATCCAAACAGCCTAGGCTCCCACAAAGCCAGTACGTGCAGTAGGATCAAAACCCAGTGCCATTGTTCTTGACTTCTCAGCAGTCCTCATTGTCTGCTATGTTCAGCGAGTCCAGTTTTATCCCAGGCTTTTTCAGACCCAGGCCAGCTGGCCTTGGTGAGTTCCCAAAAGAACATCCCCGTTGTCTCAGTGCGTGGGTGCACCCCTCGCGGTCCTGAGTTCCTTGCTCGTGCTCCCTCTCCTTCTGTTCCTGATTTGGACCTTGGGGTTGTAGTCCGGTGCTCCAATGTGGGTCTCTGTCTCTGTCTCTTTTCATCACCTGATGAAGGTTAATATCCAGAAGGGTGACTATATGTTTGTCTTTGGGTTCACCTTCAATATCAGTCCGAACACACTGAACCTGATAGAAGAGAAAGTGGGAAGTACTCTACAACACATGGGCACAGGAGACCACTTCCTATGTATAACCCCAGCAGCACAGACATTAAGGGCATCATTGAATAAATGGGACCTCCTACTTCCTTTCTTATTGTAATCTTACTGAGTGGCCAGGCCTGTCTAAGGCCTAGCTGGGCTGCTCCCCGCAGCTCGGAGGGCTGTGCTGAGAGATTCTGCACAGGTGAAGCCTCATGCAGCCTGGGCTTTGAGGAGGCGTGCGGTGCAGCCGCCGTCCTTTGCCCTTACAAAGGCACGTCCCAGAGCTCTGGACCTGGGAGCCGAGGGAAGCAGATGAGCTTCCAGTAGCTCCTCTGGAGTCTAGATGCAGATGGTCACTGAGCTATGGAAATGAATTCCCTGTTGATTTTTCTCTGCACAAACCACTCCAGCCTGTTCAACTGAGTTATAACATCAGCAGTCCACACGGATGCAGGGAAATGAACTATGAATCTTTTTAAGGTTGGAACATCCCCACCCAACCACTGCTGGGGAAGCTGGACTTACTGTCACCAAGGTCCTCGTTTCCCTGGTGGGACACTAGCGTGGAAGCTCCATGTGGATTGGAATTCCCCTGTGAAGCCCTTGGTGCTGTAGATGGATGCTGTGTAATCCACCGTGCCGGTGGGCAGCACTGAACCTACCCTGATGGCAGAGTCACCAGGCTCTGGTTCTCTGATTGAGCAAGAAAACATACGTGTGCTCGGCGTCATCGAGTATAAAGAGCATGTACTTTGGAATCGGTGACCCTGTTTCCTGGCCCCACGACTCAGGGAAGGCCTTCCTCTTACTCAGTTTCTGAGTGGAATGTAGACACAGTCCCTCATGGCACCTACATACAGGGATGCTAATTCATTCATGAGCCACCCATCTTCCCAGACTATACCTAGCATTTTGTAAAGTATAATCTGAAATTTTCTGGGATGCCCTGAGGCCATTGCCGGCACATCCACGAGGCCAAAAACTATTTTCTTACCAATATAAGACGTAACCAATCTTTTCCAGGCTCACTCTCTGGAAGCTCTTGTTGATGGAGAGAGGGGCCCTTTGTTTGTCCTGGTCGCCTGGCTTGCTTACACCCAAAATAACCTTACAGAAATTGTATTAATGGTCACTGCTTGGCCATTAGCTCTAGCCACTTATTGGCTAACTCTCACATCTTGATTTAACTTTTTTTTTTTTTTTTTTTTTGCTTTTCGAGACAGGGTTTCTCTGTAGCTTTGGAGCCTGTCCTGGCACTAGCTCTTGTAGACCAGGCTGGCCTCGAACTCGGAGATCCGCCTGCCTCTGCCTCCCGAGTGCTAGGATTAAAGGCGTGCGCCACCACCGCCAGGCCGATTTAACCCATTTTTATTAATCTGTATCACCACAAGGTCGTGGCTTACCAGGAAAGATTCAGCATGTCTGACTTGGCGGCTCTCTCTGACTCTTTCTTCCTCCCAGAATTCAGTTCTGCCTTCTCCGCCTACCTAAGTTCTGCCCTATCAGGTCTAGCAGTATCTTTATTAATTAATAAATGAAAGCAACACACGAACAGAAGGACCTCCTACACCAAGATCTTGAGTGGAGCTTTCGAGAGGCATGGTACACACAACAGCAGACAGAAAGCAGAACACAGGTGACTCCATCTTCTCCCGAGTGGGATGCTACACCAGCTGCAAGCTGTACTTTTTAAAAGTGCGTTGCTACTGACTGTTACCTTTTCGTCTGGGAAAATATTGTTATTTTCATAGATAGGCAATGAGTTTATTATTGTCTTATAACTTGACTTTGATATCTATTATAGTAATCGAAGTAGTTATGGCATAAAAAGAGATGGCAGAGTTCTAGGGATGGAAGGAGGTGGTGGGGTTCTAAAGTGAAGAAACTGCGGACTTCTGGGCTCTGAATTGTGTCAAAGGAGATCAAGTACGGGAGAAGACAAGTGAGGAAAGGGTGCTGGCCGTGAGCCTAGCACCAGGGACAGCTTTTGCCTCCACTGGAGCGACTTCTGTGAAGCGTGGGCAGACACGATGAATGGGAGGGTGGAGGAAATGTGTTGTCACGGGTGATGGAGACAGCAGATGGTTCAGGAGAGCATGGCCTCAGCCACGCATGCTTTTCTTTCGCTAGGGAAACATCATCATAATTCTTTTCTGATGAAGGAAAACCAGGAGACAGGCACATCACAAGATAGGAACCAGCAAAGAGGACTAAAGGCATGAAGGGATGGATTGTGAAGAGAAGGGATGGGATGGTGGCGAGTGGAGGAATGGATCTTCGTTGAAAACTAGAAAGTTCCACCTGACTACGGCAAGGAAAGGGTACAGGAAGATAGACGGTGGCTGGGTAAGTTCATGGGATCACCGTTGCTGTTCTCTCAGCCAAACCAGAAACAGGGTTGTCTCCAGCAGTAAGGAGAGGGCAGGTAGGGATGGTAGATGGTTGTCTTAGTCATTGTAGAACTCTGTCAGATCGGCTCCTCACACCATGACTATTTGATGCTGTTTATTGTTATACACAGCTGTGGAAAGGCTCGGCTGCTTTGGCTCCGCCTTACTGCCTCTCTTTATAAAAGGGATTCTTGTTGTGCACAGGTTCAAACACACGCGTGTAGTAGATCCATCTTTACATCGACCCTTCCCAGACGTCCACGGCTATGGGCAGGCCAGCAAGGCTTTGCAGGAGACACGAGAAACTTGTGTTTTCCTGGGGGCTTTGATGAGATACGGATCTGGTAAAGTCCCACTTTAACAAATGTGGCCCTGGTCACCCATCGCAGAGCCTGGCGGGAATGACGAATGAGTCACCCTGTGGGTACCCCTGCGGCGTGAGGAGGCCGCACCTAGAGACATCTGCTCTCAATTCAGCTGCAGGCCTGGTACCTGCAGGGGTGCTGAGGAGGAGGGCAGAGCGATATTAAGCCATGTGTTCTCTTTCCAGTCGATTTCTTCCCCGGCCCCCAGGGCCTTCCTGTAGCCAAGCCACTAGTAGCAATTCATCACTGTCTTAGGGGAAAGTCCCATGGCGGAGCCAGGGAACAAAGACTGCAAATTCTTGGCTTCCTAAACTCAGGAGTTTCTTTTTTTGCTTCTCTTCTCTAGAGTTGGGAAGAGGCAGAGCGAGAAGAGGAGGAAATAAGGACCTGCTACTTCTGCTTCACTTGGGCTCTGCGGCAGCCAGGGGCGGGAGCAGGGGAAATGAAAAGCTTGGGTTAATTCTCCCCACCTACGAGACAGCATGATATAGCAAACAGTTCAGGATTCAGGAAGAAACCTGAAACCCTGGGTAGAACCGCTCAACAGCATCTTCAAGGGGACCAGCTCATCTCTTCCGCCGCGTGTGCTTCTGCTGTCTAGATTTGTCTGGCTGCAGAAAAAGAGAAATGGCATTTCTTCATGCTCCCTGGCCTCTCCTTAGTTCCAGCTACAAAGTGGAAACAGCTGTTGAAAAACATCACTAAATCACCTGCTACCTAACGGTGAATGGGCTTATCAGGATCTTTTTAAGTGGGAGGAATTTTGCTCCCTGTGGACATCAGAAAAATATTTGGAGATCTTTTTTAAGGATGAGTGAAAGAATATGCCCTTGGAACCTAGAGGGTAGAGTGTAGGGTGGCTGTGACATATCTCTACCACCTAGAGGACAAGCCACAGCATTCACATTTCCAGCCTTAAGTGTCAGTGGCATCAAGTCTGAGGAATCGTTGATTTCTCTCCTGGTTTAAAAAACATGTTTGGAATGGGGATATGGGTCATAAAGTAAGAGCGGTTGCTGTCCAGGTAAGAGGACATGAGTTTGAATGCCTGGCACAGTTAAAACGCTGGACGTGACAGTGCAAATATGTTTATAATCCTGAGCACCGTGGGGCACAGAGACAAGAGAATTCCTGGGGTTTGCTAGCTAGCTCCAGCTCTCTCTCTCTCTCTCTCTCTCTCTCTCTCTCTCTCTCTCCCTCTCCCTCTCCCTCTCTCCCCCTCTCCCTCTCCCTCTCCCTCTCCTTCATATACTGACCTAATTCCCATGGAGGATCATAGCAAATATAAAAAATAGAAGTTAAAACAGAGAAAATCAGTAGTGGTCCACTCTGCATTTTGAAGGCTTTGGGTTTTCAGGATGGTGACTTTTTTAATATGGAAAGAACATGCATTCTACTATCCTGTAACATACAAAGCAGGTTGTCATAGCACCCACAGTTTGATTGCCCTGCACACACAAGCCTTTCCGTGTACTGCACACAGAAGCCTCTACATGTACTGCACACATAAGCCTCTACATGTACTGCACACAGAAACATCTCTGTGCACTACATACAGAAGCCTGTCTGTGCACTACGTACAGAAGCCTGTCTGTGCACTACGTACAGAAGCCTGTCTGTGCACTACGTACAGAAGCCTGTCTGTGCACTACGTACAGAAGCCTGTCTGTGCACTACGTACAGAAGCCTGTCTGTGCACTACGTACAGAAGCCTGTCTGTGCACTACGTACAGAAGCCTTCTGTGCACTACGTACAGAAGCCTGTCTGTGCACTACGTACAGAAGCCTGTCTGTGCACTGTACACAGAAGCCTGTCTGTGCACTGTACACAGAAGCCTGTCTGTGCACTGTACACAGAAGCCTGTCTGTGCACTGTACACAGAAGCCTGTCTGTGCACTGCGTACAGAAGCCTGTCTGTGCACTGCGTACAGAAGCCTGTCTGTGCACTGCGTACAGAAGCCTGTCTGTGCACTGCGTACAGAAGCCTGTCTGTGCACTGCGTACAGAAGCCTGTCTGTGCACTGCGTACAGAAGCCTGTCTGTGCACTGCGTACAGAAGCCTGTCTGTGCACTGCGTACAGAAGCCTGTCTGTGCACTGCGTACAGAAGCCTGTCTGTGCACTGCGTACAGAAGCCTGTCTGTGCACTGCGTACAGAAGCCTGTCTGTGCACTGCGTACAGAAGCCTGTCTGTGCACTGCGTACAGAAGCCTGTCTGTGCACTGCGTACAGAAGCCTGCCCGTGCACTGCACACTGAAGCCGGTCCGTGCACTGCACACTGAAGCCGGTCCATGCACTAAGTACAGAAACATGTTTATGCACTGCACACAGAAACTTCTCCATGCACTTCACACAGAGGCCTATCTGTGCACTGCATACAGGAGCCTCTTCATGCAAACTTGTTTCTGTCTTTCATGCTTCTCACGATGCTGCTGCTCAGGCTTCCCCAGCTCTAACTAAACACCTCTCTCTCTCTCTCTCTCTCTCTCTCTCTCTCTCTCTCTCTCTCTCTCTCTCTCTCTTTCTCTCTCTCTGTCTCTCTCACTCTCTCTCTCCTCTTCCTTCCCGCCTTTCCACCTTCCTTCCACACGCTCGTCCCTTTGCTTCTCTGTCTGACCACACACTTTAGCCTCTCTCATCCCTCATCTTGGTGAGTAACCAATCCCTGTGTCTGTTTGGAATTCTGTTTACTGCTCACATGATGTGTAAAATGAGAAGAATGATTGAGCTGAACCCCTCAGGGTGGAGTAAAGATGGCTGACTCCCACTTGACACAGAGTAAATGCTGGTTGTGTATTGACCGTCCTAATTGTTCTTGATGCCCTTTCCCACTTAGAAGCACAAACATTACCTCAAATACAGTATCTCCACAGCCAGAATCCTCCCACCCACATCTGCTTCCTCATGTCTCTCCCACTCTTCCACTGGGTCAGTGTGGTGTCACTTTGGTGGCATAGTCACACTCAGCTTCTTTCCTTGTCTCTGTCTTCCACACCCTCAGGTCCAGGCAACCATGAATAGAACCTAAATGCCCCTCTACTGAAGAATGAATAAGGAAAATGTGGTACATTTACACAATGGAGTACTACACAGCAGAAAAAAATGACATCTTGAATTTTACAGGAAAATGGATGGACCTAGAAAACATTATTTTGAGTGAGGTAACCCAGACACAGAAAGACAATTATCACATGTACTCACTCATAGGTGGTTGTTAAACATAAGGCAAAGAAAAACAGCCCAATACAAATCACAACCCCAAAGAACTTAGACAACAATGAGGACACTAAGAGAGACTTACATAGATCTAATCTACATTGGAAGTAGAAAAAGACAAGATCTCCTGAGTAAATTGGGAGCATGGGGACCATGGGGAGGGAGAGGCAGGGAAGGGAGCAGAGAAAATGTAGAGGTCAATAAATATCAATATAAAAATATCTGGACTGAGGGAAAAAAAAGTATCTGTGGTAATAACCGTGTATGGGCATGACATATTTCTAGTCACTCTTCCTGTCTAGTTGGCTTTCTGTCACTGTAATGAAACACCATGACCAAAGGCAACTTGGAGAAGAAAGGGTGCATTTGGCTTCCAGGTCCTGTCCATCATCAGGGGAAGCCAAGGTAGAAACTCAAGCAGGAACCTGGAGGCAAGAACTGAACATAGGCCATGGAGGAATGTTGCTTCCTGGCCTGTTCTTCCTCACTTTCTTAGTTTGCCTCCTTAGACCCCCAGGACCCCTTGATCAGGGTGGTACTATTCACAGTGAGCTGGACACTTTTATGCCAGTCAGCCATTGAAACAAGTGCTCCACAGGCTTGCCTGCGGGCCAGCCTGAGAGGAACATTGCTTCAGCTGAGGCTTTCTTTTCTCAGGTGATGATGGCAGCTTCTGTCAAGCTGACAAAATAGTCACCAGCACAGTTCCCTAAACCAAGCACTTTGTAAACTGGTTACGAGGCATCTGTAGTGTATCAGGCATTCCAGAACAGGCTCTGAAGTCCACAGAAGCAGGCGCACAGTTATCTCCAACGCGACACCACTTTATCTATTGGACTTGAGCGTCCTTGGCAGTTAGTGTACACAGAGCGCTATGATACCAGAACAAATACTTTGAGGATACTGAGGGACAGTTGTAGCTGGTTGTCCCACCCTATGTGCCTGCTGAGTGGACAGAGCATCAATCATGACACAGCAAAAGCAGATACAAACCAGGATGGGAGATCAGGGTAGGGCGGGAGATGTGTGGATCCGCAGTCCTGTCTCTCACTCCTTTCTCTCCCACTTTCCACTGGGGCCACGATCTCCGAGTTGAATTATACGTTCTCCTAACAGATAGCTTTCTCTCAGCCTTCCCCTTCCATTATGTTCCCACATGTCTTTCCCTTCTGCAACTGTCTGTGTTTTCTGTTGATTTCGGTTTAGAGATCAGAGTTCAGGCTTTCTAAGAGCCACACCCATATTCGTAAGCCCTCCTCGGGACAGGCCACTCATCCAATGGCACCATCACAGACCCGCTTGGACCTCCCTTCCGTGGCTCTCCTCCGGAATGTTCTTCTCTCCCCATCTCCTGCATAGATTTATATACCCCTCACCCTCGGAGCACAGCTTCCTTCTCTACAAGAGGCACCAAGGAGGAGGCTGTGGTGGACTGAGCTCCTTCAGTTACATAAAGTACCTGCTTCCTTTTGTACAAACACTGTAGCTTCTTAGACAAGGTTGTGAATTCAGTGTCTCGAAGGACTTTTGCTTTGTTTTAGCACACAGTAGATACTGAGAAGAGACTCCGCCACATGACACAGGGCCTTCGTTGGAGGCGTCCAGGACACTGCTGTTGCATCTGAGGAAGAGGCCCTGCCAACATCCTTCTGTCTGAGCTTATGCCTCCTAGGGCTTCTCCGTCCTCCTTGAGACCTTTGCTTTCTCCTGGTTGGAGCCAAGTGGATACTGAGAACACAGAATAATTCTACTTTCTATTGCATTTTTTTTGGTCATTTTCATGACAAGCCTGAGACACTTCAGTCTGATTTGCCTACTGACCTGGAGGCTGGGAAGGACTTGAGAAGACCAATACCTCATGGCTGACTACCTGCCAGGCACTAGATGCAATCCTTCTAGTCCCTTGAGCTCCCTGATCATAGAGATCCAGTGTTTTCCTATAGACAGGCAGCTGTGCAGAGCAGAGTAGAGATTTGAACCCAGGCAGCTTACTTTGGGCAACTGTGAAGTACATACAACAAAAGTCAGAGAGGAGAAAGAAAGGCAGGATTCTGTATCAATGAATAATTCCAGGACCCCAGCTCAAGAAGAGACCAATCTGTGGCAAGGTCGCAAGCCTATTTCTCACTGGGGTGTACTGAGATATGGAATGCTTCTTCTAGAAGCTTCTTCCCTGTGCTCGTAACACGGAATCATGGAATCCATGTGTGCACAGGTGAAGGTAGATGGTATGAACCAGAAGCGAAGCCGAAATGCCCTCCAATTATCCCCAGTCCCCTTTGTCTTCCCATAGTACCTTCTGACCCACACCGGGAGGCCGCTGCCTTTCTGCCATAGCTATGAAGATCTGACATCCCCACATGCTGCTAGCTGAAATGTATGCATGCTTCGTGGACCACTGGGGATGTGCCTATTTGAGCACTTCCACTTTCCTGGCAGAATGAGAGAAAATAGCTCCCCTGAAATATATTTTATGCAACATCCAGCCCCCAGGACAAATGTCATAGATATCCCTGAAAGAGTCCTCTGTCTAAAAGTTGTCCCTGAGGTTAACCTGTTTTCCTACTTGCTTGAGTCTGGGCCTGGGCTGGAGGACAGCGACAAGTCCCCCTTCTTTTAGGGAAACAGTCACTGATTGTCCTGTCATATTGCTTTTGTCTCCTCGTGCAATAACACATAGATGTGACTCCGTTTATTATAGCCCTCGCTGTGCTGAGGGATATATAGGCTTCCCCTCTAAAGCTGGAATGGACGAGTTTGAATCTGGGTATCTGGTCATCGCAACGTATAACCTTAAAGATTTCTAGGAGGCCGAGTGGAAAAACATTTAAGTATTTAAGACCAAGGGGTAGTGTATAAAGGAGGTATTCTATGAATGTCTGGGTGGTGGTCAGCTTCCCATCACTGTGATGTATACTTGCCATAGTAAAGCTGATTGGAGAGGGGGACGTGGTGGCTTTGGAGGGTTCCATCTAAGGTCCAGGACTTTTGAGCTTGTGGTGATGGAGGACATCATGGTGGGAAGACATGGCTGGGAGCCAGGATGCCAGGAGAGGTACGAAGCCGTGGCACCTCGGTTTCTCTACAAGGGCATGCCCTGGATGACCTCACTTCCTCACGCTCCCAGTTCCTGGAAGTTCTACTAAGGAGTAGCACCGTGGGCTGGGGACTGAGTCTCATTTGTGGGCATGAGGGCCACACTCTAGTCGTGAGGCATAACTAACTTTGCAGGTATCGCTTGCCCGCAGTAGAAACCTCGTGACAGTGACAGTCCAAACGAAGACTCGCTGTTCCATGCTAAGCAGCACAGACATTAGCCTCAGTGTGACCAAGAATGCACAGTGCATGTTAAATCAAACACTGTTCAGTTTGGGGAAATACAATGCTCTTGATTCGGTTAGATTTGTCTCCATCCGCGTCTTCAGGCCAGGCACACGCGCCAGTGAGTGATGTTATTGTCTACCTCTTCTACTTTCTCCTCTAATGAGGCGACATGACAGTTGCTTCTAAATAAGAGATCCTATTTCCGGAATGCTGCTTTCATCTTTTAAACCTTACCGCCGTATCTCACAGACTACTCACACACAGAAGCTAAACCGTAGGGATGCTTACTCTCCAGTCAAAGCTCTTGTTCATAGCAGGATCGAGCAATGGGACGTGTTAGGCAGCCAGAGGGCATCATCTCCTATGGTCCATATTTGCATATCGATCACCAAGACAGGCCCACCTGGCACCCAATGGATGCTGTTATTCCTACAACATTGCAAGAGAAGGCCTTAGGGAAAATTGCTAGAAGGTAGTCTTATTAGATTGTTCCATATCCAACCAGAGCATGGCTTTATTGTCACCAACTTCTGGGGTGAGGGGACGATGCCAGGATAAAATACAGGGCCTCATGCATGTCAGGCCTGTGCTCTGCCACTGAGCCCAACCACCGGCCTTGCCACCCCTCTCCGTGAAATACTAGGTGCAGGGAAATCCCTTGTGTTTGAATCTGGCTTGTCTCCTCCAACATTGCCCCTGGAATTTTCATCTTATCGTGAGATGAAGAAATGGATCCTATAGCAGGATGTTGGAGCTCTGCCCTAGCGACTGTACTAACGTGTCCACGAGAGTAATGGCTTACTGGGATAATGGGTCATTTCCAGCATGAGTCTGCAGTAAAGCCAGTTTGGCTCTAGCTCACGCTTTCCCTGACTGGGGCTGTGTAATTCCCTGTACCGCACAGGGCTCCAGCAGGAAGGCCATCAGCAGAGTCACCTTTTGACCCTGGACCAGAACCACGAGCAGAAGCAAGCCTCTTTATAATTTCTCTTGCCTGCAGTCTGCTGCGTCAGCAACAGCAAATAGCCTAAGATGCTTTCTCATCTCCCACCTATTGGTCAGAATGTCACCGAGACAATAAGGCTAAGGTTTCTTTTCTGTCACGTCCCTACTAAAAACCCCGGTGGATCAGTCCTCTGAGCTACTCTGGTCCTCTGTGCAATGACATTAATTCACTTGCTAGCCTCTAATGCAGTGGTTTTCTCCTTGCTAATGCTGTGACCCTTTAATATAGATGTGGTGACCTCCACCCATAAAATTATGTTCGTTGTTACTTTATAACTATAATTTTGCTACTGTTATGAATTGTAATGTAAATATCTGATACGCAGGATATCAGATATACAACCTCTGTGAAAGGGCCATTCGACCCCCAAAGGGGTCACGACCCACAGACTGAGAACTGTTCTCTAATGCTCACCAGCAGTAGGCAGCTGAATGGTGACATGACTTCACAGTTCGCCCGTGACCTCTCAGGAGGCACATATCCAAAAACAACATCAGTGTAGCGCTGTTATCTACTACCTGTGAGGAACTGACTGTAAATGACAGAATGGCTGCAATAGGACCCCGGATCGTAGCAGGCCACTAGACCTTAGCACAGTAGACACCATGATGGAAGCACCATGCGGGCCTTGGGACCCAGCACACAGGCAGCAACGCCTGCCAAAATGAGAACAAGAAAAACCCTAATCCATCAAGTCCACAGTTCTGAGAAAGCCCCTGAATGGACTAACCTTACATTTCGGCTTTCATAGCTCTGCTTTCAGCTAACTGAGATGTGTCAACCCAGGACACAATTTTTGTGTTTAGAAGTCCACTCTGAGAAAGGCTGGGGGCAGCACTTGGGTCCTGAGCACCCAGCGTGGTAGCCAACTTGCTAATAGACTTTTTATTGGCTGAACCCATGTTTTAGAGATCTTGTCCGGTGGATTCCCCACAGCATGGCTTTGACGTATCTTTGTTCATCTCATTCTCTAGATAACCCCAATATGCTATCCAGCACAGCGGCTCTTCCAGACACAAACTCGAGGCAGCCCAACTCCCCATTCTAACTTAGTAGCAAATGGAGGAGGGTATGTTTTGACCCAAACATGCTCAGGCCAAGGGAGTATTTTATAAGATTCAGGTTTAAAGGTTTCTGGGCTTAAAAGATTTCTGGAATAGAGGCTGGAGAGTTGGCTCAGGGGCTAAAAGCACTTGTTGTTCTTGACAAGGACCTGGGTTCAATTCCTGATACCCACGTCACAGCTAACAACCATCAACAACACCAGTCACAGAGGGATCTAATGCTCTCATCTGGCCTCCAAGGGTACTGCAAATTGTGGTTCACATATATACACAAAATACAACCACACATAAGATAAAAAGTTAAAAATGATTTCTGGAATCTTTCATGGCAGTACTTTATAGAAATGTCTATAATAAAGGGCCAGTTTCTCTGCTTTATTTTTATAGTTTATAAATTAGTGCATATGAGTTATGGGAAAATTAGTATAAATGATAATAAATAAGCCTCAATTTTTAAATATTAGATTCCACAGACAAAACTTTATGCTGTCAAACTGCTGTTGTTGCTACACATTCTGACTCAGTTTCTGGACCCACATCCCCAAGAACCAGAAGCAGACTGAAGACAGGCGCCTTCCTGGGTCACAATCTGAATATCCTGGAGTTTGCCCAGTGGTTGGACAAGTCAGCCTGGAGCGCACGTGAGGAGATTAGTTAGTGTTCTTCATAGAATAGGAAGACCGTGCAGACAGTCTTTCCATCTGATGAGAGCACAGGAAGAAAAGTCAGCAAAGGAGCCAGAACCAGGGCTTAGATCTGCAAGCATCTTAAAGTCAGACCTTGTAACTTCTGGAGCTGTGTCAGATAAAGATGTCATTCAAGTGGCCCTGTCTGGGGTCTCCCACTGATTGTGACAGACTGGATGGTGAACCAACTTTGCGAGGTTTCCTTGAGTCGTGGAGAGCTGGCAAGGCAGAGCAGCCCTTCTGTGGGTTGAATGGCCTCCGACTCATAAATCTTGACCCCGATTGTTTCAGGATGTAGTTCAAGAGCACAGCTGACTGCTCTCCGCTGTTTGTGAGCACACAAATCACAGCTCTGCTTTCTGGTCCCCAGAGGATGGATGCCTCGCTGCTCCAATTAATTATGCATCAGTTAATTAATTTGTTGGCTTTAGTGAATTGACTCAATTATTTTAAATGGCTTTTAATTGTTAATATATGCAGTATACAGAAGACCAAAGCTGTTAATAGAATTCAGCATGAAAACCTCCCAGGACAGGCAATGGCCTTATAAAGCAAATTACTGAAAGTCTCCCAAAGGGTCCATGTGACTTCCAAAAATCTGATGGTGTCTGAAACAGGGCAGGATCTGTTTAAGGGCCTTCTTAGAAGATCTTCTAAATGAGCACAGATAACTAAGTAGTAGGAATTTGTTGAAAGATTATTTGAGGCCTATGACCCAACTCTAAGTAACTCTGTGTAGGGGTCATGAAAGGCAGGAGTCTCCAGAGGGCAGGGTCAGCTCTGCTGAAACACACACATCTGATAAAAACTTGATAGCTGATTGGTGAATGTGGTTGGAGGCTGTTTCTTTATTCCTGGCCACACAGACTCGAAATAATCACAGAGAAACTGTATTAATTAGAATACTGCTTGGCCTATTTGCTCAGGCTTCTTATTAACTAACTCTTACTTCTTAAATTAACCCATTCCTGTTATTTTATATTTTATCATGAGGCTCATGGTTTACCAATAAGGTTCCGGGGCATCTGTCTCCTTGACTCTGCCTTCTTTCTCCCAGCATTCAGTTTAATTTTCCCGCCTAGCTCTATTCTGCCCTGTCACAGGCTGAAGTAGCTTTTTTTTTATTAACCAATGATAATAAAACATATTCACAGCATACAGAGGAAATCCCACATCAGGTGAATACTTCATACTATCGGTGGCAATGGATAGAAGACTATGTACCCTACAGCTAGAGTCTCTCATGCGGGGAGGGGGAGCAGGAATAAAGTATTATGGCTTAGATGTACTTTGAGTGTCCCCTTACTAGAGAAAGTCATGTGTTGTAGGTGTGGTTCCCACTGTGGCAGAGTGAAGGTGGTGGATATTTAAGACATGGGGCCTAGTGGATATAACTAACCCATTGGGGCATTCCCTCAGAGGAGATTATTTTAATTCTTGTGGCATTCTGCTAGCTTCCATTAAAGATAAAACTGGACACTTGCAGCTCTTGATTGACATGTCTCCAGTGTGATCATTCTCTCTTGCACGAGGTCTCGGCATGAAGACAACAACCGTGTTGTGATTCAACCAGACAGCCCTCAAGAGAGCCGAGCAGATCCCAGTGACATACCCTTAGATCCATAAAATTCTAAACTAATACTGCTTGGCCTATTTACTCAGGCTTCTTATTAATTCTTACCTCTTAAATTAACCCATTCCTATTATTTTATATTTTACCATGAGGCTCATGGTTTACCAATAAGGTTCTGGGGCATCTGTCTCTTTGACTCCGCCTTATTTCCCACATAAGGTAGCCAATAGTAGGTATTTTGCTAGAGCAACATAAATTGGATTAATATAAATAAAGGTGGAGACAGAGGAAACCCTCAAGTGTTAGCATGCTCCTCGTTTATTCTAGAAACCTAGAATTCAGAAACAAGATGCAGCAGGCAGCATCCACAGAGCTCTGTGTTCTTGCCAGGGGACACACACTTTGTTCCTAGTCTGCTCCTGGGATTTACTCTACTGGGTGTGCGCGAAAGCGAGCTCAGGGCAAGTTTGATGTGGACATCGTAACTGTTGACAATTTCCGTCTCTATTCGCTGTGATTAGCAGCTGTGCGCTCCAGGTGCCAACTAGTTCTTCATCTCTGTTCCCAGTGCTCTGCTTTAGCCAGCTTCCCATCACCAGTGCCGCTCAGTGTTGCTGACAGAAACTGGCTGGCTTGTTTCTCCAGCCCGTTCTGCTCAGTATCGTTCCTGGGGCCAGAGAGAGGGCTCAGCGGTAAGCATGCCCGATACTCTTGCAGGGGACTCGAGTTTGATGCTCAGCATCCATGTAAGGACTGTAGAAGCCAGACATGGTGACAGAGCCTACAGTCCCAGTGCTAAGGCTCACTGGTCTACATCAGTGAGGCACTATGTGGTGGGGGGCCCCCAAGTAATGTAACACCTGATGCCTTCACACAAATGGGCACACACATACAGATGTGTGCACATATACAAACACATGTTACAAGAAAGGTTTTAGAACCACAAACATTGTAAGAACTCATTACCCTAGCAGACTCACAAGAAATAGAAATGTGTGTCCTTCAGACAAAAGGATGCTGCTAGGTTAAACCCCGAGTCTGAGCAAGGGAATGGGGAGCACCAGAAAGAAATAAGACTAAAGATAAGGTGGATCTCCCCCATCATTTAACTGTGGGTTAAGAATGAATAGTTATTTTAACAAGTAATAAGAAGGTGTTCTGGGGTTTGTAACACACAAGAAGGAGAACATGGACCAACAAGGCCTTAGAGATATGCGGAGAGGAACTTGGTCTTCACTATGGAGCGAATGGTGATGTAGAGTGAGAACACGGGGACAACAAGGCCTTAGAGACGTGCAGGGAGGAACTTGGTCCTCACTATGGAGCATATGGTGATGAGCTTGGTGAGTGCACTGGGGGTCACTAAGCACTCAGGCGTGAGATAAGACTACAGTTGAGAAACAGAGTGAGAGCTAACATGGAGAGAAGGTAAGCAGTGAAGAGTCTTTACTTAGTAGAGAGACGGAGCAGAAGAAACAGAAACGAAGAAAAGGACACGGAAGAAAAAGATGGTAGATTTATACGTAAGCACAGCTGTACCCACAGTAAATACTGAGTACTTAATATCTCAGCTAAAGAGTTAAAATCGTCAGGGTGGATATAAAAACAAATTAAGTATAGAGACCTAGATTAAAAATAAATGAGAAATGCGTCACAGCATCAGATAAACCCAGGGAAATTCGGAGTGGCTGGATAACTTTCAAATCTGATAGATTTCAGTGTCAGGATGGACAGGGATGAAGAGGGTCATCTCATAATGATCAAGGGGTTATTTCATCGGTAAGACAGAGCAGTCTTCAACGTGTACCAAATGGCAGAGCTTCAAAGCTGCAGAAGAAGTGATGGACAGAGGCGACGGGAAGCCAAACCCATCCACAATTATAGTCAGAAACTTTAGACCTCTTCTCTCAACGACTGACAATTGAGAATGACTTCTCTCAATGAATGAGTGGATAGAAATCGAAATAATATCAAATTCTGAAGTTATAAACAAACTCATCGCAGCGATATTAATTAAAACCACATGGGGTGAAGTGTAGCTTACTCTGGTAGCATGCTGACCTAGCATCCAGCAGGCCCTGAGTCTGGTTACCTGCTTTTCGTAAGCTGGGCGTGGTGGCACACCCCCCCCCCCACACACACACACACAATCCCAGCACTAAATAGGCAGATTCGGGATATTCAGATGTTTAGTGTAAGCCTCAGATACCTTGGGAGTTTGAGGCTATCCTGGGCTACATGAGATTCTGTCTCAACACAAGGACGAAGACTAGAGAGATAGCTCCATGGTTAAGACCACTGATGGTTCTTTCTGGGAACGGGATTCAATCCCCAGCATCCAAATGGCAGCTCATATCCATCTGTAACTCCACTCCAGGGGCCAGGGGACCTGATATCTCTGGACTCTGTTGATGCCTACACTCCCGTGCTCATACCCACACGTGCGTGTGCACACGTGGACGGACACATGCTACACGTGCCTATGGATAATTTTTAAATGAATCTTTAAAATGAAATAAAGACCTATCTAAGCAGCTAGTATTCAAGATACTGGGTTACACTGCACAGGCAATGATGAGAGGATCAGAAGTCTTTTTGCTGTTGGTTTTTAATGTAAATAGATAGAACTCACTTCAGAAATCAGTTTGGACATTCTTAAAAAAGGTGTATACATTCCTGCCGGACAGTCCTCCTGTGATGGTTAACCTGGATTCTCAACTTGACAGGATCTGGAACCAGCTAAAGGGCAGGGCTCTGGGCACACATGTGGGAGAGACTTGAGGTGGGAAGCCTCCCCGTCAACCTGGATGGCAACTATGGTTGTAGCACGGATGAAGGGAGATGGAAGAAGGAAGCCTGGGTTTGTTGTTTTGTTTTGTTTCTCTGTAGCTTTGCAGCCTGTCCTGGAACTAGTTCTTGTAGACCAGGCTGGCCTCCAACTCACAGAGATCTCCCTGACTCTGCCTCCCGAGTGCTGGGATTAAAAGTGTGCACCACTACCGCCTGGCGGGATTTTTACTTTTTTTTTTCTGCTTGCCTTTCTTCTCCCCGGTGATTTCCCTCTACCTTGCTGCTGCCATTGTTGCCTTCCTTCACTGATATCAGAGCTTGGCTTCTTCAGCTTCCAGCAAGGATCAAAGACCAGTAGCTTTCCAGGAATCTTCCAGGCATCCAGTGGCATATTGTCACTATGGAGGCATCTGGCTTCATGAACTGAATAGCCACCACGTGCCCACCCTCTTCAGTACGAAGGCAGTCATTTTTAGATTGTCCAGACCTTGTCATGTAAGCCAACCTAATAAATATATATTTATTATACATATATATACATATACTTATTTATTCTTTTTATAGGTTCTATTCCTTTAAATAACCCCAACTAATGCATTTTTAATTCACACACACACACACACACACACACACACACACACACACACAGAAAGTGTATATTGACACAGAGACCTGTACCGGGGTGTTCATAGTAAACATGATTTATAGAAGTACAAGCCAGAAAACCCACATACTCATTAACAGGTGATTATGTAAACAAATTGGAATACCTTCATACAATGGAATATGGTTCAATAATGGTACATACAAAAACATGAATATATCTTAAAATAATTATGCTGAATAAGAATTCTTTAAAAACAGGTAAAGGGGCTGGGGAGATGGTTCAGTGAGCTAAGCGTTTGTCAAGCAAGCAAGAAGTTTAATCCTTAGCATCCGTGTAGAATCTGAGCTTGACGGTGATGCTTATAATACCAGCACTGGGGAGGAAGGGACAGGTAGATCTCTAGAACTTTCTGGCCAGTCTCAATAAACTGGAAAACTCAGGTTTAATGAAAGACTCTGTCTCGAAAACATCAGGTAGAATTAATTTTCTATTATTGTGTAAGACACCATGACTAAGGCAACTTATTAAAAAGGAGTTTATTTGGGGCTTCTGGTTTTGGGGAGTTAGGGTCCACGATGTCAGAGCTGAGGGACTGGGCAGCTGGACCAGCAGATAAGAGCCCATATCTTGACCCACAAGCAGGAGGCAGAGAGGGCACTGGGAACAGCATGGATCTTTCTAAACCTTCAAGCCTCTCCCCAGTGACACACCTCCTCCAACCAAGTCACACCTCTTAATCCTTCCTAAGCAATCTCACCAACTGGGAATCTCATAAGAGCCATGGGAACCCTTCTCATTCAAACCAGCACAGGGAGTAACTGAGGAAGATGCCCAATGCCCACCTCTCGTTCCCACCTTCGTATACATACAGCGCAGTACACCCCCTTCTCCACAGGCACACGTTAAACACACCGATACATCAAAAAAAAAAAAAACCAGGTGAAAATAGTAAATACTATATGATCCAATTGATATGCAGTTCCAGAAAATGCCGAGTAACTTACAGGAGAAGATAGCAAAACCATGGTCACCTTGCAGCTGCAGGGGTTGGTGGCTGGGGACAGGAGGAAGAGACAGGAGGGAGGCAATGAGACAGAGGATTCTGATGCTGCTGGCCTTGACTGTGTGTTTCTCTGATTTAAACTCATGTCCATACATCAGATTTTATGCATTGACACCATTATTTTGTTTTATGTCAATCACACATGAATGAGTTTTAGAAAGTAGAGATGTGTTACTCTCCAGCTCCACATAAAAAAAAAAAAACAACAAATAAGCAATAACAATTGCTGCCACTGTAATTTTAAGGACGTTTGACCCAGCTGTGCAAGCAGCCCTTCTTCTAGAGAACAAGCCAAGCAACATCTGCGTTGGCGTTTTCAGTTAGACTGCATGCTCATCAGCTTCTGCTGCCCTGATTATAATTTTACTGCCAGAGCTAGCCATTGTCTACAACCTCTCAACCTCAGGCATGACCATTTTGATCAGCCAGGGTCCTCTTTCTCTGGGTGTCTCGGTAAGGCACTGGTAGCTTCTTTAGAAATTCCGCATCCGCAGACTGGGCTGGCTTCTCCTGACAGTCCCTCTTCTGTCGGCCTTACAGGTTCATTTAGACTTGAGTTCTCTGTTCTACCCCCGTCCCTCCAGTCTCCAGCTCCCAGCCTCTTCCCTGTCACTATAATTGCCACTCTAAAGAAGCCCCCGTGTGAGACCATGTCCCGGTACCAGGTCAAAGAAGCACTTCTGTCTGTATGGTGTTCATATTGCTGCCCGGCACCAAGCAGTTCGGCTCAAAATGAACCCATGCTGCTTGTACAAATGAATGAATAAATAAACGTCTTGTTAAGAGCTTTGGAAAGCAATCTTAGTGCAAACAGGTACATGTGCACCTCCTGGCATGCACACGTGCGTGTGCACACACACAGGTGCATATCCATACATGTACCTTAAGTCTCAATTCTAAGACCATCTCTATGATTTCAGGACATACTTCCGCATGTGGAGATTGCAGCCTCACACAGTCCTGAGGTAGCACTCGTCTAAGCTCCATTCCTGGACCTTCAGAGGTTCCTGCACGGAGCCCTGTGACGATGTGGTGGCTGGGACTGGATGGTTCAAACATCAGAGATATATTCAGAGTTCCAAGTTCAAGATGTCTGTAAAGTTTATTCCTTCTGAGACCCTTATCATTGACTCAGAGATGGATGGCTTTCTTCTCATTGTCTGGTGTTTCGTGTGTGTGTGTGTGTGTGTGTGTGTGTGTGTGTGTGTGTGTGTGTGTGTGTATGTGTTCATTCCAATACTGTCTCCTAATAAATATGTCATGCGTACTTCAATACCTGCCCTTCGCCTGCCCCTAGTCCCTGACCTTCCTATGCTCTGTCCTAAGGCTGGCTCCGAACTTGCAATGTAGCCCAAGCTGGCCTCAGACCTACAAACCTCCAGGTTCAGCTTCCTGTGTGCTGGGATTACAGGCATAAGCCACCATACCTGGCTCCAGTTTCCTATCTAAGGTTCCTGTGTTCAAAGACTGTCACATTCTGAAATCCTGAGACTTTAACGTTATCAGTTAGAGAGGGGACACAATTCACTCCATATTTTTTTTGCTTGAATAGCAATATTTTTTCTTGTTTTTCTTCTTACTGAAAATAGATTTTTTTTCTCACATAATATATCCTGATCATGGTTTCTGCTCTCTTCCAGTTCTCATCCTCCCGGTCTCTCCCCCACACCCTGCTCCACCAATCCAGATCTGCTTTCTTTCTGTCTCTTACTAGAAAACAAACAGGCTTCTCAGGGGTGATAATAAAATATAACATAATAAAATAAAGCAAAACTATCCCGTAGGAGTTGGACATGTGTCTAAGGTTGCTTATTAACATTGTTTCCATTTTATAGATGAGCAAGAGAAGACAAAGAGCATCAGAGTGTCCAAAGTTAGACCCTTAGCAAACATCAGAACCCAGAAGCTAATTGTAGGGTGTTGTACATTTACAACCTGCATTCTTCATTATTGAGCTAGACTGAACCAAAATTGCTCCAAATAGTCTCAGTGACCTTGAGATTCCCAGGCTAGCCCACAGAAGCCTTTTCAACATAACACAGAATGCTGCTTGGAAGATTCCAAAGTCTCATGTTATAGGCTCATAGCAGCATGAAGTGATTGGGAATGAGCCCTGGCCTCTCCAGGTTGAGCAGCGGCAATAATATGGCAATAAGTGAGAAGGGAAGGGTGACACAGCCTCTTCGGTGTCACAGTAAGGGGCTCGCTCAATGGCTGTTCTACACAAGGGCCACTCCTTAGGCCTCGGCTTAGCTTAACACACATTCAGTAGTGATCATGTCCCTGAGTAAATTTCATCTGGCCTGTTTCTATCTCAGGCACCATTCAGGGTGCGGACCTCCCCCTTTTTTGTATGAAGTAATGTTATTAGATAAGCATAGATATGGGTTTATCTTAAAGCTAACCAGGCTGGCCTCTTTATTCCTATCCTAGCAACAAAACTGATCCGTGCACTGCTATACAGGGATTGTGCTGAGCTGCCCTTCCTGTGAACCATAGCACTGTGTGACGAGTGGCTACCCTGAGAGCATGACCTTCATCCACAGGTCAGGCTCTTGCCCACAGTTATGGTTAGGTATTTCATTTCCCCGGAGGATTCAGGATTGGAAGGGTAGTACACTGTTTTGAGAGCTCTACTCTACTCCCACAGCAAGAAACACAAACTACTGAGGACGGCGGCTCCCACAGACAATACCCATGCTATGGCAGCATCCCTCATCCCCTGGCTTTTACAACTCTCATAAGCATCTTGCCCTCCACTGCCCGAGAACTCTAGAGGCAGGCCAGAGAAAACCCTACCTTCTTCCTTCCCTCCCTTCCCGCCCCTTCCTTCCTCCAGTCCTTCCCACCCCACTCTTTCCCTTTTGCAGAAGTAAGCACCAGTAGGTACAAGTTGGCTTTCTCTTTTATTGGCTAATATCTAATTTAGCCCAGTGGGTCATACTCTTGGGATACGGTCATACTGGAGCAAGAGTCCTGCATCATATAAAGAGACCATCGCTCAAAGACTCTTTCTGGATATCTTTTCCTTTCTGGTTATGTACATCCTGCGTCTGTGGATTTCTTCATGTTGCATTACATGTATATGACACATGTGCCTATGGACATCCTGCGTCTGTAGATTTCTTCATATGACACACATGTCTGTCATAGCTTGGTATTTGTAGGTTTATGAGTCTTTCCTGCTGTAGTCATAAAGTCCACACCAAACTGGAAATATTAGTAGCAAAAATACATTGTTATCAGTTAATCTGATGAGCTTTTGAGTGGCACATAGAATAGTGACTAAGTGTGTCCCACATCCAGAAAAACAGGCTGCATTTGAGTTATTTCTTTGAACATTTTATCTAAATGCTAGGTGAGGGAATTTAGTTACTTGTGTTGGGTGACTCTGGAGAACGTGTACTGATTTTCTGATACATTTCAAGTCAATACTATGTAGAGAAAAGACAGAAATAGTTCCTTCTTTCTGTAGGACTGATTCCTGTCCTGAGAAATCGGTATATCACAGCGTGGATGCACGGCCCTTGTGATGGTTGTGACATGCTTATGAGGGTTTCCAGTCGTTTGCAGTTTGAAGGGTACCACATGGAAACGAGTTTCCGCTTCCACATCTCTGACAATTACAAAAATGAGCCTTTAAACACAGGTATGACCATATATATGCCACAAATTGTCCTGTGTAGGTTCTTAAAGGGTCTTTATTTAGGTGCATGGGAACTTTCTGTGTGACGAAGACGATTATGAAATATCAAGCAACAGCAAATCCAGAGACACAAGCGGGGAGAGTTTGTTGTTCATAGCTTGGTGCTCACGTTTCGCATCTTGTAAATGTGGAAGGAGGAAGGACGGCCGCCATGGAAGTCAGCATCCCTCTAACCCTGAGTGCTGGCTTCCCTTGCTGAATCAGCCACTCCCCTCAAAGGATGGCGCGTGGTGGGCTTCCCCCTGCTCCTTGACATACAAGGCACAGTTTGGCAAACTTGAAAAGGCTAGGAAAGAAAGCATCCTTTTCCTTCAGTGATTCACCCCTAGGGGACCTGTGTTGATTCAGCGGCTTTGCCTTGCACAGAGGGAGCCAGAAGACTGTGAAGGTTTGATACATCAGCTAAACCGATTGTAAACATCGTGCTTGAACTCTTTCTGTTAGACAAGCACGGGGACATACACCAGCACCTGGCCCTCTGTGTTCCCCATACCCATAATCCCCGCCCCCACCCCCTGTCACGTTGCTTTCCTTCGCCAGAATGATGTTTTGATCTTTAGTGCCCTCCTCTCTTACTTGTTTAGAAATGTTTCAAACGTAGTATAAAAATTCTCAAAATAAGTTTCAGTTTAAAAGTGTTGAGGATAATTTGGCAAATCCTTATTTGCCTCTTGCTAGTAGCTTAAACAATGCATCACAAATAATGGAAATTATGGTGTGGTTCCCAGAACCGTAGCCTTTAGGTCTGCTATCCATCCGTCCCTTGCATGGTTTTATGCTCATGTTGCATTTTCCCTTCATCTTGAGAACACATCATTTGGCTGGGCTTTGGCGGTGCACACCTTTAACCTCAGCACTCGGGAGGCAGAGGCAGGCCGATCTCTCTGTGAGTTCGAGGCCAGGCCTGGTCTACAAGAGCTAGTTCCAGGAGAGGCTGCAAAGCTACAGAGAAACCCTGTCTCAAGACCCAAAGAAAGAAAATACATCATTTGCATGTTTTTTGAAAGTTTGCATAAACAGTAAAGTATGTACCCCTTGTTCAACCTAGCAGACCTTCCCAGAATGCGTGTGGTTACTTATAGCTCTAGGCCCTTTTTCCACTACCCCATCTACCCTTATCTTATTCCACTAAGTCATCTCTCCTTCAGCTTTAACACTCTCCTTAAAATTCCTCTGCCACTTTCACTTTCTCGAAGGAAGCCAGCTGTGTTCAGTTTCCCCAGGTGACATCCACGCCTGTTATGATGCAAATTTTTAAGAGAAGAGATATCTTCTGAAATACTAAACTTGGCAAAACATCCTTCCTTTTGTGTTGCTTTAGGAGGCTGTTATGTTACTTCTTAATCTGCTCTGATGCCCTCCTCACTGTGGATCACCCTCCATCTGGAGAAAGGGGGCAGGGGAGAGAAGATGAAGGAATGGAGGGGCAGAGGAAGGAGAAAGGGGAAGAGAGGAGGGAGGGGGAGAGAGGAGGGAGGAAGGGAGGAAGAGAGAGGAAAGAAAGAGGAGGGAGGAAGAGGGGAGGAAAGAATGAGGGCTCTTCTCTCTGAAGCCCTGGCTCCCTCCTTTATATTCTGCCCAGTGCTTCCCTCCAGTGGGACCGCGAAGTTCCACACTGATTATTGCAGTGCCAAGCAGCAGCAGCAGTGGCCTGGCCCTTGGCCTTGTGACTCGCTCCCACCAGTCATAGCATTATGGAATAATGAAGTCTGTCATCAGCACGAGCTTACCTGATGGTTAGGCTTTTTCCCCCTTCTCAAACTGTGAGTTTTGCTTTTGAACACAAATGCCCTTAGCATTTAAGTTTGGAACACAGAACTCGAGGCTGTCACACATGGGCACGGGGCCGAGAGGGGCCTGTCTTCGGCCCAGGCAACACTGGTCTGTGAAAATGGCATAGGAGCGAATTAAAGACAGTGGACTCTGCTTTGCGGCAGGCCAGAGTCAAAGTGTCCTGCCACTCACCCCGTCCCAGCCCTGTCTCTTTGTTCACAAAGCAGACATCTTCTCAGGATCTTTGAGGATTAAACCTCTTGTGTATTCAGGAAGCTGGCACTGGTGCAGAGCCCAGAGCCAATGCACAGTTGTTTTCTTGTTTCCTTTCTTCCCCTGATTGTTCTTCGTTGGAGTCTTGTGCTCATGCAGGCAAGTCCTGGCTCCCTTCAGCCCAAGCATCTGAGAGGCTAGACAGTATAGAGATTACAGCCCGTCTTCAAAGCTGATCTCCCTGGGTGTGCTTTTAAATCAAGTAAAAAAATAAGAATAGAAACCGAATTAAGATGAATGCGCTGAGGAGGTTTATTTCCCCAGGGGAGGACTTAGCCTATATCATACATCTGACAAGAGGTGACTTAGGAAGCGGCCGCTCCCACGCTGGGCCTCCTCCTTCATCTGTGACTTGGGTCTTCCAGGGGAGCCCTTCAGCCCCTGACCCCTGAATAGCCTCGGGCTCCATAGAGAGCCCCAAATCCCAGTCCCACCCTGGCTCCTCCACACAGAGTCAGATCCATTCCTCCTCGTTGGCCCCTGTCTCTCAGCTGCTCTCCCCTCCAACAGCAAAGTCCCTCTTGCTTCTCTCTCTGGGCACCATTGTGTGCTCTTTCTCTAGAAGTCTAGTGATGTTGGATACTTTCCTCACTTTTTCCATTAATAAATGAAGGAAACTCAACTCAAGCCGGCTCTAACGTGGGACAGTAGGCTGGGACTTTGTTGGCTTCTAGAACTGGTGGCCAAGGGTAGGCTGCATGGGCGACTGTTTCTCCTACAGCCAACCCTGATGCATAGTCTCTTCTCCATGTGGATCTGGGGGTGACCTTCTGAGCTTGTTGCTAGTCATCCACATGGAGACGGAGGCTATGCACTCGACCAGTGAGCTACATGTCTAGCCCCAAACACTGCATCTTATGTCATTGGGAGTTACTAGAGGATGCTGCCCCAGCACAACACCACCCCCACCCCCCGTATCGTTCCCAGCTAATAACACAGTCGGGCTGATCCCCAGCACATCCTGCCATTCCCAACTAATACAATTGGGCTGAATAAGTGATATCATTCTTTCGTATGAATGTTCCGAACCTGAAAATGGCACTTAACCCTTGAACACAATTGACCTTGGACGTTGACTGGATCACTGCAGATTTAACTACTGACAGGGGGGGAAATGCTTTCTTCAATGCTGAGGGCCTCAGGACCAGCCTACACTTAGCTTCATCCAACTTACTAGCCCTGCACTCGACAAATCACTTTGCAGTTAGGCAGGGAATGGCATTATGTCTGAATAATGGATGTAGTGCCATGTCATCATCCCCTTCCAGACTAACATAACATGGTCCACGTGTGCCCTCCTTTGCTTTTTCCTCCCCTTCCGTCTACAAAGAAAGCAAAGGGCCAGGCACCAATGGGACATACAAAGACAGAAGCCTGGTCTCAGTTATCTTGAAAGAGAAACTTGGGTGGCTGCTGTCCTAGAAGATCACTCCATCTGTATAATATAAACCTACATCCCTAAATGATACTCCCACAGAAAACATGTCAAGGTTGCATAGAAAAAGTACACTGAACTATTCTGTGTCATACAGGAAGCCTGTAGTAACCAGTGGAGGCTGAGGCCTTGGTACCTGTAGTCTAAAACTATGGCCTTTCCCTAACTAGTAGAGAACAAACTCCACTGGGTAGATTGAGACATTTAGTAAGCCACCCTGAGATAGAAACCCATTATAGCTAGCTTCCAAATTTGTTTTCTGTCTTTGTATCTCACTCTGGCTCTGAGCTACACCTCTGTTTACTGGGTCTGTGTTGAGGGCTATGCAGATGGTTGCTCGTCTTGGAGAAGGCTCTTTCCTCTTCAGCTTTAAACCTGAGACAGCAGAAGAGGTAGACTTCTCACACAGATCCGCCCATTCCCTCTTCAACATACCCCTTTAAAAATATTCATACGGGACATATTAAATGAGAAAAATCTATTTTTGATGAAAGAAAAATATAGAAATAAAAATAGAACATATTTTGGTAAGGAAGCTTAAGGAAAATGGAAATGTTTTTAATTGATAAATCATCTTTTTGGCTGTCAGTTATTTTAAAAAGTTTGCAAATGTGTTTTCCAAAATGCAGAAGGGTGGGCTGGAGGGATTGCTTAACGATTAAGTACTAGGCTTACAGCTAAATGAAAAATAAAATATGAGCACAAAAGTGGATGTTTAAGCTGTATTAAAATGCTATGAATTAAGAAAGCCTATTTTTTTAGACAGGACCTCATGCAGTCCAGGCTGGCTTTAAATTCACTATGCAGCTGAAGGTGGCCTCGAATGCCCACTCTTCAGGTCTCCATCTCTCACCGTACCTGGCTTATGTGGTTCTTGGGATCAAACCGAGGTTCACAGAAAAAAGTCACAGCTGCGTGAAGGACTCTGCAGGACTGGATGGAGCGCTGGAGTGCTTCAAGTTTGTAGACAGATTATCTGGGGTGGTCATTCGCTTCCTTAATAGCCATTTATTGCTAACCTCTGCAGCTGACCTAACACCCTATGATATCAGGTAACATTCTTAATAAACAAACAGATTCCTTAGTATCTATCAAGAGAAAGGCTAAGAACGTTTCCAGCTAACATCCGACGGCTTAATCCGAGACTTCCCTACATTGCTCAGGTACACCTTGGTTTTGACCCCGCTCATCCTGTTACTGTAAAAACCCAATAAAACCGTTATCACATTGCACCGTGGTCATTGGGGTAACCCACACCTGTGTTCCCAGTCTGTGGCCACACCACAATAGACTATGCTTTGTTTCCTTGAGATGAGCTGTGTTTTGCTTTGACAGAACCCAGAGATTGTGATGGCAGGCAAGATCTGAGCTACATCCTTAGCCAGAATCTTTTCTCTTTTGTGTTGGGCGTGGGCACAGTAATCAGCAGTGAAAATAATAAATTTTGAACAATAATTTTAAAAGCCATGGTTGTTTAAAAGATGTGGCCTCCAGGACCCTAGAGATAGGGGATACACACTATCGTGGACAAAGGTTTTTATTACAGTTATCTACTGGGTGTACGTGTAGACCCACGTGGACCATAGCACACATGTGGAGGTCAGACGGCAACTTGCTGGAGTCAGTTCTACCTTCGTATTATGTAGATCCCGAGGATCTCGCAAGCCCTGTGGACAAAATTTTAAATCATGAGTTTTGGAATTCACATTCCCCACATATAAACCTCAACCACATGAGTCTACATTAAACCTGTGGTGTCTGCAGCATTCTATTGGAGCTGAAATGGGACTTCTCACATATTTGGCACGCGTTGTGGCAGGCGCTTTTGACTGTGGGATAGATGTTACCAGTTCCAACAGAATTCTTTCCCAATTACCATAGTCATCCTCCGGGGTCGAGAGTCACGGGGCTGGTGAAAGCCACTGAGACCCCACTCAGCACAGCACAGCAATGCCTGTATCCATAGTGAAGCCAGGCGACGGGAGAGAGGGAATGAAACAACGAACGACACCTACGAGCAACCCAGAAGCACTTGAAACGACAGTTATTACATTTCTGCTAGGGAAGAACTGGAGAATAATGAAGCATAGCTCTCATCAGGTTTATTGTAAAAATAAGTAATTTAGTAAACACGAAATAACGCTGCTAAAAGATGGCTCTAAAGCCGTTTGTTTTATGGGGCATAGAGGATGATTTTGGCTCCGGCATGAAGACCGTTATCTTGATGCTATTATGGACGTTAGTGGCCTCTGAGAGGCTGTGTATTAGCAGCCGACCCTGCTCCAGAAGCTCGAGATGGGAAAGGGTGTCCTTATGTCAGCGTCGCCCGTTTGTCCTTTCACACACTGGAGAAGGGGCCTCTGGGGCTGCATCTCCCAGCTGCACCCCTGGGCTTGCCAGGGTGCGTGGGGGAGGCTCTGTAGCTCTGGCTTGCTTTGGGTAAGGATGCTCTTCAGAGGGAATCACTTGCTAAGTGTGGACTTTTGCGGCCCTGCTCTTTCAGTTTGCAATCCCAAATGCTCCAAATCCGAGACGGAGCACCCACCTCACACCTGACCCCATGCAACACGTCACAGTCAACCTGCAAGTGCATTCGAAACAGCATGTAAATGGCGTATAAAATGATCTTAGCTGTATCTGTGGTAGAAATGATGGCACAGAGGGCAGAACACAAAGTGTGATTTAGACCCCTCAAGGCCTCAGCACATATGGTCCCCTGGGCGAATATTGCCCCCAGTGTCCACCTGGGTGAAGCTGAAGTGCTGAGCCAGCTAGGTCTTTCTGGTTAGGGACCGACTGAGTCGTCAAGAACAGTCTACTAAGAGGGGGAGGCAACAGGCAGAGGCAACTATATGCAAACTCTTCTCAGAGGAGGATATGGTGGCAATCCCTGCGTTGTCTCTGTGGTAGGGTGGTGCCTCTGCTTTTAGCGTTATCGCTATCTAGTTGTGCAGTTGAGCCCGAGGGCAGAACCTGCTTTGAAGATATACCTCTTGCCTGAGTCGGGAGGTGCCAATCAAAGCTGTCCAGTGAAGTCCTTCCATATAGATGATGGGAATCCCTGATCTAGAGCCCGTTTCACAGGGACTAATTGCTGATACCCATCGCCCCACAGCCAGGGAGGGCAAAAAGGTTCCTAATACACGCGACACCAGACCCATTGTCTCCCTGCCACCGTCAGAAACTGGCATCACCTGCACAAGACCCGTAGATCAAGCCCTAGACATTCCAACATGGAGGGATAAGGGGCCCACAAGGTCCCGCTCCGAGCTTGGGAGCTATTGGCTATTAATGGGACAGTCAGTTTTCTTCAGGAGTGTGGCACTTGGTAATTGCCCATGCTCCAATTGATGGTTACATATTCATGTGCATGTGGCAAGCACGAATATCGGCCTTAGTGATGGGGGGCAGAGAGAGAGAGGGGAGAGAGAGAGAGAGAGAGAGAGAGAGAGAGAGAGAGAGAGAGAGAGAGAGTGGAAATGATCAAGGTACATTTATATATTTATGACATTGCCAACGAATAAGCAAATATATTTAAAAAGAAGAAACCTGCTTATTAGGAATCTATTTTCTTAGTTTGGCTCTTGACTGGTTACCTGTAGGTAACCAGACAGATTAATAGGCACAGTAACAAGAAGAAAAATGTTAAGTCCCCAGACCCATTGGCTACCTGTGTCCCCAGGGCCTGAGAAGAACAAGTTCCCATAGAGTCTGTGCTCAGGAGGAAGGAGGATGCTTGGGCCACGTCTTGAAGTCTGAATATCAGGCTCTAATTCCTTGTGGCTTTTGTAGATAACACCCACACGTTTATGCCCAAGCTTGCCTCCCTGAAGTGCACAATCCCTCCTCATGATGTGCACATCTGGCTCACATCTCGAGCATCCCTCTGAGCCTGAAGAGCAAGCCCGAAAGCATGCAGATCCAAGGGTGACACCTTCCTCTGCTGGGCTCCAGTGCAGAGACCCATGCATGCTGTGGTGATGCACCCTTCTTCCTGGCGAGATCTGTCACACCGCCTTAGTGGTGTAGAGGGGGACTTCGCACTACAACAAGACCTTCAGCCTCCCAGTTCACACCCCAGCCTGCGCCCCAGACACTGACTTAGCAGGCCACCAGCTGTCACTGAAAGGGCATGTGGGTGACTGGTCCCAAAGGCTGGCCATCTGGAGGATGTGAGAAGAATGGGAGGAAGCGGGGCTCTGGGAGGCCTGTGTTTATAATTAGCGGCACAATGCCTTAACAGGGCACTGGCTGAGCGGAATCCAAATATGTCTACTGCACAACCACTTGCTAGAGCCAGCACTGCTCCTATCAAGAAAATACTGAGGCTCCACCCAAGGCTGGCCCTCCAGCTCAGCCCAGTCAACACGGCATGCAGACAGAAAAGCCAAAGGTCAGCAGGCACGGTTGACCCCTTAGCCTTTGGACAACACCCACAGTTTAGCTCACTTATCACTTAAGCACCGGGTACCTGGTTCCACTGGCCATATCTCCCTAAAACATTTATCAGCCTGTAACATCTAAGGGCGTTAACAAACTTTTCATGTTCTAAAGTGAGCGTGTCTCTGTGGTATGCTTGTCAAAACTCTCCACATCCTGACAGTGGAGGAGATGGAGACATGAAACCTCTGCTGATGACAGGGAAAGGACACCGGAAAAACACCAGTCCCTTTCTCTCATGGAATTTAGCTCATTAGGGGTATTTCTCATTTTGTCTCATGGTGGCTTGTCAGATGGTCATAAGGTACAGGTTCCCTGGTATGTGTGTGTGTGGTGTGTATGTGTGTGCATTGTGTACATACATGTGTGTGAGTATACCTGCCTTAGTGTGTATGCATATGAACATATGTGTGCATGAGTACCTGTGTTTGAGTGTGCATGTGTGCATATGCGTGTGACGGTATGTGTCTAAGTGTACATGCGTGTGTGTGTGCGTGCATATGTGTGTGCAAGTGTACAATGGCTATATAAAATACTTCTCTGGAGAAGCACACCCATAGATAAACACTGAACCACAGGTGAACACACACTTATATACAGTATGGCCTGTCTTCTTCTCAGTGAGAGTCAAGGAAACATTAAAGAAGGTCAAGAGCTTTCCGCTTAGAGAAGATGGAAGTTGGAGGAGGTTCAAGGTCCTTATGTCCCCACAGAGCCAGCTGTCTTCCTTCTCTGGGAGAGTCTACCTATACTGAACCATACCCTGCCAAGGCTGTCCTCTCCCAGGGCAGGCCTAGAGGGAACTCTCGGTCCTACCTGAAGCCTTTTCATGGGCTCCCTCATCCACCCAATAGATGATGTGAAAAGTCACACTGAGATCTTCCTCCAGGTAGGTTGCTCAGGAAGACCTGGGCAGGTGCTGACTGACTGCCCAGTGTCTCCTGCCTAGGGAGAGACAGCGTGTTCCAGCAGGGTTACCTGGTCACCGTTGCCAGGCTCCATGAGCAGGAGGCAGCAGCAAATCTCGGAAAACCGTCTGATGCTACCCTGGGTGGGATTGTATGCGGAAAGGAAAGAGGCAGTGAGTGGTTCTAGGAAAGATGTCATTTTCTCCCAGCTGTTGACAGAAGGGGCTGGGTACAGCTCATAATGACAGGCACGTCCAGCCATGCCAAGTTTTGAACAAACATCTTCTGCATTGTTTAAATTAGAGACAGCGGCAAATAAAGATGTATTCCGTCCAGCTGTTTGCACAGGACCGAGCCCTAATTCTATCTCAAACAATGTTCATTGTCTAAAGTCTTTATATTCCTGAGTTGTTCCCAGGCGTATCTGCAGGGGAAAAGCATAGTCCTGATCGTGTGGGCCTGGACTGGGTCTAGGGAAGAGGAATGAGATAAACATCCCAGGGGAGCCGGGGGCAGACTCTCACTGAGTGGATTCTGTGCCAAGGCCAGACCTTAAGAGACCAGGCAGCTCTGTGCTGAGCTGAGCTGAGGGAGAGCAGCTTTTCCGGAGGGGGCCTGACAAACAGACCAGGTGGAGGAAGAGGAAGAGGAGGGGCTTCCGGTGTGTATGCGTCTCCCCCTGAAGTAGACTCCACTGGCCCCTGGCAGGAAAAAGATGGCCTTGTCTGATAGGAGTGCTGTTCCATAGTACAATAGATTAGGGTCTTGGTAAAGGCGATACTTGAACTCAACTGTTTTGTGGAGTTACAGAAAAAGATTATTATGTGCTCCTGCCCTGATTAAGGCGGGACCAAGCTAAGTGATGTATGAAACAATTGTTGTTTTGAAAACGCCAATATTGTTCAAAGTGTGGAGTGAGTCTTTGTGGATATTCACAGGGATTTCTGAGGTGCGGAGGGGTGAAAAGCAAAACCTGTTTGTGGTGGGACCCCAACACTATACGAGCATAGAAAGGCTCATTTAGTTAGACACACACGCAGTCTGCTGAAGCCCGAGGGAGAAACAGAAACAAGGGACCAACAAAGCACACAGGCAGATGTGGAACAAAAACGTGGAGCCTACCAAACCTGGGGAGTCAGGTCACACCCTCAATTTTCTAGGCCAAAGAAGTGGCTCACAGAAGCTACCTAGGCCTGTTTCTTCTGAACCCTTATAAGAAGGAACACAGAAAAGGGTTCATGCTGGGCCCCTCCGGTCACAGGGATGGGCACCTAGATTCTCCCTCTAAGGTACAGTCATGGCAAGGCCACCATGCTCCTTAGACAAGCGAGGCCACCATTTATCTTCTCTTAATAAAAACCTTAGAGATGTGAAGTGATTCCAGCTGTAAATTTGAAAACAATTTCCAGCAGTTCTTAGGTATTCGTCTCACACATTCCGGGGACATGGTCCTTTCCTCCCAGCAGAAGAGAATGTTTGCTCAGCAGAAACCAGCTGAGCGTGTGTTTCCCCACCATGAGCACTAACAGCAGGGCGAGGAGGGATCCTGGCCTCAGTCTCCAGCAGGGACTGAACCTGAAAGTGGGGAGCTTCTTGCTCACTCCCCCAGGGCTGAGACAGATAAGACATGGCAAAACCCGGGATGGTCACATGGGCCTGTCTGGGTCATGGGTCACTGACTGACAAGTCACATCAGTTCTTAAAGGTTACAACAGTTTACTGTCCATCTCTCATGGGCTACGTGGCTCTACTGGACTCAGATCCCTAGAATGTCCCTTGTCTATTTTATTGATCAAGCAGGTCAAAGGGCAGCCCGGAGTCAAGTGTTCATGTCTGTCGTCTTTATCATCTTCCAGCTGCTTCTTCACTGTAAGCTCTATCTGAACACACCTATCAACCTCTCCGCCACTTCATAAACTGCCTTACCCACCCCCACCTTGGAAATGTGGTCTGCTCGCAAGCCCCGCCTCCCCTTACTCAGTTTCCTGTGCTATGGACACTGCCGAAAATCCAAAGAAATAGGTCTGGGACAGGGGAGCTGCCGGCCTCCGGGAAAGCGCAGAACCCCTACTTCCTCTCTATACTTGTTCTCAAGAGAAGGCCAGTCTCTATACAGAGGATCGCACAGGGGAGTGTTGGGGAACACGCCACAACCCACGGCATGTAGTACACGAGGCTGTATATTTTCCATGTGCTTTGTATACTAACTGTACGGACATGCTCCTTACACACTTTGTATACTAACTGTACAGACACACTCCTTACACACTTTGTATACTAGTTGCATGGACATACTCCTTACACACTTAGGTTAATTGCATGGACACACTCCTTACATGCTTGTATACCAGTTGCATGGACACCTCCTTACACACTTGTATACTAGTTGCATGGACACACTCCTTACACACGTATATTATAATTTAGTGGACACACTCCTTACATACTTTTGTATACTAGCTGCGTGGACACACTCCTTATACACTTGCATACTAATTGCACAGACACACTCCTTACACACTTTGTATACTAGCTTCATGGACACACTCCTTACACACTTTGTATACTAGCTACATGGACACACTCCTTACACACTTTGTATACTAACTGCACAGACACACTCCTTACACACTTATATTCTAATTGCACAGACACATTCCTTATATACTTATATTCTAATTGCATGGACACACTCCTTACACACTTATATTCTAATTGCACGGACACACTCCTTACACACTTTGTATACTAGCTGCATGGACACACTCCTTACACACTTTGTATACTAGCTACATGGACACACTCATTACACACTTTGTATACTAACTGCACAGACACACTCCTTACACACTTATATTCTAATTGCACGGACATAGTCCTTATACACTTATATTCTAATTGCACGGACACACTCCTTACACACTTTGTATACTAACTGCACAGACACACTCCTTACACACTTATATTCTAATTGCACGGACACACTCCTTATACACTTATATTCTAATTGCACGGACACACTCCTTACACACTTTGTATACTAACTGCACAGACACACTCCTTACATACTTATATTCTAATTGCATGGACACACTCCTTATACACTTATATTCTAATTGCACGGACACACTCCTTATACACTTATATTCTAATTGCACGGACACACTCCTTACACACTTATATTCTAATTGCACAGACACATTCCTTATACACTTATATTCTAATTGCACGGACACACTCCTTACAAGGATTGTGCATAAGCTCCACCACCACCATCTTTGAAAGCACACAATCTTCCTAGATCTATCTTTTCACCTTTTTGCTTTTGATGGAGACAGAACAACTCTTCTACTTTTCTCTTTGTGCATCCACTAGAAAAGTGACAGAGCAAAGACAGTGACAAATAGGAGCAGATGCTATAGTGGGACAGTTTCAGGGGATGGTAGGGACTAGAGTGAACCAGACCGTGCAGACCCCAGTTGAGGCATTTGAAAGTCTTTAACAAATTCCTTGGGATACGTGTGTGTTCAGTTTAGTTTTAAGCTGTGTCCTGGGCTCAATCAATTAGCCTTTGAAGTAATCTTCACATTGGAAATGCATACCTCAGAGATGGTTAATTTCCACTTAGAAGTTGTCACTCAGAAGCAGTTCACACATTGCTATCTGAACTTGCCCTTAATGGCGCATTAACGGTCCTAAGGAAGGTGACTAGTCTTAAGCTGTCCTCGGTCTACAGCTGTGGCACACGGTCTGGCTACAGGAAATGCCAGCTGCATGTGCTGCCAACGCCAAACGCCGGAGAAGCCACATATTACCAAAACCCGAGGAGAAGCACACTGGAATCAAGAAGAAGGGGCTGCGCTCCCACTGTGTCCCTCAGCGTGTGCTGAGGCCCAAACCTTCCCACGTTCCATAGTCAAACGGGGTCCTCTGTATCACAGCAGAGCCAGCGAGGAAAGCTAGCCTCAGAGATGGTGTATAACATTCAGAAATAGAGCTCACAGCAAATGGGAGAACTGAATAGTGGTCATGGAACAAAGTCAGCTCAGAGTTAATATTGCACAGGGACGTAGGTGCGTAGTAAGCACTGTGTGTCAAGAATCTGAGAGCAAGTAAGTCAATTTCCACCAGCCACCATCTAAGGGAGACCTCTTTTTGACTTCTCTTCCCAGTGTCCCTTTCGATAGTCTGTTAGCCTCCCTCACCTAATATGGAGGAGTAGAATTGAAACCTCATAGGAAGAGCACTGGGGAAAGCGGCTTTGTTAGTGGACACAGCGTCTCCCCTAGACGGCATCTCTTGTCCTCTGTCGTGCAGCTGTCATGAAGCAGAAGACAAATAATAGGCACTGCCAGCGCTAAGCCCTCGGATCTGATTCAGCCCCACTCTGGGCCCTGGAAGGGTGCTCAATAAAATGTTGACTTCTGTGAACACAGTCAACACATATGTTCCTGGGAGCTTAAACACCAGCTGCCTTATCTGGAAGCCATCTTGTTCTGGTGGGGAACTTGGCCCAAGACTTTGGCATTAACAGCACCAGGAATTAACCTACCAGTTTCTATTCCAGCCCAGTGCTCTGAGTCCAGCGTTGACGCACTGACGAGAGCTCTTCATTTCCCTGCGAAGCATTCAGAGTTATCTCTTGTGAGGAACAGATGTCTGGAACTTGGGCATTGGCAGGAGCTTGCAGCCTGTGCAGGCAGCCATGTTGCTTTGGCCCCTTTATGTCTGAGAACTGAAGAAAGATGGGAGGGGCTGGGGAAGGGAGAGAAGTAATTTGTCCTCTAGTGGGCAATGGGTGGCGGGACATCTCTGAAGTCCCGCTCTTCTTTGAACAACAGAGCATCTCAACAGTCCCTGTAGAAGCCACAGGTGGTGTGTGGTGAGGCTCCCTCTTGGAGGAGCTACTAATGCTTCTCACACTCCTGAGGCAACGGCAGCCAGAAGACTGCTCTTTCACCTTCTGACTTTTGATGGGTTGACTATAGCTGTCCTCTTGGTGCTCTGGATCCAGAGAGCTTCAGGCAGAGACTTTAAGGCCCTGAGATACAACTCCTCCCTCTGCCAGAATCTTCTCATTTCTTGACTTCCTCACTTGGTACCTTTGTTCATTAAACCCAAAGCACTCCTGCCACAGGGATAGTCAACTGAAAGGTCCCCCCAAAACAGTGGGGGACCCCCCCAAAACCAAGCACTTTCTACCATAGCTGGCCTCACTTCGAAGGACCTGAGTTTTGGTTCATGAGACCCACTTGTTTTTCCAGGCCCAGAGTTCTCAGGGTGATGGAGGAGGGTCATCTTTCTATCTGTTGCTTTCATTGGTTAACTAATAAAGAAACTGCTTGGCCCTCTGATAGGGTAGAATTTAGATAGGCAGAGTAGACAGAACAGAATGCTAGGAGAAAGAAGCCGAGTCAGTGAGTCGCCATGATTCTCCCACTCCAGACAGACGCAGATAAAGATCTTCCCTGGTAAGCCACCTCGTGGGCTACACAGATTATTAGAAATGGGTTAGATCAATACGTAAGAGCTAGCCAATAAGAGGCTGGAACTAATGGGCCAAGCAGTGTTTAAAAGAATACAGTTTTCGTGTAATTATTTCGGGTATAAAGCTAGCCGGGTGGTGGGAAGCGACCCGCCGCTCATACAACAGAGTGGCTCCTCTGTAATAATAGGAGCGGCGGGGCTGTATCCCCGGCACCCAGCCGCTCGCATGGCTAGCCTACCTAAATTCTACCCTATCAGAGGGCCAAGCAGTTTCTTTATTAATTAACCAATGAAAGCAACAGATAGAAAGATGACCCTCCTCCATCATCAGGGGAAAGGGAAACTGACCCAAAGAAAAAGTCCCCCAAATCCGGCCTCGTTTTATAAACACAGTGAGAATATAATAGTCTGACTGAAAAACAATCCCCAGGGGGAAATTTGTACAATATTTTATTGTCCTAGTTTCAATTCAATACACACCCCTAAGTGATTCACAGACCAGCTTTTATAGTCAATCTGTTGGAGCTTGCCCTTGAACCCTGTTTCTAGCTGTGCAAGGTACCTTTGTTTTGTGTGGGCTACAAAACTGTGTGTTTGTGTAGATGCGTAGACTTGAACAATAAGATGCAGACTTTAAGCTAAGATTAAAGATACTAAAAAGAACACACAGTATAATTGACAACCATTAAATTGTGTGTAAAAGGGCCCATGCATAGTTTCATAAACTAGCCTGGCCTGAAACTTATAGAGTCTAGAGTCTGTTGAGAATAAGGGAATGCACACAGTAGGAAGTGTCTGCATCCCTCCAAGGGACCTCACTTTGAGCAGGACGTTACTTCCAAATAAGCAGGCGATCACAGGATAGCACTGACCAGTGTCACAGTGCCGTGGGAGGCATCAGTGCTGAGACCCTGTGGAGGGGACACAATCTCTGGGTAGAAAAACTTTCCTGAAAGAAGTGACATCTGAGCCAAGAGCTAAACCCTGAATAGAAAAGAGGCACAGGAAGGGAGGGTTGGCATGGAGGACAAAGAAGGAAAGACAACATGTCCGTATCCAAAGGGTGTGCAAGACGGGGAGGTCTGGCAGCTGCAGAAGCCATATAGTTAGGAGTTCTGAGTGTCCAGATGAGAGTGAAAGAAAGCAATGCCCAGAGGTCCTCCTCGTCCTGTTTGTCAGTGTTATTTGAAGTCAGCCTCATGGCATCCTTTCCTGCTAATGATGGGGACAGGCGAGGGTAGCGCGATTTTAAGTACAGCTCTTTGTTATACCACATGGATGGTTCAACAAGACTGGGCTGGAGACATATTCCACCTAGAAGGTTGCTGTGGTCCTCTGTGCTAGGGGAGAATGGTGGTCTGAGACACTGTAATGGGCAGTGGAATAAAGACCAGTGGGAGGTTCTGAGGGGGAGCTCTGTGAATCACAGTGACGGAGAAGTGGGGGGAGAGGCAAGTTTCAGGGTTTCTGGTTTGTTGAAGTGGGAAACTGATCCCCCCACCCCCTACAAACAAAGACGAGCCTGGAAGAGAAAGAACAGTTTTTGGAAAATATGGGGTGGGTTTTAAAAATAACAGGCTGGAGGTACTACACAGTCACGACATCCCAGAGGCAAGCAGACGCATAAAGAGGTTTAATTGGCTTGAAGTTCTAGAGTTCAAGGGCATGGAGCCAGCACCTGCTTGGCTCTCATGGCCTTACAATGGTAGCGAGACAGGCAAGGAAGAGATTGATTTCATATGTCAAACATGGAGTCACTCTTGTTACACACACACACACACATCACACCACATGCACACAACACATGCATGTGTGCATGTGCAAACACACACACGCACACACACCCATCTTGGCTCTGTCCTCTTGACTTTATACAGTGGGTTATTAAGGATGCTAAGATATTAAGATCTTTCAACACTGGGCTTGTACCTTACAAATTCCCTTATTCAAAATGACTAGGACAGAACGAGGACTGAGCATCCTTTCAGGAATCCATTCATTGATCCCCACACCTCAGCCGGGGGTTAGGAGTCCCATACACATCTCATCCCATGGTTAGCCCCACCCTCTGTATCAGCCTACAATATGTTAGTGTTGGGGGGGCAGAGGGTACCCCACATGATGCACCTTCATGGCTTGGGGGAGAAGCACAGTATAGGCATGGCTGAGACAGAGGGTCTCCTTTCCACCAATTGGTTACGGATGGATGGGTCCACTTACCTCTGCCAGCCACGTCAAAGCTCCTTATATGGCTGAGGGAATGCTATTGTGGTGCTTAAAATTCACCTCCCACCATGCTCCCAATCCCACCACAATCCTTCAGGAAATCTAGAAATCCCTTGCCACCCACCAAATGTGTTTATTGTCAGTGTGGGGCAACAGCCTTCTTTCTGTCTAACCCACCAATTGGTCCAAACATTAGCCACACCCATCACATCCTTGGCATTCAGAGGCAGTTTTGCCTCATTCATACAATAAACTTATAAATAGCGGAAATAATAATAAAAAAGTACTTTATGGAAGCAATGTGTAAAAGACCTCAATAAGGAGGGGCCCTTCCCCTCACCAGCTCCTGAAATCTGGGATTCAGAGTAAGGGACAGGCTTCCCACCTCAAATCACCAGCTTTATGCCTTCCTGAGCTGCCTTCCTCTCCCCAGTTCCCATCCATGGTCCCTGCACATAGGAGAGATGACCCAGGAACATAAGGTCTACAAGGCTTGACTTCCATCCTAAAACAGAAAGTATGTTAGTATCAAGAAGAAAGCTACTCTCTGTGTTTGCATTAAATTCCTAAGCAACAATATGAGATTACCTGGCAGAGGCCGCACCACTCCAGGGAGCCAGGCTTGGTGGGCTGGGAACTGTGAAGACAGTAACCACGCCCAGAGGAAGACCATGTGGCAGGACCAGCAGGGCACTGCCGAGCGGGTGAGAAATAATAACATTGCACGTCCAGATACACCTTTAGATCAACGACCCAAAGCCCCGCACCTAGAAACAAAATCTCCAGTCATCCTCTGAGGCCAGCATCCTTACCCTATTTTACACACAGGAAAAGAGACTGGTCTGCAGGGCAGCCCTAATTAGAGATTCTGCCTTCCTACCCTGCCAGCTTCCTGTGAGGAGACAGTGGTGCCGGAGCCAAAACCTCAGGCTGGAACAGAAACAAAACCAGACCTTCCTCCGTAGCCAGGACTCCAGGCAGATCCCCAGCCTCTGAGTGTGGAGGGGTCTTCAAAGCAAGAACCCCGAGAAGCAGTCTCCCATCTGCTCTTTGCTGACATCTAATATGGCCTGGGGATGTCAACAGTGCGCAGTTTATCCCGGGCTCTGGTTGGATGTTGTCTGCTCACAGATGTGCAGTAGGCTTTGAGTTGTTTGTTTCAGCCTGGCCAGCTGTAACTCTCCCAGACTAGAGAGGCTCAAGGCAGCCGGAGACCGAGTGGTTTCTTCATGCCCATGACTTCTTTGGACTGAAGGGCGTGTGCGGAGATGGCCATCTTCAGTCCTGGGCTGTTACCAGTGCACTTGGCCACTTGCCCCTCTGGAACGTTGGTTGCATAGGGAGATGAGTCACCTGAGAGGGAAGAGTGGATGAAGCTGTCTTCCTTCCGTGATGGAACATGGGACACGTGCACGTGGCAGGCAGGAAAGCCCTCTTTGCTCAAACTCACATTCTGCCCCAGGAATATTCAAACAAGTACAGGATAAAACACATTTTGTCATTTTATAGCACTGAGAGGGGAAAGGTGAGGGATGCTTAAGTCAAAGCTCCAATAAGAATCAAAGAGAGTTATCCCGGGCTAAACATGAGGGGTCAAAGCCCAAGAACATGGATTCAAGCTACCCAAACACCATGTTGCACTAAGGAACTTGTTACAGAAAGATTGATGCAGTAAAAGAACTATGAAATTATTAAATAGGCTCCTCTACCACGTAATTGGTGGGGATGGCTTGCAGATTACAGAGAAGGGGGTGCATCTCGGTCTTACATGAGATTTTATGTGATGACATCTTTGTTTTGGTGGAAGCTAAAGGTTTGCAAAGTTGATGCATTCCTAAAGTTTTCCCCCATCCTGGGAAGAAGATAGGGTAGGTGGAAGTTGGTAGGACGTGGCTGCTAAGGACCCCAAAGATTAAAGACCCCAAAGTTAAGTTTGTTCTAATTCTACAACATTCTAACTCATTGCATTCGTGAAGTTCCACTCAACCAGTCCGTGGGATCCCTAACAGAGGTGTGACTTTTCCAGGGAACTTCAGTTCACAGTAGCAAAACTACTAAATAAATAAAACGATGGTGAACTAGGACTCGCGGGCAGATATCAGCTCCCTCCTCTTTCCTAAGAAACTGGCCAAGCAGTCACTTATACAGCTAGAAGCTAAATAGTTTTTTAACCTTTGACACTTTAAATTTGTAAACAATTTGATGAGAAACAATAAAGAGAAAAAGGAAGGAAGGAAGGAAGGAAGGAAGGAAGGAAGGAAGGAAGGAAGGAAGGAAGGAAGGAAGGAAAAGAAGGAAGGAAAGAAAGAGGGAAGGGAGGAAGGAAGGAAAACAAGGAAGGAAGGAAAAGAAAAAAGGAAGAAAAGAAGGAGGGAAAGGAGGAATAAAGCAAGTGAGCATAGAGCAGTTCTGAGCAATGACTGATCCAGCATAAGAATGGCTGTTGGAAGGAAACGGAAGATTCTGATGATGCTAAGGATGCTCGTCCCCTGTAGCTGTGGCTGTGTGTCTCTTCCTCTTTTATTTCCAAGCAGAACTCCCATGCAGGATGCAAAACTATCTGAATCATGTCTGCTGGATGAATTTTGTTTCTTTCTGGTTTCTGTTCTGTCTACCTCTCTCCTTCTCCACCTGTCAGCTTCCTCTAACTCTCTGTGCACTTCATCTGTGGTGGCCACCTTCCAGTCCCGCCTGTATTGAGAGTCCTCCACGACTCAGCCCAGCGCTACACCACAGCATTCTGTTCAGAAAATGTCTCCATGTGCCCTGCCACATCCGGGCATCTTTCTCTAAGTCTGCTAGAAATTGATCCCAAAACCGTGGACATACTAAGGACATGTGTATCCCTGGTAAGCTGATTGTTGATTCTTCAATCAGGATCCAGCTCCCATGATAACCAGACCACTCCATTGTCATTCACCCCTTAAAGGAAACTGACAATATGGATGGAATCTCCAGCACGTGAACTTAGGGGATGAATTCAAATGACAGCAGCAGCAAATACTGGATCCCCCAAACAACCCCCAAAACACTGGGGTTGATGCAAAGAGTCACAAAATAAACAGAGCTGAGCGTGGTGGAAGTAACCGGCAGCCAATGCTTCTCAGAGGCAGGTGCCTCTGCTTACGATTCTGGGCCTCGCTGAAGTGTGACATTGTGTGTGGCCTTTCGCATGGAAATAATTTGAGAACAGAAAGACATGGGATGCATATATGGATAATCAGGGCCTATACAAAATGACTCTGCCAGGACACTCGACTGGAAACATCTCCTACGACAAAAGTTGAGGTGCAAGTGGTTCACTTGGAAAGTAGCACCTGGAGGACAGAGAGCGAGACAGAGCAGAAAGGATTTAGTGCTAAGACCATTTCCACAGCAATGCCTAAAGTTCCATCCTGCTGCAGATCCCAGGGGCAGCACATAAGATACTCTTCTGAGGGTCCAACCATCTGCCCCTGCAGAGGGATTCCAGGAATCTTGGATTTCGTGGCACCTTGTCTTCTACTGTGGATGGACAAAGGCTGCTCTGGATGCCAGAGAATGCTGTCATGCTGGTGGATGGCTGTCCTCGTTCCTGAAGAGGAGACAGAAGACAGAAGGCAGGGTAGAAGACAGGTGCTGGTATCCCTGCTCCAGAGTTCTGTGGCCTCTGACCTCTACCTCCCCGCTACACATAACTCTTTTGTGATGGCTGTGAAAGGTGTCCAGGAGCTGTCTTATTGGAGGGGACAGATGATCAGATGATTTAGATGACTCGGTAGCTCAGAGATCAATGGAGCTGGTGAAAGTCTTCCTTAGGGGATGTTTTGAGCAAAAGTGTTCTCTCTCTCTCTCTCTCTCTCTCTCTCTCTCTCTCTCTCTCTCTCTCTCTCTCTCTCCTCCCTCCCTCCCTCCCTCTCCCTCCCTCCCTCCCTCTCCCTCCCTCCCTCCCTCTCCCTCCCTCCCTCCCTCCCTCCCCCTCCCTCCCTCCCTCCCTCCCTCCCTCCCTCCCTCTCCTTCCCTCCCTCCCTCCCTCCCTCCCTCTCTCTCTCTCTCCCTCTCTCTCTCTCTCTCTCTGTCTCTCTCTTTATGTGTATGTATGTATGTATGTATGTATGTATGTATGTATGTGTAGGCTAGAGTATTCCTATGTTTGTGTCTGTGTGTGTGTGTGTGTGTGTGTGTGTGTGTAGATCAGAAACAAATATCAGGATCAGGTTTCTTTCTTAGTTGCTTCTCTCCTTGGCTTTTTGTTTGTTTTTTGTTTGTTTGTTTGTTTGTTTTTGACAGGGTCTCTCATGGAACATGGAACTCACTGATTGGCCAGACTGGCTGCTGGCTAGCAAGCTTTAAGACCCTTTTATTTCTCCGCCCCTAAAACTCAGGGATTACAGATGTGTGATACCACACCTGACTTGTTATTCAAGTGGCGTGCATCCAAACTCAGGCCCTTGTGCTGACACCACAAGCCCCTTGCCCACTGAGCCATTTTCCCAGCCCTGACAAGGTGTTCTCATAAAACTTCTTATGAATCTTTCAGCACAAAAGCAAAAAGTCGCATGGAAATCACATGGGTCCTTCACAGGCTGAAGGAGGAAGAGTCTTTGCTGAGAGCAGCCCTGTTCTGCAATCCGCCGGTTCCTGGGTTCACTATGCCCTTCAAGTCCCGTGAGCGCCCATTTATTTTATATTGTTACATCCATTTTTCATGGTGATGGATATCCCACCACGGAGAGTTCCCTATCACCAAGCCACAGCTTCACTCCCTTTGAGCGTTCACGTAAAAAGCTAGTCCTTGTCGTGTGGGCTCATGTTTACGTGTATGCCTGAAGACTCAACATTCCAGAGAAAGCATGTCTAATAAACACTTGAAAAAAAGTGAACCAGAGGATGGGCTGAGAAATCTCGCCTTTGAAATGTCGCCCATTGCCCATCATGATCTGTACTGACTAAGGTCATGCAGAGCGGAACAGCTAGCATAGCATCTGGCACTTGAGTCCTTCAGACTTGATGACAAGCTCATGGCACTGACAGCCATGTCTATCTTGCTCACCATCAATCCCCAGCGCCTTGAAGCACAGATCCCATGGATGGATGATTGCATGAATAAGCACCCACCTGAAGACACAGGTTGGGATGTGGTGAGAGCATGTGGTGAGAGCATGGCTTTGGGAACTGTTGCTCAGGTCCAGGCCCCACCTCTGTCCTTGACTTGCTGCATTGCAAAGACTGAGCAAGAACTGTCTTAAACCAGCAGAGTCTAGCAAACGCTTAGCCTTGCTTCCAGAAGCCTTACGAGCCTCCTGTTACCGTGGATGCCAGGACACTTCTCAACATCAGCAGGATTTTTTTTTCTCTCTAAAACAATGCCCAGAGACAAATGCTGTGTTTAAATTTAAAAATATGGACCATCTTTATTGTATAGAATGTAGGATGCTTGAGGCATAATTCTAGGACAGATGAATTCTCACCAACTCAATTAATTTGGAAAAAAAAACCAATTTCATCAATGAAAAGTTAGGGCAGTGGTTGGGGGGACTCAATTCCCCTCCTAAGTCTGCTAACTCCCGTCTTAGCCTGATTCATTTAAAAGGTAAACCAAAATTGCAAAATTAGCAAAACACATTCAGTATTCTACTTAAAAAGTAGTATTGTTATTAAAGACCATTAACATAAACACATTACTAAAATACTATACCATGAAGCAAAACTTTTTCTTAGACAAATTTTAAAAAAAAGAGAGAGAGAAAGAGAAAAGATGACAGAGAAGTAATCCTGCAGCCCGAATGCTGAGAGCAGGGCAGGGCCAGTCTGGAGAAAATACAGTCATGAATTAAAAGCCACTTTTAGAGAGAAAGTAATAACAGCAGTCACCCTGAGGCCCAGCCTTCATTTGCCACGGGGTGATTTGGGCTGGGTTGAGGAGCCCTGCCTATGACTCAGAACTAATTTGAATTTGGGTGACTTTTCACACTGGATCTTTTGCTCTTGTCGGACTGCTCTGCCGCTGACACATAAGTGCTGACATGCGCAGAGCAAATTAAGCCCCAGCCATTTTCCTCCTCTGGGACTTAACGCCGGGAAACATTATACAGGGCTGATTTCTTCAGACGCGCGCCCCCCGGAAGACTGCGGGAGACCTGCGTTATTAACATAGTATAAAGGGGGAAATTTAGTTCTGTTACCTGCACACTCTTCCCTGTTCAACCGGACTCCTGTGTGCCCCTGTGTAATGGGCTTGTTGCTAGGTAACAGCCACAGGGACCCCAGAAAGCCTTGGCTGAGGGCTGCATACATTTTTCCATGAAAGCCCATGCCTGTGTAATCTGGAGACTTGGTTTCCATGACTTACTGCTTCTGCCGCTCTTTCTCGTGTTTGTTTTTGTTTACAGATCTCAATTTAACCAACATGTGAGCCCCTGCATCTCAGGCCATCTGCATGAGAAACCCCATTTGAGTGGCGCTGACTTATGCCAACTATTAATCAAATAAAGAGCATTTGGCCCTTCTGTTTGTCTCCACCGTGTATAAAGGAAACCATTAGAAATCTTTTGAAGGCGCCTCACATAATAGGGTGCTGGTTCAGATACAGATTGAGGCCAGGGAAACGGCTCAACGGGTAAAGTGCCTGCTGCACAAGAAAGAGGATGGGAGTTCGATCCCCAGCATCCATGAAACACCAGGTGTGGCCGTGCACATCTGGAATCTGAGCAGTGGGGAGACAGAGACAGGTAGATACCATGGGCTTGTCGCAGCCGATCTCACTGAAGGGGTAAGGTCTAGGTTCACTGTGAGATACTGTCTTTAAGATTAAGTCAGGGAGTGAGTGGTGGAGAAAGCCTCAACATGCGACATTCTCAGTTACAGCTAAGTAATACAGTTACCCACACTGAATACACACACACCAGAGACAGAGACAGAGAGACAGAGAGACAGAGAGACAGAGAGAGAGAGAGAGAGAGAGAGAGAGAGAGAGAGAGAGGTATATAACACATGCTTTAAAATTAAACAAATAAATATGGGCATAGATATGAAAAACATTATTCCAAATCCCAGTTGCCTGGGGACAAGTAGGAAAATCTGAGAATAACTAAGGTACTAGGAGAGTTACAAGGTCAGTGTAGAAGCTGCTCTATGGTCATGTCAATTCCGGCCCTTTAGAAGCTGGTATAGCAAGCACAAAGTGTCATGGGGTATAGATGTTGCTTCAAAATGTTTCAGAAAAAAAATACAATAACCGTTAACAGTTGCTAGACCATAATGTTGTGACACAAAGCGCTCATTGTCCTCTTCCTTATATTTTTACATTTGAAATTATTCATTGGAAAAGAATTTATAGAAAAGTAAACTAACAGAGGAAGCTCTTCTAACATGGAAGCGTGGTTTATTCTGTTTCTCTGAAGAGCAAGAACTGGGAGGTAGCGACTTTACAGTGTGAGGAGGAGCTGGAGGAGGCCAAGAGAGTAAAGGTGTGTGGTTCTTGAGGCCTTGCGCAGAGGGAAGCAGCTCCTACAAAAGCCCAGTGCTGAGTGGGTGAGATACGATAATATGACTTGTGGCGTGAAATTTGAAATCATTTGGGACTATAAGCCACCCTTTCTGTGAGGCAGAATTACTCAGTAAATTATGCTACACTCAGAACAATTTATGAGAATGAGCAAGGAAACTTAGGCAACTTTTCATGTTGCAGAGAGAATCAAAAGGCATGGAATGACCAAAAGTTCGTAGAGTTAACCAGGAGAAGCAAGGGTCAAAGGCAATTCCAGCCTCCTTGGGCACTCACAGACACCCTTGGATGGCATTGGGTTTCTCCCGAGAATGGAACAGATCTTATTCTCCGAGGCTCAGCTTACACTGGGCAATAAACCTTAATCTGCTTCAAGCTAAATAATGGAAATAAAGTGTAATATCATCCCTCTTGTTAAAAGTAGGACATGCATTAATTTACCACTTGATTAGATCATGGCATAAGCAGCTATATTTTCATACAATAACTATTTATTGAGAGTATATGGTATCCTGGTGTATTTATGTGAGCTGAAGTCTTGTGTGTTGCAGGGGGTTTGAATGTGACATGGCATCATGCAGGGATGGGATTCAGGTGTCAAAATTTGCTGATAGACTGGAGTGAGAGCAAGGAAGAGAGGAGTAAGGGCGGCATCATGGAGTTGGGGCTGAGAATTAGGAAGGTAAGGTTAATCTGGACAGTTACAAGGGAAACTGTGGTGGGAATGGCTCTGTGGGGAGAAGCCAGCACAGGCTGTGCTGGCTAAGTACATCTAGTGGAGATGCTCAGAATGGAGACGGATGTAGGAGTTGCAAGCTTACAGAAATTTGGGATGGAAAAAATAAGCTTGGTGTGTGCGTGTGTCTATGTGTGTGTCTCTATGTATATGGGCCTATGTCTATGTGTGTCTCTGTGTGTGTGTGTGTGTGCACATGTCTATGTGTGTCTCTCTATGTGTGTGTGTGTGCACATGTCTGTGTGTCTCTGTGTGTGTGCACATGTCTATGTGTGTCTCTCATGTGTGTGTGCACTTGTCTATGTGTGTCTCTCTATGTGTGTGTGCACGTCTATGTGTGTCTCTCTATGTGTGTGTGCACATGTCTATGTGTGTCTATGTGTGTGTGTGCACGTGTCTATCTATGTGTGTGTGCACGTGTCTATGTGTCTCTCTATGTGTGTGTGTGCACGTGTCTATGTGTCTCTCTATGTGTGTGTGTGCACATGTCTATGGTGTCTCTCTATGTGTGTGTGCACGTGTCCATGTGTTTCTCTCTATGTGTGTGTGCACATGTCTATGTGTGTCTCTATGTGTGTGTGTGTGTGCACGTGTCTATGTGTGTCTCTCTATGTGTGTGTGCACGTGTCTGTGTGTCTCTCTATGTGTGTGTGCACATTTGCTTCAGGAGGACTCAGAATTTACTTTAGCGGCTCTGTCAAAATATTCACAACTGTCATAAAGGCAATGTGTGTTATATTCACAATTCCATGGTAAGGTGAGACAGGTCGCACAGGGAGCACTGTGGTGGTCTGCGGGAGAAAGGCCCCTGTGGGTTCATATATTTGAATACGCGGTACCAGCTGGTGGAGCTGTTTGGGAATGCCTAGGAGGTGTGGTTTTGTTGGAAGAGTTATGTCACAGGGCAGGGTTTGAGGTTTCAAAACCCTAGACCATTCCCAGTTAGCTTTATTTATTTATTTATTAAAGATTTCTGCCTCCTCCCTGCCACCGCCTCCCATTTCCCTCCCCCTCCCCCGATCAAGTCCCCCTCCCTCATCAGCTCGAAGAGCAATCAGGGTTCCCTGACCTGTGGGAAGTCCAAGGACCACCCACCTCCATCCAGGTCTAGTAAGGTGAGCATCCAAACTGCCTAGGCTCCCCCAAAGTCAGTACGTGCAGTAGGATCAAAAACCCATTGCCATTGTTCTTGAGTTCTCAGTAGTCCTCATTGTCCGCTATGTTCAGCAAGTCTGGTTTTATCCCATGCTTTTTCAGACCCAGGCCAGCTGGCCTTAGTGGGTTCCCATTAGAACATCCCCATTGTCTCAGTGTGTGGGTGCACCCCTCGCGGTCTTAAGTTCCTTGCTTGTGCTCTCTTTCTGCTCCTGATTTGGACCTTGAGATTTCTGTCCAGTGCTCCAATGTGGGTCTCTGTCTCTGTCTCCTTTCATCGCCTGATGAAGGTTAATATCCAGGAGGATGCCTATATGTTTGTCTTTGGATTCATCTTCTTATTTAGCTTCTCTAAGATCGCGAATTATGAGCTCAATGTCCTTTATTTATGGCTAGAAACCAAATATGAGTGAGTACATTCCATGTTCCTCTTTTTGGGTCTGGCTTACCTCACTCAGGATAGTGTTTTCAATTTCCATCCATTTGTATGCAAAATTCAAGAAGTCCTTGTTTTTTACTGCTGAGTAATACTCTAATATGTATTTATTCCATACTTTCTTCATCCATTCTTGCATTGAAGGGCATCTAGGTTGTTTCCAGGTTCTGGCTATTACAAACAATGCTGCTATGAACATAGTTGAGCATATACTTTTGTTGTATGATAGGGCCTCTCTTGGGTATATTCCCAAGAGTGGTATTGCTGGGTCCAGGGGTAGGTTGATCCCGAATTTCCTGAGAAACCGCCACACTGCTTTCCAGAGTGGTTGCACAAGTTTGCATTCCCACCAGCAATGGATGAGTGTACCACTAAAACCCAGTTAGCTTTTTGTCTCCAACTTGTAGATCAGGATGTGAGTTCTCAGCTACTGCTCCGGCACCATGTCTGCCTGCCTCCTGCCGTGCTTCCTGACACGACCGTCATGGCCTCACTCTCTGAAACCACAAGCCCCAAATAACTAATTTTCAAATTGCCTTGGTCCTGGTGTCTATCAGAGAGAGACAGAGCAATAACCAAGCCAAGTACCATGATGAAATAAGTGGTTGGGGACAAGAACAAGAACCTTCGCTGTGGTTTCTAGAAGGAAGAGCTGAAAAGGCATACTACATGGCGTTTCAGTGGGGGAACAAGTGTTCTTGCTGGGTGCCACCTGGCCCTGGGCTCGTCACAGCAGGTGGGTTAAGGAGATGTGGGTCAAGGACTAGCCACTCACCGTGTGAAGGGCACACCAAAGATAGAGATACAAGCCGTCTCTAGAAACGTGCTAACCCTTGAGGCTAATAGTCCCCACAGGGTCAGCCAGGCCCCAGATGCTGTAACATCAGAACCAGAAACCAAAGGACACCGCAGTTACTAGGATAGTTCTTAAGGTCATGATTGTAGCTGAGTTACTCTCAGATAGTGCCCTGAACACTCCAATGAGCTGAGAAGGACCCACCTGGGAAAACGGATACAAGAAAACAAGCGAACAACGAACGCAGGAGAGCAGGGGATGTGGAACCCCCAAACCAGGGTAAGCATTTTATGGAGCAGAAACTGCCTCCTGCTTGCTCCTAGCTTACGAAGAAAACAACTTGAGTTGCTAGTCAATTTTGCAAAGTCAGCTCTGGCGAAATGGAGGGAGGGGGGTCAGAGGTCAGTTTGGTCAGATTTAAGATGGCATGGAGGGCCTTCCGGCACGGACAGCACTAAATGCTCTTCAGGAGTTGTTATGCTGCAAAGGGAGTGTGAAAGTGAATGGGAACCCAGAACAGGGTCAAGAGAAATACGCCTTCCGCCTCTTCTTTCTCCTCCTGGTACTCCCTTCCTTTTTCATCCTCCTCTTCCTCCTCTTTGTTCAACATTGAGAGCCTACTTGGCAAGTTCCACACAAGTGAGAGATTGTCCCGGAAATAAACATGGGCAACATCTGAGGAACGGCATCCCGAGGTCCACACATAAATATAAAATAAACAGAAGGTGAGGTTGCTAGGGAGGTGAGTAAGCCAGGGGTATCTGTCCTTATGAATGGGATCAGTATCCTTATAAGAGACCCAGGAGTAACTAGTCCCCGCCACAGTGAATTCATGGTGGTGGTGGGGGGGCTTCACTGGTGACCCCCAAGATAAGCCCTCACTAGCTATGGAACTATCTACTGGTGTCATTAGACTCTCTCCCCAGCTTCTAGATCTGTAAGGAGCCAATTTCTGTTGCTGTAAGTTATCCAGAGTCAGGTATGTTGTTAGTAATTGGAGCAGGGTAAAACAAGGCAGTGCAAAGCAGAGAAGGGTGTGACTGTAGGCGCTGGCCAAGGTGTGCCTTGGCAGGGAGGGGATGGACCTGTGGACGTCCTCCGTTTCCCAGGCTGATGCCTGCTCCTTCATGAGGCAGATTTAGTACTCTGCATTGGATGGAAGCCAGAGATCGGATTTTATGCCAAATGAAGAAGAAACCCCCATCCGCTTTTAAAATATCGGCATGCCACTGTAAAAGGAAGTAATGGAGGGAAAGAAATGAGCATCTATAAATACGGTCCCATAAACCAGAGGAGTATGATTTTGCTTCAGCTATTGTGAAATAAACGTGGGTGAAAAGGGAAAGAGGAGGCCAATGTGGTAACAGTAAACACTGTAACGCCTCTGCCAATAAACAGAAAGTTAGTTACTTCCCAGAGTGTCTTAAAGGTAAGAGAAGGGGCAGGAGAAAAAAAAAAAAGAAAGGAAAAGAAAGCACAGAGAGACCATGGATTCAGCATTTGGCTTTGTCAGGAAAAGCTTAATCACCTCTGAGGGAGCTCTGAGGAGGTTTCGAGGGCTGCGCGCGCACACGCGCATCACTCCACTTAACTGTTGTCGCCTCTCGTGGTCCTGACAGATCACAGTCTTGGGAATTACGCTCCTGGGCCTGGGGGCCTTTTATTCCGACAGCTTACGACTTTGACCTTGCCACTGCTGTGTACCAGTCACAGTGGCGTCCTCTTTGCCCTCCTCTTCCAAATAAGGACAATTTCCTTATCTGCTGTCAAACAAGGCCCTGAAGACATCTTTTTGTTGTTGTTGTTTCTTGCTTGTCTATAACTTAATTTTCTGTGTGGGCGGGCGAGCCTTTATGAGGAGGAAGTGTTTTGAGCACGATGAAATACTCAAGTAGTTTCCCGCTGGGAGTCTGGGTAGCACTGATTCCCCCTGGCCTGGATCTGTCCGCTCAGTGTTGACATAGGCTAACCCATCCCACAGCACCTGCCCTGTAGCTGGGGATGCCTTCAGTACCATGACTCAGAGCTCTGCTGACCCAGGCATCATCTGAAGGGCTATCCCTGGCAGCACAGAACCACATCAACAACTCCAGGGCAGGGCTAGACATGGTGGCTCCCCTGTCCCATGTCGTGAGATGGTCCTACCAAGTGCAAGACTGCATACCTATCTGACATGCTTATTCACTTCCCTTGGGCGAATCTGGCATCGAGATTCAAGTTGACCTTGAATCTTGACCTTAGAAAGCATTTCGCTAGCAATGGAATGCACTCACCACCATCCTCAAGCTAAGGTTTCTCACCTGTGGCTTGCAGAGATAAATGACAATTGTCCCCCACTACCACAGAGAAGATTCTTGCAGTCAAAAGGTTTTTATTTTGTGAGCAAGAACCCCTGTGCCATCTTTTATGCAAGTCACAACCCCCTTCTCAGCCAAGATTTTCCATTTCAAAAATGTATCATAGTTAAGCGAAAGCCAGCTCCTGCAGCTGGGGTCCTCTGAGGTGCTTGCTGATTTGAAGGAACAGGCAGACACGGCTGTTTGTTCTCTCTTCCCACAGAAACAGGATGTGAGCAGTTAGGGCCAGCGCTCAGAAAAGGGAGTGATTAGTGTTTGCTATAGGGATAACAAGGGCCGCTCTCCAATTCTCCTTGCCCTAGGTGAGGGCTACAGGTTCATTTTTATTCAGGTGTAGAAACTCTTGATTTATGTCACTAAGAAGTATGGTCTTTGTGTTGCAGCCAGTGTGAGCTGCTCGGAATACACGATATGCCAGGCTGTAAATTGATAACCATATGTTGTAGAAAGAGACAGCCCTGCGAATCAAGTAAGTAATACATGGTCTGCCCCCAGTGTGCACAAGCCAGCCGCTGTGGGCAGCCGCTATGGTCAGCGCATCCTAACTTGGTCCACATCTCCCGGCAGCTCCCCTTCAGTCTGCTCTTGGTGTCCCTAAGAACAGGCGCTCTGTGCTCTTTCATTTCCAGGAGGAGTCTTGGTTAAGATTCAGACTGAACGGGATGAGCCCCGAGGCAGCATCTTTTCATCCCAGCTATAGAAAATGCCAGAGGTCATTTTAGGACCTTGTTTTGGTGGTTTACTGTCCGTAGTCCAGATGCCTCGTTGTACGGAGCCGTGGGAGGCAGACCACTAGGGTGGGATTGCAGAGCAAAAATTACCACCCCAGGAGCCAGAAAGTTGAAGACCAGGGCTAGGGTGACATCGTTTCCTTCAAGGGTGTGTCCCCCAGTAACCTGAAGATTGCCTCCTGGACTTTATGCTGGCTACATTGATGTCAATTTGATCCATACGATGGGGCCGTAGACAAGCCTGTAAGGTATTTTCATAATTAGCAACTGATAGAGGAGGGCACAATTCACTGTGGTTGTTGCCATCCCTGGGCTGGCGGTCCTGGGCTCTATAAGAAAATAGGCAGGGTAAGCCATGGAGAGCAAGCCAGTAAGCAGCACCCCTCCACTGCCTCTGCATCAGCTCCTGCCTCCAGGTTCCTGCCCTGACTTCCTTCAATCATGGACTGTCATGGCGAACTGTAAGCCAAAGGAACCCTCTCCTCACCAAAGCTATTTTTAGTCATGGTGTTTTTACCACAGCCTCAAGCAACCCTGACTAAGATATCCCTTAACTGTCTCACCACTTGGGTATTGCCATACTTCATAGAAGAGCTGTGGGGGGCACTTTATACCCTTACCCTCACCATAGGAAACTCTGAGTTCACTAATGAAAACATCACTTTTTTTTTTTCTGGGTAAGTGAAAGCCCCCAAGAAGTAAACTTTAGACATCCCGTAGATAAGCCAACCTGTGTGGAGGGCTTCGGTGTGGCTTTCATCTTCATAAAGGAGGGTCTCCTTAGGGGGAGCGGCGCCCACATGAACGGCATTCTCTCACCCTCCTTTCAGAGCTTGCTCTCAGCCATCAAGGTTTTGAAGAAATGTTCCGTGACTCACTTAATTGGGCTGCGTTTCAGGAAGCACTTGCCGTAGTCCTTGAACCTGAACGTGACCGACGGAAACTCATAAGCAGCAATGATGAGGACGCAATGCCTCTGAATCTGTCACGGATGCCCAGGCCCCGGGAACAGCACTGTGGTCCAGGGAGGGTGGTTACTGGCCTCTGCCCAGTGGATGGGATGGGATGCTGTTTATGCCTGCAAGAGGCTCTGCAGGGAGCCTACCCTTCGGTGATTATTCCCTGGAGAATGCATGATGGTTCCTGCGGAGCCAGTTAAAATTCTTGCCTAAGTAACTACCCCCAAGATAAGCACATTGAAATGGAACCTAGAGTTCCATTTTTTCCCCCCTGGGCAGTATGAAGGAGGCGCTGCACCTCTCTTTGAATTTTGAATCCCAACTTTGAATCAGACAAGAAAATAAAATCACGGCACTCCACCTGAGCTGTCGGTTGAGATAGGAAACCTGATTAGTTGCGAATCTGGCACCTGAGACTTCCGTAAACGGCAGTTCATGCCGAAGGTGGGTCTTGCAGAGCGAGCCTTGCCTTTTCACACAGTTTGAGCAGAAAATGCGCGACTGGACACGGTGCGCTAATTGTTTTCTTCGGAAGAGGCCGTCTAGATATAATTCGCGGCGCCTGCACACGCAGCCGGGGCAATCCCCCAGAGCTGAGTGTTTTAGTCAATGCTTTAACTTCTAAAGACACAGTGCCACGTTCACAAACTAGGCTAACCAAAAAATTATATAGGGCATACTTGGGTTAATTACTTCCAGAATGATTCTGGAGATAATGGCAGATTTTGCATGCTGGTAAGAAAAATCTATCGCTGCTCAGAGTCTTATGTCAAAGTCCGTTCTTGCAGATGGGAACAGATTGCAGTATTATAGGGCTCAACCATTATAAAAGGAGCAGATCTAGAGACAGATGAAGAAAGCGGGAATGTTAGACAATTTTTTTTAATTTTATTGATTTTTATTGAGCTCTACATTTTTCTCTGCTCTCCTCCCTGCCTCTTCCCTCCCTTTCAACCCTCTCCCAAGGTCCCCATGCTCCCAATTTACTCAGGAGATCTTAGACAATAAAATTTTAAACAAAAAAAAGCTTCTTGAAGAATCCAAAGGATCCACCTCCCAGACTGTGTCCAACACCAAAGCAACTGCGTCAAGAGCTCTTGTTCAACATTTTTATGACATCACACTGCAAGTCAAGGGAGCCACCTCAACCAGCAAAGGGTGACCGGGAAGTTATGTCCTTTGGATAGTTTAGCACTGGAGTCAGCGAAACTATGCCCTCAATTCTTCTTTTGTATTTTTTTAATATTTATTTATTTATTTATTTATTATGTATACAATATTCTGTCTGTAGGCATGAAGGCCAGAAGATGGTTGTGAGCCACCACGTGGTTGCTGGGAATTGAACTCAGAACCTTTGGAAGAGCAGGCAATGCTCTTAACCACTGAGCCATCTCTCCAGCCCTGTAATTGTGTGTGTGTGTGCGTGTGTGTACAATTTTTTTGTATTTTTTATGTAAAAAATTGTACACACACGCACACACACACACACAATTCTCTGTATGAGGTTTCAAAATATGTGTACACGGTGGAATGATTAAAACAAGTGTGTTTACTAACTCACATACTGATCCTTTCTCACGGTGGCAAAACTGGAATTCTACTATCAACCGTTTTTCAAGAACACAAATATATTGTGGGCAGGGAAGACTGCTTACTTATAAAGGGTTTGCCTTGCCAGCCACGAGGACCTGAGATTGATGCCCAGAACTGATGTGACAAAGCCAGATGTGGTATCTTATAATCCCTGCAGGGGGGGGCTGATGCAGGCAATTCTTGGGGCTCAACAGCTAGCCAGCCTAGCCTGATGGCTGATCTCCAGAGAGAGATCCAGTCTCAAAAGCTAAGGTGGATGGCTCTTAAGGAGTAACACATGAGGCAGGTTTCTGGTCTCTGTAAACACACACACACATACACACACACACACACACCACGTACATACACCCCTATGGATGGATACCCATACATGGGGCTACTACCCCCAATACATATATGAGATCATGTGCTATTTGTCTTTCTGGACCTGAATTATTCTACTTAACATAAAGTTTTTTAGCTTTTTTCAATTTTATCACAAACGATAAAACATCCTTCATTTTAAAATGTATTTATTCTTTGAGAATTTCATTTTTTTTTCTTTGCAACTCACCAAGTCCAATTTTAGCTGTCCATATACGCATGAGTCCCAGGTCATCCTCTGTAACAAGGATGACCTACAAGAGGCCACATTTCTGAAGAAGAAAATAAAAACACCCGGTCCCCCCCTCCCCCCCGCATCCATCACTGCCGGCAGCTCTCAGGTAGGGGTGGATTTCATTTGGCTCTTCCCCATCCCTGCTGGGATGTTCACTGGACAGGTCTTGTATAGCTCTTGTACGGGCAACCACAGCTGCTGTGAGCTCCTGAACACAGTGGTCTGTCACGTTCACAGGACTCTTTCTGTCTAGTCTTCCCGAACCTCTGTCTCTTAGCGTCTTTCTGCTCCTGAGCCTTGTGGGAGGGAACTGATAAAGATGTCCCATTTGGAGATGACACTTATCCACTTTCGCAGGTTGTGAGTCTTTGTGTTTATTGCTATCCACTGAAACAGACGCTCTGTGATGAGGAATAAGAGCTACCATCATCTGTTTGTTATAAGATTAAGTGATTGGTAGATACTGCATCCACTTAACAAACCAAAGGTAGTCAATTCTCTCCTCAACCATATGACCTCTCTAGCTATGGGTTTTAGCCAGGTTTACAGAACCATGTGTTGGTTCCTTCCTGTAGAATGGGTAATTAAATCCAATCAGAAAACTGTTGTTTGCTCCATAATAATCACGCCTCCACTGTGCTAAGGGACTTATCCTAATGTTCCATTGTGCATTATACCATGGTATTTATCCATTTAGTTACTGAAGGAAGGATAAATAGCTTCCATATTTTGGTACTTGTGAGTAATGTCATTTCTATCACAAAGAGACTCACATACCTCTTTGATAGACTGATTTCATCTTCTTTGGATATACGTTCCAATGTGTAATTACTGGATAATAACATTTATTTTTAGTTTTTAGTGATCCTTTAAACGGTTTTCTGTTATGGCTGCCCTAAGCCACATTCCCACCTGGGACACGCAGGCTCTTTTTTTCCATGTGTCAGTCTGTGCTTGCTACTTCTGAAAAGCAGCCTTGAGTATTGAGTTCTGATGCGAATTTCTATGTTGATTAGTGATGGTGGGTTTTTTTTTCTTCCAACCTCCCTTAGCCAAGTCGTAGCTATTCTTTTGAGACATATGGATTCAATTTAAAAAATTGTCTATTTTAAAAATCAGACTGAGCCGGGCGGTGGTGGCGCACGCCTTTAATCCTGACACTCGGGAGGCAGAGGCAGGTGGATCTCTGTGAGTTCGAGACCAGCCTGGTCTGCTGGTCTGCAGAACTAGCTCCAGGACAGGTTCCAAAGTTACAGAGAAACTCTGTCTTGAAAAACAAACAAACAAATAAAAATCAGATTGCTTTCCTGTCCCTTTTTAAATTTTCTTTTATTTTTAAAATTATGTGTATGCGCGCGCGCGTGTGTGTGTGTGTGTGTGTGTGTGTGTGTGTGTGTGTGTGTGTATGTTTGTGTGAGGACAAGTGCCTGTGGATGGCAGGAGAGGATGTAGGAATCCTGGAGCTGGAATTGAAATTGGCAGTGAGCTGCCTGGTTTGGGTGTAGGAAACCAAACAGCCCTATGCAAAAGCAGTATGCACTCTTAACCTCTCAGCCACCTTTCCTGTCTTAGTAGGTTTAGACCAGTTAGATTTATGTTTAATTTAATCATTTATAAAACTTATTAGTTTAGTCAGTATTATTTAACTACCTTGCCATTTTATGTTTCTGTCTTGCTTGTCCTTAGTTTTAGTGTTCCTTCTTTTTTGGAGGGTTATGTGAACATGTTTTTAAAACCTCATTCTGACTTATCTGAAAACTTCAGCATATCTAAGATCCTTGAGTCTTTACACCTGCTGTTACATGGCATATGTTTATCACCACCGTTCATTACTGCCAGCAGTTGAAGAGGCTTCACCTTGTCGTCGTCACCCCTTGAGTGCATTCTTTGGGGGCACATGAAGAGGGCTGGAATAAAGAGATGAAGGGAGAAATGATGTGATTATATTTTAGTTAAAAATACAGCAAGTCTGGGGGCTGGAGAGATGGCTCAGTGGTTAAGAGCACTGGCTGCTCTTCCAGAGGACCCAAATTTGGTTCCTTGAACCCACGTGGCAGCTAACAAGCACCAGTTTCAGGGGACCAAACAACCTCTTCTATCCTCCTCAGGTGCCAGGAACAAATGAAGCACACAGACGTCTAAGCACACAAAAAAAAAAAACCAAAAATATCTACAATTTAAAAGATTTAAAAAATGAGAGAAATCATTACCAAGGCACTCCATTCCTCGCTAAAATCCTTCATTGGTTTCCCACTTCTCCAAGGAGTTCATGGAAATCCTGAATGCGGTCTCTGAACCCTGCAAGCCATGGCTCTCGGTTGCTTTACCGGGCTCCTCTCAGCGGCTGCTGCTTCTTCAACCGTTCACGGGAGCAGTGCCAGGTGTGATCTGCCCTGCTCTCTTCTTTGCCCACTTAATTCTCCATCGTTTTAGTGATCTATTTCCCGAACCCTCTAGTCTCAGTGTCACACAGTAGCCTGTGACTCTTTTCGTGCTCGCCCACCGTATTTTAAATCACAGGCGCGTATGTCATATGTATGTGTTTGTACGGATGGTGGCTGCGGTGTGCATGCATGGGAAATCATTTGCTAAATTCTTGCTTTACCCAAGTGGAAGTCCCACGAGGGACATGGCAACTTTGCTCCCCAGCACCTTCAAGGAGCCTTGCATGGGGCCTAAGGCTCCACCCTCAACCCCAGCTAATATTCCCACTGCTCTCTGAACCCTATAGGACATGGTCCTTGCTTACCAGGGCTCAGGTGTTGTTGCTAATGCGGGAAAATGAGGGAGAAAAGGAAGAAAGCATGGGTGGGGTTGGAGTAAAGGAAGGCAATGAGGAATGGGATAAAAATAAGTCCGGGGCTGGAGAAGGAACAAAGAGACACTTGTAGTGAGGAGCTGCGGGCTGCGTTCCTGCCGCAAGGCTCCCAGCCACCGGCTAGCTTTACCCGAAATAACAACACACAAACTGTATTCATTTAAACACTGCCTGGCCCATTATATCTAGCCTCTTCTTGGCTAACTCTCATATCTTGCTTAACCCATATTTAGTAATCTGTGTAGCACCACGAGGTTTGGCTTACCAGGAAGATTCTAGCCTACGTCCATCTTGGGCTGGAGCTTCATGGCGTCTGACCCAGAGAGGAAAGGAATGGCGTCTGCCTCACTTCCTCCCAGCATTCTCTTCTGTTTACTCCACCTACCTAATTTTCTGTCCTATCAAGGGCCAAGGCAGCTTCTTTTATTAACCAATGAAGTCAACTCAAAACAGAAGACCCTTCCACATCAGACACTTAGTCACTGCTCTATTGCTGTGAAGAGACACCATGACCAAGACAGCTCATAAAGAAAAGCATTTAGCTGGGGGCTTGCTTACAGTTTCAGGGGTTAGTCCATGAACATTAAGGTTAGGAGCAGACATGGTGCTGGAGCAGCAGCTGAGATCCCACATCTGATCAAAAAGTAGAAAGCAGAGAGTGTGAGAATAGGTTTCAGGTAGACTTTGGAAACCTCAAAACTCATCCCCAGTGACACCCCTACTCCAACAAAGCCAAACCATCTCATTCTGCCCAAAGAGTTCCACTAAGGACCAAACATTCAAACATATGAGCCTATGGAGGCTGTTTTCATTCAAACCACCACCCCCATCCACCCCTAGTGAATGAAACTTTAGAGTCAGCCGACAAAGAGGAGGTTCACATACCCACACCCCACTGTGCAAACATGCGCCCTCTGAGGCCTGGCCCAGAGAACGCAGCTACCTTCTGTAAGGCCCTCAGCATCCAATGACTGGAATTATGTTCATAGCATTTTCTCATGCCTGTTCGTGGTGCCGCCTGTGGTTAAGCCCTTGCACGACACACACAACGAGACACCCTAAGGACAGAAGACGAATAGCCATGCTGGGAGTCCTCACGTGAGAGTCATCTGCAAGACCAAGGGGAGTTCTTATTAGAACATGCCAGACAGTGGAGCGATGGGATGATTTAGTGCACGCGAGGGGCACAGAAGGAACCTGGACGAGAGAATTCACAGAGATTGTTTAGACTCGGAAGATAGAAAATACATATTTGTGCGGGGTGGGAATAATTTGACAGCATCCGGTAAACGCCGGCTGCTCCTGCACTCTGATAATGGGACAGGTACTGCTTTCCTGCCAAGATTTGTTCTCCTCTCAGACCCTGCATATATGCATGAGGCCGAGGGGCCTTGAGGGACCGAGTTTAGTTTTTCCCTTTGTCTCCATCATTTCTTAGGATTTGAGGTTGAAAAATCGAGTTGATTTTATATAGCCTTATAAATATTGAAATGCAGTTTTCAGATAGGACCTGCGAGACTCTCCCTCGTTGACCCTTCCCGTGGGGCTGTGTATTCCCACGTTAGGCTTGTTCCTCCTCTTATTGGAGATGTAAAGGGGCCTCCAAAATGGAGCAAAAATAAAAATACAGGCTCTTGGGAAATGAGACATAGGCTTTAAGGTATGATCCTATTTCCAAAGCAGGACCGAACTGCAGTGTGGAGCTTTGGGGAACAGCAAAAGCTATGGAGAAGGGTGAAGGACTGGGTCAAGGAGGAGGCCATGACAGGTGTAGGTATCCCCCAGCTGGAGGAGGGCTCCCCCACCACCCTCACGCACGCACTTTGCTTTTCCAGGTCACTGCATACATATTTATGGGGTGCAATGCCATATTTTGTCACATGTAAAAAATAATGCGTGGTCATAAATTCAGGGTGATTAACATCTATTATCTAAAACATGTATCCTTTCTTTGGGCTAGAAATATTCAAACCCCTCTCTTTGGGTGTTTTGAAACACGTAGTGAGGTATTTCTAGGGATGACCCCCCGCTGTGCTATAGACTCTAACCTTCTCACCAGCCCTCTTGAGCCCTCACTACCGCCTCCTTCCCAGCTCTGGGGACCTCTACGCTAGTTCCGTGAGATCAACTTATTTGGTTTCCACATAAGGACAAGGAGTTGTTTTTCCTTTCCTTGGAATTTTTCTTTTCAATCAAATATCAGACTGTGAATAGGATGCAATTAATCACAGGACAAGAGGAAGTAAATTTAATTTGGTTTTCTCAGTACAGAAATATGTTTCTAAAAAGTAACATTTTTTCTTTTCTTTCTATCCTCCCTTGTTCCTTCCTTCCTTCCTCCCTCCCTCCTTCCTTCCCTCCCTCCCTCCCTCCCTCCCTCCCTCCCTCCCTCCCTCCCTCCCTCCCTCCCTCCCTCCTTCCTTCCTTCCTTCCTTCCTTCCTTCCTTCCTTCCTTCCTTCCCTTCTTCCTCCCTCCCTTCCTTCTAGTGATGACTACAGGTGATAAAACAAAAGCGAATCTGCTCCTCTCACTCAGTTAAGCAGTCGAACACTGGCGAAGGCAGGCCAGCCAGGTGGCTTCTGTGCAGCCTCCTCCTGCAGGGGTCGCTGTCTTTAGGAGACCATTGCGGACGAGTGCATGTGCTCTTGCACATTCTGTGCATGCATGTTTGTATATCAGTGCATGCTATCACGTGAGTGACTTCTGAGGGTCTAGTCTAGGCAGGTGTGTCTGTGAAGTCTTTATTTCGTTAACCTTCGGGTCCGTGGGATAACCATAAATGATCTGTTGGGAGCCCCTAAGTGAAATATTTGTCACGAATAACACATATTTAACATTTATTCAAACTTCTGAGTTACGTAAGTTTAACGTAAGAATAGTAAATGTGGTCGAATGCCTGCTTTAATGAGTCACTTGTCTGCTTCTGCACTAGAAGACACATGGCAAGGCATATTTAATGGGGTTCCAACCTTTCTCTAGGCTCCCCATTGAGGCACCATACAGGGGAAGTGTTGATTCCACACTTCGGCCCTTGGCAGCTTGAAGCCTGTTGCTTTGTCACAACAGGTAACAGAAGCCTTTCAATCTACCAGAAAGTTAGCCTGGCAAAAAAAAAAAAATCTACTTTCTATAAAATGAGAATACAGAGGTCCCTGCTGGAGAGGATCAGGCAAGAAGTGAGGGCTGCTCATGAGGGATCTTAGGAAGTGAGCATTGACAGGTTGCAGGGCTAGGTGGAGACCAGTTTGGGGGTAGATTGTCCAGAAAGCCCATGGGATGCGTGTGTTTGCAGGTGTCTTTGGGGTGAGGACCAGCCACGCCCATAACTGTGTACCATGGTACCTGAAGTGCCTGAGACAACATCAGGAGAGGGGGACTTCCACGGTGCCATTGCAGCGACCTGAATTTCCCAGCATCCCACATTACCCCCCAAGTCATTTCCAGGAACCCAGGGTTCTGAATCACCTGATTTGAAATTCTCTCCTTTAATCTTACCTCCCTCTGAGCTGTTCTTCTAGCTGTTTGGTCACAGTTTTTCACTGTACACTGAACACAGTGCTTTCTGGCTGTTAAACAAGGTTCATAAACACGTTTAAAATAAAATTTAAAAGGAAGCAGCATCTAAATGGGGAACATGGTCCCTTCCCTTGCTAGTGTTTCCATGTAATGTTTAATCTAAGCTCAAGTGACTGATCTATCTGGTATTTGTTTAATGATCATCAAAATCTGAGTTTGAAGGCAGAAACCAAATTGTGTTTTAGTTTCTGCCTCTTTGAAGCAGTGAATCAAACTATCCCCCACGCTCCTGGCTCTTGCGGAGGTGTATTTTTCAACCAAGTGAACTATAAATCCCCAGTGCGCTTCGGTTTATTCGTATATGTTCATTGTAAACGTACAAGAGCACTTCCAAAGGGTTTACAACAAACCACGTACTTACATGAAAGTTAGGATCTGAAGAAAAGAGTTGGTCTCTGTCCTTGAAGAACTTAGCCGGGGAGATGAGGCTGCACCAGGCGATGACACTGATTGGTTAGGGCCTACCATGGGGACTTTAAAGGGAGGGATGGGTCATTCTGGGGTCGTCTACTGTGAACTTAACACTGTTCAAATGTCTGATTTAAACATTTCCAATTGCGTGTCTAAGGATTTTCTCCAAAATCATAACAGAGATGGCAAACTCTCCTGGGTGGGCTCACGGGCTGGGATCACTGGATGGGTTCACAGGATAGATCACAGGGTGGGCTCACAGGATAGATCACAGGGTGGGCTCACAGGATAGGATCACAGGGTGGGCTCACAGGATAGGATCACAGGGTGGGCTCACAGGATAGATCACAGGGTGGGCTCACAGGATAGGATCACAGGGTGGGCTCACAGGATAGATCACAGGGTGGGCTCACAGGATAGGATCACAGGGTGGGCTCACAGGATAGGATCACAGGGTGGGCTCACAGGATAGGATCACAGGGTGGGCTCACAGGATAGATCACAGGGTGGGCTCACAGGATAGGATCACAGGGTGGGCTCACAGGATAGGATCACAGGGTGGGCTCACAGGATAGGATCACAGGGTGGGCTCACAGGATAGGGTCACAGGGTGGGCTCACAGGATAGGATCACAGGGTGGGCTCACAGGATAGGGTCACAGGGTGGGCTCACAGGATAGGATCAAAGGGTGGGCTAACTGAAGCCCTTCTGAAATGATAGCTAAGCTGACCATTGGAGTAGACACAGGAACGAGTCACATGACAGGTTCACTGGCAGACGGCAGCATGGGTGGAACATATGTTTTACCTCATGGTGATCAGGTAGGAGGGAAGAGATAGGGGTATGGTCTCCCCACTACTGTCCAAAGGCTCACCCCCCAGTGATGTATTTCCTCCAACAAGGCTACCAATCCCCACACAACTTCTATCACTGCCAAATAGTGTCACTAGCCAAAGACCAAGACTACAACACATGAGACTTTGGGGAACATTTCACACTGAAACCAATACGTGTAGTCAACAGGGCTCTCAGGTGGGCCACTGTCCTGTCTGGAATAATCGGCACTTGGTGTTTTTGGACCTCGAAGGCCTGCCAGGTTCATCCTCAGTATTTCTCCCCACGATGAGCCTCCAGCTGCTGTGACTAGAATATGAATGTCCCCACAAATTCCCGTCTTCATCCACCCAGCTGGTGGCTCTACCGAGGAGGTTCTGTAGGCTTGGAGAAATGGAGCCAGCTGTAGGAAGTAGGTCAGTGGTGGCAGGACGTTGGGCAGCGGTATGCTATCCCTGATACTTCCTGTCTTTCTCTCATTCCCGGTTCCATGGTGATCATTGTGTGATACTACATTTGGGGATATATGCATGATGCCCATTCTCCCCACAAAGGGAATCAAGGACGGATCAAAGTAAGGAGACCACCATAGTCCAATGGGTTTGGTTGGAGTTATTTGCTGGAGTATGGTGTTTTGGTTAGGGTTTCTACTGCTGTGACGAGATCATAGCAACTCTTATAAAGGAAAAACATTTAATTGTGGCGGCTCACTGACAGTTCAGAGGTTTAGTCCATTATCGTCATGGCAGGAAGCAAGGCAGCATGCAGGCAGACACGGTACCAGAGAAGGAGCTGAGAGTCTTGAGTCACAGGCAACAGGAAGGGGTCTGTCTCACTGGGCATGGCTTGAGCATTTATGAGACCTCAAAGCCCATCTCCATAGTGATACACTTCTTCCAACAAGGCCATACCCACTCCGACAAAGATATAACTCCTAATAATGTCATTCCCTTTGGGGGCCATTTTCTTTCAAACTACCACATACAGTAAGGTGTTACTTCATTTAACAGAAGTGACATAAGACAGCTCTATGACCACCGGCTCACCCCAGCATGGGTGACTGTCTATGAAAGCTGGGGGACTCTGGGCACACTGTACAATTTACAGGCAGTTCAATAGGCAGACAAGTAGTTTTTGCTTTTCTTTTTTCAGCACAGATGCTTTGAGCCTCTTCCAGGCGGCTCCAGCTTCTCTGAGCATGTCTTTCAGGCATCCTTATGGCTTTTAAAAGCTTGGGGGTGGAGTTTTGTGAATCTGGTTGATTTTAGAGACTTCCTGAAACTTTTGAGTTGGTTCACCTCCTGAATCTTAAGGATCTTTCCTTCAGGATAGAATGTTTCTTCTCCCTTGAGAGCATCTTCAAGGAGTGTCCCTCCCAAGATGGAAGGTTTTTTATCTCAGAGGGAATTGCTAGGTAATAGCCATGTGGGGCCCTGTTCACCTACATCCTCTTTCCGCCGTAGCCATAGGCAGCCCAGCAGCCATGCGCACTTCACTCACCCTGCCCTGTCACACAGCCATGGGGATCTGGCTTCACCGCATCCAGTATACTTGTGCGTCCATCTCACTAGGTTAAAAAACCTGCGACAGTAGACACTAGGTCTCTCTCGTGTACCGCGGCAGGCCCTCACCACATGGGTACTAGCCAGCCAGAGAGCGTAACTAAGGAATGGACAGCTACATGCAGAGAAAGCGCTTGAAGGAGTCGGCAGGAAGAAGAACATGCCATTTTAAGCTCCAAGTCAACATGATCAGAGCTGCAGAGGTAGGTACAACAGGAACTTGAGAGCAATCACACAGCAGAAGGAACTGAACACGGGCCATGGCCCATGGAGAATGTGGCTGGGTAGCTCCATTGTCACACACTGCAGGGTCCTCCTCCTATGTCTTTCCTGAGACGATGGGACCTGTGTACCCAGCCATTTGTAGAGTAGCTCTTGGGTGTGGTCAAGGACAACATACTGTGACCTCTGCCCTCCGTGAGACATGACCCCTGAGAATATACCAGAAGGGGGCGCCAACACTGCGCTGATCAACAGTATCAAGGCCCTGAACTTACAAAGTCTCTTCTTCTTGGTGTGAATACTAGCAAAATGGCTGTATTCTGGCGAAGCTAACCAAGAGCACGAATACAGCACCCACTCTGGAGCTCGCTGCTGCTGCTGCTGATGCTGATGCTGCTGCTGACCCGCCTGGTCCCAGGGAGGGGCCGTGCCCACACTCCTCTCCTAGTCACTGTTTCCGAAGCTTGTTGAGGGTGCTGTCTGTTTTTTTCAGTGGTATAGCAGCAGGTAAGTTGTCCTTGCTCCACCTACGCCTGAGCAGGAAAAGCCCATTAAACTCAGTGGGTCCCGCACGAGAAGAGGCCATGGAGGAAGGAAAGAGACCATTGGGAAGAGGTCTTCCAGTGAGATAAAGCAGGGAATGAGAGAGGGGGTGGGGTGACAATGGGCAGAATTCATTATTTGAATGGAGGATCAACCATCAAACAATATAATAATGTTTTAAATGAATCAAAGCATCTGACTTGAATTCATAAGGCTTCCCGGGCACGGTTGGAGAGCGGAAGAGATGACATCACCCAGGAGCCCTCTGCCCACCAGCTTACTCTGGAGGAGTTGCTTGTTGCCCTCCAAGCTGTTCTCTCATCTGTAGTTGAGTCATAGTTGCACCCGCCTACCCAGGCCGCACCTAAATATAGTCAGTGCCCTCCGTGGACTTCGGCGTCCCTGACCCCTGTGCCGAGCTTTCATTAAATCCCAGCCTCTGCGACACTATCGTCTGGTAACACTGTAGGAATTATTGTTTGTAATTCTGCCGAAGTGCGGTACGACGGTGGCAGTGGCACTCTGCGTTGGTGCCCGCTTTTCCTTTATTAAGCACTAAATTCTCTATCCTTATGCCCTCGGCCGTCCCTTACAGTCATTGGTAAAATGCCGTTCAAACACAAGTCTGAGGTGATGAAAGAATTCATTAAGAGCAAAGCAACTGGGATCATACTAAAATGAAAAATTAAACTGCCTTCTGAAGGCTGAGAGGAACGGGGTGCAGGCACACGCTTCCTGCGCACTCCTTCCTGTGCCCTTCTGGAGACCCCCCTGTGACCTTGAGATTCTTCCGTTTGGTTTCTGCTGACACTCATCCTGTTGTGGATCTCACTGCCCCTCCCCTGCTCAGTGGTTTCTTCCATGCAATACATAACCTTCTTGAGTCCTCAGTTACTGACCGTGTTGAGCAGCTGTCCCTTGGTGTCTGGGGCAGATTGGTTCTAGGACACCTGCCGACAGCGCAATCCACGGGTGCTTGGACCCTCCTGTAAAAGGGCCTTGCATGGCTGTGGAGCCTATGTGCGCATCCCGATGCCTAAGTTGTCGCTCTGTTCCCTGTAATGCCTATGATGAGGTGCATAGCACATAATACTTTGGTTTCTGCATTATGGGGATAATGACAAAAAGCTCACGCAAACACTTGTGTCCACTGTTCATGGGCACAGTCCTAATTGTTGCTTAATATTCATAGTCTGAAGCTGGCTGGATTGCAGATGAAGAAACTGCTCTCAGACACACACTCGCGGGTAGCGAATCTGGAGTCGGGGTGTTTCTGAGAAGTGAGTTCCTTCAGCAGCCTCCAACAAGTGCTGCTGGCTTTTCTTCTTTAGCGCTGTGCCTTACACATGATGTCACCTCGGATTTGCCACGAGACAGTTCGTCGAAAAAAGACCCTAACAGTTCCCTGGCCTGTAAGAAACCCAGACGATACAGTGGTATTGGGCTTCTGTCAATCTCTGGGTCCCATCCAGCCAACAGCTCAAGAATACCACTGGGGCTAAGTAACCTTTCACAAGGCCACTCTCAGACTCAAGCTACCCCAAAGAAGGAAACACAGCAGTTTGGCCTGCCCACTCTTGTGTGACAATACCCTGGCCACAGGCACTGAGAGCTTGTCTAGATGACACCAAACCAGCTCCAGATCCAACTCACGTGGCCATAGTCAGGATAAACACGGCAGCGTGCAGGCAAAGCCTTCCACTGAAAGCCAGGGTAGGGTGGCCTTCCAGATGTCACACTGCTCTCTCTCTAGCTGACTGTCTGCTTTCCAGGTTCCCTCAAGCAAAGCTGTGGCCTCTACTGTTCCCACTTACATCAAACCCACTTCCGCCTGCACAGGACTGTCCTCACCTGTCTCCATTCTCGTATACCTGGGTCACGCCGGGGAGTGTTTTCCAGCCTTTCTCTAATGGCCTTGGAGACTGCAGCACACCGCTGTAACGTCCAGTGTCCCTTCATCAGATGGCACTCCATCCTCTGCAGACTTCAGGGACAAACCGCAGGACCTAGCTCCAGAGAGCGGCCTCTGCCCGTGGGAACATTGTCAGGACTGGTAGATGGCTGTAGTTAGCCAAGGTATGGGCCCCAGGCCAGAGACTGAAGTACCCCCAGCTCCCACGCAGATGTCAATACCAGATAAAACTGAGCCACAGGCCTATGATATCAACTGTTAGGGATGCTTAAGGTAGGAAGATTACACAGTCATGTCTTGCCAGGGACATCGGGCAAGTTCAAAGCTTTAACCTGGGCAACTTAGCTCTTGTAGACTAGGCTGATCTCGAACTCACAGAGATCCGCCTGCCTTTGCCTCCCCAGTGCTGGGATTAAAGGCACGTGCTACCACCGCCCAGCGAGAACGCCTTTTTTAGTGAGGTCGGTAGCCAGCAAGCCCCAGTGATACCCCTGTCTGTGCCCCTCAATGCTAGAGTTCCAGGCATGTTCAGGACTAAACCCAGCTTTAATGCAGGTGTAGAGCCCTGAATCAGCAGCCCCCATCCCCCTTCACTGCTGAGCTTTTTCTCTGTCCTGCCTGCTTTGTTTGCTTTGGTTTTATTCACAAAAAAATAATTCACAACTGGTTGAAAGTTTGGAAGTTTAGGGTTGTTTTGTTTGGGGTTTGCTTTGCAGTGGGAAAAACCACAGCGAATAATACTTGGTGGTTGTGAACAAGTCCCCATGGACACTGAAAGAATGAACAAGGGAAATACTCCACAGTCGCTTGGCGGTGTGTGGTCTGTGCTCAGGGCGTTCATGTTAACTCCATACGGCATAGTCCTGGTCTTCTGCGGAGAGACAGCCAACACAGTGGTCAGTGTCCGGTGGCTGCTCACGGCGTGTCCTGTGAGAGGCCAGGTAGTTTCTATTTCCAGACTCCTACAATCCTTGGGGTGACTCAGAGACACAGTTCGGGTTTCATTCCAATGAGAAAGGGATCTCTGAGCGACAACGTGGACAGGAGAGTCCCCAGTGTCATAGAAGAAGTTGGGGGTGTGAGCACCTTTCCACAGAGCAATGTCACCAAAACTACAGAGAAACCCTGTCTAGGAAAAAAAAATACAGGCTCCAGGTTCAGTAGGAGAGACGCTGCCTCAGAGAAACAAGGTAGAAACTGACAGAGGACAACCTATCTCCCTCTTCTAGCCCCGTGCATAAGCACCAGCTCACACACATGCCTGTACCACACACACACACACACACACACACACACACACACACACACGAGTCAGCGTTAGTTTATTCTGTTTGTCATTGGATGGGGGCTCCCCAGGCTATCCCCTAGTTATCAATCACCTACAAGCCTCTTCCTCTGAGCCATTCTTACTCACCCAAGAAACCTTGCACCCATGCTATGTCATCTTCTCCCCTGGTTTAAATCTCCCATGCTCCCCTAGGACAGCACCATTGCTCTATGCTTTCAGATTCCAGGATCTGATTCAAATTCTATTTCATTTCTGACTGAGATGACCTTGAAGAGTAAGCAGTCACCCACCCGTTAATAGCTTTCCATAGACCAAGCCTCCCAGCAAAACTCTGGTGTGTTACAGACAGGACAAAGAACACACGCATCATTTTAGTATCAAAAAACATTAGCTGTGTGATGTTTTTAACTTGTGACTCATTTCTGGTAAAGTGCTCTTATTATTTAATTCATTAAAACTTCAGAAACCTCTAGTTCAGGTCAGGCTCCCAAGGTAGCTGAGTGGTTTTTTTTTTTTTTTTGTTTCTTTGTTTTGTTTTGTTTTTTCCCACAACCAGTTCTGACACCCCAAATCTGTGTTGTTCCCCCAGCCTCAGTGTCTCTTCAAATGACGCTTTACAAACTCCTAGGATAAAATAATAAACCTTTCTTCCAGGCAGAATTGTCACAAAAGGGAAACAGTCCCCAGATGTTAAGTTCTGGGGGCTGGGAGTGCGTGTTAGAGACGGCTTTCCCAGCAGCCTACGCCAGCACCATTATATACAAATGACAACAAAGATAGACGTCATGGCCTGAAAACGTCTTTTTAACAGTAGCCTTCCCGTTAGAGCTACTGCTAGTTCATCATCGATTGCTAAGGGGCTTTAGCTGCTTGGCAGTGTTGTCACCATGCAAGGGCAGCTTTACCCACAGATGAGGACATAGTCCTTGTCGAGCAAACCGGTGTGAAGGCCACCCCCGGGAAGTAGGGGACATTAAATTCACATCCTTGCAGTCTGCCTTCGGTGTCCATATACTTGACTCAGCAGGTATTCCACCTCTCTCGGCCTCTAACACTTAAAAAAAACAAATAAAGGTGTCTTGGGCTATAACGTACATCACAATCTGGGCACCTGGCTGCTTCCTGGTCCCCAGTCCTCTGCCAAGCGTCAAGAGTATCCCTGCTTATTTATATTTATTTTATGGAAATATAAGATATCCGGTGGGGGAGGGGGTTACCTCAAGAATCAATACTAACCCAGGATGAAAGACTTCAGAGGCAGAAACTTCGAAGTATTTTCTTAATTTCTGGTCATTAAATTAGTATATCCTTAATTCTCCCGGACTGCACTTATAAACAAGAGAACTTCCAAAGGAGAGGGAAAGAAAAGAGGGAAGATAAAAAGATTGTGAAGCCACACAGCCCAGGAGGGGCTGAGGCAGGGAGGGCTGGTGGGATGAGGGCTCTGCTTAAGCTGCCTGTCACCACTGGGGCTGTTCCTGGTGTGCGCCGTATCTCCCCCAGAGGGCGCTCTACTCTGTTATTTCAAGACCCCCCCACCAGGTTTGCAGCGGGAAGAACAGGCTTCTCTGTTTGCTGTGTGTAATTCATCCATTAGTTGAATCTGTGAAGAATTAGCCTACAGGTTCTTCCACTTCGCAAGCCAGCTGCATAGAACTACCATCCACACACAGGGACGCTCTCTCCCTATCATCCCCCTCAGCGGCTCTGATTGTGCCTTCCATATCCATTCTAGGCCTGTAGACAGCGTCAGCCTCAAGGGCGGGCATTAGGGTGCACAAAAACAGAGGGCCCTGGCGAGACGGAACCCCTGGAAGCCCAGGGACAGCAGATTTAAAGACAGACATTAATTGGTGGGCTTATGAGAGTCGATAAGTGCTACGGATTAATTCTCTGCTCTGATGGAGAGAAGGAGACTGTTGCAAGTCTTATATATTTTTTAGATATCAAGTTAGTAGGAAATAAATAAAAGAAAACAGTAGGCTTTTAAAAAGTAACTCCGGAAGCTGGGATAGAGTCTCGGGTCAGCACAGAAGTAAGAGGTCAGTTTTGGCTTTTACATCCGTGAGGATGAGTTTCCGGTCCCTTCCCGAGAGGAGAGGGGGAGAGTCTGGAATTAACTCACTTTTCTCAGTCTTATATAAGATGGCTTGTTACTCAGCTCCTTCGTGCTGCCTCTCACATAGGTTTATGCTCTTATGTCTTAAAATTACCTTAGGACAATTCTGTTAAACACTATTAGGACCTAACTTTTATTGACTAACAAGAACCTTCCATCACTGATTTCCGTCATAGACAGTTCCCCACAAGGCTTCATTTGGGGGCGGGAGCTTTCTTTGTGTGTGTCCTGGCATGGAAGCCAGGTCTTCCTAGATGCTAATAATCACATGTTCTACTGAGCTGCACCTCCCAGCTCTGTACCCAGCACCGTTTGTTAAAAACACATCTTTCTTGAGAAAGAATTCATAACCAGGCCTGGTCACCAAGGCCTATAATCTCAGCCACTTCAGAGGCTGACACGGGAGAAAACCATCTGAATGTTAAGACCCTGCCTGGGCTTCGGAGTGATTTCAAGTCCAACTTGAAAAACTCAGGGTGACCTTGTCTTCGAAGGTAGGATGTACAGTTCCGTGGTAGAGCACTTGTCTGCTTGTCTAGCATGTATGAAGCTCTGGGTTCTACCCCAAGAACCACACACACACACACACACACACACACAAATCCTAGGTCTATGTGGAGTGTGTAGAGGCACACATTCTGACATGGTGAGCACACTGACCGTCTCCTTACCCTTCTTTAGTCTATCCACCTTGTACCTGCCACACCCATTTAGTTTTTATGCCCCACAGGTGTCCTCATAAGTCAAAACTGTTTTCTTTCTGTTCTGGTGAGGAGTTAATAGACGGATGAAGTCTAAAAAGCTTGGCTGTCCTTGACCGACCTAGCTTTGTATCACACCTGAGCATGGCACCTGTGCAGTCACCACACCTGGGCATGGGACCTGTACAGTCTCCTCTCCTGAGCATGGCACCTGTGCAGTCACCACACCTGGGCATGGCACCTGTGCAGTCACCACATCTGGGCATGGCACCTGTGCAGTCACCACACCTGAACATGGCACCTGTGCAATCACCTCTCCTGAGCATGGCACCTGTGCAGTCACCACACCTGGGCATGGCACCTGTATAGTCACCACACCTGGGCATGGCACCTGTGCAGTCACCACACCTGGACATGGCACCTGTGCAGTCACCTCTCCTGTGCATGGCACCTGTACAGTCACTAGGCCTGAGGAGTTCATGAGGGGAGGACCCTGCACCATGTCAGGAGGTTTCTGTGTCTGCAGATACACAGTCCTGTCCACTCTTCTTCCTCTTCCACTTCCTGGAAAGTGAGGAGATGGGCGTGTACCCTGACAAGTGCTCTTAACGAACAGGGAGAAGTGGAGATTTACAAATGAAATGTTTCACGGCTCTCAGCAGCGCGTGCAGGAAAGATCCATTAACCTAAGCTGGCCTGCCACAGTATCAGTTCAGTTGTTGCTGCTGGCTCTTTTTAAACCTTTAGTTTAATGACTCTGTCACTATCTTACCTCGAGAATTAAGAGGCAAATGCATAAAAGGTAAACAACATTAATGTCTATTTCTCGCTGGAAAATACTGCTTCTCTAAAGGAAGTGTTAGGTTTACTTTTTTTTTTAAAAAAAAGGCTGCGTTATTTTAATGCAACCGCTGGGTCACTTTTATTTAGAGAGACTTTTGAAAGCAATGGAAACAAAAATCATCATTTCCTCGGGCTTACTTTAGCAGATAGAAGCAGAACAGGGGAGGATTTGAGCCTTTCCAAGTAGATCTCTGTCTCAATGTGACTTTTGAGTTTATCACATTGTTTATTCTGTGCGTGTGTGTGTGTGTGTGTGTGTGTGTGTGCGCGTGTGCGTGCATAGAGGACAGCCCGCGTGAGTTATTTTTCTCCTTCTACCATGTGACTCCCCAGGATTGAACTCGGGTCTTCAGCGCTGACAGTAAATACCTTTACCACCCATTCTGCTTCATGTCAGTCCTATAGTGAGATCTTCACATGTGCCTGCTTTCTCCGGGGTGGGGGGATTATTAAAGGGAGGGAAAGCCTAGCCTCAGACGCTCCCAAGCTTTGGCAGAGACGATCCCCTGTGCTTTCTCTACTCATACCCCATGGTTCCTGACTCTGGAGAGATGACGCTTGTATGCACTTAACACTCAGCTATCTCTGTGATTATAGTCTGAAAAGTCAAATGAAAATTCAAATGCACCAAATTTGTCACTTATAATCAGTATGGTAAAATCAGCAGCAAGACATGTCTGCATGTGTAGCAGCTGGTCATAGGATAACAGGGGCACTGGGGTGTCAGAGCCCGAGCCTGAGCTTTACTAAGCATTGGAATTTAAAAACGGAATCCAGATACTCACACATTCATATCTACTGCAGCTCTCACAAGAGTTAGGAACTTGAACAAGAAAGCTTGGATGCCCCTGGGGTCCGCTTACACAACAGGACTTTGTGCAGCTGGTAAGAAAACAGAAATTCATTTGAGGCCAGCCTGGTCTACAGAGTGACTTCCAGGACATCTATGGCCATCTACAGCTACACAGAGAAACCCTATCTCAGAAATCAAAACCAAATAACAAAAGAAAAACAGGAACAAAAGAGAAATTCTGGAGTTTTCCAGGAACTGGGTAAGGTTCTCAGCCTTCCTAACACTGCAACCCTTCAACAGCTCCCATGTTGTGGTGACCCCCCCCAGCCATAAAACTATTTTTGTTTCTAGTTCATCACTGTAATTTTGCTACTGTTATGAGTTGTGATGGATGTATCTGTGTTTTCCTGCAGTCTTAGGCGATCCCTGAGAAAGGCGATCCCTGAGAAAGGGCCATTTGACACCCCCCCCAATGGGTCATGACCCACCTGCAGCGAACCACACAGGTTCTGTAATCTATTGTGTGATATAATGTCATCCGAGAGAGACAAACATCTCCTGTTCTCTCTCCTAGGCTGATCCTAAATGTTGCTTTACCTGCATGGAAAGAACACTTATGAGAATGGAGCTAGGCTATGAAACCTTATAAGAGGGAAACAGGTGTGGAGAAAGCAGGTGAAAGGTCACTCGTGACGTGAAAGTTGAAAGGACATGATGGTGGAAGCGGGGGGGGGGCGGGCGTGGGAGGGGAAGGCGTGTGTGTGGCAGGGATGAGGTAAGAAATGGGGAGAGAGAAATAACAAGAGCAAACCTCACTTGGAAAACACGGTAATGAAACCTAATCCTTTGTAAACTTATAAAGACAAATACACTTTTAAATTGTGTCTATCCAGCAAGCCCAAACTGCAAACAAACTAAAATAATTTTAATATAAGGATTTAGACGACAAAAGCAATTTTAAACAGCAACCAAAGTGGCAATTATTTCAGTTCGGCAACTCGGGGTTTTATTTAGTCCTCATCTCAACAGTTAACTGCAGAGGGGGTAAACAGGGGTGATAGGGAGTGGGGTTCAGGGGTTCAGGGGTGGTCTCAGAACATTGTGTACACATGCAAAACTGTCTAAGAACGAATTTGTTTAAATTATAATAAATGGCATAACTTGACTTTTTAACCATACAAAATAACATAATTTAAAATTTATTTTGTTTTTATTTCATGTGTATGGGCATTTTGCTTGCTTGTATGTCTGTGCACCGCGTTAATGAGGTGTGGTCGCGAGAAAAGAGTGCCCAATCCCTTCGGACAGGAGCTATAGATGGTTGTGTGCCGCCATAGGGGTGCTGGGAACCGAACCCTGGTCCTTTGGAAGAGCAACCAGGACGCTTAACAACTAACTGATCAATCTCTTAAGAAGAAAAAAATCTACATTTTTGTAGGTTGCATTCATATAGACAAGTGTGTACCAAGCCCATGTACATGGGTATGTGTGTGTGCGCCCATGTGCTTTTCTAGACCAATGCATTAGATCTTTACACACTAGATGCGCATGCCGCCTGTCCCTTGGCATTGTAGACATCTTCCCGACACAGCCGTATCCTCCCATTTCAAGCCCGTGCTCTCCAGCTGCGGCCAGAGCAGCAGCGCCTGTGACCCTAGCCTCCATCCGTAGTCAAGCTCTTAGGTGTCACTTTGTCCGTGTTATCATTTTAGATTAGTTCAATCTCTTCCAAATCCGGAGCTTAGGAGGCTCTGCTAATTAGCATAGCTGTGCATGCAATCTGAAATGTGAAGGGGATTAGCAATAGTGAGCGGGAATACAGTGGGAAAAAAGGCAGCCGTTCGGTCATCCCAGTACCCGCGGGAGGAGAGAGGACACACTGCACTGGGTATCGGGTTCCTTTAACTAGCAGGACTTGGCTCTGCGATCTGTGGAGGCGGACAAGGAGATGAGCCTGCAGGAGCCAGGGAGACTTCAGACAAGCCGGTATCAACACTGCCTCCATTCACTGCCTCCAAACACGAAGGAAAGGGCACAGGAGAGGTCAGCAGGGCTATGGCTTATCAGAACAGAAGGACTCGGGTGTCACAGTAAAGCCAAACTCTTGTACCTAGCAGAGCTTTGGGAATTAGGGGTGGATCGTCTAGAGAGCTGAACCCTGAGAAGGGCTACATAAGTTATTAGAATTTATGCAAGACCTCAACCCAGTACAGTGGTTGCACTCAGTTCCCTGGCTCCCTGACCAGTAGCGGAGCTATATTTTAAGAAGTGATTAAAATTCAAGGAAGAAAAGACTCTCAGAAAACCAGGTTGATTCCCAAGAAGCGGTCACATTCCCAGAGCAGTGTGCCCAGGGAGCCAAGACTTGGACTTTCTGGGATATAGGCTCCCTTTGGGGTGGGGAAAAATATCAATAATAAGGTATTGCAAACCACTAATAATTACTTGTATTTTCTGAGTGCCTTCTTTACACTGCAAACTTTGTGAGTTTTTGTGATTTTATGTGATTATAGTCACATTGGCCCATTGCGGAACCCCAAATGCTAAGTACAGCACGCAAACTCTAGGTGCTTACTATAGATTTGTCGAATGAATGACCAAAATATGAACGGTCTTCTGTGGGGAAAGTCAACTTCAGCAACTCAAGTAACTTGCCCTGGGCATGCCCTACTTTACGGGCGAGAAATTAAACAATTCTCCTCAGATCTCACACCCAGAGATGAAAAGTCATATGGATTTCTTTTTTAAAAATAACATTAATTAATTAATGTTGTCTATGCGCATGCTTAACTGAGCATGCGCGCACATGCACATGTGCCATGGTGCATGTATGAAGGTCAAAGAATACCTTGCAGGACTCTGTTTCCTTTCTTTGACCCCATGCGTACTGGGCACCCGATCTGGGTCATCAGACTTGGCAGTAGCGGATGCCCTTGCACTGAACTATCTTGCTGGCCTAGGCTTGTGGATTCTGAGAGCATGTGCCCCTCCTTTCACTCTTTGGGAAGTCAACACTTGACACTTGGCGAGCCTTCGAACTCAACAACCCACCTTGTTCTGTTGATCTCTGTCCCTGCCTCTGGGCTGTTTACCATAGACCAGTGATTCTCAACCTTCCTGATATGGCTTTAAGGTAGTTCCTCACATTGCCGTAATCCCCAACCTTGAAAACTATTTTCATTACTACTTCATACCAGTAATTTTGCTACTGTTGTGAATTGCACTGTAAATATCTGGTAAGCAGGATATGTTTTAGTCAATCCCTGTGGGGTCGTGACCCACAGGTGGAGAACCACCGCTAAGGACATTCTGAAAGTTTACAAAGATGGTCTTTAAGATTTGCAGCTCTTTTTGCCATCATGAACCATCGGGCATCTACTGAAATTAGCTGGGGAAGCACCCCGGCTGTGGACACCAGGCCAGGGGGCCATTTCCTAAACAGAGGGAGCCCTTTTGTTACCTGGATTATCAATGTGTGGTAATGGGGACATACTGATCTTCATGCGTCTTGGAGTAAGTTTGACTCTGAAGAGAGATGCTATATTGAACCGTCGAGAGAAACCCATTTCTCCGGCAACTGCTTATAGGATAACACGGTTCACCTGCCACTCTTCAGAACAACTAATAAACTGAACTTGGTGCCTGAAGAACTCACTCTCAGAAATGGGGAATGGCCGTGCTCCTCGGACTGTTCCCCCCTGAGCCAGGGAGTGCTGGCAGAAGTTTTTGCAATAAGGGCACTTGAATTAGCAGCTGAACTGAGACCATCTAGGCAGCAGAGTGGCTATAAAACAATATGATTGCTTTGAGCTGTAATAGGAGTGGATGGTGTGAACCTCAGGTGATGCACGCTCTTCCCCCCACTGGTTCTTCTTCTTTTATGTTTTCCTAGGAAGGCTTGGTTAACTTTCTCATTTTTCTAAAAGATCGTTTCCCCTTGAGATTGTCTTCTGCCGGGCTTCCTAGCTGCGTTCATCTGTAGTAAACTTCTCTTATGTTTGGTGCGTGAGGCTTGGGCATAGAGCAAAAATAATCCAAGCTAACACGGAAGGTAAAGATTATGGTCTACTTCAGGGCTCTTGTGGGTAATGGCCAGATACAGACAGAGAGGAGGGGATCACTTTCACCCACAGAAGTTCTGCCCCACTGGAAACAGTAAGAACTAGGCAATAACACGAGCCATAACTATTTATATTTTGGACATGTTCAATGCATAGAGATTAGAGAAGAGGAATGGATTACAATTTACCAGCCTATAGCCTTTCGAGAAAAGTATGCTGTCTGGAAGCTGGCAGGCACTGTGTGCTTCCATCTTTCCCCGCAACTGTGAGATGAATCTAGGAAGGGAATTTAGGAAGTTAATCTAGAAAAGGGGTAGAGCTGATTCAAGATGTTATGAAACAGGATTTTGTGGGTAGAGGGACAAAGAAACAGTTGACATGCTAATTAAGATGCAAGTTCTTGTGTACCACAGAGAGTGTGTAATCCTGTCATGGAGAAAAGGAGCTAACTGTGTACTTTGGGACACGTGCGCTGCTTCCAGGTAGGAGGCTCCTTCAGCTGATGGAGGAGGGTCATCTGTCTATTGGTTAATAAAGAAACTGCCTTGGCCCTTTGATAGGACAGAAAATTAGGTAGGCAGAGTAGACAGAACAGAATGCTGGAAGAAAGAAGCTGAGTCAGGCAGTCGCCACGATTCTCCCACCCGACACAGATGCAGGTTATCTTTCCTGGTAAGCCACACATCATGGTGCTACACAGATTATTAAATATGGGTTAAAGCAAGATGTGATAATTAGCCAATAAGAGGCTAGAACTAATGGGCCAGGCAGTGATTAAAAGAATACAATTTGTGTGTTGTTATTTCGGGTAAAACCAGACAGCCGGGAGCCGGGTGGCAGGAACACAGCCTGCTGATACCACTATATTCAGCTTCAACAGGCATAAGACACATCATTGCTCCAAACAGGGTATATTTATTTAGTCGGGATAATTGAATGCATTCCCATAGCTCTTGTCAGTGTATGCATGCCTGCATGTGTTCATGTGTGTGAGAGAGTGCATGCAAATGCATGTGTGTGCACACGTGTGTGCACCTGTGCTCATCTGAGCATGTATATGCATACAGGCGTGTATACGCTTGCATGCTGGCGGTCAGATCCATCAAGTGTCTTCCTCAAGCATGCTTTACCTTTGTTTTGAGAGTGCTTCTCTCACTGAACTTGAAAATTGCCAATTCGTAGGGATCCACCTGTCTCTGCAATCCCGGGACTGGGGTTAGAGGGGTGTGCACTGTGCGATTGCCCTTTGTGTGGATGCTGGCATCTGAATTCAGACTCAACAGAGCCATTGCCTCTTCTCCTCCAACAGAGCTTTGAACTTGGAATGAGTTTGGATCAGAGGTTAGTAAGCTGTACAGGAATGAATGACATCATTTCAAACGAGGCAACATAAGCAAACTTCACAGGGCATTGTCAAGCAGAGCAAAGCAATGCGTTTTCTGAAGGCTTGCATTGTCTTGGAATAGTTTATTTCTGTCATAGGATGGGCGGTTGAATTGGACTACTTTATGTTATCATAAGGCTGAACCTGGAACTGCATAATTATAAAGAAAATAGGTTTATTTATATCACAACTGGCAAGGCTATAAGTTCAAATACCGTAGCATCATAACTCCCTTAACTACATCACCTGATGACCACTGGCACCTCAGTGTCATGTAAGAGTGGCCCGGCACACAGCCTGACAGGAAGACAGAGTAAGGGATATGGCCAGTCTTGTAACCTCCTTTTAGACTTCACCTTGTACAGGTCCTATAACTTCTCCATCTGCTACCCTGGGAACACACTCCCCTATTACCGTTCTGGGTAGAAAAGCAACCGTGCTAACAGCACACGGACCTCTCGAAGACACAGCTCATATTGAAGAGGTCACAGTCAGAAAGCCACCAGCCTTCATTCTGACTCCAGAGAAAACAGTAATTTGACCAAGGTTTGATGCAGCAAGATGCATGGCCACTCTGAAACCAAAGCTCATGGAGATTCTACTGGCGTTCATAACCTCTTGCCACAGAAAGATGTAGACTTCCCCCCAAACTAACCATGTGATAATTCTAGAGGACATTCTTTCTCCTTGTGACCGGCTGGTGAATCTGTGAGCCTGGGATTTGTCACAGGGCTGGAGAATTCTTCACTGTAGTGTTGTGCTGTGTGTTTTAGAATATTTGGCAGTGCCGATAGCTTACACCCAGTAGACGCCAGTGACAGCCTCCAGATCTGTGACAGCCATGTGTTTCTTCAGACGTCAAGACAGTGTCCCTCTCTGTGATGAAGGCCATGCAGCTGCTGACACCACAGTGGAAGTGAGCTCATCTCCCAAGGGATGCGTGGCCTATTCATGTCCTCACGTGACATGGAGGTGCACACAAGCCCACCTTTCTATGTCATTTTCACAGTCTCGTTCCCCCTTTACTGCCCAGTAGCTGATGTGTGAGAAGGTAAATAGTTCATCACTCCAATCGCCAAGCCCCGATTGGGGCTGTGGTCCTGCACCGGCTACATAAGCTCACATCCTGGCTCAGTTCTGCTGTGTTCCGCTGTATCATAAGGTAACGCTGTGTCTGCTTCACAGAAATGTCACCGAAGCAGATGAGATGCTGCGGAGGAATGGCACTTTAGAGACTGCCAAAGCCAGTTCAGATGTAAGATGTTATTAAATTGAGAAGTATCCATTAGCCTATAAAAATGACAAGGGCGCCAGCACTCTAAAACCTTCCTTATGAATAGGATCTTGAGAAGTGATTACACTTGTAGAATATTAAAAAAAAACCAAAACGGCCCATAGATTGACTGTCACACTTGACATTAATTTCCTCTGTATGGTCCAGTACAGCAGGGCCACTCAAAACCATTCTATATCCCCCAAAGAAGTCGCTCTAAATAGAAATAGAGGGCGTGAACAATAGCCAACTATTATTGTTTTTTTGGCTAGTTCCAAAGCCTTCATTAGGCTTGCAGGACAGAACTGATGCTGTGTGAGTACAATAAAAAGACTCTGGCAGGAGTCTACAAAGAATTAGAAGTGAATGGCATCTTTCTTGTGCATGGGGAAAAAAGACCCACGTGACTGTCAAGGGGCTGTAAAGCTGGGGAGGTGGCGGAGCAGGCTTGCAGCTTGCGTCACGATGTTGCCGGCTACTAAGCACACGGAGAGCTGTTACCCACTAGAAAGGTAACTGGTTATTTCTTCCAAAGCCCTGGGGTGGGAGCTGGATGCCATCACAAGTCTACACGTCTCGCTAACGTCAGAGTCTGAAAAGTCATGCAAGGCCGTGGCGGTGGTCCTGATTTCCGTTGTCATGTCCTGGCTCTGTGACCTAGGCTACGGCCTCGCTAGAATGGTAAATGCTATCATTCTCATGGAGTTGCCGTTTGCAGCCCATGAAGACATAAAGAGAATGCTCAGCCCCAGAGGTTACCTGGCCAGCTAACCCTCCTTCCCTCCCTCCCTCCCTCCCTCCCTCCCTCCCTCCCTCCCTCCCTCTCTCCTTATCATGCTTTCTAAGTGTGTTTTGTTTTGGTTGCGTTGTTTTAGGACTTAAGCAGGAGTGTCCTTTTCAAGGGTTTGAGGAAGAACAGGCAGGGGGCTCTAGAGGCATGTGGGCCTGCTGGGTGCGAGGTATGTGGAGGTCAGAACGCACACAGCACTGAAAACACCCAGTACCATCCTGAGACTACCGTCTTAGAATCATGTCACCTGGTAGTGAGCAGAAGGATAGCAGAGGGGGACGTGGTAAATGGAGTGAGAGTAGGTGAACTTGGCTCAGCGATGGCTGGGAAACCCACAGGGGAAAAAAAAAAAACCACTCCAGGTGAAATTATTTTGTGAGCTTTGTGTCGTCACTGATGGAGAAGGGCTAAGATGGGGCCAATCTGAGCCTGGGGCAGTAAAAGTCGCCAACCTCTTGATGGTTCTTCAAACAATGCAGACTTTAACAACTATCCTTCTGGGAGACTAGTGTCCATGGGTGATCAGGAGAGGGGAAGCAAATGCTTGACGGTCTAATAACCATGGGCCTGCTATGGGGCAAAATATGAGCTCTGGGGAAATCACTATTGGTCACAAAACAGAGAAGCCCTGCCCTCTGGAGACTTGACCCCAGGGTAGCAATGTTCTTGACTTTAGAATGCCACAAGGGGAAGCGTTATTAGGAGTTGGGAGGTGGGACAGCTGTCATCCGGGACAGTTGAGGATGCCTGTAAGCTCTTCTCTCTGATTTGCTTTTCTTCTTCTAGTTTTGAAACTTGGGTGACGTTTCAAAGGGTGGCAAGATAAAACGAGGAGAAAGATACCTTCTCTGCAAGCCCGAGGTCATCTTTTATGGTTTTTACCCTCCACTCATTAAGTCAGTGACACCCATTGCTGTGGGGATCAGCAGATACATGGGAACACGGACACTGACTAAAAGCTCAGATGACTTTGAAATTTATCACCGACACTGGAAGCTGAAAGGCCTCTGCCTCTTGAGATTTTGTGAGCTTTAGAGGCTGGGACAACTCATAGCTCAGTTAGAGCATTAACAGTTAAGGTCAAGGACACATGAAAGTATCCCAGAGGGTTTCTACCCGAAGGAAAAAGAGGTCATGCAGTTGACAGGATGAGACGCTTCAAGCGGAAGAAGACCGGAGCACATATGTCTACAAGGGTCTGCTTGAGGGCCCGATCCACACCTGTGGGGTACATTCCAGACGAGGAGAGCATAGCAGATGCCCCAAACTGAGCAGTTATAAAGATGTATGAGAAGGCCACCTGAAGCCAGGGAGATGGTTTAGTTGGTAAACAGTGTGCCTAACAAGTGTGATGATGTGGATTCAATCCCCTAGGACCCATATATATTTTTAAAAAGCTGAACATAGGAATACACTCTTGTAATCTCAATGATGGGCAAGCAGAAATAGGTGGATCCCTGGGCCTCTCTGACAGGCAACCCACCCTGCTTGATATATTCCAGTCTATAAGAGACCTTGTCTCAAAAATAGAGAAGCTCTCCAAAGCAATAAACCAAAGGAGAGGGTTGGGTTATGTCTGAGGAATGATGGTCAAGATTGCTCCTCCCCAAAGCTTGTGTGTAGCCACCCCGCCCCATACACACACACACAAGAATTGAAGAAAGAGACCAGCCGGTTGTAAAGTCAAGGACAGGCTAGCCAGACAGCCAGCTAGCAACATACAAACAGCGTTGTGATGTTTTCAGTAGCAAGATGAGCCTCTGTCCCACCCAATTCCGAGTCTCCCTCGACCCCAAAAGGAAAGCAGAGTATAACAAGTGTATTATTTGCACGAAATATTTTTTTCTCATACAAGTCATTCTCCTGCCTGGGTCCCAAGGATAAGAGGACATTGAGCAAAGCCACAGTTGATGAGTAAGGAAAACATGAATCTCCTCTGATGTCATGTTTGGCTTTCTGCATGTTTCTTGACTTGCAATTTAAAACTTAAATTCCAGAAATAACCCACCCACAACTTGCACCTGCACATTGTTCTGTGTGGCATGGTAGAACCTCAAGCCGTCTTGATCTGTCCCTGCCACAGAGGGGACTCGTGCCTTTAACTCCAGTATCCTCACTGGTGCAAGAGAATTGTCTGTAATCTGTCAATCATGTTTTAAATAAACACTGATTGGCCAAGCAGGAAGTATAGGTGGGAAAACCAGACAGGAAGTAGAAATGATGCAATGAGAACAGGAGAATTCTGGGAAGGAGGAAGTTGATTCCTCCCACTCCTGCCCAGACCACCAAAGCAGCAGGATGTGATCTGCCCCACTGAAAAACATACTGAGCCACATGGCTAACATAGATAAGAACAATGGGTTAATATAAGCTACAAGAGCTAATAAGTAGCCCGACCTAATAAGCCAATCAGCTTTATAACTTCTAGAGATCTCTGTGTAATTTTCTTTGGCGCTTGCTGGCTGTGGGGTACCGGGAGGGACAGAAACCCCAACAAGCAAGCCAGCCCCTCATGTTACACCTCATTAATTTATACTCCCCTCCCACTGGTTTCTTGGTAGCACATGCTGGTTTTCAGGTCAGTTACCATTGCATTACTGTTTGTGCAAAAAAAAATCATAATTTTACTTAATAGTGGCCCCAGACAACAGAGGTTGTCTACTAATTTGGACAATGCTGAATAGAAGCCTACAAATTACTGCCTTTTAGTGAAAGCTGAAAGTTAGTTTCTTAATAATGAAAATATATGCTGAGTTTGTTACAATTTACAATACACAATACATAATTTACAGTACAATATGTTGAGAGAGATAAGGCCAAATTCATATAACTTCCGATATAATATATTGCTATATTAATTGCTTTTCATTAGTATTTTCAATCTCTTACTGTACAGTTTTTAAATTAAACTTTATGATAAGAATGTTTGTATAGAAAAAAAAATACAGCGTATGTAGAACTCACTACTGTCTCCAGAATTCATCTGGGTCCTGGACACATCTCTCACAGGTCTGTCAATGATGCTGCAAACCTTTATTGTTGAAAACCGTTGAGATTTGAAGTAGTATCTGAAAGTTGCCTGAGAGTGGCCTCAGAAAAAACCATGACAGGAAGCCATTCCAAAAGCTTTCCAGCCCTAGAAAGTACAGCCAGGGACCAATGGGAGAGGGCCTTGAGGAGGTGATTACAGAGAGTAATAAAAGAACACAGAGTGAACAGGGCTCCCATGGGGGGAGGAGGGTCACCAGTAACCACATAGTTGACTGAGTCCTGTTTCAAGGACACTTCACGAAGCCGGTTTCTAGCAATCACTGATGCTTCTGAAGTACTGTAGCCAGACTTACGGAATAATGGCAATCATAATTTACCGAGGGTCTGTAAAATGCTGTGTACTTTGGCTGTGGCGAGGAGGATGCCACTGCCCTGCCATTCAGTATGAAAGACGCTGTAGCATGCTTCATTTTTCTCAAACTCTCTCTCCATTTCACGGATGGCAGATAATGTCAACTTGAGCAATTTGCAGGTTTTTTTTTTTTCTGCCATCACTTCAGGCCGAAAATCTCCTCCCAGCCTGCCTTTTCCTTAAGCACAGCTTGTGTACATGGGTGTCAATCCATCCTGGAACCCTCCCGGTACTTCCCATTGGGGTTTCATCTGTAGATCCACCGGGATGATCTTCTCTGCAGAGCAGGAATGGGCATCATATCTTTGAAATGATACCCATTTTCAAGGGCTGAAATGACTCAGGGAATTGTCCCAGGTTCTCGGTGTCAGGCCAGAGCTACCCGAGTGAGTTTTACATACTCTAAATGCAGAAGGTATGGGGGGGCACTAGGATTTTGGCTGCCTTCTTCATTCCATATTGGGGGGACCCTAAGACTCTTCTCTCAAGAATGCCAAGTTCTGGAGAACTGTAGGTTCTCCATGGCCACCAGTCCCGGAGTCTGCTCAGAGGCCACCGGTGCGTCCCTGACAGTTCTCAGCTTTTTTTCCCAGCAGTCCCCTTTCTGTTCATAGGTGTTTCATCTGCAAGCTAGAAAAGGCATTTCCAACCTCTTGGTGGTGTGGCATCTCCCCGGCGGTGACGTCTAACATATCTGGAGATGGTGTCCAGTGGCCAACTGGACGTGGAGAGATGGGAAGCAAAATCCCTTCTCTGAAAAACAGAAGGCTGATGTTGACTAACAGAGCAAGTGGGTTTACGCGGCTTCTGGATTGTAGATTCACCCTGAATCTGACCTAGTGGACCAGGTCAGCTCTTCCGTGCCTCTTAAGTATGCAATCTAGAGGAGAGAGAAGGAACAGGGACAAATAGACGTCCTTAATTCTAGCCCATGGAGCTGACCTTCCTCCTGTATGGAGTCTCTCTGTCTGTCACGGCAGCTCTGAAGACTGCCTCGTTATCTGGTCAGAACCACACTCCCTGGGCTCCAGTTCCAGCTCCAGGTCCTCTGACCGATCCTCACAGCACACAGGTGCATCAGGGTAATCACAGGCTCTCAGGCCTGGCCACGCTGATAATCAGGCCTGGATAGCTCCTTGCTGTGGAGGTTGACCTGCTGTTTTCAGCAAAGCTGGCCGGAACTCTCCAGGAGTCAAGAGCACCACAAGGTCTTTCCTACAGGTTATAAAACCCCCAAATACCTTCAGGTATCGTTAGATGCCCAGTGGGGGATGAAATCACCTCTTACTGAGATAGCTCACATAGTAAATTCCCATTTTCAAGATGGCTGCTCAGATGTTTGAGAAATATAAACACAGAGCTCCACCTCTGCAATTTTGTCTTTCCCTATACACACACACACACACACACACACACACACACACGCACACGCACACGCACATACACACACACACATATTATTTTTGTGGTTATATTCACCCCAGTATCTTTTGTTATTCTCACCCATTTCCTCTAAACCCACTCTTTCCAGAAAGTCCCCCAGAGGCTACACCTTTAGTGGGAATGATGCTCCTGCCTCCAGCAACGCTTAACCATTTAACCAGCTGTGGAGCCTTGGGAGGGGTGTGGCCTTGAGATCACCCCCTCTTTCCATGATGGAACCTTGAAATGCTCCATTTTGTGCAGGTGTCCACAGCTGCTGTGTATACGTGATTGACACAATCATGCCATATCTGGCTCTCTTCCCCATCCCCGAGCTCTAATGATGTCTCCGTCTCCTCTTCTGAAATGTTCCCTGGACCGTTTGGGTACTGTCACAGATGACCCGTTTAGTCTGCGTGCTCAACAGTCATTGGTCCTCAGTACTTTGATCAGATATGCATCCTGCATTAAATGCAATCCTCGACCAAAGCAACCACTCTGCCCCTGACTGAGAGCAGTGCTAGTCTATTGGAAATAAATGCAAATATTTGGAAGGAGTTTGACACATCCATTTAAGAAAACGATGGATTATGTTCGCACTGTGTCCTTGCCTTCCCGTCCATACGTTTTGACAAGACTTAGAGTGCCAGCTATTACTGTCTCCCATGCAATGGGCCTCCAATCCAACCACAAGGCAGTAGTCTAGGGCCATAGAAATAGCTTGGCATGTAAAGGCACTTACTGTGTAAGCCTGATACTGTTAGTTTGATTCTAGGAACTCCAATAAAGGTGGAAGAAAAAACCACATGATCATCTCATTAGATGCTAAAAAAGCCTTTGACAAAATCCAACCCCCCTTCATGATAAAAGTCTTGTAGAGGTCAAGGATACGAGGAACATATCTAAACATGATAAAGGTAATGTATAGCAAGCCAACAGCCAACATCCAACTAAATGGAGAGAGACTCAATGCGATTCCACTATAATCAAGAACAAGACGAGGCTGTTCATTCTCTCCTTATCTATTCAATGTAGTGCTCAAAGTCCTAGGTGGGGCAGTAAGTCAATAAAAGGAGATAAAGGGGATACACAAAGTTGCCCTCTGACCTCCACACACGTGCTTTTGCATTCACACCCCCCATACACATCACATAGACAATAACAAATAAAAACGGGTTTTGATTGGCTGGAGAGCCGGCGCATTGGTTAAGAGTTCTTGCTGGTCTTGCAGAAGACACAGGTTGGGTTCTACAATCACACGTGTCTCAAAAATACCTGTAGTCCCAGTTCCAGGGCATCCAGTGCCTTCCTCTGGCCTCGTCTGACACAAGACATGCATGTGTTTCACATGTCTTCGTGCAGGCAGAATATGCATACACATGTAATAAAAATAAATACATCTTTAATACATTTCGCAAACAAACGAGCCAAAGGTTGATCTCTCCCAAGACAATGGTATCAGCGTCTTACGGTGGGGTACGTCCTGCCTGGCAGGGAGTGGCTGTAGCATGTTTAGAGCTGAGTAGCCTGTTGATGAGTTCATCCCTGAACACACTGCATAGTGTATTCTGTTACTACGAACACTAGCCAGCAAAGATAGCCCCCAACTCGCTCCCATGCTGATTCCTCTATACCGTATGTAGAAAGCAGTAGGTTGTATGGGGCTTTTCCCATGCATCTTTAGCTTTTGTTAACCTCCCTGCACTCACTTAAACTTTCAGCCTAGCATTCTTTGCTACTTCCAGATGCCCCATGTTTTACTATATCTCCCTCCCTTAGCCCCGTTCCTAGCTCTTTTTTTAAATGCCAATTTACTGGTGTCTATAGATACACCAATTTAAATACAGAAATCTGAAAAGCCAAACTTAGGATCCACATATGAGAGAGAGCATATGGCATTTGTCTTTCTGAGCTGGGTCACCTCCTTCAGTGCTGATTGTAAGTGGGGGGGTGTTAAATGCCCCCCATCCCCATTCTTCTGGCAGTTTCTTCAGCAGCATGGGTCCTGAAGGGAGGTCCAGGTGGTACCTCTCTCAGCACAGGCAAGCCCTAAGTGCTAACTCTACCTCTCTGTCAAAGCCCACTAGCCCTGTGTCACCTCTTCCGCTACTCTACCTCTCTGTCAAAGCCCACTAGCCCTGAGTCACCTCTTCCACCTGACCACAGGGTGCCTCAGGCCCCAAATCTTTTAGAGACCTTTTCTTGCCCCCAACAGAGCCTAGAAAGTCCCATAACACATAAAGGCTCAGGCGACAGTGCCTGGTCCTTCTATTCTGGTGCCATCTTATACTAACCTCCTTTGGCTATCATAAGAGGGTCCCTCGATCCCTGGTCCCTTCCAGAAGTGAATGTGCAGGTCATTTGTCCTAGAACCCTTATTCCGTTCTGGCTACTCTCAAGCTGAGGGGAGAGATGAGTCCCCCATAGTTGTGGTCACTCATCAGGATGGTTCTAGTTTTAGTTTGCCATAGGGACTCCTTTCTCCATGGCAACATGGGCCCTGGTGATATGGAAGAATGCAGGCCTGAAGTGTACCTCAGGATAGATGTGGGTAGCCCATACTTGACACATGAGAGATCCCAGCCTGTGTCTACCTTGTTAGGACTCTCCCTGATGCCAAGGCACAAACACCACCATCTGCAGCATCCCAGGAGACATCCACAGCCTCCTCTGCAGACATGATGCCAATAGCCAGAGACACCTGACCCATGGCAGAGACACCCTGACCAGGTAGTGAGGCCTCAACTGGCATTCTTGGTACCCAGTGTCTGTAGACACTCAATGCTTATATGCCCACGGTTCCTGATATCCATCCTTATGACACCTTCATCTACTCTTTTTTTTTTTTTTTTGATTTTTCAAGACAAGGTTTCTCTGTGGCTTTGGAGCCTTCCTGGAACTAGCTCTTGTAGACCAGGCTGGCCTCGAACTCACAGAGATCCACCTACCTCTGCGTCCCGTGTGCTGGGATTAAAGGCGTGTGCCACTACCGCCTGGCCCATTCATCTACTCTTTAGGTTAAGTGTAGCTAGTGTTTGGCATTTGCAGTCGAGAACAGTTAGGATTATGAGTACTGGTGACAAGCTCTCCTTTGGAGGACCCCATCTGTCACCCCTCTAACCTCTTGGGCTGCCCTACCCATGGGTGCCTCATCCCTCCTCAGGCCAGGGTATCTCCAGACAGTCTGGAAGGGCAGTGGGAGCAGGCTGTGGTTCTCCGAGAACATAGGAAGCTTCCCTTCTCAAGTTTCCCTGTGAAAAACATCTCCTGTTGTTCCTTGAATTGAGGATTTGTTCTGTTTTGTCTTTTCATCAAAGGGTAAAAATTCAACGTATTGTTTTCCTCTGATTCAAAGTTTATGGGGTTTAAGAGGCCTCCAGAGCAGAAGATCATATAAAGGAGAGGTGACGAGGAAAAGTGGATGAGAGTGAGGAACTCACAAGTGAACACTTTCCCAAAATGCACTGCCAAATCCAGTCAATGCTCATAAACCTTCACTAGGAAAATGATTCTACCCTACTAAAAATGGAGTACTGGGCCCCCAGAGATGCTAATACTGGCACATACCGTGGAAGAGGAAGACAATGCATCACCTACAGTGTGCCAAGTTTCAATCTGTTGGATTCTAGAGACTGTCTCATTTCCCATCTTAGTTCATCCTAAAGGGCCCCTCAACTGGGGCCTTCTCCCTGCAGAATTATGACTAGACAGTATGGTGACATGTTCTGTGCTTCTTTCACTGCCAAGTGAGTCATGAGCTTGTAGGTCACACACCAAGAGAGTCACTCAGCTCCCAGGAAGAAGCTTTTTGTCCATAGAGGGTGGAGTGGTGAGGCCAATTCTTCCGGGATCCAGTGGTGTTATTGCACGCCTAACACCTAGAGACAATCTTGTAGGCAAACCTTTCTAGGCCAATAAGACATTTAGAAACGCTGTATGGGGTCAGAGAGCAGGACCACTTTGTAGGACGAAAGACAAAGATGTTCTGACCCTTTCCATCAGTAGCTGGTGGCATGCAGAAAGGTCCAACCAAATCTCGCAACCTTGCTCAGTTTAACCTACTCATCTGGCACGGCTTTCTCCTGCAAAAGCATAAAGACCATCTCAGGTGTGTGCTCAAGTCACTGACACCGAGAGAAACTGTCCTTGGGAGAGCTCTGGGGTACCCGGAGGTTACGCCCATCTGGAGCAAAAAGCACCATCTTCACAGATGCCTGTGGCTTGCCTAATTGCATTTTCACAAACCGTGGGAAGCCCTTCCGTGCTTCTGTGGCACCATGCGTGTGGCCTAATGAGCTTTCTGAGCCTGGCATTATGAAATTGTCACACGTTATTTGTCAGAGAGCAGCTGCCTTGTGCCTGTCGCTGACTTAAGACTTGGGGGTAGGGACCTGTACTGTAATAGTAAGTCTCCATAATTGCAAAAATCTGTACAACTTCAATGACATGCAGCGAGTAATTTCAGGGCACTCACTTGACACGCACCTGGTTTCCTAGGTCTTTGACACTGCTTTTGAGTCTGGAAAAGGGCCAGGTAGCCTTGTTCTCATCCTGAAACAGGAGGACACGGTGCCTTCCTAATGAAAGGAGATTTGGGAGGGAATCAATATTGCTTTCCATTCCTTGTATCTTTATTTCTTTATGATCATGCCTTGCAAACATATAGTTTGGTTCCTGCACTGAATGTCCACGAGATATTTAACATGAGTACTCATGCGTGGTTACTAAAGGGCTGGTTGTCTCATTGTTCCTCTGCGTGATTGTTCTCTTTTTGCTGGGGGATGATGTCCCCCCGCCACCGCCCCTTTAGTTCTCTTCTGGCTTTGTTTTGCAACCCTGCTGTTGCTAATTATGAATTTTCTGCTCTAACGGGATCATAGCACAGCGTCCTCCGTCCCAGCTCTCACCTTATCAAACTCCTGTTGCTGAGTGAGTCTCTTGCCACTGGAGAGGACGTGGGCTCCGCCTTGCCAACTGTGGGGAACTCTCATAGCTTGTTGAGCCTGGAAAACATGTTCATGGCCTTTGTCCTAACCAAATCCTCGCTATGCGGATAGCTCTCTGATCTTTGGGGAGTGAGCATCGCTCTAACTTCACAACTACTTCCATAGAAATCCGTGGGGCATTCAAGGCTTCCCAAACATTGGCCAGGGAGAGCCCAGCCTGAGAACTGCAAGACATTAGTATACCTGTTCATCATAAATAATTCAGAAAACATAGAAAAGCCAACTCGTGCATGGGCCAACTGTGGTGACATGACTCAACCATAACGCCTCATTGTAATCTCCGCGTGAATGTCTGTGTGCACTCTGTGAAAAGGGATTATAAAATAACACTGTTTCATTAATTGCCTTTTGAAATTTATATTATTGTTTCTTGTGGCATAAAACACTGTGCCAGGTGACTGCTGGGTAGTACGGAGTGTGACTGTATCATTATATAATTAACAAATCTTACACTGCCTCTTTAAACTGATTTTTTTTTTAAACGCGACCTTATGGGCAACATAAAAATATTCTCAAAGAGATTTGACATGTCTATTTCCCAAAGATAAGTTTCCAGAATTGAAGTTGCTAGATCAAAAAAAGGGGAAGTTTTAAAGAGAAGTCTCTCTTGATTTGTTTCGAGCTATTCTACTTCCCATGATATCTGATTCTACTTTCTGTTGCTGGGATTAAATACCACGGGCTGGTGGTTTTATGAAAAAAAAAATAAGATTTTATTCAGATCATGCTTCTGAATACAGTAAGATCCAAAGGCTAAGAGGCTGAGACTGGTGAGGGACCTCTTGTTGTTGCTGGGGACTCTGTAGAGTGTTGAAGCCGGGCTAGAGGTTGCAGGCAACTGCAGACCAGCCTAGCTTTGGTCACGGGTTTACTCTAATGACAACCTATTGGCCAACTATGTTGTTAGTTCATAGCAACAGCAAATCATTAACAGACTACCTTATACATGAGAAAGTTCCCATTGCACGGTGGGATTCAATCAAGATGAGTTTTACTGATGGTCTATCCAGAGCATCTGGGTACTCTTCTTGTTTCCTTACTGGTGATTTGCTTGTTTGTTTGTTTAGTGTGTGTGTGTGTATATGTGCATGCACGCACACACATGTGTGCGTACACACACATATGCATACCAATACAGGTACGCTGCTGTTCATGTATCAGAGGTCGGTCATCTTTTATCACCTTGTGGAAACCACAGATCAGGCTCAGGACCAGGCCCACATGCAAGTTTCTTTACCCTCTGAACAATCACGCCAACCCCTTCTATGTTGATTTGAGTGAATAGACCACCGTGAGCAGAATTCCATGGATGTGTTTTTACAGATACTGATTCCTAGTAGCTTCACCCCATCTCTGCAGCCATGGCTCAGAGGTTGACTGACCCTCTCCATTAGCATTGCCTTGGGGGAAGCTACCAGTTTAGTATATAGACCTGTGTGTTAAGTCTGTGCTGGGGTCTACGCTAGCACTGGACAGGATGAGACACAGACAGCACCAGGCAGAAGAAAGACAGCTATACTCACAGATTCTGACATGCAGGAGGCAAAGCACACTATGCAAGGTCAAATGGGGGAGGACTGAGTTGGTCACGGCAGAAAACGGGAGACAATATGTTCTCAACCTCCATTCGGATTTACGGGGAATGGGGTTGACTAGGCATGGTAGGTATACAGAATCATTTTAAGGGTTTGATAGCCTAAGACAGTGTTCTTGGGACGACTGTTGGGTTGGTCCCTAATTGTCCAATCTTGGAGTGACTTGAGGCATGAGGAGTATTGGTTTGCTGTATGAGGCTTTAATAGAGATTCTGATTAGGGGTGGGGCTCTTAATTGGTTGTATACCAAAGTGGAGGGTTATAGGGTTAGCTGTATTCTTTAGGAATTTTCTAGCTCTACAGGGGCAATCTTTCTACTATAAAATGCCCAAATTCCAGTGTACAAAGAATGGGGAACATGAAAAAAATATATATAATTTAGCACCCTGATTCATCCCGAGCCTTACATCTCTCTTTTTTTAATTAGTTTATTGAGAATTTAATTAAACTGTTTTGGTCATATTGATCCCTCCTCCAACTCCACCCAGACATGCATTATCCTTTCCCTACCCAGCCAAGCTCTTGTCCTCGTTTTTCACCCACCAAATTCCATTTATATATTCTTGGGTGTGTGGCCTTCCATTAGCAGGCAATCAATTTAACGAAAGCTACCTTCTTAAGGAAAACTTTTTCCCAGCCACCTTATGGGCAACATCAATTGTCAATAGCCACTCAGATAAAGAAGGGATTTCATGTCCATGTACCCCTCTCCATGTCGACATTTGATTTGAGCTTGTATGGGGATTGTACATGCTGTTACAATAATAATAATAATAATAATAATAATAATAATAATAATAATAATAATAAGTGTAGCTATCCTGTTATGTCTATAGGACACTGTCTGTCTCCTTACATTTATATACCACTTCTGGTTCTTAACAGTTTTTCTATCCCTTCTTCCCCAAATCATCCCTGAGCCTTTGGAGGAGAGAATTGATATAGATGACAGCCTTAAACAGGCTGAATGTTCTCATCTCTTATTCTCTGCATTTTGCCCAGCAGTGGTCTCTGTGCTAATCAACCTGAGAAATACGATAACCTCTGACCTGATAAGACATTCCCACTGGTGCAATAATGCCACAAATATCATGGGAATAACAAAACCATTTTCTGAAAGGATTAAAGCCCTGCTCCCCGCATAAAACTCATACCTGGGACCATTGTGGGGTCACGAGTCTGTGGCTAGACAGCTCATAGGCCATGGGAGATGACCTACCACTATTACTCTGCCAGACTGACAGAGTAGTGAACCAACGCCCAGTGATTTGTTATCGCCATAGATACATCAATGCATCTCGCAGCACACACCACAGAAGCTTCTCTCTGCGGTAGACAGTGGCCAGTGCATCTTTGAACTCTTACGGACACCAAGTCATTTCCCCTTCTCCTGGGTAGCTTTCGTTTTCTTGCAGCGCTGAGGATCAAACCAAAAGCCTTGTGGACATACTCAATGACTGAACTACTTCCCCAGCCTAACAACTTTCTTTGGAAATAGATAATTGCTAGATTTGAGTTTGACGTTTTCCAAGCTCTCCAAACTGCGCAGAGCTCTTCCCTTCCAGATTTTCCGGGAGCTGGCAGGTAAGCAGCATCTTACTCATCTCATCTGATACCCCAACACACCCCTCGCTGACCCTCCTCCAGCACAAACAGAAACAGCCATGACAGCCCAGTGCTCCCACACTGGTCTACCCAATGGCAGGACAGAGTGAAAATGTCCCAAAGTCAAGACTTGGTTGTATCTGTGCGGCCTACACAGAGTGGTCTACTGAGGACAAAGCCGAAGCTCCTGGCAAGGCACTGTTATGCATTACCCGTCTCTTTCAAATCGTCAGGCGTCCGTGTCATTTCATTAGAATGGAAGAAAAAATTAGTTCTAATTATGGAATGTGTGTTTTGAAAAAGAGGTGGGAGGGGAGAGGTTTTTAACCACAATCTTTATTACTTTCTTTTTGTTGGGAAAAAAAATCTAAAATTGGACCCAAATTAAATAGGACTATGAGCTTTTGACAGTTCCCCTTGTGACTGGATTACTAAATATTATTATTTCTATTCATAGTTTGCATCGCTTCTGAAAGCGCTGTCATTACAGGGAACAAAAACACAACAAAAACCCTTTTAAATCCTCTGTGGCGAATTCTCTAAATGGGTAGGCATCTCGCAACACCTCTCAACCCTCTTCTGGAAGGCCAACTGATATTACCTTTTAAAACCATCGATATCTAAATATGTTAGTCCTTTAGTATTTAGTCATTGTCAGGCACTGCCCAAACTTTCCTCGGGCCCCACAGTCTGTGTTCTTCTCTTCTGTTGAGGCCAGAATGCTCTCTGCAGTGGGAAGTTGTTTGTCCCCGGGGACATGGTCGTTGGCAGCCCCTGGCTTTCTGTGTCAGTTCGTGGGCTGTGTGTGTCTTACATCAGCTACCTTCTCTCAGATCTAAGTTCAGAAGGCTGAGCTGAAAGGTACCTTGGTCATGAGTTTGCAACCTCTGTTCCCTTCTTGCAAATGACACCCCAAGATCTGGGATAGCCATCAGCTTCTGCTTTGGGAGGGAGGCTTCTCCTCAGCCTGCTCAAACTGCAGGTGCGCTCTCAAACCTGTCCTTTATGGAACAGGAAATAGGAACAGAGTCCTTTTCAGATCCTGCAGTGGGTGGCACCTGGGAAAATATGGTTTATATCCCACTGGGACTCACTGTGCACTAGGCTGTCCTGGTGTTCTGCTAACCATCTACAACCGATAAGGGAACAATTTCCTTTCTTGGGCTCTAAACATCTAAGGCTTGTTGTGATCCAGTTCTGTAGTCCAGCACTGGGCTGGAGCTGTCTCCACAGCTCCCCTCTCTCAGCACAGAAATCAGGGCATTCAAGGAACAGAGAGACCCAGTTTAAGCTTTCTTGAAGCGGGGTTTGATCTAGCAATGTCCTGGTAGGAGATCTGCTTCTCGTGTCCCTTTGTACACCGGTGACAAATTTTGCTGCTGTAGTCCCCAGAAAGCCTTTTTTCCTCCCAGCCCCTCCTGATGTTCCCAAGGACTACAGGTGCCTTTTAGAGGCCGGCTGTTGCACACTGCAGCCACCCTGGGTGCTCTTTCGGTCCCTTTGATGACACATGAATGTGGATTCTTGTCTATTTCCGCTGCACTCTCTCAAAGGACTTTTCTGAAACCATATGTGCTGAACCCTGGCCAGCACGCTGCCCTTTCATTTCACTGTAGCTCAGACCCCAAAAGACTAAAGCTCCTTCAGAGCCATTCAGACTGTGTTTCAGAAATGAGAAAAAAATAAATAGAAAGTTTGGAATACTTTGCAGAAGTGAAAGTCAGATCTTGGCAGAGCCTCTTTCCATTTCTCTTTGGAATGAGGTGGGAAATGATACAAACTGGATGCAGCTTCAGAACGCATCCCCCAAACCTCAGATGTGCCGTCATCAGCCAGACTTTCCCAGCTCCATTTATAAAACGTGCCCCCTCCCTGTCAAGAAGAGAAAAGACACCAAGACCCCATCTTCTATCCGGCCCAGAGACATATTTCTCTATAATCAGGGACTCTCGGCTCTACAATCATCCATAACATCATGTCGGTGTTGTTCCGCCGTGACAGATGCACCATGTTTCCACTACAAACAGGCCGTTAATCTCCCATGTGTCCATAGTGGCATGGTCCCAAAATCTGCACAAGACTGTCTACTGGGAGTAGCAGAGAGACCCGCTGGTTCTCATCTATAGTGTGATCGGAACACATGTACAGATACAGAGCGCCTCTTACCCAGAGCGCGCTGAGATAGCTGAGTAACATCAGGGTCTCCGGCTAGGAAGAGCCCAGATGCTCTTCCAGGGAAGTGAGTACCTGTTGACAGAGGCTGTTTGTTCGTTTCCTATTCGCCCAGACCTGAAATAATCACTCAGAAACTATATTAATTAAATCACTGCTTGGCCTATTAACTCTAGCTTCCTATTGGCTAGCTCTTACACCTTAAACTAACCCATCTCCATTAATTTGTGTATTGCCATATGGCTGTGGCTTCCTGGCAAGGTTCCATCACGTCTGTACCCTGCAGTGGCTACATGGCTTCTCGCTCACTCAGCCTACTCTTTCTATATATATATATCTCTTCAAGCCTGGCTATATTCTGTTAAGCCATTGGCCAAAAGCAACTTCTTTATTAACCAATAAAAGCAACACATATACAGAAGGACTTCTCAAACCATGTACCAATATTTTGTTTGGTGTTTTCTGGTTTAGTACAAAGAACAGAAACCAGCTAATAGGAGGTAGCTTTTCACACCACATTTTCACATTCCCTCTTTGCTCAGCAACACAGCCACTTCCGTTGGTCTGCAGACCTAGACATCCAAAGGCTGGACCCCTGGGCTGTGCTGACACCATTGCAAAGGACAGGTTATCTTCATGACTCCCATCAGTGTCTTTACCTTCTCAAGGCTCTTAGAGATCATCACTGTCTTAACCACCTGGCCAGGCTAGCACAGAAAGTCTTTCTGATCCCAAATTCTTATTGGTGGACCCTGGAGAGATTTCTGCACTCCTGGGTAGTTTGTATCTGTGCATCCATGAAGTGGAGTAAGGATATATATGCATTTTTGGACAAAAGCTATGAAAATAAAACAAAATAGGAGGCTCACCCATCCATCCATCAAAATGTGCTTGAAGAAAACCCACTGAACAAAGGGAACCTGCTAAGAAGAATCATAGAGTACAGGGGTGTGTGTGTGCGTGTGTGCGTGTGTTTCCCCATGCCCCTCCTACTTAGCTAGGATCTTCCTATATAGCCAGGCTGGTCTCAAAACTGATACTTCCCTACAGCAGTCTACTAAGCGCTGGGACTGCAAGCACTCCACATTTGGTTTACCAATGTCTTTCAAGAGCTTCTTTCCAATTCTTCAATTTCAGCATATGAGTGACATATAAGCAGCTAAAGTAGAACTTAGCCGACAGATGTCCTGTGAGAGGACACGCGTGTGACGAAGGGACTTTGGTTTTTCTGACGGCAATTTAGCATAGTTCCAGGGTCACAATCATCCATACAGCAGTACCCCTAGCCCAGGTCACTGTCCGTCCTGGACACATCAGGGCACATAACTGGTGGCTCGGACTCACAAGCAGAGCTTGGATAATGGACACTCACAGGGACAACGGCGGCTCTGCTTAGCGTAGCAGTGTGACTCCACCAGACAGCAGACACAGAGTCGCAGTGTGAACAAGTACAGTGGGTTCGTGAATTAAGGCATTTGGTGGTGACTACGGCAGTGACTTTCATTCGTAGGTTTCTTTGTGTCACCCTCAGGGCCCTTCATGCTTCCCAATTCAGTCCAAATTTGGAGTAACAAAAGACAAAAGGGGAATGGGGTCTACATATAATAACCGGGTCCTACTTTGGCACGCTCTCCAGGCGGCCTGAGTGGCTGCGTTCTGGTGACACTCTTCGATGCACTCTGGAGACCCCCTCCAAGACAATCCCTGCCACAGACCAAACAATGTCATCTTCCGTCAAGGAAGACATGCGTGTCTCTCAACACTGCTTCCTAAATATGTCAAGTGGCCACCTCCCGGACTGAGAGGATGGGAAAGATTAGGGAATAAGTAACTTTCTCCACACATGAGAGGATGCGATAGCCAACAGCTATGCAATGCGTAACAGACACTAACCTGCACACAATAAATCAATGACACCTTCGGGTGGTTACAAGGACAAATCTTCATGCTGCCAGGTCCTCAGGAAGTGCCACTATTAACCCCAGAAGGAAATAGTCATGAGGGAGGAAAGGGACAGTTTTGGGTGACGAATCACAGGCACCGTGACAGAGTGCCTACCGTGTGGGGGCTGCCACAGACCTGTGTGGTGGGCACCGTCACCTTCAAAAGCGCTGTGTGGTAGTGGCAGACAGTGTTTGGCTCTGTGCGACTTAGTGACTACCATCTCTATCTCAGTTCCTCATTCCCCATCTGTAAAATAAAGAGGATAACAATACTGACATCCACACAGCTTTTGGAAACCGTCTTCCATGATTGTGATAGAAAGGTAAACTGAGGCTCAGAGGTAAAGCTTAGTTAGAAGTACACAAAGTGACATCGAGGTCTAATGTTGCCTGTCTGACACTGAGGTCGGAGCTCCGGTGGTCTGCCTTGTCACCTGCCCTGACCCTGCAGGAGGGGATGTCCCCTTCCCTGTTTTTGCTGATAGAGTTGGGAACACCTGTTGCTCATAGAATGCAAGAGAGGCAGATAATTCTGGTGGCTTCTTTGTGTCCTCAGTAAACTAGGGGTTAATCATCTTGATCTAATTCGCTTTCTTGCCCCCTGGGAAAGAACAACCAAGGTAAATGTATTTGAAGGAAAGCTTGCAGGGGACCAGCAGGTGGGCAGGGAGACAAGGCAGGCCGTCTCCCAGAAGACTGCTGCCATCCAGAGAGTGGAAGAAACACTGGGTGAGGGAACCTTGCCCCAGGGGGCCTGGATTCAACCAGTGCCTTTCACTCCAGGTAGCTTTGGAAATAGTTCATCTCCCATCCCCCACGGAAACAGGTCACTCACTGGTGGCTCATGTCCTTAGTGAACAGCGGCACTCTCGGGTGCGGATGTGGGGCTGTCTGGAAAGCAGGAAGCCAAGCTCTCTTCCTCTTCCGCACTGACTTAGATAAGCTTGTATGGAAAATGGGTGCTGGACTGCAGATTTTTAAAAAAACCTCAAAATCCAGAGTTGCAGTCTAGGAGAAAGCAGAGATTTCTTAGAAATAGGTGCAGTAATCAGGTCCACTGAGTCCAAACCATCCACCCTGAGAAACCCATGGCCACCTGCGGAAGGAATCCTCTGCTTCCGAGCCAGGCTGTGAATCTGTCTTCAGTCTAAAAAAAAACATTCGGTATATTCAAGTTGGTGACAAATACTTAGGCATTAGAAATCATTACTTAGACATTTGGAATCATCACAACCAATTTTCTTTTCTTCACATTCTGTTTGTCTCAATTTTTCTAAATTTCTGCTACACCCCCACCCCCACCCTTTCCTGGCCTTCTTTTGTAGTGTTTGAATTTTCCATCCTGGTTTTTTTTTCTCTTGACAGTTGTGTAATTATACATCCTAGTTTCTATTCAGTTTTATTAGTTCTGAGAAACGTCTTAGTCATTAAGTTTTCATGTGCTGTGCTTACTCATTCTCTGCACTGCCTCCTGGAGAACCTGTACTTCACACCCGCCCCTAACTAACGCCTTTAGAACTTTGTCCCTTCTCCTGACCCTTAGTCAGTGCTTCCCCCAGCAGGCAGGCTCACTGTGTGCAGATTTCTCCATGAAGGCAGTTGTGTTTCATTGTGTGGGAATGAAGAGAATTAGGATTGTAGCACTGTGGTAAGAGGTCTGAAGAAAGATGGCTCATCTCGGAGCTTAACAATGCTACCATGTGTGAGGTCACGCCTCCTCACCTAAGACAACATCAATAGCCATAGCATTTCCCCATTGCCCTGGCCAGCCCACATCTAGGTCATCCATCGCTCCTGGCCCATCTCTGTTATCACCGTCCTTGTCTATAGAAACAATACGATTATTTCAGCTTCGTCACCATGTCTGACCAGCATGGGATGAGCTTGCTATTACCCACATACTGCCTGAGTTTGAAACACGCAGGAAGTTGGAGGGTATCAAATGGGAAAGCCTGCAGCTGCCTGCTGATGAGAATTCCAGTTCCTCCTGGGGAGGGAGTCATCCTACCTGGAAACTCTGGACATCCTGCAGCATGCCACCTTGGGCTGCTAGCTAGGAACGGATTGCTCTAGGTCCAACTCAAAGATCAAGACTCCCCTCTTTTTGCTTCTGTCCTCAACCCCACATCCCAATGCACTTGCTCCCATATCCGTACCAGCTGTGGACCTGGAAGCCACCTGGAAAGACTTCCCACCTGTCCCAATACATGATGAGCCATTGCCTCGTCAGCCTGCGCTTGTGACAGAGCAAGACTCATGGTCCTTCTCCACTCATTCTGACCCCTGGGCCCATGGACTCGGTTAATAGTCCCTTGAGTCTGTCTACAAGTGCCATCTATGTGCGTGAGGCTCTGACTGGCAGCATGAGGCAATGTCCTGTAGGCACATGCGTACCATGCCCCTTGACTGCACTGTGGATTTTTCTTCAATTTCTTTTTCTACTCCAAAGCTCAAGGCTGTTGGCTAGGGATAAATCTCAGTTGGTAGATTACTCATCTAGCATGCACTAAGTCCTGGGTTCAAACCCCTAGCACTATGTAAACTGAACATGAGGTACACAGGGAGGTAGAGACTGTGAAAAACCGTAAGTTCAAGGTCATCCTCAGCCACACCCAGAATTCAAACTTGCCTTGGTAGACTTCAGACCCTTTCTGAAAAACAAATAAACAAACAAAAACCAGGAGCACATCTTAGCATTGATCTAGGTTCCAGTCAACTTGCTTGTGGGAAGCCCTACAGAACAGCCAGAACACCATTCCCCGTCTATACTAAGACACAGTAGCACTCCCTCCTATTTTTACATTGCCGTCGATGAAACTAGGCTGTGTCCCACTGTGGACTTTTACCATTGAAATTATCAACAACTCTGAGAAATGGTGCACAGAGTTAACAGTACCTCTGCAATGGCGCCAGCATAGATGGAATGCAATACAGTCACTTGGAAGATGCGGAGCATGGCCTGGGCTAAAGGTCCCCTCCCCTGTCATAGTGGAGCATCCTGGGGACGGACCATGTGATTCAGCTCCACAGTCCCCATCATGGAGCGGGAAGTTACTGTCTAGACCGCAATTATCGTCGACTATAATTACTGTTATTATTTAAAGGCACCAAAGCACCCAAAATTTAGAAAGAAGCGAAAATGGTTCACAGAGTCTTAAAGCCCCATTTTAAAATAGTCTCCACCAAGCCCTCCCTCCCTTGTTAGACAGGACGTCTCCAGCATTTCTGGGGGAGGTGGTAAAGAAGATGCTAGAACCCGTAAGGAGCTGGGCATCTGGTTGAAGCACAGTCACTGTTTAGTAAGTTTTATTTTATTTTTTATTTTTCTTTTTCTGTTTTGTTAAGTTCCTAAATTAGCTTACTCTGAGGTCAGTGCCAATGTTGGGCTCTCTATGACTGGATGCATGTCAGCTTGGCACAAAGAGGCCCCAGCATTCTGCTAGCCTTGTGTGAATGTCAACAAAGCCCACAGGAGTTTCCTTTTTTTTACATTTTAAGAAGTATAGCATGTGACTCGCACCTCAGTCTGCTTTGGCTAAAGTGTACACACAACATTTGGAAAAACAGGACTGTGACAGTGTAAATGCTATGGGCTATTTTTTTCTTCCATTTTTTTTTTTAATTGAGAAAAGGAAAAAAAAGTATCCGCCTCCTCCCAGCCTCCCATTTTCCCCCCTCCCTCACTTCTCCCCCTCCCCCCACTCCTCTCCCCCTCCCTCTCCAGTCCAAAGAGCAGTCCGGATTCCCTGCCCTGTGGAAAGTCCAAGGTCCGCCGCCCTCCGTCCATGTCTAGGAAGGTGAACATCCAAACTGGCTAGGCTCCCACAAAGCCAGAACATGAAGTAGGATCAAAACCCCGTGCCATTGTCCTTGGCTTCTCATCAGCCCTCATTGTTCGCCTTGTTCAGAGAGTCCGGTTTTATCCCATGCTTTTTCAGTCACAGTCCAGCTGGCCTTGGTGAGCTCCCAGTAGATCAGCCCCATTGTCTCAGTGGGTGGGTGCACCCCTCGTGGTCCTGACTTCCTTGCTCATCTTCTCCCTCCTTCTGCTCCTCATTGGGACCTTGGGAGCTCAGTCCAGTGCTCCAGTGTGGGTTTCTGTCTCTATCTCCATCCATCACCAGATGAAGGTTCTATGGTGATATGCAAGATATTCATCAGTATTGCTATAGGATAGGGTCATTTCAGGTTCCCTATCCTCAGCTGCCCAAGGGACTAACTGGAGAATTCTCAGCAGAAGAAGTTCAAATGGCCAAAGGACACTTAAGGTCATGCTCAACCTCCTTAGCAATCAGGGAAATGCAAATCAAAACAACTTTGAGATATCATTTTACTCCTGTCAGAATGGCTAAAGTCAAAAACACCAATGATAGCCTCTGCTGGAGAGGCTGTGGAGGAAGGGGTACCCTCATCCATTGCTGGTGGGAATGCAATCTTGTGCAACCACTGTGGAAATCAGTGTTTCGGTTTCTCAGGAAATTCGGGATCAACCTACCCCTGGACCCGCTATGGGCTATTTTTAAAAAAGTAACTTGGTTTCCAGAATGGTCTACGTAGACACCCTTGGTCAAGTTTACGAACTACAGCCGCTTCCCCCAACCCCATGTGTCGTTTGTAGTTTTACTTACCCCAATTGTAGTTATCTGTCTTCTCATGTAAAGGTGTAGTGAAGAAATAATCTTTTACATCAATAACTATAAGAGGGCATCCTAAAGACAATAGGGAAGGAAAATGAGTTCCAGATTATAGACAGTGCATTGGCGGAATCACCTTGTTAACAGCTCTCAGATCTGTTAGCCTTCTCCATTTTCCAGATTTCTTTTTTAATAACAAATACAGGAGAATTTCAAGGGCTGGTTTAGTCTTCAATATGCTGAGCATCTAGTTGGTCCTATACCAGCTGTTCTAAAGCCCGCCATTTCTCTTTTGTTAAAGGTCATTGCTTAACCCATATAGGTTTCATTGTATATAGCTTGACTATATGTCAGCATAAGGGCCCTCACCAAGAATTTGTTCTTGGGAAGCCTCAAAACCTCTGATTCTACCATGAGTCAGCCTTAGCCTCTTCTCTCCAAAAACTCTTCCACTGAAGCTGTGGACCGTGGTCTAGTACAGCTGAAGCCAAGCTACTTCTCCCCATACCTATTTTTGTCTCTATGGTACCTTTCTTTAAATTTATGTCTATCCAAATCCAAACTTTCTGTTTTGATATGAATACTGTTTAAGTTTTCCACAGTGAACAATACATTTTCCTATAGTAATCTCTGAAGTCTCCAGGAAGAAGACGGGGCCTACAACGATTTCGTCTGGTTCATATGATGCCATTCATCTGATAGCACCTCTTAAAGATTGGCTTTGGACTACAAACTTCTCAGGACAATTTCAAGGTAGCTAGCTGAGATGATCTGGCCTAAGAGACTACTCTAGCCAAGATTTGAGACAAGCCCTGCACTTTCCCATTATGCAGAGACTGGACAACAAATGATAAAGCTACCTCTCTCAGGACAGTTAACCAAAAAAAAAAAAATTCAGGATCCCCCAAAGATACCATTGCATGCAGAGAGCAGTAAGTAAATTTAAGGATACAACACCCACATTTCCAAGGGGTTTTTGGTCACTCAATGGACTATGGATGTTTAGGGGTGTTGGTTATAAGTTTTTATTGGTAATGGTCAAGATAAAAACTGAACAAAGGAAATTAGATTCAAGGTTCTTGTTTTGAAAAAAAGGAATATAGATATGATAGGATAAAGGGTAGATTCAATAATCTACCCTGAAAAGAAAAAAAGGAAATTGATATAAGATAAAAAGGCAGATTGCTGAATCTACTTTAAAAAAGCAACTATTAGTTTTAAATGTTTTACATTGGATTGGACTTTTGTATATTGTATACAAATTTTGTAAATTGATACAAATTTGGGTTAAATTTTGTTAAAATATACTGTTTTTAATCTTGTTCAAGGTATTGTACCTATAAAATTCATTTAACAATGCAATGCAAATTTCTAGTCTTTGAAAGTTACTACTACCAACTGATTAGGGTAATAGGGAAATGCAGGTTAGTAACTGCTCACCTATTATAATCAAACAGAAAAGTCTATCAGATATGCTAAGCCTGTAGGCAGAAGACAGATGTCCCAATGTTGCAGAGGAACTCTGAGTGACTGTCCAGGCAGCCAGCAGTTTCTGTCATTTCCCATATTTTTTTGGAAGTCTCTTGCTTACACTGCCTGTTTACATGCTTAATGTTATTTCCTTCTTGGGTCTCTGAGGGACTTGAAAACTAGATAGTTATAGTTTTCATTGTTTACTTGATGCAGAAAGCAAGTTATGATAGAAAGCAAAATAGGTACAAGACTTTAGACTCACCAAGATAGGATAGGTAGGAAGTGTTCTGAAGTGTGTCACTAAAGGTGGGCTTGGAAGTTTCAAAAGCCCAGGACAGGCGCAGTCTCTGTCTTTCTACCTACGTTTCAGGTTGTAGAACTCTCCGTTCCTTCTCCAGTGACTGTCTGTGTGCTGCCATACTCCCCACTGGGATGATAATGGGCTAAATATCTGAAACTGTAAGCCACCCCCAATTAAATGTTTTCTTTCATAAGAGTTTCCTTGTTCATGGTGTCTGTTTGTAGCAATAGAACAGAAATGAAGGGAAAATCACCTGAGAGAAAGATGTGTAGTTCACCAAACCTACACTGGAAGAGACCCTCTGAGCTCTTCCTCACATAAATGTCGTTCGCTTCCGGAAACAGGCACACACAAAGGCTTCTGGACAGCTGCTTAAGTCACCGGGAGAACATATCTTTGCCTTAGCTTCTCATTGTCTAAGCCAAACATCACAACGCTTCCCTGTGATTACAGAGCAAGTGTTTTCACTTACCCATGAGTAATCTGCCTCTCGCGTGTTAAGTAGCAATCCTTCTAATTACCCAAGCATTCTGACAATGGGTAGGTGACCCTGCGTAGGCTCAGCTCTCCTACCTCTCTGTTTGCAACTATAGATTTAGGGCTAGTAAATTTCATTCCTGCAGCATTGCCTGTTTAAAAGGCAGAGGTAGCTAAGATTCGTTTAATTGGCTCACATTTGTTGGGACCTCATGGTCTCTGTGCAAACAGTTCCCACAGCAGAAGTTGAAACGTACATTCTTTCCTTACTTCAGGACTCTTTCTTTCTCTCATGTCAATGCAAAAATGAAAATAGCTTGGCTTGAGTTGACCGGCGACTGGCTACCAGACATTATTCGCGTAATCCCCACCCACTCTTCTTTACACTAGCAAAATCAAAGACATGAATAGGGGTGCTACAGGCAGGCGGGACATCTCAATCTCCCAGGAGCTTTCACATGGAAGGCAGGAGAAGATTTTCACCCCCCATGCAGAGCAAGAATTTGCTTTCCCTCTGCTTTCTTGTTCTATCTGTGCCCTCAGTGGGTTAGAGGATACCCACCTACCTGGGTGAGAGCAATCTTCTTTACCAAGCCCACTGATTCAAGCACAAAGCTCCGAGGCACATCCAGCAAGAATGTCTTACCAGCTATCTGGGCATCCCTTAGCCAAGTCAAGTTGACAAATAAAATTAGCATCACACCTGGTATGGGTCTAGGGAGGGTCTCTTCAGAGGGTTCGCTGTAGAAGGGACCCCTGGCTGTCCGGGATGGCTCTTTCCAAGTACATAGACAGATCAAAAGCAAAAGGATAAAACGGAGTCTTAACAAAGACTGCACCGCACCTGAGCTGGTGAAGTGTGAATTGTGGAAGCTCTGTTTATGTTCTGGCTCCTCAGGGAGCCTAGGTACAAAGGCAGACTTTATTGCAGTAATGAAAACATGCATTGATTTACAAGAGTTTGGAAATGCATTTCCACAGATGAAAGAACACAGAGGAAACAGGAATTAATACTCCTCCCTCTCCCTCCCATCCTGGATGTGAGATTTGGATGGAAATATGGTTCAGGGATGAGGCAGAGAGCAGGGACAAATGTCAAGTGCTGTGTGGTGCTGCCCTGTGGAACCGTCCCACTCGCCATCCATATGGGCAGCAAGAAAAGCCGGCCAGCTCTGCTGTTTTCATTCTGGTCCTAGCTCCATGCTTCTCACTGTCTCAGATGAAGACATAAAAGCAGGGAGATTATAACTTTTTCTTCCTTCTCTCCTGGCTGCCATCCGAGCCTCATTCATGTGTTCATGAGATTGCTTATATAACCAATCTCGATGGGAAACAGAGCTGAGCTCAATAGACAGATTCCGAGACTACCAGATTTGTACCTTCGCGGGCTTCCTTGTAGCTAGAGTGTGGATGCTTGCACACACCTATCCTCCCCTAAAAGACGGGGAGCTCGGAGAGGTGACCAAGGCCAATACTTCTGCAGGTGGCAGATGGCCAGAGGCAGAGGCAACAACTTTGCCCTTTCAGGGTGGTACTGATACCATAGCCCAGCGTCTGTATCCATGGTCAAAAGTGAGACAGACAATGGGCAAAATGTGCTATTAGTTGGCAGGGAAGCAGTATCCTTTACAGGTAGAATACGGCGAGGGCTTGTGATGCTTCCTTCTGTTGCTCAGGCTATCTTCTCCCAGTGTCAACTCAAAACCACAATTCTTACCTTAAAGTATAGAGGGAGGGGGAGGGGGAGAGAGGGAAAAGGAGAGGGAGAGGGAGGGAGAGAATGACTGAGAAATTTATTCTGTGGTCAAATATAAGTGACATGGCCCCAGAAAAACAGATTTCGGTTATTCCAAATGCCATGTAGCAATTTCATGAAGCTTTTATGGGAACAGAACAAAACTTATCATAAATCAGCACACTTTTCAGATACCTTGGAGGAAGCGGCACTTAGGTGGGTTGAAGCACAGTGGGGAAGCTCTGCTAGAGGCCTCAGATGCTGTCTACTGACACAAGCCTTTCGGCGGCTGTGAGCTACCGGTCTAGTACGTTGGTGCATCATGGAAGGTTTTACCTGTGAGCCACAGGGAGGTTAGGTCAGACACAGAGGTGAGCGTGGAGTGGCTAAAGGGAGCTAAAGACACTTTGTAATTTGGTTCCAAATCCGCCACCCCCACCCCAATCAGCACAGTTCCAATCAGTCAGTCAGCGTTGGGGCGCTCAGGGGAAGACGGAGCTGTCTTCAGAAACTTCCTTTCCTAGCTACCCCTGCTCAGCTTCCGAGACTTTACCCAGGATCCTCTGAGCCTCCCCGCTTTCCTCCAACCTATTATTCTCTATTTCCCTCGGCCAGACTTATACTTATTGCTAGAAACTAAGGATGCTGAATGGGACATGCTGAAGGCATGAAGTTGGAAGGGAAGCCATCCAGTAGAAGAACAATTGAAAGCATCACTAGCAGCCAGAATGGAAAGACATCGAACAGAGAAAATCCATGTCACCACTGGTGAGTCAGTGGCATCAGATCTGACCGGAGTGGAGTTTCTCCACCCTGAGTGGAAAACAGATATTATTAAGAAGCAAAGAGACACCCATCAGGGTTGATTTCAAATATTTTTAATAAGCATATTATCTCTATTTTAACACATTACTAGTCAAATATAAGGAAACATAAAACTAGGTATAAGCGCCTTACGATTGTGGCTCGTTTACAGTTATGAAACCAAAACAAATCTACAGATTAATTACAAGCAGAACTACAGAAGCAATAACATTCAAATTAACATCGTTAATTTAATGAGTGAGATGCTGGTTGTTTTGCTGAGGCTGGATCGCCTCATGGCTCTGGCAGGGACAACTAAGACACAGGAGGACTCTAAAAGAGGGCTAGCCTGTCTTTATCCCCTCAGCTGGAATCCACCGAGCCCTGGACTTCCTCCCATCCATCACGTCGCGACTTCCTCTTTGTTTTCTACCCCGGTCCTCTCTGTTCTTTCTTCCCCTGAATAAACCATGCCTTAATAGAGCCGTAACATATTGAAGTCACTGGCCCTCCATGGTGCCCATGCTGAGCACTGCTCAAAACAATGGCAAGCAGGAAAGAAGGCCAAACTGCTCGTGTGCAGACTGCACAGCATTCAGCGGATGGGGAATGAAGGTTCATGGTACAAAGACGCTGGGCACTCACTTCAGACAGCAACAGGGTGCAGTTGGGTCCTGTTTAATGCAATTCTTTGTCTCTAGCACAAATGCAATGAAAGTTTTCAGGCACGCCCTGCATGAGTCATGTGAGTGCTTGCACTGCAACTCTGTTCATGAAGGCTGTTTGGGGCATTCTAATTGCCATCGCTAGGGACGAAAATGCAGCAATCACAACCAAGGGAACTGCGCATTTCAACGCGCTCACTTCTAAGAAACACAGTAGGCGCATCAGTTGGAATTAAAATCCTGTTTACAAAAATTCCGAGGAAGCCAAGTGGCTCAGAAGGTAAAGGCACCTACGTTCAAGCCTAACGATAGAGTCCGATCCCTGGAATCCACATGGTGGAAGAGACCTGACTCTTGTATATCGTCATCAGACCTCTACATATGTAGTACCTTATCATGGAGACTCACACGCATGTGCGCACGTGCAAACACACACACACACACACACACACACACTAAAATCTTTTAAAATAGAAGTAAAATAAAATAACATGTATTTTGCCTGAGGAAATGCACAAAGATGTATGTCAAATTTAAGTATTTGCCTGTAATAAACAGGTCGCCCAGGAGGTATCACGATAAAGGATACGGGAATGAAAGCAGATGTGCTAACCAGCAAGAGAAAAGCTTTCTGTTAACCAAAAGGATACTAATTTCTATTGTTAACCAAGCACGATGAATTCAGAAGCTCAATCCTTTTAATTATGGCAAATAAAAATATCAAATAAATAAAAGGGGGAGACAGTGCTGAGGAAGAAAAGGAGAGCGGGGTATGACAGGAATCTACAAGACACACACATCTATATCGATTCTTTTGAAAATCCTGCTTTGGAATACGGAGACAAGGGGTTTTGAAAGCTGCAGTTATAAAATCTTCCTTTAAAAGGCAGATGAGCATCCACCCTCAGAGTCTGTACTGGGGTAATGCTCGTCATATAAAGTGAGTTTGGTAGTGCCCCTTCCCTTTCTAGCTTGTGAAATACTGCGAGAGACTCTTACTCACAGATCTGGCAGAACGCAGCCCCGACTCCCTCAGGGCCTGGGCTGCTTTAGGATGGGAGACTTTTATTACTTTTCCATCTCACTTCTTATTCAGGTTTATATCCCCCTGCTATCATTTTGGCAGGCTGTACGTGTGGGGCAATGTATCTATTTCTTGTAGAGTTTCTAATTTGTTGGAATGTAGGGTTTCAAAGTGGACCGCCAGGATCCGCCCAGGGTCACTGGTGTCTGTCATAACATCTCCCGTACCTTGCCCTTTGTCTGATACTTGTAAGGTAGGTCAGAGCAAGCCGACTCAGAAGTGGATAGTAGCAGGGCGTGGCCTTAAATTCCTCATTCTCCTGCCTCCAACTCCCAAGTTCTAGATTTCTGTGTGTATCCCACCTTGCCTACCTGGTTTTGTCTCTAGTTTTATTTATTTGGATACAATCTATTTCTTTTGCTTAGTCTTACTAAAGATTTTAAAATCTTATTTATTTTTTCAAAGGACCAATTTTTTCATTGGCTCTTCATTATTATTCATTTCCTTATGCCCTAATATTAATTATTTATTTTCATCTACTGATTTCGTGTCTGGTTGGTTTTTGTTTTTCTAAGACTTTGAGGTATATCACGAAGTCATTTGCGATTTCTCTGGTGTGTGTGTATGTGTGTGTGTGACAGACTTTTGGAAGAATATTCAATATATGTCTGTTAAGTTCATTTGACTTACGTCATTTAATTATGATATTTCTATGTGGACTTTTTGGCTGGATGACCTGTCTGTTGTTAAAGAGTAGGAATTTGACTTGTATAGACTATTATTATGTTGAGCTCAATCTGTGTATTTAAATCAGCAGTTAGTTTCAGGCACCCATTTTTGGTCCATACGATTCTTAATGAAATATTTGTAAATCAGGTTCAATAGCAATTAAAAGTATAATTTCATTACCAAGTGGGTTTCATTTCATAGTTGTAAGGGTGGTTCAACACATACAAATAGGTAAACATAATGTGTCCCATAAATAGATTCAAGACATTAATCACATGACCATCTAAGGAGATCCAGGAAAGACCTTCTGAAAGCCCCGTGTCCCTTCATGATGAAATGTACTACAGAAACTAACATGAGAAGGGACGTATCTCCACATAGTAAAGACTGTTTCTGATAATTTTGTCTCCAATATTGATCTAAATGGAAAAAAACTCAAAGGACATTTTACCTTGAGTTAGAAATGAGGTCCAGATGTATGTCCACCTTAATCCAACTTTAATGCATAATCTAGAACAGCGAGAAACGGCAGTAGAATGAAAGAAGTGATAAAAACAGGAAAGGGAGAAGTCAAAATGTTCTTACTTGCAGGCAATATTAGCCTACATCGACACCGACTCCGAGGACCCCGCAGAAAATTCTTACAAATGATAAACGCTTTCAGCAAAGTAGCAAATCAGCATACAAACACTCAGTAGCTTTCCCATCCAGCAAAGCAAACACGCTGAGAAATCATGCCGGAAATCCCGTTCATAATTCCTAGGAATAAGCCTGGTCTATAAAGTGAGAGACATCTACAATGCAAATTGTAGAACACGGAAGGAAGAAATTGAAGAAGACATTGGAGAAATGAAAGACCTGCTATGCTTATGGAGTTTCAGAATTAACATCATGAAAACAGCTATATCCAAAAATGACTTAGAGATTCAACTTAATTTACATCAAAATCCCAAAAACATCTTCTTAGAAACAAACAAAAGTAATCCTAAAATTGATGTGGAGCCCAGACTGTGGGAAGAAGAGGCTGCAAGTATACGAAGCTTGACTTCAAGTGACACCACTAGACCACAGTAATATAAACAACAGGGGGCTGGCAAAGCGATACACATGCAGACAACTCGGGGGGAGAAGAGAGGACCCAGAAATGAGCCACACAGGTACAGCCACCTGGGTCTTTACAAAGATGCCTGAAGCAGACACTGGAGGAGAGTGTCTCATCACACCAGGCAGAACTGGATTTCCACACACAAGAGATGAAACTAGATCCCCATCTCTCACCATATAGACCCAATTAATCAAAGATCTAAACATCAGACCTACAACTCTGAAACTCAAAATCAGAGGGAAATACATGGAAAACATGTCAAAATATAGGCGCAGAGAAGAACGTTCCGAAGACAACTCCAGTGACCCATGAAATAATCACAAGAACTATTAATTAGGATTGCACGAAATTAAAAGTTTCTGTGCAGCAAAACAAGTAATTTAGTTAAAAAAAAAAAGCCTCAGCATGGGAGAAAGAACTTCGTAGTCGGCATGGATGTTTAAAGGATTGTGAGTGAGAACATATTTTAAAAACTCAAAGACCTGCTAAAAGCAAGCACAACAACTCGCAAAAAGGTGAGTTACACACAGGCAGCAAGCATGAAAGATGGCCAACATCCTCAGCCATCGGGGAAATGTGAACCAAAGCCATAGGAGAGTCTGTCTCCCACCAGTCAAAAAAGGGTAGGGTTGAGAAGACAAGTAGAACCAAATAGGTGAGGGTTTAGGGGAGAAGAAACCCCCATACGCTGCTGGCAGGGACTGAACTGGCCCCACTACTGTGCTAAACGGCAGTCCATATGACCAGACTTTAACACGCCTGAAGTCAACGATCGTAGAAATACGCTTGCATCTCTGTTTAACGCCGTAATGTTCCCAAGAGCGGAGACCCAGAATCAGCCGAGGTGTCTGGAAGCGTGTGAGCAAACAAGATGTGGCGCGTACAAACAGTGTATAAACAATGGGGTCTTATTCAGCTATGAAGAAGAATGGAATTACGTTATCTGCTGCAAAATGGACATAACTGGAGGCAATCGTAGGAGTAAAATAAGCAAGCGACCCACAGACAAATGTTATGGGTTTTCCCTCAGTCGTACATCGTAAGATTTTATATAGATGCATAAAATCCTGTGTGTGTGCATGTGAGAAAGAGACAGAGAGAGAGAGAAAGACAGACAAACAGACAGACACACAGACACACAGACAGACAGAAGAGAGAATATATGGGAGAAAGAAGATGAGAGGGGAAAAAGGAGTGTAGGTGAAGTGAGTATATGGCTAAAACACATGATACACCGGAATGATAATGTTTTATGAACCTGATCATCTTATACAATGAATATATACCATTTAAAGTTTAAAAAATCAATAGGGATATTATTTGACATCCGATAAAGTATACTCTAACAGTCAGCCTGGGCAGTCCAGAAACATGCATCTCAAAAATGACCCATCTGTGACTCAAACCACAACAGCAAGTCTACCAAACTTGGATGGACCATGAACACGAAGCTCATAATGAGTTTGCACATAGCTTTATCTCCTGGAGCCAGAATAGACGCTGAGATTTCAGTTGCCCTGGAGTGAAATACTCTGCTCATGATTCATGAAAACATTTTATTAACTGATTATAGATCTTGTGGCTTCAGCAGGGGGCACTGAGAAGTGCCCTCCTGACCTACATATCCCTCCACAGAGGCTGAATGGCATACTGACTGTTAAAATTTCCCCATTCAACCGAGAGGTGGTAAGAATTTGCCTGTTCTTTTTAACCAGTTGCATGTTGATGGCAATTATTAAATAAAGAGATGATTTCTCGGTCATCTTTGGGTATATGAAAACCTTTTCAGACTTGGCAAATATGAATTTAAAAATAATGGCTTTGTATACACAAGAATCAACAACAGCTGATTCTTAACCCCAAGGCAAGGAAATGAGGCTGTAAAGGCTTAGCAATGAGTGTGCTTTTACCCTAAATTAAACCCCAGCATGCAAACACCTCTCAGCCTCATTTGGCCACATGAACAGTCAGTGACGCCTTACAATGTCTCTGTTTTCCTCCTGCCCTAGAGAGTTGTGCAAGCCAGGTTTTTCATCCCTAGCACAAACATCTGAGAGGAAGAGGTTTAAAGAGGAGCAACTCATTTCAGCCCATGGTTTCGGAGGCTTTGGCCTGCAGTCAGCTGGCTCTATTGCTTTTCTTCTTTTACTTAGACTTGTTTGAGGTGTTGGAAAGATGGCTCAGTGGGTAAGAGCACTCGCTGCTATTGCAGAAGACTGGGATTCAGTTTTCAGCACCACAACCATCTGTCACTCCAGTTTCAGAGAATCTGATGCCTTCTTCTGGCCTCTCTGGGCACTGCACACACATTGTACTTATACATACAAGCAAACAAAACTCTCATAGACATAAAAATAGTTATTTGTTAAAGAACAAATTGGCTTACCTGAAAGTATTGCATTGAAGAGAAAAAAAATACTATATGAAGGCAATCTCCATGTGCCAACTGAGCAAAATGTGGTTCTCTTATACAGGCATTCTAACATCTGCAAAATTCTTTTTCTTCCTGCCAGCCAAGTATTCTTCACACACACATCATCCACACAAACCACAGAGGGACCAAGGGTGGGTCTCCAGTGCTGGGATGTCAGCTAATTTTATAAATGCTAGCTTGCTAAATAGGCGAACCCATACTTTTCCGAAAGTTCCCACCCAGTTCATGCCACACCCATGTCTGTTATTCAAAATTGCTTCTTTTCCGGTCCAGATAACATTGAAAACTATTCATCAGAGCCTCCATCCCAGTAGTCACCTGTACAAATGCTGCAAGACTCTTCCTCTTCTTTCCAGAAAGCAGAAAAGAAACAGATGTGCTCACCACTGCTGGAGACAGATGTCTTCATCATCACTGGAGACAAATATGTTCATCAATGTTGGAGACAGATATGCTCATCACTGCTAGAACCAGATGTTCTTATCATTGCTGGAGACAGATGTACTCATCACTGCTGGAAACAGATGTGCTCATCATTGCTGGAGCCAAATGTGCTCATGATGAAAAGAAGTGGAACCAGATGTACTCACGGCTGCTGGAAACAGATGGTTTCAGCAGGTGCAGTTCTGTTGCGAATAAAGGGTTAACCGAGATTGTGATAATGAAATAAAATAAAATGAAAGGAGATGAGAAAAAGGTAGTTCGAAGAATGCACAGATGTTACTACAAACTAACATTCTTAATCCAAATCTAAAATATTCTAAAAATATTTTGTAAAATTTCCTCTAGACTTGAATCCTTTCTACCTGAGAACTAGCTTGCATGGTACCAGAAAGTGCAATGCAAGCATCCAAGGAGGGAAGCAACAAAGAGTCCTACCCTGCTATGACACCTATGAACCACAACAATAAACAGCACACCATGATAACCCCAAGGGTGCACTATTGGCATGCATGTTCTGGTGGTAACCAACAGTTCTCTAATCCGACTTAAAACCTACTGAACAAGAGGAAAGTTATGCCTGGACCTGGAAACCCAGCCAACCACACAGGCTAGTGAAGCCGTAGATTTTGAAGGAGAACCTATAACTATCACTTTACTAAACCAGCCCATCCCTAACTACATTTTCAATATGTGTCTTTATACTCACAAGTAAGTGTAGTCTTCACCCCTCATCAAGGAAACCTCTCATTGCAACATTTGGAGTTCATTACAAAAAACCATAACCAATCAAAATGCAGAGTTGTAGAGCCCAGTCCGAGTGGATACATCAAAAACAAAACAAAGCAAACATACTCCTACACCTAACACTGAGGAAGATGGGGCAGAGAGATTGTAAGAGCCAGAGGATCACAGAGTTTGCTATGACACTGTGTCCTCCAGTAATGTTAGATGCCTTACCCCCAAACTTTCACCAACATAACTGCCCTAACAGGAGCTGAACAAGGACAGTACCAATAGACAAGTCAAAGTGAGCAGGGAAAAGCCCATGAGGTCTCTGCCCTATGCAAAGAACTACCAGCAACTAAGGAAATCAGATAACAGGAGAAATAGCTTTCCTCAGGGAAGAGCACTACGAGTTATCCAGTATCAAATGGTCAGCCCTGAAAACAGACACAAATAACATAATACAGACTGAGCAGGTTGTATTTAGAAATACATGCGTGCATGTGTGTGTGTGTGTGTGTATAATATGTATCCAATAACAATGAAAAAAGAGGGCATACATTTGGAAGAGACCAAGAAGGGGCAATATGTGTTGCAAGGATGAAAGAGAAGGGAAAATTATGTTTTGTGTATGTTTAGATTTGGTCTAATTCCCAAGGTTCTCAAGATAGGTATTAAAACATCCTAAAGTCTAAAAATGTCTGGAACACAGGACCTCAAGCATTTGTATAAGGAATACCCAACTGGTAGTGACTCCGTGGACAAAGGAAGGAGAAAGAAGACTGCAAATTCATCCATCCATCCGTCTGTCCAGTGACTCAGAAAATGCCTCTGAAAGACCTGTAACGTAACAGATACTGTCCTTGGTTGTTGGAATACAAGAGTGCCTCTCAGAGAAACTTAATCACTTGCCTTGTGAGACCCATAAGAAAGAAATACATGTCACAATTTCAACAGACAAAGAGAACTCCCTGGTGGATAAAGAGGCAAAGACTGGGGGATGGGCGAAAGGCTACACTGGTACATGGGTATGTGAGGAGGCAGGCCAAGCACACATCTGGAGAAGAGCCCCGAAGAGCGTGGAACCACAAACACAGGAATAAGACATGTCTGAAACTTCCTCTCCCAATCCTGAAGCCCTCGGCTGGAGAAAAATGTACAAAGGTCATCCTGAAAGGCTGGAGTAAGACAGGGAGAAATAGACCGTGAGCTTTGTATACCACATAGATACCAGTGCACAGTTCCGGGTGAGAGGAGGACCTGGGGAGTCTTTTGGGCACATAAATTTTAGGGACTAATTGCTGTTTAGTTAGGAAGGCTGAAAGTTAGGAAAGCAATAAAATTTGCGTAAAGAGATCAGGCAAGAAAGATTTAAGTTTGGTTAGGATAATAAAGGATAACGAGGATGGTCATAAATTTTGATTGTGTTTGGAGGGCAAGCCTGGCAAGATCTATTAAGAAATTTTATTAGAGATCAGAGAAGAAGAGAGATTTAAAAACTACAAGTTTTCCAAGCAACTTGAAGAGATGAGCCATGGAAGATTCCGAAGGAAGTAGGTGTGAACCCGTAGGCTTCAGAATATCTATCAAGCACACAGTAGAGAAGGAGATTAGGTAGGAAGCTGATATAATATGTAGAAGAAATAAAGAGGCTTAGTGGTTTAAATGATAGTGATGTTGTCCAGGTGCTGTTATTGGAACCCTTGATTCCCAGCTTGTGGAGAGGCATGGGAGGTGCAGCTTCGCTGACGGAAATATGTCAGTGTGAATGGTCTTTGAGAGTTGTATACCTCCATCTTCCTTCCAAACCTTCTTTACCTTAGAACTGGGGTTGTGGTCTCTCTGTTTCCTTGAGCCATCAGGCTAGCCTGTCATTGTGCTTTTCTGTCATTATGGTCTCTTATTCCTCTAGAACCATAACATGAATAGACTCTTCCTTCTATAAATTGTCTTAGCCATGGCTTTAATCATGGTTACAATTGCCGTGATGAAACACCACCACGAACGCAACTTGGGAAAGTAACGGTTTATTTGGCTTACACTTGTACATCATCGTTCGTCACTGAAGGAAATCAGGGCAGGAACTCAAACAGGGTGGGAGCCGGGAAGCAGGAGCAGATGCAGAGGTCATGGAGGGATGCTGCTTATTGGCTTGCCCCTCATGGCTTGCTCAGCCTGCTTTCTTATAAAACCCAGGACCACCAGCCCAGGGGTGGCCCCGCCCAAACAGTCTGGGCCCTCCCACATCAATCAATTAAGAAAATGCGCTACAGACTTGCCTACATCATGAATTTATGGAGACATTTTCTCAATTGATACTTCCTTCTCTCCTGTGACCCTTAGTCCGCATCAGCTTGACAAAAAACTAGCAACATGGTCATGTTATTTTATCAGCGCAACAGAAAAGCATTGCCTCGGAAACCTGGCTCTAGAGAAATTCCCAGGAATCTACCAGGATGACCCCAGCTAAGACCCTAAGCAATAGAGTAGGCCCAAACTGGCCTTGCCCTGAATGAAGTCAAACTGATGAATATCTTAAATATCATCATAGAACCTTCATCCAGCAACTGATGGAAACAGAGGCAGAGACCCACATCGGAGCACTGGACTGAGCTCCCAAAGTCCAGTTGAAGAGTGGGACAAGTGAGAATATAAGCTAAGAAGTCAAGACCATGATGGGTTCACTCACTGAAACAGTCTATATGACCTAATGGGAGCTCACCAACACCAGCCAAACTGAGAAGGAACAAGCATAGGACCAAACCAGTCCCTCTGAATGTGGTTGACAGTTGCATGACTGGGACAGACTGCAGGGGCCACTGGCAGTGGCACCAGGATTTATCCCTACTGCATGTACTGGCTTTTTGGGAACCTATTCTCTGAATGGATACCTTGCTAATCCCAGATATAGTAGGGAGGGCCTTGGACCTTCCACAAAGCAATGTGCCTTATCCTCTCTGAGGAGTGGATGGGGGTGGGATGGGGGTATGTGGAGGGAATGGGAGGAGGAGAGGGAGTGGACACTTGGATTGGTATGTATAATGAAAGAGAGATAGTTTGTTTTCTTTTAAGAAAAAGAAAAGCATTACTTCAAAGGCAAAGCATGGGCATGAGGATGTGGGAGTGACCAGCTATTGGATAACGCTGTCCCCTAGATCCGTTCATCTGTTCCCTGACCCTACAAAGCAACCAGTCAGAATGGGGAGGTGGCCGCCGGAAGGTTCACTGAATATCATTTAGGATTATTTATTCATTTATTAAGATGGGGTTTCACGTGGACCAAGCTGGCCCCAAACTCCCTAAGTAACCAACAGTGACCTTGAACTTTTGATCCTCTAGCACCCAAAGGCTAGAATTACAGCATTGTACTTCCACTCGGACCAGCTCACTCGGGATTCTTTTTGGCGGAGTCTTGTTATTTCACAAGTAAAGAGAGATGGTTGGCCAGAATCTGTCTTTATCACCTTAATAATGTCCGGAATAAGACAGGAGGTGAAAGGTCGAGCAGGCAGCCTGTCCTTCCTGAAGAGGGTACAGCAACTCTGTTCTCGGACTGCTACGTGAGGATTCTTCCTAGTGCAGCGTGGATGTTCACTGCTTTTCTGAAATGCCATAAAACATGCAAAAGAATAACAATAGGCAAGTCGAAAAATATTTGGAGTCCTACAATTTAGGTCATTGCTTAATCCTTAAATAGTAACATAGCTAAGGAGGCAATAGTTTAAAATATACGTATGTCAATTGAGTAACATAACTAGTGAACATCTAAAAATTACAATCCAAAGAAAGAAATTTATAAACATTTCTAAGTCAATTAATATCTCAAATAATTTAAAAACCTTATAAAGTAAGATTTTAATATTAATTTGAATTTCTTTTACCTTGTTTCCCTTTTTTTTTTTTGCTTTTGGGTTTTTGCTTTTTTGGTGTGGTATGGTGTGTGTGTGTGTGTGTGTGTGTGTGTGTGACATAAATGTTTGAAAGTGATAAATATACTCCTTGAGGGATGAATTTTAAAGCAAACCATTTATGCCAAATAATTTATCATGTGTGAAAACTGGTCTCCACATTTAATTGCTGGCATGTGGGGCTGTGGCTCTCTGGGCATACGGTGTTCACAGAGTTAGCTTTCGTTCCTTTCTTTGTCTTGGCCTCTTCTGGTGTGTCAGTCAGGAAATAAGGCTGTCACTTCCCAGGAAGGAAGAGGACAGAGGATGACTGAACATAACTGTTGCGAACGGGTAGAGAAGGGTTGTACTTCTTAAGTACGCCGGTCTTCTTGGATCCTCTGTATAAATTAACAGCTTAATCAAGATAAAGTGCTTAAAACGTTTATAATAGCCTACTGGCCTCACACACTTCTGGAGTCATAATAATTCATATCTGTTCATTGAAAACCGACATTTGGTATTATAGCTTGTTAGGTATGATGTTTACCTTATGGTTTTAATATTGCTTAAAATAAAAGATTGTCCAAAATATTGTTTCATCTCATTAAGTTTTCCAGTATGTTTTTCTCTCTTTTTCTGTAGGCTTTCCCATCTTTCCTGCTTATTTGTCTTTTATTTATTATTTGCAATGTAGGGATTAAGCCCAGAGTCCTGTGTATGCTAGGCCAATATTTTTCCCCTGAGCTATATTCCGAGGCCTCATCATTTTTCAATCACAAAATTCTGCCAATTGGCAGAAATTAGGAAATAAAATTAATTTTTAAGACTTTTACAAACTGGAGGGGTATGAATTTAAAATTCAGCGAGCAGAATACACATTTAGAAAACACATTTAGAAAAAGCATTCTGAGGAAACCTGTCCTCACCCTGTGGGTGGAGGGGGCTGCAGGAGGCTGGGGTGTTGCCTGGCGTCTTCATTTCCTTTCTGTTACTGCAACAATACGCAGTGACATAAACATCTGAAGGGTTTTTCTGGGCCTCAGTTCCACATAGGCAGATGCCCTCAGGCAGGAAACACATGGCAACAGGAACAGGAAACTGCTTGGTCATGTTGCATCACAGAGAAAGAACAGGAAGTGGTGACAGCTATAAAACTCCAGAGCCACTGCCTCCAGTGAGCCACTTCCTCCAGCAAGACTCCACCTCCTAAAGATGTGGTTACTTTCTCAAACAGGGACACCCCCACTTAGGACCATGGGTTCAAATTCACAAATCTAAGAGGACATTGCATATTGCAATCCCATCAGGGGAAAGATCCGCAAGTCTATGGGAGACATTGCGTATTGAAATGCCACCACGGGAAGACAGGTTTATCGTCAGTGTGTAAGGAGCTGGGACATGGGACATCATTGCTTCGGGTTTTATTTCCTTTTGAACGAATGCACCTGACTTGTCCTCCTCTTTTACTAACTCAATCCTCAAGGTGAATTAAAGTGAATTAGTCAGAAACAAGTGCTTCTTAATGCCATTTGAAAAATATCCCAGGGAGGAGAGTCCCAGTTGACTTGCAGAATCTGTTTCTAAATTCCCTTCCTGCTCCTTGTAGCTGTACCACAGTGAAGAACTCCATTACAGTTCGTTCAAATCTCTTAAGCCACAATTAACCCCCTTTCTTCCCTTGGGATCAGTTGTGTATGAATCCTTTGCTTTCTGCTTCCGTCAAGGCCTGTGCCTCGCAGTCCAGGCTGTCTGGCCCTTTCCTTGTCTGATGACTGTAATCCGCCCAACCTTGTTTGTTTGCGAGCAACAGTTACAGAGTGACATACAGGCCACACACCTGTCACAAATCCTGCTTGTAGAGTCCATTGCTACAATGGTTGTCACAAGTTAGCCTATCTTTCTTTTTATCTCTTGGTTCTAGGAGTACATCTCAGTGATAGAGCATAGATGTGATAAATTACAAAAGCTACCTAACATGGGAAGGGAGGGAAAGGAAAAGAGGGAGGGGAGGGGAGGAGAGAGAAGGGAGAGAGAGGAGGTCAATAGTACAGAACTTGCCTGGCATGTACAAGGGCCCTAAGTCCAACCACAGCACTATAATAAAAAGTAAAACCTTATATATTACACATTATAAACGCTCTAATACATTCTTAGGACAAAAGACTAAAAAATACAGATGAGTGTAAACCAATAATACCTACAACTTCTCATTGGCTCTCCTTGATCCATAGCCAACATTTTTACTGGTGTACATCTGATGTGGGAAGGTCATTTGTCTATCTGTTGCTTTCATTGGTTAATTAATAAAGGAACTGCTTGGCCTGATAGGACAGAATTTAGAGAGGCGGAGTAGACTGAACAGAATGCTGGGAAGAAGGGAAGTGAGCCAGTCGCCATAGCTCTCCTCTCCGAGATGGATGCAGGTTAAGAATATTCCCAGTAAGACACCATCTCGTGGTGCTACACTCATTAGAAATGGCTTAATCAAGATATGAGAGTTAGCCAATAAGAGGCTAGAGCTAATGGGCCAGGCAGTGTTTAAGAGAATGCAATTTGTGTGTTGTGTTGTTATTTCAAGGTATAAGCTAGCCAGGCAGCCGGGAGCCGGGTGGCAGGAAGCGGCCCACTGCTCCTTCTACATTTATCTTCACATTTAGCTGGTCCTTGGGTCATTCTCTTATGAAGTTTCCCTCATGACACAGGCCTTATTGCCTGTGTCTCTGCACCGCCAGAAGAAATGGAGACCCATGAATTCAATCACATGGCAAATTCACGGTAGAGGTTTTCCGTGTCTTCAAAGGAAGCTGCACCTTTAGGCCCCTAGCTGCTGTTTCATCTGGCCTTTACTATAGGATTCTGAGAAAACACCGAAGGAAGACCCCAGACTCAAAAAGTATGGAAGAGCAAAGAGCAGCAATTTACCAGCATAGGCAATGTTGCTCACCTGGATGACGCCAACCCTGAGAGGAGCATGCAGGCTCTAAGCATAGCTGGGGGATTCCCAGGACGGTGAGGTCATCTCAAATATAATTGGCTAAGCAAGCAGCAGTTACATTAGTACACTTTTAACTGGCGGAGGCTTTATCTTTGGACATACTTGGGTAAGTTTCAAGGGTGTTGCAAGAACTGTCCTTGAGACATGGTGGGGCTCACCCAGGCCCTGTCCCTGTTCTCTCTTGTCCCTGAATATAATTTGTTGATAAATGGCCCTTTGTTGGGAGAGGCACCTGCTTGCCTTGCTCAGAGAACTGAAACCTAAGTTCAGTTGTAAAAGTGGGAAAGTTTAACCCCTTCATTACATCCTCCCCAAAAGTTACACTGGAGGTGATATACTGACGTCCATGACTCAGGCATTGCGCTTAGTCTCTGGCCTCTCAATGGGCCTGAAACTTGTTCATGCACCAAGGCCTGGTATGGCTTTCAGACAAACCTCACCTGTCCTCCCCAAAACTGAGTTTACTTCAATGACCCATTTTACCTTTCTTCTTTAATGACATTTCATGGCATCAAAGGACCCCCTAGGTCCCCGAATAACCTTGAGAATATACTATGTCCTCTGAGGCTTTATTCTAGTTGTGTGTAGACAGGGCACACAGATTGTCCCATTTCTAAACGTTACCTCTGCTTCTCTATTCTTCTTCGTTCTTATCCATTCTTCACTTTCCTCAAGTAAGAGGCTGAAAAGGAGACAATGGTATTAGGATGTTTTTCAAAGCACAGCTGGGAATCTGGTGCCTTATCTTCCTATTAAAACATCAAGAGGTTGTGACATCAATGGTCACGTGAGGTTGAAGTCACCCGAGAGCAGATTTCTCAGAGAACTGAGGAGGAGTCTGCATTAAGCAATAAAGCCCCACGGAAAACTTGGATTCCAGCTGAAGAGACAAGCAAAAGTTAAAAGTTTTAAACGTCAAATTCCGCAGATGATGCAAAGCTGGATAGGAGAAAAAGAAACCCACCTGAAACTAGAAACGCTCTGGTATCCGTGAGAAATAGCACACACCAGTCTGCCTTTATCCAGGTTCTCCTTTCTTTTGGTTTCAGTTACCCACAGTAAAACACCATCCTAAAATAGTGCATGGAAAAATATAGAGATAAAAGGATATGTAAGTTGCAGTACATTCTAGAACATTCTGTTTTATTATGCTGTTGTTAATCTGTTGGAGTGCCTGCCTGATTTATCAGACGTTTGTGTGTATGGGAAAAGGTGTAGCTGTGACTTCAAGGGTTATCTGATTGTTAATGCGTCATGTTGGACATGGTAACGGTTTTGGCATTCTGTGTTGCTTATCTCTTGCTTACAGAACACATGAACACAGAATCGACCACTTACAACGGACAATATTTATTGTCAAATATATTTCCTGGTAGTCAGGGATCCAGGAGTCTCTCGTGTTGCAGGAGCTCCTTCCACTCCTTCAGTCAATAGCTGCTGAGATACCACCCCATTGGGGCATGGTCTTTCTCTCTTTAAAAAAGTAACAACTGCCTTCTGCTCGCTGTCTGGCTTATGGCTCTAGCTTCCAGCAACTAGGCTCCCTTCCTGATTGTGCAGAGGGCTGTTGTCTGGGACGGTGATCTATAAGTTTTTCCCCCTTAAATAAATAACCATTCTATTAATCATAATTCCAAACTAGTATGGCACTGTTTGTGACTTATGCCTTCACTCTTGGCCTGAAGGGAATGGTCCTGGGTTTTTCGAAGGACAAAGCAAGCTGTTGGCTGAGTCACTCTGTAATTTTTTTTCTTTTCTTGTGGGTGTGTGCGTGTGTGCATGCGTGCACACATATGAACAGATGTGTAGAGGGTATGTGCACATATGCTCATGCATATGAAAGCTAGAGTTTGATGTCTTCCTCAAGGCTCTCTGCCTCAGTTTTTGAGAGAGGATCTCTCAAGCAGTTAGTTCCCATGGTCAGTTTGACCCAACATGGTCACCGAATAAGAGGGTCTCAGGAAAGGACAGCAGGTTGGCCTGTGGGAGATTGCCTTGATTATGTTAGATGCCCTATTAACACCCAGTATGGATGGCACCATGCCCCAGGCATGGGGGCCTGGACTGTGAGAGTGAAGAAGACTGAGCTCTAGGCAGGTGTGTGCAACCATTGTTCTCTCTGTTCTTGCCTATACGTGTGACTATCCCCTGCAAGCTCCTGCCTTCACTTCCCTGCACCGATGCGCTATAACTTGGAATTACAAGTCAAGCAAGTTCTTTCTCCCTTCGACTTCTTTTTGTCAGGGTATTTTTTATCACAATAACAAATATAACACCAGAACAGTATCTCACTGAGCCTGGAGCTCATTGATTCACAGCCCTGAGGACCCTCCTGTCCCTGCCTCCCCAGGGAACAGTGATTTCTGTGTGCTACTGATCCCAACTTTTATCTGTCGCTTTGTTTTATGTGGGCTCTGGAGTTCGAACTCAGGTCTTCGTGGAAGTACGACGATCACTGATAGAACCATCTCCCGAGCTCCATGGATTCTTGATTACAGCTGGAGGCTGTACTTCCAAACTTATCTGAGTGGCTTAAACAGGAGGTGGCTGAACAGAGGGGCTTCTTAGAGAGTTCTCCACAATATGGCTTTCCCAGTTATGTGAGACTACAGGAAAGAGACCAAATGATGTCTTTTGCAATGTAATTTCATATAATTACTTCTACCAAATTCTTCATGTAATAGACACCAATTCTGGTATAATAGAAAAATACCTCATACAAGGTAAAAAAAAAAAAAAAAAAACCAGAACCCCCGAGGCAGGCTTAAACATTGACTACAAGTCCTACACTCCAGCTGGCCTATTTGGAGGTGACTTTATTGAAATTTTAAAAGGGAAAACGCATTGTGAATTTATGAACTAAAGCTTTGCTGAATTTGGATTTAAAGGTAAGAAAATGCTTGGAACTGGCCAACAAGGGCAGGTAAACTGGATTATCTTCTTGAAAGGAAATGAACAGAGTAGAGTAGGTGTCACATTCCTGTAATGGGCCCAGGAGCAGCTAGGCCAGCCTCCTCGAGCTACATGGTACTTGATGATGACTCAGCTCTGTCCCAACACTATGGAAACAGCTATAGACATATAAATGGATGGATGAAATAAATGTGACCATGTCCAGTAAAACTCTAGTTATGGACGTTGACATTTAACTTCCATGTAATTTTCATGCAGACGAACTGACCACATGAATTAGATCACTAGGAACTTCTGGACTCCCAAGGGACAGTGAATGTGGTTGGCTAAAGCTGGGGACACCTGATGGAAATGGGAGTAACACTGTGGTGACAGTTTGTGCCAATTGTCAGCTCGATAGGGTCCAGAGCACATTTTCTGTTTAGCTTTTTGAGACATGTTGTCTAGTAGTGTTGACTGAGGTTTCTGTCCCACCTAGTCCAACAGTCATTCGGTCCCAAAGAAACACACAGAGGTCTACATTAATTATAAACTTGTTGGCCTTGTAGCTCAGGCTTTCTTATTAACTAATTATTACATCTTCCAGTAACCCATAATTCTTGTCTGTGTTAACCACGTGGCTTGGTACCTTTATAAATGAGGCAGTCTCATCTTGCTTCCTCTGTGTCTGGGTGACGACTGCAGACTGACTCTCTCTTCTTCCCAGAATTCTTCTGTTCTTGTTGCCCTGCCCCTACTTTCTGCCTGGTCACCCTGCCTATTCTTCTTGCCTCGCTACTGGCCAATCAGCGTTTTATTAAAAGACCATTGTCCCACAGCACAGCAGCCCTGGGTGGCTGGGACTCCTGATTCTCCTACCTCTACAGGACTAGGCTACCACAACCAACTTGAGGTTACTTTTTCTTTAATGTTTTGAAGAGTGACAAAAGTCAGATTTATGCAATGAGGGCCTTCAAGGGTGTTATGGTGCCATTGAGGCAAAGGTGGTCTCAGCTAGTGCTCTTGCACCGCTGAATTTTATTTCATTCTTTAAAAGGCAAGAAACAAATAGACTAAAGCATTAGGCCTGTTACTTGTGTTTCCCAAACTGAAAATAATAACTTAGATATCGTTTTTAAAAGCACATTGAATACAAGTCCAGACCCTACCCCGATAGCATAACAGGGCAATAAGGGTACTGCCACTATCTCCCTAACTATCGATGGCTGCCAAAGTACATCGTCCTCTGAGTCATTCTTTTTTTTTTTTTAAATATTTATTTATTTATTATTATTTATTATGTATACAATATTCTGTCTGTGTGTATGCCTGCAGGCCAGAAGAGGGCACCAGACCTCATTACGGATGGCTGAGCGCCACCATGTGGTTGCTGGGAATTGAACTCAGGACCTTTGGAAGAGCAGGCAATGCTCTTAACCGCTGAGCCATCTCTCCAGCCCCTCTGAGTCATTCTTAGGGTGATTCAACTGCAAAGGAAATGTTTCAGAACTGGCCAAGTCACCCCACAACTTGGACTAAGCATCTCTTGGTTATGTGCGTTTGTTCCTTTCATCTCTTCATTCAAACGTCTACTGTTGAGTTTCTGTTATTTTCTCAGCTCTGGGCTTAGTTGATAAGATGTAGTTTCTTAAGAACTTACAATTTCGAACAAGGAAATGAGACACAAAGACATTAACTGTAAAGGAACAATACAAACTAGCAAATGATTAAATGGTGGAGTGGATGCCAGGGACAGCAGTTGTTCAAACGTTCAGAGAGGGGAGGATGATGGATGAGCATCCCTGGATGTGATTTAGGGAGTGAAGAAACTTGGGCTGAAATCTAAAGAATAAACTGGAATGAAGGCAAGCCGGCACCGCTCTCGCTGTGGTGTTAGACACGACTGCTGGCTGTGCTCAGTACCCTTGCCATTTCCCAGCGGGGGACACTGCTCTGAGTGCAGATAAGACCTCCCCTCATGTCAGCAAAGTGACAGAGCCCTGGACCCAGAATCAGGTCGCCTTGGTTGTAGACACTAGGAAATTCAAATGTGTTTTTCTGTTTTGAGATAGTGTCTTCTATGGCCCAGTATAGCCACAGCCCCAATCCCTATGTAACATAGGATGGAATCACACTACTGATTCTCCTGCCTCTGTCTTCTGAGAATTGAATTACAGGCATTTGCCACTGGGCTCGTTATGTGTTCTGTGCGGTGCTAGGGACATGGTACTAGCATGCTTGCAAGTACTCTTCCAACCTTTGTTATTTGGAAATGTAAGGAGTACTCAGTAGCAAGCACTTCCCTCTATGGATTAATATGTGTGTGTGTGTGTGTATCCACACATGTATATATAGCTGACTTGTTTTCAAATCCACCAACAATTGTTGACAATTGTCCCTTAGTCACTTCAATTAGTGTCTGGTGTAATTAGTAAGACATATTTTTGATGCCTTTGTCACCTCTTTGGTACAGACAATCTGTGATCCTGTGTGAACCTCGGGCTGTTTAGATGTTGGACCTGGCTCACAGTCCCCACTCCCAACAGCCCAGCACTGCCTCTCCCAGAAAGGTCCACATCGCTGGGAAAAAAAGTCTCTTGTCGTAAAATGCTGTGAGCCTTTCCTCTTACCAAGGCTGGCTTTACTTGGAGAGGTGACCAGAATGCCCTGGAGAAACCTGATTCTTCATTTATTTTGCTTCGATCAAGAGACATGCTGTTCTCTAAGTCACAGCTTCCCTCTCCTTATGAAGCGCAGTTGGTTAGAAAGAACAGACATGCATCCTCCCTCCCCCAGTGGAAAATGGAAGAGCCGCTGCCTAGCTTGAACAGCCAACAAGCCAAAGGAAGACTCATAAAATTCAGCGTGTCTGTAATGTGGGCACTGGGGTGAAGAACAGTGTGAGGGTCACATGTGTGTCACCATGTATATGAAACACTCCATCTTCCCCCTCGAGCCAGGGAGGCTGTGAACCCAATGTCTTCTTTTCCATCCATCTTTCTCCGATGTTCCGATCTCTAAAAAAATTATATCGGTTAGTATTTAGGACATTCCCCCCAAAATCTATAGTTCTAAACTGCTTTAGATGAGTAAAAAATGCATATGATTTGGAAAGGTTTCTTCTCCGGGCCCCCGTGTACGGCCCTCAGTCATAACCGGCTCAACAACAGAAGGAATATTCCACAGGATCGAGCCGTTTCTCCACCAGCACCAAAACATGGAGAGCGCAAAGGGAACCGCTTATCCAACAGACACCCTTATTTCCTGCCTTTTAGGAGGATGCCCCTTTTGAATGGAAATCATGTAAATCAAACAGGAATAAAAGCAGTAACCAACGCATGAATATGCAGCCACTTATTTAAATCAACGTGATTTAAAGATAAGGATTATGAATAACAGCCTTTCTGGGGCACAGCTAGGGAAGTTGGGCCAGAGCAAATCTTATACTTTGTTACAGTTTGAATAGGAAACATCCCCTGTAGGCTCTCTTCTTTGAAAACTTGGTCCCCAGTGGGGGGAGTTGCTCCGGGAGGCTGTGTTGGGGTTTAAACAGGTGTATGCATTTGAATACTTGGTTCCCAGCTGGTGCTGCTGTTAGGAGACGTGGAGGTGGGGGCTTTGCTGGAGGAAGGAGGTCAATGGTGGTCAGCCTAGAGGTTTGTTAATTGGATCCTGGTGCCCAAAGGGAGCTGCAGGCTGCCTTGAACTTCTCTCCTCCTAGAACTGAGTCAAGTGAACCTTTTTCCCTCCAGGTTGCTTCTGGGCCAGGATGCTGTCACAGCCACAGAAAAAGTAACGAATACACTGTAGACTCTTCTGGTGGTGGAGCCAACCTGGAGGAAGGGAGTCATATTGTGTGGCAGGAATGCTTCGGGCCAGACTCAGACTCTCTCTGACTCTGTCTGTTTCTCCTCCTCCCTTCCGTCCTTCACCCTCTTCTCCTTTTCTGCTTCTTCCCTTCCTCCCCCTCTTCCTCTCTCCCTCTATTTCCTGAACCTCTGGAATGTGAGCAAGGTGTCTCACGCCCCTGCTGACAGAGGGCTTGCATGGAGCCACCAGGCCTTCTCTCTACCAGGGTCGACAACATCCTCCAAAGTAAGCAAGAATAAATCCTTCCTTCCCTCCCTCAGTTTGTTCTCTGTAGGGCATTTTCTTCTATAGCAATGAGAGCAACGAATACATTCTAATCAATATTCATTTTTACTCCATTGCATACCTAAAACAGCAAGCTATGATTGGAAAGGACTCTCTATGAAAAGGTTATTAAGAAAGAGGGGGCGACTGAGGCTTGGGGTGTGTGGAAACCTGTGTACTCTGCTGCCACAGGAAGGCCAGAGTCAGAGCGAGTAACTCTCTCGCTCTGGAATGAAGCCCCACATTGTAGAACCCCCAATCAACTAACACAGAGGCTGTCACACACTGTGGAGAGAAGAGGGTTTAGGACTTAGGTTGGATAACAGAAGACAATCCCCCAAAGCAGAGTCCAGGAAAGACACATGAGAAATGATGGAATAAAAATCAGTTTAGTATGCACTATTGATTGGTTGCGGCCGTGGCACCCGAGTGACTCCAAATGATCCCACCCGTGCATGAGTCTGGGCATTCTAAATTTGGCCACACTGATGCAGGGCTTTTAAATGTGATACAACCTTTCTTAGCCCATTTGTGCTTGACTTGGGATCCTAAGGCACTGGACACTCAACAGTCACGGACGTTCAGCCTGAGCCACTGGCTCTGCGTTTGCTCTCTCGGGTCAGTGAAGATTAAAGACACAGACTCATGGGACCATGCAAAGCAGAAATCAACATGATTAAGAAAGTTTAAGGCCAAGTTGAGAAACTGAGGGAAGATGAGAAAAAACTCTCAAGAGTGGGAGGAGTTTCCAAAAGTGGCCAACGCTGCCTCTATGGGGGAAAGGCTATGGTATACTGTAAAGATTTGTCACTCATGGTTTAATAAAAATGCTGATTGGCCAGTAGTCAGGCAGGACGTATAGGCGGGGTTACCAGAGTAGGAGAATTCTGGGAGAAGAAAGGCAGAGACACAGTCATAAGCCAGACACGGAGGAAGCAAGATGAGAATGCCTTACTGAGAAAGGGTTCCAAGTCACATGACTAAATACATAGAGATAAGAATTATGGGTTAATTTAAATTGAAAGAGTTACTTAGTATTAAGCCTGAGAAATAGGCTAAATAGGATTAATATAAGCCTCTGTGTGTCTGTCTGGGGCCAAATGGCTGCAGGACTAGTTGGGGTAAAAACTTCCATGTACAGGTTTGTATAGAGCTATGCAGAGATGCGATAAAGGCTGATGTCATTGCTGTAAAGATTGTTTAGCTCTCTGGGCAGTCATAGGCTGAGCCAATGGAAAGCTCACATGGTTTGTGTATGTCACTCTGACCCAGCCATGGAGATGATCATGAACTGCTCACGAACTCACCCAGCTTAGATGGATGGAGGTGGTCTCTTTCCAATGCTAGCATGTATTGTGGACCTTGGTGCTCTGCAAGCTGTTAGCCACAGGCTGGGGCTGCTACCTCTGACCTTGCAGGTGTCGTCAGGTGTCAATGGAAGTTCTCTTTGTTCTTATGGAGGGGTGGATAGGCTGCACTTTTACTATAGCTGAGAACTAACTCTATCCTAGACACTAACATGGAGCTGTGGTCTTTCCTAGTAACCTCAAATTTAGCTTCTTATTTATGGGATGGTGTGCACTGAACTCTTGGAGTAAGTGGGAGATTGCTTGTAATCCATCTTCACTTAATTTACTGAGACCAGCAAGCAGCGTTTGGAGCAAAGACATGTGCAAACACAATAAAGCCTTCACACATTCCTCAAGGCCTTGAACTGGTTCATGATCTGTGGCCTGGAGCCACATCCTTTCTCTTAGCTGATCGGTTTGATTACCTGCTACCCAGCTACTATTTCTCTTATTCATCTTCCTCAGTGCTCTAGACTTTGCCCTATGAGCCCTTAATCTTCCTTTTAACCCTTGCCTCTGTTCTCACTATAATAACTGTGTCAGCAACTATCATATTTGAACTTGAGTTCCTCTCCCCAACTTCCTGATTCAACGTCAACTGTTGCCCCTATGCTTGTTCCAGAAAGTATTATGTTTCATGAACTTCTGTCAATTGTCCCCAACCGAAAGAGGTACTACAACTTCAGAGGAAGTTCTAATGAAGAAAAACGGATGTGGAAGACACATGAGACCAATCACTGAAGCACATTCAGGAACTGTCCACTTCTGAGATGTGTCATGAATTCCCTGATTTCTATAAGCTCCTTTACTCTGCCCTGTTACCCTATGAAGACTTATGCTAGTCGGAGTTGAATCCTTATCTGCTTGTGTCCTTCTGTCTTGAAGCGACTAAGTCATAGACCACTGCAGCCTTGTCTTTGCTTTTGTGTGATTCCCATGTTGCCAGAGTCAAAGAAATGACCTTCTGGGATCTAAAATTCATTGGAGTTTAGAGTTGCAGGGTGGATGGACTCTTAGGAGCAATGGCAACAGGACCAATCTTTTATTAGCTTGGTACCCGAACCCAGGACATCTTGCTCCTGGAGACCCAGCACTCTCTAGCAGCCTAGAGTTCCAGGCACAGCTCTCCAGTCTAAAGGACGGCATGCCCAAGCCTTCTGGGAACGTTCAATAAATCACTCCATCGTTCTCATCGCCTATGCAGAGCAAGATGTGTGGAAACCGCCTCCCCACCCCCAACCTTGAGCTCAGGTGATCATTGTCAGGCGTTCTGTGTCTCAATTTGGTTCAGGATACAAGTGCCTAGAAAGGAAGCACACTGTCAACACTCAACATTAACGCTTCTGGGGTGGAGCACAAACTCCGAAGGGAGAAAGGACTCTTCCTCCTAGGACTGACTGTGTCCAGGGTAATCAATCTACCACAGAGTGGTCAGCTTTTCAAAACTGTCAAAATCGATTCCCACTCTTCCTCTGGACCCTCCATGCCTCTGTTTTCCCATCATCACTCACAGGACATCAACTTTTTTGTAATTCAAGCTAAATAGTAGTTAGAATCCTGCCTCCCCACTTTCCTTACTTCTACGTTTGTTATCAGGTAGTGGTGGCTGTGTTTCCATCTCTAGAACACCTCTTCCTCCAAGGCCACCTGTGGTGATATTTTGTTTGTGCGCTAACAAATAAAGCTTGCCTGAAGATCAGAGTACAGAGCTAGCTGTGCTAGTTAGCCACAGAGGCCAGGCAGTAGTGACACACACCTTTAATCCCAGCACTCAGGAGACAAAGGCCTGCAGGTAGCTGTGAGTTGAAGGTCACCCCAGGCTACACAAGATTTAATCAGTCTAAAAGAGAAACAGAGTCAAGCAGTGGTGGCTCACCGTTAATCCAAGCACTAGCAAGGTGGAGACAGGAAGGGATATGACTGGGCAGAGAGAGGAATATAAGGTGGGAGGAGACAGGAGCTTAGATTAGAGTCTGAGATTTCTTAGAGACGGGGTCAGTCTGAGGACAGGATACCCCATTTGATCTGAAGATTCCATAGAGGTAAGAACTAATGGCTGATTATTCTGCTTCCCTGATCTTCAGGCAAGCTTTATTTGTTAAAGCACAAACAAATTATCACCACAGTCACCCCTCACTATTATCGTTCATCTTGATTACTGAAATAGTGTCTTAAATGATACTGGGCTCCTAAAGTCAGATTCCAGTCATCATCCAGATTAAGCCTTCCAAATCAGAAATCAGATGCTGCTTCTCAGTTTTGAGTCTTCCTAGAATCATTGTCTCATCCAGAAATCAAATTATTTACAAGGGCTTGTACCTATCCCCTGAGTCCTTGTGGCCGATAGACTCCAAGGAGGTCTCATCTTGCCTACTCCTGTTGTTTCTACCTCTGTGGGAACCTCTCCCTGGAGTTGAGGGCATCTTTGACTGGCTTCAAACCATGCAAAATAACAACGTGACAGATATCACTTCTTCAATGACATCACATTCTCTCTTGCTAAGGCCTATGATTTGGGTGTGGCTTGTCCCACAAAGGCCGTGTGTTGGAGCCTATGCCCAGTGTGGCTCTTTAAGGGATCTTTAAGGGGTGGGGCAGGGTGAGAGGAATGAGGTCATATGAGCCGCTGTTAACAGATTAATAAAGACTGGGTCAGGGCTGTGGTATTGAACTGGTTCCTGTGAGAATAGACTGTCATGAGGGAGTCTGACTCCTCCTTTGAATTCTTCTATGCAGATAACATCATCGTGATACCAAGTACTAGAAGGTCATCACAAGAACAATGTCAAAGTCAACCTACAGTGTGAACTAAAGAACTGACTCACTATTAAATCACAAACTGGCTGACACAAACAGACTTTGCTGGCCATCTTGAGAAGCAAATCTCTATGTCATGAGCTGTCGTGTATGTAGTGGGCCATGTGGGCCAAGCAGATGAAGGTGGCCCCCCAGGAAACAGCATGAAGCCCTCTGTCCTTGAACTACAAGGAATGAGTTCTATCAACAATGTGTGTGAGCCTAAAAGTAGACCATGACCTAACTGAGCCTCCAGATAAGACTGTAGCTTGACCTACACCTAGACTATACCTGTGATACTTACTCAGAGAATGCTGTGATGGACCCTGTTCAATGAAACTGAAATATTATATGAGGGTGACAGTGACTGAGATAATCATTTCTGAGAGTCTCTTTTGACTTAGGGTTGTAGAAGTCTGTTCCATTGCTACTTGGCCCCATTGCTTTAGGACCCATGGGAAGACTGAATATCATGGTAGAGAACAGGTGCCCACCCCATGGCAGTCAGGAAACTAAGAAACAGAAGGAGTGGGGTTCTAATATCACCCACAAGGGCACACCCTTCAACCTAACTTCCTTCCACCAGGTACCACGTCTTAAAAGTTCCACCAACACAAACAGCACCACAGCCTGGCAAGCCTTGAACTTGGGGCCTTGGGTAGACACTTTCTCAACCTAAAGCAGTGCCATTTTGAGCCTTAAGGTTCATGATGATTTATGTGGTGATGACTCCTATAACCCCGATATCTCAACAACACCTCGCCTTCTCCTCTCCTTTCATCCCCTCTGAGCTCCACAGGCCTCTTTTCTGCATTTCAGATGAGCTAGGAATTTTCTCATCATAAATGTTATTGGAGCCATGTCTCTCACCTCCAGGTGTTCTTCCCCAGGTGTGCTTCGGGGTTCGTACTCACTCCTTATTTTCACACAAGCAACATCTTCTCCGTGGGCTCCCTACTACATATCTAAAATCCAACTCTCTTCTTTCCCCATTTTATTATACTTCTCTTTTATATATAATCACCATTCACTTTATCATAGGTTTTGTTTGTTTCTCTTGCTCATTGTGGTGGCTTTTTGTTTGTTTGTCTTGTTTTCTCTGACTGGAACGATTGCCCTACCAGCAAGAGAATTTTGTCTATTTTGTTCATTTCTGTTGAAAATTGTTTGCTGCTATAATAGAATACTACAGACCAAGTAGCTCCTGATAAACAGAAATTTAGTTCTTATAGCTATGGAGGCTTAACATGTCCATGACTGAAGAACAGCATCTTGAAAGAATCTCCATCCCATGGCAGAAGGCAGTAGGTAAGAGAGAGAACAAGGACCCAAACCACAGATTCAAATCCCTTTATAGTTGACATTGGTCTAATTGGGTGCATGCAGAGATAGGCAGATCTTTGTAGTTCAAGGCCAGTCTGATATCCAGGGCTATATATTGAGACTCTGTCTCAAAATTCAATAAATAATTTTTTTTTTAAAGTGAGATATGGAACTGAACAAAGAATTCTCAAAAGGAAAAAAACACCCAATGACTACGACGCTCACCATTGGATTCAGGAATGGTTAGCAGACCTTCTTAATCCCAGCACTCTGTAGGCAGAGGCAGGTGGATATCTGTGAGTTTGAGGCCAGCCTAGTCTAGGTAGTGAGATCTAGGATAACCGGGGCTACATAGAAAGATCCTATCTCAAAAATAATTATTTTACGTGTTCACCATCCCTAGCCATCAGGGAAATACAAACTAAAACTACTTTGAAATTTCATCTTATACCAGTCAGAATGGCTAAGAGTCAAAAAACAAAAATGACAAGGGCTGGTAAAAAAAAATATTAGGAAAGCGGGGTGCTCATGTACTGTGAGTGAAAACTGGTATAGCTAGTATGAAAATCAGTAGAAATATATTTGCCATATGACCCAGTTATACCACGCCCAGGCATAACAACCAACGGACTCTATATCCTATGGCAGAGATATGTTCAACTCCTTATTACTGCTGTAATCAAAATAGCCAGGGCATAGATGTCTATCATCCTGTGAATAGATCATAACAATGGAATTGTATTAAGCTACAAATGAGCTCAAAAGTGTGGAAATCTCAGGTAAATGGAAGGAGCTGGAAATCATTAGGCTGGGGGAGGAAATCCAGACCCAGAAAGACAAAAGTCACATGTTCTCACTCACATGTGGAGCCTGTGTTGAACCGTTAGATTCGTATATTTAACTTGCAGCATTTTGAATCCAAAAGCCTAGGAGGCATGGGTGAGGAGGGGGAAGAAAGACCTTAAGGAATGGAGGGTAGTCAGACAATATGAAAAGGAAATGGGGAACGGTGGGGAAGTATGTGGGGGGTGAACGAGAGGGCAGATGAGGGATAACTAATACTAAGGCTTAGTGATGGCAGGTTCAAGGGTCTCGTCCTTTTGTGCTCAACCACCCACATCCCTAAACAATGATGAGATCCCTTTCTTCAAAAGGCACCCTCTTACAAGCCTCCACCTTGCTCTGGTAGACCAGTTCTCCCTGCGGTTAAGCATGCCTACCTGTCTGGCTTCAGGCAACCTGTCCCCATCTTCCCTGGGAATGAAGCCTGGAGGGCTTTGCCCTCCCCATCTCTGAATTTTGCAAATCACAAGACAAGATGTCCTCCTCTTGTCTTCCTCTGCAAGAGGTTGTACAATTTAGTTACACCCCCCAGAGAAACTTAGCCCAAATTCCCAGGAGGTAACTGCCAATTCCGGAACACTCCACCAGCTAATGAGGGCATTTTAATACATTTTCTCTTTTAAAAGAGCAGAGTAGCTCCCTCCTTCCCCCCTCAGCCTCACATCTGCCTGCAGGATTTACATACTGTTAAATATTTCCCACTGTTGCCGCTCTTAACAAAGGTTTCCTCCTTGTTTTTTTTTTTTCTCTCCTAAAGCAAGCAACCCTACCACAGAGGAGAAACAAAAACAGCATTCTGAAAGGGAGATTTCACAGAAATGTTGAGCAGAGTGGATGCGGTTTCATCATAGACTCCCTGACATTCCATAGGGGAAAGACGAGTCTAAGCTTGGAGAATACAGCGATGCTGCAGCTAGAAGTTCTAAAAGCAAAAAAAAAAAAAAAAAAAAAAAAAAAAAAAAAAAAAAAAAAAAAAAATCTAAAAATAATATTTGTAAATGTACCCAGAGGCTATTGCATGATGGGCATCCTTGGGAGCAGGGCCCTCGGAATCTGCTTCTGCCTCAGGCTGCTTGTGTTGATTGGCCCAAAATAGCAACAGCCTCCTTCTACCTAAGGCTCCTACCATTATTTCCCCCCCAGCTAGAGATGTAACTTCCGGGCTCCAATCAGACTGAGTCTCTTACAAAGAATATCTTCCATGCCTGCATGGGCAAGCTCCAGTTTTGCTGCAGAAAAAGCGGTGTCTCTTTGAAACCACCAAATTCCAACAGCATTCTTCTGTATTCTTTATCGATGGAGTTTCTCGAGTCCTTGTGTTACTTTACTTTCTGTTTCTTTGGGCTTTGAAAGTTAGAGGAAAAATAATCCACTCTAGTATAGTAGCTCATGGAAAGACTTCCCACTTATTGGGGGGGATTGTCATTGCTGTTATCAAAAAAAATCAATTGCCTAGCAAGCTTTGGAGCCTGTGGGCGGTTCAACTGGATAAAGTTTGTGTCCAAGCTTGGGCCTCGAGGCCGGACTATGAATGTTTCCCTTCAGAGCGGTGTTTGGCCACTAAAGAGTCTCACACTTTGCTCTCCACGGTAGGATAATTCGTCTCCCTATGATAACAGTCATGAATAGCTAACTACAGCCGTATAGCGAATTATCCTAAGATTTAGAGACTCTCCAAAACAAACTAATGTCTTAGTTTCTGTGGGTAGGAATCCAGTGTGGTTGAGCTTAGTGTCCTTCATAAGGTTATACTCAAGTCAAAAGCCAGGATATCACTGGCTGTTGGCCAGATACCTATTGCAGTTCCTTGACACTTCTGGACTTTTCTATAAAAAAAGACTTGATGGTTAGGTGTTGGTTTGTTTTCTCAACTTGACATGAACTAGAGTCATCAAGGAAGACAAAAGCTCAATCGAGAAAATGCCTCCATCGGATTCGTTCACAGGTAAGTCTGTGGGTGTATTTTTGATTAATGGTGGCTGTGGGAGGACCTAGGCCAGTCTGAGCAGTCCCATCCCCGAAACAAAGCAGACTAAGTCGGAAGGCCACTTTCTATGGACTTCGCCATAGAACAATTTACAATACGGCGACGGGCTCCATCAGAGCCAGCAAATGGCAAAGCAAAAGAGGACACGTAGGACAGAAGTAATGATCACACGACAATCTGCTCTGAGAAACTTTCTAGGTGTAGGCTCCGTGTTCTGGCATGCTCTGTTTGTTAGATGAAAATTACTAGGGGAGGGAACTACACAGACTTGAAAACTAAAAGGTAGAAATCCATGGAAGACCCCGGAGAAAAAGAAAAGGAAATAAAAGACAGAGAAGTATTATGGCTGCTGACTGCCATTGCCCATGGGGACAGACTGTGGTGGACATGTTGGGGTTTTTGCATCTTTAGTAGAAGACCATAGGGTATCTCCATGAGGTGGTGCTAGGGCCTATTATAGCAGGCAAGGCTTTGGCTAGGGATTTGAGGAGGTCTAAGGACAGAGGACCCACTCTGAGTTGAGAATTGTCAGTGGGACATAATTCAATAAATCTTATAAAAAAAGGAGGGGAGACGAGAAGGAGGCTAAAGATGTAATTGGTACAGATGTAGCCGTCGCTTATTTTACCCTGGAGAGGAGCTCTTTGGTATTTCGTAGATAATGAAGCTGCCTCATGGTTCATCTATTCTTACGTGCTAAAATGAAGTAGCCTTGCTCTGACTTTATTTATCATAGTCTCGGGGTAGCCTGTGGGTCTGTGGCTGGCATCTAGTCAAACTGCTAAATTCCATAGGATATAACATGCAGACGGAGTGTTCAGGGTCCATGGGTCCTCTATCTTCCTTCCCCATGGCTAATAAAGAGATCACTGATACTGACATGAACCCAAGCAGTGGTTAAGCACACAGTCTGGATCCTGTGCTGGGCTGACTAACTTTCCTTTACCCTAAGGTTATCCTTTTATAAGTGTACCCAATAGCAGCGTCTCACTCATTGGCTTATTAAGAGGATTCAACACACATGTAAAATGTTTGGAACTGTTAAAAGTTTTAAACAGATTAAATGTTATATAATTGTAAATGAATAGCTGACATTGTTAAACTAATTAACTGTTATATAACTATTAATGAGTAGCTGACATCATCCAATTCTACCTGATTGAAGCATTCAGGTTGTAAGAGCCAGGCATAACTTGGTGGTGGAGTGCAAGCCTAATCCAAAAAGCCCTTGGTTCAATCTCAAACATAAGATTATATAAGATAAGATATACAGTATGTAAGCTTTGGCACATGGCCACGATGTAAAACCATCAGCATAGTCAAGATAATGAGCACATCCATCACCCCCTAGTCACCCCTTCCCTCTGTATCCCCAGCCCTGCCATCTTCACGTGATTCTGCTGCTAATGCCGTGAAACCCAGAATTAACTGTCGTTAAGAGTACTAAGAGTCATAGCTCAAAAATCCTAATAAAGATGCAGCCATAAACACAAGGAAGGATGTGAGAGATTAACAGTAGGATGGGCATCTGGGACGGGCAGACTCTGTCACCAGGCAGGTTAGTGAGAACCACTGTCCAGGCTGTGGACAGTGTGTGTGTGTGTCTGTGTGTGTGTCTGTGTGTGTGTGCGCACGCGCACGTGCACGCGCCCTGGCACTAGGTGGCTGTGTGGCAGAGCTGTGAGACATCCTGCCTACACTGGAGCCAGCAGAATGTTCCCCTTTGTATTTCTAAGTGTGTCTTTATATTCAAACTGTGTTTCACTACTCCAAAGACCACTGGAAGATGCTGTATAGACAGATGGATGAACAGTAAGCAGCCACAAAGCCTTTTTACCTGCTTACTTGACCTTGTATAGTCTGACCCTTCAGATATCGTCCCACTTCATTCTTGTTCAGGTATTGGACTTTTTGTCCCATACAGATCATCCTCCTTTCCTCCCACCTTCTTGCGCATTACCTGACACCCACCTCCATCCATCTAACCAGTCCATTTCAATACAGCTGTTTCCTGATGCTCTCTCTGGTCTATCCTGGGATAACGTAACTTTGCTCTGAACCTTGATAGCAGAAATGTGTTGTCTTGTTCAAAGTGGAGGACTCTTGGAGACAATGATGCTGTCTCATGTTTGCATTATGATGCCCATGATACAACACGAGGAAGAATTGCTAAATATTTGCTAAGGAATCGAAGGGTGGACCCACTGACATGACTATGTGGCTTGCTAAAGTTTCTCAGCCTTGGCACTTTGATGGTTCTTTCTGCCTGGAGTCAGTCTATATAGTGCCAGGGTGATTAGCATCCCTGACCTTTGCACGGCAGGTGCCAGTGGTTCCCTTCCCCGTTTGATAACCAGTGATGCTTTAAGACTTTGCCGAAGGTCACCTCTGGGTATCTTTTAGGAGAGGGACATGGCAACATAGTCCTGATTGAGAATTAAACATGAACTGTCCAAGTTTTTCTATGAAGTATCCATTAAGTGGGGGCTAGGACAATGATCTCTTCAAGCTAAAGAAAAAGACACTGAACACGCAGAACCACTCCTAAGCCCCCAGGAACCTCCCTATGCTGTGTTAGGTGAATCCTTCCCATTTGTCCTCCTGCTGCCAATCTGTTTTTGTGAGCATCAACAGGAAATTCTCCACAAGCCAGGCTGATAAAGCCTTCTTGTGGAAGGACTATAAGTCAGCCCATGAGCTAGTTAGTTTCTGTAATGAAATACTTGAATTTAGGTTGATGAGGGTTGGCCGTTGTGCAGGTTTCAGTCATTGAGGTCTATAGAGAAGCAGCCTTCTGTGGCACAGAGCCTGGAGCAGAGCAAACCTGAGATCACAGAGAGCAGTAAGCAAAAGAAAATGGGGGTCTAGGCCATAATATCCCCTTCTAGGATGCCCCCATACAACAGGTGTGTTTCTTACATCCCCTTCTTAGAGGTCGGTAGAGAGGGCTGGTTAGTTATTGTCCACCAGATATAACCACTTGGGAAGAGGGAGCCTCAACAGAAGCATCGTCTCAGTCTGATTGGCTATGGCCATGACTGTGGAAAACTCTCATGGTTGTTAATTGATAAGAGATGATACAGTCCACCATGGGCAATACCAACCCTAGGCCTATGGACCTGGGCTATATAAGAAAGCTAGCTGAATGCATGTTTTAGTCATATAGCTTGGTGTTCTTGTGGGACTCCTAACAGTGGGAATGGGGGTGTCCTTGACTCTTTTGCCTGCTCTTGCAACCCTTTTCTCTTACTGGGTGGCCTCATCCAACCTTGATATAAAGGCGGGTGCATACTCTCATTGTATCTTGTTATGCCATGTTTGGTTGATATCCCTGAGAGGCCTGCTCTTCTCTAAAGGGAAATGGAGGAGGATGGATCTGGGGGAGGGGAATGAGGGGGAGGAAGACTGGAGAAGTGGAAGGAGGGGAGGCTATGGCTGGTATGTAATGTATGCGAAAGTAATTTCTTGAAAGGAAGTTCATTAGCTGATCATGAACCACAGAGCAGGCTAAGCGTGTTCCTCTATGGTTTCTGCTTGAGCTCCTGCCCTGACTTCCCTCAGTGACGAGCTGTGACCTGGAAGTAAAACTGAAGTAAACCCTTTCCTCTCCTGAGTTGCATTTGGCCGTGGTGTTTATCACCACACCAGAAATCAAAGTTGAACAAAAGTCAAGCCTTTAACCCAGGAGCTGTATCCATACCATTGCAACTGGCATCTGCGATGGGGTGCCCCCCATTCTCCCCACTCTGGACAGTACCGCTCCTTTTCCTTTTGTTGACACAGGGTCTGCTGTGTATGATACACTGTTGGGAAGTGAAGATGGCAAATCATATGCCCACATCTGTCATCAGCTGGAGCGTTAATTTAGAACATTGACCACCTTGACTTCACATCTCTAAGAGTGATGAAGCCAGGTGACCCTGATTCATCTCCCATCTCTCTGAGCTGCCTGGAGTCCTCCATCTTAGGCATCTCTTGCTTCATCTCGTAGGTCCAATCTTAGCTTTAATACATTCATTTTCTTTCTTGTAAAAATACGATCTACGGCGTTCGTTTTGCAAGTCTAATTCAATGAACTGTTTGCTCAATGAACTATTAAAAGTAAAGGCCTCCTTCCCTGTACCCCATCTGGGCTAGATCAATGCCAGGAGTGCACCCCCTTATAGTACATCCCTCGCTCTCCACTGATTTAGGCGGGTCTTCTTTCTATGTGTTGCTTTCATTGGTTAATTAATAAAGAAACTGCTTGGCCTGATAGGTCAGAACATAGGTGGGTGGAGTAGACAGAACAGAATGCTGGGAAGAAGGGAAGTGAGTCAAACACCATGGAGCCAGATGCCAGGTCAGACATGCTGAATCTTTCCAAGTAAGCCACCACCTCGTGGTGCTACACACATTACTAAATATGGGTTAAAGCAAGATGTGAGAATTAGCCTATAAGAGGCTGAAACTAATGGGCCAGGTAGTGTTTAAATGAATACAATTTGTGTGTTGTTATTTCGGGTGTAAAGCTAGTTGTGCAGGAGCCGGGCAGGACGAAAAGCAGGTCTACCCGCAGCTCCTTCTACACCCCACTGCTTCTCTACAGTATCCTGGAGGCAGGATACTTCTACTGTCTCTCCTTCGCAGCATCTTCTGCCCACTGATGTTTCCTCTGGATCCTTTTACGCTTCCCAGGCACATTGTTTTCCATCCTTTGCTCCTATCTGAGCCGTGAGGTTCAATTTCAAATCCCTGGGAACATTCGCTGCCTCTTTTTGAGTCCCAGGAGCCAAGGGAAAAGCAAATCAGCCTTCTGCTCGGATGAGCCTGCCTTCACACCACGAGTCAGTGGGTCTGTCGCATGATCCCAGCTGGAATGGACGCCGCACACGATAATCTTAGAGGGAAGCCTTCTGTGCGAATGAAGAACATATGCTTCAGGGGAACAGGCTGGAACGATTCAGGCAAGACACCATTGGCAGAGAAAACAAGCTCAGGAACGGTATTCAGGTTGTTTTGATGTCGTGACGGTGGTTAGTGCCATTGTGAACAGTAGACGATATCCTTCGGAGTCGCTTTGGGCTTGAGTATTAACTTTCATTGTGACTCAGACACACGAGGGATGCCTCTGATTTGGGTTACTGATGAGTAGCGAGAGAGTCAGGCGGCTGGTGGAGTGCTTGTATGTAATGATACAAGGTCGACAAGTGGAGACGGAATGGTGTCATGTGTAGAAAATCCAGCAGTAGCAGAACAGGCACAGGGGCTTCCAGAAAGTTCTCATGGTTCACACTTCTTGACATTGCTTTAAAAAGACAGCACCATGGTGAAGGATTTTGCCATTCCATGCAGACCACCTGTGCCTAACTCCACCCATTTCTCTCGTGATTATAAGGTGGCTATATGTGACGTGAACTACGCATTAGACAAAAACGAACACAAAACCAGATTGGTAATGTGGTACACATAAGAGCAGTTTCACATATATTACCAAACCATTTGGGGACCAGTGACCCCTTATTCCTCCCTAGGGAAACTTGAGCTCTCTCCCTGTGGTTCTCAGCACTTGGAGCTCTTCTCTGTATGTGTTAGTTCTGCTGACTACATATGCAGGCTGTAGAACCTAGAGGCGAAGATACTCCAGGATCTCATTCCCAACTACTGCAAACATCTTCTCACAGCGCGCATGCACGCATATGCGCACCCACCCACACATATTCACATGCATGTGTGCACACACATATGTGTATATGTGCTCTGTATGTGTACACACACACACACACACACACACACACACACACACACACATATATCCTAAGCCCAGGGAACATGGAGGTTGACAGACGAGAAGCTTTAGAAAGGCAAAAGTGTTTTGCCTAAAACCCAAAGATGATGAAAACTTTCACAGATTTGGAATGAAATGCAGGATGGAGCTGATCAGAGAAGCAGAGGTGAAATATGGAGATGCGATTAACTCCTCCTGAGCGGATCTCCCCAACATGACCTCCATATTTCACTTTCTGTGGAATTGCAAAGATACCCAAGTGCATATTAAAGTCCGAAATTTATTTTTCAATTCCAAACAGGAATAATCTAAAATATCCATAACTCTATTATCTTTAAATAAAAATGAAGATATTTCCTCCATTTTTTAATTAATTGAGACAATTTTTTAAAAGCTAGGCAGGTTTTTAAATTGTAATTTTGCAATAAAATATAAAAAGGAATGTGTGCCTGTAGAGAACACCTTGTCTGTATTATTGATAGTGACATTTCTCTTCATGAAGAGAGCTATGATAATGCCAAGATGAGTCTAGCCTTTGTCCCTGTGAACTCAAGGAATTCATAAAGATAAAAGTCATAAGCACAGATCAGCTATCATACAGTCTATATTACAAAGAACTTCATTTTGGTCTGGCAGGAAGTATTGCCTTGAAATATTTTTCAAGTTATCATAAAATTCTGGAGGTTTCTGGTTTTTTTATTTTAGTTTCCTGTCAACTATAATCCATCTTTTCTGTTTGCTTGTGGCTTTTTCTTTCTCTTTCCCTTTTCTTTCTAAGCTGTGTTTGTTGAAGAGTACTGTATGTCTCTCTCAGACACACCTAACTCCTATTTTCTTTTTACCCATTTATTTAAAGCTTTCTTGGAACTCCAGTTGAGAGTCTCTAATCTTAAATGGTGCTTATGATAGTCAGTCTACAGTTTAAAAAAATCTGGTGAGTTTTCAGAACCGGAAGTTAGAAGGATACTATTCAATGTGGTACAGTTTATGACATTGTAGGGCCCAAGGACAGCCCTGAAGGCTAGATGCCAGGAAGCTCATCTTTTGGTAATGTAGCCAGAGGTACTTAGAGTTGTGCAGAGAGAAAATATGAATCCTGCCACTAAGCCACAGCTCACAAGACCGAAGTACAATGCTGACGCAATGATATAAGGTCAACAAGTGGGGACGGAATGGTGTCATGTGTAGAAAATCCAGCAGTAGCAGAACAGGCACAAGGGGCTTCCAGAAAGTTCTCATGGTTCACACTTCTTGAGATTTGGCTGTTGGAGAAAAAAAATGGTTAATGGACACTGCCCAAGAGGACCATTAGCGGTGAGGACTATCTAAGAAAAACGTTAACAGTCCCAAGTCATAGGAGGAAGATGGTCTTAGGTTTTTCCTTCCTCATTTTCTGTGAGTGTGTCCTGTGACATCAGATGCTCTACAGAAAGCGGCCAAGTCTCAGGGGGCTGGAGAGATGGCTCAGAGGTTAAGAGCGGTGCCTGCTCTTCCAAAGGTCCTGAGTTCAATTCCCAGCAACCACATGGTGGCTCACAACCATCTGTAATGAGGTCTGGTGCCCTCTTCTGGCCAGCAGGCATACACACAGACAGAACATTGTATACATAATAAATAAATAAATATATAAAAAAAAAGAAATCAGGGGAGCAAAGGCGTAAATTTCAAGGGCAGAGAATGACTCTAAAGCATTAAAATAATTGCTGACGACAGGAGACCTTATAGATGCTTTCAGGCTTTTGTGAGAAAGCAGAGCTGGTGGAGGGCTAATGAACATTTATTAAGTACTTTCTACCAAATGGGCATCCATTTTAAGGCCTTGGAAATAGCCCTGAAGAAAAAAAAAACAAAGAAAGATTCATTATAGAGAAACTCATGAAAACCTGGCAGAACAGGGGTGAGCGTGGAGTTTAAGCCAAGACCATTTTATTCATGTTCCCCTTGTCCCCAGTAAGAAGTCATTCCTCAGGGCTGCAGCTAGGAACAAATCTCTTCCTCCAGTGTGCACAGAAGGCTTTTCTTTGGGGAAGATCAGACCCTGAACATTTTTGGCCCTGCCCCTAGCTGTCTGCTATTGAAACTAGATCCTGGCTAAGCATCCCTTCTTCCACCCAAGCCTACCCTGAGGACCAAGGTTGTCCTTCAGATGCAGCGTGCTGGAGATGCCAGGGTCCTCACCCTCATCAGGCAGTGGTCCTGAGCCAGCAGCACTAATCTGAGAGGACCTCCAGCTCCTTCCCTCTAACTTCCCACATGTCCATCAAACCCTCAGACACTAGGCCAAAGTCATCAGAGTTTGCCACCGGTCCCTCATCAGCTCCAGAAACCTGGCTCGGCAGAAAAAGCCAGAATGGGTGATTCTAAATTCCTTTCCAAAGCAACCAGCTCCCTGTATAGCAGGATGTGGAGGAACGGAAGCCTAGAGGTGCACCTGGAAGCCATAGAGACTGTGTGCCATGAGACAGTCAGCAGGAGACTCTGGATATGAGCGCTCACCTGCTGGATCCTGTACCATAGATGGAAATAGTAAAACAGTGAGAGAACTGGGCATTGCCAGGATAGAGCTAGGCAGAGCCTTTCCCGGACCAGGCTCACCCCATGCTCATCTCTACTTGTTAAAACATACAAGGATGACCTCAGGAAACCAAATTTTAAAGTAAAAAAGTGGTAACATCATTTAAGAAATTAAAACAACACAGTTGAAAATATTTATTATGAGAGGAAGCAACGAAGGAGCAATAGAGAAGCTCAATGGTATGATGGCGGCTTTTTGCCCAAAGATTCAGGTTTTAGAAGTTCCAGGCCATGTTCAGAGGGGACGGAGCTATAAAAGGTGGAGCCTAAGGCAGGGTAGCTGAGTTGCTGGGGGCATGACCTTGGAAGGGATTAATGTTGCTGTTCTCCCAAGAGAGCGGTCACACTGTCTTCACACTTAAATCTCTAGGCCATCCTGGACTGTGAACTTAACATCCCCTTTCCTTTCTAAAGTGCGCAGCCTCTGACAAGGCGACCCAGTAACAGAAGCAGACCGGTGCAAGCGGCCTAGGATGAGAAAGAAAGAAAAGAAAAGAGGACAATAGAATATGGAAACCCGCCTCTGTCAATAATAATCAAATGTGAGGGTTGAGTCTGTGAAGTCATCCAGTATGACGAGACAGCCATTGGGATCAAAGACAAAAGCAAGGCCGTTCACGAGAGACGGACTTCAGGGGCAGAGGTACAAAGGCGGGTAAGCGGAAGTATGGAGTGTGTTTCATGTACTCCGCAATAGAGCTTCGGTGGCCGTCCGTACATCAATTACATTTTTCTTTAAGACAACATAAGAGTAGCTAGGGATGAAAGAGGACATTTTTATTAACACGCGTGTTAGTTACAATGGCATAGCCATAGTTGTGCATGTACTTTAAAGGACGCAAAAATACAGGGTGGGAAACTGGTAAAGTCAGAGAGAAATTGACAATTGTGACATGACTTTTGGGGTACACTTGAAAAAAAATGTCTGTTTGCCTTAGAGCATTGACAACAGACCAAAGAAACCATTTTATCACATCTACCTTGGTGGGCCAGTAAGCTTACTGAGGCCACTTCCAGGAACATAGGTGACATAGCTGTACCCCTCAAAGGCTCACCTCGCACGGATGATGGGTCATGAAAGCTTTGTCCTTGGAGCTTCCTACACAATGCACAGCGTTTGAACCACAGTCTCTCTGCACCAGAGACTGTCTACTGCTTCTGTAACCTTGAGGACAGGACTTATGAATCTTATGACGTTCTGAACTTCCTGAGTTTTATTAAATTTCATCCATGAGAGGCATTGGATGGAAAGACAGACAAGGGTGGGAGACTTAAGAGAGTGTGTGCTTTTATTTGGAGGAGGAATCTGAGGAGGGGTTCTCTGTACGAAACAGAGCCCGCACTCCCTTATAAACTAGGATACTTAAGGGTTACAAAGGGATCTGCAATTGGCCATTGCCAGGAGTAACTGGGGTATTCTTAGTTAAAGAATGCCATGAGATCCATAAACAATTTTCCTGGCTGATCATTGGTTAGGGTCTAGAAGGCAAGAATCTAGAGATGTTAATTTGCTTCTAGAAACCAAATGATTGTAGTTACTGGAATTCTCAAAGCTCAGCCAAAATGGAAGAGCTTTACAAATGGCGTAGCCTTGGTTGAAGTAGGCTGGCCCATCAGCTTCCAGGTCCCACGAGCCTCCCTCCACTAGGTAATGTTTCGGTTTAGAGGAAAGAGCTATGCAACAGTAACTGTGTCTTCGGTATCCTATTTCAAATGACTAACAGATAGACCGAGGACAGAGGAACTAGAAGGCACAAGAACAGTAACCAGAAACGTCTTAGACCTCTGTGGAACACCCACCGAGCAGCAACTGATTATGTATTCTTAAGTACACAAGAGACATTGCCGGAGATAAAATGCTTCCTAGTTCATAAAACAAATCTCAGTGAATGTAAAAGACAATAAAATACAGAATGCATTCCCAACCGCAAAGCAATGAGATTAAAATCGATAGCAAGAGGATTTTTTGAGAAATTCACAGGTTATGTGGAAATTAAATGGGACATTCCTAAATAATGAACTATTCAAGGAAGAAAGTGGGAGGAAAATGAGAAAGCCTTTGGAGTGAATGAAAATAATGACAAAATTCTGGCCAACTCAATCCTTTAAAGCTACTTTCTCTTTAGACTGCGGTGAGGAACCCAAATCCCCTTCTCCAGGGCAGCGTTGCAGACGCAGAGGTTCTGTCCTGGTCAAGTCATGCCCGTCTTTATCATTGTTAGCGCCACTCAGGAGCATTTGCTTGGTGGATTGGTGTCAAGACATCCCAAGAGCAGCCATTGCTACAAACGCCAGTCATCCATGCCTCGGTAACTACGGCTCCTTCTGAAACCCCAGCTGACTTACTTCCTAACAGAAACTGACAAGCTGATTCTGTTTCACAAAAGACATGAAAATGATTCAGAATGGCAAAAACAATCATGAAAAACGGTTAAGCGGGAAGACTTGCCACATTTCCTAGTTTTAAAACTTACCACATAGCGAGGCCAAGTAAGCCAGCTTACACTGGACCCGATAACTCAATTGAGGAGTCGAACAGGATGAGAGCTCGGGCATCTTTTGCTAACTGATTTCCAGAGGGTGTCCATGCCATTGTATGGAGAGAAAATGATCTTTTCAGCCAACAGTGCTGGAAAAACTGGATATAGACATGAAAAAAAGATTTAAATTGGACCATATAGCATGTATAAAAACTAACTCAAAATAGATCAACGATTTGAGTGTAAGAACTAAACCTGTGAGACACCTAGAAGAAAATGTGGTACAAACCTTTATGACTGTGTTTGGCAAAGAATTCTTATATAACATGGAAGCACAAGCCGCAAAGAAAAACAGATCAGTAACACTCCATCAAAATTGAACTCCCCCAAAACATACTGAAAAAGCTGGGCATGGTGGCACATGTTTCTATAATCCCAGAATTTGGGGGGCTGGGGGATGAGTAGGGAGACTGAGGCATGAAGACAGAGAATTCCAGGTGAGCCTGGCTTCGTAGTAAAAAGAAATGTTTTGTTTTTTTTGGGGGGGGGGCAGATTCTCCTTGTGTATCTCTGGATATCCTGAAACTGGTAGTGTAGACCAGGCTGGCCTTGAAATCAGAGATCCTCCTGCTTCTCCCTCCCAAATCTTGGGATTAAAGCGGTGTACCACTGTACCCAGCAAAAATAAAAACATTTCTGCTTCAAAGAACATTATGAATCTGGAAGTGGCGATGCATATGCCTTTGACATCAGCATTGAGGGGAGGCTGAAGCAGGGAGGCTGTGAGTTAGAGGTTGCCCTGGACTACAGGATAAAAGTTTTGTCACAAGAACAAAAATACAACAACAAAATAACAAAGTAAGGGGTTTTATCAAGAAAATGAGAGACAATGGAATGGAATTGAGCAACTATATGGAAAGAAATGAAACCTTTGTGTGTTGTTTGTAAGAACAGGAGGTAGGGCAAGCAGTCTGGAAAGCAGGTTGGTGGCCCAGTAAACTGTCCCACGTAAAATTATTCTACAAAAAGAGGTAGTTTGTCCAGGTGAAGGCAACGAATACAGATTTTAACCACTGAGCCCTCTCTCCTACTTTTTAAAACTTTTCTTTTTAAAATTATTTTGTCCTGTACATTGGTGTTTAGGCTGCTTGTATGTCCCTGTACCACATGGGTACTGAATGCCCACAGAAACCAAAAGATGATGTCAGATCCCCAGGAACTGAGTTACAGACGACTGTGGACTTGTGGATTCTGGAATCACACATGGGTACTCTGGAAAAGAATCCCACTGTTTTGTATCCGCTGAGCCGTTCCTCCAGCCCACAAATATAGATGTTAGAAAGCTTTTATACAAATGATTATAGCAGTATTTCCCACCATTGCCACCAAAAAATAGAAATACACAAAGGATTGTTGACATTTTGCAGAATCGTGAGGAATGAACCAACCGAACAAACAAACGATAAACCGAAAAACCAAAAATGAACCAAAAAATATGGCATATCCACAAGTGAAATATTATTTGGTCAGAGAAATGATTACAGCTGTGATTCTTTAATACTAAATACTAAAGCATGACTAACTTGAGAACACTATATTAAATGTAAGGACCAATGCACAGAAACGGCCATGTATTATTAGTCCATTAGCATGGCTTTTTCCAGAAACAGTAGTCTATAGAGACAGGAAGTAGAGCAGGCCTTGCTTAGCACTGGGGCTTAGGGGTAGGGAGATGGAAAACTTATGGGTAAACAACGGAGCCTTTCTTTTTAAGGTGGTGAAAATGTCCTCCATTTGACTATGCTGATAGTTACCCATACCCATGGGTAGACTAAAAACTTTGGCAGGTACATTCTAGATGAATGAACTATACCGAACTCTATGTGAACTCAACAAAACTACTTACACAAAAAAATCAAAAACAAAACACACACACACACACACACACACACACACACACAATTCTTGAGTTAACATAGCACTATCTTATCTGACAGCATCTCGTTTGAAACTGGAAGTGTTCAGGTTGCTACCTCAAAGCCACAGGGTGAGGAAGTGGGAGTTGGCAATAGGAAGGGACCCCCCTCTTCTGGACTCAGCGTCACCCAGAACTGCTGGATTCTGCACTGAAGGCCACAACTTCCCCATGTGTCCTGTCATTTTAGTGTTAAAATATTTGCTGGGACGTGCATATGTTTTCGCTCCTTTAAAGATGAGGAACCAACCATACTGGAAGAATTTCAAAACCCATTCTTTTTTTCTGGAAGGTTTGAGCTTACTCTCTCTCACCTCAGCTAGACACCAACTGGCCATGAAGGTGGGCAGGATGTCACACAGACACCACGAGCATGGTTCACACTAGTGGAGATTCAGCTATATGCACGACATCCCTAGAGAACAATACCTCTACAGCAGAGGACTCTTCTCAGTTTTTACAGGTTCCTTGTCCTCAGCTCCATAGGCCCCACATTCTAAGCACACATTTGATTCTTGTCAAGAATAATGTATTTTAAACCCTTTTCCTTTCCACTTATTTATTTAGCTGAGTGGCAAATCAAGCTTAAAAAGTCCATTAATGATAAAAATTACCTCTTTCAGAAGGGCAGTTGTTCAAACTGTCAGAACTTTTAGAGAGCATAAAAAAAAGTCTCACAAGAAGGTTTGCCGCGGGGGATTTTTGTAATTCAGGTCTGCGGAGGCAGCACACGTCTGGTGACAAAGGCCCACCAGGCCAGCTCCCTTGTAACTCTGTGCAGTTCCCAAAGGAGCTGGGAAGTAGCACATTCTCTTTGGAAGGAGGAAAGATGCCCAGATGGGCACTCACTTCTCTATTTGCCTTCCTTTTCCCTCACAGAACGTCCTCGCTAGACAGAACAGAGCCCACACCTGAGGAAAGAAGCCACAAGCTCGGTCTGCTTCCTCTTTCCTGAAGATGGTCTTAGATGAGAATTTTTATTGTTCCTGGCTAGTGTTCAAGGAACAGGACCCTTATTCTGGGATGGAAGACAAAATGTCATGTCTCCACAGAAAACTACAAAAAAATAACGACAAGGGTGGCTGTGCTCACTTGTAATGCCAGTGCTTGGGAGGTGGAGACAGGATTACCCCTAGGGCTCACTACCGAGCCAGTCTAATTACCAAGCTTCAGGCTGTGGAGTGACCCTGTCTCAAAGGTGATTGGCCTTCCTAAGGTTGTCCTTTTGTCTGCACACATACACAAACACACACACACCAGCGCATGTACACACATAACAGGAAGCCACTGTTCTGTGCTATTGCCCCAGGAATTGCAACATTGGCCCCTGAAAGGATTCAGTTCAAGTGCTACTGTTAGAACTGACTGGGCTAGTGACATGGAGAACAGAAACACCAGAGGCAGGAGAGCAGTAGTGAGGGTCATGATAGTCACTGTCTCCAGTCGTGACAGTGACGGAAGCCTGAGCTGCAAAGGTAGCAAGACTGCCAGTTGCTTGTCGCTGAAGAAGCAGCAGATGAACCATTGGTGTGCAGACATCTCAGAGGGTCATGGAGGGAGAGCTGAGGCTTGAGGGGGAAGAAGGCTCTAAAAAAAACCAGAGAAGGGGATCCTGTATGAACCAGTCAATGGAGTTGCCGGTCACCTCTAAAGCAGCTTCTCCCTAAGGCTGAGGAATAGCAACTTCTAGTCCCACGTAAGAGTTTAATACTGGGGCTGGAGAGGTGGCTGAGAGGTTAAGAGCACTGGCTGCTCTTTCAGAGGTCCTGAGTTCAATTCCCAGCGACCACATGATGACTTACAACCATCTGCAATGAGATCTGGCGCCCTCTTCAGGAGTGGAGGGATACATGCAGGCAGAACACTGTATACTGTATACACAATAAATACATTTTTAAAGAGAGAGAGGGAGGGAAGGAAGGAGAGAGGGAGGGAGGGAGAGAGGGAGGGAGGGAGGGAGAGAGAGAGAGAGAGAGAGAGAGAGAGAGAGAGAGAGAGAGAAAGCTTAACACCAAGGATCCTGATGCCAGAGCCTGACAGAGGATTGCAAGATACTTGCTGCTATTCCCATCTATCTGACCTGGCTAGCTACTGCCCAATACCTAGGGAACCAATGCGGTCACAGACCACTATTTTAAAAGCTTTTCCTTGCCTAGTCACAAATTCTATCTGGGTAGAGCAGACTGATTGTAACAAACCCCTAGATAAACTATGAGGGTAGGTTTCCTGGGAACAGCTTTTCTTTTATTCCAAGTGTCTACACCGGAGCTGAGCAGCATGCTGTGATGATTGGTTTTGCTTGCCAGTGTGACACAATGTGGAATCACCTGAAGAGAGTCTTAGGGGGGGGACTGTCTACATTAGTTGGCCTGTGAACTTAAACTGTTGGTGATTGTCTTAAGATAATCGATGTGGGAAAACCCAGCCTGTAGTAGGGAGGCCGCATGTTCATTCCTGGCCGCTTAGCCCAGAAATAATCACACAGAAACCATATCAATTAAATCACTGCTTGGCCCATTAGCTCTAGCTTCTTATTGGCTAACTCTTACATATTAATTTAACCCATTTCTATTCACCTGTGCATCGCCATGTGTCTGTGACTTACCAACTAAGTTCCAGCCTCTGGTCTCAGGCAGGGCTCCATGGCTTCTCTCTGACTCCGCCCTTCTTTCTCCCAGCATTCAGTTCCGTCTTCCCTGCCTACCTAAGTTCTGCCCTGCTATAGGTCCAAAGCAGTTTCTTTATTCTTTAGTGGTGATCACAGCATACAGAGGAGACTCCCACATCACCCAGCCCACTGTGGGTGGCACCATTCCCTAGGCTGGGGGTCCTGAACTGTGTAAGACTGGAAACGTGCAGCCAGGAAAAAGACAAGTGAGCAGGCAATGGTGCCTTTTTTTCTCCCTGCTTTTGGTTGTGCATGCGACGTGACTAGGTGCTCCAACCTCCGCAATGATGGGCTGGGAGCTGGAACTGTAAGCCAAATAAACCTTTCCTCCTCTATGCTGTTATTTTTTTTCTTTTTGTCAGAATATTTTACAACAACAACAGAGATGAAACTGGGACCCACACCTATTCAGGTTTTCTCCCACGCTGAGGATGGAACTATGCCTGCTAGGCAATAACTCTATCAGGGAGCTACATCCCCACCCCTGCACCTGTTCTTTTTAAGATTCTTGGAAACCAAATGTAACACAGTCTTCTAAGAAGGAAAGGGAACATGCTGGAGAAAGCCACAGTATGTCTGTGTGAGTTCTGTCTTAGAGAAGTGGAGTCGCTTGTGGTTTTGGGGAAACCCATCCCTTGGTTACTTGTTTTTCAGATTTCCAACCTCAGACTATTCACAAATTCCATCTATGCCAATCTAAAACTGATTATTAATTGTGAAATCTTGTCCTTAGCTTAGGCATGTCCCATTAGGTATGATAACTTAAATTAACCCATATCTTTTCATCTGCATGGCTTCTTTTATATGGCTCAGTTACCTTCAGTCTGTCTGTATTGTCCATCCTGCTTCCTCAACGTCTGGCTGACACGTCTGTCTTCTTCTTCCCAGAGCTTTCTGCCCCGAGAAGTCTTGCCTAGCCTCTTCCTGCCTAGCTAATGGCCATCCAGCTCTTAACTGAATCAATCACAGTGACATATCTTCACACAATGCAAAGAAACATTCCACAACACGGGAGGGCATCTTTCCCTCATCCCCACCACTACATCCCAGATGAGGGAGGGGGTACCAGCTACGCCCCTCCCAACCCTCCAGGGTTGTCTCATTTATGCCCATTTACAGGGTCAACTCTACTGTGGTACCCACGCAAGGCACAGTTAGCATAATGATGTTAACCAAAATCTAAATGCTAGTCTTTGTGTGTTGGCGATAGAAGCTGTCTTTTAAAAATCTGGACTAGATGGTAATTCTTGTAAGCAGAAACGCTTCTTTTCTTTCGGCCACCTGCTTCACAGAGCTCTCAGCAGGTGCCAGCCACTAGGATGTCTCTTGTTAGTTTCTGCCTCAGCCAAAACTGAACAACTTACAGAGTAGAAGAAGAGGTCAGGAAGCATTTTAGGCACTGTTCCTCAGAGATACGATGAGGGCACTCCTTGTTGAGGAGACATCATCTCCACACCTTCCTGTTCGCCCCCGCTTCCTGCACTCTCTGGAAGTGTTTTAACGTGACTTATCTAGACAGCAGTTGACACAGGCTGGTGATTCAATCCAGGCTGACAAAGCCAGCTCTAGAGGCTGATGGTCTCTTTAGTGTGTGCGGCAGGGTTGTTACTCACTCCTTCTGTGATACTAAAAAATAGCTGGGAAATAAACACAGACATGCAATTTGTCAGAAGCAGGCTCTGAGGTCCATTTATTTCCTTTACAGTGTGAGGTGGGTGAACATGACTTGATGCTACAATGGCATATCTTTCCAGATAATTAGCCTCATCCTACCTCCTCAGCAGAGCTCTGAGTTCTCTGTGTGAGGTAGATGGCAATTCCTATGGCCATGAGGTAAATGTCCAGGCCTCCCATCCATATACCCTGACGTCAACAAGTCCTAAGTCAGCAAGGGGACTTGAATCACTGGGAGTCTTCTGGTCGCTCTCATTTCCACCCCATATCTTCTTTCTATGGAAGAATTATACAGTCCAAGAGAAGGCTGGATACTCTAGCCAGGGGCTTCTAGACATATCATTGATCTACCGTCTGTGGCATGCACCCCTTCCCTTCCCACCACTCACCCACCCTCCCACTTCCAGGTCAATCCACCTCTGTAGGAGAGGCAGGGAGGATAGGAGGAAGCAGCCTCGGCTGCAAGAGGTTGAATGAGTTTAACTATGGCGAACTCTCTAGAGTGTCGAAGTCCACGTCACCACGCTCTAAGCTTTGTCCTTGCAGGCAACACGCAAGGGTGACTTTGAAACATCACCTTCCATAAAGCTAAACCCACAGAGACAGAAAGCGGAACAGCAGTGGCCAGAGGTGATGAGCTAGAAGGGGCGGGAGTTATCAAAGGAGGACTGTGTTTCGGGTTTGCAATAGGAAGAGAACTCTGGCGATGTACGCTGGTAATGGGTGCACAGCAGAACACACGCACTTAGTGCCACAAAGCTGTGTGGTTAAACGTAAATGGATACTGGGGGTGACATTTACTAGTAGAATTCTCACCCAAAATGTTCAAGACCCCGTGGTTTTAAAAAAAAAATGGTGACAAAATCCTTCTACCTGGGTTCTCTGGGGTTGCACAGTTCCTGTTTGATCATTTGTTTACTTTTTAGTATCATTGACTTGAAAGATCCCGGAAGGTTATCAAGGAGAATTTAGCCCACGGTATTTTGCCCCATGAGGTGACTGCTCTCAGAACAGCTTCTCTGAGTGAGAGGAAGAGTGATCACCCTACAGGTGGCTGTCCTTGGCTCCCTGGGCACCGGCCTGCTGCCAGGAAGCTATAGGGATGCAGCCATCCAGTCTCCACGGAGGCGCTTGCTGTTGCAGGCAGAGGACGGCCTTAGTTCAGTCCTGCAGTAAGGCATCAGGAAGCCGATTTGATGGCGTGTGGAAGCGCTGTGACTTTTCCATTCATCCACTCTTCGTTCATTGCGGCTTTGGGGATCGAACCTGAGGTCTTGTGAATGCTAGGTCGTTGTTCAACCACTGATACATATTATTCAGTTCCCCTTCATATATAGTTATATGAATGACAGGGAATCACTACGTTGCCCAGGTTGGCCTTGAATTTATGATCTTGCTGCCTCAGCCTCTGAGTGGCTGGGACCACAAGCCTTTGCCATCAGACTTATTCCATTCCAGGCACTATTCTATCCACTCTGATAAAATCATAGCTCATCTTTCCAATGTTGGGTTCTTAATTCTCTACAAGGGCAAGGGAAAAGAAACTGGGAAAAGAAAGAAAGAAAACATATTATTTATTGACCTTCCATACCCCTATAGTACACACACAAACACACACACCCCAAAATTCCAAATATATTGCAAAATGAAGGCAGCACTACTTACCTTATTAACTTTCATCCTGAATTCTGGAAAATGCCATAAATATTTTTTTCTTTTTTTTAATTTATTTATTTATTAAGGATTTCTGCCACCTCCCCACCACCGCCTCCCATTTCCCTCCCCTCCCCCATCAAGTCCCCCTCCCTTATCAGCTCGAAGAGCAATCAGGGTTCCCTTTTTCTTGAGCAATATTCTTTTCTTGAGAAAAGAAGACTAGATTTTTTTTAAAAAATAAAAGCAACAAAATGCATAACCTAAAATTAAGACAGTCAGATGCTGCCATGCTTAGAGGTTAGAGCTAACAGAAATCAAGCTAAAATGGGCAAGATTAGCCATCTGCGGAAAGCAGCCCAGGAAATAAGCCACCGATGAGTCACGAGCATATTGCGTGCAATTGGAGGGTGCTTTCTGAGTCTCACCAAGGGGTCTCATGTGCGCCCCGAAAGGGAAGCCATCAATTTAAATTGTAAGTAGCAGAAGATTCATAGTAATTTAAGAAATTGCCAACTGTCCCCAGGAGATGATAGAGGTTTAGGGTGACAGATAAAGAGTATAGTAAAAATTTGTCAGTGTGTTCTTTTCGTCTCCAGGTGAAAAATAACAGCAGGTTTCGAAAAGCAGGAGAGCTTAGAAACAGTCTGCGGACGAGAAGAGAAGGTTGTCTTATTCCTCCGTCACTAATCTATGCTTTTATTCTGTAGTCATTTGATAATATCTCTATATAACTGCCAAAGGCCAAACCCTACCTGAGGGCCCAGTGGATGTACCTAGTCATCCTGTTAGAACTCTCAGCCTAATTAACTAAGGAGTCTGTAAGTTTCCAAACCACGCTCAAAGAGTCGGAGCAAGAGAATGTGTGCTCTAGAGGCTGCAGCAACAGAATGACATTCAGTTCGCGACACTTACTCAGCGTGTCTGCCCTCTTTCAAGTCCAAGCATATCAAGCCACTGGACAGGACAAGGCAGTTGTTTTCTTGGTTTTGTTTTCTTTTTTGTTGTTTGTTTATTTTCAGTCTCAAGATGATATCGATTTCCTCTTTGTTCAGAATGAAAATCTTAAAAACATTCATTTACTGTGCGATCCACAACATACAGTGATATTCTGCCAGGGCATGAGTGTGTTCCGCGGGGCTCATGTGTTGGAAATTTTATACTCCAACTCCACAGAATTGAGAGAAGGGATCTTTAAGAGGCGATTAGGCTTTGTCCTCAGGAATGTTTAATGCTATTATTGTTATGGGTGTGGGCTCATTGTCGCAGAAGACATCTGTTGGAGGTGAGCGGGGGCCTTTCCCAGCTTTCAGCACACACTGTTTTACCTGTCCCCTTTCTGACAAAGCACACTGAACAAGGAAGCCGCTGATAAGATGACAGCCCCTCTGTCTCCAGCCTCCGCAGCTGGGATTTCTTGGCAGTTCACCCAGTCTTCGGGGACAGTGAGAGGCTAGGTGAAGGTGCTGGTCACCAAGGCTGGGTTCAATCTCAAGGGCTTAGACAGTGGAAGGGAAGAACCATGGCCCTCAAGCTGTCCTCTGGCCTTCGGGTGTGCACTACGGAAAATAAATGAAGGAATTTAATTTAAAAAATCAACTATGCAGTCTCAGATGTTTTGCCCGAGCAGCCCAGAATGGATCCAGATGCAGTCTAAGTCCATCCAAAAACTGTTGCTGTTTTTGATTTATTTATTTCCATCGTTTCTTCTCTCTACATCAGGTGGCCGTCAGGTCACCAGAGTCATGTACTGACCAAGTATGTCCAAGTCCCAATCCCGCTGATGACCCAGGCTCATTCCTTTTTTCTCCCAAGTCACTCCTTCGTATTTGGAATCCTTCTTCCCGGCGAGAGAGACACACCCAGGAGGGGACATGCACAGTGAATTTTCCCGGTGCCTGACCAAAAGCTCAGTCAGTGTTCAAAAGGTTTGCTCGTGAGGTGATGTTAAGAGGCAGAAACATTTCCCCTAGTGTCCTCTGGGATGGGGTGGAGGGAAGCGTCCACTGTCTCCCATGGTCCTTTGGTTGGGGCCAGTGTTCTTTAAGAGAAGGGCCTCCCAGCTCTTCTCCTGACTTCTCACGAGGAGCATTCTGTGGGGACAGCACCCACCCACCTCTGACTAAGGGTCCAGTACCACACGTCTACTCGGGAGGTTTGGCCTTGGGAGTCATCAGCTTCAACAGGGCAGAAGGCTGGAGCAGGGACGTCCACCCCACCTTTCTTCTCCTCTGTGCCACCTAACATGATGGAGTTCAAACCCCAAAGAAACCACCGTCAGACAGGCTCCTTTTCCTAGATGTCTGACGGTGGTTTTTAGACTATGTCTCCTTCAGGAGACAAAACCAAGACCCAACGCTAGGAATTAAAATCAGTTCTGAAACAGTTGTGGGTTCTCCCTATGTCACTGCTATCTATCCAAGGCGGGCCTTTAAAATGTGTGCCTGTTACCCCATCTGACCGAAATAGCGTCTCAATAAGCCCTGTGTCCATCTTCCATAACGCGGCCAATTTAATCTTGCTAAATACCTGGTTTAACAAACCATTAGATGGCTCCCTGTTGCTTTCAGAATGAATTCCAACATCCTCCTCCCCGAGGCATCAAGGAAGGCCCTGCCCCATCTGCTGCACAACTACGTTTTAATAGTTCACCTTCTGCCGCCTTCAGCAGGAGCCGGCATGCGCCTTCCACCCTTCCTATGGCTCGGTGCAGCATCTTCTTTAAGCCTGTTTTCCATGTCTAACTTACTCTCCCTGCTTTGCCATAGCTCACCTCCATCAGTCAATGTTTGCAATTATCCATTTTTGTGTTCCTAACTCATAAAAAAAAGTAACCGTGAGTTTCCGGGATGGATGGTGAGATGAAGAGAGAATAAGCTCAAGATAGGACTTCAAGGAGAAGCTTCCTGAAAATTAGCCATAAAACAGACAGGAGACTTTTTAGTATTTGTTAGTATTTTTCTTTCGTTCATGCATTTATGCCTGTGTCTGTATGCGGGTTTGCATATGTGTGTGCAGTGTTCACTGTGTCCAGAAGAGGGCGCCAGATGCCCTGGAACCGGAGTTACATGTGGTATGGATGTGGGGGCCCTGGGAATTGAAGTTGGGTCCCAGGGTTAGAAGGTGCTCTCAAGCACTGAGCCGTCTATTCAGTCTAATAGACAAGACACAGACACAAAGGAAGAGCAAAGGGAGGGACGCGACATCTACAAGACAGATCATCTGTGCCATAGCTTAAAGACCACGGGAAACTTCTGGCTGTGTGGCGCCACCTTTCTTAATGACGTCACACGCACAGCTGGGGTCTGGAGCTGAGCCTGGCTCCTCTAGAAAGCGAAGCCCCAAGTCTTTCTCACTTCCACCTTTTTGGAAGTTAAATATTGAGAGTGATAGGCATGCAAATGCCAGGAGGGAATGGGGACAGCTACAGATCCCTGACAAGTAGTTAGAAGCAAGCAAGAGAGACCATCATGAGCCGCTATGAGGACAGCTGGAGCTCCTGATAGACGGAACTGAAACAAGCGAAAAGCTGTGGCTTCAGAGTACACGGAGGATTCTTTAAACACGGGAGTATGCGCTCTGATTTTCAGCACATTCCCTGATCCTAGGGGCCAAGTTTTCTAGACAGGACCTCAAACTTACATTGCCAACTTGAAAACCCAATGTGTCTTCCCACGGGCAAACATAAATGATATTTCAACATAGTCCAATTGTTTTCAGATGAGTCTGAGCAAGCTTTTAATTACATAGGTTTTATGGGGGTGGTGTTGTGAGAACCCTGATTTTTTCCCCTTATTATTTCTAAGTGGAAACGTGTTGTAAGTGGCACGCTGCTAACTTAGATGTAAACTTCTAGACCCATCGGTTTGTAATTCCATAGCCACCTATATTGCTCTTGTAATAGCTGCAGAGCCTAGGAGAAAGCAATGCTTAAAGAAAGAGGTTTTAGAGATCCCGATGAGATCAAAGGAATGTATGCAGGTGCTTGCCCCGGTGTTCACTGGGTAACGTGAGTCATGCCTTGTGTGCAAGACAGGAAATGCTCCCAACCAGAAAGCAGCCACTAAGCCCTGAAAGCAGTGAGCATCACTTCACCAGGGCAGAGGTGACAGGCACATGACGTCATCTTCTCACTTCGTAAGCTGCACGTTGGACAAACAAGATTATTCCAGAAAACTATCTAAGAGAGATTCGGAATAAACTGGACTTAGAGTTCTGTGAGTCTTTGGGAGATAGTAAGATGACATGTTGCTCTCTAAAATCACCCTGGATTCATCTGCTCTTCCAATACTTATATTTCATTTCACTTGTCCATCCAGTGAATTACCCCCCTACCATTGCTGCAACCCATGCTCAGCAGATGAAAGAGCACAGCGTACTTACTATCAGTCATGTTCAGAAGCGCGGGCAGGTGTCAAGGTGTCAGGACACTGGGCTCTTTGTTGGAGCTTGCAAAGAATCCACTGGAAGTTCATGCAGGCATTTGGAATGTTCCAGGCCCTTCCCAGTACATGATTAAGGTCTTCATGTCCCTGCTGGCTGCCTGTGTGGGCTCTGAGGAGCTAGTCCTCGCATGAGGAGCCCACAGCAGAACTTTGGTCCCTCTCACACTTGCAATCTCAGCAGCTTTCCGTTTGACAAATGGTTGAGGATCAGTCCTATCTTAATGCAGAGTTAAGGTCTATAACTCAATCATATCGACAAAGGCCTTTTATCCCTTGACATCACCTAATCACAGACTCAGGCGATCAGAGTATGGCTCCCACTGGAGGGTCAATTTCCCTCTTAGAAAATATTCATTGTTTTTACAGAAAAAAATGAAAAGCCCAAATTGTATCAAAACAAAAACTGATCATTAACTTTGATGAACTCTTACCAAGCAGAACACTGCTGGTCATGTGGTTCACCTGTCACCTGGTTTTCAAATAAAATCAGCTCAACCTTCCCACCTTGGTACAGTATATTTTTGTTATGGAGTCGCGAATGGTATAGAAATCACACGTAAATACTTAACAGGGATCAAACTAGACAACTAATTTATTGCTAAATGGTCTCAGCTTCAGGGGGTGAGAATTCTTAGGGGCAAATTGTGACATTTTGGCAGGGTGATCTGGCAGCATATAGGGAAGCCCTAAAATATGCATGTTCTTTGACACATAAATTGCTCTTCTAAAAATTTCTCTTAAAGAAATAATCATGGAAATGGTTTAAACTTTCATTACAAAGCTCTTCCAGACAGCGTAAGATTTGACAGTGAAAGATTAATGCTGTCTAAATATCCAATAAGAGAATGGTTAAATAAATTATATATACATCATTCACACAATGAAGTGAGATTTAGGAGTCTGACTTCAGAGGGGACCTGGGTCCCCAAGAGAGTGTTGAGCCTGGGCGATGACAGATCTGAGTTTCTCCATGGCTGATGAACTGGGGGATTCAAGCCAAGCCCCCAGGGGTTCAGCAGTTAGCAGAGAACACCATGGCACAGATTTGTTGAAAGACTTTAGGCTACAAGAGGTTTCCAGGACCTGAGAGGCGCGCAAGCAACATACGCAAGATTCCTGAATAGCCAGACTTCGTAAGAGCACATGCTTGGCATTCCTGCACATATCAAACACTGAGAACCAAGCAGGTAGAAGATGGAATCCATGCAAATTTACTTCCAGATGTGAACGTAGGGAAGGTGAAAAATCACGAATGGACTGGAATTTGTTCTTGCTACCAGTTGACAGAGAAATTGACTGACAGATAAAGATCACATTTCGTGCTTGGTGTTTGTATGTTTGAGCACAAGAGGCTCCTGGGTTGGAGGACTGATTCAAAGCCTGTATTAGTGTTTGGAGTGGTGGTGTTACTGGGCAAAACTGTCCCCTTAATATCCTCAAGGGAGAGAATTCAGCTAAGGCATAGTTGGTTGAAGCAGACGTTTATCTAGCAATATAAAATAAAGCAAAGGAAAGCTAATAGTCTGTGAGAAAGAAAAATAGATCTCTCTTCTCCTCTCTTCTTCTCTCTCTCTCTTTCTCTCTCTCTCTTTCTCTCTCTCTCTCTCTCTCTCTCTCTCTCTCTCTCTCTCTCTCTCTCTCTCTCTGTGTGTGTCTCAAGTAGCAGCTGATTGGTCTCTGTTGTGGATATCATGAAGTGAATGGCATAGTCATAAGGGTAAGGTGATCGTGTTTTGCCTTCCATATCATGGTGGGCTAGATCTTCCTTTTAAAGTCTTTCTTTCCATGCTCTTCTTGAAAAGTCCACAGAGGGAAGAGGGGTTAAAAACCACAGAGGCTGCTATAATGAAGCCATAATCTTTTGGGAAACGGAACTTTCACGGGTTCACACACACCTGGAAAAGTGCCCCAGTGCCCTAGTTTCTGACGTAGGAAAAAGAGCATAACTCCAGCTCCACATGTGTCAAAGCACCAAGGGGCATCTGGCCACTAAGAGCGACAGCCACCGGGACAGCTGCAGTTCCCCTTGTTTTTCTTGTGTCTGATTTCCTCCCTACCCAGTCCCAGCAGAGTTTAGTGTAAGGCTAGCAGGCTGCTGGGGATGAGTTACTGCAGAGGATATTGGGTTCCTGGACCCATCATGACCACCCCAAGGCAAGCAGATTTTCTCCATGTGCTCCCAACCACGATTTTCTGCCATGCCATACGTTAAAAAAAGCAATGGAGCCAATCCAATTTGGATTAACACCTCTGAATCCGTGAGCCAAAAGGAGCTCTTCCTCCTTTCTGTTTATTATCGGCTCCTTTGTGTGGTGATAGAAATCTGACTGATGTATTGCCTATCTGCCATGTCTACATATGATATGAGTAGACTAAATGTTCTATCAAAGTGTCTCCCTAGATTTGACCATTTCGTGCATAACTTTATTCTATGAGATTTACTGTAATTTCTATTTGTTAGAAAGTGAAGCAGTAGCTGGGTGGGGCGGCATGTTCCAACATTTGGATGGCCAAAGCAAGGTGATCACAATATTGAGACCATTTTGGGCTTCATTGCAAGATCCTACCTCAAAAATAATAGATAGAAGATAGATAGATAGATAGATAGATAGATAGATAGATAGATAGATAGATAGATGATAGATAGATAGATAGATAGATAGATAGATAGATAGATAGATAGGTGATAGGTCAATAGATAATAGATGGATAGATGATAGATAGATAAATGATGGATAGATAGATAGATGATAGATAGATAGATAGATAGGTGATAGATCAATAGATAATAGATGGATAGATGATAGATAGATAAATGATAGATAGATCTTAGATAGATAGATAGATAGATAGATAGATAGATAGATAGATAGATAGATAGATAGATAGATAGATGTTAGATAGACTGGAACAGTTAGGAATCTCATGTATAAGAAACACTGTGGCTCTGTATAAATGCTTAGTATAATGCAGACACTAAGCAGCTACCTTGTCCAGTGGAGTCCCCTGGGAAATCAGTGGTGTAATTGTGTTCAGCGACTGAAGAACATGCAGTCTGATATCCAGGGTCAATCCCTGAGCTTGTGCGTGGGCTCTTCTCCATCTGTGCTTGGTTGGGAACCCCACCTTTCTGGACTCTGCTTCCCCTATTCAGGGTGGCTCATCCCCCTCAGTCCTTGCCATTCATTGTATCTGGAGACACCCACACAGACACACCAGCGAATGTGCTTGCGTCAATTACTCTTCTCATTGCTGTGACTGATACTTGACCAGATGTGGCTTTACGGGAGTTGGTTTACAGTCGGAGTGGACACAGTCACAATGTACCAGGAGGAAGTTAACAGGAAGTGGAGCTGAAATATTAAAATTCAAAGACCGCTCTCAGTGACCCCTTTCTTCTAGGAGGTTTCATGGGTTCCACAAAGATCCAAAACAGGGCCTCCAGCTGGGAACCAAGTGTTCAAATACGGGGGAGCGGGGGGGTGGGATAGTTTGTGTTCAAATTGCATCATTGCTGTGCTAACTTTCTAATTATATCAACTCCCAAGTTAGTTCATTCTTCCATTTATTTTATTATTATTATTATTTACTTCTCAGTTTCATTCACTTCTGCCCCTCTGTCTACTGTAGTCTTCCTTCCACACTCTTTGAATTTAGTTCTCTCCTTTCCCTCTTGGTTTCTTAAGGTAGACATTTAGCTTCCTGATTTAAGACCTTATTTTGTTTTAATTATGTATGTTTATAGCTACATTTCCCTGGAAGCACAGTTTCTGCTGCCTGCCATAAGTTTTTAATGCTGTGATTTAATTCTCTTTCAACTAAAAATATTTTCGAATTTCCCATATGATTCCCTTTGTGGTCCATTGGTCATTCATGACTGTGTAATTTTCACATATTTGTGATTTCCTTCTGTTACTGGTTTTGCATGTAATTCCACAGTAATTGGAAAACATAATATGTATTATTTCAATACTGCTACACTTGTCAAGGCTTGTTTTATGGTTTAATGCATGACCTAGTTGATAAAATGTTGCTGTCAACTTGAGAAGGTGTGCCTTGCCTTAACTGAATGGGATGTCCTGCCAATGCCTTTTTACATCTAGAAAATCATGCAATATTGCTCAAGTCTCTATTTCCTTATTAATCTTTGGTCTAATTGGTCTATGTTATTAAATGTATGACACAAAGATGATTATTATATTTTATTTATTATTATCATTAATTATTATTATTATTGTTATTATTATTATACTTAACTACCATTCTCATAAATTCTGTCAGTTGATTCATGCTATTTTGGTTCTTTGGTTTGGATACATATTTATAATTCCTATATCTTTCTGATATCACAAAACAAATTGCTTTCTTTTAACAATTCTAACACACTTTTTCTGAACATGGGTGTGGTATGTTTGCATGTGTGCATGCTTGAAATATGTCTGTGCAAATGGATGCACATACATGCATATGTATGGAGAACTTAGCTTTTGAACACAGAACTTGCCAGGTTGGCTAGTCTGTAAGTCCCAGCTCTGCTTCCTGTACATGGTGATTACAGAAAAATCTTCCGTGTCCAGTAGCGTTTGGGGCTGGGGATCCGAACTTGAGTCCTCACACTTGACAGCAAGCATGTTGCCCATGAAATCAGGTCTCCAGCCTGCTGCGACAGTTTTTAAAGAGCACTTTCTTAGGTTTGGGTGTAGTTGGAGACACACCGACATTCTTTTCATTGCTGCTTTTCTGGAAAACCTTTCTAAAATTCTGAGCTTGGCATTATGATGCATGCTTGTAATCCCAGAGTTTAGGCACCTGAAATGAGGTGTCTGGAAGTCTGCAGTCAGCCCAAGCTACGTAGCACCCCACATCACAGTAAGAATAACAAGTTATTTTTACATAAAGTGTATCTGTTGAGTGGCTTAGATCATGGGTTTTGTCTCTTTTTCCAGTCCCTACATTTCGCTCAACAGTTTAATCTTTTTCTTCACTTAGTACAATCATTAAAGTCCTGCCGTTTTTTTCTACCCATGGTCCTAAGTTTTTGTCCCTGTCATGTATTACATTGAAGGCATGCTTTTCTGTGTATTTTAGCTTTTTTCTCTGTAGTTGCTCAGAACGTTAGAACTAGAACTTATAACAACCTACTTAGTTACTGTGAACTCATTTCCAGTAGACTATGTCACCTGTTCCAGTGCATTCCATTCCCTTGTCTTCGTTTGTGCTAGGACGGCCACATGAATTATCTGCAAACCTTGTCACCTAGCAACCAGTCTGCAAGGGTCGTTGTGTGCGCTGAACATTCACATCATCCTTTATGTGTTCCCATAGCTGGTTACTTCCAGTTACTCTCATTCTCACTTCTCTACATCAGAGCATGTCTTTCTGCTCCTCTTCCCTTTCTTCTCGGCTCACAACTCCAGCCAACACAACGCCGGCCCATTCCTCCCCGTCACACAAGTCTCTGTAGCTCCGTTCATTTTGAGTCCTTTCTCTCTCTCTCTTTCCCTTAGGCTGTGGAATCTCCATGGACGTAGTTGAATATTTGCTGATTCTTTTTATTCTGATAGTTCAACTATGCACTGCTGAGCGTAACTCACGAGTGTCCTCGCTCCACATTCTCTAGTTCCCGAGTACAGGTCTCGCTAAGTCTCTCTGTTGTGAGCGTGTGGGGATGTGTGTCTGTCTATGCATTTGTGTTTCCTTTGCGGGCATTTTCTAGTTATTAAGATGTAGTTGTCCTTCTCCTTCTCAATTATTTATAGAAAGTATCTCTCCGTTCTGTGAATATTGCTCTTACTAATTTAAAGGCTTTGTGTTATCCCAGTGGCATCTAAGACTCCTCCAGAACGGTCCCCTTGTTTGTTTGATTTCTGCACATAGCTACTAGGGTTAGCTAGTTTATTTCTGTTTATTTCTGGGTCTTGCGGATTTCTAAGAATTGCGAATTTGGGTAATATAATGTGATAACTCTAGAAATGAGATCATCACCCTCACTGGGGTTTAACTTTTGCTGAGAAGTTGTTTTGTTTTGCTGGACTAACTCTGTAAGGTCTTTATTCCTTTTTTTAATGAGCAACCATTGAAATCTGCCTGATTAGTATAATGCTAAGAAATTGTTGTCCAGAGCATTTCTTCAGTGGTTTGAACGAGTAAGCCAATCACCTTGTGCTAATGATCTCTGCCCAGGTATGGTGCATACTTATAAGATGCTCCCGTGTGGCCTGGCCTGTGTGCAATGTATATACACCAACTAAAGTTTCTAATGAATATGGTGGAGAAAACTGCCTTGTCATACACATTCCACTAGTCTAGGATCTCAAGACCCGTCAGGGTGAGAGACTGACGTCCTTCTTGTACACACACACACACCCGCCCTGTCTTGTGCATTACCTCCGGAACCTTCAGAGTTAAAGAAAACTTTCCAAAGCTGCATTTTCAAAGCTGCATAAGAAGTTGTGTTCCTTAAATTCACTCTTTTAAATTTCTGGCCTGGCTTTTATTCACGACAACTGCAGTACAACTGCTGACAGAGGTGACGCCCAAACAATGCTACTGATATTTTTCAAAGATTTATTTATTATGTATACAACATTCTGCCTCCATGTATGTCCGCACGCCAGAGGAGGGCGCCAGATCTCATTACAGATGGTTGTGAGCCACCATGTGGTTGCTGGGAATTGAATTCAGGACCTTTGGAAGAGCAGGCAGTGCTCTTAACCACTGAGCCATCTCTCCAGCCCGATTTTTTTTAATACATTGCAGTCAAATCATAACTGCCTTGTGAAGAAGAACAGAGCCTAGCCAAATAGTGACCAAGTGACAGAGCAAGGTCAAGCCCAGTCTTTCTCCTCCAATGGCTTTAAAGTTATTAGTCTTCTAAAGAGAGAGGATGAATGGGGCTCGGTACAGTGGAGAAGACACACATCTTATGCTTCTTATTATAGGTCTGTGCGTTCTGTTGATTCCACAGGACTAGAGGGAAGGAACCATTTCAGTAAGTTCTCCATTGTTCTTCCTGCTTTCATAGAAGTGTGTGAGTCCGTTCACCATCATCCCAGACGGTCACGCCCATGTCTCATTGCATCCAGTGGCTTTCTGTTTTAAGTCTGTCTGGGGTTTGCTTTCACCATGCACAGACATGGAAATGATGTCACAAAGGAAGACCTGGACCCTTGGAAAGAAAGCAGGCTATTACACTGAGTAAGACGTTAGCCAGGGGGCAGGGTGGGTAAGGGAAGCACATGGCATTCATCTCTACTATGAACTCCAAAGAAAGGAAGTGGTCAGGTGAGCAGGGCAAGCCAGGATCAGCTAGCTGGGGTAATTCCAGAGTTCCTTATTATCCTGATTTTTCCTAGTTCCTGGTGCTTAGGGACCTAGAGCAGGGGCAGAACAAGATAGACTATGATAGGCTTATGAAGCAGGTGATCTAGGACATGGACTATGGGTCGCTTTGCATGGAGAACGTATTGTTTTCAAGTGAATGACTTTCTGTTTCTAGAAACTGGCCGGCCCTGGGAGGGTCAGCAAGTCTCTGGTGTATCCAAGTGTGAAAACATCGTGATTAAAATGTCATGTCTACTCTACTGTAATATCCGTGTCACTATTAAGAAATACGAGTAGGCACCTAACCCTAGAAATGATCCACAGCACCTCTTGGGTCCTAGTCCATCCACAAGGAGTAGTCAGGGCACAGATCTTTTTGGTCTGAGTCCCCTGGCTTGTTTCTTCTGCTGCACAATTCTCCCCTCTACTAACTCTGGAGCGTCATTCTTCCCTCATCCCAGCTCTTCCTCCCGGGTGAGCTTTCACAGCACTCAGGGGTGGGGAGCGTCACCTGAAACCTTGCCATTTGTGCCCTCTATGTCTCTCTAATGTAACTTAAATATCCCTGTCCATTCTTTAATGCCTGCTTCAATTGTCAGCTTTTGATTTTCATATTAATTCTGCCTTCTAGTGATTTATGCCTCCTCTGTTTGTTGCCGCTGTTGTTCATTTGGCTTGGTCAATCCTGTCTTCTCACTGGTATTCATAAGTACGTATGGGTCTTCAGTTAGAAAGCTCATCTTAAGCCAGGAAGTAATATTTGCATCCATACTGTGAATTAAAAAGAAAGAAGGAAATGGACATCTCCATTCAGTAGCAAAAGGAACTGGATGGTTTATCTTTTGATTTCAAAATCTGAACAAAATTAAAGCCCCCCCCCACTGAAAAAGTTTCATAATAAAAAAAAAATCAGTCCAGGAAATGAGGTCGACATCTAGGTGTGCCCACCATGAAGAAAGTTAGCCAAGCCAAAACCCACACAGAAGAGACGAGAGGAAAGGAAGGGAAAGAACTAACGATGAGAAAGAACTAACAGGTGGCAGATGTAGGGGTTCCCTGTCTCCATACCTGTGCAGACCGTGAATGTACCCATGAAGGAGATACCAAGCCAGAACTGGAAGAATCCATCCAAGCTCTTGTTTCCTTCTCAGCAAGAAACAAAGATACGTTGGTACCAATGGTGTAATTCTGAACCTACTTCAGCAACGATGAACATGAACGACGTTCACAAAAGAAAGCTTCTGACAGAGGGTGTCTTTGATGAATACGGTAGACTCAAAAGCCAAGCTGAATCCCTTAATATTTAAAGTGAATAAAGATGTCGCTTTGGCACTGTGGCCACACTTGGGGATTTTTCTTCATTCTGCTTCTGACAGCATATGAGGGCCGCTGGTTTGTAGTTCTGATGGAGGACAAGGAACAGATTCTGAGTTGGGGTGTAAAGGCTGCTTGAACACTGTGCGGAATCGCCAGGCTGGGTTAAAATTCCGTGCCATGCTCTTCAAGCCTGGGACTTTTAGGTTTGATTAAAAAGATCACAGAGAATGAATTGCTTAGAACCCTTCCTGAGGGGTTTGCTGGCTTTAGAGACCTCGTTGATGAAACAAGAAAGATTAACTACACTCCTTTTCTGATATGTGAACTGGCTGACTTTGTGTAAGTGATGAGGCCTGGATTTGTTTACATAGATTAGTGATTAGATTTCTTGAATGGAGACAGCTGAAGAATGACAGGTACGCACTACGCAATGAATCTAACATAGTGTGCTTCTCTATGCATAGTATTTTATGAGAATAACTATTAAAACGTACCTATCATGGATGATGTTTGGAGATACAATGGGACAAAATATGGGAAGCATCAAATAATCTTTACTACTAAGACAAGGTAGAATTTGTAACATTTGAACTTCGAATGAGATTAGTACATTTACTATAACTGTTTTTCATATCATGGTAGAATAGAAAATAAATATTTGCTACATGGGAGCCCCTGTGACAATCAATGGTGTCACCTCTGCCCATTCCCTGTGCAGAGCGGAGGAGGTTTCCAGAGATGGGGATGTGAGCATGATTACTTTAGAGGCGACACAGGATAAAATCTATGTGAACTAAAAATTTTAAGTAGCAGAGATCGGTTCCCGTCTGTGCCTCACTACCGGCTGATCCTGCCCCTGTCGTCATGGGGTTGGATTCCGAGGACACATCCTTCTTTTAAGAGGCAGCAGTATGCCTACCCAGCTAAGGAGACAACAGACTTAAGAGGACCCCTTCACAAGGCTGCCAGTCGCTGGTGCATCACTCATTCACGAGCAATGGACTCAGGTATTAGAAGTGCCGTGCCGACTCCTGCAGTGCCAAATTTCACAGCTATCTACTGTGCTTTCTACTTCACCTTCTTTTTGTCATCCCAAAGGAGTTTTGATCTTTTACTATCTTATTAAAGGCATATTTACATATATATATGGTTTTTTTTCGAGGCAGAGTTTCTCTGTAGTGCTGTGGGAAGGTTTACAGATAGCAGCTATCCGCCTACTGGGGCGTGGCCTCATAGACTATTTACCGGGATGCGGAAGTGCATCTGGCCCCTTCTCTCTTCCCCCTGGTCCCGGTTTTGCTGGTTCGGTTTGGTTTGGATCTCATCTTCATCCATCGTTCAAGCAGAGAATCCTGATTTGTAAGTTTTACCCCTTAATAAATGCCTGTCTATTTCTTAGTTCTGAGCTAGTGTGGGATTCCTTTTTAAGCGTCAGATCTCTCAACCATCACTGTAGCTTTGGAGTCTGTCCCGGAACTAGCTCTTGTAGACCAGGTTAGCTTCAAACTCACAGAGATCCGCCTGCCTCTGCCTCCAGAGTGCTGGGATTAAGGCGCGTGCAACCACCGCCCGGCCTAGAGGCATATTTTATAGCACTTACAGAGACGAACTAATTGTGACTATTCTCCCCCCTCCTATGTACGATTCACCGTGAATTCTAAACACTTGTGATTAGATTCTGAATATTCCTACCTCCGCATTATAATCGCAAAGCATTTGAAGGACCTTCCCCTAAGTCTGCACGTGGTCATCAGAAGGGATATCAGCCTCTCAGAAGAGCCAAGGGAAAGTGTTAAGTTAATGCTCTCTAACCAGCATCATTTTCGGTTCCCACTATGTATGCTTTGGGTGAGGCCTGAAACTGAGTAAAAAGTTGGCTTATTGCACAGCTTATGAAAATAAATAAATAAATGAATGGTGGAAATTTTCAAGATCCTCCTTTGCTGGCAACTGCATTTTTTTGTAAGGATGTGAATCTTAAATTAAATGGGTTTCTGCAGGGAGACACGTCCAGGTTTCATCTACTATAAAACAACTCTGGGCTGTTTATTCACAATTACTAATTGTTTACAAGTTTCCTTTAACAATTTTAATCTAAATGTTTCTATCACAAATACGAAATTTAAGTATAACATGTTAAAGACATTTGCCTAGAAAAACAAAAAAAGAAAAATTATTCATAATCCAATTACAGTTCTGATTTAGCATTCTGACATGCCTATTTCCAGAATGCAGGGCACTAAATAGGAATAGGTAAGGCCTTGTGATAGCCGAAAGGTATAAATTATAGATGCAAGGTGGATAAAATTCTTCGTTAACTAGGAAGCCTCCTTTGTTTAAATTTTAGCAAGCATTTAAATTATGAACACAAAATTCACATCTTTGTATGTTAGCACTGTGTCCTCTAAGTCCCCAAAGCCTAGTTAAAAGGTATTTCAGATGTGGTGCATAATGTTTGGAATGACAAATGCCTGGGATAGAAGCAGATATTCAATAATTACCAAAGGGAGGCAATCAAATCCTATGAGGGGCCTGTATCCGAGTTCTAACGTTTCCTGGCAGGGATATATATATATATTTGCAAACCTCAGAAGCTGTGCTACCCAGCCATGGATTTCACAAACATCCCTGAGGATCCCAGAGCTGCTGTGGCATGGCTGAGTGCTTCAGAGGCAGCTCAATGACGGGAACAAGATGCTGGCTTGCAGGAACTCCAAGCTAATGTGCTTTAACAGGGACCGCACTTCCACCTTGAGTAAATAATGCCAGTTTTCCTCGACTCTTAGAAAAACCTCCCTAAAGACAATGAACGAACGCCTGACTCATCCACTGGAGTTCTTGAGAACAAAAACCGAACAAGTGAAAGGAAACTGGGGGTTCCAATTATGTGAGCCTTCAAAAGAAAATCTGCCTGTTTCACAACGAACACGGATGCGCCATCTTGGGCTGGGGAAGTGGCTCGCTAGCAATTTCCTCAGGTTCCAAGTCAGTTTGGAACTAAATAAGCAGGTACAACCTGCAGGACTTGCGGGAGTATTATTTAAACTTCACGGGGCTTCCTGTAAGGGAGAGAGCGTGTTAAGGCCATTTCTTTTGCTGTTTTCTCATGTGTTTGTTGATAATCCTCAAAACAGATGCAGAAAAATCATCCCGCTATGGCATAGGAAGAGACGGATATTTGGGAAATATTAGTAGCTTTCCCAGTGTGAAAGATCTCAGAAGAAGGCGAGCCATCCTTGAACTTGGTCTCCAGCAGAAGGAAGCGCAATGGGCTTCGCTCAGTGTCCTCCGGTTCAGGTGTTACTGAGGCAAACAGTGATGTTATAGTATTTTCAGATATAAATGGGAAGAAGATTGAGAAATAACTGCAATATTATCATCGCCTGCTGACACAGTATATTTACATATGTGAGATGAGTGCAGTAGTCGTCCCTTATCTAGGAGAGATGCAGTTAGAGCATTAAAACAAGTAGACATTTCTTTTTCTTTATTCTTTTGAGGCTAAGACAGATTCTTAGCATAAATACTATGCAACCTGTCTCTCTCTGTGTCTCTCTGTGTCTCTGTCTCTGTCTCTCTGTCTCTGTCTCTGTCTCTCTCTCTCTCTCTGTGTGTGTGTGTGTGTGTGTGTGTGTGTGTGTTTTATTCCCATAGAGGCCAGAAGTGGGCATCAGATCCCCGTGAAGCCGGAGTAATAGGTGTTTGTGAGCCGCTGACTGTGGGGCTGCCAACCAAATCCTGGTCCTCTCGAAGACCAGAGGGTAGGAGTTTCTAGCCACTGAGCCATCTCATAGCCCAGCACACAACACTTTGCCCTTTTATTTGAGCAGAAAGATTTGACCTCTTCACTTCCAAAATTAGTTTACAGCTTCTCTCCGGAATATCCAGCATCACTATACTGTCGTAAAAGCACGACAGTTGTTTAGCTTGCCTTCTACAGCAGGCAGGGCTCCCCTACGTCAATCACGATAATTCCCTATGCTTGTGTCCACAGGCTGATCTGATAGAGGTAATCCTTACAGTTGAGATTGAGATCCGGTCAAGTAACTGGTCTGTGTCAAGTTGCTGCTGACTAGGATATCAACGGAGCTAATAACCAAGACATTTACTATGTGATTCACTAGAAGGCAAGATGTACGGTCTGGATGCCCTAGTGAACGCGCCACTGCTTGGGAAGAACACCACAATATGCCTAGGATTTCATCCTGCTTCTCAGAAGCGCATATGATTTAAAACCATGTATTGCTTATTTCTGGAATTTTACAGCCAATATTTCCGGGGCCATGATTGACCTCAGGTCATTGAAACTTTGTAAAGTTTGCTTTTCCAAAACAGTCTGCTACTTGGCATCCATCACAGCGAACAGAAAGCTCGGGACGCTGATAATACAAAGCTCTTGCATCTCAACGTTATCCGTGCGCCTATTTCCTTCACCACAGCCTTCTTTATGGGATTTGTGAATGAACTGATGGAACTGGGCCCTCAGATGTGCTGCGGGCATGCGCCTCCTCACTGAACCACACCCTCTGCCTTTGCCTTGCACGTTCATACATGCAACAAGTGTCTCCCGGTGTCTTTCCTTTTGTCCAGTGTTTCCTCTTTTGCTTTCCTTTCAGAAAACACTCTTTCACCTGCTGTAACCTGGGCCTGCCTTGACAACGGGCAGTGATTGGTCCACACGTGAACCAATGGCTGCCTTCCCACCACCATGTCGCACCATCCTGATAATGGACTCAACCTCTGAAAATGTACGCCATCCCAATTAAATAGTTTTCTTCTATAAGGTGTGCAGTGGTTAGGGTGTCTCTTCACAGATATAGAAACCCTAAGACAATCACATCCCACCTCCTTTTCCCCAGCAGAAAGATATAATTATATAAATATAAATTACCACCCCAGCAGCTTCTGAAAAGGCATGAACTCCCACCCCCCCACCCCATGCCCTTAGTGAGTTGGACATTTTCTGCTTCAATTCAATGTTCAGGAATACTCACATGTACTTGTTCTGAATGTCTATGTTATGTTGAGACAGAGTCAATGTTTTTTCTGCTTTTTCCCACAGTCCTAAGATGTCTCTGAACCTGAGCCTCGCTCAACTATTTTGCTTTCGGCATTACCTGGATCCCACTCTATTTCCTTGTCTTTCTCACCTCAAAGGTCTCCTAATTGAAATGTGACAAAGCAATTGAAATGTGGTGCTTTCAGAGAATTGCTGTCAGATGGCGTGGCCTTCGGTCCAGCCAGCGTCTCGTTAGGAAAGGAGACAATGTTTGCTGGTAGATGCGAGTTGGAAGCAGAGGGAGGAGGGTCATGAGAAGCTGTATCTAAAGTGATTAAAGGATAAGAGGGAAACGGGGAAATGCATCTTTTTACAACTAAATTTTTGATATAAAATATTCTGATACAAAGTAAAATAGTGTTGCAGATACAGGGATTTGAGGTCATTTGAGTCCATATAGTTCAAGGGTTCACTTCATGAAGGCCGTATGTCTGCATTCTTCCTTGCTGGACTTTGGGTAGAGGTGGAGACAGCCAGGTCAAGCAGTCAGGCACAGGGTAGATGTGTGGGGAGACTGGAGTGGCGGTAGGCATCCCGAGGATGTCCTCAGGAGCTCTCCCGTCAACGACCTTCTCGTGTTTCTTAGTAAGCACTAATTCCAGAAGGGGCTTGTTCTTCGCATGTAAGTGTGGTGTGCGCCAGAGACCCGGCAGATGCACTGGTTATAGGACCACAGATGTTCCCAGCAACCTGGACCTGGAGCTGAGTCTAACAGGACCCACCTTAACCGTCTTCCTTGGCGAGTTAACATCCAACTTCATAAACCAAGACTGGGAAATGATGTCCTATTTGTGCTTTCGGGAGCAGCCTTAACATTTGCTCAATAATAAACTACGAAGATGTTTCCTAAAGTATTCTCCAGTTTTATGACTCATCCAAAGGGCCAGGACTTAGGGAAGGTGGTTTCTCTCTGCTCCGTGCCTACCACCAGTGCTCCAAGGACAGTGAGGCAAACAGGATGCCTACAGCTGGCCAAGGCCAGGAAGCAGCATCCGAGGAAGCTGCAGGAACCAGTGAGGTCTGGATGGAAGATGAGACTTCAGCATGAGGCAGAGGGTCTGTGTGAACATCCTTACGCTCGGAAGATCCCCCGGCTTAGCCTCAGAACCTAGAACTCATGACTTTTATTCCAGAGCAGCTTCCAAATCATTTCCTGCCCTAAACTTTCCAAATGTGCATACGCATGTGTGCGCGCGTGGGCGAGTGTGTAGTCAGTCATGTTTCCTTTAGCAGTTCCGTATGATGATAGCAATCACGGATTTCATAGCCTCATTTTTAAGTGCACCACACTATCTTCACAAAGCTGCCTAACAACAGACTTTCAGATAGTATCCTGTCATTAAGTAAATTTAAATGTATATGTAATTGATCCATTCCTAAATGTACATTCAAATTCCGAGGATAAAATGTGTCACAGTTTTAACAGCCACTGTGATACAGGTGACACTCTAGGGAGATAAGATGCGAACAGTCTTCATTCAGACCCCAGGAACGCTTGTCCCATCACTAGACCAGAGTCACTGTGTGTATAGACAAGACACCTAGCAAAGGGTCTGTTGTGAGAAGAGTGTGGGTGGAGACAAGAGCAGCGGGAAGGCCCAGCCATGCTGTGTGTGGGTGACTCGGTCACCATTCTCCCTCTCCAGGTGTGGAGTGTGTTAGGACCCGCCCTCAACCCCGCCCCCCACCCCACCCCATGAACCTGCGAGGAACCTGCCCTCATGACCCTGTGCAAGCCTGAGGGGGTAGGTTCTGGAGACCCAGACCGGTCATCTGTGTTCATCGCCGAGTCCTTAGACATCACAGGCGCCATCTCCGTTCCCTGATAACCACAGCGTTCTGTGTTCGCTGAGCCAGTCACCCTGAATGTGTCTCCCTTTTGAGAAGGCATCTTGGCAGCCTTATTAATATGCCCTTATTTTGGTAATCACTGCTCTGAGTGGGTATTTTAAAAAAAACAGGAAAGGAAAGCTAAATTAGTATTATACATTTTAAGGCGTGCATTTGTCCCCAGCATAAAGTTTAATTTATACTTTGGCCAAATAATTTTAACAGTCGCTATAAAATCGGTTATTTAATAATAGTTTTTAGGGGCATGCTGAATGCAGCAGGGGACAGACTTAATAGTCTCATGTCCACAACAAATTCCCAGCTATTATTCAGCCATCTCACGCGCCTTTGACAACGCCACAGCCCAGTCAAATTCCTACTGATTGCATTATGTGAATCTCGCTCCCAGCCAGCCCACCACGTGCACGGGTAGCTCTTTATTGAACGCATCTGTTTCCCCAACCACAATTTCTTTGGCTTTCTCAGATCCACATTATAAAAACTAGTTTTATTGTCCATAGAATAATTTCCATAATCACATTGGTACCCCTTTCTCGGACATCTGCAATTCAGCCCTAAAACGCCACGAGGAAAATGTGTGCAAATGAAATCTTTTAACATTTACATGTGTGGTAGTAAACAGCAGAGCAGATTTGAAGGGGAGGAAGCCTATTTCAGACATATACCAAGACAGTTAAGAAAATTTAAAATGGGCAATTTGAGACAGACAATACAAAATAAAATTGCACAAAAAGGGTAACTCGCTTTCACTTTGGAAGGACTTGCTTTTGAAAATTATGCTCCTTTTTCGTAAAAGTATGAATGCGCCTTTAATTGAGTTATGTAAACTTGGCTAATTTTGATTATCTGGGTTTTAAGAAACTAAAATTATTAAATTCAGCTAAGCAGAATGTGCAAATTGTCTCATTTATCTCGGCGTCCCCCGTAATGGCCAGTTACAGCACTTTGCGCGTGGAATAGAGGGCGGTGTGTGAGCAGAGAGATGGCAGGCGCCTTTCTTCGTGTCCTTGAGGGGCCCGGGGTCTCAGCATGCCAGGCAACCACTCTGCCGCGCTGCACCTCCAACCCTCGGAAAACCATTCGGCTCTCTCGAGCTTGGATTCTTGGTTTGGCATGTGTTGCTGCGCAACAGTGTGGGTCACTGTGGAACTAGGAGACCCACCAAAGTTAAGAATTCCTGGTCTGAGCGTTTATGGCAAATGAGTCGTCTCTGAAGCAGGAGAGCAGCGGGAAATCTAGGCTATGGCACAGCGGCAGACTCTGTTCTGATTGGTGGCTGTTGACATGGGTGGGCGGGGTTACCTGTAGGCAGACAAATGTGATTGGCTAAAAGAGTACATTTGCCTTTCTCTGATTGGTCCTAAATTAGAGGCAGCTGACATTTACTAATCAAGTTCTGGGCCTTGAGAGCTGGGTGTTCAAATTTGTGGGATTTCGCTGGTGGCTTGCCGGGGAGAATAGCAGATTTTCTTCAAGCCAGGCCAACTTCATTGACGGGTTACTCTTCAAGATGACTTGAATTCTTTGGCTGGTGCTGTGGGTTTTGGACTTGAGTTCTATTTTTGCAAATGTTCCAAGCCTTATCTGCCTGTATATTTAGTATCCGCAGTACTGGGAAAAGGGACAAGTTGTACAGTCTGATGAACAGGAACAAAAACCAGAGGTGAGAAATTATAATTTTATCCCTTGTGACAAAAATACAGCTTGGCAAAAATACAGTTATAGGGAATTTACTCTAATTATATCAGAGTTACACAACCATGAGAACTCTTAGAATGAATGTACCACTTGCAACCCAAACACTTCCACTGCCCCAACGTGGCTCCTCGCAACTACGGTGGGTCGTTCCTTCCAGCACTGAGTGCTCACTTCACCCCCAACCACCCCGCGTGACAGAGACCACACATTTCTTTCCTCTCAAGTTAGTTCTGTCATTTTTGGACAATGACCGTCAATGTCATTGTGACCCTCAGATACAGTGCATCCTGAGATCACACTGCCTTTGTTTACAGCGTTTGGGAGTGACTAAGAGACTGTCTTTTGATGGATCTAGACTTTTAATCTTTTAATTTTATCATCAGTCGATTTCAGACCGTATTCACAAATATTTAACCCTTCTCGGTGTCTTTAATACAATTATGTGCTCCCTAAGTTTCATTCACAACAAAGGTTAAGAACACAGTTTTCTAAGGACAGCATTTTCTGTCAGAATTTTGAACGCTGTGTGCCACTGTTTTCCAGACTCCTCATGGTAGGCAGAAGTGTGAAGTGATTTTCTTTCACCATCGATTTTAGAGGACAATGGTTTGCTTTCTGTCGGGGAGTTTTTAATGTCTTTATTCTATGAAGCGTCACAATGACATGTATGATCTGGGGATACCGTCAAATACTATGTGATATTTGTGCAGCTATTTATACCTGGAGACTCGTGTCCTTTGTCTGTGGACATTTTCTTGGTTCATCTTCCTTCATTACTTCTTCTCTCTTGTTTACTCATTTCTTTTCCACCTATGTATTTCTGTTTTAATAGTCTAATCTTCTCGTCTTTTCATTCCTAATTTTCATCTCCTGTTTTTGTTGTTGTTATCTTTCTGGGTCAAATAGAATTTATCCATTTCATTTTCTACCCTTTCAACTGAACTGATATTTTTTGCTATTGTATTTTTAATTTATACGGTTTTATTTTAAAGATACCGTATCTGTATATAGTTTCTTTTTTTCCAGCTTTAAAGGACACTTATTTTCCCACAAATATTGATACTCACTACTGTGTCAAACAAGTGAAAAGGAGGAAAGGTGAGGTATTATGGGATGGGTATGTTCTGCAAACGGGCCATGCTTGTCAGCTGTCCTTGGCTACTGGACGGTTTTGTGAAGGATATACCTCCAGGGCTGGTCGGATTAATCAAGAATGACCCTCGCCTACCCAAAGTGCTCTATCCTGCGACAATATCAACCGGGTCCTTCCCAGCTTACTTGTCCATGCTTGGAGGGGGCAAGCATAGGGCTGGGTGGTGGTGGCGCACACCCTTAATCCCAGCACTTGGGAGGCAGAGGCAGGCGGATCTCTGTTAATTCAAGGCAGCCAGGACAAGCTCCAAAGCTACACAGAGAAACCCTCTCTCAAAAAAACAAAAAGAAAAAGAAAGAAAGAAATGGCAAGTAGAAAAATTAAAGATACGAAAGAAAAGACAGAGAGTCGGGAGGGCAACACGGTGAATACTGAATCTGCCTGTTCATGTTTATTTTTTACAGGCTTTACAAACCCCAATCCAAAGAGGAGGGGGAGACAAAAGATACAAGGAAAAAAAAACAAAATAATTACTTTCTCAATACCTAAAACCTTAAGTAGCCTCAGTCAAAACACCCTGTTAGTAGCTACACCCTGGATCAAATCTCCTGTCAATAACCTGGCAGGGGTGGAAATAGCCCTGAACTCTCTGACCTTTGGTCGAGGTGAACTGAATTTACACCTATGGGTTCCCACACTAAAGGGTTAAAGCCAAATTAGTGCCTGGTGTTCTGGAAGCTAATGGGGAAGGGGCTGAGTGCTTCAGCATTTATTTCTACTGTCTGCTCAGCCTGTTTTCTAGATAAGATAAATAGGTACGCCTGGTTTCCTCACAAATGTGGACAGAATGTTCATACTTTTGCCGGGACTTGTCATCACCAATGGAGGTGAGGTTCTAGCTCAGCTCATGTCTGAATGCTTATCTGAATGTGACTTTATCACAGGAGACGATGATTTGGGGAAGTAGGCGGTTTATTTCATGTTAAACATTCTCCATCAACCCAATTATCTAAAGCATATTTTGATCCCCCGCATGCCTGGGTTCCAGTGACTTCTGAGGAACAGATCCAGGTACTTCCTGATTCTGTCAAATGCTAGCCAAGGACCCATGACCCTGCGCTCTACTGGATAACCACCCATTCTGTGCTGTCTCCATGTTCCCTCTTTCATTGCTGATGCTGGCTCTGCTGGTCTTGTGGATCAATTACCTTTTTCTGCCTTGTATCTACTGTGATTATTTGGAAGTTGAGGAGGGAGAGGGGATAAAGGTGTGGATTCGGTGTGCTCCTTTAATCAGAACCCTTGGTGAGTTATTTGTCTTTTCTGTTTTCAGCATCTTTTGCAATAAAAAAGGGAATGAAGCAGAGCCTCCTGGCTGACTCACCAGGCGGTTTCTAGAGACCTGAGGGCCAAAGCCTGGATCCTGGAAGCTAACAGTTCAGCTACGCATCCGCAATAGGCCAATTAAAAAGAAAAGGGTTAGTAACAGTCAACAGAAGAAAAGTTTCTCAAGGTGGCTACATCGGAAAGAGGAAGAAAAAAGGAGAGCCCCAGTCCTCCTTTGAGATGCTGACATGATGTTTAGTTAGAGAAGTCAGGAAGTATACACATCCAAACAGCCGTGGCCAAGGTGTGGTCCCACCCTCACTGACTTGGCATTGTTGGCTCCAGTCTTTCCTGCGAGGTGGTGACAGGTCCCTCCCGGGCTGTTCTTTGCCACCCCTCAGCATTAGACTCCTGGCCATTTCCCATTCCACCTGCGACGTCCTTTCAGTTGTGTGCTAACTGAATGGGGAAGGCAAGTCTCTCGTCACAGTACCTCTTCGCTGCCAGGGCCAGTACAGGGCTACTTATAAGATGCAAAATTGTCTGGTGCTTTGCAGTCCAAGTGGTAGATCCCTCATCCTGAATCCTTAACTCGGAGACGCTCCAAAATAGGAGATTTCCAGTGTTCCGACGTGCTGGTTGAAAAGCACTGGCTGGGTTTTTAGAACAGCATGCTCAGCTGCTAAAGTGTACGCAAACATTCCCAAGTGGTGAAAGCAGAAGTCTAAATAGTTTCCGTCCCAGGCACTTTAGATAAAGGATACTTCGCCTACCTGCAAAGTGTTTAATTTATATTACGTTTATTCACGTTATTTACTTTTCTTTCTAAAGGACTAACCTAGGGCCTTACACATGGCAGACAAGCACTCCCACACCAACCCTGCTGCCATTTGCCTCTTCTCTTTAAATCGTCTTTAAAAATTGAGATATTCTCACTGAGTGACTGGTGCTAGTTTTGAACATACTCTATTGCCCAGGCAGGCTTTCAGTTTGATCTTGGGAATTAGAAACCCACGCCTTAGCCTTTCAGGTAGCCAAGATTACAGGCTCACTCTTTTGATTTTGAATGCTTTTGATTCTCATGTAATTCAACAACTCTGCAGTATTGATAAACCATTTAACCTAATTGGTTTGGGGAGCTTTCTGGTGGCTTATCTCGGTGATCAACCCTTTGAATTGATAGCTAGCTAAGGAAGCTGTGAGATACCGTTGTGAGTGAGTCTGTGAGGGTGTTTCCAGAGAAGTTGACTGAGCAGGGAGGAAGACCTGCCCTGAATGTGGGCAGCAATATTCCAGGGGCTGAAGTAAAAGGGGAAAGGAGAAATCCTACAGAATACTATGACCCTTTCTCTGCTTCCGGTCTAACAAGATGAGGTCAGCTAGCTTCCTTGCCATCATAGGCTGAGTGTTCTGAAACCTGACTGCAAGGAAGCAGTCCCTCCCTGAAGCTGGTACTGGGCAGAGCTTTGCCTTGGAGGTAAGAGAAGTGACCGACCGATTCCAGGCTTCTCCCAAGGTTGAGAAGCCACAGTAAGGCCATTGGAACACACACAAAGTATGCAGATTATAAGTGCTGGGCTCCTGGTTGCTGATTAGATGTTGGGTCCCTTGACAAAAATGTGAGGTTGGCATGTCCGATGGTTTGAATGAGAATTGCCCCAGACCCGACAAGCTTATGTATTTGAAAACCTGGTCCCTAGCTAGTAGTGCAATTTGAAGAGTTTATGGACTTTCTAGGATGTGGAACTTTTCTGGAGAAAGTATGTCACTAGAGATGGACTTTCCAGTTTTATATTCTGCCAACCACTTCCTGTTCACTTCCGGCTTGCTGTATGCAAGTGAGACTGGGCAGTCACCTTCTCTGCCTGTTATCGTGCCTTCACCACCGTGATGGCTTCGCCCTTTGGAACCGTGAGCTCTGGTAAACCATTTCCTCCCTAACTGCTTTTGGTCATCACAGCATCAGGAAAGCGATGAATACAGGCAGATCCCAGACCCAGGCTTTCAGGGCTCTGCCAGTTTGTATTCTTCTAATCCCAGTGAAGATGTGAGCATGGTGGAGAGGCTGAGACAGGCGAATTTGGACTTCAGAGTCACCCTGGGCCAGAGTAAGTTCCAAGCTAGACTGAGTTACACAATAAGGGACAGTCCCAAAAAGAAATTGAAAAATCTATGACAACCTACAAGTAAGGAGAAAACCTGAGTCCTATCAATTGAATCAAGATTTCATATTAATTTTTTTTCTTTTCTTTTTGGGTCTTTGTGTGGTTTTGGTATCAGGGTATTGAATCAAGATTTCAAGCCATTAGATCAGATAACCCGAGAGGATATCACAGGTGTAAATGACGGCGGAAGCACCGAGTGCTCTTTCTTAAAGCTAAGCTCTCATTTTGTCTTGGCTGTCCCCTAGGGGCTCATCGCTGTGACACAGACAGAGTAAAGATTGCAGCCCCCCCCCACCTGCCTGAGCTGAGCGGCGCACACTGAAAAACCATACAGGTTGTCTTGGGGCTGGGAATCTGTCGTTTGTTCTCCAATTCTCCCATTTTTAGCTTTGTCCCTTTATCTCATCCATTAGACAGTACCAGGAAGAATTCTTTGAGGAAGTCTGGAAGGGGACACCGAGAAGGGGTGGCCTCTCGCCTTGAGAAGTCACCGCCTATTATGGTTTCGAGACACTGTATACCCTAGGTACCTTGACCTTCTCAAGATCCACCCGCCTCAGCCTCCCAAGGGTCAGGATTCTGGGCGTGGGCCAGAATTAAGTCATCATCTTTGGGAGGGAACGATGTTGCATGGTCATATCAGAGTAAGACCCCTCTCCTCCATCCCATCCAAACAGGAATACTACCATCCCCCGGCAAATGTATCTTCTGAAACCATCTGTTCTATCCACGAAGGTGATTGTCTGCTTTCTCCGTGTGTCTGCTGCATTGCCGTGCCCAGCCCTGTCTGTCTGGTGCTGTGCTAGAATGGCCTGTACAGGTGTGAGCGCTGAGGTCACGGAAACCAGGGCAGCGCAGGATGTGGCCGGAGGAGAGAATAGCAACCTGGACAATCTGGCGAATGATCTGTAGTATGAAAAGAGACAAAGATGGGCAAAGTGGCTAAGCAAAGGGCTCTGGGACGACGAGTATTCACTCTCCAACCCGGGGCTGTCAGTTACTGCCGGGTGAGGAATGCCTGTGACCTCATTGCATCACCTGATCTTGATAGCATTGCTCCTGTAGCTGTTCAGGCCCTGTGACTTTATCTTTAAAAGGGCACCAGGACCTTTCTGTTTTAATGCTGCAACACAGTGCCCTCTACCCACAGGGAAAAGTCGGTCAACGGTAGCTTAAAAGAAAATGGGGCTGGAGGAATGATTCAGCTGATAAGGCCCTGGCCTTGCAATTGTGAGGGTCGAAGTTTGATCCCAGCCCTCACATACAAAGCCAGGCATGGAGGTATGGGCCTGTAATCCCCAAACTGGAGAGGCAGAGACAGGAGGCTCTCAGGGGGTCACTGGCTAGCCAGAGTAGCCTAATTATTGAGCTCCAGACCGACAGGAGACCCTCACTCAGAAGAGACGGGCAGCATTCCTGGGGAGGACACTTCAGGCTGTCCTCCAGCTTGTATGCACACACACGTTATAGGCACCCCTCCCATCTATACAAACATGAACACCCATACATTTATAGAAATAAATCTATACTGGAATAGATTTGGGTGTCTCATCCTAATGGTGCTGCCGGTATAGAAATCACCACTTCAGACCGCAACATTGGGACTCCTGAAAATGTCCAAGATGAAGAAAAAGTACAAATGACGATTCCTTTGATGTTCCCATTGAACCACTTTCTCACATTCTACTGCCAAGACAGCCTTATTACAGATCACAGGACCCAGGACACATTACCGCCATAATTTAATCTGAAGTACGAATGACATTGTTAGCATCGTGTTCCTTAATTGTATTAGTCAAACTGGGCTTTAAGGAACATACCTATCAACTTCAAAGGGTTTGTTTTAAACAAAGTGAAATAAAAAAGGAAATAAGGTTCCCAGGGAACTCGATAGAGGACCACAGTATCCAGCCCAAATTCTGGATAATCTGACTAACATCCAAAGCGCATTCTGAGAAAAACAGTTGTCTCATGCAGAAGTGCAGGAACTAATCTAAAACATGCTAGTTCAAAGCCTCCGGGCAAGGAGAGGGACACAAAGGCAGGCGCTCGCTCCTTTAATGAACCCCTACGCGGAGACTGGCTGCTGCTGGATGAGCTGCTGCAGGAGCCTTTGAACTGACTGGGAGTCAAACAGAGAAATGTCATTTCACACTCTGGGAGTGAGCCAGTGGATTTCTCAAAACTTCCCAGCTCCAAAAAAAAAAAAAAAAAAAAAATTTGCAGAAAGCATTCTCTCCTAGGACTTCTGGGAATTGGAACAAAGACAGTGAAGTCTGGTGATGGCGATCGAGCCCCCCTACAGCAATCTTTTCACTTTTCCCAGACATGATGAACCGTTCCTGAAACCCGCAGCTGGCTGAGTGTGGGCAGGTGGCCCCTGCTTCTGTGCCACGGCGGCTGCTCCTGTTCAGTCACATGTCCTGCTCACAGAGGTGGTTGTTTTCCTTAGTTCAAGATGCAGGGGTAGAAGGAGAGTGTGACCTGTGTCCGCCGAGGGCTTGCAGGTGTAAAGACAGCCTGCTGTCCCTTCTGCAGTAAGCACAAGTCACCAGGAGCCCCTAGCACCTTCTACACAGACATCCCTGAGAGCAGATGGGAGATCAGATGGGGTCAGTGTCTATCTGGAAGGTCACTGTCATCTGTAGGAACACAGGCGCAGATATAGACATAAAGTCACATTTTCTAGAATGAGGAGATTACTTTGTAAGGTCTCCTTGTTCCTGATTTCATAACCAAGAAGGACTTTTATATATATATATATATTTATTTATTATGTATACGATGTTCTGTCTGTGTGTATGCCTGTAGGTCAGAAGAGGACACCAGATCTCATTACAGATGGCTGTGAGCCACCATGTGGTTGCTGGGGATTGAACTCAGGACCTTTGGAAGAGCAGGCAATGCTCTTAACCTCTGAGCCATCTCTCCAGCCTCAAGAAGGACATTTTTTAAAGCTATCAATCTACCCAACCATTTTACCTAAAATTATATATATCTGAAGTTATATATATATATACACACACACACACAGATAGATACACATATGATGTAGGAGGTTCTGTTCATGTGTTGCTTTCATTGACTGATAAATAAACTGTCTTGGCCTTTTGATAGGGTAGAACTTAGGTAGGTGGGGAAAACAGAACCGAATGCTGGGAGGAAGAAGGGTGGAGTCAGAGAAGCCATGGATTCTCTGCCCGAGACAGATGCTGGTTAAAATCTTTCCCAGTAAGCCACTGCCACGTGGCAATATACAGATTAATAGAAATGGGTTAAATCAAGATGTGAGAGTTAACCAATAAGAGGCTAGAGATAATGGGCTAAGCAGTGATTTAATTAATACAGTTTCTGTGTGGTTATTTCGGGGCTAAGCTAGCCCGGCAGCCAGGATGAAGAAGCAGGCCTCACCCTACAACACACATATATAGGGCATATATAAATATAGGGCACACATATACATATGAATAAGATATATATACACACACACATATAAATGGCATAAATAAGGCATATATACACATATCTAGAGCATGCATATACATACATATAGGGCATATATAAACATGGGGCATATATACAGACATATATAGGGATTATACAGACATATATAGGACATATATATACATAGACATATATAGGGAATATATACACGTAAATACACATATATGGCATATATATGTTTACATATGTATATGTGTGCCCTATTCCAAATGACAAGCTCTGGTCCTATCTGAAAAATTTAAACAGAAGATCTTATCTTAGGTCATTTTGTTTCTATAATAACACATCTAAAATGGAATACTTTATAAATAAAAGAGCTTATTGATCTTGCCGTTGTGGAGGCTGATGGGCATGATATGCTGATGTGGTTGTTATGTGTTACTTTATTGGTTGAATAAAGCTGCTCTGGCCTATGGCAGGGCAGACTATAGCTAAATGGAAAATCCAAGCAGAGATACAGGGAGAAAGAAGACAGAGTCAAGGGAGATGCCAGCAGTCTCTGGAGGAGGAAGATGCCCAAGCATCACCACTAAGCCACGGGCCAGCTGGCAATACACACATTAATATAAGTGGGTTCATTTAAATGTAAGAGCTAGTCAGTAATAAGCCTGAGCTAAATGATTATAATTAATATCAAGCCTCCGAGTGGTAATTTTATAAGTGGCTACAGGACCAGGCAGGATGCAGAACAGCCTCCAGCTACACACTGCTGCTGGCCCGGCCCAGTGTCTGACCCCATCATTTGGGAATAAAAGAACAGCCATGTCCTAAGAGGGGATGAGAGACCAGGAGGCTCAAAGTTTAATGCCTTCATATCAGACTCCACACAAATCACCAGCAATGATGCACCTGGGATTAGCATGGGCCTTTTATATCTCATTTAATCGTCAGCAGCACCTGAAATCAGTGTGATGGCTTTCATTTTCCAGAAGGAACCTTGAATACAGAGGCTATGTGTCTTGCCCAGTATCATAAGTCTAACAGTGTAAAAGTCAACATTTTAAAAAACATGCAAATTCATATCCCAGTTTAATTTGGGCAAAGCAAAGAGATAAAACTCTTGGCCTGTCTGAAGAGTCAGCTCTTTACATATTCAGAAAGAATGGCTTTGAACTCCACCTGGATGGGCTTTGCCTTTTTGTCAATGACACATTCTGACCGTGGTAGGATAGGAACCCCCACAAAATAAGGCAGGTGAGTCCAGGCTTTCCATGAAGAAAAGCTGAGATGGCCTGTTTTTTTTTTCTGGTCTTGTGAAAAGCCCATAATATTGAAGAGTCCAAGAATAAGAATATAAAAATGTAGATTCCAGAAATATGAATGTAAAAATAAAAGAGATTTAAAGTTGTGAGCTTAGGAGAATGAGAGCAAACTGTCAGCAGCCTTCTCAGCAGCTGAAGGATTAATTGTTAACAGTGGGTTACTTTGTTTGACAAGTAGCTCTATTTGCGAGGCTGAGGCAGCCCTCTGCAGACCCAGGATCAGCTTTTAGGCAACTCCCCTGACCATTCATGACCAGCAATTCATGTGAGTTGAGTTAACTTTTAAGTGATGGGGTGCACGTGACTTTTGACCTTTTGGTTTTCTATTGGCCCACGCCCTTCCCTGCTATGCAAAAGTGGCAATGTCAAGAGAAAGTAGAGCTTTGGAAAACACCATCAGCTAGTACCAGAGAGAAACAACGGGCTAAACACAAACACCAGTCTAACTGAAAATTCTGTTAATGGAAATTGCAAAGAAGGGCAATTTGTATCTGTGTTTTACCTTGAGTTGTAAAAATTCTTTTGTTATTGTATAATGCTTCTTAATATGAAAAGGGAGGTTCGGAAGCTGTCCTTTGCTTACCAATCCATCTCTGGCTGTGGTCTCAGCTAGCTGATAAGCTTTCTGCATCCCATGGAGATTTATTTTTTAGTTTATAATTTTCTTCCTGGAATAACGTTTACTTCTGGTTTACTAGCCTTTGGTGGTCTGTCCCCATCTTTGCGTGATCCCTGTGGACTCAACAATCTCTTTCTCGTTTCTCATTTGGCACCATGTGGTGTAGGAGGTCCTTTTGTTTATGCGTTGTTTTCATTGGTTGAATAAAGAACTTCCTTGGCCTTTTAGTAGGGCAGAACTTAGGTAGGCAGAGTAGACAGAACTAAATGCTGGGAAGAAGGGCAGAGTGGCAGACACCATGGATCTCCTGCCTGAGAGAGGCACTGGTTAGACTCATGCTGGTAAGCCACAGTCATGCGGCGATACACATTAATGGAGATGGGTTAAACTAATATGTAAGAATTAGCCAATAAGAAGTTAAAGCTAATGGGCCAGGCAGTGTTTAAATGAATATAGTTTCTGTGTGATTATTTGGGGTGTAAGATAGCCAGGCAGCTGGGACAAACAAAGGGTCCCCTCCTT